>CM056995.1:196383657-197802824 GCA_029891345.1 Dryococelus australis | reverse complement strand
GATAGTTGGAAATTAAATTACTTTTCATCAATGAATTAACATATTGAATTTGCATATGTAATTCAGTGGGTGGAACTGGAAATGTTAAGTGTTTTTCAGTAGGTGGCCCATGTGGAGCAGATTGTGGAAATAACTGAGGAACTGACTGCAGAGCTAGGTGCAGATGAGGAGGAGCAGGAGCAGTCCTGCAAAATTTATGTCTCATCAAATTATCGCTCTGTGTGAATTGTCTGTGACAGAAATCATACTGAAACTGCTTTCTTGAAGATTTCATTCCACGGGTTGTTCTTTCATGTCGTTGTAAGTTCCACAAAGCTTTAAATTCTTTACCACAGAGACATCATTGCTTCCATGCTATTCCATGACTAGAATGAAAATGCAAGGCATATACCTTTGAAGGGTAGCTATAGGCAATTCTAGGAAGCAATTCAATTACATTATTCATTTTAAACATAATACTAATTGTGCTAATAACTTGCTGATATTCACTTTACATTTTTATTTCTGTATGCAGGAGCATGCGAGCTCGTCTTGTTGATCCATTTTAATGAAATAATGGATTATATAAAACCAAATCCTTTTTACACTAAATTTCACTCATTAGTTCTCTCACCCCAAATAATGCCATATCACTCGAATAATATCCACAAGTGATTCAGGAAGCTAATCATCATAATCTGTCTCTCCCCAGTCATACATCATTGCCCAAGTTAGCATTAATTCAGAGTTCTCATTTGCAGAGAAAAACGAATTAGATCTGTGTGTTTTTCAAATTATTGTTTGAATGTAGGGCAATTGTGTTCTTTTTAAATATCTATTACTTTCCCGTTATACACACTTTCTAAAAAGTGTATTTGCTCCTGTCCATCTACGCATATTTCACAATTATTTAGGTAACATTTGCAAATATCTTCAATATTATCATACTCCATATATCCATTCTCCCATTTTAAACCATGGTGTTGATTGGTAACCCATCTTTAGTTTTCTCATGTTTGACAGTTAGATATTTCCAGTCAAATGGTACTTTATAGCTGAACACTGTTGATTTTTCTTCCATATCAGTAAGAGCTAATTGTTTAACGATAAATTTTTCCGCAAATTGAAATCCTTGTATATTGCAAAATATCTAGTCGGAATCGTAGTTAGTCGCCTACTGACTCAATTCATAATTTCACCTGCTTATCTCTTACATTGTAACTTGCCAGTCTATCATGAATTATCAGAGCACAAACCTGTGTATTTGCTGGAAGAGGTGTATTTGCAATAATTTAAATGCATGAATCAATTACACTACTGGTAGTTCTGTAATATTGTTTGTTTACATCAAATACATATAATGTTCCTCTTGTTTTAAATGATTTGGGTTCTAGGATCATTGAGCTGAATCTTTTATAATACAATTCCAGAAACTTTGAGTACATATCACAGCAAATAAAGAATTCCCCCATGTTCAAAGTTCAAATTTAAATCCTTATAGGGTAAGGTTGACTGTTTAGATATAGTTTAATATTTTTATATCGAAATTATCGAATACTAATCTAAAAGATTTCAATTTGTTTTCTCAGTTGGTTTGAAAACAAACAATGACAAATTGTGGTTTCTCAGATGAAAAACTTGATTTCATATTCCAAATGATTTTTTTGTGATGTTGGTAGCATTGGAAATGTTTTCAAAGCCCACAATCTGAATGCAATATCTAGACACTTCCCTTTTCTGACATATTTTAAAAACTTTACATGTTCACAATTGTTAATTTCAATATTAGGCATTAGCTATAATAGTGTGTAATTCAAATGTTACACCTTCCTCGTTATTAGCTGTATCATATATGGCATTCAAATGTGCATTACTGAATAGAATAACAAATTTTTGTTTAACATTTAATATTACATGATTATAGTCCTGAGCGAAGCCCAAAACCATACTTAACGGTATAGCAACTTTGTATTTTCCACCTGGGTTTATTTGCAGTGTGAAATTATTAGCATTGCTCCACTCAGCCATAAGCCCTGTATAAATATTGTTTACAGTTCCCAAGAGATAGTTCTTTATCGTGAAAGTAATTCCAACATCTCGTGTTTGGTCTATTTCAACACCATTGAGCAGATATGCAATTCTATCCATTAAATGAAGTATTCCATTCCTCACTATTCTTGTAGTTACTGGATTACTTGCATCGGCTGTCTTTTTTAATGTTCCTCCAAACCTCAAACTTGATTTCGATGGTAATCTGTAAATATCATGATTTTGTATAGCAATTCTTAATTCCAATGGAAATGTATACAGGATGTTCGGAACGGTTCATACAGATATATTTTCGTATTGGTGATTGCATCTTCATAAGTGATCGGTTCTCCAACATTAAGTATGTCTTCCATTTCTATTAACCGCACATCCTAATTCCTTTAAAAACAATTTGTTGCCTCTCGTTAACTTCACAGGTAACTTATTTGAAGTGAGCATTTTATGCTTGCATTTACATCCTTTTATACTTCCTTCCTTCGAAATATGTTCCTTAGTGAGATGCTTCTCAAAAGAACTGCCTTCTTTATGTCCGTATTGTGTGTTATACACAATGCCCATTTTTATTGTAATGCACACAGAATACAACTGTTTTATAGCTTTTTAAAAATGTAAATGGATAGTAATTTCTTTGTTTCTAAAATTAATCAGTTTACCATTTTGATCGACAGTTGTAACAATTGTTTCATCAACACTACTGGCAGATGTATCAATGTATTCGATTTTTCAATTATTTTATGTCCTGGAGTCACCATACACATGAATTCATGTAGTTTATTTGTCAGTTTCCCATTCAAATATGAACCACTGACAATATTAACATTTATATGACAGACATTTATCGACAATATATTAACTTGTTTTGATGATTTGTGTAATTGATTAGCTAGATATACTCTCTGTTCGTAACCCAACATATTTGCAATTGAATTGTCTTCCAAGAAATCGATATCGACATTACTATATATTGCTGTTGTAAGTTACAAATTCGATTAGACTTATTTGCCATTCTCCATCTGACTCCAATGCAGGGAAATATACCACATGCAATTGCAATGAATTTCCCCTTAATATCAACATAATTGACATATTACTAATTTTTTTACAATGACGTATATATCCTAATAATAGTCAAAAAACAAAAACAGAAATGTCCACAATTGATTGTATTTGGTAATTGTACCTTAATTGTATGTTTTTTAAATAATTACATATTTCAATTGGAGGACTCAAATCACCAAAAGTGTCGTAGTACAATGGTTGATTTACATTTTTAATTAATGCAACCCAAAGTGTTCCTTCGTTTTGTTTGGAACTTAAATGATCAACCATACATTCACTAAGATTTGGTTTCTTCGGTAAATTGTCTCTCATGTTCACACCTTGGAAATAATGAACATCTAGTTTCTTTACAAATACATTAATATCTTTCTTTCTTAATGCACATTTTGGAAGACTATTTATGACTTTCTGCATTTTTGCCCCATGTTTCGAGCTTTTTCAGCCATGGCCAGCTTTATAGTGTTTCAAATGCATTCCTTTATCATTTGATTAACTGCTCTACTAATTGCTGAAACTCCTTCAATGATTTATCCAAGTGTTGGTAATGGTGGAAATAGGAATGGAATGATTCCTCCTTTCATTGTTTTTTGTTTGGTCTTACCTTTAAAACCCATGCCTTTTTTTTTTAACCTTTGCATGCATGATTTTATCAACAACACAGGCAACTAACTTTTCACCTGTAGATGTAGATGGATTTTTCCTTATATTTTCTGCTTTATCGGCTAGAATTGTATCTGCTATATGTCTTTCTTTCAAATCATTTGTTCGATCTTAAACTATATTGTGTTCTTTACATGCACTATCCAGTGAGTTTATTCCTTGATCTTTCCATGCCATACTTTTGCAAGTTTAGTACCTGGATCGCAAAAATTGTATTTTGTTTAATGCAATTCAAATGGTAATTTATTATTCAATGTAATCAATGCTCTGTGTCCTTTTTTGATAAGCAAACCTATATGTAGACTTGCATTTATAGTTTTTATGGTAGTATGATACATTAGTATGTTACATTAGTGTGTTACAATACATTACATTATAATATTTTGCATTACAATATGTTACATTATATTATATTAGTACATTACAATTCATTATACTACATTACACTACATTACATTAATATGTTACAATATATTACATTAGTATGTTATGATATGTTATATCAGTATGTTACAATATGTTACATATCATTATGATATGTTACATTACATTGTGATATGTTATTCTGTCTTATTGTGTAGAAATGAAGGTTATAAAACAACATGTACATCTGCTGGTAATTTTAAATATGAAAGAAAATGTGGTTGAACAGAAACATGGTAGTCTTTTACTATCAAATATACTATGCATAATAAGTGGCCCTTCTTCATGTGGAAAAACATGTGTTATTATGTCGCTGTTGCAACATCCAAATGGAATTAAATTTGAAAACACATGTTTTTTTCTGAAATAATACAACAATGTTTGGTGCAAACTGCAGGGTGAAATACACCAACATTTTAGTTTTGGTCGACATTCAAATGTTGATTGTTTTTATTTATCACAAAGTTACGTGCATATTTTAAAACATAATTTGCACGAAAATGCTAATATGGTAATTGTACTTAAAATGGATAATATGAATCTATAATATATTTACAATGATCATGTTTTAGGCGATATGACATTTAAAAAGTTTAAATATATGTGTTTTTACCAATGCCTCCCCTATATAAAGGCAGATATATGTCTAGTTTTGGCAGTTTTTTACTTCCAGGCAAAGAACAATGAGTATTTCAAAGTTTGGACATAGCGGTATAAAACGCAATCATTACAATAGCTGTTTAACCAAAAACTGCTATGGGAGTTGTGATTTGTACGGACATATATTACATAATATGGGCATGGCTGTGAAAAATAGCGATGCAGTAAATAAACATTACATGGAAGGCTTTTAAACACTATTATGCCAAACATATTTAAATTGCAATCAATGATATGACAAACATAGTTTTTACAACACAACCTGCAGAAATGCAAGAAAATTTAAGAGTTGTAATAAATGAAATGGTAAGCACTACTATTACAAAACAACGTGAAACATAAATGGAACAAATCATGCAATATATAAGTGATGAATTGATTAATAAAAGTTTTGGTGTAGTTATGCAAACATCTGATAAAACAGAATAATGATTTGGAAACATGAATAATATTTTTTTTTATGATTTGAGAGTTAAGACTATAGCTAAATTAGATGTTAAAAGTAAAGTCGATAAAATTGAAAAAAAAGTGCAAACTATTCGACCTACTGTAACAGTTAGAAAAGCAACAACTTAATTAATATATAAATAGTTTAAAATTAATGAAATATAATCAAACATGTCTGTCTCTGCTTCAGAATTACATAATGTTATATCTGCTATGAAGGAGAAATATTTACAAGCCAAACACGCTCATATGGGTTGGGATGATTTAAACGAAAAAATATTTAAACAGGTTACGAGTAGAATAGATATGTTGCATTCAGTGAAGAATACACTTAATGAAACACCATTGGAATTAAAATCGGAAGAACATTTAACAAAGAAGAAGCAAACCTTTCTCATTTAACATGTTGTTATTTATCTTAACAACATTCTTCACCGTTGTGCAATACAACATTTGGTGTTTATCGACATGATGCCTGGTTTCTTGGAGATTCGGTAATTACGTTTTTTCCTGACAATAAAATTAAAATAGGTGATAACATAACTGATGTGAGTCAAGGATTGTTTGAATTATTGTTTAAAAACTTTCCAAATTGATATTCCGATGCCAATTTGCAGAAATATAAAGAACTTGTTCATGGAATGAATGCTAACATTCGTTCAGGAGATGAAAACCACCTAAAACTACATTTAATACGATATATAGTCGGAAGTGGAATATATAAAGATGAAATTGACAACTGGTTTTCACCTGTATATTGGAACAATTCAAATTAATTGGTTAATAGATTAAAACTTCTCGTAGTTTCGAGATAATCTGGCAATAATTCACATAGGAATGAAATTGTTTCTATTATTGAAGAGTTGGAAGAAGACAGTTATATTACCAATGAAGTTTAGTAATATTTCTGAAGAGCTTCACGCCCCTGCAAGGATAAGATATCCCAGAAGGAAAGTTATTATAAAAGGGCTAAATGATCTTTTTCAAGCCAATTTGTGTGCAATGACAATGGTTTCCAAATGCAATAAAGGATACAACCATATTTTGACCGTGATAGACGTTTATTCGAAATATGGTTGGGGTATACCTTTGAAAAACAAAACTGGAAAACAGGTTACCAATGCAATGAAGACCATTTTGAAAGAGAGAAAACCAAATTAGCTCCAAACCAACAGGATCTGAATTTTTTCTGCACTCTTCCAGAAACTAATGACAAATTATAGTATTATTCACTATGCAACATATTCGGAACTTAAAGCCAGTGTTATGGAACAATACAATAAATCGATTAAGCAGTTAATATATTAACATTTCATGTCGAAAGAGACTTACAAATGACATTTTGCCTGAAATAGTTAAATTCTATAATTCCAAATATCATAGAACTATCAAGATGGCACCCAAAGAAGTTACAGATAACAGTTTAATGAAAACTATTTATAATAATGTTAAAGTTATCGAATAGAGGAAACAAAAGTTCAAAGTTGGCCAGTATATATGTATCTCAAAGCAGAAAGGAATATTTGAGAAACCATTTATGGTTAATTGGTCTTATGAAATATTTAAAATTATTGCAATTAGACAAACACATCCAAGAGTGCATTACATAGAAACCTATGGTGGACAGCCCATAAAAGGTGGTTTTTGCAAACATGAACTGAAAAAACTTATTCTCCAAATGAATATTTGGTTGATAAAATCATTAAAAGGAAAATAAAGATATGTCATTGGTTCGATGGAGGAGTTTCTCAAAGGCACACAATTCCTGGGTTAATAATCTAGATTTTAAAAGATTGTAATACCATTTTTGTAAAATTATGATAGTAAATAAAATATTTTAAATCATATTTGATATCTTATTTTATTTAAGAAACCTCTGGATAGGTGATGGATGTAGTATGTATTTTGTAATCGATCAGCTTGTTGATTGGATTATTGTTTGAGCAATAATCTGCTGTATTGTTTTCCTTTTATTTGGGAAATAATTCATTGCATTTGATAGTTCTTAATTGTGATGTAATTCACATTTATGTGATAACCCATTACATTTTATAAATAATTCAATTGGTTACTGTGATATATTCGTATTTCTAAGACAGTCTGGGTGGGTTGTTGTGTGTTTGATTTTTAATTCATTTGGTATTTGTGATTAATTGGTTTAATTGGAAATTCGCATTTTGGTGTTAATATTTGTGTTTAATTTCTAATTCAAGTCGTCGTGTTTAGGTGTTAAATAGTTGCATCCCAATTGTAATTTAAGTTCGTATTCCTTGTAATTGGAATAAAATTTAGTAGAATTTATCTAGAAAGATTATATATTTCTTGGAAATTGAATAATGTTTCCCAGAATTCGTTTCTTGGATTTGATTTATATGGGATTTCGTGTTTTAATTCTACAGTTCTTGGAATTAGGCTAATGTTTCCCAGAATTTTTGTGTATAATTTAATAAATTTTAGTATGTGAGTGTATTCAGTTAGAATTATTAATATAGCATGTTACTCCCTTGCTAATGGGTTTAGATGAAAATTGTTATTAAATTTATAAAAAGTTTTGACAGTGTCAACTATTTTAATTTTTTATGGTGTAAACGTTTTTACAGTGTAGCCTAGAAAGTATTTTTGACTGTGTCGAGCAACACAATACTTTTTTAAAAAGTGCATTTAAATTTGAAAGTTTTTTGCTATTCAAAATTGGGCTTAAATTGCAAGGCTGCTTGCGCCAAATGCAAAAGTAGTGAAAAACAGGCGAGGCGAGGCAGGTTAGAAAACTCATTGTGTAAAGTGGAGGCAAGCTACAGGTCGGCAATTCGTGTCGTGCAGAGAGGTCGTCGGAGAGGTGGGGGAGAAGGGGAAGTGGGCAGTCTCCCTCATAGCTCTATTGTGCAGTCGACAGCAGCACATGCGTGGTGGGACACAGAAGTGCAGTGGAGCAGGCATGGGAAGGGGAGCGGGTTTCGATAGTGGCACACCCGCTGGGGGCTGCGGCAGTATACTGAATCATCTTCTCATTCTCTCGCCTGCTTCATAAGCGGCCTAAGCTCCCGTCATTGCGCACAGCCTGAACTCTACTCTGCTGCCCCTCCATTCTGTACATCACATCTTCCACTTCAGCTCTTGTACCCACCTTTCGTCCGCTAACCACCCCCTCAGCTTGCTACCTGTCTATACTCTCCATTGGTATCTTTTGTAAACAGTTCGCGCTGTTGAAAACTATGCGAGCACTGTGCTTTTTACACACACAAATTATTTGTTTACAATAAATTAGGAACAAATGATTACTTAACGTAGAATATTAAACTTCAATGAGATTGTATTGTATTTTTCTATACGGCAGTACAGTAGAAATTCTGGGCTAGCAAACTTATGGAGAAAACTATATGTGAAATACGTACAAATATTTAAAAACAGATGTAATATGTATGTTTTCTCTGCTAGATGAATAAATATTTAAAAACAGATTGAAAGTAGAAAACATTTACTTGTGTATTGCTTAAATCTATTGATCTGTGTTTGAAAAAAAGATTGGTGTTCTAAGTTTAACTTGTGTAAGTTGAAAGAAGTGTGGTTTTCATTACTTAAAATAAATATAACATGTCAAAATATGTCTTATAGTTGGTTATATTTTGCTGGAAAACAGGATAAAGTTTACAGGATTAAAATATAAAATGTTTTTGTTGGAATGTTAAATCTTTGGAATTTTCTTGTGGGGATTACAATATTGGGTAACATTTAACTTCAGGGATATAAATTTCTTTGGTGGGAGTTGTGAAATTTTATTTCGCTGGGAATACGCCAAGCTCTGGCTTTGAGAGAAACAGTTTTTCTCATCGGTTCAGTGTTCGAGCTTAAGTAACAGTTTGTTGGGAAGAGGATGGAGGGGAAATTGCCTAGGTCAGTTCAAAATCCACTGGCCAAAGGATGGAGCCTTCCTGACGAGATGCATAAAAGATTTGCTTTGGCCTTAAGGGAAACCTCCATTCCTGGCCGAGGCAGCCATTGTCTTGGAAAACATGGGCTTGTGGGGGGGGGGGGTGAAGGGAGGAGGTCGGGGCTGTGTGGCCTTGGAAAGGGCGGTCCTCCAGTCAGCCAGCAGAAAATGCACTCAGGGCTGGTGTAGGGTGAGGGGGTGGTTGGCGCTAAACAGGTTTTTGTGGTGTTTGATTGATAGCAGGGTGCTTGGACCGGAGCTCTGGGCTGGTTTAGTGGGAGGGGGTTGGGGATGTGTTACTGTGGAGAGGGCAGTCCTCCGAAAATGCGCTCTGGGGTGTTGTGGCATGACCTTGGACATGAAGTCCTGAGTGCTATCCACGATTCTTGATAAGCGATATTATATACACATTTTAAAATAAAACATTTTTATGTTTTTTAATTTAACAGAAAAAAATATTTTTTGTGTGATAAGCCAATATACTGCATTTATCGCGTAAACCCTGTTTATGAGTTCGGTCGACGAAACTTTGTAGTATTTTCAACTATCATTTCGGTAACTAGTGCCATGAATTTCACAGACTTAATGAAACAATTTGTAGTATGTCCATTATTGTAAATAATTTTTCTTTGGCCAACTTTTGTTAATTAAAAATAATATATAGTACATTTCTATAAAGTGTTACGGAATTAAGCCTCCCGAGTCTCCTTATGCTTCGATGGAAAATTTGTGTTAAAAATGAATTCTTCTTCTTACAATAGTGAAACTTTCGTTAAAAATCAGCTAATTTTTTTTTTAAAGTATTTTTTCATTGTATGTTGTAGTTTTCGTTGTCTGTTGTAGGACCAATAGTGTATTCAAAGTTTTTGTCGTAAATTTGAACTCAGTTGCTTATCGCCCGCACTCCACGTATATAATAGCTTTTAAGTTGGCACATGTCATAAACTCTAATCATTCATTCACCAGCCTCCCAGGCAGACATGTGTTTTGGGGGAGCTCCTGGTACCATTTCATTTATTTATAAAAACAGGATAGCTGGGTTGCATAATTCATTTAGTGATTGTCATGTAGTTGTGTTCGTTAGCCGTTTAATTCATTTGGAAACATGAGTTTTGTATTTTCCTTCATCACCGAGTTTTTCAGCTCAGTCTATAATCAAACGTTGACCAACACAGGTTATGTTTGCTCTCAACACAGCTTTATAAGCTGTGTTGAGAGCAAACACAACCTGTATATTTAAGTAGTCGCATAAATGACGTAACCTACGCCAGTTTGCAACTGTATAAACAGTAGAAAGAAATCTTAATAAAAGTGAAGTCAGCTATAAAATGGCGTAGTGTGTTTGAAATACTCATTTCTCTACTAAACTGTTAAACATGAGTCCAATCTCTCGATATACTAAACGAACATACACTCCATACGAGGGCTGTTCAGTGCTTTCAAGTAAACGTAACTTACATTGAAAACACCATTCCAGAGCACTCCAAAATGGTTCAAAACTGCTTCTTCAACGTGCTGTATCTCAAAATATACGCTTCAGATACTTAAGTGCTATATACAAGTTAGTGCTGCAGTGACCTCCCGAGGGAATGGACGTATATTATAATCACTGATTGTTAACCGCGATTATTGCTACCTGTATTTAATTCAACAAGTGTTATTTATATATAAGTAGGGGCTTTGTAAACATAATTTTTATCCATTTGTCACGTAAATCGTATTCACATCTCTTTCCGAGTAGCTATATTCTTAGTCGCCTGTCAGACGCAAGCCGCACTCCACGTATCTAACAGCTTATAAGTTGGCACACGTTATACACAGCAGTCATCTCCTGACCAAATGCGCACATTTTAAAATTCATGAAAGGTACATGCAAGATGTGTCAAGTAGTGTAATTTTTTTTACATGTTTTCAAATATCTTGTTATTGTAATTAGGAAGACTGCAGTTTAATTTATAGCAACATTTTTAATTCGTTGATTAAATTCATACTGGAGACTCATGTAATTGTGATCGTTTTGCACTTGTCGACACCAGGTTATTCATGTTTAGAACTTGTTTGAAATATATTTTGTGGATCACATCAGCGCTGTTATTCATTCGGAATAATAGTGTCTTTCAAAGTTGCCTACCTCCCAACACCATCTATGAGCAATATCATTACCAACTCAAAAAATTAACACTTATGCCACTCTTGCACAAAACTCACTATATATATAATCTGTCCCCAACATGTTACACTCAGGCGAGTGCCAGAGCTCAGAGGGTGAACATCTACCAGAGCTGCTCCCCAACCCACATAAAGAAAGAAAGAAACTAATAAATTTGGCCCTTTGTACACTCTTGCACCAAACACAAAAATTTTATCGGATTAAAATTTTTTAATTGGATTAACATCGGATTTAAATTTTTTAATCGGATTCGAAATTAAACCTTTCATTACATTTAACCCTTCGATTTAATTAACCCTTTCAATTTAATGGACCATTTCAATCAATTTAATGAACCCTTTCAATCAATTTAACTAACCCTTTCAGTTAATTTAAGTAACCCTTTCAATCAAGTTAGCACTTTGATATCATTTAAGGCGGAATCCCCTTTGGTGTAGGATCCCCCCGGCCATACTACTCCTATGACTATGTATAATCATAGTTGACTGTTGACTGTACCGTTTTAGATAATGTCGCCAAAATCATAACATAGATATCACCCACGACAACTAAAAGAACTGAAGGTTCAAGTAAGACCTATGGCTACTTATAAGCATAGTTGGCTGTGATTTCCGAGCCATTTGAGATACAACTACTAGCACTGCCTACGATCTCCCGCACACTGACGTAACTAGTTCAAGCTCTAGCCAGACAGAACTGACAAAGATTAAGCAGCCTCCACAGTACTTTACACTGGATGCACTCCAGTACATCGTGAAGTCTAGAATAATTTCAAACCCCCTCCACCGTGTGCGCCTGACCTACCATCCACCAATAACACCTCGGACATGGTCATGCTCCTCCTATATTGTCAGGGCGTTACACGTCAAGGGTTACCCAGGAATGCTTACGCTGCCTTGGGAGGGCCCGTCGCAATGTTTCCTTACTACCAGACGAAACCTCTTGGCGTTTAACGGGTCTGCCTACCAAGCCAGCAGTCGCGAACTTCAAATGGGGAATCAATGTTAAACGAAATTCCTTCACATAGCGCCAATTTTAAATATAACTTTTTCAAACAAAAAACATGCTGACGCGATTTTCTCAGAGAATATTTCTACATAAAATTGATCTTGAAAAAATTATTTATCCATTTTTTTTGTTATATGTAAATTTCAATATTTACGTTTTATGAAAAATACATTGAACAACCAAAAATGGCACAATATTTTAACGTAGCATCATTCCTTAAGAAATTTCTGTTCGGCTAACAACATATGAAATGGCAGGCTACTTAAGGCCCTTACACAATGAGATCTATAACATTTGACTTTACTATTTGACTTTACATTTGGTTTCCGACATGTTGTTTCTTATGGAACTTGATACAATGGAACTGTCACGGGTAAAGTTAAGCACTCTTAACGATTTCGGCAAGTTGAAATTTAAAGTCAAAGTCAAGCAGCCATTTTGCCGAGAATCTAACAGAGGTTATGTGGAAAGTGTGTTATTTTATTGTAAGACGATTTTAATCTCGGCATATTAAACAGAGCCTGTCTTAAATTAAATACGTGGCAAACGAATATAATGCGAAGAGGAAATATATTAACTTACATTTTCGAATAAAGTAAACAAGTGAGTTTTTGTTTTGAAATAAACTGTTAACAAAAATTTCAAGCCATTTTTTTTAAAAAGGGTACGTAAAATGCATTCCTGGATAATATGATAATGATTTACATAACAAAATACACATTTATACGAAGCTCGTAAAACCGACGTTTAATTGATTTCAACTCTGGCTTTACAATTTTATTGTGTATTGGTGGTTTCGTCACAGTAAAGTCACATGTTAAAGTTTTCTATTGTGTAAAAAGCTTTATCCTGAGAAGCCCACCCACTGTTTTGTTAACTGGTTGCCCGATTCTTTCTCCAAGGTTTAAGCGGGCGATAATTATTCGGACGGTGGCGCTCCTGGGTACATATAATTTGGCGTAAAATGTTTTTAGTCAAAGTTACAACTAAGCCAAACGATTTTTAGGCCCAAATGACTTTCAGGCTAAATGATTTTTAGAAAAAGTGAATTTTAGGCCAAGTGATGTGCTCCCACGCTGCCTTCACGTAGGGGTTTTTTTTTTTTATCCCATTTCCTCCCCGGTTTTCATTCCACCGTTGCTCCATTTCCATAGCACCTCGCCACGCATATTCTTGGAATTGGTCGCGTATACCAAATATGATGTAGAAAGGTTTTCTTCTTGTGTATGTACCAACTTTGACTCTGCGATCTACAGTACCTACAACTGTCAGTCGCATTGCCAACACTGTGAAGGTGTTTGTTTACAGTTGGATGCTCAACAGTCCCGTCCCTTTACGCGGAAAAATACTTTATACTAACTTGAATGCATTCTAGTTACATTCAAACTAGGTTGGAGGCAGTGTATGTACAAACATCACAAAGCAGTTACTTATATAAATAATGTTCCAACCCAGCATCATTGCTACCTTGTTTGCGTTAGTGATGTTGGTAGCACAGCAGTCAGTCCACAGCTGGAATACTGAGAGAGGTCACTAGCTCTAGCGCTCTGACCGCGGATATGCCAGCTAGACCAGTGTGGCCAACCTAAAGACGAGCAAGTCGGTTTACAAGTGTTTGGAGATACGCCTACAAATAAAACTAGTTTCAGATCCAAACTTGAAGAATCTGCACACTGCTATTCCTAAAACAATTATGATAATTCTTTTTGTAAATTTGAATACGTGACACACTTATAAATTATAATGTCACGAATCGTTAATTAAACAGGCCAAAGAATAAATGCAAGCCTTTTTCAAAAACGTTTCTAAGATGTCGTGTTACCTTACCTTTGTGTGAGAACCTACTTCCTGAAAAATAACCACAGTGATAATAATATCTTAAGTTATAAACGCCAGACGAAGTGTTAGTGGTGGCTTTTGTTAGAAAAATAAAGTTAAATATAGGTATGTAACATATAGCTACATAATTTGTGAATCGAACCTCAATTTGACTACATATTGACTTTCTGCTGCACCCTTATATCTTAAACTAGCGACCCGCCCCGGCTTCGCACGGCTGCAATTAAGATAAAAAAAAACTGCTTAACCCGGCGTTAATTAGGTTGGGTAAACTCTCCTTAAGCATTTAAAAAAAGCACATTATAATTAAATAATTAATTAAATAATTTACAATTTAAAGTTTTTTTGCTATTTTTATTTGATATTTTTTTACTTTTTTACAATTTTTCATATTAATATACATTATATTGCAATGAAATTTATCTGAGATAGAAGTATTTAATATGTTATTGGCTAAGACATTCTCTGTAGACAATGTTTGACATCCTGTTATTGTTTGGTAGCAAAATGTACTGTTTCTCGGGACTTCCAACTCGTGATAAACCAACATATAGTTGGCCATGGGAAAAACACTCTTTTCGTAGTTCAATTCCAACCAAAGAGAAAGTTTGACCCTGGGACTTATTAATAGTAATCGCGAACGATGTTTTTACGGGAAATTGCAACCGTTTGAAAGATATTGGCAAATCCGTGGGAATCATGGGAATCCTCGGGATGTTTGCCAGCTGGCCGGCTGCTGGACCGGTGAGGATGGTCGCGACAATCAAATTTTCTTTCAAGTCTTTAATGAGCAATCGTGTGCCATTACACATGTTAGGAGGGCTTATATTCCTTAAAAGCATGATAGGAGTACCGACTTTTAATGATAGTTCGTGAGGTGGCAAGCCAGAAAGATTAAGCGAATTTAGAAAATCTTGTGGAAAGTGGACGATATTGTCAACATTGGTGACTGTGTCAATCGCCTTATAGGTTTTAACTTGGCCGGGAACTCTTTGTATAATGAGATTGTTGATTTCATTGACAGTGTCGTTCCTAGGCGACTTTCACTGGTTGTGTTCCAGAGCAATAGTATCGCCTAGGAACGACAGTCAATGAAATCAACAATCTCATTATACAAAGAGTTCCCGGCCAAGTCAAAACCTATAAGTCGATTGACACAGTCACCAATGTTGACGATGTCGTCCACTTTCCTCAAGAATTTCTAAATTCGCTTAATCCTTCTGGCTTACCACCTCACGAACTATCATTAAAAGTCGGTACTCCTATCATGCTTTTAAGGAATATAAGCCCTCCTAACATGTTTCCCAATAATTCAAAAAGTAATATACAGGTACTGAACCAGTCTTGAATGTGAAGTAATTAATTTTGATAAGGATTAATACCAAGGTACAAATAAAGTGCCTTTTCTAGCGGCGGCGTTTTAATTCAGTTTTTAAAATAAAAAAATTGTTATTGTGACATAACTATAATAGTTAGACATATGGTGTCGCGACACTTTTTGTAGATAATGATGTGTTCTGCAAAGCCGTAGTACATTATTTTGTTCTATCATCAATAATTTTCGCAGCGCACGCAATGTAAGGAATTTTATAGGTCATTTATTTACACTTTGGGTTACATTATTGGAGTTTTAGTAGGGATACCTATTGATTTTTAAAATAAAATATAGCCTATGACATCAGTGATAACGTAGCATTCTACTGGTGAAAGAATGTTTAAAATCGGATGAGTAGTTTCGAAGATTACCTCCTACATCCAAACACACAGAGTTACAAACACTACCTCTTTATATATTAATATAGAAGTATAGATAAAGATATATGTAACCGAATCCGGCTACCGTTGGCAACACCGAGCTGGTTCCAATATGCTCCGGCTTTCTTGTATACAATATATTGGTCCTACATCAAGAAGGAAACTATGAAATTTTAAACTGATATTTTCATCCAATAAAATATTGTATTTCTTTGCATGTGAAACTTCGGGTGGTTCAT
This sequence comes from Dryococelus australis, assembly GCA_029891345.1. Taxonomy (NCBI): domain Eukaryota; kingdom Metazoa; phylum Arthropoda; class Insecta; order Phasmatodea; family Phasmatidae; genus Dryococelus; species Dryococelus australis. The sequence goes on along the minus strand of CM056995.1, from coordinate 197,786,608 downwards.
TCTTTTGTATAAGCGCAACTGATGACTTTGCAGTGAGGGTGTCTGAAGGAACAATAGTTTCCGATTTTTTGAATATACTGTACATTGACATTATTTATCAAAACTCAACTTGACGGAAACATGAAACGGTTCTAAAATTATTCCCTGAATAGGAGAATTTTCACTTTACAGCTTGTGCCTAGTATATTTAAAAATATTTAGTGACCACAAATTTGTCTTCAGAGTGTTGCAATCACTTTGGTACAGGCCATTCACGATCACTTCCATAAAACACTCGTGATACATACAGACATATTTATATAAACACAAATATAAAACACTCGTGATACATGCCGACATATTTGTGTAAACACAAGTATAAAACACTCGTGATGAATGCAGACATATTTATACAACAACCAAAAACATCATGCACGGGGTGATTTTTTAAAGGTTTGATTGAAAAAGTGTACAGAAACCACGAATAGACTATAGAATGTGTTAGCGGAATTGTATTCAGCAGATCCTGTCTTGGAACGTGGTGTGTGCTCGATGGTATTGGCATCGGCCAAACTGTCAAAAAGGTGTAGCATATTCTACACATTAGATTATTTGCAAGGAAGGCTTGGAAATGATGCCGCCTTGTTATGGACAGTACCTGTCATAAGTAGAGACCTGAATAATTCGCGGATTAAATTTGGGACAAGCTAGAATTCAAAACACGTTTGTTCATATAACTTAAGCCGTTGGTCCACACGGTGTTTGATAACTCCTGGAGAACGCTGACCCAATCATCGCCTTCCACTGTGGCAGCAGACAATCAATGTGCAGTTGACATCGACATATTTGTACATAAGACTGTAGAGTCTAGCCAGCAGGTCTTCGAACTCGCGAATTTTTCAGGTCTCTAGTCATAAGTATCACTCAGACACTACGTGTCCACGATCGTTGATGCAATTACCGATTGTGTTAAAATCCTAAATGGTCAGAAATCGAAATATTTTTGCGGGCAAGCCATGCAATAAAATCCCCACAGAATTCACGGTGTGTGAATCTTTTAAACTTTGCTTGTTTTTTAAGTTGGACTGAATTACTCATAAAACTCTGCGAAGATGACTTCTAAAATTACTGCTTTGATTTATTTGCACTTTGATAAGATTACGAATCGATATGTTATCAGTAAAATTGCGCCCCACCCTGATTGCAGGTAGGATTACACTGTTACAAGACTCCAGAGTGGCGTAGCCTACCCGAGTGATGGAGGTCTTAATATAAGGAACAGAACTAAATATAATTTTTAATTTGTTCACACAACTATTATTTATAACATTACACTTCCGCTATTGCTCTTATTATCGGTGTGCGCAACATTGAATTTTATTAGTTCACACTCATTTGTATGTTTACAGAGACTGGTATGTAGATAAGAACACACGTCTGTTTGGAAAATATGACACCGTAATTTTGCACATGGTTGGTGAATTCTTAACTAATTTTAACCCTCCTGTGCTTTTTATATTTATTTCGATATTTTTCACACTTAACACAATTTAGGAACCACCATTATTTTTATTTGTATTGATGCACGTCACAATCCCGGTGAAAAAAATCCTGTCCAGACCCCTTAAGGTCCTTCCCCAGAAGCCTCCTACTTCCGGCTTCTTCCTAAACGCATCACAAAATGGAGCTCAGCTACTTCCGGTCAAAATTACATAACTAAAGCCAAAATATTAAAAGTACTTCAAACTTGCAAAAGAAAAGAAAATAATTAGTTTTATAAAATAAAGTAATACATTATGAGGTATGAAAACTCATCAATAATAAGTAATTAGCTTAATCAGGTTATAAGTCCTTTTGGAGTCAGAAACTCACTCCCGTATGAGAAGTTTCAATGCCTGCATGTGGTCGGTCAGCTGCAATCACGTGGAAGCTCGGTGATTGGGTGGATTGGTGTCTGCACAATGTATTAATGATGCAGTACGATTAGTTCCAAGGCAATATGATGCCATAGGGCTTGTACATATATTCGTATATTATAAGCAGTAGGGAAGTGAGATAAAAGGTTTAGTTTTACAGCAGCTGGCGTGAAAGGTGGATCGTCTTGGCTAGCTTCACATAGATTTTTTCTCGAGTTTTTATTTTCAAGGACATGCAAGGTCATGGTGCCAAGGACAAGGTAGTCTGCATCAAATATGGTCGGTCGGTCACCCTGGGGATACAAGACATTCAAATTTTAATACATGTGGCACACATGTAGATCACTTATGTAGAATAACATAGGACAAGTTTTAGGACTGAATAAAAAGTTTAATTATTTTTTCACGTTTTGCACCATGATTAGATAATCCAGCCCACTGTGCGGCATTGCCACCTATCTTTGGAAGGGTGTCCCGAGGAGGCGCGCGACGTTATAACAGTCGGCTTTTCATCGATTCCATCGCCGAGACAGAGGTATGGCAGGCGGTACGTCTGTTTACACCTCACACCATGCAGTACGCCTTGGCCCAAGCACTGGTGGTAGAGTCAGCACGACAGGTGTCGGCACTCCAACGTCTGGTACGAGCAGTGGCGCTGAACGAAGACTTCGACGGCATCAAGAAGACATTGAAGCAGATACAGACATTTATAAGGGACATCGCTTCAAAGATATGTGCTACAGAGCTTCGCCGCCCACTATCTAAACGGCCTGAGTGTTGGTCATGTGGAAAGCCGGAGCACCTGAGAGCCTACCGCCCGCAACAGCTGCAGCAGCAGCCGAAAAAGAGGTAGCAAGAGGCAGGTGAGAATACAGCACGTTCGGAAAACTTGTAAACTCTGATCTTAGGGGGCGAAGGTCGATGACTGCTGGAGGGATGGCCCCAATGTTCTTATATGTACGGTCGGTGAAACAGGATTAGGATGCAATACAGGTGGAGGGGAGCCTGAAGTACGTTCCTCGCCAGAGGGTCGTCAACACTGGAGCGTCCACAACTGTAGTAAGACGAGACATCGCCAGGCTTTCCCCCCTATCGAACGCACTAGGACAGCATGGAATAATGCTATTTGACAACAGTAACAGGTAGGATCACACCAGATAACGGCAAGGAGAAAGTTATGTTGAAGCTTGGTGACCTTAGCATAGAGCACGATGTTTACATATCAGAAATAGAGGGTGAATATATTTTGGGGCTTAATGTATTATGGAGGCGGGGGTGCTGTATCGATTCTCGACTTCGTGTGCTATGGGTGGGCTGTATAGAGTTGGTGGTGTCAACATGGAAAGATTTGTCCTCACCAGTTAGCTGCCCAGTAGTATTGGGTCAACCCACAATGCTACAGACTTATAGTGGAATTGTAATTACAGGCAGATATCAAGGAAAGTTTTTCAGGCATTTGGGTCTGATTAAGCTAGCAGGGAGAAATGGCATCCTGCCAGGTACAGTCTTGAGGAGGGGGTCGTGATATGTGGCTGCAAGTCGGTCACAAAGTATTTCTAAATGATGCAGAAGAATACAGAGTAAAATAAATAGAATGCCAACTACCGTAAGTACTGGGGGATCATCCAGTAAGAACAAAAAAAAAATCCTAAATGGCGACACTAGAAGGCTGTCTCTGAATTACTGCAGAGAAATAGGGGTGCGTTCTCGTGTGTGCCAAATGACCTTGGAAGGACTATCGTGACCTACCGCCATATTGGTAGGGAGATGCCAAGCCCATAAAGCAGCGTCCAAGACAACTGCCATTAGCTTCGCATGATGCAGTTGAGGGATTTATGAAGGAAATGAAGGATCTAGAAGTGATTAAACCATCAGATAGTCCATGGTCTCCCCATATTTCTTGTTATAAAAGAAATATGGATCACTAAGATTTTGTGTAGACTATCGCCAGCTTAATAATGTCGCCAGCTTCGAAGTTTCTGCCTTTTGGGATATATAATCACCCTGCCACATTTAAATAACTGATTGAAAATGTCCTGCCTTTAGATACCTATCAAGTGTACCTAGATTACATTTTTGTGACAGGAAGGGCATTTGAAGAGCACCTATCTCGCTTAGATTCAGTGTTCCAGAATTGGCCGCAGCCAACTACAAGCTAGTTCCTAAGAAGTGATACATGTTCTAAAATATAACATTTAGTGTCGGCTCATGGAATCGAAACACACGAGAAGACCAAATTAATGAGAAATTGGCTAACACCAACTGACAAATCTGAAGTGTGGAGTATTCTGGCATTATGTGCCTGTTACTGTCGATTTGTACCTGGGTTCGCAACAATCGCCAAGACACTACGTGAACTAACATAGGCGAAATTGATATTTCACTGGACCGCTGAGATTGAAAATACTTATAGTAAATGAGATTATTGTGATATCTCCACCAGTACTGGGATTACCGAAAAGTGAGGATATATTCATTTTGGACACTGATGTTACTGATGAAGACATTGAAGATGTGTTTTCTCAAGTTCAAGATGGGAAGGAAAGACCACTAGAATACTTCAGTAAGGTATTGCATATGCCTGAGGGAAATTACTGTGTTATATGCAGGGAGCTTCTGGCCATGGTGAAGGCAATTTCACACTTCCACTCCTACCTTTACGGCAGACATTTTATTCTAAGAACCGACCAGGCTGCATTATTCTGTCTACTCAATTTCAAGAACACCGAAGGTGGTATAGCCTGGTGAATAAAGCATCTTCAAGAATGTGACTTTGAAGTACAGCACAGATCTGGGTGCCTTCACAGCAATACAGGTGAACTGTCTGGGAGACCATATGAGCCATTTTGCCATCATTTCGAACACCATGAAGAAAAGAGTGGTGAATCGCTGGCGGTATGTAGGACAAGAATTCAAGGTTCGCTATCTTGGATGGGCCAAGTACTTGGCGTGATAAAAGTATTAGGAAAAATCAGCTGAATGATCCCTTTTTGTAGCCATTATTAAAGTGGAAAGAAGCTGGCTGTCGGCCAAAATGGGAAGATATATCTAGCCCATTGTGCTCAGTATGATTTGACTGCTGCAGTAAAATCATACTGGGCACAATGGAATTCCCAAATACAGAAGAATGATGTACTTTACAGAAACTGGGAAAGTAATAATGTAAATCGCACATGTTTATAGCTGAGCTTTTCAGATAGCAGGGTTCCAGAAGTTTTAAAGGATTTGCATAATGTGGCAGCAGTGGGCACTTTGGCGTTAATAAGACCCTCGACAGAGTTAGACTTAGAATCTACTGGCTTTATCGTCGGGAGGATGTTGGGAAGTGGTTCCGAAAGTGCGACACCTGCACTGCGAGGAAGGGCCCAAGGAACAGGGGACAAGGTCACCTCCAGAAATACGATGTTGGAGCACCATTCGAAAGGATGACAGTGGATATGTTAGGACCCTTGCCTATCAGAGACAGAAACAAGAAGAATGTATTGTGGCTAAGGCACTCATAGAGCATGTCTTCTCGAGTTTTGAGGTGCGACTAGAACTTCATTCTGAACAGGGAATAAACTTTGAAGGTGCAGTGTTCCAGAAGGTAAGAAAACTTGGGATGAAAAAGACCATGACTACAGCCTTACACCCTGAGTCGGATGGAATGGTCCAGAGGTTTAACTGCACTCTTGAGCAGTACCTGTCGATCTTTGTGGCATTCAATAAAAACGACTAGGATTCAAATGTGCCATTGTTTATTCTTGCTTATTGTTCAGCAGTTCACGAGTCCACAATGATAGCACCATCAAGGTTGCTGTTAGAAAGAGAGCTACGCCTCCCTATTGATGTCCTGTTTGGCCGACTGTCAGGAAAGAAAGCTGCAGTCCCCGATTATGCCAGCTAATTATATAGCAGACTTGTTGGCCTTCATGATTTTACTCGAAAGAACCTCGGAATAAATAGTGACAGGATTGAGATGTGGTATTTTAGGAGAATGTCAAGCGAGGTATTTCAAGGTGGACAACTGGTGTGGCTGTACAACCCACAGAGGAGAAGAGGGTTCTGCCCGAAGCTAAAGAATGGTTGGGAAGACCCCGACAGGATTCTGAAGAAGGTCAATGATGTGGTCTTTCGGATTTATCATCGACACTCTCGAGCGATGCCGAAGGTTGTCCACGTCGATCGGTTGGCACTCTACGAAGGTCAGGATGTTTCAGCATCTGTTCGGGACGAACATACTTGTGGAGAGGGCAATGCCCCCCCCCCCCTTCCCCACGAGCAGGTGGAAAAATAGACAAAGGTGTGATATGATAGTAGAGCAGCAAGTCAATAGAATGTTTTGAAAGACAAACCAGCTATGATCCAACCAGAATTTTTAGTTATGAAGGCATTCTGCAGCGATAACCCTTTTGTGGCTCGCCGATCCTGACCTTCAGCGGATGGGATTTCTGTGTTTATCTGAAGAATGCTCTGGATTGCTGACTTCGTTCTCTCAGCGTGACTCGGGGTGCGTTGAACCTTCCAGATGGTCAGAGTTACTGATATGAAAGTGTAACAGGCCTTCGAGCTGGCAGTTGTTGAATGGATTAAGTTTCAGCGATAGACGACTAGCGAGAAGTGAAACGCGCGGCGAGAGAAGTGACTAGTGGGAGAAAATTTGCGATTGATAACATAAGAGCAGTGAAGAGTATGACTGCACGTTCGGCTACTGGATTTGATGCGTGAGTTAAATACATTACAAATGATGGCAACATACAAACTAAACGTGTGTTAATGATGCGTATGAGTTGATTGACAATAATCAAACAGAGACATAACGAAGGACTTTAATTAGAGTTGAAATAGACATTAAATATTCCGCTAACTGTAAAATAAAAGAGAGGAATAGCGGAGAGACATAATTTAAAGCTGTAAATAATAGCCGTGTCAATAAATTAAAAATAAAATTTTATTTTATTTTTATTAAGAATTCTATCCCTCACGAACTCATATACGGCCCTCAGGCATTCTTGGAACAGTATATTGCCAATTCAGTTGATTTTCCCATCAAGCCACTTACAATGATCGACGGGCCATACTCACTTATTACAAAATGGAGGCTCACATACACATTGTATTTCTTGAACATTTATTATATTTAATAATATATTATTTCGTTATATTTTCTACGAAAGGGATAGTTTCAGTTGACGTTAAAATGGTTATTGTATTAAAACGTATACATTTAAAAAATACCTTATAAAGTATTTAGTTCTAGATGAAATCTGACTAGTCTGGCTGGCCGCGTATGGTCCGTGGTCCACTAACTGAATAATCATTTATAAAGGCTGTTCATGGAAAATTGAACACTTCTGAAAATCCTGCTTAAGATCTACTTGTAAGCGCGTTGTGTATTATTCCACCTTATATAAAATTAACATTGCCATGAGCCTCATCACTTTATTTAGGCCTATTCGTCGGTCATGTGAAGATGTGTAATTATTAGTAAAGTAAATTATGTTACAAATCTGCTCAATTTTACACTTCAATACATTAAAAAAAAAAACAGAAAGCGAAATATATATTTTAAGTTATAACAGTTGGTTACCTAACACTTTTTATTCGACGGTAACATATAGAACTAGTTTCCATTCATCGTTACCAACTTTAATGGGCGAATATCACTCGGTGCGCCCATTAAAATATGTACAGGCAGTGGTACTGACATTTTTCTAAGGTTTTTTTCAAAAGTGCTCACTTTATTGTGAACAGCTTTTAGGAGTTTGTGAAGAAAGATTAGTCCGGCCTATCACTCGACCTTATAACGCATATAGTTACGTAATTACTTGTGCAATTGTTTAATTCCCGTGAGAACATTTGTTTTTAATTGTAAACATAAACTTATATTACAGACATTAATTTAAGTGTAATCATACAGTTAGACTTATTGATTAAATAAAATACATATGTTTATTGTACGGCCATTGACATTAAAGCAAAAAAAATTTATCAAGACAAAGTTCAGTAACCGCGACTGTAAACACAGACCGATTACATAATGCGTCTTGTTTATTATGGCGCGGTTCACCGAGTCGGTCGCAGCAACTTACTGGTGGCAATGACTCGTTATTAATTAACACGCTCCCTAGCTTCTTGACTTTGGACGGGCAGCTACATAGTCCCCTTAAGGCTCTCGCCTACCTGGCCTTTTTTTCTGCGTGAGACCGAGTAGAGGCGGGAGGGATAAAGGGCGTCACCACAACGCGCATCAAACGCTCCATCGCCACTAAGCGCAAGGCTCTCAACTGGCGTGCAGTGTTCGGCGTGCAGTGTTCTCGTCGCACTGCATCTACCTATGACACTTTCAGCGGTGAACCTATTATTATACTGATGGAAAGTCTGTAAGAAGGTTCAGTGCATGTCTCTTGAGTATTTTTGAATGATTCTGACGCGTATATTTTGAGATCCAGCGCTTTGTGAAAGCCGTTATTACACTGCAAAAAAAAAAAATTACCTGACAAGTGTAAGGTAATATTCGCAAACTTGTGTGGGAAATATAGTTTTCCTTACATGTGAGGTAAAATTACTGCACTCTGGCGTAAAATTCATGTGCATAGCGGTGGAAAATCCCATAAATGGTTGGGAAAATTACATTACGACGCGTGTATATAGTCAGCATTGTCTCAACAGCTAAGTGGGAGGACGGGCGGAAGAAAGAAACCTTTAACACACGAATGTAAAAAAAAAAAAAAAAAAAAAAAAAAAAACTGTACTAATAACCCACGTAATTTTAAATACAAAATTATTGTACAATATAGTTAATATTAAATTACTTATATGGGATTTCCCACCACTTTTGTCAGGTACTATTTTCCGTACGTTTGCGTAATAGTACTTTACTTATGTATATTTACTCTACATTTGACAGGTAATTTGATTTTACATATATAGGTAATTAGCTTCTCTTACATGTAAGGGAATTTTACCTCAATTTTTTTTTACATTGTAGCCATATTGGAGTGCTTCGAAATGTTGTTTCTAGTCTGCGTGACGTTTTGAAAGTACTCAACATCTCTCGACTGCAGTGTATGTTCTTCTCGTAGTACAGCACACTGAACGCATGTGGAATAGTTTCAGGAAAGGGGGGGGGGGGGAGACGTATAGGTATTCACAACACACTGCAGCAAGGCAGTTGGTGACAGGTCGCCAGCTCGACATTCTCGGTTGTAAGTGCAAAGACTACAGCTTGCCGCAGAAGCTGAAAGTAACTGACGAACTATCAGTACACTGTTCGAGTTATCAGCTGAGGTTATCATGTGTCAACAACAGCAACCAACCGAGCGTTTCGGCGCGCCTAACAAACACTGTCTGCTGACTTTGTCTTATCCGGTGGTACACTTCGTAATACACAAACAAGCGCCAAACAAGTGTATCGCTTCGTCAGGGATTTTAATAGGCGAACCAAAATAATTAAGAAAGAAAAATCCTACAAGATAATATTAACAATTTTTATTGACAGGAATAAGAAAATTCTTCGTGTTGAGTGCCCTGAAAAATTCACGCCATTACGTGGAGATATGCTAAAAGCTTGAAAAAAATCTTAACCAGTAAATCTTTGAAAACATTTAATATCTTTGCTGCCTTTGAGACTAGACTATCTAATACAAACACAGCTTATTGTTATGTATAGTCACTAGAATTGTAAGGAAAGAGCTGGCATAGCGACTTTGGGGAGGGGAGAAAGGGTTTGTGGAGGACGAGTATTCGCAATCTTGGATTACGTCACGACGAAACATGATGCTTTGTCATTCCACGTTAACAGCGGCCATCTTATTTATGCCAATTATTCATATGTATTCTACGCTAATCATGTAAATCGCATTTATGTAAATGCACGTCAATCAAACGCCATCTTGCTGCCCACCCGCCATATTGGATCCCTCACTGCTATATTACCATTTGTGGCCGCCAGACAGTAGCACATATGTGCGTTTCCCCATTCGCCCACCAGGGTACTGCGCACGTCTGCCATCGTCGTCGTCTGCTAGAGAGCGCCACCATCACCACCTACGTTTTGTGTCAAGAATGTTCCAGTTCATTGCCCCATCATGCAACTTTATGCTCCAACTTGCTACAAGCATATATTATATTGCCCGCCCCAAGTACACATAAGCTAATCGCGCACATGCTAAATACACTATGCCTATATCTGACTACCATTTACTTATAAGCACAGATAGGCATAATTTCCGGTCTGTTTAAGATATACCCCCAAATTCATATCGCAGGTATCACTCCTGATTTTGATTAGGGCGCTAGGTCTATTAAGCCTTAAGCCCTTTCATAAGCATAGTTAGCCATATTTTCCGAATTGTTTCAAATACAGCCGCCAAATTCATGTCATACATGGCGGTATGGTCAATTATGCCTTAAGCCCTTTTGTAAGCATAATTAGCCATCATTTCCGAGTTGTTTAAGATATAGTCACCAAATTCATATCACAGGCATCGCTCCCGACATCGAACAGGATGTCTGGACAATTATGCCTTAAGCCTTCTTATAAGCATACATATCTGCAGTTTCATAACCGCTAAAGCTATGGTCGTCAAATTCATATCACAGGCATCGCTCCTGACTGATATAATATGGTGTAGTCTGTTCACGGTAAAATAAGCACTTTTGAAAGCCCTGCTTAAGATCTACTTGCACGAAAGTTGTGTATTCTTCCACCTTATGAAAAATTAACACTGTCATGGGCCTCATCACTTTATTCATACATCGATTAATTGAAACTGTGAAATTATTAGAAAATAAATATTTTATAAAATCTGCAAATTTTTACACTCTCATGCGTTAAAAAAACCCGAAAGCGTAAGATATAATTTAAATTATCACAAATGGTTACCTAGCACTTTTTATTCGGCGTTAACATATGGAACTACTTCCCATCCATCGTTACCAACTTAACCGAGCCCATGTCACTCAGGGCGCCCGTTAAAATAGATGTAAACAGACGCAGTGACATTTTTCTAAGGTTGATTTCAAACGTGCTCACTTTATCGTGACCAGCCTTTAAGCACTAGTAGCCCTTAAGCCCTGTTTTAAACATAGTTGGACACAATCTCCGAACTTTTTCAAGTTCGGGAACATGTATTAGCCGCCCATACATGTAAAGAAAATAAACGTAAGTATACATACAAGTGCATCGCAAAGTTACCGACGCATGTAGGAAATAGCACACATACACACCGGTCCAGGCGCACACGACAATCACACACCACCCTCGCCGTCTGCTACCGCAGGTGTCCGCCAACTTGCATCCTTTCATTTGGTATTATTTAGAATTTCTTTAAGGGAAAAAGGTAGATTTCTAGGGAAATTTTAAGGTAAAAAAGGGAACATTTTACTGAAAATGTTACTGAGTCCACACCGGTCAACTTGCTCTGACTCGAAAGTCGCCTGGGTCACTGATTCACATCACCTGCTCCGGCTGAAAATTGCCTTTTTGGGAGGTTTTTTTTTTTTTTTTTTTTTCACGTTCTTCTTTTGTTCATAAATTTCTGTATAAATGGGAAATTTTCAGAGAAAAAATTGATTTTTGGGTAAAATATATGATGCCTGGATTGATTTTTGGGTAAAACAATTAATTTATGGTGATTTTTGGGTTAAAAAAAGTTATTTTGAGATAAAAGAATCCAAGATGGGGACTGTCTCCCTTGAGAGCCCGAGCATTATCTTGGAATCCTTGAACAACTGCAATTCATTTTAATAAATTAGCTCCTGGTAATTGGAACAATGTAAACATGCTATGAAGAAACGCTGCATTGTTAATGTTGTTCTAAGGTATCGCACAGTTTCAAAATATGTTAATGCAAGGAATTATATTTAGAAAAATGAAACTTGAGATTATCTAGACGATTAAACAACGAACAGATCATCATGGTTAATAATGTGTATTTATAAAGAAAGCTGTGCGTTTCTTTCCGCATATAAAAATGGTCATTATTGAAAATGGCATGCTGTTGTCATTTTAATATGAGCCGCGTTGGTTGAGTGGTTAGCCTGCTCGCCTCCCACCAAGGAGAACCGATTTCATTCCCGGTGGGGTCACTCCCGGATTTTCGCAAGTGGGAATCGTGTCGGACGATGCCGCTGGTCAGCGGGTTTTCTCGGGGATACCCCGTTTGCCCTGCCCTTGTATTCCAGTGCTTCTCAATTCTCACCCCATTTCACCATCATCGGGTCTCAAGACCTCGTTCTTAAGAGCCGTCCAAATCTGTCAAATAAAATCAACATTTTAATTTTCATCGGAGTAATTATTTTCTGATTGGTTGCGAGAGGCTATGGAGACGGGCATTGTGCTACTGGATACTGCGAGAAGTTTCGTATTGGCTGCGACGGCGGCTGGCGAGCGGGTTACCCGGCGATGATTGGCAGACGGTGTTCCAGCATCCAGCTAGCCCGTGACGCTGCTTTGCAGACTGCAGTTCGCCTGTGTATTAGGGACTATAGTCCATTCACGGTTACTTCAACCTTTTCTGAAGCCCTGCTAAAGTTCTACTTCCAGGATATTCCTCGGCCTCGTGCAAACTAAGCTTAACTAAGCCTGGATAATTACACCAGGTGGACAACACACCACATTCGTGCGCACTCAGTGTAACAGTAGTTGGTATAAGAACTATTTCTCACCAGGCGCTACCAACATATCTATTTTCTCCCTTATTTTTATTCAGATTATTTATAAATGAAGTATTATAATTTATAGATAAAATATGAATAACATTTCAGTTTAACAGGAAAAAAAAGTAACTTCTATGAACACAAGTATAAAACGCGATACAGGGCGTATTTAGTAAATAAATAAACACGTCATACATGGGGAGATTTTTCACAGGTTTGATTCAAAAAGGCCGACGAAACCGTGAATGGACTATACCTTCTCATTTATGTCGCATTATCTTCACACTATCTCAATCAATGCTTTGAAAAGTCACACCATGTTTCATACATGTTGTTCTGGTAAGGCTTATGGGCTAACCAAACAGCTTTGGGGTGCGTAACTCAAGAATGGTAGGCGACACAATATAATTTCACTACGTCATTTAGTTCAATACAGTTACTCGTGTCATTTACAATATGATAAATACATATCTTTACAACAAGTTACTTTACGATAAAATCGGGGGAGTTCAATGTAATAATTATTATTAAATTACCGAATTACTTTAAGTTTAGCCACGCCATTATCTAAAGTCTTTGATCCCTACATGATCCGCTGGACTGATATCAGCTTGTCTGTTGCCGAAGGCGGCTTCACATCTCGGCTACGGCGGTTCATGGTATATCCTGTGTAGTTCCCATCTCCTTGGTTGGCGACAGGTGCAGGAAGACCGCGCTTCGTGGCCCTGCCCTAGCGGCGTTTAAGTATTATCGCACGTTTACTATGATGCTGTTTTATAAACCTCTCGCTGTTCGTGGCCTCGCCCTCAATACTGCCGTTTGTCGCCTCTGCGTGGAGTGTGTCCCTGACAAGCGTTAAATATATTGCTGGCCTATACCGTAACTACGTGCTTGCTTGTTTCCAAATTAAGTCATTTATCACGAACGTTTTATACCCGTATTAACATAAAAATGCCTTATTTTTTACTATAAAGAAATTTTACTTATATTCTAGCTATAAAACATATTATTTCGTTCATAATTATTCAAAATAAAACAGGAAGAAAATGTGCTTGTAATACCTAGTAAGAAATAGGTATTTTACAAAATGCGGTACGTATAATGTTCTAGACACGGCTAATCTCGGATTGCATGAGGCGGTGGAACAGTCTAGAAGTAGGACTTAACGGGCCTGCCTACCAAGCCGGCAGTCGTATTCTACGTGACATATCTTAAGGAATCATTCTGCGTTAAAATATATTGCCAATTTTTTGTTTAATATATTTTTTTTATAAAATGAAAATATTGAAATTAACATACAACAAAAAAAGATGGATAAATAATTATTTTCCAAATAAAATTTTGTGTAGCAATATTCTCTGAGAAAATCGCGTCAATATGTTTTTGTTTGAAATAGTTACCTTTAACATTAACGCAATGAGAAGGCATTTCGTTTTACATTGATTCCCCATTTGAAGTTCGTGGCTGCTGGCTTGGTAGGCAGGTCCGCTAAGCAGGCAGCATTTCAGAATGAACCATACCGATATATCAGGTCATAATTTTAAACATTATTGCCATGTCCCAGACACAGAGTTCTCAATGCACAGGTGGAGTGCAGCCGCAAACGCCAGCAGCATGGCTGACGACGTTTGCTCCTGGGGGACCAACTAGCCATATGGTAGCCCGACTGAGAGGGAAAATTCCATAACGTGCAATATCCAATCAGATTCGAGGCCAATTTCCACAGTTTAGCGCGCAGCCAATAAGCTATTGATTTCGCCTACATCAAAGGAACCGGCTTTCTATTTTGCGTCTGTATACTTAGCTATTCTGTGTTCCAGGTAAAACGCGAAGTATAGTCGTAGCGGAGAGATTTGGGCGGCTCTTAACATCGACGTTTTGAGAGTAGATGAGGATGAAGTGAGGCGAGTATCGAGCAGCGTCGGAATTAAAGGGCGGGGGAAACAGGATATCCCCGAAAAACCTCCCGATTACCGTCACCGTCTGGCACGATTCGTACGTGCGAAAATCCGCGAGCGATCTCACCGGAAATCGAACCCGGTTCGTCTGGGTGGGGAGCGAGTAGTGGCGACACCACCTCGGCCCCAGGGAACTATAATCATTTATTTAGTGTGTGAAGGCGGGGAGAATTATTTATATCTGAGGTGGGCACTAAGGAAAAAGTGCTTGTTTTAGACTTCCCCGATAACATCATGTTGCACGTTTAGCAAGAAGTTGCTGCTTAGGATTTTCCTTGTCGTAGTGCAGGCACGCCCATGTTATGCGTGCACATGTTAACAAGATGTGCAAACGAGTGGCAAGTGGCGAGGTTAACAACTGCTGGCTGCAGAAGCAACATCTCCGAAAAGGAATATAATATTTACTTATTGAGATCTTATTTTTTCATGGTGAAATATATAAAAAAGATTTAAGAACACTAATAATGTACACTAAATATTTATAAAGTTATTACAACATTATGTATTTACATACAATAAAGTTCACGGTAAAGTGAGCACTTTTGAAGTCGTATAGTCCATTCCCGATTGGAAGCGACTTATGAAAATCAACCTTTGAAGAAACACTCTAGGCATGACATGTCACCTGTTTTTTCAATAACCTGTATTCCAAAAATATATAGCACTGGGATTAACTTGAGTGCTGTATTATTGAATGAATGAACTTTTACCTTAATATCTTCTATAACTTGTAATAGTTATTTATTTTTTAAATATGAATTAACAACAGCGAGAGCAGCGATTGGCAACGACCGGTAAGAAATAGTTCAGTTAAAGTATTATTTTAACCACGTTTTTTAGTATACTATTTGTAAATTAAACGGTGCCTATCGATATATTTAAATATTTAAGTAGCCCCGATGGCAACATATCTCATTTTTACAGTTTAAAATAACATCGGAAAATTTCGTGAGTAGGCCGTAATGGCCCGGTATTGTTTTATCAAGCAAGAAAGCAATTAAAAAACTGTCTGCTGGCGAGGCTTGTCGCACTCTTTCTCTTTCTTAGTCTCTTTCATACTCGGGAAATTTCACTTCGCTAGTAACCTTACACATTATACATGTTTTCAGTTGTAGCATATGTCATACTTATTACAGCAAAATAATGATTTTTTACTTTGTAATTTACAACTGAAAAGAGATTTTAATGTTTGAATATGTATTTTAATATATTTAGATATGATGGCAGGGCAGTTACCTAGTGAAGTTGGCAGACATGACATGGCGTGTTGCTTTTTGTGAAACGAAACGTAAATTATTCTTACTGCGAAAAATACTTCCAATTAATACATCACGTTTGTAGACGTTGTGTTTTTTTTAACCTACCTAGGCAAGTTACGATGTTGTAGTAAATCTGTGATTTCAAATATTTGATTATCACTATTCATACGTTTTAAATGTGAACTGTTTTTATGACGAAGTTATTTATTTACATCCACGTCTGTTTATTTATCACAATGTTGTGCCTTTGCCCTAAGGGGTTTGAAACACAGTCGTGTAACGTAATTTGCCACAATCCCAGAAGAAAAATACTAAGCCAAGCCCGATAAATTTCAATAAACCTAATGAACAGTAAGTAGCAATACATAGAAATACGAGATGAATAAAAGTTATCGTAGGATTATTTGTGTGCATGTTCACCGCTATCTTTTAAAGTTTGTATGACAAAAATGAGCAACACGAGTTGCGTGCTTGAATTTAATATGCCTTCTTCACTGGTTGTTCCTTCGTTTTAATATTTATTCCAACTGAGGCCGTCCTTTTAAAGAAATGAATCAACAGATATCAGTAACAAAAGGATAATTACGATTAGTACAGCCCTTTACCTCGCAGTTGTAACAGTGTTAAACACAGTCGCGGTAAAATACTAACGTGCATTACATGTATTGAGCTACGTCGTGGAAAACAAATATGCTAATGTAAAATAACCGTAAGAACTGTCTTCAATTCAGGCATTTTTAAAACGTCATAAAGCTGACCTAAATAATATTAGAGGCCTAAACTGTGAATATTCATACGGAATGGTTTTTGGAATATAATAGAATTCTTTGAAAAGCTGTAAACAGTAAACAACACATTTGACAGGTATAAAAGTAGAAGCCACATTTCAATGTATATTTTTAGGTGTAGTGAAAGTATACGAACATATGTACACACACAATGGAATGTAAACATTGAATTTGAAAGATGCTACATGGCAATCACATGGCAGTGTTTGTTTACATTTAGCGGAAGGATACGAAACGGGCCTGCAAGTAGATATTTAGCAGGGCTCCAAGAAAGTTGCTTCCAATGGGGAATGGACTATAGTTACTTTTTTCTTTTCACTAATTTGTTATAAATTTACCACCATTTAAAATAAATATTACAGTGTAAATAAGTAGATAGGTGATGTTTATTCGGGCACAGAGGGCAGGAGCAGGTGGCGCGTGACGCCGGCCGCCATCTTGGATACCCGACTTCCTGCTCTGTCATTCCTGTCACACGACCGCCATCTGGGAGTCCACCAACTTTGTAACCAGTGTGCCGCCATATTTTCAGCCAGTACGTCGCCACTTTGTAGCGAGTATGCAACCATATAGTTTTTCCACTCCGTGCTCTATTAATCTGTGTTGCTTTTCTTTCTTTATCATTTTGGTCGGTCTACGTCCATTTTTCTCTCAAAACCGCTCGTTTTACCGCAAAAATCACTTCAGAAATAACTTATTTTACCCAAATGTTCCCTTTTTCCCCTAAAAATCCTCCCTTAAAAAAAACCCAAAAATTATTGAAAAATATTTTTAAAAAATTATACAAAATTTGTAAAAAAACTAAAATTAATGAGTCTCAGTACCTCGATTTTTCATTGCTTTTCATATAAAAACAAACCTCAGTATGCATAGAAACCCCCACTCGCAGACACCTGCTAGAGTGCGCGAATCACCAGTGTGTATATTTATTTATCCACGAATTTAAAGATGTAATTTTCCATTCACGAGAATGTATATAATAATTTAGCAAAATGCATTCAAAGCAGGACTTTGTAAACAATATTCGAATTGTAATACCTTATTTATTACAAATAAATTTAATCTATATTTTTTAAATATTTTCTTTCAATTTCTAGGCCTCTGGGTTTTTGGCCGCTTCGTAGATTTCTTCTCCAACGTTTCGGCAGTCGTAGCAGCTGCCATCATCGGGAACCATACTTGACCAATTGAGGACAGTCGGAGCGGAGAAGAAGGGTCTAGTAAAAAGAGGCATAGAAAACCAGGCAAAGCGGAGAGGGCCTGGGCAAAACTACGCGACAGTCGAGGAGGATAAATGAAATCCCTTTATTGGTTTAGGGCTGGAAAAAGTAGGGTGGTGTTAGCGAAGATAGACTTTGTGAATGTGATACAGAGTGAAATGAAATGAGGTCGTAGCTAGGTTTGTAACCAGGGTCGCGCTATGCGGTCCTGGTGGTGGGGGACAGAACTGAGCCACCCACCCAACAGATGCCAGCCATCTCTCTGTAACACAGGAACGAGTGTTAGTGTGTTACAGGCAATTACACGAAACTTAAAACTAGGAGTAATATTTCTATCACCTTGTCTATGACCTCGCGTGCAGCTGTGTGTAGGGGTGTGTTAGTGTGTGTCAATGGAGGTGTGAGTGAGTGTTAGTGTAGTGAAGGTGTGCCACTCCACCACCCTCACCAGCCACTGGCAAGAGCACCCTACGCCACAAGCCATCACACTGCTAACCAATCTGTCGAGTTATTGATGATTAACTTCCAGAGCCTTTATGCGGCTTTATTGCTGTGAGTGACTCCCTTGAAATCGGCTGTGGCGACGGGCCATACATACAGACAGCTGACATAAATAATTCTAATTAAAAAATAGGGAAGAAATAGGTATGTTGGTAACGTCTAGTGAGAAACTTTTCTAATACAAAATATCATTAAAGGCTGTTCGCGGTAAAATGAGCACTTTCGAAAGCCCTGCTTACGATTTACTTGTGTACACGTTGTGTAGCCTTCCTCCTTATGTAAAATTAACATTGCCATGAGCCTCACCACTTTATTCATAATTCGGTCAAATAAAATTTGTTAAATTATTAGGAAAGTAAATATTTTACAAATCTGCTAATTTTTACACTTAGATGCTTTAAAAAAAACACAAAGCGAAAGAAATAATTAAAGTTATCACAAATGGTTAACTAAAATCTTTTATTTGACGTTAGTATATGGAACTACTTCCCATCCATCGTTATCAATTTTACTGGGCGAATGTCACTCGGTGCGCCCATTATAATATACGCTGGCAGGGGCAGTGAATTTTTCTAAGGTTCATTTCAATAGTTATCACTTTATCGTGAACAGCCTTTACAACTGAGTGCGAACGAATGTGGTGCATTGTCCCTCTAGTTTAATTCTCCAGACTTTGTTAAGCTTAGTTTGCACGAGGCGGAGGAATATCGTGGAAGTAGAACTTTAGCAGGGCTTCAGAAAAGGCTGAAGTAACCGTGAATGGATTATACCATCACACCACAGTTCACTACACAGGACTGAGTCTCACATGTGCGTGCTTGCTGTGTTGTCCAGAGGCGGCACGATGAGGTACAGCTGGCTCATGTTCCTGGCCGCCTCGGCGGCCACCTTCGTTGCCTTGAAGCAGCTCACTGCGTTGCTCTACCCCAGTCTCCTCGTCAACGTCGGGTTCGTCCTCCTGTCCGCCGTCGTCGGTGATCTGCTCGTCAAGCTGGTCGTTAACCTTGCGCCGAGGAAGCTGCTACCCGACCTGCACTCCAAGGCCGTCTTCATCACAGGTATAGTCTGCTCGCGGTCTCTTCAAACTTCTTGAAACAAACCTTTGATAAACCACCCCATGTTCGAAGTGTCAGGTTGTATTCATAATGCACTATGTATCATAATCGTGTTAGAAACTGTTCACGATCAAGTGAGCACTTTTGAAACGAACGTTTGAAAAAAGTCACTGCTCCTCCCCGCATATATTTTAACGGACGCACTGAGTGGCATTCACCCAGTAAAGTTGGTAACGATGGAAAGAAAGAAGTTCCATATATTGACGTCGGATAAAAGTGTCAGGTAACCATTTGTGATAAATTATTTATTTCCCTTTCTGGTTTTTTTAATGTACCTATGAATAAGGTGATCAGGCACATGGCAATGCTAATTTCACATAAAGCGGAAGAATACACAACGTGCAATGAAGTAAATCGTAAGCAGGGCTTTCAAAAGTGCTCATTTTACCCTGAACAGCCTATATACTTGTAGTAACATAAAATTGCATATTAGCTGTTAAATTATAACTTTACTTTTATTATATACATCGATTTTGATTTATAAATGATAATTATAAAAACCAAGAAAAAATGTATACGTTGGTAACCCCCAATAATAAATAGTTCTTATGCAAAATATTATGTAACTGAGTTTGCAAGAATGCGGTGGGTTGTCCCTTGGGTGTAATTTTCTAGACCTTTCTTTGCATGAAGTGGAGGAATAACCGGAAAGTACAACTTGAGCAGGCCAGACTTCACAAAAATTGGAAGCAACTGTGAATGGAGTATAACGAATGCGTATAAGCTGTTCAAGGTAAACTCATCACTGTGTAAAACCCCGATAAAGAACTTCTTGCATGCATATTGTGCATTCTTCCACCATGTGTAAAATTAACATTTCCGATGTGTCTGAACACTTCATTCGTGCGCCAAACACGTGTACCTGTAAATTTTTTTAAAGAAAAATAATTATTTTATAAACTTGCCACTTGGAATTCAACATTTAAGACATGGGATCACTTTTCCTCCGTCACTGCCAATTTTACTGCTCAAATGCTAGTCGGCGTGGCGTGTCCTTCAAAATATGTAGTTAGGAATAGTGACAGTAGTAGGGTTTGGTATGTTTGGCGACAAGGGATGGGGGAGTAGGATTGCAGGATTCGGTCGCCGCCATGTTGTTGCGTCACCGATCGCCATATTGGACCCATATAACCTTGACCTCTGACCCTTTACCTTGACCCCGGTGACCTCTGACCCCAAAAACGTAAAAATATGCGAAAACATTCTTCAAGATTTATAACAAACTTATTACGAAAAAGTATATTAAAATCGTAAAAAAAATAGTTTAAAAAGTTTTATTAATTTTTTTAAATCGTTTTAAAATTTTAATATCAAAAATGCTATTAAATTTTTTTTAATGAATTAAAAATTATTTTCCCCTAGCAGCCATTTTCCCTAACAATTTCCCCTCTTCCCTTAAAATTCCCCTTTTTACCCTAAAATAAAAAAAAACATTCCGAAAAATGTATAAAAAGTACATAAAAATTTATTTAAAAAAATATATATTTCCGGAGGTCCTACCAGCACCACATCCAGCAGACGACTAACTTTCTCGTCCCCTTTACCCCCACCTATACCCATTCTATCGTATGCCACCATATTTGATTTTTTTGTACATCATTTGCTTGTATGTTACTGGAGGTGGCCATATTAGTTTTTTCGTTCATTTGTTTATATTTATATGTTACTGGAGGTGGCCATATTGGTTTTTCGTTCACTTGTTTATGTTTATATGTTACTGGAGGCTGCCATTTTGGGATGCATTCATTTTGCTAGGTGCAGTCCTCCATGCTTTTTTTTTACTGTCGTTTATTTTATTGTTTGCATCTCGCCTTCGTGCGACTCCCATATTATATTTCATATGTTTTCATCACCTGTGTACCATCAGATGGATGCCATATTTGTTTATGAGTAGTTGTAAAATGGGGACTCTTGTGCATCTGGGTCCTGGATGAGGATACGAGGACCCACGACCACTATCATAGATGAGACCTCCTGTTATGTTGGCTCGATGACGTCATTTTCGCACAAATTCGCGGAAAAATTATCTTTGTCCCTCTAATTTAGCCCTTTTCCCACTGAAATTTCCTTTTTTTGCCTCTAAATGCCCCCTTTTTTCCCCTCATGCTATTTCATTCCACCGATGACCCCTCATTGTGGCGTTTGACTCATGAGCGATGAGGGATGTCACCACTGGTGGCCATATTGGCGGCCAGTAAGCCAGTGGTGGCCATTTTGGCATCCAGTATACCGACGATGGCCATGTTGTTAACCAGGCCAGTCAAAAAACTACTGGAAGCTTCCATCCCACCGAATGTTTCTACTTCCTGCTCCAGCATTCCGTAACACTGCCGCCTCCACAAGTCTGTTCCTGCAAACTTAGTCCCCATGATGAATCCCTGTGCCAGAAAGCTCTCTCTCTCTACTATCAAAATGGCTGCCAATGCACTGCCTAACAAAATTGGCACTGCCGAGCTAAATGGCAGCCAGTATGCTGTTGGTGGCCATATTGGCAGCCAGTAAGCCAACAATGTCCATTATGTTAGCCAGCCAAAAATGTCTGGAAGCTTCCATCCCACTAAATGTCTCTACTTCCTGTTATAGCATTATGTAACACTGCCCTCTCCACAAGTCTGTTCCTGCAGCCTGCAATAATGTAATAGTGATGAATAGTATGTGCCTGGATACTGAAATATAGTGTACTTTATTAATTTCTGCTATTTCATAACTCGCCTCATTGCTGCAACCCATATGGTCTAAGGCATGTTTACATGTATACATGTACCATATGTGAGACTATATTTGCCGTCGGGCATGAATTACACTGTGTTTGACACTGTAACTTCGTTTCAAAATATATTTACCGCTGTTTTATTAGTTTCATAACAACTTTAAACTTGATACAAGTTTTAATTTTTATTTCGCGTTGCATGTCTCAGATGCAGTGTTCGACTGTGTAAGCGCTGCGCGTCTGTCGTCGGTTGTGCCATTAACATGGCTGTGCGCCATGTTTGTATACACTCATATTTCCTTTGGCGCATGTGGTTCTTGTTGCCTACCCGTGTCAATTTTCTTCTGCTGAAAATGTAGGATTACAACTCATATTAATTTTATTCATTTTGTACAGTCTTATTTAACGGTAGCGATATTTTAACAAATCTTACATATAGTGCTACTAATATGAGTAGGTATAGAATGATAAAGGTGGATGATGGGTAGTCATAATTTTCTTGACTGCGAATTGAAAATACTCTATTAGTTGGCAATGTACTAACATAGGCTGTGCATTGATACTGTCGTATCTCAGGGAGTGTGGCATGAGATATTTTCCAATCTGTATTTAAAGCTTTTGATACTTTGTAGAAATGTATGCCTGCATCCATTTTTAGTTGTGGTAATTCGAATTAATTTTTGGTGAGCCAATGGATAGGAATCACAGTGTGTATAGTGGCTATTACTGGTGCTCGGGAGTCACAAATATGTGTTAGCTCTATTATAATATTACTGTTTACTGATACCTGACATTCATATGGTACTTGTATCTCGATGTTTCCTATGCTATTACTAGGAATAACCCTATTAAGGGATGCATTAATAAATTACACTTGTAAATACTTATGTGAATTTGTGAGCACATATTGATGTGGAAAAATTGCTTTCAAGCTAAAATATTTCTCTGGTTTGCATGAGTATTTGCACTTAGTTAATAGATCTGCAAGACTATTCAGTTGAATTGCTGCTTTTACACATTTGTATTCATCACTTCGACCATATTCTTTCGGAGTGTAAAATATGTTATCTTTATTTTCCTGTGTTTCCGGGATTTCTTTGACACTTGCTACTTTATCATTAATTGCAATTAGGGTATTTGGGGTTTGTATCATGCAACATGCATGATTTTGGAAAGAATAGGGTATACTAAGTATTTGAAAATATGCCATTTGCTATTGGCGGTTTTAAATGTTACCTGGGTTTTAAGTAGCATTTGTGTACTTGATAACGTGCATTGAGTAATAGCGGTGGTGTAATACTCTAAAATCTTTGATGTAGGGATACTAAGATTTAAATTGACCTGCGGGACATTTTTCTCTAATTGCGTGGGGTCTGCAAAAAGCTGTTCACTCGTTACTGTATGTAACGTCAATCCGTTTTGTTGGCAGTGTTGAATATATGTAGCAATCTGCTGTTCATTTACCATATTGTTAATAATGTGCAATACTGTTATAGTAAGGAGCTGTTGTGGTGTTATTGTTGGATCAATTGCGTCCACCATTTTTCTTTGTGCATTCAGTGATTCTGAAATAGCATTTACCGTTTGTGCTAACTGATCAACTGTATTTTCGACTTGTGTTTTTATCTACTCTATAGCTTGCACCGTGGTATTCGAGTTTTGATTGGATGTGAATACCATGTTAGATAATTCGTTTACCTGCTTAGTAATTTACTCTTCGTTCGCAATAAATGTATGCAAATGTTTATTAGTTAGAAAATTGCAGCACCAATTGCCTATGTCACCTATTAACTGAATGCCACTCGTTCTCCTTGTATTTACTGAATTTTAATTTAGGAACTGTTGCACCATACTGCCCTCTACTACTCTAATGTACTTTAAATTCCTTTTGCAGTCTTACAACTTGGTGAGGCATCTGTCTTAAAAGCTATATTATGAATCCACATGTCTAGGGCGTGAGGGATGGTTGTTTTTAGTATGGGTATCCTATATGTGAGAGGGACTGTCTCCTGGTAGTATAAGTTAATTTCTACCCGCTTCCAATATCCCCCCCCCCCCTTTCGCAGTGCGTTCTAACCCCCCCCCCCCTTCCTTCGCCTGGTTCTAGATTAACCACTGGCATGCCATTGTACACTCTGTAACAAAATAGATTAAATGTTTACTTATGCTTTCTAGTAATTTGCACTTTCTTTACGCTGGTACCTGTATAAGAATACATTATTATTATTGTTTGACATGTGCTAATTTGGTATTACGGTTATTTACAGTATCATATCTGGGCTCTCCGCATGTTTTGTCTGTTTAAATAGTGTAGAGGGTCCGATTACGTTAACAACCCTATATGGCCCCTTATACTTAAACGTAAGCAATTTGCTACGAGCTCGATTGCGTATCCACGCCCAGTCTCCTATCTGGATGGTGTTGGGTCTGTAATTTCTATCGATGTGAATGTCTTTTGTTTTTGTGCTTGTAGTAAATTTATTTTAGACTATTCTCTGTCCGTGAGTTTTTGACACCATAGTTCGCCTCGCTCTGAGTAATTATTTGTATTTACATGTGTTCTGTATAGCTTCCACGCCATGTAACAAATAAAATGGCGTGAATTTGGTGCTCGCATTCACCGAAGCACTCGATATAGTGCAGAAGAGGGACTTTGAATATTATTCAGGAGTGTTCAGAGATGAGGAACTTAGAATATTTTCGGGAGCGCTTAGATGAGGCACATTAGGACTATTTTGCCGAGTAGCTCAGAAGATGGACTTGGAATATTTCCGAGTTCTCAGACGGGACTTGATATTTCAAGTTTCTAAATGGGACTTAAAAATAATTGGTAAGAGGAGGTACTGAGAGATCTTTGAAGAAATGGAAAATATGCAGAGGTGGGATTGTGGGATGTTCTGCTGAGTGTATAGGAGGATTTAGCCCGGATTATTTTTTTTTTCCTCGGGGAAAATTGGCGCTCGGCAAGAATTGGGTGATGTTAAAAGAGTTAACACATGTTTGGGGCAGTGAATAGGAGTGATTAGGAACTGGACTTTGATTATTTGTTTTGCCAAAGGTTTGGCGATAAGTCGTAGGTGTTGGAGTAGTGGGAGCATGAGATTTTTCGGCAAGTTTTGATTGGAGTGTTTGATTGGTGCAAGCTCGATGACCGGGGTTTTCCTACGGGACCGGGGCTAGTTTGTTTCTTGCTTCAGCGATATTGAGGGCGAGTTAGTGGCAGTAGCTGATGCGAAGGAAGTAGTGAAGAACGTCGACCCGAGGAAGACTGCGACCGGGAGTTTGGGGATTGTTGGTAAGTGTAGCAGAGTGAGAACGGAAATATTTTGAGAATAGGAGATTGGTCGAGGGAGTGGGGAAATGATAATCACAGTGTGGAAAACCAAGGGAAACTCTTGAAGTGGGAGTGTGAGGTGGAGAGAATGTGAGTGTGAGTGGTAAGGCCAGAGCTCTGTCTTTCACTTTGTTGGAGATGGGTAAGGAGAATATCCTTTACATTCTGGTCTTTGTATGTGTTGGTGGACGTGTCCTTCACGAGTGTTGATGTAGCGAGAGATAAGGACGAAATGGAAAACTGAGGAATCCACTTTCCTTGGGACCATTCTTTTTCTAGCTCGTTGGGGTTATTAAGGTTATGAAGGAGGCATATCTGTAAACCTGGATTTTATGGTAAATTAGGTACTGTACCAGGTTTTTAAGAGTATAGGCTATCTTATTGTTATTTTTAGTATGTTATGTATGTTTTATAGCCAAAATAGTAAGAAGGCTGTGTCATCAAAGATATATATTTGGGTATTTGGCTGTTTTTTAAAAGATGGGTTTTTGAGGAAGGTGTTAAAAGGGTTTTTTCAATATACCGGCTTTTTCGATTAAGCCCTGGTAAATTGTCTAGACATTTTTAGCGTTGTTAAAAAAAATAAAGTTTTACAATTTTAGCGAATGTTGTGAGGTTTTGTGAGCAAGAGAGTCTTGTAAGAGTTTGTAAAATGGTAATGAGGTGTTAGAATAAACGAAAATTGGGGATGACACTAAATCTTTTCTGTGCTTGTTCAAGATAGTCTTGTAAAGGTTGATACGATTAAAATCAAGGCACTGAAAATTATAGTGTTATGATATGGTTGCAACTGTGTTATTTCCCTATCCTGGACGGAACAATCCTCGTATGTAGCATCCTGGGGTGCTCATCCCCTTCCCCTTCTTCCAGGTTAAACAAATGCACCTACTCTGCACCTCGCCCTTATGTCACCTGTCCATAAGTGTCAAGCGAGCCAGTATCCTGCTCCTCGTCCTATTGGTTAACTGTAGTCTAATCGCAGTTTCTTTAGATTTTTTAATCAAACCTTTAAAAATGTCCCGATGTGTGATGTGTATTACAACCATTCTATACGTTTGTTTAATGTAAGTTAACCTTATTTTTAGTTAAAAATTTACCTTTTACTGATATTGTATCTATACATTATAATACAATATTTATAATAAATATGAATATAACGGAGAGAAATTAGATGTGTCGGCAATGCCTAGTAAGAAATAGTTCTTACGCAAAATAGTATTATATTGAGTGCGCACGCATCTGGTGCGTTGTCCCTTTGGTATAATATTCTGTATTTAGTAAACCTTTGTTTGTACGAGGCGGAAGAATGTCCTCGAAGTATAACTTCAGCAGGGCTTCAGAAATGTCGGAAGTAACTGTGAATGGACTATAGGCAGTTGCCTAGGCGGCAGCTTCTACAGTTATAAAGCAGGGACCTCTTTGTGGATTTTTCTAAAAGTACCTCGCATATTAAATACAATCAGCTTCACAAAGGTGCTCAGTAGGCCAAAATAAACTGAATGATGTTTCCATGCTTTATATTGAAGTGGAAATATTTATTGAAATATAATGGCATTCGACAGTTACTGAGTTCGATTCCGACTAACTGCGTTTGAAATGGAGCATGCCAAACGTTTTTCAAGCCGTTTCTGAAAGTGAAAGTGTAATTAGTTTATATGTGCTTTGACAATCCCACTTCCTTATACTAAGTCCCTTATTAGAAGCTATGCATAGAACAGAATATGTATAATATTGTTTTGCAGGTAAAAATGCATTCTGTTCAGGTTTACACATTAAATTACGCTGCAATTTTTCATCTGAACAAGAGGTACAATCTTTAGGTCTTGCGTTCAGGATGCCTGATTGTTTATCGAGAACTTCTGGGTTAGATTCCCCGGAATTAAATTTTGTGATTAAAATTTTCTTCTCTCTAGTTCAGAAATGAGTGTCTTTTTACTCAACGCTATTTGGAGAATCAGACCTCTTCTTTTACATATAAACCATTTATTACTTTTGATCGATTTTGGTATTACCTTGAGTAAATCATGGTTATGTATATCGTATGCGGTTAAATGATAATCCTGATTTACGCCAAAGATGGGATCTTTTGTTTATCCTCGACCATTCATAGGGGAAAATAAGTAGCTATTTCATAATACGTTTTTTCATGAAATTCATTTCGAATAGTTCTTGTTTGTTACGCACAATTTTTAAGTGATTTTGTCACAAAATTTACGTACGAATTACATGCAAAATAAGAGTGATTTTCTTGGTATTCGTTAACTTCATTGTAATACTATGGTATTGTAACTATTTACTGATGGCTTGCTTGTCAGTTTATAATGTCCTGTGTGCACACCTCAACAAGTTGTCACTACTTCTGCAAACAAAACATCAGGACTCAAAAAAAATTTCTAAATGTTACGCGAAACCTACTACAGAGGCAACTTGATGAAACAAACTGACGCCTGGAGCGTATGCAACAAACCCGTATATCTCGTGTATAGCTAGCTGTAGACAGAAAGGCGATTTGTTGTTAGATTTCAAGAACAAGATCAAATCAATTGCCTCAAAAACAGTTTTATCAGTTTTGTGCCAAGTTAACTTACGTGGTGTTTAAACTGCATTTTGAAGTTTATAAAATAAACCTACACTTAAAAAAAAACATACAGATGGATGATTAGAAAATTCTACTTTAGAAACAACTAGTGCATTTTTCTCATTATGTTGATTGCTTATTAAACCCCTTAAGCCACAAATAAACGTGCATTAGATTGTAAATGCTTTTCTTTTTTGGGTATTTATTGGACTTTATGCTATCATAAACTACTACTTTTGAGACAGCTTTTGAGATACATTTCACGTATACACAGTTATGTTAAAGCCTTTTTTTTTTTCTCTATTTACTTCTGAGTATTTTTCTAGTGCGAATATAGCAAAATAGAATGCTGTAGGAATGTTATTTAAACACAAATATTACGGCCGAGAAATGTCTAATAATGTATAAAAATGTCTAAACACGTGGGCACAAAAACTGAGCAGTTAGAAAGAATGGTAATAATTAAATAAAATCGCGCGTGTTTATACGTCAAGTGACTCTATTGTAATTATTTCAGTATCAAATCACAAGGTCAAGAGATGGCAGTACAGGCATTCTGCTGGTCCCATATTAGTAGGATTTCCTATTGGGGACAGATTGGGAGATATGGCTAGACCCGATGGTACCCAAGTGTGTTGTAAACATTCCACAGATCATTTTCTTGTTAAATGAATGTGCAAAGGCGCTATATCTCGAGGATGCAGGATGCCACTGACATATCGCTATGCTGCCAGGGTTCCTCTCATGGCCACGGGAAATGTTGAGAAGTGATTCCCTATGGATCTCCGCACCATAAGATGCCAGAAGATACGTCAATGTCTTTTTGCACAACATTGGCAGGAAGCGTCCTCTGCCGTCAGCGTCGTTATGCTTTCACGCGACAGTCATTCGCGGTAACGCAGAACCGAAATTCATCGCTGAACGTGATGCGATACCATGCCTCCAGGTTACGGCGTCTCTGCTCTGGTGTTATCGTCAGCCTAACCACGGTGCAGTGGATTCATAATCCATCTGCTAGCCAGTCGCCTATACATGGCGCAGGATGACCCGGGCTGTTTTAGAGTGACCGTTAACTGTGTCCGGATGGGAGACGTCCATGTAATGGGGCTGCGTAATGCTCGGTGTACAATACGGCGCGAGTGAAGCAGACATTTGGGCAGCTCCTAACATCGTGGTCTTGACAGCCGATGAGAATAAAACGAAGTGAGAATGAAACGGCGCAGGAATGAAAGTGCGTGGGACATCCTTGAGAAAACCCTACACCAGCGGTATCGTCCGACATGATTTCCACACGCATACAATCCGGGAGCAACCCCGCCGGGAATCGAACCCCGTTCGTCTAGGTGGGAGGCGAGCTGTCAGACCACTATACCGCCATTACACTTAGCAGAACAAGTAGTCGTTGTAGACGTTACAGGTCATAGCAAATGTATGTATATACACTATCGACCAAAATGTAATTGGGCACCTGTCCACAATGTTTGCTCGGTAGTTGTCACCCCGGTAGAACCTCGTAGAGCCACCTCTTGCGGCTATAGCAGCAGCCACCCTGTCTGGCATGCTCTCTACGAGTGTTTGCAGGACATTCACGGGGATTCGTTGCCATTCCTCTTGCAACCATTCCATGAGTTAAGCAATGGATTTTGGCCGCGCCTGACGAACTCTCACCCGGCAATCCAATTCGTCCCAAACATGTTCTATAGGGTTGAGGTCAGGATTCTAGGCGTACCACTGCATAGTAGCCCTTGAAGCATGGCGCCTGGCATTGTCATCCTGGAAGTAACACGGGTCCATTCCGTAAAAATGCCACAATGTTGGAAGCATTTCATTATCCAGAATGTTATTATAGGCCTCCGTGTTCATGCTACTACGGACAAACATCAGCGGTCCTACGCCGAAGGCCTTGAAACACAAGTCAACTGACGTACTGAGTTACCTATCTTCACGGGTGCCCAGGTACTTTTTGGTAGATAGTGTACAAATGCAGCAATGGTATGCACATGTTGCAAAGAAGTCAAATTTGGGCCATTATGTGCTTCATTTATTTTGACGGTCAGTGAGTTACGCCATTCTAAGACAGGCTTACAGTTTAGCTCTCATGGCTGCGCGCTTTGCGACTGCAGGACTGCATGCCAGTTCAGTGCCTTAAGCTGGTTCCACAATACAGAGATGAGTAGTGATTCGATGCGTTGCGTTGCGATGTGTTGGTAAACAATCAGGATGAAGCAGCAGTTCGTCGCAGCGCGTCGCAAAGAGTGCTTTGCGCGAAATTCTGGCGTCGAGATTCTCGGCGACAGTCAACGACGGAGAAGAGATATAAGTGTTTGTATACGTGGAGAATAAGAGCAAATATCTGTTTACATTTTGAAGACGACTCGCGCGTTTGCGCTAACGTCTATTAACAACATCAAAATAATTTCCCTTGTCTTGCATCTCTCATACTCACTGTTTACTGCTGCGTATAGCTTTTATCACACATCATGTTGATACTATCTCGCGTGTTTATCTTCTACCCACTTAAAACATTATGATTTTGACAGTGTTATTGTTTTAAGCATGTCCTTTGTTACACTCCCGAGGTCTAGAAATGTAATTTTCCCTATTCGATTATAGAGCAGCACCATCTCAGACGGCGTCGGTCGCCAACAGATTATCGCTTAGTTATGAAACAGTAAGTATAGCTCGTCGCCGCCCATCACGTCAGTAGGTATCGCATTGCAACGCATCGATGTGTAGTGGAACCAGCATTAAACATATTCGAGGAGTTATTTTGTTATTGCATATATCAGTTTCGCCCTTAACGCTGCGTTATTGGCATTAATGTTTTACTACTTGTTACATGTATTCAATACCCATAAAACGACATTCTACTCTCTTGTTGCTGAAAATGTGCAGTAGAATATATGCAAAACTTTTACGGTTGACTGCAGGATGCGTGATTTGGCGCTCCTTACACAGTTGCTCTTAGAGCTTTCGTTACTCCGTGTCTCAAAAATTCAAAAAAAGAAAAAAGCGACTTCTAATAGGCAGGAGCCTTAAGGGTGCCGCCTACTAGGCGCTTGAAATGTGTTGAATTGTGTTGGGAAATCCGTTTTTTTTTTTTTACGAAATTATTCCACGTGCGTCCAATGTGCTAATTTACGAAAAGGAAACAAATTTCAAACGAAGACGGAATGTCGTTTACAGGACACTACTCATGTTAAAACCATTATTTCCACGCATGTCAAAATGTGCTGACTGGATCTACGTGAAACACATATACAATCCTTCACTGAACTTTACAACAGACTTTTCTTCAGTAAAATAATATCGTAACCGCTTAAAGTCCCATAAAAAAAAAGGTACGACGAAAAGCTTACTCGCTAGTTTAGTGCTTCGCGCATAGTGGCGATGCGGCACTTGATGTGCGTGTCAGTGTCGCCCTTAGCGTTCGCTCGCTCCCATGCCATGTCGCGTCAGGTAGGCAGCCCCCTTAAGGAGATCAGTCCCTGTCATGCTGAATTTCCGAAATTTTCACTACAACATGCGTCGCAGATTTTGTATTTTATTTTAGGATTCTACAAGGCATTAAGCGATTTTCGCACATTAAAAAAATCTCCATTACTTGTCGTTTGTTGCTAGCATCATCTAGGTAATTTCCCCCACGAAAAATTTAATTATTTCTTGCTGCCTTCCGTGGCTCAGTCGGTTGGTGCGCCGTCGCAATGGAGTGCGGGAGGTTCTGGATTCGAATCCTCGGTAAGGCATGGGTGTAATTTTAAGTTAGATCATAAGTTAGTTTATAAGCCGTTCCTTGATAAGCCTTCAAGCACAACACTGGGGGACGTTAATAAGCCCAATCCAATCCAAATATTTACTGCTGGAAGTCACTTGCCAAACATTAGTAAAGGCAGTGCCACTGTAGTAATATGATAAAACTTGAGAAGATTTTATTTATGTTATCAGGTACGAAAATTTTCGTTAAACATTATTAAACGCAACTTTAGACAAAAAAAGCTTTCTTTCTATACTGCTATGAACGTTCATTTCCTATACTCAGCGTGTTTAAAAGAAGAAGGCGAACCTCACAAACACACAACCCATATGAAAATGTCTGCGAGAAAAGAACTGAACTGAACTGAAAAATTAATCACTCGCACTGATATTTTGGCCACCGAGAATTATGGTGGAAAACTTAAAATGTTAGTGACAAACTTAAAGTAGTAATTTAATTTGAGGGAAAGCACTTCCATTAGTACATACAGATAATAGTCACGTGATACTTTACTTACAGATGTTTAGTATTTAGTTACTTGAGTTTTCATGTTCGAGGAAAGCAAGCCTTTTGTCTGTTCACTGTATCCTATAGCGGCAGAAAATAATTCCGACTGTATATTGTACAATTTTAAGTCAAGCATAGTAATTTAAATTATTAATTGGGTCCTTTAAATAATGATTACTTTTAAGAAATTTCTACTTTATAAGTACGTAACTAAAACGAATATTGCTTCTATAATGTGAAAGCGAAGGGGGCGAATCACAATCAACACAAAATACAGATCGTCTTCTCACAATAGCAGCATAGTAGCCAGTGTCCAAAAATAAGTAGGTAATACCATTGTATAAAAGTCTATGAACTATAATCTACTGCCAAACGACTTTCCCAAAATTTCCGTCTCTATACCGTTCATTTGAGTGGGTAAATATTACTGATTTCGTGGTGTATTCGTCTGTATTACACTGAACCCTATCGCCCTGACTCATCGTAAGGTGCCTCAGAGAACTTCGCTCACTGACGTCGTAGTCCTTACAAACCGTGGGAGCGTACACTAGACTTGCCTTGAGCAAACAGTAGAGGAAGCCATCCTTTGTCAGTGTGCAGCACAAACAACAGTGAGAAATACTTTATAATGGTTCGCAAGGTCGCTGCGAACAATCTGCAGCATTTACAGCATTTAAGTGCAAATTTTAAAGACAGCTTAAGCGTCTTCTACAACGACAACCACCTTGATGATAGACGTTAAACACTAAGAAAACTGGGATGTCTATAATTAACATCAACAGGTATCAAAATAATATATATGTATATATAGGCATGTGTTTGTGTGTGTGTGTATGAATATTTTAAATTGTGTTGGTAATTTTTAAAAACCACTTATTTAAATACAATTTTTTTCCGCAGACTGCACACACAATGAATTATTTTAAAATGTTTTTCATTATACGTTAATTGAGTTCGTATAATGTTAACAGAATTAAAATATACTACGATGGTTGTTCCATCTATTGCCGAACGTCAGTAGGGGGAGGGGAGGGCTACTGCGATGTAATTTTTTTTCAAAATGGTGGCGTGTGCATCTTGTAGCCCCCCCCCCCCCCCCCCAATCACGATAGGTAACCCCCAGGGAGTTGTAGTCTGAGTGGTTTCACCCTTCCCACCCCACCCCCATACAGTAGGGGAGCCCCAGAATATTAGGCCATAAATTATTCAAAATGGAGGCGATACAGATGCAACTTGCAAGTGCACTTGCAGAAACACATGCGTTTGCATGCACTACATGCAATTACAAATGCATTTGCTTGAGTTCTAGTGAACAGTATGAGTGGGGAGAATACTTAGCCTGGTGATGTTTGGTAAAAAAAGATGCTACGTGTGGTAGGAAAACTTTGGTAAGGCTTGTGTTGGCTGAATGGTTGAATTATGATTTAGTTTTAATGTGTTGTGCATGTGGGTCATTTAGGAGTCATTACGGTTCATTTAGGGGTAGAGGAGTAGGTGTCATCGGGCGTCATTTAGGGGTCATTTAGGGGCTATTGTGTAGAGTGGCAGAGCAGAAGGAATTGGTGTTATGTTATGAGTTGGTCTCAACTATATATTTGCTTGATACACTTGAGATCTTATGTATAGTATGACTGGCATGCTGGGTCGTATGTTTTTGGTACGATCTGTGTAGTGTGACCGAGGTAAGCTGGTTTTATGGTGGAAGGTATGATCTGTATGGTACTCAATATATTTTGGTTATATATATATATATGGATGTTGGGTATGTTGGAGTTATGGGACCTGGTATGTTTTTCTGTGCGTTTATTGATTTGGTTGGCTGGTATAAACAGTTGGTTTGTTTGGTGGAGGGTATGATATTTGACTGATGTCTGATGGCAATGATTCTATGACAGACATTTTGGAGTTACGATTTTTGGTATATTTTAGTGGGTGTCGGCAGAGGTATGCTTGAATTGTATTGGGTGATATGAGTGGTGATTAATTTTTTGTCTGGTATCAGTCGATTATGTTATATTGACAGATGGTAAGGATTATTGTGATATAGGCTGATCTTGAATGTATGGTTGCTTGGGTAGACGTATTGGGGCCTGTCTTTCTATTTAGCTTTATTGTATTTTCAATACAATTTGGCTTGTTACGACTGTTCATTTGTAAGTGTTAGATGGATGTTTCTTGAAGTGCTGATTGGCCGCAGTCTGTTTGAAGTCCGTTTCATATGTTTGGACATGTCAAATTTTCTTAAGTGGCCGAAATATTGCTAGACATGTAGGACATACGTGTGCTTAGGATAAGTATACTTTTTGTTTGGACTATGGTAGGTAAGTTTGTGGTATGTTATTTCTGATTTTTTTCTGGTCTTTGGTAGATTAGGGTATGTTAGGTTTGGTTTTTTGGACTTTAGTAGGTTAAGTTACTTTAGTTTAACAGATGGTACTGATATTTGTGTTTCAGCTGGTCTGAACTATATAGTTTCTGTAATCTTAAGTAATGGTGGTGGGGACATTGAATACAAGGTGCCTGCTTGCGACTATATAAGGAGATGGATTCCAGTTAGGAAGCTTAGTTTGACAGTGGCAGTCGCAAAAGACACTTTATCTCAGCTCGTGTAAGCATCTTGAATATATTATGGATCCAAATGTTGCTGGTCCATCAGTGCCTATGTTTGACGCAGTGCTAACGACTTATTCTGATCGGACACCTACAGCACTGCCTACATCGGCGACTTCGCCAAGGCTTCATTGCTGTTGCTGTGACAAGATATTTGCCTGCAGCCATGGTGCAAGGAAGCATGAAAGAACTTCTTATGTGGAGGAACCTTCCTGTGATTTGCAGCAATGCATTAAATGCAATCGTCTGTTCAAACACGTCGATAAGTTGAAGAGAAATAGAAATAACTGCAAAGGGCGAGTTTCAGCAGCTAAGAAACGATCTGTAGCTGTTGGTGAAACCACACCGAAAATATTCTACCTGAAACAATCTGCATTCAAGGGTACTTTAAACGATTATGTTATTGGAAATATTTTTGTAGGTATGAAATACATATGTACATACCTGGACCACATTAAGCAAAGTATAATCAATCAATTAACAGAAGACGTTGAAGGTCATATATGATACGATGTTTGGCTGGAGTGTACCTACGAAAGCCTCAGCCTTTGGGTTGAAGCCATCAATCACCAAGTATCCAAGACTTCGAATCAAGCACTGTACAATGTTAAGGGGCTGCAGAGGCCTTGAAAGAAAAACATTGTCGTAAAGAAGCATATATGACCAAGGGTTCTGGTTGAATGCTTGCTAGTATAGACTGCCTTGAGCTGCATATAAGCAGAATATATTCATCATGTGAAAAGTGAGTGTACTGTTGTAAGACATGAAAATGTATAATTTTTTTCTTATTTACCTTTTATCGTTGGGTAACCAGTCTGTTATAAATGGATTTAGCTAAAAAAAATCACTATGAAACAAATATATAGGCCAATAACTATGGTTATAAAGGGCTTAAACATACATTCCTAGAGTTTTAAATGATCCTTGCAAACTGAATTTAACGAGCCTGCCTGCCTCCTAAGAGTTCGCAAATGATAATCGCATATGCATGTATATATTCGCATGCTTACCAGCCGACTTGCAAATAAATGTGATCGGCTACATAATTATTTAAAACGAATATATAAAAACAATCAATGTGACCACATATGATTGAGACCCCGACTGAAAGTAACAAAAGGTTTTTAGTACTACATTTTCCTTAAATTTTTTTTTCAAAATGGCAGATACGATACATTTAAATTGAAAAATCTCTCAAATAAATGTCATAGCCACATATGCTTAGATTGAAAAAATATATACATATATTAATATAATTGTACGAAGAAATGGCAGCCTCTTTGTTTCGTACATTTAAGTATTACTTCACGTGGTCAGGCTGTACGTCAGTGGTCAGCATACTGGACTCCTATTCAAGAGTTCGTGAGTTCGAATCATCGCCCTTCGTGAAAACTTTTTTTTTTTTTAATGTTACTAGCTGTCATGGGAATGTGTGAAATTTACATTATTTAAATTGATTTTGCATTAAAAATACATTTTCTATATATTTGACTGTATTTTTAAAGATTTCAACATTGTTTAAATGATACATCAAATAAATTTAAATGAAGTAATTATAATCATTTATAAATGCATCGATTCCTATATGTCTGAGTGCATTACTATTGATTTGACAAAGCTGCACAGCAGCTGACGTGTGATCATGGTCAGTTCGCACGCACTTCTCTCGGCGGGTCATTTACACTGGGTCCCTATTCCTCGCGGTGCACTAATGACATCGCCTTGTTTCACGCGCCTGTTATGTCAGTCGTATTTGCCGCACATGCCTGTCGGTGCATGCATGGTTGCAAGGCTAGAAAACTCAATTTTTGTTTTAAAAATCTAATTCTTTTCTTCACACAACAGTAAAGACCAATTGAAAAGTAAATATTAAGAAAATATCAATTTAATTGATTTTTAAAAAGTAATGTATTAAAATTAGAATCTTTTTTACAAAGGAATGTACTTTTCAATGCCTAGAATTTACTTTACAATATTTTTTATATACCTTCTCTTGTATGGAAAATTTCATCTTCAAATCTGTAAATAAATATACACATTGGTGATTCGCGCACTCTAGAAGGAACTACATAAATGGTTGGCGAAGAAGTCTACAAAAGGGAAAGAGATGGAATGAGAGAAAGAGATGGTATGAGGAGAGAGAGAGACAAGAGAGAAAGAAAATAGAGAAAGAGATGGTATGAGGAGAGAGAGAGAGAGACAAGAGAGAAAGCAAAGAGAGAAAGAGATGGTATGAGGAGAGAGAGAGAGACAAGAGAGAAAGAAAATAGAGAAAGAGGGAGATGGAATGAGAGTGAGACAAGAGAGAAAGAGTGGCAATGAGAGAGACAAGAGAGAAAGGAGAAAAACAAGATGGAATGATAGAGATATTAAAAAAAGAAGGAATGATGGCCTTCAAGTATTAAGGAAGCCCCACAAATCTTATAATATCTCAAAAATGGGCTTCCTGGGGCTTGCTACTGAATATCCTAAGTCATGGGTTTTTGAGGTAAAAATGGAAAATGCTGAGGGAAGAACTTGACATTCCAAGATGGCGGCCAGAGACTCGCGCCTCCTGCCCTAGTCTTTGTCCCCGAGTCTACTGGACTCTACTACTGGTGTGCTCCAACCCAATATATAGCCAACCTTTTCAACGAAGTGCATACGTTGGGTCATTGTAGGCTGCTACTGGGGAATTTGAAGGATGGGAGGGGGGTTGCCAAGGTGACAGAATAAGCATTGAATCTATGTAAATAATAAAACAATGAAATTTGTTAGCTGCTTTATAGGCCTACATTACATTACATAAATTTTTTAAAATATCAGCAAGTGTTTCTTGTTTAAAATTGAAACCACACTAATGCACAAATGTTCAAAATTTACCGTGAAATTAATAAGTACCTATTTCAAATTCTAGCTACAATCATGGGATGTCAGCTGGTTATGCAACTGAAAAATTAAGTTATTTTTAAAATATCTTAACTTACAGCACCATCAATGGTGACTAGATGAAAGTCAAAAAGACCCCAAGAATGTGCTTATAAGGATGATCATCTTATCTATAGGCTGTGCACGGTATAGTGAGCACTTCTGATGCCCTAGTTACTTTTTCCTTTCAACCATTTTCTATCCTTTAACCACTTGTATTGAATAAATATGGCCATGGAAGTAATAAATACAGTGTTCATATTCCACAGCACTCGGAAATTTACGTCTAAGGCTAAAGTAAAATAATTTTGTTTACTATTACTCCAAATTAGAGGGCTTTCAAAAGTGCTCGCTTTACTGTGAATAGTCTACCGATTCATTAGCAATACAATAGTTGCTACCACAGGCATGATTAAGGATATGTTCTCCGCTGTGGCTCACAATCCCTAATACGTGATTATCTGAGTGAAGTTCACAGAATTTTTCATATTATTTGTATTAGTCATTGCACCATGTATCAATCTACTCTATGGAGTTTTGGCTACACTGGGTTTTAAATTAAGGCAACAGCTCGTGAGTTCCTGGGATAGGACTACACATTACCAGAATACCATCCAACTATGGCCATGTCTACAGTTGTACTCCCGAAATTTTATCACTCACAAGTTTTATTTCTGACTAGCTGTGCCCGCGATTACGTTCGCGTGGACTTCAAAATTTGTTTACATATTTTAAAAATAGAAATAGAAAATTGAAATAAGGTGTGAATAGTTTCAATCAAAATTTATACTTAATAATTTCTGTAATAAAAATAATAAAGAAAATTTAAAGTATTAATCAAATGGAATTGACAAATGTATTTTATGTTAAGATGGAATATAATACTTGTAAATAATCTAATATATATAATATTAAATTATATTTTATTTGTTCTAAATAATTTTTAACTATTTATTTATTTATTATTGTCTTACTTAAAATTATTTATAAACAAATTATCTAAAATAATATTGAACAAATTATATTTATTTATTTTTATTTTATTTAATAGACTCTTAAAAAATTATATTTTGCGTTCTGTTATTTTCAACTAAAATTACTACGTTTGTAGAATTACTAACATATGAACAAGCTACGTATAGCTCCCTAAAGTTTGACCTTGTGATTTATTTATTGTTATTGCGAAAGCTTTACTAAGGGGGAACTGAAGCCTTTTGAATTGCGCAATGGGAACTCCAATTTTTGCTGTATTTTGTGAGCAGGCAGTCTGGGGGCGACAATGCTATTTAAAAATTCTACAGGAAAAATGTATCTGACACCTCTTCGTTACATATTGTATTTATAGACGTATACGTTGTTGAATCTCCAGGAATTCTTCCTAATATTGTAGTATTAAAGTGACTAACCATATCGGTTTTTGGGGCTAAAATAGATCTGTCACAAAGCCAGGAATTTTCTTTTGTTTCAAGGATTTCTACGTCTTCGTATATTTATCGAATCAATTACTATGTTTCTAAAACGACTTGGCAAAGAGGATTGGGTAATTCTATATCGTGATTACTACTGATTTGTGGATAATTTCTCTCTCCAATATACAAAAGAATTCTACAAAATTCTGATACTCCTGATTAGGTTCTTATATTTTCGGTCAAATAAAGTTTGTCAATGTGCCTCCGAAGTACTGAGCGTTTAATACATGTGTTGATTTCATCCTCTTGTGACAAAGTTTGCCTTAAGTCTCCGGAAAATTAAAATGTTATTCCACCAAAAGGCCTATCATCACTTATTATACCTCTCAATGTTCTGTCGACTGTTTCTATGGACACTATTAGCCGCAGTGCATTCATCCCAAACAATAAATACACAATCTTGTAACACTTTAGCCTTGTTACTGTTTTTTTCTAACGTACCGCACACAAGGGTTTTTCCATTTTGTCCATTTCAAGTGGTATTTTAAACATGAATTAAGCAGTTTTGCCTCCAGGGAATAGCGTTGCTGCTATACCTGAAGATGCTACGGCTATGGCAATCTTTTTATTTGCTCGTATTTTTTGCATTATAAAGTCTAAAAAGAATACACCAACAGTAGCCGTGTTCACACTATTACACATTTTTTCAAAAACATGTTTCTGAATGTTGTTTAATTAGCTGTTCCCATGACTTCGTACGCGTGGACTTAAGAATTTGTTTATATATTTTAAAAATAGAAATAGAAAATTGAAATAAAGGGTGAATAGTGTCAATCGAAATTTGTACATAATAATTTCTATAATAAAAAAAGTAGTTTTAAATATTAATCTAATTTACAAATGTATTTTTATGTTTATATGGAAATTAATGCAGTGCCTGCGACTTCGTTCGCGTGGACTTTAGGATTTGTTTACACATTTTTTTTAAATATTAATTTAGCTTCGCTTACATTTTAGGGAGTTATTAAAATACAGCCCAAGATCGCTTTGCTCAGGTTTTATGTTGAAATAGAAATATAGTTTTGTTTTTTTTTAAATGAAATTATTAAAATACAGTGTGCAATCTCTTCGCCCCCCTATCGGAATGAAACATAACTAAAAACATTACTCGCCACCTCAATAACATATGGAGTGAATATGGTCTCAATTGGTCCAACAGTTTGTCAGTGATGATGCGGTTTAGTCACGCACAATTGATTTTATATATAAAGATAATTGGTTTGAAAAATTGTTACTTTGTTATCGGAAATAGTTTTACTGTCTCGTTAGTGTGGTTGTTTGATAATATGTTATTTTACTGTTTTTCCATAAAGCAATGTATTTTTTTCTATGATGATTATTTAAAGAAATTTTTGTTTCAACAATGCTTTTTGACAATAATACTTTTGCAAAAAAAAAAATATATATATATATATAAATCATATACAAAATTATACAAAAATAATAATTTTTTCATAACCATTTGAGATATCAAGATGAAATAAAGAGCAGATTTTCAATAGAAATAAACGCTATGATCTCTGAAAGTTTTATAAAAATCGATTCAGCCGTTTCGGAGCCTATTCTGGACAAACATCCAGACAGGCAGACAAACATTTTAAAAACAGTTATTTATACTTCAACATCGTTTAAATAGTATATTATGCTTAGATGTTGCTATCAATTTTGAAATAACAAACAGACACTTCAATTTTATTTATTAGTATAGATTATTATAGGCTGTTAACGTTAAAGTGAGCACTTTTGAGGCCCTAGTTACTTTTTCCCTTCAGACATTTCTTATCTTTTAACTACACTTTTAAATAAATTCTCCCATGTATATAATAAACACTGTGTATATATTCCAGCGCACTCGGGAAGTTAACGGCTAGGGCTACAATAACATTTATTTATTGACTATTATTCAAAATGAGAGGGCTTTCAAAAGTGTTCTATTTACCATAAATAGCATATACTTTTCCCTAAATTACACTTAAGAGTGTTTTTACATTTGGCAGGCGTTCTAACATCCTGGACCCTTCCCTGTAATAAGGATCTGACCAGCAGTGACGATACTGCTGGAATGTTTGCAGGATGCAACTCCGGTTTACATTTCCGAAGATAGCCGAATGGTCGCGGAGAGGAATTCAGCTGTATGGATGTGGTATTTCCCATGTTCCAGAGTTTACATATCTTCATGGTTTCCATATAACGATGCTCGCACTGGTGTGTTGACAGGATGCGACACTGGTTTCGGTCACATGTGCGCCAAGCGACTGGATTCTATGGGAGTAACGGTGTATGCCGGCTGCTTGTTCCCTGAGGGCACCGGAGCCACTCAGCTGAAGGCGTCCACATCCAGTCGTCTGCACATCGTGCCTTTGGACGTCGGCAAAGATGAGGATGTCAACAAAGCCGTCGAGTACGTCAACAAAACTATTGGCGATAAAGGTACAGGACATTTCTTTGCTACAAAATCAACACAAATCAGTGATGAATCCAGAGATCCAAAGTATGAAGCTAGATCGTGTCATAGGTAGAGAGGACGACTGTCTACCCCCAGTAGTTTATACGATACTTTCTGCCAAGGTAATCAAGCCACCAAAACTTTGCCAACGGATGGATAGCTCAAGGCCCTCTTGGGGGTGGACATCTCTCTGGTCCAATGCTCACTGATGATGCATAAACAATGGTAACTACCGATTCAGAGTCCCAGCCTTCTTGCCCACTGTAAATGAGAATGGATAACAAAACACTATCCCATCCCATCAGCATAGGAGGTGGTTAACTTGTTGGTTCTACCCCATGGCCCAAATATTACCAGTTTAACATTTCTGATAACAAGAGTCAAGTTTGTCATTATAAATATACTCAATCATCACTATCAAGCTCCGTTAGTCATCTCAATAAATGTAAGCAGGGCCTAACAAGTTGATTTACACTTTTTAAAATGAAAACTAACTTGTATATTGCTCTTTAGTAAACAATTGTGGTGTGTTGGAATGTAACCAAACTATGGGAACTAACTTGTATATTTCTCTTTAGTAAACAATTGTGGTATGCTGGAATGTAACCAATCTATGGAAACTAACTTGTATATTTCTCTTCAGTATACAATTGTGGTGTGCTGGGATGTAACCAATCTATGGAAACTAACTTGTATATTGTTCTTTAGTATACAATTGTGGTGTGCTGGAATGTAACCAAACTTTATAGCAGAAGCTAAGTTTACAATGTGCATTGCCTGCTCGCAGAGATGTGGGCGGTGATCAACAACGCTGGCATCCTCAGCGGCGGCGAAGTGGAGTGGACCAGTCTGGAGATGATGTACAAGGTGTTCGAAGTGAATACGTTCGGTGTGGTCCGTGTCACCAAGGCGTTCCTCTCACTCATCAGGGAGTCCAAGGGCAGGGTCGTCTGCATTGCCAGCATGGCTGGTACGTGTATATAGTGTGTGAACTGTTCGCTCGACATGCCTCATTTAACACTGCCTTAGTGGTTGGTGCCTCTGTTATCAATTTAAAAAAACTTGAGAGGGGAGTGAACCCATGGCGAGGCAACACTCTCCGAGTGACGGGCTATGCAGCTGGGACCAGTAGGTGCCTGTCATCCCCGGACATGACATGAAATTAGACCCTAGGATGGAGTGGCGCTGGAATACAAGGGTGGGGGAAACGGGAGTACCCCGAGAAAAGCCATTGGCAAGCGGCATCGTCCAGAATGATTCCCACATGCGAAAATCCAGGAGGGAACCCTCCGGCAATCGAACCTGGATTGCCGTGGTGGGAGGCGAGCACCCTAGCCACTGCGCCACCGCTGCCCCTGTTATCAATTTAAAGCGTCAAATAAATTATTGATTTATCATATTCTTTTTTAGAATCCAAACAAAGATGTAATTGTTATAAGTTGCAAGTAATTTAATAAATGAATGCTGAATACTGAATGGAATGTTGCAGATACTGCATTTGCTCATTAATAGTTACGTAAATGAAGTATTTATAAAAAAATACATAAGCACGCATGCGAGCACACACACAGAGATACACTCACATTCGTATCAGTTTGTATGCAAATGTCTTCTCCGAACGTTTTATTGCACACTCAAGCAACAATATGTATGTGCATGATATACAAGTACTAATATTTTACTGCTTACGACTAAATTTTATGTAGTCTATTCATCGCGTTTTATTCAAACTTTTTGAATTAAAACTTTGAAAACTCATCCCATGTATGACGTGTTTGGTTGTTACTTAAATGTTTCACAAGCAT
Organism: Dryococelus australis; assembly: GCA_029891345.1. Taxonomy (NCBI): domain Eukaryota; kingdom Metazoa; phylum Arthropoda; class Insecta; order Phasmatodea; family Phasmatidae; genus Dryococelus; species Dryococelus australis. The sequence continues at coordinate 197,743,111 of CM056995.1, read as the reverse complement.
TTTATTCGTGTGTTAGTGTAAAAATGTTATTTTTAATTACATTTAACTTTCGCTTATATTGTATCTATACATTATAGTAATTCATTTATACTTAATATGAACAAAAACAGGGAGCAAATAGGCTTCTTGTTAATGCCTGGTTCTAATGCAAAATATTATTACACTGAGTGCACACGAATGTGGTGCATTGTCCCTTTGGTGTAATTTTCTACACTCGGTTGAGTTTCGTTTGCATGAGGCGGAGGAATGTCCTAGAAATATAACTTTCTTAGGTCCATAGAAACGTTGGAACTAACCATCAATGGACTGCAACACATTTCGCTCAGTGGGAACTTAATATTGTCGCTGTTTTTCTCCTGTTTCACCAATTTGAAATACACATTAAAGCGGCACACACATTAAGTGTTTGTCTGTAATTCAAACAGGGAAAGCGAACCCGGAATAGTCTGTTCTTATACACAGGGAGCACTGGATGCCACCAAATTAAGCAGTTCAGAAAATCCTCTGATTGGCTGTCTCCACAACTGACATATATTAAAATATCTGGTATATCACTGAGCATGACGTCGCAGTACAACCCACATATTCTGCACGTACAAATAACAGGAGATATGTGAAGATATCCAGACGGCATAGGTCAATGTTTCTCTACACATTTCGTCCACTTGCGGAATCGATGCCACTGTGACTTGCATCACCTCGCTTGGATTGAGGAGAGCCTAAATGATATTAGACTTTCATGTCATGAATTTGGTCATGTCAGGTTATATCTGGTATAGTATTTGTGAAATAAATTCATTACTTTCGAGGGTACAATAATCAAGACCACACAGAAAAAAGAGAAAATAATTCAGTACATAACAAGTAATATAAATTTCCTATTACTATCTATATAAACTTGGTGAAACATCTTTAGAGTTGCACGGTTCTTATGCATGTAGTCACTTTATTTTTGTCCTTTTATGTTTGCACTAGCAACGATGTCCCAAGAGGCAATGTGTCATCGTAAAATATTGTCAGCAAAGAAAAATTAAATTTTTGAAACATTCTAGATTGTATTATAGGGTGCAAAGCATGGTCACAATGTATGTGGTTATTATTAGTACGTTGCGAAAAATCCTATCCTTTTATGTTTTTTTTTTGTCGTCATCAAATATTAGAACTGTCCTTGAAATTTCAGGTCGCTTGACATCGCCCGGCTTAGTACCATACTGCATGTCAAAGCATGCTGTTGTTTCTTTCTACGATGGTCTCAGAAGAGAAGTGAAGAAATGGTCGATATCTGTGCATGGAATTGAGCCTTTTTTTTATAGGTCAGTTAAAACCACTGTTTTTTCATTTGTTCCCAACAGTTTGTCAGTTATAATCACTGTTATTGCTTTTTTTGTCAACAGTTTTCATAGGTCAGTTAAAAACGCTGTTATCTCTTTCTATGCTAACATTTTATAGGCCACTTTTATTTCTTTTCGTCAGATAAAACTACTTTTAGTGTTTTTATGTCAACATTTTAAATTACTTAACACAATTAGCAAGTTAATTTCTACCGACAGTTATACGTCCTGATTGTTTCTTATTTTTTATGTTATTAAATTATATCACTACTGTAAAAAAAAATTTCTGGTAAACTTCCTAAACTGTACTGAAAGTTTTTAACCTATATAGTGTATGGAAATAGCACTACGTATCGGGCTGAAAATATGGGAATGTTTAGTATCACTACTATACAAAATTGGGAATTTACCTACGAATTTTATTCTTTCTCGAGGAACTGTAGGAACGTTACCATGCATAGATGGCGAAATATTTTATAATTTGCTCTTTGTCACTGTAAGTATACACTGATGGTAAATTTACAAATAATTTCTTAGAGGGTAATTTATCTTTAATCAAAATGCAGGGTACAACTTAGTGCAAAGTTGCTGTTCACAAATAATTTTATTTATCACTCAAGACAACATGTCATTTATACTTAGGGGCAGTGATATTTCGCGAATAGATTTCGATACAATACATAATTCAAAGAATTGTAGGGCAGTACAACATTCTTGTTTGGCTAAGTCATATTTTAGTCGGTTTTATAAGTTAGCGCACGAATCACGAAGGTTCAGTGCCGGAGTTACGGAAGCTTGAGCGGCTCTTGTCAAATGTGGAAACGGATTTTAATTCAGGCAGCAGCCAATGGAGGCATATATAACGCCGGGCTTTATACACAGTATTGAAGTATACTATGCGATATAATATTTTTGCGAAAAGCCACTGGCCCTAGTTATAGATTAGATAGTTTATAAAAAATAATACAAATTTTCATAAAATAGTTTTATAAAAATAAACAAAATAATTTAAAAAAAATACAATTTCTTGTGTTTAGAACGAACCTATTTAAAGAAGATAATGTGAGAGAAATTTCTCAAGAAACATGGGATAAATGCTCTAAAGAAGTGCGTGATATGTACGGCGACGAATACTACAAGTACGGATTGGTATGTATTACTATTTTTGAAACTTTTTATTAAAAAGATATTGCAATATGTTTGGGTATTTTATAAGTACCCTCAAACACTTTTTATGTACTTTTTGCATGAAAATCGCCTAATATACACACAGTAGATAACTTTCCACAATTACGCTTTTTTTTGTAAGCTAGATCATGGGGCAGACATGTCAAATATTATTCTGTTAAGCATTTAAGTTAGGCCTACTGAAAACGGAATGAATTAAATATAGTATTTCTCAGGATGAAGCCTATAAGAGAGATAGCTACATGCCCAAATTCTTTAAATTGCTTCGTGGTTCTCCATAAATCATCACAAAAAAAGCCGAATTTTTTAACAGTATCTAAAAAATACAGGCAAAATTTCACCAATTACTAAAGAGGTCAACAGGAGTCACAATAGTCCTTTTAACATATGGTACTTTATGTGTTAGCGGTACCTAGAGGTCGTGCATAGGTTGGAAATAAAACGAGGTATTTTCTCGACATAGTTTTTGTATGTAAAAATATTTGGAAAGGAAGTTGGGGTAATTACTGTTTGGTGAAATTACCTGGTGCCAACAGCTCTGTTTTAAACTGGAGCTATGCGGGTTTGCTGAGCGCATGTTGTTATTTCCCTTGGAGCAGCATTGTCGGAGTCTGTGTGCAGAAAGTGGCATTGTTAAGGCCACTTATACGCCTGGACATTTGGTTGTAGATTAAGGTCTCGCATTGTGCGAATTGCCGAAACACAAAATCAAAAACAGAATTTGAACTATAATTAATATATTTTCACGGGGTTGGATGTATTTACTTAATACTTGAATGCTGCTAACTCTAATATCCAGGCATAATTATTTGATATTTACTTAAGTTTTGAATTTAAAAATTGCTAACTGAAAAATCAGGGCTATCAACTACAAAATCTGGAACTATGTCAAAACAGTTATTTAGAAATTTTCTGGATAAAAATACTTTTTTAAAATAACAGTTTTATGAAGATCAAATAAGGGGTCGGGTTAAATCTTCTAGAACTAATGGCCAACACTCGAATGTACAATATGTAGACCATACTTAAACATATTATCTGGAGTATTGTAAGCCGCTCTCGCAGTAGGAATCAGCTTTATTTTGCAAAAAAAAAATTTGTAATAGGTTTCTCTCGTAGGATGTATTGAAGGGCGGGGTGCTTAAAACGTGCAGTTATACTCTTCAAACACGTAAACGCCTTTACGATACTTACTACCTCCACCAACTAAATCCAAGCGAAAGAAGCAAATCTCAGCACACACTCAATCGCTGGTTGCAAAAACCCATCTTTAAAGACATTGGAGAAGTATCGAACACCCTAATATAGTAAAAACAACACTCCACTCTGCCCACTTCTGGTCGAGGGTCCTGACCTACGTCCATTCTTGATGGAGGCTGACCGAGATACCGTTAAGCTCGATCGGCTGACGCTAGCTTAAAAGGGGCTTACCATGCCAGCCAATCACAAGTCAGGATTTGAACCTATGGAGCAATGGGGACTAAAACACTTCAAAGCCCCTTACGATCCACTTTCAGTGGCCTAACTGCTTAAACTACTTAGAATATGTGGTCTCAAAACGTCGACATATAAAACAATAAACCCTGAAATATTCACAAAAATGGGGTGTGGCTGTATTGGGGGCACGGCCGTGTGTTTTCCGTGAAAACGTCTATGTTAACGGGTAATATTTTCTTTGAGAGCAACATAGTCGTATCACCGATCGGTTATCTCACGAAGTTTTATAGTTTAGTTAGCGCATGTCGTAATCATTCTTCAACACTAAGACATCCTTTAGTTGTCCGTGTTATATTTGCAATAGGAACATTTTTTTTATCGCCGGGATCAGGAAAGAAATCAAATAAAGTAATAAACACATAATCATTCTGATATAATTTTATTAATGATATGTGTGTGATATGAAAAGTAGGATACAAATGGCATACAGGATACATTGAGATTTCTGGTGAACGTTAAATCAATACAGATATTGCCTACCATTTTTAGAGAAGTTTTTGTATAAGACAAAATAAACTGGCTGAACATGAAGTTGGGCAACAAGCGGTCTTGCAAGACATTAACATTGAAGTCTCCGACGATCATGATAGGTGTATTGAGATCTGGCTCGTATTCGGGTATGATTTTCCTAATACTTTAGCAACGATCGTACACTGTAAAAAAGTGTAAAAATATATGTACAACCTTTCCGTAATTTTACACTTTCTGTGTGTAATTTGTAAAAACAAGTACAGCACGTGTAAATTTACAGTAATATACAACTTTATTCATAACATAATACAATGATATTATAAAAAACACAAATGTATTGGTATATTAACAACAAGAGGGGTGTAAATTTACAAATCTGAAAGTACGTGTAAAAATCCACGAACATGCATAATTAAAACCCAAATCTGTGTATTTATACGACTACGCTAATGTTGTATTGAAACATGTACATCGGTGTAAAGTAAATATTGTTCTTTTCATTCAAAAAGTAGTACAATCTTACCGTAAAAGACACAAATGTACTGGTATATTGACATTTAAAAGGGTGTAAAATTACACATGCAAAAGTATGTGTAAAAATACACTAATGCAAGGCACTAAAACCCTAAGCTTGTATGTTTTTACAACCACGCAAATGTTTTATTCAAACACGGTCATCAGTGTCAAAGTACATATTGTTATATTTCACTCACTAGGTAGTACAGTCTTACTGTAAAAAAACACAAATGTACTGGTATACTGACATTTAAAATTACATATGAGAAGGTATGTGTAAATGTGCACCAATTCGTAGCACTAAAACCCCAAGTTTGTGCTGCCATGTACATTCATGTAAAATTACACATTTTTTTTGCAGTGTAACAGATAGAGTTTAACTTCTGCTAATGCTGTGCCCGTGCCCGGATGGATGTGCACAGAGCCGAGTATGAATTCGAAGACACTAGTGACCGTCACGTTTACGAGACAGACATCCCCAACCATTGGATCTGTGATCTGCAAACTCATCTTGGCAATGACACTGTGACAATGCCGTGACAATCAGTGAAGCTATTGATGTTGCGATATGTGACGACTCCACCGGCGATGAGACTAGTTGATAATACCGCCGACACAAACGACGCCGTATGTACCTGCGTGTACAACAAGTTGCGTGACACAAAGGCGAACGGCAGTGACGCGACATACAGCCAGCGCCTGAACCATGATATGCACAAGCTCACCTGCCACTACGGTGACCCATCCGACCGACCGGTGGCGCAATGTGCCGCGTGCAGCTCTGCCGTGCGTCAGTTCGCCTTCGTGTCCTACAACTGGTTGCCCACGCAGATAAGTATGGTTGCGGTCAGCCGGCGTCATTTGCCGAAATTCAACTTCAATTTAAACTTTCTAGTGGCCTTTACGAACATTTTGGGACTAGATTTTTGTGTTTCTGTTCGTGCAACAGATGCTGTGTTTTGAATTTCGACAGGTAGTTTCCGAACACCTTGTGTAAGCGAACGACGGTACAAGCTCTCTATTGGAATCATCCTTACAAAAGCCTTATTAATTACAATGTTTCCACATCTTAGTGCTTGTGCTTGGCTTAATTATACCACATATTAAATTTATTGTAGCAAATAATAGTTTCATTGTAAATTGAATATTATAATGTATTATGAATACACTGTTGGGATAATTTCTTTTCATAATCTGAAAAATTACTTTCTCTGTTATGAATAAAAGGGCGCCCATATTTTCGCACGCCTTTAGTCCACTCAAAATAAAATAAATATAATGCCAGCACAAAACAACTTCAGGGTCCATATAAACAAATACATCTATTAACAATGTTTTATTGCCATAGGTTTGGGCACTAACTGGGAGAATTTCAAAGTTAATGTGTTTCTTTTAAACAAACAAAGCTATTTATTGCACTACGATGAAAATACATCTATCATGAGATTCTGTGAAATAACATCAGTTCTGTTTCAGGACACATGCCTTCAAATTTTGCAGAAGAAGTGTTCCACGAACCTGAATGCAGTCGTGGACGATATGGTCGATGCAGCAGTAGGCCTCACGCCCAAGGTAAACCTCCACTGTCTAATGTTCAAATTCAGTATAGTAAACAAAGAACCTTAGGGAATCTAAAACAGCAACAGGGTTGTTACATTTCGCTATGCATGTCACTGGTGTCAAATGCATGGTGTTCTGGACCAGCAGTCATTGGATAAACTAAATTAAACAAGACGTTATAGACCAAACTCCAAGAAGTACTTTCTAGTTTCTTAGACAATTGATATCAACACAAAATTTTTTCAAGCCAGGTCACTGAAGACAGTAATATAGTTTTTAATTATAAGAAACATGCAGAAATCAAAGAAAACTAACTTAAGATGTTTTCTGTTTATTTTACAACCATTATTACCACTATTATTTTAGCTGCTTCACATAATCATACTTTTACCAATTATCGTTGGTCAGATATTCAATAACAGAAAACTATTTTATTCATAACAGCAACAGAAATTAAAGTATTACAATATTATATATTGTTAAATGCACTTTTATTTATTAAGCTAGAACTACGGGGGTATATATGCTAGGAAAAACTCACTTCAACTGTTACTTAAGAAATACATTCATAAAACCAACTTTAACACATTGTTCAGCCAAACTGAAACAGCTTAACAACTACAATTGATAATGTATGTAAATGCAACTCAAAGAATTATAAAAACTATACATACTATAGCAGTACAGAAAATCGAATCTTTACTTTCCTGCTGTTACCAAACAGATTGCAGCAGTGTCAGGACAGTATTCTGCATATAAACAAGTAACGAAAGTACCCGTCAGAATTTCCAGGCAGGCGCTGTTGAGAAGTTGATTAAACATGGTGCTTTGAAGTTATATATGAGTGAGAACTAATTTGGTCCAGAAAATGCCTCTCTCGCTCTCTCTCTCCCTCCCCCATCTCTATCTATCTATCTCTCTCTCTGAAATAAATGCAGCAAAAAGAGATAGGGAACAACAGCAATAGCAAGTCAAGAAGAGCTTGCTTATTTAAAGGGGAGTGGGGCAAAGCAGCGAAGAACTGGGTTGGGTGCTTTCATATGACCACTCGCCATCTTCCCAGGTGAAGGAGAAACTGGCTCTTCAGTCCCACTAAAGGCGATATTACATACACGATAATAGATTCCGTAAAAGCTTGTGCAAGGTCCACTATAGCGGCCGGTGTATGGCCTAGTGTGGCACCCATCATGGCATTTCCCGCCTAGTACGGCCAGATTTTGTACCAGGTTTTGGTAATTGGACACGTCCAATTTTTGTGGGATCGTATTTGACTGCCGGCTGGATTTTTTACTGTGCACACTGTGGAAAGCACTATGTAAATAGTACAGATAGTAAATTAGATTTTTGTTTTTAATTAAATTTATCTTCTCCCTAGTTTAAAACTTTGATTTACTCATTTATTTTTAACTCCAACCCTTCCCATAAAATATGTTACTAGATAAAGAGAAAATAGTTATATAAATAATAGTTTCCTACAATTTATCTATAGCAAGAATGCGTACAGTAATAAAGTTATTTGTAAAATAAATATTATGTTTTTGCAGCCGAGATATGTTCCTGGTTTTCTCGACCAACTAGAACCACGAATCATGACACTAATTCCGAATGACTTAATGGATTATGTGGTGGACTTCATAATGCCTCTGAAACCTCCTAGGGCTAGTAAGTACAAATAAGCACAAGTATTTGCACATAACAACATAATACATTAGTAATCAGTCTAGTCAACAAGTCAAATTTTCACGAGTATTTAAAATGAATATCAATAAGCTTTTCATAGAAAAGGAATGAACCACCAATTAAAAGCATTTTGAGCAGTTAAATCTTGTTTCCATTGATTTTATTATTGGCTGTGGTTATTTAAAAAGTGTAAAGTAATATTAAATAAAATACCAGCAGAGAACTTAAATATTCATACGTCAAAATGTTCTTGGTAGGTTAAATTTTAAAATAAACGAACCATTTTTTTTTTTTTTATATATATTTTTGCTCTTATTTAACTACTTTAATGAATAAAATAATTTAATCATCTGGAAATATAATATAAAGCCATTTGAATTTGGAATGGAAACAATAAAGTACATTAATATTTAAGTATATTCAAAATTATGTAACTGATATGTAGAGGTGTTTAACAGATTTTCACTGGAACATAGACCTACAGTAGTGCAAAATATTTTTAACAAAATTATTATGCTATTTGACAGCCTGGCTATTCACGAGTATATCTATGTGGACGTAGTGATGTAATTTATTTTAATAAGTATTTATTTCACTCAATTGTAATTATTTCATTATGTTTTCACATCTAGTAATTATCAGTTGGCTCTGCTTTTAAAAAAAAGCTTTTCTTGTTTACATCTGCAAGAACAAAAGTACTTTATGATAATACTGAGGATTCAAACCCAAGGCATTTTATAGCAAAAATTGGAATTTCAATCAACTATTTTGCAAAGGTTAACTCTCTACTGGTTGGTAAATGTTCTGTAAAACTCTAATATCTTTCTCTTCACTGCTTTGAAAATCAGTTTAATGTTTTGAAATTAACTGATAATATCTAATGGTAACTTGTAAGTGATGGTAGTAGGTTATGGTAAGATATGGCATTATATGATGAAAATATTTTATAATAACCTTCTTTTTAAAATAGTTTGGCACCTTTCATTACTTACGATTGAGTGATGTATTTCGAACACAGTGTAGCTGTTTGCAGACAAGTTTCACGCGTTTAGTATTCAGGTAGCAGAATTCCCATTGGTCAGTTAAATCTCATGCGATATCCACACAGTGGTCCATAATGTAGTTGGCCGTTCCAAAAATCAGGAAAACCTTGACAACTATTTACCTACACTATTTGTAATACATAAAAACAACATTATAAACTGTAAGTTTAACTCTATACCAGGAAGAAATAACTTTCTAAACTGCAAGGAAATAATATCACTCTAACACTTTACAACTTGTTAAACTGCACGATTATTTAAAAACGAGCCTTGCGTTACTAAAATATTCAAATCAAATGAAACGCTAGCAATCTGAAAAATTATAGAAAATTTTATATTTTTATTTGAGAATTATATGAATGTTCCTTGTGTAGGAATCTTTCGGAGAGTAACGCGATTTATCAGTTGATTAATGGCTGTCTTTCTGAAAATAAAAAGAACTGTAAAGAATTACTATTAATGTACATTTATGAGAAATTAATATGTAGGTACATACTATCAATACTGAATAAGATAATGTAACAACAAATGTGGAATGTTTTCTAATCGTGGATCAATTACGTGTATTTTCGAATTCATAGTAGGTGAATTGTTTGCAAATCCATACTTAAAAAAAGTATAAAATTTACACTTTTGCGTACATGTATTTCAAACAGGTAAATAACACGTTTCATGAAGTGAAATTTAAAAAACCAATCGTTATCAATATATTATTAACAACTACACGATAAGATAGACTGTTGGCATCTCTGTCTGCTCGCCATATAACATAAGCTTACAGATTTAAAATATGAAACATTGTTATAGATATTCAGAGGACAATGTTTCTAAATATTTTTAGTTTTATCCAGAGTTTGCTTCTTAATACTTTAGTTTTCTATAATTCCCCACCTTTTTCCACTATCTTCTTAACTGTTCGTCATTTCTTCTTCAATCTTCTCACTTCTTCCTTTACATCTTCTTGTTTTTCATTTCCTTCCTATTGTCTTTTATTTTTAAAAGAGAAATAGGCCTACCTATGCATATTGTGCTTCTTTATAGTCACCTGTAACATAATTATCTTCTTTATTTATTTTTTTTTTTTGCAAATTCTTCTTTAGAATGACAGTGATTTCAGACTTTCTTTCAGGATTTTCCCACAGTACCAGTCTCGATGTGACAGAGACTCTAGCCATAGAGGTACAAGTTAAGTGAAAAATATGTTTTGATCACTCGGTTCTGAGAAATAACGTAGCTGGTACTCCTCACAGACGATGTCGTTAGTAGAAGACTTCCACTGTTATATGTATTGTGACTGTCCAGAACAACCGCCAAGCCCATATTTTACTACAAGCTTGTAGTCTTCCAATACATTGTATTGAGTCTCGCTTAGAACCTTAAGTACCCTCTGCGCTAGATTTCAAAATATCTTGAAAATGCACTTTACATGAAAGTTCTGTAGCATTAATGTTCTCAGATACGTTTTCTACTTGGCTTCCAAAACATTGTAATTTCATTGATAGATATCGACATGTTTAAACATGGAAACATTTTGAAATAACATGTACAAATTATTAGAGAGGCTGCTATCAAAAAAAAAAAAGAGGGTAGCTGCGCCATCAGGCGAATACCGGATACTGTCCTAGTTTAGAGTTCTTAATCTTCGTTCCATTCTACATCTTTCGTGATGTATGGAGTGCTATCGCCAAAATACATTACATGCGTGGCTCAGAATTCATTCTGCTTTCTTCATAATTTCACAGAAACAGCATTGACTATAAATTGAGTGTTACATACATCAGCTATTTGCCCTGAATTTGCCTCTCTGCGACTGCGATGTTTCATTTTAGTCTATTAAACGTTAGCCATGTTTATTAGGAGTCGAGTTGTTTAACATTCCACTCGATGCTGAGCCAGCTTTAAAAGGAAATTGGGTGTGTCTTAAAATATATTTAACCTTTCTACATTAATGAATGTATTTTAAATATTAAAATATATGAATCGAACATCTCTAAAAAGGAAGCAAATAACGTAATGATTTCAATGTAGTTACTTATTGCTATGTTTCAGATATAAGCCGGATAGCTTACAGATTATATGTTAACTAACTTAAGTAACTATGCAAACTTTACTATCTAATGTTTGGTTATTATAAGCATCTGAAACTAACATTAATTGTTTTGATTTTACTATCATATTTTAGAATTGGATTTAACTGTTACATGACAAAGAGGGATAATTTAGGTAAACGGTGTTTAGCGATTGAAGCTTGATTTTCAGCAACATTCCATATTTATTTTCAAATATTTTGCTCACATATTGCATTTCCTCCAGAATTTGAAGTAAATAAGGAAAAAGAACGGAAGTTTTCAGGATTTTCACACACTCATCACAAAATTTCCAAAGAGAAGTAGATCTAATAAACTTGCTCTCAGATGTGTTTAACACCTGGTGTGAATATCATGTTGTCACTACCGTTCGTCGAGAAATTCTAGTCCCAAATCACAAAATATATTAAACACGTGCTATGGTCAAACTACCGAAGCACGATTTCATTTTTCAAAATTTAGTCGTACTTGACAGACTGTTTAACCAAAAGTAAAATAACTGCAACATATTCGGAAGAAATACACATTTTCCATCTTATGAGTTATAACTTTCAGAAATGGTAATGCTCGGCTGTAAGAAACGACAGGTTAGCTACAGTTTCTGGTGTGACACATTCACCGGAAATCGACATCATCTCTGAACAAGAGGCTTAAGGCGGGGCTACAATTGCGATTAAGCGCATCACTAACACAACACAGTGATATACACAAGAGTTAAACTGCTTGTTTTCAGTTAAAGTGGCTTCAATCACGCATAGCTATAAGCCACTTACATAAGTACAGTTATAGTAACAAGGAAAGTTCTACTTGCTTTAACTTTCCTTATTACTATTGCTGTGCATCACTATTCAGCCAATCAGAAGCCCTGGCACTAATACTACGTTATCAAATGGAAAACTTATTTATGAATCAAGAAAGTGTGTATTTTTACTTCATTCCTCGGGCAGCTATTTTCTTTTGTTTATTTCTGAATAATTGCAACCACAGATGTTTTGTAACGTTTTTAGGTAACGTTAATGGTAAAAACTGAAATGCAAATAATATATCATTTTGAAAATGTCGCAGTTCCTTTGAAAAGATTTATTTTTGACCAGAAACCACTACCAGCTATACAGAACTTAATTTCTTCAGTGAAAATGTAGCAACATAAACAAATTAATATTATTATTGTTATATCAATTTAACAAGGGCACTGTGCTTGTGTTGTGTTTTGTATGTACTTATCGCTATAACTGTGAATGTGTTCGGTATATGTCAATTGTAGCCTGGCCTTTAACACTGCTGCTCTTGCGCCTACGCGTGTGTTGGCTTGCAGGTTCGTGACTGTTCACGATAAAACGAGCACGTTTGAAAGTCCTGCTTAAGATCTACTTGAATGCACATTGTGTATTCTTCTGCCTTACGTAAAATTAACACTGCCATGGGCCTCATCACTTTATTCCTGCGTCGATCAAGTGAAACTTTGAATCTATTAAAAAAGTAAATATTTCACACGTGCTCTTTTTTACATTTCGCTACATTAAAAGAAAAGTACAAAACGAAAGAAATAATTTAAGTGGTTAGAAATGGTTACCTAATACTTTTTATTTGACGTTAAGATATCGAATTATTTTCCATCCATCATTACCAACTTTACTGGGTGTATGTCACCAAGTGCGTCAGTTATAATATATGCAGGTAGGGGCAGTGACTTTTTCTAAGGCTGATTTCAAAACTCGTCACTTTATCGTGAACAGCCTTTACTAATGGTTTTGAAGCTTAAATGAGTTGCAATTGATTTAAAGATACATATTGCACTTTGTTATTGCTTGAAAATGACTACTATAATTTTCAATTTGTATATTTTATTAGTGTTAATAACCGAACCCATATGATACCGTGCTTTTTGCAAATTGAGGAACTCATGAAAGACAGAAGAATCCACCGATATGGTTAAAATTTTGTGGAAATGTACAGCAAATGTACGATAACAAAATCGCCCACTTCAAAATTTGTGCAAGAATGTTTGATTTTGGATAATTTTGGTGCAGACAACTTTATTTTGAATCATTGTGAGCCAGTAATAAAAAAAGATAAGCACTGAACATTTCACATGACAAATAGTTATCTCGGCATTAATTAGTGGTATGATAAATTTCAAGACCATTAGGAACAGATTGTATGCAGTTTCCATAATATTTCTTACATTCTTAAATTTTGTTATTTAAAAAGAAATTTAGAGGACCAATGACAACACTTCACTTACATACAGAATGTTGCAAAATTACATGTCAATACTTTGGGGTAACATTCCTCACATATAGAGGATGAAAAATGTTATATGAACATAGGTCCACAAACGCTTTGTTTCATCACTACAGCCCATAATAAATAACGCATGGTGTATGTCCCGCGGGTTGGATCATGTTACTGTGGAATACTATCATAGCTGTAATTGGCATCCCCATACCAGTCCCCGAGGATCCCTGATTTGAACCCACTAGACTTTTATTTGTGGGGGTTTTTAAAGGCACTTGTGTATGCAACCCCAGTGGACGATGTTGGCACCCTCTGCAACCATATTGCGGCGGGTTATGGAACAATCAGGAATTTTCCAGGGATTCAACACATCCTGGTGACCATGCAACAGCGGGTTGATGCATGTGTTCGTGCTGAAGGACATTTTGAACATTTTCATATAACTAATTCCTGTGCAGTTCCTAATGTTCTAGGTGTAGTGTCTCGTAGTGTGAGGTGTCTTGTATCATGAAAACGAACGCTGCGATGGCATTCCACAGTAACATGATCCAGCTCGCGGGCCATATGCTGCACATGATGTATTACGGGCTGTAGTGAAGAAACAAAGTATTTGCGGACCTATGTTCATATAACAGTTTTTCATCTTCCATATGTAAGGAATGTTTCCCTGAAGTAATGATATGCAATTTTGCAACATACTTTAGTTCTAGTGATACTAGTTTCAGAATCAAGTCACATGTAACTTGGTCAATCACAGTTGATTCAGATAAGTCGTCCCTTCACATATATTGATTTATCATCTCTTTTGAGAAAAACTATCATTTAATACTGTCACATATGAGGTTCTAATTAAATAGTTGTAAATACTTGATCCTAATAAGACTTAATTCGTTTCATTCCTCAAATACATTACACATGTTCAAAATACTTGAGAAAATATGGAAGTAACTGACAATGCGTTCATGAATAAGTACACTTTTCATACCCACAAATGTTGCCTAACTGCAAGGGAATCGCATCTTCTATTAGGAGTTTTTTTTTTTTTACAGGGAATGCCATGCAATGCCTTAAAGATTTTTTTGATTGGGCAACTTTATACAGATACAATTTCTTATTCCTTGTATTGTACTTTCTTTTTAAATGACGTACTGTTCAGGAATAACAACACTTTCTTTGGTTTTCAGTTCAAGACAAAAAGAAGGTATAAGTGACAACTGAAATATCCTCAGATCATAAGACTGCCCAGGTTGTCATCACTTCATGTTTATCAAACATGCCGGAAAGTTTATGTGAAGAAAAAGGAACATAGATAGTTTTCTGCTGTTTGTGAGGGATTAAAAAGTCACTATGCATAATCTTTATTTTGTATACTGTGTACAAATGGACAAAAATTTCCATAATAAATTCTGTTAGACTCAAAAAGTGTTTCTCTACTGATAAGGACATCTGAGGGTGACGTGTACCAATCAGCGTATCCTTGTCTTAAGAGACAGGCTGCAGTGAGAGGAGGATTTTTTTGCAGATACCAAATAAATTTGCTTGAAAATTACTTGTTTACAATTAACATCTTTTTTTACACACCTGTTATGTTGTTGCTCCAAATTTCTGCATTTGTTCATTTAAACCAAATCATTCATTAAAAGTAATCTGTTGAGCCGAACAAATATTTCGTTCTTCCAGCATCATCTATATGTATTTATAACTTATACCCGGCTATTTTACAATTACATTCAACTAATTGGTTTGGATACTATAACTTATACCCGGCTATTTTACAAGTACATTCAACTAATTGGTTTCGATACAGTAAACATGGTAAATGTCATGGTAGTATTAAATCAGTACTTCATTCGAGGAAAATAATTTGTTGAACTGTAGCACTCTAATTTCTATTATTACAGAACTTATAGGCCTATAGGAAAACTGCAAGTAGGAGTACAAAATATTTAGGCTTGTAGAACAACTACAAGAGCTAAAATACAAAACTGTTAGGTCTGCATAACCAATACAAGCAGATATACAAAACATTCACATGTTTATAGAAATCAGAAACATATAAAATGTGTATTAAATCACATGAGAGTGGCTAAAAATGACATCAGTAATATGAATTATTGTAAGTAGGGAACTTCTTGAAAATTCATCCCAATAAGAATACCATACATAAGTTAGATATCACACATAATTACAATAGCGACTTTTAGAAAAAAAACTTAGGCTACTCTTTCAGTTGATGGATAACCTGGAAAGACCTAATATTTTATCATAATTCACAAAAATTGTTACATAAAAGAATATCAGTTACAAAATGTCACATAACTAAATGCTATGAATAATAAACAAACCAAAGAAAAATTTTTACGGCATGAGGAAATATCTAAAAGTATTAAAATACAAGTAAACTAAAATTTGTGAATGTATTTCCCAGGTTTGAAGAAAGAAATGATTCTTGTCCTACATGCAGCCACATTCCTTGCTTAGCTAAGTGTTGTTTTTCCAAGTTCGAAGTGAGTATTAAAACGTTTGGAAAGGACGGAACAAGGCGGAGCCGCGGTGCTCTAGTGGTCAGACAACTCATCTTCTACCAAGGCTAACCGGTTTGCAATTTTCGGTGAGGCCGCTCTCGGATTTTCGCTTGTGGTAATAGTGCTGGACGATGCCGCCGATCTGCGAGTTTTCTCGAGGATCTTCCGTTTACCCCATGCTTGCAATCCGCCGCTGCTCTATGTTCACCTCGCTTCACCCTCATCAGCGTTCAAGACATCACAGTTAAAAGCAGACCGAAACAATTGCACTTCACTGATAATTACACAACAAACAATAAATTGGAAAACAACATCTTGAAATTAATGTAGTACTATGCACATGTGCTGAGCAAGTTGCGAAGTTGGAAACAGAATATGTTCAAAAGTATAAGTCATATGTCTCCAACGTTTGTTTATGTCAGTATCATCTGCTTCATATAATTATAGTAATTTTGACAGTACTGCATGCATGTAGGCATAATGCTTATATGTTGTAATTGTTGGACACAAAGCCAGTCCAGATTTACCACACTAGTGGTGCAACAGAGATCTCTCATTGACAGTCGCACAATAAATTGTTGACAGGCATTGTGACCAACGAATACATCATCAAACAGAAGCCTACATACCCTTAACATTTACTACTTTTATTTGAAACAAAAAACGTAACTCCAGTGTAGCAGCTTCTGATGAAAATGCTTTTGAACATCAACACGTTTCTGGATAAAAACCAAAGCAAGCCGAGAAGAGAATTCTCTTTTTGCAAGAAACAGCTTATGCTGTGCTGTTTACAATGCAGTGGCAATGTGGCATTGACAGTGATGTCAAGTATAGGTCGTTCATGTTAAAGTGAGCACTTTTTGATGCAGTCTCGTCTGATATAATAACCAATAAACACACTTCATTATGGCCTCGGCTTTTGGTTTTGAGTATGGTGAAATGTATTATACACTGTATTTGTTACTTACATGACAGTATTTACATTAACAAGTGGCGGAAAGATATAAATTGGCTGAAAGAAAAAAGTAACCACTGCTGCAAAAATGCTCACTTCACAGTGAACGGTCTATATCACCCTTCTCCTTCTGGCCACCACTGGGTGAGTTTAAAACGTGAAAGGAAAAAAGGGATGGGATGGGGAAGAGAGAGAAGAGCTTGAGGAACAAGAGATAGTTGAAGATTTTTTCCAATGAGTCACTAGCAGTGAGGCGAGTCGGGTCACTAGTGTGGTGTTCTGTTTAAAGGAAAGATAATAGTTGGAACCAGTATACGAATACCATCTCATCATTTTCTGTTACTTGCCGTTATTTCGTCGTTGCGAGGACAAATAAATAAAAAAAGTAATTTTTAAATGTAGAATAGCAAGTGTCGATCTATAATTTTTGAACGGAGATAACTTGTCTACCAAAGTAACAAAAACGGTAAGTAATAAAGACTAATTTGGTTTTCTTAGAGAAATTTAAGTTACCTTATCTTGCTATAGAGTCCAATATTTCTTGAGTTATTGCATTCTAGTATCGGCAATCAGTGTTTGAATTGATGAAAATGTAGAACCGGTGAGAATTCTTTGTTTATATTTTTTTAAATTCTCTTTTTAAGGTTTATTATTAAGAAGTTATTTATCACTA
The DNA here is from genome assembly GCA_029891345.1 of Dryococelus australis. Classification (NCBI taxonomy): domain Eukaryota; kingdom Metazoa; phylum Arthropoda; class Insecta; order Phasmatodea; family Phasmatidae; genus Dryococelus; species Dryococelus australis. The sequence goes on along the minus strand of CM056995.1, from coordinate 197,725,347 downwards.
TAATGGGCTTTTTAACATCCATTTTAATTACTATGGAACTTGATATAGTATTTTAAACTTCGGCACAGTACAATTTTGGGTTATTTAAACACATATTGTAAGAGCGGAAATTTTCTTTCCCTTGATAGGAGAGATGACAGAAATGCAGCAGTTGGGATAAATATCCTTTAAAAAAAAGGTGGTGGGGACTTGGGAGGTGAATTTCCAGCCCCCTTCCTTTTCAATTCAAACACTGAACACTAGCGAAAAGATAATAAATACCGTATGCTAAATCAAATTTATTGCAAATTACTTTTTGAAACCATTTTAATTTGTTTCATGTACTTATTGTACACCACTTGCCAGTGACAGCGCCCGGTTGTGGCCCCACCAGGAATCGAATGCGGATCGCCATCAGATCATATTCCTAATAAAAAGTATTAACTTCCCATATCTCTATGATTTGAAAGTGGAAGTCGGGTGCACGAGCCACCACACCAACTGAGACCCCTCAGTTATCTATAATAATTGGTAATAAATCTAACTCTTCAGCCTAAAGATTAACATCAAACATTTTAAATAATTGGACATTTAAAAAATGTTCATTTTAATTTTACTATATAAAGGGGTTTCTTTGGCCACTTTAACCCGTTCTGAAGTAAAACATTATTTACCATATTTGTATTTAATTTTTTTAAACTGTTTTAAAGTCAAAATAATTCTTGGGGTAACATACATGGCACGGCTACCAATAAAATGTTGAACATATGTAATTCCATAGAGTGATCACAGTACCACTACTAGTCATAGAAACCCTCTTCTGTAGTACTATTTTGAAACATTTATAAGAATAGTAACTTGCACTATTTTGGAAAGTAACATTATGTAAAATGGTATATTCTTGCATTTTACCTAACTTACAAAGTACTTTTTTTTTAATCAAAATTTTCCCTATACTCTAATTAATAGCAGGAAGAATTTTTTTACAAGTGATAAACTGACTGGATGGTATATTTTTCTTTTTAAATAATTAATACAATCTGTATGGTAACATTTTAGTTTGTAGGAAAATGATCATTAGTTACAAATTTTGTATGCTTTCACAGACGTCCATATTCATCAAAAGGAATGAAGTGGTCCCATGCTGGGATTGACAACTACTTTAAGCTGACGCCGTCGGGTGAGACACGAGACGAACGATGACAAAAATACTTACTGGTAATTTGGGCGCCAGCGGTGCTTCCCAATCACCGCACTATTGAGACTCAGGGTTCTCAGGGATTTTGTGGGTTCTGTGTGTCCGTCTCACCCGTGCGTACTTACAAACACGTCAATACTAAAGTTTTAATAAAATTACTGAAATAAACAATAGATAAAACATATGTGGCTAGGACACTGTCACTACTGAATTTAAAAATTGAGTTCACTGTAGACTTGTTTTTATTGATATTGTTTATACACATCAACGTGCCAATGAAATGGTTATCTTGGTCATGACTAGCCAATTCCGCTTCGGTGCTCCCCAACCTGTAATTAATCTAGCGCAAGCCTAAATGGATGATCTCACAGAGGTGCGTGAAAGCACAGCCTTCACAAGGGAAGAGGGCCGACAGCCGCTAGGGTGAACTGACGGTTTTTCCCTGAAGAAAGGACACTGAATTACAAATGAATACCCTAAATACACATTAACACGAGTGATTACTTGGCATCACTAATGCAAACTTGTCGGAGCTCGTCCTCCAGCACGTGGTTAGTGTGGTGACGGCCTATACACAGAGCCGGCTAGGACGGGAGTAATTGCACCGTACACTAATTACACAATTACATAGACCCTTGAATGAGACATGAAATAAGATGGGACACGAGATGAATATTCACAATAAACACACACGTGTGAAAACAAGCTTAGGTGGTGCAGATGCTTCTTAATGAAGTTCGTAGCAGACCATGTGGTGCAGGTGAAAATGCAATATTTCTGTGTGGAAATGGCAAACTAAATTCAGTTAAAGTATTATTCATGTCTGGCAAATGGTTCTCTTTATGATTAGCGTTTTTACAGGCTTGTAACATGTCTGATGGCGGTAAAATCGAACATTACTGTGACCGCATGGTCAAGTACAAAAAGCATCAATATACGTGAAAATACATTAAACCCTGAATGAAAAACACATAGAACCCTGAAGTAAATGATTGCTCATACAATGTTATATAAATAAGCTCTTAAAATGCAATGATGGCGTATACAAAGACTTGGCTTCAGTCAGCCACATGGTTATAAGTGATGTTGCCATAAAATATTCAAACACGAAAATCACCCTTAAATACATGCAGAAAAATAAAGCTTTTAATTTTGCGTGTAGCAATCATGCAGAAGTTACAATGAAATGCCATAAACATAGGCAGATGGCATCTGATTCAAATGCGCGGGTCGCGTGACCTCTCCGACATCTTTCTCCTCCTTCTCCTCGATTAAGTTAAAAATGCCACAAGGGCGTAAGAAATGAGTAAAGTGGGAGCATAATGCTGGGGAAAACGTCCAGCAAAAACGTAAGAAAGCAAAGATTAATCAGTAAACTACATGGACTATGGAAACCTACATCAGTGAACAAAAGTTGTAGTGCGCACGTGACAGTGTCTTACTTTGCCAGCTCTCCTCGACAGACTGTCCAGATATAAGCATCACATGGACCTATCATGGCCGCCTACGGGGTTCACATAAGCGGAAGTGTTATGCACGCCGAGTGAAATATTTTATTGTGAAAATAAAATAGCACAAATTAAATTAGATATTGTTTTACATTTCTATAATTTTGTTACGAATTTCAATATTATTTTAATCTCGCTTTGTGATAGCGTTCATGCCAGAATATTAAGTGTTCTTAATCTCGGCACCACAGGCACTTTGAATATTCATAACCAAACAATTAAAATTAGTACAAGCACTTTAAAACATTTTAAGACATATTAAAAACTGTAAAGACAGGCTGTACACTCGACATATCGGGAGAGAGGGGTCCGCTTCGATTGGAGGGGAGGGGACGACATCGCCTCACCTCCTGACTCGTTGCTGCTGCTCTCTTCATCCTTGCTGTCACTGCTGAAACTTCCCCAGGACCATCACAGCTTGTTTTTCTGGATGTCCCCAAACACAAACAATACCGGCCTAGGTGTTGTCAATTTCTGTTTCCTCCTCGTCATCACGATGCCACCAGTCCAGTCCCTGCCGAAGGATATCTGACACAGGCGGCCTTTGTGGCGTGTCTCGCGCAATGGGAGGGGAAACAGCTGCAGACGGGCATCCTTCACTTCCCACATAGTTTCCAATTTCTTCCTCCACTGGATCCTGTGCAGGTGTCTCGGCACCAGAAGTTGCAGGCGTAGTAATTTCATTGCGTGCTCCATCTTCTCTCTCAGATGTGGGTGTGACATCTCGGGGTATTACCAGCTCACTCGCGTGACACGTAGTGATGGTTGGCAAACCTGAGTGTGTCTCGATGAAAGACCACTGAATGGCACCTGCTCAGGCGAACTTTGTAGCAGCTTTCTCCTGCATGCTCCATAATTTTGTGTGGTTCGCTCCATTTTGCTGCGAAACCTGCGTGGAAATTTCAATGTCCAGCTGATTGCAGATGCATTCTCGCATACACGAGCTAGGCAGTTTGTAAGCAGGGTGGCGGGTGGGTGGTATCTGGGGCCCACAGCAAGACATAACGGTGCTGGTTAGTGTGTGCTTCTCTCACCCCTCTCTCTCTCTTCTCTACTCCCTACTCTCCTCTTCCTCCGCAGTTCCATTGCTTTCCCTCACACTGCTGGCAACTTCCCGGGGTTTGAGGGGGGGGGGGGGGAGGTCACGGCCTTGCAACAGCTGGGCTGGCATCTTCCCTGTGGCCTGATTCGTACGAGTCTGCAGCGTGAACAATGCGGCGGGCAGATGCTCGGCCCACGTGGCATTGTTTTACCCCATGCACAGATGCAGCTGGGTCTTGATATCTTGATTGCGTCTTTCAATAGGATTTGCACGTGGGTGGTAAATCACAGTGAAGTGGTGTTGTACGCCCCATCTTGTACACAAATCATGCCATGCATGGCCCATGAATTGCATGCCGTTGCCGCTCAACACTGTTTGAGGATATACCCAGTGGCCGAAAAATTTGTTCTCCATGACCTTGCCGATGCCACGTGCTCGTGTGCTGGAGAGGGGATAGGCCTCCACCCACCTCAAAAACAGGTCTGTCACAACGAGTAAGAACTGCTTCCCTGTCGGTGTCCTGGGGTAAGGGCCCATCAGGTCGAGGGCTACCATTTCAAATGGCTCGCACGTCTGTTGCTGCTGCACTTCGTCCCTGCGTCGGCTCTTGAAATGGTATGTCCCCTTTGCTCAACAAATCCGCCATGACCTCGGTGACATCACGTGCATTCTTCGACTTGAGCGGTCTGGCCCAGACATACTTGGAAAACATGTCTACTACAGTCTAAATGTAGCAGTGGCCTTAATTCGGATGAGCAAAAGTCTTGCATTTCGAGCAGGTCGGATTGGAAAGTATCATCCAGCCCTTTTATGATGTACTTTCTCCAAGGTTAATTCCTTCTGGCCGACCTGTGCAATTTGCCATAAACTGCACATTTCTTTATCGCATGATGTAGCCAGCTTTGACGAGTTCACCGATGATGGCTATAATCACGTTGGTGTGCGATCAGTTGCCCGCAGACTACGAAGCAAATAGTAGCTATAGTCTATCGACGAGTTTGTTTGGATCATCCCAATACATATAGTCTATCTTGTGTTTGGCATCGATCTTCTGCAGCAGCAGACCTGATACAATAACTTTGGCCAATTGTGGAAACAGTCCCGTGATAATGCCAAATTTTGAATGGGCTGTGTCATTAAATCGTTGCATTGAGGGGTTATTGTTCGCATAATGAGCATGACTGGACTGTAGCAGGTGATGGTACTTGTGCAAATCTCATTCGATGTAGTGTCTGGGATGCCTGTGAAACAAAAGCTCGCACAGATCATGTGTCATTTTCACCTTGCGCTTGCCAATCTGCCTCACATCGCCTGAAAAAAAGTCACTTCTTTGTGCTGTGACCTGTCCTGAGGATGAATCAGGCCACACAAAGAAGGGGGATATTCATAACTAGATAATAGAGCACTCATGTACAAATTACTATCTTTGTTACTCACAGCTTTACACCAATATAACATTCAAATTGCACTCTACATTACTTTTATCTCAATATCTCTACTCAGCAACTAGCATTTATGATTAATAGGTCCTGCTGACCTTTAGCAAATGATTAATGCTAAAGTGCTCATGACTCAGAGGGAGTCTTAACGTTTAGTATGAGGAACCTAACACTGCATAACCTCTGACGCCCTACTGGGAGTATAATTACCCTTTGGCTGTCACGTCGGCATCATCGAGCTAGACCTCCTCGACAGTGGCAGCATCAGGCATGAAGCGGGCACCACGGCCTGGTGGTCCTCCTTGCACGTCTCTCGTCGTTCCTCGGAAGCAAGACGGTCACGAGCCGCAATCGCTCCAACCTTACATAATCCTCCGCCTAGCCTCACGACCTTCCTCGGCTGGGGAGTGTTTTAATAACAGGCAGGCTGGCTTGTCGTGATCGCGTTGTCCTTAGTTCTTGAGAGTCGTCTGCCAGCCCTGGCTAGTACTGATAACAGCAAGGCCCCCTTTCTCCACAAAATCCACGCACAATGCATGATTAAGATAGCTCATCGGAGGAGGGTTAACTCGGTATCTCCATCAAGGGAGAAGGGCTGCCACTGGAAGAGGTTTCTCTTCTGTTTTGACAGCTGAGAGGGTTTTTTTTTTTTTTTTTTTTTGCAAATGTATAGTGCCCTTCGCACACTTTCATTATTTTCTTTTAGGGTGCTGTCAGTCATGAGGTTAGGGTGTTGTTTACATTTGTAAAAGAAAGGAGCACGTGGATAACTTATTTGAAATATTGTTTTCCTGAGATACTCAATATACGAGTTAATTTTTTTTACAATCTGAGTGTATAATAAGATTCTATACATTTGTACTATGAAAATAATTTTATATTGCCATGTCTTTAATGACTCTATTTGGCATTTATAACAAGTTGATTTATATACATCTGTTTCTCTTCTTATTACCTAGTGAAAACTGGGCAGATATTCCTTTTCATATAATATTCAATGTTCTTTACAATACCTAACTCTATACATCAAATGTCATGGTGGATATGAATTAACTTGACTAAACATTATTTGTAAATGACAACAGTGAACATTATTATTAGTTGTGTGTCGGCACGGTAAACATGTAGTCACTATGGTTTCACGTAATTGTTGGAAGGGTAGAAGGTTGCATTTGGCACCGTAACTGGAAAATTACCCCAAAAATGAAATTATAACAAGAGAAATCCTAGGCGCCGATCGCTAAGGTATTTAGGCAAAATGTACGTGCACAGTTTGAATGATACATTCCACCATAGTGCTATGCAAGAATTGCAACTTATTCTGTAACAGTTTAAAATTGTCTAATTAAAAGAGTTTGACAATTAGTTGTACTATCAATCTTATTTGAAGTGCGGATTTACATTACTCTTTAACCTAACATAATGAACCACGCTTATTATTGTGGGTGTATGAACAAGGATTTATATGGACATTTATACACATGCCTGAGAAAGCCTTAATTGCAAAATTTAAATTGACTCTGTCATCTCCGTGCGGTGAATTGCCGCCTTAATGCGCTCTAGCACCTAACTTTGAACTAAGTTAGAGCAGTCCTGACAGCTGGCAACACCTAGTGTGCATTATGTGAAAGTGTGCGAACTCATTAGTAGGCCAACAGAAAGCGCTGTCTACACAGCGGTAAACTTCAGGGCGGGCAAAATTGCATAGCCCGGGAATTTCTCACAGCCTGCCGTGCTATGTGTCTAATATTACGTGACATGCACACATAATTTGTCTCATTGAATTAATAGCACTTAGAATCTACTCAACTTTCTCTGTCATGTAAGCACTTTGTTGAACTGAACTGGTATTCTAGCTATAATTGCTATGCAGTGAAACAGCTTTTGCTAATAATATAGGTACCCTTTTGACTTTAAAAAAAAAAAAAACAACCCTATTGCTGTCAGTAACACAATAATGACTGATGAACTTGCGTAATTAGAATGTTCTTGTGACATTATAGGAAACACATAATTGTTTCTAAGACTATTTATGTTGGAAACATATTTCACGTTTGGCAAGTTTGCATGCAAAATCTTCCATTTATTGTTGACAGTATCATTTACAGAATAGAAGGCTATTTCTCATTTAATGATAACTGTTTAGCTTTAAAATTAGTTGTCTTGAGCCACTGAATAGGCAACACTATGTGAGCTATGGTAGTGACTGCACTTTTTTATGTCACACATGTGCGTGGTGTCAATAATTGTTACTTTCCCTACTGTTACCCTACAGTCACAAGAAACTTGCACTTCAATTGATCCGATATCGGTTTTTTCAATATTCTGGCTAAGTGACTTGTTTGTACACCTGACAGCTAAGTTACCAGGTAGATTTGTAATTAGAAAATGGTGAGACAGAATAGACTTAACCTGCAATTTCTGACTATGTCCACATGAAAATTTGCAAAAATTGTATAACTTTTCAAAATTTAGCATCTTGATAGCTGCCTTAAAACAACTTACCTCTGTGGAATCTGAGGCATGTTCATCAGCCACAGCCCTGGTGGTATGTGTAATCATGTCGATCGTTATATCTTTTGGTAGTGCAATGTTACAATATTCATTCTTATATAAGTACGCAGTTTGTACTGCTTTGAAAAATTGCCAATTGAACTGTGAACTCTGCAGAGGCACTTAAACTTTGATCATTATCTTAGTGGGGGAAAAAGGGCATTCAGCTATAGGAACAGTACAGTAATTAATTATATTGCTGAGAGGAATGCTTAGTTTTAAATTCATTTTAACAACTTTTGACTCTAGTGTTGCCAGTTCTCTTCTTAAAAGAGAGATAGACACTTCTTGTAGTGGCAATATATTATTTTGGCAAACCTGAATGCATGTATTTAAACCTAGATCTATTAAGGTATTATTAATTAGTTTAAGTACTATTCAACCATAATTTGACTTCGCCCCTGAGAACTCTGTATCATACTGTCTTGTGACTTAAAGTCATGTGACAAGGATTGAATTTGAGTAGGCATAGAATTAATTTTCATTTGAACTTGTTCTTCGATTTCTGCTACTGCATTCACAGTTAAATTAAGATCGCTGATAGACAATTTTACGTTTTTTTTTCAATTTCTGATATTTGAACAGCTAACATTTCTTCATTAGACAACATCTCTTTAAGGTGGCGTGTGGTCAGAATATAACAGCACCACATTGCTACATCACCTAGGAAGGCTAGGGATCATTTATTTATTTTTGGTAGGGACACTTCGGATAGGAACTGGTTGACAATGTTTACATATGTTGAATCAAAAATTTTCTTGAGTTTTTAAGCATTTCGGCAGACAGTGGGGTTTCGTATTGCACAAGCACTGTGGAACCATTCGTCCACATTGCCTGGAGTCCGAGCTTCCTGCAGAGGCAGCGGCACCGTTTCTTCATAGTGAATTGCGGTGTCAGCTGGCTGAAGTACACACCATGATGCGTTCTGTAGAGCGGTTCTGCGGACACCATCGTTACAAGGCTCAGCATTTGTAGCAGGACGAAGTAGGCTGCCTGGTACATCCCGAAGTTGTACAGTCCTAGGTTCACAAGCAGTGGCCATAAGTTCTATAATTTCATGGGCAAGCTACTGTGTGCAGGAGGCATTAGTAGTGTTGATCTCCCCAATAAAGAGGAAGGGGGGGGGGGGCCTCTCCCAGGAAAATTAGGATTTTAAGGTGCAAAATGGTGCCATTTAAACATTTGTTCGTACCTAAATATAAAAGACACCGCTTGTAAAAATATTAATATTTTTTAACATAAAATCTGCCCGAGTGAGAAATATTACAAAGTTACTTTCATCAATCCTGGAACCTTGTCCACTCAAAATAAATATTTTAATACCCGTCGACAGTGAGGTATTTACATATGGAGTAATTTTGTTTGTACAGATGTGTAGACACGAAAAATGACTTCGTTTGTGTAAAGATGGAAAGCAGTCAACTCTATTTTTAATATATTCTTTAAGAGACAAAAACGTATTTATTTGAACTTCAGAATGATCGTGTTTTGAACAGCATTGCACAGGTTGTTAAGGTCACAATACCCAGTTGCAGTCCACGTGTTAAAACCTTTGAAAACAATAAACTTGGCCAGCAAAACAATTTTGTTTAGGCGGTTACATCCAGCTAACCACGAGTGTTTCTGATAAACTTTTTTTTTTTTTTTTTAAATTACCTTTCTTTTTCTTGCATGTTGTCGTGTTCGTAAGTTCAGGAGTCGACCTGCCCTCTTTTATGACGTCACATCTTTCCTGAAAAGTAAAAGCACTGCTGGAAAAATGCTTCACTTGTAATCCACACACACCACACTTACATCCACATGTCTATTGCACTCAGTCTATCTACACGGTTCTAAGTCTCACATGGTAATTTTATAATTTTCAAGTAGGGTATACCTCGCGCACGAATGTGTATAACATTCTCAGCACAAAAACTAAATTAAATAAAAACAATACGATTTGTGTTGTGTGAACGAACTTGCCGCGCATCAATCTAGTTACTCTTATGTCCGCTTCAGTTTGGTGAAGAAAGCACTATCATCATAGCTTCTAACACAGGTTGATGCAGCCATAAGCTCTTGCCCTCCCCAGGCCGTCTTCCTACCCTGCCACCCCCTCCGTCGGCCGGGAAACCATTGCGATTGCCTACCTGCTGAAAGCATTACTTACAGCGCTTCCAAACATCTTGGTTTTGCTAGCCAACGAACGAGTTGTTTTCTTATAATGTACAGTATTGTTTCCAGAGTAGAATGTGAACCACATGAGTGAAGGGTTACCTTAAAGTAAATATAATTTAGAATTTAACATTTATTCTAAATATAACATTGTCAGGAATCTGTCTGGGCAAGCACTGCTTGCCTTGCTTGCCCTAACGAGATGCCACTGTTCACATGTCCTCTATGCAGCAACCCCTGGAACTTAATGATGGGTGTTGATGAGCATTAGCAAGTTTAACATTCTGAGTACTAATTGTTTCAATTTTGTTACTCCCTCTTCTACATATTGACACAATTATCGTAGAAGGGCCTAGTACTTTTATGATTTCGTAGGGGCCTTGATATTTAAAGGAAAACACTTTTCATCGGGCGTGCGTTCTGACCCAGACGAACTGTCCTACTTTTAGTTCATTAGGTCTGCGTGAGTTGTCAAAAATGTGTTTTTGTTGTTACTGTGATGCAATCAGATTAACGCAAGCCTGCTCCCATATCTGTTTAAGTCTCTCGCACCAGTCATTAGCATGGGGGGAATATATGTGACATAATTTGCGATGGCTGTGTAGCCTCAACTCCGTGCAAAAGGAAAAAGGACGCGTAGTTAGTACTATGGTTGACAGTTGTGTTGTATTAAAAAATTATATATGAGATGTGCTCGTCCCAGTATTTTGGATCGTCACTGGCGCATGAGGTTAGGTGTTGCGATAAAATCTTGCTCACTTGTTCCGTTAAACCGTTACAGGCCAGGTTGTATGCTGTGGTTTGCAATTTCTTTATTTGCAGTTTATGCAATAGTTCAGTTATAAGCTCATTATTGAATGAGGTTCCTCTGTCTGTAAGGATGGATTTTGGGCAGCCAAATGCTAAAATATCATATTTAACTAAATTAGCACACGTGATTGTGTCAATGGTTTTTACCGGACGTGCAACGGCATTTCGAGTGGCAAATTCAGTCATAACCAACACATATTTATTGCTGTGTGGTGACACCTGGAGTGGCTCTTTCGCATAAAGACTCCAGGACTTTTGGAAATAGAGGGGGGGGGGGGGGGGGGGTGGTGGTATTGAAGTCATCTGCTATATAGGTTTCTGGTTAGGTGCTTTAATTCGCTGGCATGTGGGACAGTTCTTAACATATTCCTTAACATCGTTGTTCATCGTATCCCAATAATATGCCATTTTTATTTTTTCTAATATCTTAAAGGGTCCAAAGTGCCCTCTGCCTAACAGAGCGTCGTGGTGAGCAGTTATGATTTCTGTGACATAGTATTTTGGAACAAGATTTAATTTGCGTTCTCCGGCTTGGGTATGCTGTTTCATGTGAATCTCGTTACCGGAAATGGAGTAGCGTCTGGAGATACGGCGGTATTTAGGGGTGGCCTTTTCCGGTTCCGTTAAAGCTAACTTTAATTGTTGTATGTGTGGGTTGTTTGCATATTCGGCTAAGAATGGTAACGCCGGCTGGTAAGGAGCAGTAACAAAAGGTGAGGAGTGTCATCAACTTTGATGTATTCCTGCTTGTGAATATATTCTGGTAAATAAAATACTTTTTTGTTCTTTCAGTCTTTATAAGTATGCAACAATTCAATCGCGGGTCTAGACATTTAGTCATTATCTTTAGTGAATTGTTGTCCTGAATGATCTGCATATTAACATTATATATACGTTATACTGTTTCGGCAATAGATTGCATTGACAATTATTCCTCCTGAATAATAGACTTCACGACTAACGCTTTGTCCAGTGTGTGAAAATTTGGTTTAATTAATTGTTTAATGTCGGCCCAGTTGTTAATAGAATATTTTGCTATTGTAATTTTGGTTTCTGTGTCTTTGGTAGGGTCTTGGAATAGTGTTTCAGCTGATGCTGTGTAAAATACTGTACAGTTAGTGAACTGGCATTTTATGTGGTATTTTTTTGAGTTGACAATAACTGGTATTGTGAAAGCTGTCCCTACCATAGGTATACGACTGAGGGCATATACAAGGGTATTTAATTTGCTTTTTACGATTTTGGCTTCAATGTCATATTCAGTTAAGGCAATGGCCAATTTCTTGATTCAATTGTTATGTTCGGCCACAGACTTCCAATATCTCAAGATAGCGTGGTTTATCTCTATGACAAATTTTCGGCCGTAAAGAAATTGTTTAAATAAATAATTAAGTATTTGATGGCCAATAACTCCCTTTCCGTAGCCGACCATTTCCTTTCATTCAGGGATAGTTTCTTTGAAGCATAGGCAATTATATTATGTCCTTTGGTCGTGAGATTTTCTTGTAGTAACACGGCCCCAATAGCGGTTTGCAATGCATCACATACTAGTATGGTCAATCTGTTTTCTTCGAATTTAGCCAGAATTGGTGTGTTGGTTAGCGCTGGTTTCAGTTTTTGAAACACATTTTGTTCCTTCTTGTCCCATTTAAATGGTGTCGTTTCCTTTGTTAGTTCTGTTAAGGGTTGTACAATCTGGGCGTAGTTGAGCATACAGCACCTTAAATAAGATGTGAGGCCTAGAAATGTTCGGATTTGTTTGACATTTTTGGGCGGAGCCATTTGTTGTATTGTCTGAATCTTTTCCGGATCTGTTTGAATACCCTGAGGCGATATATAATGACCAAGGATTTTAATTTCGTGGTGAGAGAAATTACATTTCTTACTGTTAATTTTGACATCAAATTTCCTTACTCTGTTCATAACCTTATGGATATTGTTTAAGTGTTCCTCAAATGTGTTTCCAATTATATATAAAAGCCAATGTGGTATTCCAGTGGAGTGGACCTAACATAATGTCAACAAAGTTTTGAAAATAGTTAGGAATAGTGGCAAGGCCCATTGTCATACAGGCGTACTCAAAGTCAAATTCCATCCACACTAAAAACCAATTTATGCCTATCTTCCTTGTTGACTAGAATTGCGTAGAACCCACTAAACATGTTATTTTGAATTCTGTAAGGTTGTAATGATATCTTCTGTTTGCAGAATCAGGTATTGGACTTTAGTTAGATGTTGGTTCAGTAAGCAGAAATCTGTAAGGAACCTAATGCCACCTTATCATTTAGGTATGACTAGCGATGGCGCAGCGTACAGGGATTCTGAAGGTGTAATAATGTTGGAATCAAGCACTTGTTGTATTTGGACAAGGACGTCCTCTCTTAATTTTGAATTTATCCGGTACTGTCATGTATGAATAGGTTAATCTGTTTTGTTTCAGTCAACTCAGGAATTGTACTAGCGAAACGATCACTATATTCTTCCGATAATTGCTGTCATTGTGTTTTCTGATGACCTAGTAACTGGAGATTACTATTCCCCAATGGTATGTTGTCGGCATTATCTTCTGTAGTCGTAATTTTATTTAAATTAAATTCAATGCAATTACTGCGATCGTATTCAAGTGAGTTAGCACTAATAGGTATCTTAATTATTTTGTCATTATTGGACGCAAAAACAAACATGATATCTTTTGTTAATATATGTACAATATCATATCTTTTGATAAAGTCAACCCTTAATATTATATTAAGTTTTAAAATGTCAATTAGTAAAAATTCTTGCGTAAAGTTATGCCCATGTGTATTAATGTTTACTTTTGTTTTGTATTGTGGGATATCAATATCTTCGATTGCTCCTACCATGGAAAATATTCCTCTAACTGGCTGACATTTATCTTTACTGACTAATGTTGTCGCCATGCAGGAATGAGAACAGCCTGTATCCAACTACGCATTGTAGGTTTTGCCCGCGAGTCACACAAGGATGCGCGGTGTTGATATTTTGAAATAACTCTCACTACACTTATCCTTTGTGACTGGCATTGTGTCCTTGTTCAATGCTTCTATCAACGGTTGGTGGCTCAGGTGGCAGTTTATTGTTTACAGTGCTGCACGTTCCTACACGCGGCAACTTGATCCTAGTTGCCACAATCCCGAACCTTTGTTTGAATTTCCAGAAGAACGCCGCAATATCTGTTTTAAATGGGGTAATTTTATTGGCGAACAATGGTCAGTTTTCGCCACGGTGCGATGCGTACAAACAGAATGTGCACGTGGACGCTGTTTCCGTCCGAGGCCCGACGAACACTGGCATTGGCATCTTGAAGTCACGCTTCTGCTGTGTGGTGCATTCTTACCGGATTACCGACTGGACAGGGGCCGCCACTTCCTTGTGTACGCACTGGTCGTGTTTCACGGTCGGCTCACGGTGTCGGGAAACTCACATTTGCTTGTCGCTCACAGGCATTTCCGCGATATACGGAGTGTCATGTGCCACAGACGCAGCGGTCTGTGTAACTCCCGTCTTGGCCTTGTGAGTCTTTGAATAATACTTTGTGCAGTGCCCTGACCTATTTTGTTGGTGGCAAAATATAGTGCGAAATGTCCTGCTGGTACTTTGTCCGTTTGCTTCCCTTGTTTTATTTCCTCTGATGTAATTTTGCTTTGGAATTTCGAATTGTTCGCTACGGGAATTAAATATCGCAATTTCCACGTATGTGCAATTCGGGACTCGTTTCGCGCATTAATATCTCGTCTAACTTTCATCTTGGGTGGGATGTGTCTTTGTGCAAAATACTCCTTAAGTTTATCGCCCTGCGGGCAGTCCTGTCTTTTATACACTTCTGTTAAGAACCCTGCCTGATAATTGCGCATCTGGAAATACTGTTGCATATGTTCTTTCAGCAGGTGTTGTCTAATTTCCCGTTGTGCTCTTAAGGGGCCTGTCTGCCTGTATGGTGTGTTTGAAAAGGTACCCTTCTTTGTGCATTATCATAGGGGGTGGTGTTGAAAGTTTGGCGATTTTGGTGAGAAGGAGGGTGTTGGTAATTTTGTTGAGTGTGTGTTTGAGTTTCTATCGCCTTGTTTGCGATTTCTTCCTTCAATTTCATCACTTCTACTCTTAAGGAGTCTGTTTGTGACGTTGTGTGGTGTTCCAATACTGTCTGATTGTATCTGAAAATACCAAGTTCGGCTCTTTGAATGCTTGTTGTTATATCCTTGAGGGTTTCATTTTTCAAAGCGATAATTTTTTCAGCTAGGGAGGGTTGCAGGGAGCGCCACACAATACTTATGAGATCGATGTCTGTAACTGTGGGGTTGCATTTTCGGAGAGCGTACATGAGTGTTTCAAAGTGTGTGTGTGTGTGTGTGTGCGCATGCATGCGTGCGTGCGTGTGCACGTATGTGTGCCTGTGGAGGGGGGGGGGGGGGGTTCCTAGGGTATGTTTAGCTGACCCTTTCAAATAATATTTCAACTTCTAGTATTTCTCTTCATTACTCCAGTTATTGCTTTCTGTCGCCTGGTTAAATTGATCAATGCATTCTACCCATTTTTCATTGTCATCCTCTGAGAAGATGGGTATCTGAATAGGTTGTTGTACAATTATGTTCACGGGAGGGTGTGGATTTGTGTTGTCATTTTCGGCATTGGCATATTGGTGTGATGCGTTGTCAATGTTTGTGTATTCATGTTCTGTTGTATCTGTATTTGTGTTTGGTATTGAGAATCCAAATGGCCTGGTTACTTGAAGTGTTGAGAGTGGGCGACGGCGCAGGTAACCACTCGTACTTGTTTCTTGTATGGTGTGTTTGCTTATGTCTGAAAATGAATAATTACTTGCCACGTCTTATGCGGGAGGTGTGCGCTCAAAGTGATTTAAATATGTGTTGTCTGAGGGTAACTCGGGATGTTGTGTTTGTTTGACCTCTAATGCCTTCTTAGCATCAGTTAAATCAAGTAAGATGTGTTTTACTATCTTAATTTATTTAACTGTAGATTTCTGTGATTTACTCATGACTTCATTTCACTAATTTCTGTGTATAGATTGACCATAATAGCTAATATGCACACACATAAGCTGGCTTTAAAATATATTTTCCACACTGCAAACACTCTTGTTGAATCTAGCTTTTGCAAAATTCAAGTCGTTCCAAAAAGCGGCCATAATTTCACAAGCATTAGGTTTTACAAACCATAAGCACACACACTCTTACTCTACTATACTACTATGGGCACCTTGGCATGGTTAAGAAACTGCAACAATACTGTTAACGGCCGTGCGCACTGGCGTGGTAGGAATTTGCTGAGTATCGCAAAATACATAGTGGCTTTAAATGGGTGTACAGGTTCACACTTCTACAACTGTTTACTACAGACCTCTCTAGGTTACTGTAGGCCATTGGCATTATATTTTTCTGACAGGGAGTAAAACCCTGGCTGGCAGGGATAATGAGGCGGTTCTGTATGTTATTTTTAGCGGAAATCTCAATTCAGTGATTAAAAATGATTTTAATAATTCCTTTGCCTTCTTTCTTCTGACTGTATACGTTCTACTCTGTACGAATTTTCTCAGGGAATGCAACCCTGTGGCCCGGTGGAAGTTGGTCCGCGATTTCTAAATATTTTGAAGCTTTAATGGTGTGGCTAATTTAGAGTGCTATCTTCCACCAATTACGTTACTTTATGCTGCGAGTGCACTAACGGGGAGGTAGGAAGCTTCGGCTGCCTCCGCCATTTGCTGTGACCAGTCCTGAGGATGAATAGGACCATGCAAGGAAGGGGGATATTCGTAACTAGATTATAGAGCACTCATATACAAATTACTATATTTTATTACAGCTTTACACCAATATAACACACGAATTGCACTCTATTTTACATTACTTTTATCTCAATATCTCTACTTGGCAACTAGCATTTATAATTAATAGGCCCTGCTGACCTGTAGCAAAGATTAATGCTAAAGTGCTAACGACTCAGAGGGAGTTAACGTTTAGTAAGATGACCCTGGCGTCCTACTGGGAGTATAACTACCCTTTGGTTATCGCGTCGGCATTGTCGAGTTAGACCTCCTCGTCAGTGGCAGCATCAGGCGTCGCTGCGAGGACCATGGCCTGGTTGTCCTCCTCGCAGGCATCTCGTCGTTCCCTCAGAAGCAAGATGTCAACGAGCCGTCATCGCTCCAACCTTATATAGTCCACCGCCTAGCCTCACGACCTTCCTCAGCAGGGGAGTGTTTTAATAACAGGCAGGCTGGCTTGTTGTGATCGCGCTGCAGCCCTTTGTGCTTGAGCATCGTCTGCCAGCCCTGGCTAATACTGATCACAGCACTTGTTTCTGAGAAACCATTTATTCGGCGCTGTGTCACAGTCCATACATCTTGTCGCTGTTCCTATCGGAATAGGAAGCGATGTAGCGCCCAACCAGCATGCCAACCTGGGTTCCACACTCACGTGTTCGTTTTTGTTCCCATGCACACAGTAAACTAATCACGGGCAGATCATCTGTGTCGTTTCTGATGCCACCTTCCTATTTAGGCAATTACAGTCTTGTATTCCGGTTATGCATCAGCGTCGATTCTTCCACCTTGATTTCATGTTTGATATCCGGCAGAGGCAAAGCTTCCTCCTGGCATTGTCAACTAAATTCGTCGAGAGAGTTGGTTGTCAGTTTGTAATCTTCTTCCCTTTGATTCTCGAGTATCAGTTTGTAACTTTTCGCTAGTAGTTATTGTGCGCAAACAGCTTCGATGGCTTGCTGCAGCTCAGTCGCCAGTTCGGTTCAGTCTGCCATTATTCATGGAATACAATAAACACACAACTACACAGGTATTTACACATTTTTGCTCTCTAGTTGAGGAAAGTAAATTTTTGATCCTTTCCAGTTGGTCGATGTACGCATCCAGTGCTTTATTGCTATGCCTCGCAACATCGGTTTTGGTAGCCAGTGTGGACGTTAATGTATTTTGAAGAGTCTTCAATTATTCCTGCCTCTGCACATTCAATACTTTTGATAAGGTCTATAATCTGTACCTTTGTGCCCTCTATGTGCCGGTCAGGAGCCACCAAATCTTCCTCCACTTTATTTTTCATGTTCTTGATCTTTGGCCCAAGAAGTGACGGACTCCTGCAAACATCAGTGAGGTGAGCTTATTTTAAGTGCATTTCCATTATCATCATCAGATCGTAGACATGTATGAACTTGGAAATTGTATTGTGACTCATGGTTAGTGTCTTACTATAAAATTATCAAAACCCCACATGTACCTGCCATTATATAGAGGCCAGTCTTTTACAATCACCAAAAATCCATACTCCTCGTTCCAGTATAAGGCACACATATCTTTGAAAACATCAAATGTCATATCCGTATGTACATGGTCATCATACACATACCAAAGTTCATGTTGTCCATGCGAAACAGCACTGAAAAATTAGCATTATCAAGAAGCAGTTGTTTGGGTATGCGCAAATAAGTCTGGCCGAGGTACACACTCAACATTCGCATTAAATCATTTGCTAAAGTACTCATGAATACAAATCTGTTTCTTTCTGGCAATGTCATCAAAGACAAATGTTGAGTTTATCAGTGCTTCACTCCGTGGCACCACCTCATTATCACTGCAGGGGAAATAACCCATGCCTTCCCAGCTTGCAGTATTCGTGCCAGTCGGTGTTTCGGTTACTGGAGTGATTTGGAGTACAGCCACACATTCTCGAACTGAAGATCATTCTCTTCTACTAGAAGGCCCAGTAGGACACATGCCACAACCCAATGGTACCATGATGATCAGTACATCACTGTATTTGGAAATAGGAGTCCGCATCGCGATTTGTGGAAAATGCTAATAGGTAAAGTAATGCCTTGCTGATAATATGTATGTTACCGCTACAATCTTCTGGTGGTGGTCGTAGCGATGGTGGAGATCCAGTGCTGCAAATTTATGAATGTCTCTTTAAAGTGTCCCTATGAGAAAACAGTTTATGGCAGAAATCGCACAAACCATGTGTAAACTGAAAAGTATAAAATGTGCATATTTATATGTATTGGATCAGTTTAATTCAATGCATAGTTAGGAAAAGACATAGAAATATGACCATGGTATCATCGATACGCTTATCAACAGTCTACCATTCGAGCTGCACATTCCTCGATACAGGTTCTGTGGTCCAGGAACCAAGCTAGCTTAAAGGTTGACACGCGGAGATATCGGCATCAATGCGTTGGACAAGGCATGCAAGTGGCACGATATCACCTATTACCTGCACAAGGATCTGCACATCAAGCACTAGGCAGACATGATACTTGCAAAGAAGGCAGACGAGATAAGAAAATCGCCAGATACCAGACTCGGTGACAAATTGCTGTGTGGGGTGTTTCCAACGCAATTAAAGCTAAGGCGAAGATGGGCATGGGAGCAAAGAAAGCCAGATGAAATTCCAAGAGGAGAGGGAAGATAAAGTTACCTGCAATCAATTCTCTGGGTGGTATCGTCTGGGCCATAACGAATAACATTAGTGCGGCGAATCAAGCCTCAAATGAAATGAAATTAACTGATTGGAGGAAAACCACCGCCACAACAATAAACTGGAAGCTATTGTCATGGGTAAAAAAATGGCCAAGGACTTTACATATGATGGTCCTAACAAGGAGGAGTTGCAAGAAAAAAAGGGTCGCAGCAGGAGGAGGTGCTAATGAAATCTCCACTAAAATGACTTCTTATGAACATGGATTTGGAACTGTTTGCACGAAAATTGAAAATAGCCTATTTGAGAGGAATGTTAATGAGAACATTATACTGCTAAACCCAAGAGGCACGAATGTGCCATAATTAATCTGGTCATGACAGCTAGGCCCGGCACACACTGGGTTGCATACGTGAAAAAGGGTAAACATGCAGACTATGAGAGTTTTGGGAATTTACGTCCTCCACTCGAACTGTGACTGCGATTGAAAAAATTGTAAACTAACATACAATTACGAAATGGAGCAGCTGCCTAACACGTGGAATTGTGGACACTTGTGTCTTTGTTTCCTGGCGTGATGGAGTGAAAAGAAATCGTAGGCGACTAATTGTTCGTTAATCGTATACATAAAATATGTTTGCACCTATATTCTCCAGTCAGTATGTTGGTGTCCATTATCATAAGTGGTAAACATCCGAGCTGAGGGCAATGTTTTACCCATCCTTGGAGGTGGAAGGTGAGTTCATCGTCGGACTTACAGATTTTCTGACTTACAACTCCATACCCAACATAGAAGAAAATGTGAATTCTGCTTTCCTGTACATAGTGGTAGAAGATGTGAGGGAAATCAGCATGACCACTATTGCATACAAACTGAAGGACATTGCTAATTACATCAAGAAATGCACGCCATCGGACATGACTTTCGAACTATGTGGTAACCCATACACACTGAATGCAGAAATATATTGCAGTGCTGATTTCGATTTCACTGAACCGGATACCATCGGACAATTCCTGGGGATTGAGATGCGAATCTATGAAGCTGGTAAAATGCACGAATCATCGCTGCAGGTTAACGTATTTACAGTGAACGTGATATGCATAAACTGTAATTTGGCGAGCGGCAGCTACATCAATGGTAAAACTAGTAGTACACTGCACGAATTTGTGCTGATGGCCCCACCAGGTTATAAACTAGTTGAAGTTCCGAAAAGCACCATTTTATGTTCCTATGAGTGCTAAAAACGTACACTAAGTGGTTGTATCACTCGTCGATCAAGAAGGTAAGCAGACACACTTCAGAAACTAAGAAATCACTCTGTACTTGCACTTGAAATGATGGAATTGAGTTTTTCTAGGCATACCGTGCATAAAGTCGAGCACAGTACCAAACCTGTGACCAGTAGAGCTCGAGACAACAATACGCTAACATGTGCCAACGAACAGTTTATACATAGCCTTGGGTTGAAAGTAAACACACATGGAAGTCGACAGCATATTTAATGTGACACAGTAGGCAGAACTCAACAACATTATCAAGACGTTTGAGCGGCATTGCTACCAGCCGTGTCTGAACGGTCCCTACACCCTCGGGCAATGCAATTAATATTCAGACATATATTGAGACTGTTGAGATGGTGTCATTCACAGTTCGTCTGTCGTTCGAGTAAGAGTTCTCTTTCTCTGACCGAGTTCGAATGACCTGAGACTTAGCTACATAATTTGTAGACATATAAAAGCAGCGTGTGTGTCGTCGCTACAAATAATCCAAAATGTAGGTCTCTCATCATGAGGTTATAGTGAAAAATGATGGTTTGTTTTTCTAGCAGTCAAATAAATTTATCAGCTAATATGACATATGGAAAGCTTAAATTACTTGCAGCAATCCACACAGTTACTGAACTCGCATACCTACCTAGCTAAATAATTCCTTCTGAAGTATGCACAACATGAAATAAAATGGGTTTACAAGAGAAAAAGAAAGGTGTATCTAACATTTAAAGATGTATAAGTGAAAAGACGAATTGTCGTTAGATGGATGAATTCAGGTTAGATAATGAACGGGTTGATTATGCTTCGTATAACACTGCATCGAGCATATTGCTTTTCACATATTCATACTCCGCAGACTTATAGTGAGATAGTTGAAATGGATAGCAAACACTAATTGTTATGTTGTGAAAACAGTATATAAGCCTGCAACATGTAAGAATGGAGGTAATTTCGCCGACGACGATGGAGGAAGGTAGATTGTCACAAGCATGGTAGAAAAATACCTGCGATGATAAGGATGGTGTTGTGGTGGCAAAAGGATAAATGGGAAGTCTTAAAAACTCTAAATCGATCAATTTAATCTTTCCTTTTTTGAATGTATAACTAGTTTGAGGTTTGTATAATGAATTATCTTTGATGGTATGTGTTTCACTCACCAACAGAGAAGTTTATGAGTTTGAAACTTTAACGATTCCATTCGGTAATCGATCATTAGAGTTGAGTAAGTTATCGTGCTCAAAAATTGATGGTGATGCAAAGTGAATCGTACGTGTAATATTCGACTTGGCCAGTCTAGTTTCGCGAACCTACCTTGTCAGTAGTCGGGGAAGGATAATGTTGGTCGTAAAGCACTCTGTTGAATTTACACAGAACTTAAACTTATCCAATTGTCCCTATATACCTTATTATTATCATCAAAGTTTGTCTTGCAAGATGAAATTTGAATACTTATTACTTGTATAGGGACAAGTGGATAAGTTTTGTTTAGTTCTGCAATATTTCACCAGAGTGCTCCACAATCACCATTCTCCAATCAGAGTACACCACAATCTCACTTCCATACACACTACCATGTCTGGCCTATATGAGTGGATTCTGGTAAGATACTTCAGTTGGGGATGAACGGTCGTAGGTTCATCATCTCATTTCCTCTCCTCTCCAGGAGCAGAAGGTAAGTTGGTAAGGTGTGCGCGTGTGTATATACATATAAGGTATATATATATATGTTCATCGAGTTGGGTTATGACATCACATGAAGGTGGTACTCATGCCACCTAATGCCTAGTTGCACTATCATGGTTCGCAACTCGATCCTAGATTGAATGCCAGATTTTCACAGAAAACTGTTGCACCCCCTTCTAATCTCTTTAGTTGGAAGCTTGAACTCAAATGGTGCAACCAAAAGATGTTAGAAGAGGGTGCAACAGTTTTCTGTAAAAATCTTACATCCAATCTAGGATCGAGTTTCAAACCACGATAGTGCAACTGGTCATAATATATCACACAAAGGCTACACTAGTTTGTCGACTTTGGTTATGATGTCACACGAAGGTTACACTCGTTCATCGACTTGGGTTTTGACATCACGCGAAGGTTACACTTGTTCGTCGATTTGGGTTATGACATCACACAAAGGTTTAGACTTATGCCACCTTAGTCATCTCATGCAGTCATAAGATGACAAAAATGAATATTAATTTTTTTAAAGTCGAGTTTTAAGGTATCATTTGTGCTGCATGACACAATCCTAAGCATCTGAAGGATTGACCTCATCACCTATAGACAGTAATTTTTTTTTAATTATTAATTTTTTAATTTTTTATTTGTACATATAAGAAGACTATTGCCTTTTATTCGATTCACAAAGTTTGCGGCATTTGGTACAAAATGCGAGAACAGCAACAATGACAATCGGAAAATATTCTCTATTGGATTTCCAAAAGTCCTCAAAATGTTAATCACTAAATTGAGTTTTCAATCCAATATCCTATCACCCTTGTAAAATTTGATCAGTTTGTGGAAAATACCAAACCTACGCTGATTACAACTTTGCATAAATTGTTATCATCTCCGAAACAAGATGAAAAATCTTGGCTGCAAAATTCTTTTCAAATCCCAGAATCGGCCGAAATCCAAATCCGAAGTTTAAAAGAGTCCAATATCATTACATAGCAACACAAAGTTTACTTTGGTTGGCAGGTCGCATTTAAGATTTATTGGGGTGAGATTGTGCGTATAGGATGGAGCGAGGCCGTGGAAATCAAACTTGATGTTTGTGATCTGAAGCTTGTCACCCTAGAAGAAACATAGCGAATCGTTTATTACGTGTATGCCAACAGCGATATAGGGAATCTAATTACTTCTCTACTCAACACATATTGAATCACAGTCAAAAACGAAATATGTCATTCGATCGAACATTCATAGTTTCTTTCCTAAATGCTATTCGACGAATTGATTTACTACTGTTGTAGCGAATACTAAAGAGTGATGATTTCGTCAATGGAATCTGGCCTAATCACGTGGAGAAACTGCCCTTTATCGAATGTGTCGCCATAAGCGAACGACCGGAATATTATGCCAATAAACTAAATGGCGACCAGACTCACTTTTCTCACACATAATTTACTTTTTGTCCCATTTTCAACCACTGTTCAAGTGCATAATTTCAAATTGAGTGGTTATTATATAACATTTGTTGAGGAATTAGAAAACAAGGTTTTCATTCTCATCAATATGTTGGGTAAAATCAATGTTTGAGGGTAGACGTGAAACTGGTATTATTAAGTCTACAAAATCGATATTCTGGAAGCAATTCAATTCATAATGTTCCTCATGGAAAAACACGTCATTTTGATCAATCGAGTGGGTTGTACTGTTTGAATGAGGTCAAATTGTATGCAAACACGTTCCATCGATCAGACTGTTCTCTTGTGCCAATATCAGTTCCCACCAATGGCTTGTTGCATTTCCACAAGGACAAGATCGTTTAAGTAAAGAGCGAAAATACAATTGATTTGAAATTTGATTGGATCACTTTTTTCAAGTATTTAAAGAGCGAGAAAATTCCCAACCTAAAGCTCAAATTAGGGGTGTCGTTGGTCGATATGACTTTGAAAAATCTCGTTTGGTATGCAGTTTACAAACATCTCGTGCCAAAAGTATTGGAAACTGAAGATGGGTGTATCTTTGAAGAGATGTTTCCCGATTATTTCATCATAATTGATGAGAGTAAATTTAATGAAATTTTTCCCGACACGAGCGAACTCGCCCGTGCGAGGACGTGGTTCATTCATTTTTCATTTTGGAATTCAAGGTATGTTATGATTATGTGGGCATGCACAGTGGCGTGCCTGGTGTAGTTACTGGTACTGAGAGAATGACTGACCGATATCACACGAGACAAGTTCTTTTATGTCGCTGTGAACTACGCACCTAGTTCTTTTTCAAGATCAGTTCAATATGAACTGGTAGTTCGTGAACTACCCATCACTAGTAGGAACACAAACACCTTTTGTGCAAACAAACACATGAATATTTTATGTTTTATAGTTTTCCAGTTGGAAAAAATAGTATGGGTCTAATCATATCAATGTAGGGTATTATAGATAGGTTGGCATATTCCAACCTGTTTTACTTTTGATGTGATATGTTTGCATGGGTTCTATTATTTTATTTCGAGATAAATAGGAAATATTAAGGGGGTGGGGGCTTTAGATTTACGTCTTTCGAGATACGACAGTGGCATTTTGAGTAGCATGTTCGTTTGATGGAGCAGTGGAAAATTTTGCTCACATGGAAATAACATTCAAATTATTGCAACTTTGAAAATTCCAAATTCAATTTAAAAAATTTAAAAAAACGTGATACATACACCGCTGTTCGAATTCGTACAGATTTCTCAGAGTTTATTTTCCTGTCTTGAAAAACACGGATTTGATAGTGAATACCTCAAACAACATTTGGTAGGATTTACAAGTGACAGTGCTAGTATTATACTTGGAAAACACTCTGGAGTAGCTCAGACATGTCTATCACAGTATCCAAATATAATAATTTGGCATTGTATGAATCACCGACTGGAGTTAGCATTAGTCGATTCTGTTGATGTGGTAGGGGGTGGGAATAATTTTCACATATTTATGGGCAAATTATACACTTTGTATAGCAGGTCTCCAATGAATCAACTTCAATTAGCTGAGTGTGCTGCACAGCTCGACAAAGTAATGAATAAAATCGGCCATATTTTGTTAACTATGTAGGTGGCCACTTCGTTCTGAATAGTTTCATCGGTATGGTTTGGATACAGCTCTTTATTCAGCCATTTTTCAAAAGCCAAAGCAGATATGAGTAAATATTTCACTAAAGAAGCATTTAGCCTATTGAAGCAATTTTCATCCAAGCAATTCTTACTTGATTTGGCCATAATGTATGACATTTTAGCAGAACTAGCTATTATTTCTGAGAATCTACAAAAAATAAATCCGTCTACAGTCTATGCAGACAAACTAATTAAGTGATGCATCCGCTTCATTCATACTCTCAAAGAGAAGCCTGGCACTCGAATTTTAGAGGTCCCAAATTGCGATCAAGAATGGACCGTTTTGTTCTATACCATTAAACGATAACACGAAAATTACTTCCATTAACCAGCAACAACTATTGTCTAGTGAATCAAATAACCTGAAAAAGAGGCTGTTTACAACCATATCTAGCCATGGGTCGATGTCAGCATCATTCGAGACTGAGATAAAGAACATTCAGTATGAAATGCTATAGAATCAAATTAAAATTCTTAACTGTGATCAATGGCCTGCCGATTTGCCTATAGGGTATAATGAAGAGGAGATACAGAATCTCTGTACAAGATTACGACTTAACACAGCCAAGATACAAAATGTGTACCAGGACTATAGTGACAATAGACACTGTATTCCTAAAGAACTAAGTGAGTTAATGAACTGCACAAACTGATAGCGTGCAGTTCAGCTGTGTGCAGAAGGGGGTCCAGTTTAAAGAATATCATTGTATATCCTACTAGGAACAAACTTTTAATACCACATGTATCTTAACTAATGTTCATCAGACTGCACGGACCATCCCTCAAAGACTGGAACCCTAAGCCTTACACTTCAACGTAGTTTAGATCGCACCATTCAGTAGAGGATACCACAACCCAAGTAGCAAAAGGACGACACTAATATGCTGAAAAGAAATTTAACGCTAGTTTATGTTAAATAGTGCCAAATGCATATGTTTTGTGTAATCTCATGAGGTGGGGTTGTATTTTGGTAATATATTGTAGGTCCCCTAATGTAAATGTAACTATTTTGGGCTGTTTTTTTTTTCCAATTTTTTTAAAATTCAATTTCCCCCTCCCCTTCACAACCCCAGCAAACCAAAGGGTCAGAAATATGAAGAGCTCCGGCACTGTAAAATTTGGGACTACAACACTGATCAAAACATTTTGTATTTTGTGTATATTGTCTGCTACACATGAACTGTGAAAAAAATAGGAAAAATAAGGTAATAAAAAATCTGTAAACATTTTTCTGATTTATTGTTGTTTGTGGCGATACTCATATACATGTTTCTTGTAAACCACTTGCAAATGGTATACACAAACATAGACTAACTAACGAGAGCGATAAACCACCTGCATAACTTTTCACCTCGAAGAATATCGCCATCACCTCTAGCACATGAAACCGTGCTCAAAACAGATGAATACACATAGATTTGTACAAAAACAGTGTGTAGATTGATAATGTAGATATATGGCTGCTGAAAAAAAAAAAAAAACCTTGAATAAATGTAAACATTTTTTCTATCAAAACGAGATTTATGCTATGAAAAAGCTAATGAATTACTAAAAAAAGTGGGTATAAAAGAAATAGTTTTTGGTAAATAATTAGGATAAGTGGGGCAAAGTGTGAGGCTTAATTTACAATGCACTTATACCAAATTGCTTGGGAGATATGGTATTGATATGGCACCATACTGTGATACAAGCATTGTAGAAATGGATGTCACTAAATATTTAACTCCTCTTCAAATTCTTTTAGGCAATATAAATAAATTTATTACCTAGTGCAAAAGTTCCAATCTGCCCCATACATTGGGCAAAATGGAATAATATATGGGTCAAAATGGAATAAGTTATGGGTCAATGTGGAATGAAGACGAAACAATAATGTCAGTCAATTGAAAACAATTTAACACAAAATAAAACTCATTTCAATACAATTTTGACACAATGCAAGTTACCAATTTCACTTTGAAACACTAGAGGCATGTATTACCACCGTCTGATACAGTCCTGAATAAAAGTTATCAGCTAGATAGACAAAAAATACGTATTACCACTCGCTGATACTGCTTATTCGGCAGACTGTCCGCTGATCTTGAGCAATACGGCGGCAAGTGGTAGGAGACGAATTGTATTTGACAGCGATTCCGATGATCAGGTTTCGTATGAAATGCTTCTCTGTGCTAGAAATGCAAAGGCGACACATATTAAAAATCACTTACTTTTTCCGTCCATGTATTTGCATCGATTTTTCTATTTTCTACAATTGTCTTTTCTGACCGAATTAAGTTTAGTAGTACGGTGAAATGATGTCGCAAGTGAGTTCTCTTCAGTCAAAATGTATGTATATGCGAGAATTTGTTGCTAGCGTTATAGAAATATTATATATACAGTACATAATCTTTGTATTTCATTAAATGTAGATCGTTGTATGTGCCTTTTTGAAACATTCGCCTCAGTGAAATTAATTGACACCTGTCTGCCACTTCATAAAAGTGTTGTGTGATGACTTATTTAATTAACGTAACAATTGAGCTATTCCTTGAAACCAAGAAATTTAAACTTCACAATGTAAATACTACTTCAGGTTCGGTTTATTTTATTGGTGGGGTGGGGAACTAAAGTTTTAAGTCTTTCATGAGACGAGATTGTTTTTTGAGGTTCTTCTTATGAGAGAGTGGCGATTGGAACTCACATTGTTTTGATGAAACAGTGGAAAAGTTTATTCGAACGAAAATATCATTCAATTTACTATAACTCAAAAGTTTTAACTTCATCAGAAGAACTCTATGCGATTAATATGTCGCTGTCTGCACCTATGCGAGAAATATTCAACACATGAATAGCATCACATTTTTTATGTAACAAACTACAGTAAAAGGGTTATTATTTAGATCACACACATTTGAAAACATCCTGCAAGAACAAAACGCAATTAATGCATCACTGGTAAACCAATGTAAGAAATGCACAATGTAAACATGTTCAACAAATTTAACTGTCCCCGTACAAATCGTTAGAAATTCAATACAATAAATTAGGGCGAAACAAGGTTACTTAAAAAATACATTTAGAATATTCCAACAACAATTTAAGAAAACATTATTTATAAAACGCGCAAACCTTCTTCAATGCTGTAATTCACAGACACCACTTGTTTTTGCTGGGAATCGGTCTTTCCCAGCAACCTCTAAATACGTTTTAAAATATTCTAACAACAATTTTAAGAAAACTTTATTTATAAAACACGCAAACAGTCTTCAATGCTGTAATCCACAACCCCACTCGTTTTTGCTAGTAATCGGTCATTCCCATCGTATATTGCCCAGTAACCTCTTAAAATGTTAGAGATGGGTAGTATTTTACTTAACGACAGGTATTCTACCACGAGTATAAACTTGTAAGACGTATCTGTTACGAGTACGAACACCAAGTAACAGGTACATACATACTCGTTTTCAAAAAGGTATATACGTATAGATAACTAAAACGAATACTTCTTCCTATTAAATAAATGCACTACAAGCTTGGATCAAACACACACAATCCATTTCTCATCCTTATATATGTTTGGTTTAACTTTATTTTACTTACATACAAATAAACGCCGCAATATGCAGGTAAAAAATATATTTCCCTACATGTTAGTTCGTTTCCAGTACTACTCACTAGATAGCAATGTTGCTGCTGCTGTATATACCAGTACCTGTTAAATGTACTCATATGCAACCAGAGACAATGTTTCGCTTTGTGCTCGCTAGATAGTACAGTTGTGTCTCGATACCTGTTAAATGTACTCAAACTTGTCTTCATCCAAATGCTTACATACAAACCTGTTTCGATCATTTCCTACTAGATGGTACGGCCTGTCTGGTACTGATATCTGTTTAAAAATACTCGTATTAATTTTGTTGAAATTATCTGTAGTGGAAAAGAGTACAGGCTACAGTGTGTGATGTGCGTATGTGACAACAACCATGAATACATCACAATGAGGGGGGGGGGGAAAGAGGCATATGGAACTTTTGTACCGAAATTAATAATAATTTAGAGAAATGTGATTTATGCAAACAAACACTGCTACAAAAGTTATGTTTCTAATTTGAACAGCACTTCGTTAGAAAACATCCAACTATTGAACTGAATTCTTCTGCAAGTTCGTACTGTGAAAAACAGACGACAGGGCATAGTAACAATACTTTGTCAGGTAAATATAAATCTTATAACATATTATATATATAATTAGGTACAGCAATGGCATTGCTTATTAACACACTATTAGAGCTTTGTTTTAATTTTTATTATCATCATAATGAATAATACACAATATAGTACTGTAGGGTAATTTTACATTGAATTGCGTTGTCTACATAATATGATGCCAGTCATTTACACAGTAAAATTCCTCCATGAAGGTGGCAGGCACACTATGCAGACAACGCAATTATACATAAATATATAAAATTCTCATTAAAAACTACTAGGGGAAGACAAAATTGAAGTCAAATTTTTCCACTTGTGTTAATACCTCTCCTTATAGACTGTGGTATCGAGTATTAAAATAACAGGCTATTTTAACAGGTATATCTGTAAAACATTAACAAGTACTCGTTACTGCAAAATGCACCCTTGTACCATCCATGGACTTAGGAGTATATAGGAGATGTAGTGTAGTGACGTTGGTAAAGCCGCTGGAGATAGGTGGTTTTACTATGGACTTAGTCGCCATCTTGCAAGTAACCCAAAACTGTTTACTTTAGGATGACGTTGAGGGAATGGTTGCATTCGAAGCATTTCGTGTTGAACAAAGAAGCTGATGAATAAATAAATATTACAATTCACATGTGAAGTTGTACTAGTTTATTATTGGCTTGTGTTATGTGTGCAATCTAATAATTTCCTCATAAAACTACCGATCGTGAGTTTGTATACCATGGTCCAGTATTGGGTTATGTGCGACAATAAGCACGTGTTTTAGATATAGTACTCATATATCAGGATTTGTGGAAAATAATTTTTGGAATAAATGATTAAATAAAGTATAACAAGCATGCTACCGTTGTCGTTTAATGTTTTGCAGGTTGCGTATCAGTAATGAGCGCAATAAAATGGCGACCAGCAGCCTCACTGTATTTCTGGAAGGAAAAGTTCACACGTTCCTGAGTACCGAATTTCGACATACACAAGTGGCTACGATGCACTGACTGCCAGACTAAACAAATAGGTGTGAATGATTGGTTGAATGAACGTCTATTCCGGGATGCAAATTTCAATGTTTACATTTTACGACTCGCCTTCTACACGTGCAATACCAACAAAACTTGTGACAATAAAAGAAAAAAAACATACAATGTTTACCCTTGATAAATTAAAATGTTTACACTTACAAATATCTCCTCATATAAGCCTACACTTGCGAACAACACAAGCAACAAAAAAACAATGTTTACATCTTGCTTGACCTCTGTGGCAGAGATACCATAAATATAACGTGGAAATTAGGGCTGCTGTCTCACGATGTTACATGTACACTGTTTACAAATAAATAATAGTACACTCAATTCAAAGAATGCGACTACAATGAGGCTAACAAATTTGTGCATTCATTTACCTGTCCTTGACCTGCTGTTTCGTCCGGAATATTTATGTCCGTATTTACATTGTGACGAAAACACACGAGTATGAACTGTTTCAATTTAGGTTTATTTAGTTTTTCATTTACCAAATTCACAGATTTTAAAAAATTGTATTAATATAAAAAACATTTCAAATTGTGACCCTGGCACCCAATGGCTGTCAAAGCAGGGCGCTCAAATAATATTATTAATATACACATTAAAGTTATAAATTGACTGAAATGAATCTCAACCAAAGTATTATAAATCTATTATGAGTTCACAATCTATACTAATTTGAAAGCAACAAAAAAGATTAATAAATTAAAATGATAATACCTTATCACCTCTCAATTAAAATGAATCATATTACAAAATGAGAGTATTACTCTCAAGCTCCACAATGAACGGTTAAATCATATTAAAGGAAATTTTGATGCTTAGAAAATATTGAAAACCTATTCAAAGCCCATCCAACCTAAATATGAAACGTTCACAAAACATTTAAGAAATACAAGTATGAAAACTAATTTAAGCAATTAAAGCACGGACGATCTCAAAATAATGCACTTGCAGATGAGTTAATTCAAAGCTCTCAAACTAGCAGTCGATGCGGTCCCAATTCAACACCATGAACTTTTCAGGCGACTTGCAGCAAAGAGTTTAAAGTTTACTTCTCATAAAAAGATTCAACGAAAAGGTACTAAAGGCATCACACACTACAAGTTTATCCAAACTTAAATTTTGAAAACACCATGAAAATCCAAACAGAATTTAGAAAGCAAATAATTTAGTGCTCACATAAATACATAACTCGAATTACCAGAAAATTTCTATAACATGTCATGAACCAACCTCATTGTTCGACTCGTGCTTTGCTGAATACATTTCAGTTCGCTCAATTACTAGCGACGTTTAGGCTTTTGAACAGAGTCCATAGTGGACCGACAAGCAGAAATA
This sequence comes from Dryococelus australis, assembly GCA_029891345.1. Lineage (NCBI taxonomy): Eukaryota > Metazoa > Arthropoda > Insecta > Phasmatodea > Phasmatidae > Dryococelus > Dryococelus australis. The sequence continues at coordinate 197,693,536 of CM056995.1, read as the reverse complement.
TCAGAGAGGTATTCTCGCTAAGCTGACCTGAGTAGAAGTGGATGAGTTTTGCTCGAAAGCAAGCCTCGCCCAGCCATAAATTTTTACCAACAAATCACATCACTGTTGATCGCGCATGCACAGAAGGGGTAGGGGTAGCTAAGAGGTAGGCGGGAAAACGGGAGGGGAGAGGAAGTTAACACAATTGCAGGCGGAGCAGCAGTTCAAAATATTTACACCAGATCGGCACACTCTATAACGCTGGTGGCGCAAGCACAAGCTGCGCAACATGATACTGTTGCAGAATGCCGTGGGTTCTCTGTCACTGACTGATGGTCAGTTTTAACTCTCTGTCGCTATCTACACATAATGCAGTGATGGCATGACATGCTTCTGGTTCGCATGTGGTGAATTATGGGGCGACTGATGTTTGTTTACAAATCAACACTTGGTCCATGCGGACCAAACACTTTGCAATTCGTTCTGTTAATGCCACACTCTCAATAACCTGCGTTACTGTGTCCTGTGTGGTAGTCTGAAAACTATTCTCAGCTGATTACGGCAACTACTGTGCCAGTAGTATCGTGTGGTGATGCAGTATTCCAGGGATGAAGTGGGCATGCTGTTTGCACCAGCATCCTGCTATCTGTTGTGATGTGTTGAAGCATGTTACGACTTGGTCTACTGTTGCGCTCAGGTGCGCACTGCCACGGCGCAGGCACAGTGGTCGGTGTCGATTGGGCCGTCTGGCCATGTGGTGATGTGTTTACTGCCGCCGAAGTGTGTGGGGCGGAAAGACGTGGCTTGATAAGCCATTGGCAGCTCGCTCCCTGTGTTTGACAGATGTGCTACAGCCGCTAAATCTTGTGCTAATGCTGACTGCATGTCCTGTTAACATCGTGATGTTGGTGGTAACATTTATATTGGCACTTTTTGATGTCCAATTTCTGCGAGTTATTTTTGTTGTTGAAAAATCTGATGTGTGAAATGTTCTTGAAAGTCACTGCCGGTTCCTGTCAAAAAATCAGAAACATATTGTTGACATGCACTGTTGGTAGTCCTGAAATTACTTTTGCCCAAACTCGCTCTCACAATGCAGGAAAATTTTGTTGTGCTTTGTCCGAAAAACTTTTGTTGAACTTATGTTCGAAAGTTTCTGGTTCACTGTCAATTTTGTCTTCCCTTTCGCGGTCGTTACCGACGTGCTTGCTCGTCAGGCTGGATTGCCAGGCGCACTTGCAGTGGGTAGTGTCACGCCCGTATTTTGTAATAAAGTCCTGTGGTTGTGGTCGCAGTACTACGGACAGAGTAACTCGACAGAGTCACTACTGGTCCGCCCAGTCATCGTGCTTTTGTTTCAGTCCATGTAGTCGCAAGAGAGTTGGTTTGGATACGTGGCACATGGGAACGTGGTCGGGAATGGACGACACTTGGCTCGATGTGGGCGATGTCACGGCACGGCTGCCTTCTCGGTGTGGCACGAGGCAGGGTCAATGCATGATGGGCGCGCACAGATGTTCGGTGTGGGAGCGAATAGCGTGAGATGGAGGTGATTTTCTTATCCCCCTTCTCTTGTTTTTTTCCTCCTTTGTCCTCCTCGAGAACACACGATGCGGGTGGAGGGGATGGAATTGCAGCACCTTTGTATGCTTGGTGCCTGGGTGGTGCGAGCTGGTAGACGTCACAGTGCACCAAGATGACTGCTATTCCTTGTCCTTCTGCTTTCTCCCTCGTGGTGGTGGTAATGCCGGTGTCCTTGCAGTTTCCCCGCACTTTCCCTTGCACCAAGTGCGTAGACTTCCTGGCATCCTAAGCATCGCGACAGCATCCCACAGTTACAGATTAGCACAGCAGACGTTGTGTACACATCCTCGATGTTGGTGCAGGTCAGGGAAAGTGGGAAAGGAAAGTTTCAGATTGTAGAAAATTGCAGAAAATTCTGAGAAAATTTCAACGGAGTTCTTAAAACGAATTTTGGTGTTAGGACACGCCCCTAAGTTGGGAAAGCCATTTGACGACAAGGTAATGGAGCAAAGTGGTGTTCATTAATGTTGGGAGCAGGACAGGTAAATGTTTTGTAGATTTTCACCAACTTTTCTACTTGTAGATGATGGGCACCAGGTATTTTAAGTGAAATGACAACTAGCTAGCATAGGGCAGACACTTCTCTCTGGGTCATGTGCTGATGACCTATGGGTGGTGTCCTCCTGATGCTCCGACCATCATGATTACTACAAAAAGAGTTATGTTAATGAAAACCAGTATGGTTCATTGTATTCGTATTTACTTTGTTTATAACAGTTTTTTAGTGTTCTCTTTCCATCAGCATTGCAGTGTTCGTATCATTTCATTTAATTACTTTCATCATGTTTTAATCACGCCATATGATTTCACTGGTGGGAGTCTCGGCCAACGAGCAAGCTCCGCACTAAAGGTACAGTTAGTAACGTCTTGAATGTTGTGAGGTGACCACCGGGTGTGGTGCTCCGGGCACATCAACTTTTGGACCTAATCATAATGTTATTCTGTAGCTTTAATTTAATTTACTGGAACCTTTTGTGTTTGCTCGCTCGGGGAACGTGTCACCTCACTCGTCAGTCCGTCTTGTATACGGCCAAGACATAATGCTTAGTAACCATGTAGGCCCTGCTGTCATCTTTGCCAGCATATTAGCCCACCAGGCTTTAACGGCAGTTTTTGTACATGTGAGTGCCTAATTGGCAATTACAATGCAATAAATGTACGTCAATGTAAGACCTGCATTATTATTGTACTAACTACTTCACTGCTACATAACCTATTTCATTCTGACTTGTATTTTCTATAATGTGTCCGAATAATGGCTTTGGGTGGTCACAACAACCCCTTGGCAGTGAGCTGTCATATAAGGGAGGCCAACAGACCTTACTAGACTAGGCAATTCTGGGCTCTCAGTATCGATTCGCAGGCAGCAAATCGAAATATCATTAAATAATTAGATATGGGTTTGATAATGTTGCAAAACTTCTTGGTATTTAATTTTTACCTAGCTGATAGCGACAAGGTCCAAGATTTAATCGAGGTGATAGTGCCCATAATCGACAGTAACCATTTTGAAAATTACAAGCACATGTAAGAAGCAGGGTTCAGGTGCAAAATGGTGCACAAGAGATCCCATGGATGCAATAACTGATATAGCAATTATTTTAACACGAATCATCTTTCATCAATGGGCTATGAAAATTTCATGTTCGATTTTCCAAACGGAAATTTACAGCAGCCTGCCAAATGGAGAAAACAGCCATTGCTTAACATCTTGAGAAATCGGGTGTGTGTCACAGTGGTCGCAGTTAGCGCGTCTGTAATGCCATTAAAACACCATTGCTGCATCGTGAATATCTGCCCTCATCTATGCCGCACACGTGGCTGTGTTTATGAGCGATGGCAAGCCACATGCCCACTGGAGCACCCATGCCACTGTGCCTGCAGTGTTTGAAGCCCCTTCCATGGGACTTTTTTGACAAGTTCGAAGGGGGCATACAATGCTGCCATCGCAGCCACCATCTGAATGTAGAAGTAACCAACCACATCGCAAAAATTTGCGATTAACCACATGCAGGAGAAACAGTGGTGCCGGTCAACAATTTGGCCACAGGAACAGTATAGCAACAGACTGTTAAAACAGAATCAGTTACTCCCAAGTACAACTCACCCCAATATTGTGACAATTTAATTTGTGATGAGCAAGGGGCGATTGTACTTCATTGTCAGATATGCAAAGCAAGTTAACATAGAGAATGTCTCAGAGAGAAAGAACAGGCTACAGCGAATGTGTTAACATTTACATGCTTTACATGTCAAAGCAGTGACTGCAGCACAACAGTGAAACTGGAAGTGCAGGATTTACTATCAACATGTCACATTCAAGCAAGCAAAAGCGAGAGAGTTTTACTGTGTTTCAATTGGCAAGTAGGACAGAGCACAGCAAATAGAGAAAAGGAGAAGCAAGGAGCAATAGCACAGGTCACAGGGCAGAAATGCCTTGCATATGCAGTGGAGACGTTGGAGAGGGCGCGAAACCCCCACATAAACAATACGAACGTGGTGAGTGGAGGAATACATCAATCGCTTGTGTCAGCAGCGTTGCCATAACCATACCCGAATGCAACTCCTTTGCCATATTTACACATTGATACCTATTTTCCACCACTACAAACAATGTACCCTACACCCATGTTCCCATGAATTCTACCCCCTTAACCACACCATGCCCGACAGTACAGTCAGTGATACCCTATATGGGGCAGCAAGTTGAAGGAACAGCATCATCGCCAAGAACAACAACAGAGTCGGCGAAGGAAATGAAAACCACCAAACCCACCCACAATGCATCACCATTAGGACAGACATACACATTAAGATGACCAGTAGGTTTCACATATTCTTCACTTTTGTGGGAACATCGTTGGATGACCCCACTGCCTTTCTGGAAGACTGCACAGCCAGACTTACCAGCGGTGTCAGTCAGGAGGAATGGGCTAGCTATATCAGGGTGTAGCTTCAAGAAGACACACAGTCCTGTTGGCATTCTTTAAACCACTATGGGTTTCAGTGGCAAGAATTCCACCACACTTTTCAAAGCTGCTTCAGAGGAGTGTTCAACTCACTACATTCGCAGAGCCACCTTACTTTGGAAGAACAACAGCCTAACAAGCTACTGACAGGGTTCATCACCTGCAAGATGTATCTCATTCGCTGGATATAACTGCAACTACCGGCGAAGGAAATATTGGAAGTGATCGCAGAGACTGCAAGACCCGAGTTCTATGCAGCGATTATACCATTGTTGAATGGGACAGTCGAGGATGTTACGCACGCTGCAATACTTCTGGAATGCAACCACGAGCAACCATGTTGCAACTCCGGGGTAGTGCGATGGCGCCATGAGCAAAGAATGGGGGGGATGCGACAATATCAGAATGTGCAACCACTACCACAGAAACTAAATTTTCCAAAATTCCAGCGGGTAAATAAGCAGCAATTTTCGAGTGATAGGAGGCAGGAAGTGCAAGGTGCAACTCACAGAGCGGGAGGGGAAGTACGTACTTGGGATCCGAATCAACCACCTTGATATCCGTGCCGTTATTGTCCCACACCAGTGTACCATTGGCATAACAGGTGCCCAAATAACCCGTATCTGGAACACATAAAGGATGCCGCGAGTAAGAAGCAGGGATACGAAACACAGGGTTGAAGGGGTCATATGCCTCTCCCACCCCAGACCCATCATTCCAAACACCAAGTCACCATAGCAAGTATTTGTCATGAGCCGAGCTCCCCAACCTTATACTTCTTGCCCGCCGTCCAACAGCAGCTGAAGCAGAGAGCCACACGCTGCCACACATGGTAGCATGTCGGCGACCAGCACGATGCAGCTGCAAGTCAGTGCAGTGTATTACAGATGGTGCAACACAGAGCAGAGCAAACACCATGACCACGTGGCCACATGCGAACTCGCACAGGAATCCAAATAAGTAGTACCCACGTACATTAATTTCCTTAAAAACACATAACACGGCAAGGGTAGTGACAGGAAGTCATGTGCTAGTGAAAGGATCCCTGAAATATTAATTTCAAACTCCTAGAGTCATTTTCATAATGTTTGCAGTGTGTTTTATAGAGTATCATTAGCATGTGTCATCATTCTCATTTCATTTCGCATGTTTTGTTACTTATATTTGTTATTCAGTATGCAAGGGAAATTTGTAAGCATGTAACTGCAGTATTGTGAGAGTAAGCATTGTTTTATAGAGCATGCATGTGACGAAAGTAGTTCCACATGGCATGCTTTGGCGGCAACCCCGGCGAGCACAACATGTTCGAGAAGCAGGTTGCATACTGTTCGGTCAAGCGCCCGAGCACTTCTTATTCATACACAGGCCTTCGCACCATTTGTCTGCATCACATTGCCAACCGGTTAATGTTCCATAGTTAATTTCCCATAGTGGAATTCTAAACAATCGCCTAATAAATGCCACTATGTTTGAATGAGTGTTTTTTATTGAGGTAAGCAGCAAGGCATGTCAGGGTTGGGCCCTTACAATTTCCTGTCAACCCGCACGTGTGCATTGACTTTTCAGCTGAGTATATTTGCAAGTGTTTACAGGATTGTGTAAAGTAGCATAGGCATGTGGATAGCCTGGATAATTAACTGCTTAACACACATATGGTTTTGACAATCTGCACAAGGAGTGAAATAGCACAAGGGAAGGATAGCTGCCAATTGTCGTCGGCCGCACGACCCAGAGGGAAGAGGAGTCTGCTCTACCACTTCAACAGCATTAGGTCAGGACAGAGCCTGGGTACTAGGGTAATATACCTTATTCCAGTCATCTGACCCAGACAAAATCACTCCCCAAAATTCTAAATATTATTCTGGCCACTGCATCACCAGCCCCTTGGACAGGTTCCTACACCTTTCTGAGCATCTAAATGGCGTCAAATGTCGCCCAACTTTGTGGCCTATTCTTTATCATTAATTTCTAATTTTCAAAAACTTGCAAAATCTTTCCACAAAAATTCCCGCAACTTTTCACAAGTTGTCAATTTTCTTGTCAAATTTTTTTTTCTGTCGATTTCCCGCTACCTGCAATGCGGAAGGCAATAAGAACTGCACAACTGGATGCTCACAGCATCGGGACACCATCCAGATGCCTGCAAGACGTCTGAGAGGTGAGCACGTGGCCAGTAGTGAAACGAGCAGAAAAGCAGCAAGTGCCCACTATTGCTGTGGGAAACGTAAGCATGTGGTCAACAGAGTGGCCATTTTGAATCTCTGTGACTTCAGCCGCATATCCCAGCGTGCCAACAGAACAAAGAGGCTGCATGCACATCAACGGTGGTTAATGCATGTGAAGAAGAAGGGGAACAAACGTTGGGAATGAGAAACTCAAGACTCTCCTGCCCCCCCCCCCTTCCCGCTCACCGCAATCCGGCAGTCAGCTGTGTGCCCATTGTACATTGACCCCTGCTCTGCATGCAGGACAGCAGCACAGCACTCCAACCGTGCCACACTTCCACATCTCCACATGCGCTTCAACGAGGTTTGTACCAAAACAAACCATGGTTGGCCGGTTAGATGAGAAAGCACTGGCACTACACTGACCATGTTTCTTGAGGCTCATACCACAGGACTTTCCGTCAAAATACAAATACGTTAACAAGTACTGCAGATGCCGCCGACAGACAAGCCCAGCGAACAACCGCGATGCAGACAACCACGAAAGTAATGTGCAATAAAATTTAAGTGTTTACAACAGCAAATAGGTGCAGCACCCTGCTATGCACAGAACAGGGGACGAAGAGCCTAGTATGCACACAATGTGAATTACAGTGCCACTTCGAGTGTCTTAATGAGGGAGAAATTGAAAGCGCAAGCATGGGCCAGTATATTTGCAGGAACTGTAACAACTTAAGAGAAAAGCAAAATGCTCATGAGCCACATGCACAGGAGAAACAGGGGGATCAGTCAAAAATTCCGCAATTGCAATGCACCAGTGCACGAGAAATGTCAGACAGCACAAGAGATGAGAACAGTTCAGGGAACTAAGTTTTTGTGTGGTGACTGTGAAGCACAGAAGGGCACAGAGCAACAGTCGCATGTAAACAAGACTCATGTTGCATTTGACAGCATGAGAAGCAAGGAGGTACATTCTATCCCACAACAACCAACCCTAACCTCATCATATCAACCACTGATACCAACTGCACCTTATCCACAACTATTACCAGCATTCTATCCTAATGCAATAATTCCGCAAAATGTTCTGCCTTTGTTTACTCCCTTTACAACCACAATACCCCACGACAACAATACCAATGAATCGCACAGAAGCACCGACAGAGCAAAATTAGAGACGTTTCAGCACACCACAGACAATAATGCTGACAAATCGCAATCATAAAAAAGCAAGAACCAGACAAGAAATATATGTCCACCAGATTTCAAATTTTGCTCACTTTTGCAGGGACACCAACTGAAGACCTACAAGCATTTCTCAAGGATTGCACCAGACGTTTGTAATGGTATGTAGTATGGGAGGAAGAATGGGTAAGATGTGTAGGAGTCCAGTTGCAAAATGAGGCAAAGGTATGGTGGAACTCACTTAACCACTAAGGGTTATCGTGGGAAGAGTTCATGTACGACTTCCAAGGCAGATTTGGAGGCACCTTTTCGTCACTCCAAGCACAAAGCAAGTTAACTCTCCAAGTCCAACAACCTGGCGAACGTCTCACCACATTTATTATGGTACGGTGTTTCCACCCGCAGTTACCAGAGCAAGAGGTGATGGAGGTGGTCGCAGAAACAGTTCTACCAGAATACCGATCAGCAGTGGTCCCATGGCTCAATAGCACGGTGAAGGAAATTATGAGAGCTGCCATCATACTGGAGAGGAATCCATGCCAACCGCACCCCAAAAACGATGCCGCACGATGGTTGCACGTGCTGCGAGAAGACAACAGTGCAAAGGACAGCATACAACCAGAAACTTACAGAAACAACTGTTTGGACAGTCAACTGCAAATTTCGCAAATGTAAACAGCAATGTAAACAGTGCATGGAGTGTCGGGTATGGTAAGCAAAACAATGTCGCATGTGTTCCCATGAGTCAAGATATCAGATGGGAAAAGACCGGGAAGCCACAACATCCCTGCCACAACTGCAGGTCCACAGAAGCGTACCATTTGCACAGCCAATGTCCCAACAACCTGCACCTTGATGGCTATCAAGGTCCGCCAGTCAACCAGCAGGGAAACGGGAAGCAGTGGTAAGGGGTACCAGATGCCTCTGACCCCCCAGTCCCACCGCAACAACAACCTGACTTGACGCTACAGTAGGCACTAGTAAACCAGGTGAGTGGAACAACAGCGCGACTTATTCGCATAATTTGTTTGTGAATAATAAACCATGTCATGTGTTGATAGACGCAGCTACTTCACATAACTTCCTGCAACCACTATTTGTAAACAGAGCCGATGTAACATCCACAAAGTGTTGGATTAATAAAATAATCGGTGATGCATTGTTCAAAACAACTATATTTCAAGATGGCATGTTTACATGGCCGCCATATCTGTCATGCACTTCAGCCTAATGGCATGCATCTCGCATTTTGCCAACACAACATATTTGAAACATATCTTACACCTCCCTTACTTTAACTTTTTTTTTAAACTAACAGTATAAAATTAATTAACTTAATAGTTAACATTACACTGGAATGATAAATTACAAATATGACAGCAAATACCTTTAACAATTCGCTGACAAAATCTTGCAAATATTTGGGTAGTTTAATAACCCTACTTGGCCTCAGTCACCTCTCCTTTCCCCACAACCAATATTAGGTGCAGAACCTGAGTCAATCATGGTAGAAATACATTTGCTATTTTCTTGCAACTCTGAACCACTACATGAAGTCCTATTATTTAAAGATCTATTAGGCACTGACCTTAGGTGTTTCCTGTTTCGCCTATAAACTCTGCCATCAAGTATTTTCTGTAAATATGATCGAGGAGTATGAAACTTACTGACAATCGTTGCAGGGGTCCCACTTATTACCTTGCTGATCTCTAACTGACTGGTTTGGTCTTATTTCAGGTAGAACTACTGCACTCCTGTCATAGTAGCACTTCTGACTATGCTAACGAGCTCGAGGCCTAGCAGGTACATTGGCATGAACATGAGGTTTTAGTAGGTCAGAGTGAGTGGGAATTTTGGATTTTAAACGGTGGTGCAATTGCATTTGAGCTGGGGAGAGCCCAATTCCAGCAATAGGAGTATTTCTGTAGTCAAGGAGTTCCAGGAACAATGGAATTTTACACTCAGTCGCTTTACGCAACATACACTTTGCAGCATTTACTTCTTCTTCAGCTAACCCATTAGCCTGTGAAAAATGTGGGCTAGTAGTTTGAACTTTAAAGTTCCAGCATTCAGCAAACTGCTTAAATTCGTAACTACTAAAAGGTACGTTGTCTGAGACTACTAAATCCTGACTGCCAAAATTAGCAAACACTTCTTCAAACTTTCTTATTACTTCACTTGATTTAGCCCTAAGCAACATTAGTTCCAGCCACTTAGAAAAGTATTCAATGATCAAAGGCCTATTGGGAACAGGGCGAGGCACCAATGGCTCCTTAGTATTAGACTTTTGGTATGTTTGGCAAATTTTACAGTTACAACCCGCTCTATGTCACACGGCATGTTACGCCAGTAAAATACCTCTCTTGCTCTGGCTTTACAGTTGCTGATTCCCAACTGAGTTTCATGCATCAACTTGAGCATAGCTGGCCATAAGGACAAAGGAACAAAAATCGTTGCCCCTACAAACAAAAGCTATCTACAATTTATAACAATTGCCGAAGCGTCCAAAATATTTTACAAGTATCAGCTTTTGCACTAGGCCAGCCACCAGCTATCACGTTAGCAATAACAGAGAGTTGAGGGTCCTGAGCTGTTGCTTCTCTAAACTCATATTTTCTCTTGTCAGACATGGGTAAATTGGACACCAGAGAATGAATAGCAAACTGCAAATCATAATCAGAGTTCTCATTATTTTCCAAAGTTGTACATGACAATGTGCCTGCAACATACATTTCCTGTCCTGGTCGATACATCACAGTCACCGAGTACCACAGCAATTTGAGACGAATATTTTGAATATGTGGAGCCAATGAGTTAATATCCTGTTTCGTGATACTCACCAGTGGCTTATGGTCACTGTGATCTGTAACCGGCCTCCCATAAGTGAATTCATGGAACATTTCACACCCAAACTTAACTGCCAAAAATTCTAGCTCTATAGATACCCATTACTCTACAGAGCTTGTTAAGCTTCTCGAAGCAAACACTATTGGCTTATCATTTTGCATGGCACAACAACCAATTCCAAGAGAAGAAGCATCAGTCTGGACTACACGTTCTAGGTTTAGGTCATAAACACTCAGAACAGGGGATGAGCAGATTAGACTTTTAAGGCTGTCACTGTAGATTCTTGCTCATGTGATCATTGCCAAGATACATTGTTATGTGTAAGGAGCCTCAAGGGAGCAGAGATTTTTGGCAAGGTTGGGAATAAATCTTCCCACATATTTTACTAGGCCCAGGAAGCGCAACAACTCTGTCCTGTTAATAGGCACTGGCATGCTCAAATTAGCATCAACGTGTTTTTTGTCTGGCCGAACATCTTGAGCAGAGATTACATTTCCAACATAGCTTACACATGACACAAGACACAGAAACTTTGACTGATTAAACTTAATATTACATTCTATAGCTCTACACAACACCTTACAAGCTATGGAATCTAACTCTACTTGTGAATTAGCTCTCATAATGATGTCATCAAAATATATGTCTACTCCATCAATATTACCAAATATTTCTGACATTTTATGCTGAAATATTTCAGGGGCACAACCTAACCCAAATGGAAGGCGATTGAATTTGAACCTCCCAAACTTCATTACAAAACAACAAAGGTTGGAGTTAGGCTCATCAAGGGGGACCTGAAAAAATCCAGTTGACAAATCACATGTAACATAAAACTGAAACCCTGCTAATCTTGATGCAAGATTCTCTGGTGAGGGTATTGGATGCATTTCACATTGAATGGCTTTATTCAAATTGTTAGGATCAAGACACAGACGTAGACCACCACTTTGTTTTTCAATAATGACAAGAATGCTGACCCATGCAGTAGAACAAGTTATTTTAGAAATTTCAACCGACTTCTCTAAAAGTTTCAAAGTTAGTTTTAATCTGGTAAATAAATTACGGGGAACTGTACAGTAAGAGTTAGCAACAGGAGTAACACTCGGACCAACATGGATAGTAAGTGGCTTACCAGGAAACTTCCCTAGCCCTATAAACACATCTTCAAACTCTTGCAGTATATCGTCGCTATTGGATACTGAATGTTGAGCAACAACACTAACACACTGTACCAAATGCATGCTTCTAAACCCAGCAAAGGTACAGCCTACAGAATGACAATAACTTCAAACTGTATTGGATGCTCTTCTTTGAGAACCACACAAGGTACTGTGACAGATCCAGATGAGGTATCTCGAACTCTCCATGCACTCTTAGTGATGTACCTTTCTTCTGGATGTCTCTAGTGTTTACACCCAGTTTTGAGAACAAAGCAAGTGACATCGTGTTGACCTGAGCAGCTGTAACAGCTGTGACGAGCTTGAAGTGAACAACTGTGTTAAGAAGAGTAATGGGTTCCCACAATGATCGCTTATCAAGGGATATAGGACTACCAACTTCTGCTACTTACAAATAGTCAACAGTATCAGACACTGCTTCAACTTGACATGACTGCGATTCTACGTTCAGAGAGGCTTCATTAGCTTGCCATGGGCTAGACCACTTGTTTTGCATATTGCAATCAACTGGATCACCGACTGGTGAACTCTTACAAACAGCTGTAAAATGATTCTTCGGATGACACTTTGCACATATATGAATTATTACGGGGCATGTTTTCTCACGTCCATGATTATAGCCACAAGAGCCACATTTACTTGGTATGCTTAGATGTACACTTTAAGTAATATTTCTCAAAACCTGAGGCGACTGAACTGCAAGCACTTTATTCGTTAAGTTTGCATCCATACTAATTGTTGTACTCTGCATAACCTTGAATTGAATGCGACTTGCTTCTAAGGAACGACACAAATCGATAGCCTTAGCAAGTGCCATTTCGTTAATTCCCGCCACTAGTATATCCCGAGACAAAAAACTTTCTTGTGCACCGAATTCACAAACATGAGACAGATTTTTCATGTTTGTAATGAACATTTTCTACTGGCATTCCTTCCGGGCGCCTTAAGGTTAGGAACTGAAAACAGCGATACAACTTTTTCTTTCATGGCGAGCAATGATTGCCGAATCTTGAAATAATAGTATCATACACTTGAGCTTTAGCCTCAGCAAGGTTAAATGTATTGTAGATCTCAATGCACTTGTCGCCGATTGTATTCAATAACAGTGCCACTCGTGGGATTTCAGAGTCATAATTTATTTTCAGTACTTGAAGGTTCAACTTCAATTTTTTTTTTCCAAAACATCCCATTTTGGTCTAAATTACTTTTCACAACAAGGTGATCAGCATATTTCGCAAACTTCTCCATCTTGACCGAATACAACACCGAACATATTTACTACAGCATCACAAACTAAAAAAAAAAAAAAAAAAAAAAAAAAAGATCCTGTACCTGACACCATGTTGGATTAATAAAATAATCGGTGATGCACTGTTCAAAACAACTTTATTTCAAGACAGAATGTTTACACGGCCGCCATATCTGTCGTGTACTTCAACCTGATGGCGCGCATGTCGCATGTTGCCAATACAACATATTTAGAAACAAATCTTACACTAAGCATGTTATAAGATTAGCCACATGGCAAGAGAGCAATAGCGCACAAGGGCAAGCAACAGTTACTGTTAGAATATGCGATCTTGAAACCATAACAACAGCCAAAATAACTGCAGAAATTACAGAGGAAACAATTCTAGGATTGCCTTAGTTAAGTGAGCAAACCACGATCGTAGAGCCTGCTGCGAGGCGAATTCACTGTGGTACAAACGAGCGACACACTGTATACAATATTGATTGGCGTGTCACAGATAACACCCCGAAGGTACTGCTCACTGAGTTCGATCATCAAATACTGCCACAACAATAGGCCACATTTCAGAGAGTACTGGATGAATGTAAGGAAGTGTTCGCACAACACGACACATTCAGTTGTACAACTGTAGTGGAGCATGCAAACCCGTTAACTCGGGAAGGTCCCATATACACTGCACCACGAAGCTATATGCCGTATCTGGCAAAAATCATTAAAGAGCAAATTAAGGAAATGCTATTGTATGGTTTGATAGAGCCAACCCTCAGTCAATTTAACTCAGCAATCACTCTAGCACCAAAAAAGATGGAGGAAGACTCTTTTGCATCGATTTTAGGCCAGTAAATGAGGTAATGAGCAGTGTATTGCCGCCTTACATAAGCATGAAGGACGCCTTACAATCGTTAGGACGAGCGAAGATACTAACATTACTGGACCTAAAAAGCAGTTACTGGCAAATCCCCGTAAAACTGTAGGATTGTGAGAAAACTGCTCATACCGCACCGAGCAGGACACCTTGCCAGTGCTGTGCTATGCCATTTGGCTTGGAATGTGCCTCAGCGAACTTTCAGGCGATGGTGTTGTGTGTGTTAGACGATCTGATAGATTAATTAATTCTTGCCTATTTAGACTATGTGATAGAGTCGTTGGAAACCTGGGAAGATCAAGTGCACCATTTGTCACCTGTGCTTGAAAGACTGGCAAGGATGGGGTGAGGTGCACGGTAAAGAAATGTCACATAGGCACGACAGGATTAGATTTCCTAGGTCACACAGTAAGCAAGAGAGGGAAGATTCCAAAACTGGAACAGTTACAGTTAATCGACCAGCAACGTCCGCCACCTACATGCAAGTATCTACACAAATTTTACAGCTTAATAAACTGGATCCATGAGTATATTAAGTAATTTGCAATAATAACAACACCACTAACAGCACTACTTTTACTACAGAAGCGATTTGTGTGGACAAGAGAGGCGGAGCAGGCTTTCGAAGCAATCAAGGAACAGTTCGAAATGTGCCCTAACATTACCTCGGTACGACCCCACGCAACCATTTTTTTCAAGACTGACGCCAACCAGGAGGTGCTGGGTGCGGTCCAGTACCAGGGTAAAGAGGATGGAGAAAAACACGAGATTGATTTCGCAAGCACGAAGCTAGGCCGAACAGAATGCAAGTATGGTTTCAATGAGAGAGAGGTGTTTGGCAGTAATGTAGGCAATTACGACTACACGAATATGTAGAATATCAGTGGTTCGATTTGCGAATGGACAATAGATGTTTGGTATGATTAAGCAGCATGAAAGATGCACATAGCAAAATGACTTAATGGTTGCTGCTTGTACAGGCATATGACTTTGCTATAGAGTTCTTCCCCGAGAAAGAGAATGAGCAAGCATATGCATTATCAGGAGCACGGAATCCAGATGTTGTCGTATATGACGAAGCAGAATGGGACGAGATCCTTCAACCAAATTTGCAAGAACAACTACGCGAAGTGTAGCTGAACCAGGTCGATACAGCATGAGCGGAAATAGTTGTCAGTGAACTATTTAAGGAATTTCGAGGCCGTGCAGACAAATTGCATGTTTATACTGGCACAAGTAGAAAAGTGTGCAAACATACATGAGGCGTAATGGCGAGTGGTAGACAACAGATTAGAGATGTGCACACCGAGATACAGCAGCAAATAGATGTTATTTGTACCAGCAAAAGAGAGGGAAAGTTTTTTCGCACATGCACTTGCTAGCCACATGGCAGTCCACCCAGGTATGGACCAGACAATACGCAATGTGAGGGAGAAGTATTTCTGGGCCAGCCTGTAACACGACGTGCTACAGTACATTAGAAATAACAGAAAGTGACAGCTTTTCCAATCACAGCGCACAGATAGCGCATAACAGCAGCCGAAAATGTCAAAAAGACAGTTTCAAACAATTAGCCTGGATCTTATGGGCCCTTACCCCAGGACTGCAGGGGGTAAGTGCTTAATTTTGGTTGCTTCAGATAATTTTTCAAGATGGACTTAGGCATATGCAATAAGCAGTGCATGAGTGCCGAATATTGTACAACCTTTGCAAAATGAGTTTTTCGCATATTGGGGGTATCACAGGCACATTTTAACCGACAATGGCAAACAATTTACAGGGAGATAATGGCAAGAGAGATGCTACTGGTGCTAGGTGAGTTACACCATTTAAAGACCGCGGTATACCACGTAAGGGCTCACCCCATGGAGTGTCGCAATCAAGACCTCAAAACACAGTTGCGACTCCATGTGGGGGATAAGCACAACAGCTGGGCTGAACACCTGCCCGCTGCCCTGTTTATCCTCCGCCGGCGAGTAAATGCTGCCATGGGAAGGACACCCATGTAGATTCAATTGGGTAGAAATCTTGCACTACCAGGGGAACACAATTGCCCCAGGAACACGGTGACCAGTAGTACATAGAGCACAGTGGCCAACAGCGAGAGAATCGCAGACAACAGAGGAATGAGAAAAGAGAGCAACAGAGGAGATACACGGCGAGGTGGGTTCCGCAAAGCACGAGACAACTGCCGACCCTGAATGAGGAGCAGCGAGTATATTTGCGACCACACCTGCAGTCAGCTGCCCGACAGAACTTCTGTGTGGGCCTGGCGTCAAAATGGAGTGGTTCACACATAATTGCGTGAGATATTGGACCGACCACATACACGTTCCAGGTGGGACGGAAATTGGCGAGAGTGCACCGGGATGATCTTCGCCTCATTACAGGAGACGACAGGAGGAAAAATGCACCCGCACCCCACAGACCCACTACGGCGAACTGCATGCCGAGCTCCAAGGAAGAGCAAGTGAGGAGGAAGGTGGATTGGCACCTCCCACAGAAGGCCTAATACCGGTGACAACAGTCTTGTCGATGAAGGATGTGGGAAAGTTAACCATGCCCAGGAACTTAGTGTCACACAGCAACGAGAATGGTGCAACAGCAGCAGAGGTCGAGAGACAGGGGCAAGCTGCACATGAGAACACCAGCAAAGACCCGCAGCGCAAATGGAAGTGGGATGGCAAGGGAGGAGAAGTTTGACTCCAACGACGCTTGGTGTCACCATCAATGCCGAGCAAGTGGCAGGTCAGAGAAGTATGGAAGGTATGTCAGCACCTACATCAGGTACAGCAGCAGAGAGTGCAGTGACAGGACGATGCCTGGCATATTGGTGGCCAGGGAGGGTCGCCCATAGATCCGCTCCGACATGCTTGATGGCACATCACCTACCAGTGTCACCATGCAAGCACCAGCATCGCAACTGGTGCCTGACATTACAGAAAACGATGGACAAGGAGAGTGTCCGACGCCCAACGTCTCGACGCACCCGGGAAGTGGTGAAATTCCGCACGGAAAAGGAGGAGAGTTGATGAAGAAAGCACAAGAGAGGGTCACACCCGCGGAAGAAAGCAAGAGGAGGTGAGCAACGAGCAAGAGGAAGTGAGAAACGAGCAAGAGGAGGTGCAATGGAGCGGCAGAAGAGGGCACTAGAGTAGCAACAATGGTGGTGATGAGTCAGCCTGCTCATACGTCCTGCGTCGGTCGCGAATATGGAGGCATCCACCAGCAGTATGAACGACCTGCAGGGGTGTTTCGACACCTTGCAGGCCGACAGGGAAGAAGAGGACAGCCGACAGGGATCGGCTGCAGCAGCCGTAAACAGCACATAGAGGGGAGGCACCTAGGTGCATCTACCAACTTCGTCCATGATGGCAGGTCAGTAGGTAGTGTGCCTGTTCCAATGAGGGCATCACAGCTGCAAATGACCTTAAAACGGGAAGGGGCGGCACGTTTGACATGAGCTGAGATCCCCAGCCTTAGACCGCTTGCCCGGTGACCAGCATGACACAGGTGCAAGTGCAATGGAGTATGTTACAGGTTGTGCAACATGGAGCACAGAAAGGACAGTGACCATGCGGCCATGTGCACACCCATGCAGGAATCTAAGGACATAGTAACCACGCACATTAATTCCCTTAAAAAGACATAACAGGGCAAGGTCAGTGACAGGAAATCACGTGCAAGTGAAGGGATACCTGCAATCTTAATTTCAAAGTCCTAGAGTCATTTTCATGGTGTATGCAGTGTGTTTTATAGTGTATCATCATCATGTGTCATCATCCTCATTTCATCTCGAATGTTTTGTTACTTATATTTGTTATTCAGTATGCAAGGGAATTTTGTAAGCACGTAACTGCATTATTACAAGAGTAAGCATTGTTTCGCAGAACGTGAATGTGAAGAAAGTAATTCCACGTGGCGCGCTTCAGTGGCAAACCCAGCAAGCACGCCGTTAGAACTACAGTAGACTCCGAGGACTTCGAGAGGCAGGTCATGTACCGTTCGGTCCAGCACCCGGGAGGCATTTACGTTTCGCATCGGTCATTTTTACTGTAATAGACTCTTAATCAACTGAAACCTTTTTCGCAAGCCACCCAGGACACCGCCTCTCACCTTTCCCAATGCTTGCATCGCCTGAGGAAGCTTTATTACACACCTAAGTCATGCCTGGGCCTTCGCGCAATTTTTTCCGCATCATCGTTGCCGACCGGTTAATGTCCTTCCCATTAATGTAATGTGTTTCCCATAGTGGAATAATAAGCAATCACCTAATAAACGCCACTATGTTTGAACGAGTGTTATTTATTGAGGGAAGCCGCAAGACTTATCAGTGTACTGGCCCTAATAATTTACCGCCTACCTGCATATGTGCATTGACTGTTCAGCTGAGCATATTTGCAAGTGTTTACAGGACTGTGTAAAGTAGCATATACACATGGATAGCATGCATAATTCACCATGTTTCATGTGTACTGTTTTCTACAATTCACTTGAGGAGTGAAATAGCACAAGGGAAGGAAGCACCAATGGAGGTCGGCCACACGACCCAGAGGGAAGAAGAGTCTGCTCTACCACTTCAATGACACTATGTCTGGATAGTGTCTGGCACCCTGGGTAATGTACCTCATTCCAATCACCTCAACCATACAAAATCACTCCTCAGAATTCTAAATATTATTCTGACCACTGCACCACCATCCCTTGGCCAGGTTATAACACCTTTCTGAGCATCTGAATGGCATAATATTGTTACAACAGGTCAGTAATAGTGAACAGTAATCTATTCGCATTCTTGTTAATGTAAACGTTCATAGATGCCAGGCCTTAGTGAATACTGGCACATCACACAATCTTGTACGTTCGCAGTTTGTCAATTTCAAAGAAGTAACACCTATTATTTATGTAATCAGACTTGCAACTCGAAATCAAAGCAGTACATTTCGGAGCCAAGCTAGAATTTCCATCAATGTTACGGACATAAAAACATTTACTTTGGACATTGTCACCCCCGAAATCCATTAAGATGTAATTTTATGAATTCCATGGTTGGCAGAACAAAATACGATATTTGAGCCCACGGAATGCAGGATTCATTTTGGTGGAAAGGAAAGGCGTATGGTGTATTATCTGGACAGGAAACCAGCTGGCAATCTTCCGAACGTCACACTAGGCGACCTTGATCATGACATTTCGCCCGAGCGTTAGGCCGCTTTCCAAAGCCTAGTTAACGAGCGTTGAGATGTATTTGGTATGCAGGATGCACTTCGCCGTTCCACAATCGCCGAACATGGAATTCCCCTAATTGAAGGACCCATTTGTACACCACCACATAGCTACTTACAGATCAGGCCAAAATAATAAAACAACGAATACAGGAAAAGTTAAACGATGGAATTATTGGCCTACAGATAGCGTGTATAACTACGCAATTATGCTCGTGCCAAAAAAAGATGGGATGTTGTTGTTTTATGTAGACTTCAGTCCACTTAAACAAGTAACTAAGAGCTCACTGCCACCTTACATAAGTGAGAAAGTTGCATTAAGTTCATTAGGCCAGGTCAGTATTATGTCATCTCTGGACTTAAAAAACGGATATAGGCAAGTAACAGTGAAGCTAGAAAACCGTAAAAAGACAGCTATTACCATGCATTTCATTTCTACACCATGCCCTTTGGGCTTAAGTGTGCACCAGCAACCTTCCAGTCGATGATGGTTTGTGTACCAGACAGCTTAATAGGCGAGTACGGCATGGCATACCTTTATGACGTCATTGTATGGTCCAATATATAGCAAGAACATCTGCCCAATTTATCGTTTGTGATTGAACAACTTGCTGTAAATGGCCTCACATGTGAAATGGGAAAGTGTCATATCGGCAAAACCAGCATCGTTTTCTTGGAGCACATGATCGATGCACAGGGAAATAGTTAAACCCCGACCAGTTAAAGTTAATTGAAGAATACCCAAGGCCGAAAACCCTCGAAACAGTTAAGAAAATTCTTTGGTCTCACTAACTGGCTGCAAAAACATATTCAAAATTTTGCAATCATCACGGATTCACCTACCAACCTTTTTTCGTCTCAGAACCAGATTCATTGATCAGCTGAAGCTGAAAATGTATTCCAAGAAATAAAAAAAAAAAATCAGGTCATGCCCAACACTTGCCAGGTACAACGCGAGCATGCATTTATATTTACAAACTGATGCAAGCCAGGAAGGAGTATGTGCAGTACTGTACCAACTGAATGACAGCAAAGAGAGACACTTAATTGATTTTGTCAGCACCAAGCTAGGCCAGACTGAGCAGAGTTACGACATTAATGAACGTAATTGTCGTGCAGTAATCTAGGCTGTAAAAAATTCAGTGCATTCCTACAGAACCAGCGATTCACTTTGCGCACAAACAACCATTGCTTACTCTTGTTACATAGTATGCGAGAGGTGTGCAGTAAGTTAATGGAATGGACATTACATTTGCAGCCATTTGATTTACGTGTAGAACACGTGCCAGAAAAATAAAATTAACTAGCTGATGCATTATCGGGAGCACCAAACGAGCAAGTAATCTTTCAGGATGAAGTGGAATGGAAGGAAATCTTTTCACTAGGCGAGTACGACCCAGTCGTGGAGATTTACACACAGCAAGTCAGCACTGCGGGAACAGATGTGCTAATATCGGAACTGTGCGAGCAGGTTAAACAAGAGCAGTAGGGTTCCCAGTGCTCACAAACGAAAATTCGGCATTAGAGCAGGGAATGGTAGAAAATGAGTGTGTTGTGTACGGATGCCTAGAGACTGGTTCGCCAAGAAACCCGGGAAAATGGAGGGTGTTTGTCCTTAGCAGGTCTTCGCACATACACACAGTGGTAGAGTAGCGGGATACCTCGGTGTGGACCAGACCATGAGAAAAATGATGGACCATTTCTTTTGGCACTGCCTTACACAACAAAAAAACTTGCAGTTTAATGCGAAAGTGTGCTAAGAGCAACTTGTTCAAAAGTCGCATAACAGACAGCCGGCCGCAACAGCAGCTGTGCATGAAATGAAAGCCTTTTGAGACTATATGCCTTGATTTGATGGGACCGTACCCAAGGTCAGAAAAGATTCCTCATTGTGGTTACAAACAACTTCTCAAAATGGGAGGAAGCCTATCCTGCAAGTAGCACACATACTACAAACATCGCCCGAGTAGTAAGTGAAGACTTTTTTCTGCATTGGGGTTTTCCAAATTATATGTTGATAGATAACAGAATCTAATTTACAGGGCAAAAGTGGCGTGCATTATGCATGACATCGGGAGTAAGACATGTGACAACAGCGGTGTACTACCCGAAGGCCAACCCCACAGAATGACGTAATCAGGAAGTGAAAGTTCAACTTCGCCTCCATGTGGGTGACCATCATGCGAAGTGGAAGGATCATCATACTGTAGGTTTCTACACACTCCACCAATGTGTCAATGCTGCCACCGGCAAAATGCCTGCCGCAGTATTGCTGGGCAGGAATATGCATCTGCCAGGCGAAGCCAACTACCAGACACCAGACAGTAGCAGTACGAGAGCAACATATATGGTACACAACAAGATGGCTACCCACCACCACAAGACCACCAATTGGGCTACAAATCGGCCAGCAAGTAAACGTGAAAGCTCAACTGCAGTTGGCTGTAGGCCAACATTTTTGTATGGCCTTTGCAGCTAGATGGAGCAGGCCATACTGAGTGATCAAACAGTCAGGACCCACCACTTTCACGGTCAGCATAGACATGAGGAGGGTGAGGGTGCATCGGGACGACATCCGGCTCACACCAGCTGTTGTCGACGACGAAGTTGGTCCCGTTGCCCCTCATCCCCACGATGGCGACGGCGGTGCCGAGCCTGGCAGAGTATGAAGAGAGGAGAGAGGTGCAGTGGCACTCCAGAAGGAAGAGGAAGCTTCGAACCCGCTAAAACTGCGCACTTGGGAGGACCACTTGGTGAGCCCCATGACGGCCTCGTCGAGAACGAGCTCCCTGAACGTGTGAGGAAGGAGGAAGATACATCAGTAACTCCAGCAGGAAGTGGAGGAGAGAGGGTGGAAGGCCAGGCATTGCCCGGCATCACCACGCCAGATAGGGCGCGACACAGTCTCCACACAAGTGTCTCTGACTGCGAAGTGTATAGAAGGTCTATCGCGGAGAGCACAGCGCCCGTTATTATGGTAACACCCCTAGTGGGACATTCGGAAGATGACGCAACAGCGTCTGCAAGTGCAAGATGATCAGGTCAAGTAGTCGGAGCAAGGGAATTACAAACAGGACGAAGGAAGGAGGCAACTCCCCTGGGTCGCATCCAGGGACTGCAACTCAGTAGGATGATGGAGGGAGTCAGCAAGCAAGTGGGAAACAGCAGGATCAAGAGGAGAAGCAGAAGCAGCAGCAGCATTGACAACAGGAGTGGGAGTAGTGGGTCTGTTGCCATACTCCGCCTCTGCAGAACAACATGGTGGATTCACCCGCCAGTTGCTGAAATAGAGAGCTGTAGGCTCAAAGGAAAAGGTTCATGTATGCGCACATGGTTGCACATGGCGTACAAGATAATGGTACGCGATACAGGTTCACAAGGAATGGAACACACGGATAATGATTAACACAAGGGTAATATTGACGTACGGGAAAATTCTGGAAAACTTGGCGGGAGTTGTAGCCACAAAGTCTGGCAAGCTATTAAGTTGTTGCATCACCTGATGGTGATATGTTTCTGGACCTTGGAGGATCGGTTTGTATGGACAGGAAAGGTGTTTTCCGATGAGTTGCCATGTTAGCGCTGCCAGCTCGCGGTACGAGCACAAAAATTTTGATGATGCTGCTGATCTCAGGGTCGTAATGCCGACGGCCACATGGCTGTTCCTTTAGTCCGCCGTCTCCATCAATATTGCCTTTGCTGATGTATGTACGACAATAATTATAGTTTATTCAGAATGCCTAGCCTAGTGAGGGCTATGTTATAGATTATGTAGCCGAGATGCAGCTGATGCAATAAATAAACACCAGTATTCCAGTCACATAATTTATTATCATAGTATTCCCAACTGGGTACTGAAATACAATATTCCGCCGTAGAAGCTAGGCAGGCTCTTAAAATGTAAAGATGGCCATGCGCCTACAGGATGATTAGTTGTATGTTACATCCCGGCAGTGTGCAAAACGGATCAGGATGTAAGGTG
The DNA here is from genome assembly GCA_029891345.1 of Dryococelus australis. Taxonomy (NCBI): domain Eukaryota; kingdom Metazoa; phylum Arthropoda; class Insecta; order Phasmatodea; family Phasmatidae; genus Dryococelus; species Dryococelus australis. The sequence continues at coordinate 197,670,302 of CM056995.1, read as the reverse complement.
ACGTGTACTTCGGGCTAGAATAAATACAAGGTTTCGATAAATTAATGTTAACACACAGAATAACATGATGATTAAATTTTAAAAGATACTGCGCCCAGAGCACTGCGACATGGTGGTCACCTCACAAGGTTTGAGATTCTACTACTTGCTGCTTGTTGTGGAGCTTGCTCGTTGGCCGATAATCCCACCGACAAATCACATGATGAGATTAATTACATGAGTAATGGTAATAAATGAAACAAAATTTACATAAAAACACTTTCTTATAAAATTTGTATTGTTCCAGGCATTCACATATCCCTTGTGCCCGTTTGTACCATCGCTGACACATCAACAACACAGTAACATCCGGCTGATCATTGTGGGGCCGTGGTTCCGATCAGTGCATGTCGACAAGAACGACATGTTTACATTTTTCTTGCTGCTCTGCAAACTATGAGACACGGTTCACCATATCATAAATTTTTTTTGAGAGTAAACTCTCGTAATAAATTGATATATGGCCCAAATGGATGCTTCCCGTGAAGTCACGACCGTTGCATACAACAGCCATTGGAGAGAACACTGAGATGAGCAGTACCACTTTATCCCAAGGTTTTTCAATATGCGTGATGTCGAAAGGCCTTGCGGCCGATTCCGGAGTGCGACGTAGCTCCAAGAGGTTTGAAAAGACGGGGAATAATATTCCCTGCATAAGTGCAAAGCGAAAGGCAGCTCCCTAGCAGCATTAATTAATTAGTGTAGTTAGAGTCAATACCAGCAACTATTGCACTATAGTTAAATAGGGAAGCCACCCATTTTGTAATAGAGTTACCCAAATCTCACATAGGACATGTCATAACCCCATCCCTTTTAAGTGAAATGTGTGTGTCATAACAGGAAATGAAATGCATACACATTTTTCCATTTTTCGCCATAACGACAGACATCGATATAAATGTATTAATTATAAGAGCATACATGTAATCATCTGCCGAGAATCAGCCACATAAGGAATCATTTTATGTAATATCACCCTTCAATTGCGGTGACATACTCATGACGTCGAATTCTTAGCCATAACTGGGCTCCAATGTAGTGCTGTTGCATTTTTTCATGTTTGCATTTTGACACCGGGCTCGCTGAGATTTTGGAGAACATGGCGGTGGCCTCCACCGCCATGTTCGTCAGTCAGACCTCAGCACTCGGACGACCAGCAGGACAGGCTGTAAGCTCCTACGTACCCCTTTCTGCTCTTCTATTTAGGCTGCATATATTTTCACTGCAATAATAAGACTTAGTACAGGAACATTTATCTTCTTTTATATAGCCGAGGGGAGGCCTTTCTGCACCCCAAGGAAACATTCCAGGACTTCACTCACTGAGACACATTTTTCATTTCGTCGTCACTTAAGGCCCTCGCCTTATTTTGCAGCAGCGGCCACCGGCAGGACTGGAGTGCCAGGTCCGCTTTTAAAAGAGAAGCATTAATTTTCAGCGATATTCTGTTGGACTTTTTCAGCACTAAATCTGTCACACATTGATGGGACGAGTATTATTGCATTAACTCTCCTGAGTTAATGGCCTGCCTCCCTTAAAGCCGTGAACACAATGCAAACTCCACGGGCCGGGTCCGGCTCATACAGTTTGGTGATACATGGAAAAGGCATGCACATACGGGCATGGCCCGGGCCCAGCATGTTGAAAGGCTCGAACGGACCCATTCGAGGGTAGCAGACCGCACATCGGGTTCGCTACTGCTCACCGGGTCTGGCCCGTGACTGACTCCGGATATACTTTCGTGGACCATTGTGGCATACTGGGAAATACACTGGCGTGGCTTGAAGTGACGATATGGGATTAATTGGGATTTACAAAGGCAGCGAAAATAATTTGGTAAAGGTGTTAGGAATTGTATACCCAGTAGGCGCCAGACGTTCCTGTGGCGGCGTCACTGATGCTGTTGCGTCAGAGATGAATCCTCATAATGCCAGGATGCTGAGGGTCGATCACCCAGAACACATTACCGTGTAGATCTTGCAGTAGTTTACCTGATCTGGAGGCCTCGTGTTTCCTAAACGAGGGGCTCTTTGGTCATACCAATCACAGCTTGATATTGCAAATTAGTATGACGTTGATGTAATCAAAACAGAACTTGCTATGCGTGGATTGTCAGGGCCAAACACACACCCATAAATGCTACTCGCGATTCTTTAGTTAGGTTGCAGCACACATACAAAACAATAATTACCATTAAAAATCACAGCCACTTACATAGGAAATGGTGGTTTTTAAGGGTCCCTTGCCTTGAAACGCCTTGCGGCAATCGAATAAACACAGTCATCAGTTAATGCAGTTTATTATTAACTTGAACATTCCATCCAGGAAAATAGCTTATACACTTGCTTGCTTTGAACCTGCGGCGAAGGCTATTCAGTACAAAAAAGTCCTAGAGTTGGATGAAAGTACGTGTGCTGTATATGTTAATAACTCCCCAGGCGATGCAATTCCTGGGGTGGCGAGGGGGAGTATCCCAGATGGCTAAAACGAAAAAGGTTCTTCATATTTAACTATTGCTTACAAAGATGACCGGTGATGAAAGTTGATGCCGTACAGGCAGTAAAAGCACGAATGCGGTTTCACACGTGCATCCCCCTGTGGATGCGACTTGCTGACTGACTTCCCACCGTGGCATAAAGGCTGACAGTGGCAGCCCGCGCTCCCATGGGGATCTACTTGCACATGCGGATAAACAAATGTGCCGTTACATGTTATCATATTTGAAAATATTGCACAAAACACAATTCAATAAATATTATACACCTTACCTTGTGGTTGAAATGACATGGGGTGAATGTAACATCGGTGGTGATAAAAATAAACATTTGCGACATAAAACCATAACACTTAAAAAAAAAATTACACTGGCCGTAGAGGTGTCTAAACATATTGCACACATTTGCATGTCATGTGTCTCTATTACATGATCAGAAATGTATTTGTGGAAATGCTATGGCCCTTTTTACATAACACACGTGGCTGCGTATTCTTCCACCCACTCTGCCTTGCTGGCGAGCGCATGTGGAGCTACATCTCCTACACTACACTGCACTACACTGATCTTGCCCACTCCTGCACCCACACTACACTATACTGCTCGCAGGTGATCAGTCGTCGCGAGCATGTGTGCTGCGCTTGGGAGCGGCCGATGTGACAAATGGCCTAGGGGTGAGGGCAAAAAAGGTAAAATGCCCCCACCCCCCCTTTTTCGAGTCCGTCTGTAGGCCGACGCCGCTACCTGCATCACTCGGGTGTCCTCAGGGTCCTCTGAGGGCGCAGGTTGTAGCTCCTTCCTTGCTGGGCCATACCTCCTCCCAGTGCTCTGGCTTGTATGTGGCGATCTGTGCCACAGGTGGCCGAGACGCATCCACACTGGCGGTACTGCTGAGGTGGGCGAATCCGTCGTAATGTCCTGCGGAGGTGGAACGAGGGAACGGACCCGCTACTCTCACTCCCGCCGTTTCTGCTGCTGCTGACATCCCATCATTTGCTCCCACCATCCCTCCTCTTCTCGTTGCACCCTCCTCCTCCTCATGCATTTTACTCTCCTCTTGCACTTCCTTCTCCTCTTGCATTTTCTTCTCCCCTTGCTTAGTGCTGCCATTCATGGGCGTGACCTGGTCGGTCTCCTTCCTCCTGTTCGCTATCGTCGTCCTCCCCCAAACTTGATGGTGCGTCTGTTGTGGGTGTCCCATCCAGGAGAGCTGCCACTGGAATGGGTCCCATATATTAGCTGAACGTGCTCTTAGGTGGGTCGCCGTTGGGAAGACCTGGGTAAGCGCTTCGTCGCTCCCTTTCAGGTTTGGTGATGCCGGGCAATGGCGGGCCTTCTTCCCCCTCTTCTCCACTTCCTACTGGAGGTACTGTTGTAGTTTCCTCGCTCCGTGCATACTAAGGCAGCTTGTCTCCCACGAGGCTGTCATGGGACTCAACAGGTGGTTCCCCCACATGGCATGTTTCTTGTGGAGCCAGAGGTACTCCTTCGCCCAGAGGCGATGTTACACCTCCCGCTTCTCTCCATGATTCGGCGAGCTCGGCAGCACCGTCGCCATCCTGGGGCTGAGGGGCACCAGGACCAACCTCGTTGTGGACGACAGCCAGACTGAGCTGTAAATCGTCGTAATGGACTCTCACCCATCTCCTGACGATGTAAAACAAGAATGTAGTGGGTCCCAGCTGCTGCAACACTCCTTTTTGCAGCGAAACCCGTGCAAAAATCCCTGTGTGTGGTGGACTGCAGGTGTGTCTTCACGTACGCTTCTTGCTGGTAGGCGGGATTTTTTCCTAGCAAAACTTCGGTAGGTGTTTTGCCGGTGATGTTGGCTCGTCGACGGAGTGTATACAATGCAGATGCCAGATTTGCCTAACATTTTACATGCTTGTCACCCACACTGAGGGGAATATGAAATTTTTGCTCCTGGTTCTGCCTTTCCATTGGGTTGGCCCTGGAGTGGTAAATTGCCGTTGTCATGAGCCTCACTCCCCAGCTTGTGCATAACTCGTGCCACTGCCCCTTCCAGTAAACTGAGTCCTGTTATCAGTTAACAGGATTTTTAGGAAAACCCCAACGTGGGAAAAAGTCATCACTGAGAACTCTTACGATGTTATTTGTATATATACTACTGACAGCATGTGCCTCAACCCACTTAGGGTATGATCCCATTAAATCAAGGCACACTGTCTCGAAAGACCTTTGCGGTAGGTGCGAGTTTTGAACAAGTTGCACCCGTGACACTTCTGCTCTAAACTGTGCACGTGTTTCGTGATTCCGGGCCAAAAGAAATGCTCCATTATGTTACTAACTGTCTGGAATACCCTGGGGTGTCCGACTACACTGCCACTGTGCCCATGGGCGAACACCTGACCTCGCACATGTGTAGGGACGTAAACTCTCCATGTCCGGGTTACCCAGCGAACATATTTACAAGCTGCCATTCATGACTCGTTAGTTCTCTTCTATTCCCTGCTTGTACTGCCGTGCCTTGTCTTGCGAAAATTGACAACCCTGCTGAGATTGTTTTGCTTGTTCGAACAATTCTGAAATTAGAATGTAATTTTCCATGCCACTTATTTACTGGATACTGAGTTCGGAAATAGTCCCATCACCTGGCTGGAGGAACTCTTCCCATTCCACTCCGTCTTGCAAATTGACTTGCGGGTTCGGCGCACATGATAATGTGTCTGCTAACTGGTTCTCCTTTCTTGCTACATGTTCCACAGATAAATCGAATGACTGCAGGTACAGTGCCCATCTGGTTAACTTACAAAGGGCCTCGAGCATGTTATGAAGCCAGAGCAGGCATCTGTTGACTGTGCATAATGTAAAGCGCTGGTACTCTAAGTGCGCCCGGTATTTTTTTATCGCCCATATTATAGTAAGACATTCACATTCATTGACATCTTAGCGGTGCTCGACAGGGCCTAGCTTGGTGCTAGCAAAGTCAATTACGTTTCTTTCCCCATTATCAGCTAGTTGTTAAAGCACTGCTTCTACTCCATCATCCTGGCTCGCTTCGGTTTGTAAATACAAATGTTTGGCCGCGTCGTATATGGCCAGTGTTGTCTGAAACTGCTCCTTAATTTCCTGAAAATACCCTTCTGGTGCATCTAACCATTGAAATCTGTTTGAGGTGAAAATAAATTTGTTAGCAGTGCTGTTATGACTGAGAAATTTTCAATGTGCTCTTTTAACCAATTTATTAAACTGAAAAATTTTCTTAACTGTTTCCTAGTTTTTGGCTCTGGATACTCTGCTATTAATTTCAACTGTTCTGGATTCTGCTTATTTCCCACTGCGTCTATGACATGCCCTAAAAAGTCAATACTGGTTTTCCCTATGTGAAATTTTTCCAGCGCACACGTCAACCCATTAATGACTAACCTTTCTAACAATACGGACAGATGTTGCAAGTGTTCCTCCCATGTGTTGGACCATACGATTACGTCATCCAGGCAGGCCATGGTGTAGTCACCTATTAAGAAATCCAACATGCGCATCATCATGGATTGAAAGGTGGCTGGGGCGCACTTAAGCCCAAAGGGCATAATGCAGAACTGAAAACGTCGCCTGTCTGGCGTTGTGAATGCTGTTTTCTTATGGTCTTCCATCTTAACTGGTCTTTTCAAATCAATATCATAATTTTTGCCTTTCCTAGTGAGCTGATAGCATCTTTTACGCTTATGTACGGTAGTAAGGAATTCTTGCTAATCTGGTTTAACATCCTAAAGTCGTCACAAAAACGCCACCTGCAATCCTTTTCAGGCACGAGTATTATTGTGTAGTTGTACATACAGTCTGTTGGCTCAATAGCACCGTCATTTAGCTTTTCCTGGATCTTCTGTTTAATGATTCTCGCCTGGTGCGGTAAATAACTGCGTGGCGGTGTCTGTATGGGTTTTGCTTCCAACTGTATCTCATTCTCTGCAATTGTGGTTCTGCATAAAGCATCTTGGGTTCCGAATACATATTTACGTTCGTTTATCAAACTATTAAAAGCGGCCTGGTGTTCGGGCGATATGTTGTGGTCAAGATCACTAAACATGATGTGCGGTTAATTAACTGTCATTTTCCTGTCCAGATTATAAACTATACGTCTTTCTTATTACCCAAAATTTATTCTGCGGGCAGTCAGTTCTACGACTGTGTTTTGTTCGGACAACCATGTGATTCTAAATATAATGTCCTCCCGGATTTCCGGTGTAACAATAGCTGTCATCGTGCTAATGTCCCATATGTTAACTTCAATTTTTGCTTGGCCTAATGCTGTACTGTTCTCATTTTTAGTAGCTAACCGAATGGCAAAATGAACAGGTTCTACGTCTTGCGATTTTACAAATTCTAGCCTAATTAAGTTGTGTGATGTATCAACTAGTGCTTGGCACTGATGCCAGTTCACATTTATAAGAATCCTGATAAACTGCTGTTTGCCATTACTGACCTGTTGTAACAAGGCTTGTTGAGGTGTCTTGTGGTGTGGTTTCGAATGTGGATCAAGGGTGGAAGATACGTCCAGTCTCCCCACCACCTCATCCTGTTTAGCTGCTTCTTACTTGCGGCTTCTTGAATGAGTGAGAAATGGGAATTATTGGGGCATTTACTATGTCAGTATTATGCCTGTGTAGAGCAATACCAACACAGATTTCATGGCGGCTGACTTTAGTCCCACATGCATGGCTGCACTCCTGCACTCTGCGCTGTACCTTGCACCTCCTGCCTCTTCCCACTCCGGTATGCCAGTCTGTTCACTGGTTGTGGTCGGAAAAAATTTTGTTTCGGTTGGTCGAATTCTCTGTTTTGCTCCTGCTGTACTGGTGGTTGGGCAGTGTTTCCCCACACATCTCTTTGCTCATTACGCCATATAACTACACCCAGATCGCAGTGCGGTTGTACGTGGTCATATTCCAGTAGAATTGCTGTGTGTATGACGTCTTCAACGGTGCCGTTTAGTAGCGGTATCAGTGCTGCCCTAAATTCTGGCCTGACGGTTTCTGCAATATTCTCCAAGACATCTGAATCCGGTGGACTAGGTGCGCCTTGCAGGTGACAAATGCAGTTAACAGCTCATTGGACTGTTGTTCTTCCAGCATGAGCCTACCATGTTACTGAATGGAGCTGAACACTCCACTTAAACGGCTCTGGAATGTACTGCGAAAATTTTGCCGCTGTAGCCCGTAATGGTTTGGTGTATTCCACCAAGACTATGCATCTCCTTGGAGCTGCATGCATAGTCTTGGTTTGGTGTATTCCACCAAGACTATGCATCTCCTTGGAGCTGCATGCCAACACAGCTAGCCCATTCCTCCTGACAGATGCTATACCTAGTGAGCCTGCAGTTGCAGTCCTTCAGGAAGTCCACGGGGTCACCCGATGATGTTCCCGCAAATGTGGGCAAAATCTTAAATCTTCTAGGTGCGTCTGCGTGTGTTTTTCCTGGTGGAGGTGCATTGAAGTATGGATCATTGGTCCCTGTTTCTCAAGCCGGTTCCATTGAGGTCCTTGGTGTTGATTGTACTGTCTCTACTTGCAGTGTCATATTCGGCATGGTCGGGAAAGGCGTGGTTAGTGGTGGTAGGATTAACTGGTGCAACAGTGTTGGGTACATAGTAGGCACTGGCGGTAAATAGATACTGATTGGTAAATATGTTAATGAAGTTGTATTCGGATGGGGTAGAGGTAATGCTGCTGACGTCAATGGTGTCTGTACTACACTCACCATGTGCACGATGTTGATTTGTGGATGCTGCTCCCCAGCTTGCGTTCCTGCTGTGTATGCAAGGCATTCATTCCCTCCTGCAACTTGTATACCACTTACTTGCTTCTCCTCGCTCTTGCTTGTTGTGTCTGCCTGTCAATTGAAATTTTGAATACTCTTGCTGCTGTTTAGTTCAATATGACATGTTAACATGAGGTCCTGAACTTATTGTTGTACGCTACAATGTCCGTCATTAATGTGGCAGGTGCCACATGTAAACACTAACCTGATTGTGGTACTCTGTTCTTTCTCACTTAGGCATTCCCGGCGGAATTTGATTTGACAGTACCTGACACTGATAGATAACTAACTACCTCTTGTCTGTCGCAAATGAGATTATCACAATAGCACGGTGCATAAGAGTCTGCTTCCATTTTGATTAATGGTGGTTGCACTGTGTCTGTTCGCGAATTTTCCCACGACACCACTGTTTCCATTGCACAAGGTTGCTCGCAGATGGTCGCGACGTGGCTGTTTGTCGTCGAGTTCGGTCGGTGAGTGCATCGACAACACTGTGTGCCTCGCTCGAATTTGTCATCAAAGTCCACCGGAAGTGCTTTCAGAAATTGCAATCACAATGTTCTTGCTGTCGCGGCGGATGTGGTGTAGCTGGGCATGTTATCATTTCAGTCACGTGCACAGCATGGATGGTAACGATGCAGGATGCGAGGGTGCGTGGGTCAATGAACCGGTTCCCTCTCAGCTGACCCCCAGTGTGCAGTGTGAGCAATGAGTGCATGGTAGAAGCGGAACTTCTCCGCACTCCTGTCCTGATGGGTGCTGCTGCTGATGGTGGAAGGTGTGGCACGGGTGCGCACACCCTCCCTTCCTTTGTCCAGCATCTTGCCTGGTAGTGGGAACCCTGATGTCACGTGCTGCACAAAGATGGCTCCCTTTCTCGCCCTTCTTCAGAAATTACCCGCAATGGCGATGAACCAGCATTTGTACACCCTTATTCCCATAGAGTACATGGTCACTTGTCTGGTGTCATCCAGGCATCTAGAAGGTGTCATAGTGTTGTTGATGTTATCCTTTACTTCCTCTCGTTGTGGGTAGGCAGTTAACAGGGTTAGGATGGCGTAGATGGATAACTTGAGGTGGGAAAAATTTTGAAAGGTTGGTCAAAAGTTCATATATGGATTTTGGTGGGAAATTTTGGCCTCATGGAAGGGCGACAATTAACGTCGCTTGACTGGACATTATGGGGTTGATTGAAATTTACAAAGGTGGTGAACATAATTTGGAAAATGTTTTAGGAATTGTATATCCGGTAGGCGCCAGATGTCGCTGTGGGGTCATCACTGATGCTGTTGCGGTAGATATGAGTGCACGTAACCTTGGGGTGCTGCGGGGCGATCACACAGACCACATTCCTGTATATATCTTGCAGTAGTTCACCTGATGTGGAGGCCATGTGTTTCCCATAAATGCTACTACACACCAATAAATGCTAAACAAGGGACTCTTCGGGCAGCCCAATCACTGCTTGGTATAGCAAATTAGTATGACATGGATTTTCTGGGCCATACTACACGCCAATAAATGCTACTCCTGATACTTTGGTTAGGTTGCAGCACACATATTTGCCTTTAAATTTCACGTACACTTGCATCAGGAATTGGTGGTTTTTAAGGGGCCCATGCCCTGAAATGCCTCGCGGCTATCAAATAATCGCAGTCAATAGTTAATGCAGTTTATTATTAACTTGAACATTCCCTCCACGAGAACAGCTTATTCACTTGCTTGCTTTGAAGCTGCGGTGAAGGCTATACAGTATAAAAGAAGCCCTAGGCTTACATGAAAGTTACATTTGCCGGTTACGTTAAAAACTCCCCAGGCGATGCAATTCCTGGGGCGGCGAGGGGGAGTATTCTGGATGGCTAAAACGAAAAAGGTTCTTGATTCTTAACTATTGCTTACAAAGATGACCAGTAATAAAAGTTGATGCCGTCAAGGTGGGAAAAGCGCAAATGATGTTTCACATGTGCCTCCCCTTCTGGACGTGGCTTGCTGACTGACTTCCTGCCATGGTGCGAGGGCTGACGGTGGCAGGCTCGTGTGTCGCGGAGGCATCTAATTGTATATGCGGATACACAAATATACTGTTACATGTGATCATATTTTGAAATATTGGACAAAACACAAATCAATAATTATTCTACAGCTTACCTTATGGTTGAAATGACATGGGGTGAACATAACATAAACAATAACACTTAAAAACATAACATTGGGCATAAATGTGTCTAAACATATTGCACTAATTTGCATGTCACGTGTCTCTATTACGTGGCCAGAAATATATTTGTGGAAATGCTACGTACCTTTTTACATAACATATGTGACTGGGTATTCGTCCGCCCACTCTGCCAGGCCGCTGGGCGCATGTGGTGCTACACCCTGTACCCTGTGCCCACTCCTGCACCCACACTGCACTATACTGCTCGCCTGTGATCAGTCGTCGAGTGTGTGTGTGTGAGGCACTTGGTAGCAGCCAGCATGACAAACGGCCTAGAGGTGGGGGCGACACACGTCAACACACAGGCACGGAGCAGGCCTGCACTTTGTTCGCCTGAGGCTGTTGACCTGACAACATGGCCAATATAGATTTTGATTGAACTGGTAATTGCCAGCATTCAGGAAAAAGCCTGACATCTTGGACAAATCGAGTGAAATTTACAATGATCGAGGTTCCGCAATGGAGTTTTACTATGATAAGTTTGAAATAAACCCTAAATGCAGATCTGATAAACTACTTATATTAGCCATTTTAAAGCACTTTTTTACTAAAAATGAAAAATAATAGTAATTTTGTAAAATTCTTTATACCTCTTTAAAATAAACATACTGATGTATGGATGTGTGTATGTGTATGTATATATATATATACTATTTGCCATTACGAAAATTTATCAGTATAGAGAGTGGCAAGCAGATCTACATTAATTTTAACCATTTTATACTATTTGAATATGATTAAATATGAAATAGTGTCGTAGATGTACTACAACAAATTCAATTATAATTATTATATGTTAACTATCAACTTACCACAAATACCTACTTTAAATACAGCTTAGTAGGTCTACAGTGAAGATATTTGAACATAAATGTAGGCTTTGGCTGTAAGTTCCATTCTTATTAAAATGCATTGAAAAACATAATAACATTATTACAATGGTAGCTGTGTTTCTCATTATTTAAAATATGCATAAATGGCTATGCTTAACACATCTAAATGAACTCATTTTAAATTTCCTACCGGCCAACAATTGTTTTTACTTCAAATAAATTATACAGTGCTTCTTTCTTTGGTGTCATAGCAAACCAATAATTATTCATTTATGTCTATCTTCATCCATGACTCTGCACAAACTGCCTGAAATGGACTGGACCCGTGACACCTATCAAAGCAGTTTTGGGACATGACCCGTACAGGGGCAAACACTGGGCGTTTTCAGGTGCAGTGTGTTCCTGGCCTAAGCAGAGTAAAATCAGTGCTAGTATCGGCGTGCGAAGTGGCCGACAAATTCATCCATTAAAAAGAGTTCGAATATAATCCACGTAATTCAATTGGTAATTACTTTAACTCTCCTTCAAATTGACAGCATGTCCAGTGATCGCCACAGGCCATCGGCCGTATGAGCCAGTCATCATCGTTCACTCTATTGAACGTGGCGCTGGTCAATAAAACAATTTCCTGCCCTACACCTGGTACCAGGCACATCATCTCTGTGGACATAGCTCGTCAATTAGCGCCCAACATCAGGCGAATCGAACATCAGCCTGCACGAGCAAGACATATACCTAAATGTCAAGTGGCCTGCCCAACTAGGGCTAATCAAACATCAGGGTGCAGATGCCAGTCGTTTCCAGGACGTCAGGTGGCCTGCCCAGCTAGGGCTAATCAAATATCAGAGAGCAAGTGCAAGCCACCATCTAGGATGTCAAGTGGCTGGCTCAACTTGGGCAAATCTAACATCAATCAGCACGAGCAAGCCAGCTTGCAGGACGTCATGTGGCTGTACCAACTTGGGCGAATAAAACAACAGTCTACTCCAGCAAGCCACTTTCCTACAAGTCAAGTGGTTTTCCCACTAAGGCGAAAGGAGAGTATCAACAACACGTCAGTAGCCTGGTCACCACAACACGTGGTCGACAGGGTTCGCCACAATCAACAACGAAGGTAAAAGTGCGACGAAAATGCATCGCAACGAACAGCAGCAGTAATCGGTGTTAACCTAAGACGTTCAGACACATGTAAAACAACAAATTTACGAAAGGAAACATTGCAGAAAAAATTACGTTTCAATTGTATCACAAGACCCTCGGAGCACTAAAATTTAATTGATATAACTAGAACTTTTGTACTATTCATAATGTTCTTTGTATAATTATTCGAAAATTATCAACACTGTCATCTTTGTATACACTATTAAGGGCTTACGTGTTACATCAACAGACGTACAGTGATCCGAGGGGAAGTTGCAGCATGTCAACAGACGTATAGTGAGGGCTTGCTTTTGTCAAAACAACCCTCTGAGCTGGGTTGTTTCATTGCAACGACAGCTGACATTTTAAAGATTGCAGAAATACACTCGTTAGACGTGGCAACACGTGAAAACATCTTAACACAACTGTAAGCCAAAACGAGTGCAAGCCAGACTCACTCTCGGCACTGCAAGTGTAAAAGGACAAAATTTTGTATGTTAAAGTCTACATGTATTCAAAACTGCAGGCCAGGAAGTAAGCAGCAAACAAGATGTGCTACAGTAAGTGCAATTATTTTTGTAAACACGAACATGTGTTCATTTGTCAAGAGTTAAACAGCCAGCAATAAAAATTGAAGTATTAGCCCCTCAGGCATCACTATAGACAATTTAGGATGGCATTTACAAGCAATACCAGTCAGCACAGTATATTATCAAAACAAATCAAAATTTAATTTCATAATCTCCGACAGTTTTTCGAAAAATTTTTCCAACAGTTTTCAAAATTATTTGTTAAATGTTTCATAATAAACAATAAATGTTTACAATGATTTTACCATAAACATTACAGAACTCTTGTGCTGCAATCATTAAGAGCAATTTATAAAACTTTTCAAAGATGTTAGAAGCATTCAGAATTTTTAAACCTTTTTCACCAAAATTTTTAGGAATATTTTAGAGAAGCCATTTTGCAGCATTCGCAGCCAAGGTTCGAGAAAAACACTTGCATCACATGGGCACCTCTATCACGTGTTTACAAGAAGGAAACAAGGTGCTGGTAGAAGCAAGCAATATCCCCTCCCTCCACGTCGTGTTCGTTCAGAGGGCTGGCCTCGACTCAGCAAAAGGTTTAACCTTGAAGCCCGCACTCCACAACACATGGCGGACAAGACAGCTGAGTGCCACATGCGACCTTGAGCATGCATAGTTTATAACTGCTGCCCCAAACAAGCACAGCATGGGTTTTCAATTTGACATACCTACCGAAGTTAATATGTAAATAGTGCAATAAATTCACATCAGTTGCCAACCTCACTAGCAATTTTTCAATATGCACTTGCAAACCAGAGTCAGAATGGGAACCATTTCAAACTGCACCATTTTCAGCAAGTTCTGGCCTAGCAGTAGAATTGTGCGCTGCTTTCAGAACAAAAAAATGCAGCACGACTATTACATCTTAATGCATCGGCTGTACAAGCACATGTCCGCGCGACAAACTGCCAGCAAGGGAACATGAGTCATTTAATATGTTTACAAAAATCTACTGGTGTGATGTGTGCCATGAAGGAAAGGGAGCATTACGGCACTGTCACACCCAAAATAACACTGAGGGAACCACTCAACCAGTGCCCATTCCACAAGCGCCTGGGTTTACACCCGCAACCTACACACTGCCAAGTCAGTGCTTTGGCACACCATGGAACAACTGGAAACGGAAGCACACAGTAACAGACGAGCCACAGCCTTGTGAGAAATTGTGCAGGAAGGCGATTCTGATAAAATCCTCAACACACCGATGCAGGTGTTTCGCGACAAAAGACAAGGCGAAACAAGAGCAAATTCCTTGGAATACCTGCGCAGCCATACATGAATAAACGGCTGAATGCCTATGTGATCAGTTGGGGCATAGGTTGTGCAGTGGTCAGTTGAGAGTTTCAGGCACCAACCTGCAACGAGGGTGTAACAAATGCTCAACCGGACCACACTGTCCTGTACTCCAACCACATGCATGAATAAGCAAAGTAGTCGCATCACAAATAAGCTCGTTAGCGAATGCTACGGAGAAATAAGTAGTACGAGCCAGATAGGCTTAGTTCACAAGTGAAAATGTCGAAAACTCTTTTCGACCCAGAGGGGGAAACAGGGATTGGCAGGTCCACGCAAACCGCCATTACCTCCCATCATCATGGCACTGAATATGTATAAGGTAGAGAAGTCGCCAATCTAGGCTAATTTATCTGCACGGTTTCGAGCGAGTTGTTTGACCCGTAGCTGCGATAGCCACCATCTCTGAGCATTGACAGAGAGCACCTCTAGCGGTAAGTCAGAAACTTTGTAATCCATCAGAAGGGACACGTCACCACCACCTCGTCACCCATGCTATTCCTCTTCTCCGATTTTCTTCATCTCTTCCCAAGCCGAACCATTCGTAACCTTGATAGTGGGCCTGCCTGACAGGGTAAGCGATCATATTGCCTGGCTGGAATGTCGTGAAAATGGTTGAGCGGTGAGAAGTGCGGATAGTGTCCAAGTTTTTTATTGTGTAGACAAATGGAAACTAAAATGTCAAACATTACAGCGGATAGAAAATGTGTGTATGTGGGTTGTTCGAATGCGAGGAACATTTGTGCAAATAAATTCATGGTTCGCTTCCCAGCGAAAGACAAGGATCGGTAAGTTTCACTATATAAATCACTTTCTTTCTTTCTTTCTCTCTCTGACAATTATTCCAAATTCTGTCACTTCCCATCCTCGTTTGTTTACCGAGCCCTGGATCTAATCCAGTTGTAATGTTTGCTGTTTAATTATGTAATATTTAATTCATACATAGGATCTTTGCAAGCCCCACTAGATGTTGTTTAAAGCCACAGCCAAAGGTAAGAGAAAATACCTTCTGTCAGTAGTGTCTGAATCCACTTCCATTGAATCCCATATTACAGTTTTTGTTTGTCGAGCTGCGAAATACCCGAAATACTATGTTTCTAAAATACATGACGAAACCGACAAATTCATGGAAACATGAAACAGATGAACAATGAACATCCATTGCAACATTATCTACACAAATATTGTTAACTCTGTAAAAAAAGGGTGAGTTTTAAGCAGTATTAACATTTATAATGTAACTATGCATTTACTACCGAATTATATCAGAAGTATAAATTAATGGTTGTACAACAATTTAGATAAAAAAAATTATTGTTAAAAGGCAAACGCGCCGAACGACAATTATGACCCTTGTTAGTAAGGCTAAATTAAAATAAACGCCAACACTTACCATAGTGTTAGAAAACCCCCTACTAAAGCTTTCTCCACTAGAATTGTTCTAAAGAATCTAATTAAATTATTAATTTGTTATTGGTATTTGAACAATGTTACTAACCACACAGAGTTATAAAACAAAATAACTGTGATCTTTCAGCTGCTAACACATGTATGTGGTGGTACATATTACCTATAAAAAACCAAAAAGACAACCATATAAACATATTAATGCTTGAATTAAATTTATCATATGAAAACATTATATAAATTTATTGTAAATCATTCTGTTCCTTAATTTCTATAAATGACATTTGTTGAGATAACTCTGTAAAAATACCTACAATAACATATGATAAGACAGCTAAAAGCACAAATGTTGTAACCATCAAAGATCGCTAACATGAATCATACATCACATTCAAATGTTATCTCATGATACAATACCTACAAATAAGAGATTTTTCGTATTCCATTGTGTAGCGTGGTCAGTCAAAGTATATTTTACTTTGAAACACAGTGCAGGCTTCATGCTGTACCTCTAGTGTATAGTAAAATTAAAAATTATGCGGAATAAATAGCTATATTTGTATGTGTCTTATGTAAATCATGGAGTGTAAAATTGGTTTAATTTTCTTCACTTTCTAGATGTCTCGACCGGGTTTTAAGGAGTGGCAATGACAAACTGCTTGAAAGTCCAGATAGTTTACTAGAAAAGTGTGTGATCATGTGCAAATCATTTTGAAGTTAATCAATTCAAAAATGAACTAAAGAACTTGTTAAATTATTTTGTGGTTACATATATGTATACTCCTAGTGAGTGTGTCATTGCACCGAAGGACAATTCACTGTCGCAGGAAATAAATATTAATCCCTCTTTTGATATCACAATGAATGGAATAACTGTACTTCAAGTTCAGTTATCAGGAAAACATACGGATGGCCCACACAATTGTAACACGTTTCCAAAGAAAATATTGTTGCCGCCATAATTTAAAAATGACATACATTGCAAAGAAAAAGCCAAATTTCAGACAGGTGACGACACTCCAAGATAAGCAGAATAAAGGCATAAACTTAGAAAGCGAACGTTGCTGCTTAAGAGGACACGAAGCCAGTTACATTTTCAACGCAAAAAAAAAAAACTATCTGTAAGCGATTTGCTACTTCAGTTAAACGAGCATTTATCGAGACTACCCATTGACTTTATTAAAAATGCAACTTAACCACAAAACAGGAGTTCCTTGGGAACAAGACGAAAAAAATTAGCGATGTCCATATTTTACAGGTCTCCAACACTCTATCGAACATGATTGAAACAAGGTTTCCGAGTGAAAAAACTGAGTGTCAGTGGATCAACGTATTACATCTTGCACCTGGCATTACTGATGAAGCTAAACAAAAACTTCAAATAAAGGTTGATTGCATCTCTCCACACGAAAAAGAGTGCATGTTGATTTTCGATGAAATGGCCATAAAAAAAGTGGCTCACATACAACTCCAAATTTGATGAAGAGGAAGGCAGACAAGATATTGGTGAATTAGGACGCAATGAATCTCTTGCTTTACAGGCACTAGTATTTATGTTAAGAGAGCTGCTGTATTCATGGAAGATCCTGTTTGCTTACTATTTATCTACTGGTACAGTAAAACCTTATAATTGAATGATTTTGGTTGATCTAGCCTAGGAAGCTCTCACTGAAATAGGTCACAATGTACATGCCATAGTTTCCGACCAGGGCACGTCCAATCAGAAAGTTATCGAAAACATTGGGGTTAGCAAAGAGAAACCATATTTCATGTTCAAACAAAGGAAGATATTCGTTGTTTATGATATACCGCACCTGCTTAAAAGTGTAAGAAACAATCTAATGTACAGCGATTTTGTAATAGATGAAAAAACAATAACATGGAGGGACATTGTAAATCTAATGTGTAGTGATGCCCAAAATAGGCTTGTTAGAGCGGCTCCTAAAATTGAGTGAACGCCATGTCAGACCAAATGCTTTTAACAAAATGAGTGTGATATTGGCTACACAAGTATTCAGTCACACTGTGTTTTCTGCTCTTATGACATATGCCACTGTCGACAACAACTTGCAAAAATCGTAAGGAAACAATAGCTACAGTCAATTTTGTGGCAAAAATAAATAACATGTTTGACAATTCAAACAACAAATCCATTCCAGATCCGAACCCACATAGACAACCTATATCGTCTACAAACCATCTTGTTTTAAACAACATGAAATAAGCTATAACTTGGATATCTCGATGGACTCTGAAAGATACCTCAAAGAAATCTCCTCCGATATTCAAAAATTTCCGCTTTATGTTGAGAAGCATTATTTTGTTATGGGAAGAACTGAGTAATGAAGGCGTTAATTTTTTTGCTGGCATCGAGATTACACCAAGATCCTCTCGAAAATTTGCTTTCGGTAATAAGGTAGTGTTTGTGGATATGACCACAACCCTTCCGTTCAGCAGTTCAGACAACGCCTGCAACACAATATGTCAGTGAGATTGTTTATCTCTCCCCAATCAGCAAACTGTGAAGGAGACAATGATTAAGTGATAATGCTTGATCCTAGAACATTGGTCACTAATTTGAAGAAAAAAAAACCCATGATGTTGGCAGGGAACTGATGCATAATTCTGAAGGCAATTGTTTATAAAATACTTTTAACAATTATTGTTCAGTATTATCCAGTTGATTTGGTGGTAATGACGGTCAGTTATATTTAAGTACATACGAATAATGGTGTAACATTTATTTTCCAGTTATAAATTCCATTTGGCAACAAGCATGTGTGCCCAGTAATGTGTATTGTGAAGCGATGGAACGTTCTCTAGAAATAATTTCATCTACGAATAATGCCACTCAATATTGTCCAGGTAAGTTTAGTTCATATCTGCTTCATTTCACATGTACGAGATCTTGTCTAGTATGTGGGCAAATTAGCTAAACCTGATGATCCTAATTATGTTTAATACTAATTGGTACTTTATGTATAACGTTTTCACTTTGTACACTGGTACAGGCTGTATGCAAGGTCATGTAGTGTGTTTAAATGTCGTGTGATTTTTATTGACAGAATATAATCTGCTACAATTTTAAAAGGCAGTCAATAACTATATGTCCAATATTATAGATCGGTTGGCATTACAGAAACAACATTGGTGCCCAGCTACATTTCTGTTACAATATAACCCTGTAAGCATATATGAATAAAATGAAATTTTTGGATTTATGTTTGGCTGTAAGGTTACCAAACAGTTCACAAATAAATGTATAATTCTACATTTGTGTATGGTAAAAACTTAACAAAAACAGCATTTATTTATAATTATTGTTTTATTTATTTGGCTCACAGAAGCTCGACAGATGCAGCGCGATTGGCGCAATACGAATAAAATAATTAGGCAGACATACAAAACACTCCCACAATGTCTATGCCATAAATATCGCAGGTGCGACACTGTTTCGAATATAAAATATTTCCAATGTAGTTGCATCACTGACATGGTAGGACTGAACATAAAAATTATTACATGTTTGGTTTTAATTATTTTTAAGAGTGATGTGTTGTCCAAATTTACGGTTACATTCAGTAATGTATTGTGTTTTAGGCTTCAGAATGTGTCCAGAAAAATCTGCAACAAACAGTGGAACTCTAGAAGATTGTGCAGTGTACTATATTTCCGGATATACTGCTAAAAAGTGTTTAGATAAATTCCACTGCCCCGGCTGTGAAAGTGAACTTACGGATTACACCGACGAAGAGAATCAGAAGAAGAAAGCACTGAATTATTTTAAGGATTATGTTTCTAGCGATAAAGATTGCCAGCTGGACAGCACTATGCCAGCATCAAACATGCTCAGAGACGTTACGAGCTTCCAGTTAAGTACATACTTCAGTTGTTACAAAAACGTTTGCCACCAGAAAGCACTGTCGACTTTTATTGAGACATTCATCAAATAAGAAACAAGTATTGTGTTTCCATTGTGGTTTGATACATATCGTGAATACAATGAATTTCTGCTGTGTACTTTGGTGCATTGCCGTATATTTAATGAAGTAAAGTTGAGGTCTAGAGAGGAACATGATTTAAACCTAAAATTTGTGACATGAAGGAACATCAAAAAATAAAGCAAGTAAAACACCAGTAAATAAAACTCATGAAAGCTGGATGCATTCAAATGGCCCATATGTTGGTGCCACTCTGAACTTGGTACACTCAAAAAGCCCTCGGATACAGTCTGAACTATTATGTAAATAGGGGTAGTTACACAATGTACATAATATATGTAAAATAATAGTGCGTAGGTGTATGTGAAAAGCGCCTTTGTGATTTTATTCCCTTAACTTACGTGTACGACTATAATCACCCCTTAGCTTTCACTTACGAAATCAAATCAAAACAGTAGATAGCATACTAGCATAGATACCTTGTTGTAATTTAAGCTCAATCAAGTATGTTTCACAAATCCCAGAGTTTTATTTACCCGGTCTGTTGAGATGCCCTTCTACTCTGCGGGTGTGTCAGGTGTGTCAATCTCTATCTCACTCCACGACACACTAATATTACCTAAACTACCCCTATTGGGCAGAAAGCGATCTTGACTTGAAAAACCAAAATACCGCAGGCAATGCTCTTTCCCTTATAAATATTTACAATTGTATTACTACTACTCATATTACAGCAATACAGGTTGTTCATAAATCGAGGAGTTTTTTGCAAATATGGTCTCTCTACTGTTAAGTTTCAAGGTCTTTTGATTCACTTTTTATTTTGCACAAAAACGACTGATCACAGGCACTGACTTTACTCATAAATACACACAATAAAAACTCTAAAATGTTTTGCATTCAGATTTACATATTGTGTGGGCAGACCCCTTAATAATTTTCAACGTATTTTGCCCTACATGGTAACGTTCAATAAATGGTGCTCACTAAAATTTAATACTAAAATCGAACTACAAACGAGAATCGTTTCCGCTGCGCTTGGCATGCTTCAAAAGTGTTTCAAAAAAGGACGATGGACTCCGCAGGAACAAGCTGACGACAGCGCTTATGCATAGCTCATACCTTAAATTTGGCATTCATACAGAATACCGTATTGCTGATCACCAGGCCATGTCGGGGAACATCCTTGCTGTCTGGTGGCACCTAGCTGTAGGCTCCGCCTGCTCGACGCCATAAAATGGAACAGCTGTCGGGTCGTTCACCTCGGGGCCCCATGCAACCATGCACGGTTTTTTTGCACTCACTGGCATGTAGATTCGAACTGATGCACTCGAAAATATTCGGCATGTTTAGTCATTCTGCAAACGTACAGGCATGCTTCCAGGACTCTAACCATATGGAACAACATTCGCAATAAAGTTTGCATAAGTTATGTTGCAAAGAAATATATACATTTCTTTTCTTGGCTCCAAAGAAATATTTTTAAAAAACACGGGTCGCTGACGTACATTGCTGTTTCCACATGTACACTTTAAAATGTTCGTCCTCAGGCCACATAAAACATGCAGTTTAACAAGCATGGAGAAATTCAATTTCACGAGCCATCAGTCACAAGTCGTAGTCTCGCACATATTTCGCGTTTCTCAGTACCCTCGTATCAAAGTGAATATTACTTGTACACACAGCGTTTTCACACACAATACGTCCGTATCAAGTTTACATTTCTGTGAGCCTTGTCCCCTATTTCACCAACAGGAGCTGCGTGCTACAGACATTCATAGCAATATTGTCTCTACGTTCCCGTCGGTCATGTTCTCATAAAATCCACTAAACAGTTAGTTCATTTGTTCACTGTAATGTTACAGCGATGCTCACTTGCTCACGCGACACCACTCGCTCTGCAGTCGAACTCATACTACTCCAGCCGCTTAACACCACAGCTGACTTCCACACACTGGCTGGCGCGCTGTCCTCAGCCCCAGCCAGGTGACATTGCAGTATTCCGCCACCCTAAGCGCCATGTCACGACTCTTCAAGAATCGAATTGCAAAATCATATCGATACCAAATATCATACACAACACCCATATAAAATACGCGCCATAAAATTCATAATATATCAATAAATAGTAACAAGAGTAATTTTATAGTATAAACTACAAGCAATAAATACATACTAGATTAATAAATAGCCATAAGAATAAATGTACTGGCTGGTATATACCCAAATATAAGTACATGTAAAAACAGTAGATATGCAGCACTACCAACTTTGGTGCGAAATTACTAAAACCATTACATTATACTAGGTGACGATTTAGGAATCGTCACACTGTGGAATGGTCGGCAGGAACACAACTTACTAGATGATTACCATATGCCAGGCTGGAACTCTATTATGCACACACTTTGTGCACACTAACACATCAGTAACACTTGATACACAATTGAATGTAACCATAAAATAATTTGCGAACATGGGAAGACACAGGGACAAACAACAGAAAATAAGGTAGACAACTACAATTTTAAATCATTTTTAAAGTTCAGATTTATTGAAAAAAAATATTATTTAAACATCCTTATTTCTATTTTCTTGCTTATCTGGACTACTACTAAATAGAACCCTTGTGGCAATTAGCAGAGATCTAACAAAAACACAAAACATTCCTAACTGATATGGGATTTGTCGTTCCTAACTTAATAAAAATCAATGTATTATGCAAGACGTAGGCTAAAGTTCACTCTTATAAAATCACTTACAGTTAATGTTGCTCCCAGAATAATAATAAATAATATGTTTATTCAATCAAAGAAATTACTCAGTGCTTCAGAGTGCCTAGTTCAGGAGAGTTGATTGTTTGCTCAAGTTATTATTGGGCAAAGTTTTAAAAATTCACGTGTGAATACTTCTGCAGCCCTGTTCTGCCCAGGGGCTAATCCAGAGGGGGATCACAGTGGACATGTCTCGCCTCTACCCAAATCCCTCAGATCGACATTTAACTCTTCTATGAATGTTAAAATATTAAAATGGAGACTATCGGAACTGTTTCAAACACTGATTTCCTTTATTAATTTAATATTGTTTACTAAAATTATGATGAGATAGTGCACCCTGCACAATAGGAAGATGAACCCCCTCCTCCCAAAAACAAACGAAGGTTATGATCCTCTCCGGGTTCTGCCTAGTAAATGCTTGCATAGCTAGCTTTCTAGCAATGGCACAGGCAGTGGTTATTTCGTAGTGTGAGGCAGACTACACGGCCCTGATTACGAACTCTCCGATAGTAGTCGTTATGCTTCGGAGACACAACAAAACACAAGTAGAATGTAGTGATTACGAACTGCAATGCGGTATGCGTTTCGTTAAACCTCGATGTATATCGAAAATCTCTGGCATCACAGAGCAAACGAATACACAAAAAATAGTTATGTTACCTTATTTAGTAATTTTGTCCAAGCAGACGTAAGTATCTACCTAAAATGATAGATTTAATTGAAGAAAGGAACTATGAATAACATATCTGACAGCGTCGTTAACATGATTTATATTTATGGTATATAAACTTACAGCTTACCAAGCCAGACAACTGTTGATCAGAAAAGTAAACACCTACGTGACATCAGTTGAGTGAGAAAATAAACACATGCTACTGCAGTAACCAACCTACAAAAACCGATGTAGACTGCTGCAACTACATAAATATGTATATTGCGAGTAATTCAAAGTGTTTTACAACATATAAGAGTGCATTATCTTTATTTCTTGATAAATTAGCTTAAAGTAAATTACGTGAAATGTTTATTATCATCTCCCCACATACAATCATACTCGTGGTGAATAGCGGACTACAGTTTCGATGTTGGCCGCACACAACGCAGGTTCGTACTCACATCTTGCGACGTCATCAAACTCAGACATTTGCGGCACAATAACGAAACCAAAGATGTTCATACTCAACTTACTTCCAAGTGTGCTACACAACAGCAAAATCGCTTCTCAGCGAACCGTATCTTGCGACATGTGATGTTCGTAATCAGGGCACTGGTCTCTTAGCTGATGGACCAGTTACATGTATTGCAAACTACGGAGAAAGTAAAAATTGTGATGAAATAGGGGAAGACGAATAGCATGGAGATGGCAGATGTGCGAAGGTAGAAGGCTCTAGCGTGTAGACTAAGAACTAACAGTAGTAGCAACAACTGGGGCGTGATCTAGTGATGGGGCAAAGAATCGGCCGAACTCCGGCTGCCAAATCTCGCAGAATTATTTGTATCCCTTCGCGACTTCTATACCTTATACATATTCAATGATCATGGTGCAGCGACATAACAGTGATGTGAGCACAGTCACAACCGCAATAGCATTTTTTTTGCTGCCCACCTCGCAAAATTCGGCATCGTAGGCATTAAAGGGTGTGATGTAAAAAACAGCAGTCAGCGCCACCCAGGGGTCACACTGATAGTGACACATGGAGCATTGAAGGGCCACTGTCCTAGCCAACTACTCGGGTGAAAATGCACACATTTGTAGAGGGTGGTGCAATTCAACAACAGCACTACCACAACACAGCAACAGGTTATAGCTGATATGGAAATAGGCCACATCCGGCTGAAGAGTCACCGATTCGCCTCATCTTCCTCATTTGAACGAGTAGTAGGAACAGGATCATTATGGACAGCGACAACTCTCGGCCGAGATGGAAGGCACCCAAGACCACAACAACTGACATAATTACCAACTAGTAAGAGACGGCAAAACTGGCATGACAATCATCTCATCACCGAGCATCATCATCACCATCATCGAAGGAGGAGTCACCAGCATAGCAGGCACTGCAGCACGGAGTGAGCCAGTCCTGAGTTTCACGACACCTAGTGTAGAGACACTGACTTCGGGTGACCTCACACAAAGCAAGTAAGTGGTAGCAACTGCAGGCCCAACCAGCCCTCAGGGAAGCTTCTCACAGGCTATGCTATGACACCGAAGAAGACAATCATACCGGCTGACCTCGCATCGACGGACCACATCAGAGACACAGGGGAAGAAGCAGCAGAAGGAGCATGAAGTCCACAGATGGACCACATGATTTTCCCTTCGCCAGAACAGGGAGCATCGAAAGGTCCAAAGTGGCAGTGGCAGCATCAGGAGCAACATCAGCATCATCAGCATTGACCGCCATGCACTGCTTGAGATGGGGTCAATCCCCTTCGTCGAGAATGTGCAGCAGCACATCATCACCAGTAGCAGTGCCACAGCCCTGGAACATTAGCAGCCAGCAGAGCACGGCTTCATCGCAGACTTCCATCTTAAGGTCCCGCAGCCAGCTGTGACAGCCAGCATCCTGTTGCGCCCAGCGGTGTGACAGGTCCTTGGGGTCTGTGGGTACCAAACTGTCACCAGACAGGGGGGCATTTGACGTATTCCAACCATCCATGTATCCCTTGAGTCTGTGTGTAACATTGCAGATGCATCAACTACACAGCAACATCCGACTGATCGTCATTAGGTCGTGGTCCCGATCAGTGCAGGTCGAAAAGAACGGCATTTTTACACTTTTATTGCCACTCTGTAACTTGTGGGCTGCGGGCCACCATATATTAAATTTATTACAAGAGTAAACTCTCATAATAAAGTGATATGTGGCCCAAATAGGTGCTTATCGTGAAGTCACGACCATTAGTACACCATTAGCACAACATTGTTACTTAAGTGTGAACAGTAACATACAAGTTTTCATTGGGAATATCTCAGCGAGACCGAAGCGAGCACTAGGACAGAAATGCAATTATTATGTGACAGTTGCGATCTTAATTTTGGTCCCAGTCCAATTACATATAACTGGAACAAGTTTGTGTTGGACTTATGATACAGGGATTTGGAGGACCCGAACGAGGAGAGCAACACGCAGGACAGTAGCAAAGTGGAAACATGGGACTGGCATTCAGCAACCAGCGGAGAAGTGGCAACACCGGCAGGGCAGGACCGCGAGACCTGCTGGAGCAAGGAGGAAATTCAGAACGACGCATCACACATCACACTGACTCGTGTGACCGCAGATTAAAACAACACAATGGGGATGCAGTCTACCCAGGAAGACCGACAGTGCAGATACAGCAGCACTTTCATGTTGCTGCAGGCCCAGAAGAAATTGTTGTGCCAGGAACAACAGCCCAATCAACAACTGCCAACATTCATAACCCAGAAATTTCAGAAAGTGCGCCGGTTCCAGCCACATTTACCAGACAGGAAAATCTTAAAGATTGTAACCGAAACCGTATTTCCGGAGTACCGCGCAGCATTACTACCCTTCATGAACAGAAACACCGAAGCAGTTCTAAAAGCAGCAGTGATTTTAGTAAGAAATTCATGTCAATTGCACTACAAGTCTGGTGATGCACGAGGGAGGCACAAGTTGGGAGTCAAGACCATGGTCGACCACGTGAACAGTTTAACAGGCAAGTGAGGATGTGAGTAGAACAGCAACGAGAGCGAGCAACATAACCGATGAACACCAGAGATAATGCATGCTGCCACGATAACTCTTGTAATTGGGTAAACACCATGCGACCTGGAGAGGGATGACAATACAGAAATGTGGGTGGGGTTGGGACTACCATCACCAAACACCCTGCAGTTATTGCAGACTGGTTGAAGCGTACCACTGGCACAGCCATTGTCGAAATAACCCGTACTTGGACGGTTATCGCAGCCCGCCAAGATACAACCAGGGAAATGGCCCACAGGGCTAAGGCAGCCAGATGCAACCGACATCCCATTAAGGAAGGAACACCCAGATAAAACCCCATACCAAGCATTAATACAACAGATCAGTGGCATCATGGCACAGTTCATCCGAATTCAAATTCACCTGAATGGGCTGCCATGTCATGCACTCATTGACATAGCTACTTCCCACAATTTTGTAAAGAAACATTTCGTAAACCCGAAAGATACCATGCCCACAAATCATGTCATCATACTAGTGACCAGGCAGCACAGCTGTAGAGTGGAAAGGCAAGGCACCATGATGGTGTGTGTACATGATCTGGAAACGATCACAACAGCTATGATCACCGACAAAATTGGAGAGGAACGATCACAACAGCTATGATCACCGACGAAATTGGAGAGGATCTAATACTGAGTGTGCTATGGATGCAGGAGCAAAATACCATTGTGGAGCCCGCTGCCAGAAGGATCCATTTTGGTGCTACAGGGAGACATACGGTGTACAACATTGATCGGAAGCACCTGGAGAATTTACAATACGTCAAACTAAGTGACTTCGACCACAAGGTCCCGCCACAACACCAAGCGGCGTTCCACCAGCTGCTACACAAGCATCGCGAAGTAGCAGTGGAAAATGACGCACTTAGGCGGGGCATGAGATGTAACTAATGCAAGAGGAACAAATTTAACTGCACCGAGAAGCTCTTTACCACATCAACCAAAAATAATAAGAGAATAAGAAAAAGAAATGTTGGCGAACGTCAACATTGAATCAACTAGAAGTTGCTACAACTCCGCGATCACACTCGCACTGAAAAAACATGGCAGATGGAGGTTCTGTGTGGGCTTCTGCCCCATAAACCAGATAAACTGAAGTGCTTTATCACTGTATGCCAGTGTGCAAGACGGACTGAGTTCACTGGGAAATGCTAAAATTATGACATCATAGGACCTGCGCAGTGGGTACTGGCAGGTGCCCTTCAAGCAGGAGGATAGAGAGAAGACAGTGTTCACCACACCAGATGGAAGGTGCTACCAATTTTGCGTAATACCGTTCGGACTGGAATGTGAACCTGCTACATTTCAATTCATGATGGTTCGAGTCCTGGACAGGTTGATCGGCGAGAGCACACTGTCATACCTGGACGATGTTGTGGTCTGGTCGAACAGCTGCAAAGACCACGTGGACCACCTGTCCATGGTTCTCGAACGATTCTCAATGAACAGATTCACATGTGCAGCGCACTAGTTTCACCTGGGTAAGAACAGCCTGGAATTCCTGGGTCATGTCGTGCGAGAAAACAGGGATCAGCCCAACCAAGAGCAACTACAGGTGATAAAGAACTAACCCACTCCAAAAACCTGCAAACAAGTCCGTAAGCTCTTCGGACTTGTAAACTGGTTGCATGAATTTATTGAGGGGTTCGCCATAGTTACAGTGCCATTAACCAATCTACTTTTGTTACAACGCAGGTTTGTGTGGGGTGAGAAGGATGAGCGAGCTTTCCAGTAGACGAAGAACCGTTTCCGCGCTAGTCCTACATTAGCAAGGTATAATGCGAGCCAGCAATTATCACTGCAAACCAATGCCAGTCAAGAGGGGTTTGGATCTGTCTGTATTCTACCAGTGTAGAGATGACAACATGCGGCAGATAATAGATTATGCAAGTGCCAATCTAGGAGCAACATAAAAAAAAAATGAAATGTGAACAAGCGTGAGTGCCTCGCTGTAGTGTGTGCAGTCAAAAAGCATCATGCCTACCTCGAGTACAGGCAGTTTGTTCTCCGCACCGACAACTGTTGTCTCATCTGGCTTCCTTGGTAAAGAAAATCAGCTGGCAGACCAACTGTCACGAGACAACCGGAGCAACACGATCGTGAATGACGACGCAGAATGGGACGACATCCAGCCTCCAGACACCAAGGAACTCCTACACGAGGTACATGTAAACATGATGAGCGCAGTAGAGAGAGATATACTAGTGAGTGATGTATGGTGGGAGATAGTGACAGGGCAAAAGCGATGATTGTTTACGAGCGAGATTAAAGCTAAGTGCGAAATGCAACAAGTAGAATAGTGGCATGTGATGGACAAATGGTTATAAATGTGCTCAGAGAATGAACCAACAAAATGGAAACTTTTTGTACCGGATAGTAAGAGAACACTAGTGTTAACACATGCATACGTGAGTGAGACTGCAGGACATCCAGGTACAGTGCAGAAGGTACGGAATATTCGCGAGCGGTTTTATTGGCTTGGAGTGACACGAGACACACATGAGCATTTCCGCAGGTGCGAAACATGTCAATGATTTAAGTCTGGCAGAACTGATGGGAGGCAACAACAGCAGCCAGCTTTCCCACGCGACCATTCGAAACTGTAAGTCTGGATTTGCCAGGACCTTATCCATGAACAGCAAGCAGCAAGAAGTTCATATTGATCATCACTGACAATTACTCACGCTGGGTAGACGTGTACACCTTCAGTAGTTTGCACATGAAAAACATTGTCAGGGTGCTTGAGCAGGAGTATTTTGTGTGCTGGGGATATCCAAAGCAATAGCTTACGAGTAACGGTACCCAGTTCACCGGCAGGAAAAGGCAGGAGAAGTGCACCCAGTGGGGAGTGCACCACTTAAAGACGGTGGTGTTCCTTCCTTGCATGAACCCCACAGAGCACCATAACCAGGAGGTACAGGTGCAACTATGGCTCTGGGTGGGTGAGTTACTTAACATGTGGGATGATCACCTGCCCGCCGCCCTCTTCACCCTTCGCCGGCATGTAAACACAGCCATGGGATAACACCAGCCCAGATCCTGCTTGGCCACAACTTGACCTTACCAGGAGAGACACAATGTGCACAAGAGCACACGAACAGCAGTGCAGAGAGCAACAGAGAACAACGAGCAAGGCGATGCCGAGAGCAGCATGAGCAACTGCCAACAACAGTATACCGCAGGGTGGGTACTGACAACCACGAGAACACCACTGCCAATACTAGAAGGGCAGAAGGTATATATATGCGCAAAGCACCCACAATCGACAGCAAAATAAAACTTTTGTGTGGAGCTGGCAGCGAGGTGGAGCAGCCCACACAAAGTTGTGCGAAGCATAGGACCAACCATTTTCCTGATCTGGGTGGGTAGGAGACTGGACTCGTCGATCCCAGGGATCGATTGAGCACGGACACAGAATGGGAAGAGGGAGGAGTGCAAGGCCAGCACAACCGCCCTGGAACAGCAAGCAAAGGGAGCAGATAAGCAAGCAAGTGGGGGAGGTGGAAAACAAACTATGAGGAAGGAAGCAACCCCGATGGCACTTGACGGCGAGGCACCGACAAGCGACACCATGTCAGAACCAGTGCTGCTACCAGCACTTGCACATTAGCAGCAGCTGCACCAGCGGATGTCCCAACACCCACCAAAGCAGCACCACTGGGTGAAGGAGAAGTTGCAGCACAAGAATCATCATGGGAGGGAGCAGAGGCTGGAGAGCAGAATCAGGGTGGTTCACCCCACCTGATAGCTCGTTGTGAGAGTCGTGCCCAGCACTGGTACAACAAGCAAGGAAGCAGCAAGTAAGAAGACAGCACAAACAGCAGTGACAGTGAGGGCAGTGGGCTGTATATTTAAATTCAATTATATAAAGTAACACAGGAAACTTTTTCATTCATCTTTAGCAGAAGGGAGGTCTGACTTGCATCCTGAGGTAATATTACAGCACTTCACACATATGGGACGTGTCCTTCACGTAAAACTCTTAAGGCCCTCACCTCACTAGATAGCTACGAACACCAGCAGGTCATAAGTGCCGAGTCCGCATCTTAAAAGGGTATGCATTATTTTGCAGCGACATTGGCTGTACCCTTTCTTCAATAATACTGCCACACATTTAATAGGCGACTTTTATTGACTTTATACTCTCCTGAGTATCATCAGGCACTGCACGCTAACACAGATATTTCTATCAGTGTACTTTTCAGCATTAAAAGTATTTATTTTATGGGGCCTGCATCCCACAAGCAGAGTAACTTCAATATTAGTATCGGCTTGCTAAGTGATCGACAATTTCTTACTCTTAGCAAAGGGTTTCATACAGAATTTAACGAAATAAATTAACCATCAAACTAAAATCTCCTCAATTAGACTGCGAATCCAGAGATCGCTGCAAGCCATCCGCAGTACGACTCTCAACAACACCGTTCTGTTCCGAACGTGGCACCAGGTTACATTAACAATTCCTGCCCTGCACCTGCAATATCAGGTGTGGCACGAACACAACGCTTTGTCTCCACGATCCCCTCGTCAACTTCAACAGCATATATTGAAGTAATTGAACATAAACACTGATTTATTTTTACTTTTTGCTTTTAAGAACGTAGTTTATACATGATATTATAGGTAGCGCTGAACCTTAAATAGTTACTTGGGATATACAAAAAATTACATTCTCTTGAAAATAATTGTGTGAAAATTCATATATTGATGTTAATACAATTTACTAGAAATACGAAAACGTCTAATTTGTTATCTATAGCCTATTTTATAGTTTTGGTATTATAAATGACAGAGAAAACACATTGTTCATGAATGTCTTGCAACCAAACAGCAAAATGGTAATTTAGAAAAATCTCTGATGTGCACGAATGGTCCAGGGTCGGCGAGGTGCAGCCTTACCCAGCCTGAACTCTCATGCAGGGGCAAAACTGGGTAGAGATGACCGGTGCCATTCTCAGTGGGAGCAGTTGTTGGTTGTAGGCCGTCAACCTAAACGGATCCCTTAAGTATCTCCATCACTGGTTGTTATGTTGTCACTCATGCATTTACCGGCGCTGTTTACATGTTACTCTGCTTGCACCTGTCATGGGACTGTTTAATCTCATTCCAAACACCATGTTACACTGACTCTAAAACTTTTGAAGTTGTTACCGCCACTCTGCATGCTGAAAATAATACATTGGGCACCCTGAGTTAGCTACAAGTAGGTTTAGTGCAGTAAATGTTCTGAGAAACAATAAATGAAAACACTCGCATGATTATTGAAAGATATTTACTTCATTTGAAACTGCACACCATCATGAAGTGAGAGGTGCATGAAATTGACTCGGGCCCAACGCTTATGGTTTACAGATAACCAAAACTGCATAACAGGGCTTATACTATTTATGAGCTTAAGTGATGCACAGTTGCTTTAATTTTCCTGATGTGGAGAGGTCCCCCGCTTTTTTCAGTAGTAGTTATGCAAAAGTTTTACTGTATTAATGAAATATTGTAATTAAAATGGTAAAAGGCCTTACATGATGTACCGCGGTGGTTTGCACGAGCAAACACACAACCAACTAATTCCTTCGCTGGTCCAAGTCGAAGTGCCAACATGACTTCAGCATCCACACCAAGTGCTCGCACCGGTCAAGTTGACACGATGTGAAATGAAATGTTGAACACACTTAAAATTTAACATGATATAAGAACTGCATTTAATTTATGAAACATGGCGACAATCCCGCGAATGAACAAATGTTCTTTCATTTGCTAAAAGTTATGTTAAAGGGGAGTGTCACAGCATTTGAATGATTAACAAAAGAGTTTTGACCTTTATAGGCAGTCCTGCTGAGAAGTAATGATACAGAACACTACTCATTTAATACATAATGAACCCTTCAGAATATTGCCAGAATAGAAGCACTGTCTCTAGCACGGGTCACTTCCGCTTTTATTTTCCAACAAGATTTATCTTTTGAGAAGAGGAAAATCAGAAGAAAGAACAACACTTTTGTGATGTCCCACTCGATGAGTTGTCTCCCTGTGTGGAACAGTGAACTAAGTGTGTCGTCACTACATGTGATTCACAAAGAAAACACTGAACCCTGAAACTGAAACACTGAACAAAGAAAACCCTTGCGCTTACGTACGTACTAAGTTTTGAGCATAGTTGGGCATTGCGATTCACACTTTATTTACTTATACACTGGGGTACAAAGCACTATATTTTGGCCATCTAGCTTGCTGATGGTCTGTAGAATGGAGAGGCGTAGAATGCTGTTGTGCAGCCAGCCCCCGCATTCCCTCCAATTGTTTGTGCACACAACACAGCTGACTTTGTGGGGATGCTGTATCAAACTGCTTGCTAATTTATACCAAGAGTTACCTCTTGGTTTAAATTGGCAAAAACGGCCGGTGTGAGATACGCGATATGCATCACCAAGGAAAAGAATAGATGTTATCCTCGGCAGATCACACCAACATACTCTGCACTGTTCTTTTCACTCCAGCATGCTCTAAATGCAATTGTTGACTGCGAGGTACAAATGGTCAGGAGAATGCATGTGTGTGCTGTGTTCACATCAAACGCCCCATTCTCTGGTGACCATTTGACCCCACAGTCCCGTACATACTCGGGTATGTCTTGGTCCACCTTGAGAAATTGTCAGTGACGACTGGGATGAGTCTTTTCCCATTAGGTATGCGGGGATATGGGCTCATTACGTCTAAGGAGACCATCTAATATGGTTCATTTGGTACCCTTGACTGTTGTTGTGCTACTCTACACTCACACCTGCTCTTGTCTAGGTTGAATGGGATGCACTCTCTGATGTGTTTTCGTACATAACTGGTCGTACCTGGCCAGTGAAAGAGTTAGTAGACATTTCTGGTAGTTTGTGCTGCACCTGGGTGGCCGGCGAACCTACTACTGTGAGCAAAGCATAGTATGTCTCCGCGTGATGCTTTCAGCACAAAAGGCCTCCAGGGTGCGTCGAGCTGTTTCGGTCTGTTATCGACACATGCTCCCTCTAGACGCCACCATTCACTGTGCCTTTGTCGATGCTCCGTGATATTGTTATGCATGTATTCGCGATGCTGCTGGCCGTCTTTGACCAGAAGTTGAAGCTGGTCGAGCCCAAGGTCATTGTCTGTCTTGACTTCGATGATGTTACATGTGACTTGTGTTGCACTGTGTGTTATTTGTGGGTTCATACTGGATGGTAGCAGGTCATTCCACTCATATTAATCGACCACCACTGTTGTGCCAGGTGCCTGTGACTTGTGGTCTGCAAGCTGATTGTCTGCTATGGTGACATGCTCTACTTCGAAATCGTATGATTATAGTAGCAGTGCTCACTGAGCGAGTTTGCTCCTGGCTACCTGCATGGTGTGAAGCCAGAGCAGGCACATTTTGTCGGTCTGCAATGTAAAATGCTGGTACACTAGGCAGGCCCGGTACTGTTTCACTGCCCAGACTACTGCGAGGCACTACAATTCACTAACGTAATATTTCCCCTCAGTGGTTCCGAAGTTCGCACTGCCGAACTCGATGATTTGGCACTCATTGTTATCGCTTAGTTGGTATAACAAAATACCCATACCTTTATTACTCGCATATGTTAGAAGATATATATGTTTGCCAGAGTAGTGTATTGTCAGCACAATGAAGTTTCTGAAACAGGCTCTAAATTCCTTAAAGCAACTGAAGTGAGTTTCTATCCATTATAACTTCCGGTTCGGCGAGAGCATCTCTCTTAGGGGTGCTGTGACGATGGCGAAGTCTTGTATGTGGTCATGCAGCCAGTTGACGAGGCCGAAAAATTTACGAACCTGCTTTTGTAATCTCGGCGGCTCATATCTGTCACTGACAGACAGCTGCTCTGTCGTCGGCCTATTGCAGCTTTCGTCAACAAGATGACCCAGGAATTGCAAACAAATTTTCCCTATGTGGCACTTGTGGTTCGCACAGGCAAGTTTGTTGATGGAGAGTCGTTCCAACACCAACAAAATATGGCGGATGTGTTGGTCCCAATTATTCGACCATACTATCACATCGTCCAGGTACACAAGGACAAATCTACCCACGTACCCATCGAGAACGTACACAATCATGGCTTGGAAGGTGGCCAGTACACACATGAGGCCAAATGGCATGGCACAGAATTGAAACCTATGCCCATCGGTTGCAGTGATTGCCATCTTGTGACAATTCCCAGTCTTTGCTGGCACTTTCTGATAACAGTTTCTTAAGTCGAGGGATGTCATGATCCTAGCCTTTACCAGTGTGTATAGTGCTTCCTTCACTGCTATATAAGATGGATTGGTTGAGGGTGGGAGGGGAAGAGGGCCCTCTTCGGTATCAAATTAAGGTGCTGGAAATCCACGCAAAAATGCCAGGTGTCATCCCTCTTGGGAACAAGGGCGATGGCACTGTTGTAGTGGCTGTTGGTGGGTTCTATCACCCCTTCGGTTAACATCTCCTTAATTTTATCCCTTATAATCTTGCACTGGTGCAGCTGGTAGCTGTGTGGTCCTGCATAGAGCAGGTGTTCGTGTTCTAGCAGATCCATGGCTGCAAAAACGTCCCATCTCTTGTTCAGAATTTTCTGTACGACCTCACTGTGCTCCTCTGGTACCTCATGGTCCAGTTCGTCGAGTTGCACATCTAGGATGCAAATTGCGAGTGGTTCGAGTTCTTATATGGCCCATCTCTCCTTCTGACCGAAGTGAATTCTGTGGGCCTCTGGCTTCATGACCGTGTTTTCTTTGGTGAGCCAGGGTATCCCGACAATTGCATCCTCCCATAGTCAGTACAAACATGGGCTGTAAGGGTGGCTGCTACATCTCGGATCTGGACATTGACTGTGGCCTCTCCGATTGCCTGCCCTATTTTTGGTGAGTGGCGAGTTGTATCACCTGTGGAGCTGGGCTGATGGGATTTATTTTTGCCTATGAACTCTCTTCATACAAAATTGTGTGTGGTGGCCTTATCGACAATTGCTAAGCACTGCATGCTGGTCAGGCTAACCAGTATTCATATCATATGGTGCTCACTAGTTGCTTTTTGCTGTACTCTTATTTGTTGCAGGGTTTGTTGTTCTTGATAGACTTGAGAAGGAAGCAGTGTTACCTCTCCCATTTATCTCAGGTATTGGGGTATGTAGTACTACATTTTGGCAATGAAGCTCACATATGAGATGCAGATTGAAGAGGCATAGAATGCTGTTGTACTGGCCGCCCTCATATTCCCTCCAATTGCCTGTGCACGCAACGGCCATGACTTCGTGGGGATTCCAAATCAAATCGTTTGACAATTTCTACCAAGATACACAATCTGGGTCACCGAGGAAATGCATAGATGTTATCCTCGGTAGCTCACACCTATGTATTCTAGACTGTTCTTTTCACCCTGACAAGCTCTCAATGTGATAGTTGATTGCATGGTAGAAATGGTCAGGAGAATGAACATGAGCACTGTGTTCACGTCATCTCCATCCTTGTAACAACTAAAATTCTGTCTGCTCTTTCTTATCAGTGCACATGCGAGTCTGTTTTAATTCAGAGCATACGAAATTAAAGCACATTTATG
Organism: Dryococelus australis; assembly: GCA_029891345.1. Classification (NCBI taxonomy): domain Eukaryota; kingdom Metazoa; phylum Arthropoda; class Insecta; order Phasmatodea; family Phasmatidae; genus Dryococelus; species Dryococelus australis. The sequence goes on along the minus strand of CM056995.1, from coordinate 197,634,484 downwards.
TGTAATACATAGCATGTTCTGCCTAGTTAGAAAATGGTGCGATGTCGTCAGCAAATTTGACACACTTGACGAATGAAATACGGCATACCTTTTTCCTAGAATATATTATTTATTTAATACTAACCTACAGTATAAAACACGCCAAAAGCAAACAAAATAGTTTAAGTGCTTTACTGATTTGATTTATTAATGTTTTTAACTTAAATTTTTCATAATTTATAAACAAAGTCTCGTAAAACAGTTAAGGTTGATGTGCATAGTATTGGCAACTTGCATTCGCTAATGAAAACCCGAACATTGCATGAAGCCTCGGAGGGCTGTAAAGATATATGACATAGAATACGATATTGTCTTTCTCGAAGGTTTTATTAGTTTCGAGAGCTTTCGAAACTTAACAAAAATTTGATATTAATGAATAACTTAGAATAAGACCCAGCAACAAGAGTACCATCGCTGGCCAGGGGACACCACCAGGTGAGTACCACCCCTTGATTGCTCCCAACAGCAGTGGGGCCAACTTTACAGTAGAACCAACAGGAGTACGAGTAGTGGCCGCGGCGGCAGTAGCAAGGGCAGCATGTCAGCCGTCTTGTTCTGCCACCACCAGTTACGTTACTGGCCACAGCCACCCTGGGCATTACTAATATGAGTGGGAATGGGGGAGGGCTCCACAGCATCCCACACCAGAGAAAGCCACCTGCATCACTAACAGAAGCAGCATCTCCAGCGGCGTGTGGGCCAGCCAGGAGATCTGTATGGCCTGTGGCCATGGTAGAGGGGGAAGCAGGAGTGTTCCTGCTATGCCTAGTAGCGCCCGACCGACAAACAGTCTCCAGATGGATGGTGTTTGATGTGTACTCGCTTCCTTCTCCTCCAGATAATTTGCCCAGTCATGCAACTCTACACTGCCACTGCAAGCACCTCACACTCTACAGTGTTTTACTTTGCAGTGTCACGAGTGCAGTAGAGCAGCGAGCATAGGGAGTGTAATTTAGTTTAGCAAAGTGCAACATGTGGAAAGTAGGGTGCCCAAAAGGGCTTAACAGCTCACACCACATAAACCTTAAGTAAGGGAACTTGAAAGATGCCCCTAAAAATTATTATTCAGTGTTGGTTTGTTATTCCAATGTTCATTTGCAAGGGTAATTGTTTTCATGTCATGTATTCATTTGCATTCAGTGTCTGCAAGTTGTGCAAGGTTATGTTTATGGTTTTAAATAATGTAGAGTAACATATAATGCCATTGCTTTACAAGTGTTTAATGTTTTCATGAGTTTTAATGCAAATGTTACAAAATATAGTCCCTACTTGCAGCGCTGACCCACCAAACCCAGCAGCACATGGCATGCGGTGGCATTCAGTAGTCTCAGAGAGCTGACAGGGGTCGTTCTGTGTCTGTCGGGTCGCATTCTGGGTGGCACTCAACCTTTGGATTTCTTGTTATTCAATTTATTAATAGTTTAATTATTTAAAACCTTGCTGAATCAGCCACCCAAAGCCACCACCCCTACTTCTCCAGTGCTTGCATCGCCTGGTGAACCTTAAATGTTCACTTAAGTTTTATTGTTCTAACACCTTTGTAACAGCATTATGCAGTCAGCAGGCCAAGCATGGCAACCAGTGTAAAACGTTACCCTAGAGTGAATTGTTTTGTTTTTCTGTAAGTAAAGGTACTTCAGGTAAGAAACCACATGTGTTATTCTTCGCAGAGCGTTGGGACCCTCAAAAGCCTACCGAATGTTTAATTACCTTTATTCAACCAGTTGTGAGTAATTTTCTGGGTAATACAGAATAAGGAATGTAGGTCAGCATTTCAATAACCTACTATTTAGGAATCACAATAATTAATTCTGTAAATGGGGCGAATACACCGAAGAAAAACTACATCCGGGTGTGCAACTCGCAGCACCCTTAGAACACCAAGATTCACCATCTTCATCAACATCTGCACCTCTTGCCACTTTAGGTGTTTTCATGTGGTTTGCTATTCTGCTAGTTTATTGGTATTTCTGCTTGTTACCAGGAGCACTTTTTGTATGCTGTTCGGCTGGCAGTAGCAATTACTATTTGTGCTACAAATAGCCGCTATTTCTGCTCTTGTAGAACATCAGGTACAGCAGAAATATCAAAACTAGCAAGGTGAGAAAAATGGCCACCAAAATAAAATTACAAACGTCAAAGTTCTTTGAGAGTGTCGATTGCAAATAGTAAAGTTGCTTTTATGCAGATTGATGAAGAGAATATGTTTGGGTATCCTGTAAGAAGTGCAGAGAGAAATAAAAATAACTAAGACAAATTTATCTCCGAAAGTAAGTTATCTTGAGAGGTCAAAATTTTCACAGATATTTTAAAAATAAAATTTCGTTTATATATTTTTTATTTTAATATACTTCTGTTAGTCGTTCGTGTTTTAGCCTGTCAATAGTAACTGTTGGTTTTGTTACTTTTCGGCTAGTGAAAAATAGCACCTGTTCTCAGATAGTAGAAAAAGCATACCAAGCAAACGGCAAACAAACCTCTTAGTTTGTAATATTTAAGTAGGACAAGTAGTGTAGTATCTGCTGTCGTGTACGGTCCGTATTTTTTAACCTCAGTGTCGTGATTTCGACGTCACTGTGTGTTTGTGCCGTTTGACTTTTCTGCGAGTTTATTGAACCTTCGAATCATGGATTTTTAATGTGCTTTTGATGGTTCTATGGTGTGAATACTCACGTTTTTGTTGTTTTGACATTTCTTGTATTAGAAAATAAATAGTTGTATGGCTGTACGGTATATTGCAAGGTCATGTGCTTTTGCATACCTTAGATTTGTACCATCCAGTGTTGTCAACAGTAGCAGAATTCCGCTACACATAGCGATATTTAAACATTGGGGAGGCAAAGCAGCGAATAATGATAAACATAGATAATGTAGCGACTTTCTAGGATATCGCTGGCACCCACATAAAAGCCATTGGTGCATTACAACTAATCGTAGCAGAGTTAGGTTTACTGTTTAAAGCTTAAATATTTTTATTTGTTAATATTTTAATAATGTTCTAATTTTGTGAACAAATAATTTGTTCGATGACCATGTACTATTGCTACTATAAATAACACCACTGCGCTGGAGACAGCAGAATGTTCAGAATACACCTTTATTATAATTGAATGTCTGATATCTTCACACTACTGATTTTATCACCTGTTATCATAAAGGAATTTTTTTCTCCCATTAATAGTTGAGTAGTAGTAGTCTTTACCGTCTGTAACGGTTCTGATTTTTGGACCTCAGCATCGGGATTGTGATGTCATTTTGCGTATGAGATATTCGACCGTTTGGCGAGTTTCTGGAGTTACGATTTTTGGATACTTTGTATTTTGGAGAATTTGCAGTCGTATTTGTTCACGCTTTTAGTTGTTTTTCGAGATTTATTGTATTTCTGACTGTACAAGATAAAATATTTAGGCCAGGCACATTTTCCGCCGAATTAAAAAAAAAAAAAAAAAAAAAAAAAAAAAAAAAAAAAAAAAAAAGAGGCCTGAAAGATTCTTACAAAATAGAAAATTTCAGCATTTGACTTTTCATTTCCTTTCCTCTGAAAAAACCACCAATACAAAATTGTAAAGTTAGAGTTCAGACAACTGAATATCGGTTCTGCAAGCTTCGTAAAAAAATGTATCTTGTTATGTAAATAATTATATTATCGAGGAATGCATTCTAAGTACTTTTTTTTTAATAGGCTTAAAATTTGCATTAAAAGGTTATTTCAAAACAAAAAAAAACTAATTTGTTTACTTTATTAAAATTTGTCAATTCATATGTTTCCTTTTCACATTATATTATTTTGCCATTTATTTAATTTAAGACGAGCTTAGTTTAATATATCTAGATTAAAATCACCCTATAAATAAATAACCCACTTTTTACATAACCTCTGTTAGATTCTCGGCAAAATGACCATTTGACTTTGACTTTAAATTTCAACTTTTCGAAATCGTAAAGTCAAGAGTGCTTGACTTTACCTTTGAGAGTCCCATTGTGTCAAGCTCCATAAGAAACATCATGTCGAATAGCAAACGTAAATTCAAATGTTAAAGTATTCAATTGTGTATGGGTTTTATTCGTAGTCAGAGCTTCGTCCAAGGATGATCCAGAAATGATTTTCCTCGGAGTTGGTCTGGGGTTAGTCCGGACTAAGGGTGGAACAGAGGGTGGCTATGTCCTATATCGTGCAGTGTTAACAAGTGAAGCCTGATTATAGTGTGGAGTAAGACGGTTGTTTTCTGGTTTAAAAAAGGCCACATGATCAACACTAGCCAAAAACACTGTTTCGGCCTATCTTTCATGTGTATTTTGATGAGTATTAAAATCGACATAAATTAACATACAACCGTTTTCGCCCTAAACAATAATATACATAAAGTGTGTGTTTAACTCAGATAACTAGCTATAATTTTCGCAGTTAAATATACAAAGTTATGAATTATTTTCGTTTAATGGACGTGTTTTATACGGTGTTTTAGTTGATTTACTGCCCATTCCCTATATATTTTCCCTGAAAATATATCAGGAAATAATTCTCTGACGACTATAGGAGCTTTTAAAAGTTATGATAAAACTTTAACTGTACTAAAATCGAATATAACACACTATTGAAATCAACTGCGAGTGTGTGTGTGTAGGGATTTGGGGGCTACATTTATAGATAGTAGGAAATGGGTAGGCTGGGAAAGTGTAGGGAGGGACCAGGTTCACCTGACCGAACAGGGAAAGAGGATTCTAGGTTAACTGCTAGGTAAAGAAGTAGCTGGCTGCATGGAGAGGGTCAGGGCAGAGCAGCAGTTGTTGAAATAGCAATCAGTTAGAATCAAGGAAACGGAAGGGGAGAGAAATGGAGAGGATAGCATTGATGAGGCCGCAGGGGTAGAGATAGGAGGTAAGCAATGTAGGATGGTAAAGCAGAGTACTAGTATAAAGATAATGGTGGTGAACTGTAGGAGTGTGTACAACAAGCTGGAGGGCTTTTGGGGAAAGGTTGAAGGATATGGGGTGGATATAGTGGTAGATGTGGAGACTTGGTTGACTGAGGAAGTACTGGACATAGAGTGTAGGCAGGATGAGTTCACCATCTTTAGATGAGACAAGGATGGGAGAGGAGGAGGAATAATGGTGTGTGTGTAAGGAAAGGGCTAAAAGGGGCGGTAGAATGGGCTAGTGAGGATGTCGAGGTAATGGAAATTAAATTGAGTGGTAGTAGTCATAGGAGTATTACTTTGCTGGCAGCGTATAGACCACCAGGACAGGGATGGCAGGCAATTGAGATATTCAAGGAGAGGGTCGATAGACTAAAGGACAGGCAGTGGGTTGTTGTAGCAGGGGATTTGAATATTCCAGGGGTGAAATGGGTAGAGGGAGCAGAAGGAATGGGTAGCATAATACAGAGAATGGCAGCACAGTTAGTCAACAGAGGATTAGTCCAGATAGTAGAAACACCTACGAGATGGAATGAGGAGGGTGTTGGGTCAGTGCTGGATGTGGTGTTGGTCAGACCTAGGAATGCTGTAGTTGGTGAAATAGTATTGGATGGTATAAGCGACCATCATATTCCGGTTGTAGAAATTGGGATTGGCAGGATGAGAGAAGTTCAAATGGCAGAAAGGTTGGTGTGGCAGTATGGGAGAGGAGACAAGAAGGGGGCAGAAATCTTCCTGAGAGACAGGTTTAAAAAATGGTCTATGGAGGAGGGTGTAGAGGGGTTGTGGAGGGAGTTTAGAAGAATAATGGAGGTTATGTTGGAGAAATTTGTGCCAATGAAAAGGTTACAGACTGGGGGAGATCCCCCATATTATGGACAGGAGATTTTGAAAATGAAGAAGAAGTGCAGAAAATTACATGCCAAGTGGAGAAATGAAGGGATGATAAGATCTAAAGAAATGATGAAACAAATGGGTAGGGAGCTTGAAAGGAAGATCAAACAGGCAAAGAATGTATTTCTGGGGAACACTGTGGAATAAGGAAAAGGCAAGGAATGGGGGAAATTGTTTAGGTATGTTAGGCGGTCAAAGGGAGGAGAGGAAGGGATCCCTCTGCTAACAGGAAGGGATGGTAAGCATGCGACAAATGACCAAGAAAAATCGGAGATGCTGCAAGGACAGTACTTGTCAGTGTTTGAGGTAAAGGAGTGTTGAAATACGCGGACAAACAGGGTTCGGGGGGTGTATAGTGAGTTTAAGATGAGGGAGTGGGGAATAGAAAAGGTAATTAGGGGTTTGGAGAGCAGTAAAGCAGGGGGACCAGATGGGATAGGAAACTCAGCACTAAAGTTTGGTGGCAAGGAGTTGGCGAAATATTTAGAAGTGCTGTTAAAAAGTCCTTAGGAGAGGGTAAGTTACACAAGATTGGAAGGATGCTATGGTGGTACCTATACACACAAGCAGGGAGAGGATAGGGGGAGGCCTGGCAGTTACAGACCGGTGAGTCTCACATCAAGTACAGGAAAAGTAATGGAGAGGCTGGTGGTGCAGTATGTGGTGAGGGTAATGAACAATAGGAATTGGTTGTAGGAGTCCCAGCATGGTTTCAGGAGGGGTTACTCATGTGAGACTCAGCTGGCTGGGTTATTAGAGGATCTGGTGCAGGTAGTTGATGAGGGGAAGCAGGTGGATGCCTGCTTCATAGATTTTGAGAAGGCATTCGATAAGGGGCCTCATGGAACATTGATGAGGAACGTGGGGGCGCTGATACCATACAAGAGGGTAGTGGAATGGATAGGGGACTTTCTCAGGGGGCGAAGGCAGAGGGTGAAAGTGGGGGAGGCAATTTCGGAGGAAGAGGAGGTTACGTCAGGGGTTCCACAGGGAAGCGTGCTGGGTCCTTTGTTATTTACCATAATGGTAAATGACATGGGTTTGGGGATTACAGGAAAAATCAGATTGTTTGCAGATTATTGTGTTGTATATGCTGAGGTGGGAGAGGGAGGCGGAAATTTGCAGGCGGACATTGATAAGATATGGTTGTGGACCAGAAAAAATAAAATGAAGATAAATGTAAGAAAAACTAAGGTAGTGAGGTTCACAAGGAAGAATATGATAAGCAGGGACATGCACAGATGGGAGGGACAAGAGATAGAAGAAGCAGTGAATATAAGTATCTAGGAATTGTACTGCAGGGAGACCTCAGGTAGGAAAAACAGGTAAAGAGGGTGGTAGCACAGGGAAGAACGGCTTTGGGTATTCTGGGAAGGGTGCTGAATGGAATCAGCTGTGAGGTGCAGGAGAAGGCGTATGGTACAATGGTACGGCCAATGTTAGAATACGCTGCAGCAGTATGGGACCCGTATGTGGAGGTGGAGGTGCGAGAACTGGAAAAGGTGCAGAGAAAGGCAGCAAGATGGGTGATGGGTAGGTGGAGAAGGCAAGGGCAGGATGATGAGGAAGAAGGAAACTATAGGCCATCAGTGATGAAAGAAATGAGGTGGAGCTAATTGAAGGACAGGAGGAAAGTTGAATGGTTGGCCAGGATGCACAGGGTGGTGAATGAAGAGGGAGGATGGGGAGGGCTACACTGCAAGCTAAGTAAGGGAGTATTTAGGGGAAGAGGAAACAACAGTGAGAAGCTGCAGACAGTGTGGAGGAGAAAGTAGCGGGGTAGGCAGTCCATGCTTGTGAGGTCTGTGAGGGAGTTGAATGTGTCGAGGGAGAAATTGGTAACTGAGAGAGGGGTTCGTAAATTCAGGAAGGGAGTGGAAAAGGCATTGGTTTGGTGAAGGAGAGTTGAGAGAGCTCACCACCAGGCGGTAGCCTAATTGCGAGTGTATGTATGTATGTAGTCCAAAAAAGAGCATATACACATAATGAATGGAACAACTGGGCCTCCAGCTGATATAAACACCATTTTTTGGTTTACTGTCATGAGGGCAGCTAGAGTCCAATTAATACCACCTTTTTCGAGTGTCTTCAACTACGTCATAACATGCCTTTAACTGTATAATCCTAACTCCATGGGGTGGACTATCTATAATATCATATTAATAATCCCGATTGTAGCGGAATTTTACTACAGCTAGTGTAGTATCTGCCGTCGTGTACGGTTCGTGTTTTTTAACCTCGGCGTCACTATGGGTTTGTGCTGTTAGACTTTTCTGCGAGTTTAATGGACCTTCGAATCATGGATTTGATGAGTATTTGATAATTTTCTGCTGTGAATACTCACGTTTTTGTTTTTTTCGACATTTCTTGTATTAGGAATTAAATGGTTGTATGGATGTACACTATATCCAAGGCCACGCACGTCCTTTGCACCCTTCAGATTAGATAGATAGATACTACAGCTGTAGCGAAATCGCCTATTTCCTTGTTGGCATTTGGCAATGCTGGTATCGTCTTTGCTTAAGATTAGATAGATGGATACATTAAGTTGGATTTTTGGAGCAAAATGAGTGGGTTATAATAGGTAGTGGTTTATTAAGGAAATTTTTGGGAGATGGCAGTGGATACATGCTAAAAATCTTTCCTTTGTTGTTTTGCTGTCGGTTAATTGGCGGGATGAAATGGTTTTTTGGTGTGCTCAATTTAGTACGAGTGTGTGGAAGTCGTTTTGTTTGCTCTTTCTTGTATATAATAGCCGAGAAATTACATCATTTCTGCGATGGGTTTTTGATGCAAGTTACAGGTGATCTTCTCTACAGTTCGCAGTTTGACTAGTGCAATAACTTTTCTATGCACTACCACTTGTCCCTCTGACAGTATCTGGTAACTATGTAAGTGTATCTTACAAATGAGGTCAGCAGCAGACCTAACAATCCAAGAGTGGACCCAAGTACTACAACCACCCAATTGTGTGTGTCACACCCAGGGCTTTACTTTGTGAAGCAAAATGACACAGTGGCCTCCCAATCAACACTAGTTTGCAGTGGTCACACCTTAGGGTTGCTGTGCCATGTACTATAGATTTGTTTAATGAATCACAGGTGGGCACTTTCGAAGAATCCATACTTGACAAAGTGCAGACATCCTCACTATCTCCACTTGAAGTAAGGTAGTCCTTAATTGTAGTCCTACGGCAGTGGGAACCTGTCCCAAGAACAGACAACCACAATTCCCCAGTGTCATCAATTAGGGTAGTATCAGACAATTAACACAAGCAACAGGTGGAGTGGGTAAATCATCATATTTCTATTCTAGATATTTCAATTTATTGCCCATCAATAAGGTAGTCGCTGTTATATGTTATACTTGGTGTTTCAAGTGCGCTGTCTTGATGTTTTGGTGGTGTTTTATTTTGTATTTTCTTCTTCATTTCAACCTGCTCGTTTGAATTTTTGATAATAACTGGACTGTACTTAAGCTCTAATTTTTTCTCATTGCCCCTCCACAATATATGGCTTTTTTTTTTTTTTTACCCTCCATGTTTTAGCAGAATATTTCTTTACTCGTAATGCCTACAGTGTGTCGGTCACATTCTCTTTGTCTCAAAATGCGGGCTCGTGATGAATTATAACAGTGCTTCCAAAATGGTGGTATATCTCCGTCATTTGACAGAGTTTATTATACCCTTATCAGGAAAAATGAGTATGATGCTCTATTTGAGTTTTTTTGTGAAAAATAATATTCGCTTAAGACCTCCCAATTTATTTTGGGGGTGTCCATCGAAGTGCTTGGCACAGCTGTATTTTATGTCCACGACTGGAGAATGTTTACGCTTCATCGATAAAAGGATTATAACGTGCAGTGATCTGATGCCACCTTTGTCTCCACATGTATAATTATCACATGTGACAACGTTGCTATGTCAGTGTCGTTCTAATCTTTGTTGGGGAAGGTTTTATGTCTTGCTCCAGCATGGCAACAAGGATGTTAAATTGATAAAATGTTGATTATCTTCTCTGTCTCAACAGGTGAACTTGTTAAGTACACCAATGTCATTGCAGTCAGTCTTGTATAAGTTTTCGTCAATGCATATTGCATGTGTCTCACTTCGACAAGAACCAAGCTTGTTTCCATCCCCGCTATCAACACGGTTAGGAAACAGATTTCACCTATGGCTGAATGGGTAACTAAGACTGAACTGATTACTGCCTACACACGATTACACTGGAATGAAGCTAGCTCTATCTCTTTCTACTTACTCCCCTACTTTCCACCACCCTGTGTCGTAGAGGACAAACACTTGCGACTAATGACTCGTGGGGCAGCCCAGTACGCCACATAACACACAGGCCATGACTCATCACAGTGAAATGCTTGTATTATTGCAATAAGGCTCATGACAAAATACACACTTTACCGATTTCTTCCTCCATTATGAATATTATGGGACTTTATTTTGTTTGATGCGAATTCAACATATTTTTTGGCCAGCAAAAGTTATGTTCCCTTATAGTTCACAACTAATTTGATTAAGATTAATCTTTGCCAATATTCTGAGCTGTCTCTGCAAATATTACAAGAGTAAAACACATTCTTCATATTTAGCAAATAACTACACCGAAGATGTGAATTCAAATATTTATTCTGGACAAAAAATGCATGTTCTATAGCTCATATCGTCATCTTGGAACAGAACAATTGTATGTCTAAAAACACAGTTTTACAGGAGAGGCTGGAGAAGATATACTATTTACTCAGCGAATAACTTCACTATTACAAAGACTTGTTTTGTTAATCTGTTTTTGATATTTGAACAGTACACTTGAGTTACTTTTCGAAGAAACCCCCCACCCCCCTTTTTATTTTTTATTTTTAAATTAGAGGACTTAAAAGTAGCATGCAATTGAAGTAATCTCTGTATACTGTCCTAAATCCATGTTGAGCTAATTTTGCTTTGTCTATGTTAGAGTTTAATTGGTAAAGAATTATCCTAAAACCAAGTTGAGATAGTACTGCACTTATAGTTTCCTGAAAATTGGATCGTAATTGAACATAAGTACTTAAGAATTAATGACATCTAGCCATGTATTGAACACAGTCAATTTTGTTGCACCAGATGCTAGTAATGACTTAATATGTTAATATACTGGAATAATGACATTAATTTTATAGTATTCTACCTTAAGTTTATTTATATTTATATCATGTGGCAAGATAAAAAATACAGAATGTTTTGACTTATTGACATACACATTGGAGAAGCCTTAAGTATCATAAGAAAATGTCTGAAATTATTCAACTTGAGTAAATACAAGATTATATCGCAGTACTTAATTATACTGGCACCACCTTTTTACCTCCATTAAAACTTAATCACTGTCAATAGCAACATTTTCATTATCAACTACAGTCTTATCATGTTTTAAATTGAAAGTAATCATGATAATCACTTGAAATTACAAAATTCTTACACATACTTATCATATTTCTGTGAGAAAATCATCAAACATCAATCGTTCGCCTTGTAAGCCTTCTCTTGTTGCGCACTCTTCAGCTGCGAACGCCTTTTTCGTTTAGGTTTCAGGCCAACAGGTTCAAAATCGCAGTTATAATTGTACTTAACACAAATATTCTCTTCCTCTCCAGTTTCTGCTTTGATCGCTCAAACTTTCTGCTATCGTATTGCCTTTCTGTTTGCATGCTTGTTCGTTTAGCTGAACTCTTATTTTCAAAACTTGTGAAAATCGTGGAAGTTATCCATTTCTACCACTGTGTACGGCATCTTTCTTCTCGCAGCTATGACTGCATACCATTACATTGGGTGTATGTAGGAATTTTCTTGGATGATCTCTCTATGACACTGGCTACTGTCGCCGTTTTAGGTGTGACCCCTTTCCAGAAAATGGTGCAGAATGTTGATGTTGTGATGTACAGCTGTGTATATGTACATGGAAACCACATTACGGTTTAAGTTTTGTCCACCGCAGTTGTCTGAGAAAAAGTAGAAGTTGTTCTTACCTTTTCTCACATTTTCATCTATGAATTATTTCACACGAGGCGATTTCATTGGGGCCACATCCCTTACATTCTGGCCACATGTAGCGCCAGACTTTACGGGAACTTAAGTCATACACAGACAAATTGTAAACACTTAACTTCCTCTTGTAATACAGTTGAGAAACGTCGGCATTGGAGTTTGTAACACTTGCTGCAAATAAAAAATTGCAGTACAAAGGATGTCTTCTTGTAGGGTTTTAAGTTACCTTTAATATTTCTTTTTCTGCTCTTGCCGTAACTTTGTTCTCCTCATGTTGACCATCATTTCCGTAAGTTCTTGAGTTTGCTCACAATTTCTGTATTTTTCATACTAATCACATCTATCTTTTTTCGGTAAAAAATAATGTAGATTAATTTCTGTATTGAATATGTGGCGATACATTGATAACTTCCCCTTCTTCGCAATCCCATTCGTAATACAATATTCTTTATAAATGTTGTGCATTTTAACAACATTTAGATCAGGAGGTAGGTATTGCCGGCTTGAATTTTTTAGACAGTGACTCTATTTTAGGAAAATAATTTATGTAATTTCGCATTGCGAGTTTTACTGAATTTTCTATTCTGCTAGTACGATTTAATCCTCGCATGTCACTTTCCATGGATGCATGTGAAGGATCAGCTTTGTTAACTGTGGTTTTCACAATTTGTTGTGAAATCAATAGTTTATTTTTTTTAAATGGCTGACAAACTTTCTCCTGAACACCACCTTTTCGCAAATGGTAATAGTAAGTACAAGTTATTTTTGATGCTAGGGCATCTGAAACCATAGCATCATTTTTGGTAGCAGTTTGTAGATTACCGGAATTATCTACACAGTCAGCACTATTTGAAGGCAGAGATTTCTTCCTTAACTGGCTATGCATAGTTGGTTTTACGTCACTGCTAATTATAATGAATCACGCTGCCGATTTATATCACCATACTCCCGCGAAACTTAAAAAAATTTGATATCTTTCCTCATTTGTAAACCTTGAATAACATTTTAAGTGGCAACTGCTGCTGCAGGGTAGTTTCGTTGTTCTTTCTTGTAAATTATTACCAGTCCATGAAGTATAGGATTGCCCAGAGTTCTGTTTCTTTTTAATAACATTTCTCCACCACTAATCTTCATGTTGGGTTCGCTTCCTTGACCACTGAACTGTCGTGGTAATTTCTGTGTTATCTGTAATGTACAAAAAAGATTGGTTAAGGGAGATATTTCTCTGATAGTTGTACTACAATATTAATAAATATAGAAAAAATCTCTGTAACACATGTTATCGCAAGATACATTTTATATATTTATTTAGATGAAAAATATTGTACCTTCTTCATTTATGTATGTTTCATCATTGTGTACTGGATTTATATCAACCATTTCTTTCAATGCATCTGATCTTCACCAGTTCCAGAGCATTCAGAAGACGATAATGATGTTTGATTTTTATGTGGAAAATGGTTCTCATCATGGGGATTGTCTATAAAGTCGCCCATGTTAGATGTGCAGATATCAATGCCTGAAATATTTCAGGAGTTATTGAGTTCATTCCTATAGAAATTGTTAGAATTTGCATGTGAGACTAGTGCTACAGTGAAAAAAACTCTACCTTGCCTATGTGAACCCAGTTGTAACTTATATCTGTGATCTCATTGCTTTCCCCAGGTACTAGATGAAGATTTATGTAGGTCTTATTATCAGTAGGGAACCACGGAAGTGTTTTTTCCTAAATCTAAGCCAGGTATACTTTGAATGGTGTCATTTCCTGTGAAAATACAAGTTATAAACATTCTGTCAGCCTGAAGAATGGTTGGATACTCAAAACATGATTAAGGATTTGTTGGATTATTCATCATACAAATGACAATAATAGTAAATAATACATAAATAATAATAGATTTACCTGTGAAGACATAAAATCATGCAGCTATATAGAATTATTTGATAATCCTGTTGTGCTTTCCTCCACTTCTCGAGAATGATACTGTTGTTAGCTTCTATAAGATTATCATCTAGAAACACCATAGGACAGCTTTTTAATTCAATAATTCCATGCAAATTATTTTGAGTGCTCCAGGTGGCAGCATTCTTGTTGGCTGCAGTCGTTTTGAAACAGCCAGTCTCTGTTTCTGAAATTGATAAAATATATCCTCCTCTTATGATAACCGAACTTGATTGTCAAATTCATACATCATTGAAATATATTATTTTCTACTATAAAGACTGACGTCTGTTCATAATTTAAACAATCATAACCTTTGAAGTGATTCGATTTGAGGTCAAGAAGTAGGAACTGCTAATTACTTTTATAACAATACCATAGGGATTAGTGATGGATTTGTACAATATTAGGTGACTAATGTTTGCTAACGTGATCACCGTTTACTCAGTGCTCACATTACATATTGAATCATCTCTAACAGGAAGGAATAACAACACAACTTAACATGTTGATGCAGAGTCATCGTTCGGTACTTCATGATTTATTTTCTGTAAACTGAGCGACTAGTAGCCTACCACAATTCATTGTGAACACTACTACGCCAATAAAATCACCAAACACGTAGTATGGGACTGTTGCTCATTACACTCCAGTTTTGGTTATGGTGAAAACAAAGCGAATACAGCAGTTTAACAGAGTTCCATACCCCACTGTGAACAAACATATCTGTCACATGGTTTGACAGAGTGCTCATGGTGCTTCCTACAGAACTATCTAAACTTGGACACGAGTTAACTCTGCGCTATCTGATTTTCCCTGATAGATCACGGAAGAGTAGCTTAAGAGCTGTTTTAGAGGTCAATGGGACAGCATATAGAGGTCAAACAAGTTTATGCAGAAGAATGAGATTTTTACATGCCATTAAGGAAAGCTAAAATTAGCAATGCCTCTTTTGAAAATTTCGTTAAAATTCTTATTAATATACAATTTTAAATAATAAAAATGGGTATATTGCAGCAACGTTCACAAGTTGCAGAAAATAAAGTAATCGGAATATGGAAAAATTAAAACTAAAACAGTTATGTGTCATCTTCGTTCATAGTAGATGGTTTATAGAAATAATTATTTCTTCACTTTATATGCATATGCGTAATGCAATGCAACATTATGTTTGAGCCGAAAATATCCCAGCTCACTGTTTGGTAATAGGACACTTTTATCTTATCCTTTCAGCAAGAAACGAGCAGAGTAGATAATGCTGACCATTTGAGGGGTCTTGTTTCCTGCTGTGTACCTTCGCCATTTATCATGGCATTGGTGATAGTTTGATTGTGTGGAAGGGGGGGAGGGTAAATTGACAAATGCAATTACCCCCCCCCCCCCACACGCACACGTCATGCAAAAGACTTGTCGGGACAAATAAACTGTAGGTTAGATTCGTTCAACGAACTTCTAAATTAACTAACAGCAGTTATGGCATGTAATAAAACTATAAACATGAGAAGCAGTATATCCTATTGTAAGAATCTTTACAGTGCCAGATATAACTATAGCAAAACCTTCGCTCAGTTATTGAGTACATGCATGTTTAAAACATTTCAAACTGTTGTTAAATGTAAATGACCTGAGGCAGAATAAATGTGTACATTTTAGTATTGCATCGCAAAAAATTAATAGCCGTAAATTATTTAGAAATTTATTTCCTTGAATTGTGACTACTTATGTCAAGATATTATTTACAACTGGAAGAATTTTTAAGTTTACTTGAGATGTTTGGATGGCTCTTAAAAATGTATTATCTTGCGAACCGATGAAGGATGGCATGAGGTGAGCAGTGCCTGGAATGAAGGGTGGGAAAACGAGACAACCCTGAGAAATGTGGGGCCATGGTGGTCTTGTGGCTAGAGCGCTCGCCTC
Organism: Dryococelus australis; assembly: GCA_029891345.1. Taxonomy (NCBI): domain Eukaryota; kingdom Metazoa; phylum Arthropoda; class Insecta; order Phasmatodea; family Phasmatidae; genus Dryococelus; species Dryococelus australis. The sequence goes on along the minus strand of CM056995.1, from coordinate 197,618,739 downwards.
CCACCAATGCAATCCGGGTTCGATTCCTGGTGGGGTCGGTCCATTGATTTTCACATGTGGGAATCGTGCCGGGACGATGCTGCATGTCGGCGAGTTTTCTCTGGGATCTCCCATTTCCCCCACCCTCCATTCCCGGCAATGCTCCATATCCACATCATTCACCCCTCATAGGCTCTCAAGACCATAGAGAACCGCCCAAACTTATCAACTCAACCCAAGAAAAGTCTCCAAATAATGGCATCATCCAGGTACGATTCTCACATATGCAAATCCAGGTGACACTACCAAAGTATTTTTAAGAAACCTATTTTTGTATACTATGGATAGCGTACTAGATTCTGCCATTTATATTCTGCTTAGGTTTGTGAACAATGTACAAAAATTATGTTGAAGGGGCACACATTTGGAAGTGTTCGCCTTTTGAATTACAAATGGTAATTGATGAAGCAGCTGGTGGACCTGTGTCGATCTTAAGACAATTGCCGACAGACGCCAACATCTGATTGAGGCATTGAATGCTGCCCAGTCGAGGGGTCTCTTGGCAATTAAGAATTTCAATGGGACAACTGCAAAGTTCCCTGTTGAGGTTAAGCCCCATGCATCCCTCAAATCCAGCAAGGGCGCCATCTAGTGTCCCGATTTGATTGAAATCCCAGAACAAAAGATTTTGCATGAGCTGCACACACAGTATGTCACAGGTGTTCGCAGTGTGCAATGGCACTGATGGTGTCAAGTCACCTACAGCTTCTCTCATCTTAACTTTTGGTGTGTGTGATCTTCCCTCAGTTATCAAAGTAGGTACTTGAATGTGCGTGTTAAGCAGTTTATTCCTGCTCCTCTCTGTTGCTACGACTGCCAACAGTTTGATCATTCCTCTGCAAAATGTCGGAATACACCAGCTTGTTCGAAGTGTGCTGACCCACCACATCCAGATACTCAGTGCAGCAAGCTGCTGAAATGTGTGAACTGCAGCAAAGGCCTCCTGGGCTCGTCGAATGAGTGCTCTGTTTACCAGGAGGAGCTAGCGGTTACACGAATTCGGGCTACTGACAAGGTTTCCTTTGGTGAGGTATGGAAATTCTTCCGTGCTCTCCAGGGCCTGAAGCCTTCTGTGCCTTATTGTGTTGTTGCTAATGCTAGACCAGCAGTGAAGGATGTGGGTACACACATAGTCGATGTGGCTACCCAGACTGGATTGTCTGAGAGTACACCGCCGAAGCCATAGGTAGTCCAGATGACCCTAACTACGTCTGTCAGTACACAGTGTAGGCCAACTTAAATGAAACTGTCCAAACTGTCTGCTGTTAGCAAATCTTATCAGTAGGTTTCCGCGTACAGAATGGACAAACCGAAGACTTTGTCTCTCGTATCCCTTCCTGTGAGTGACCGTGATTCACAGGATCACATAAGCTGACCCACTTGTACTGTCTCCTCAGAGCAAGAGTCTGCAATGGCGGTTGATGTCGATTCTCACAACACTTGTGATGGCTCAGAGGGCTTTAAGCCATTTATAACCAGACATAGAGGGAAATTGAAGTAGATGTTTCTGCACACTTTCTTTCCATAACTTATGTCCCTCATAAAGTGACACTGCAGAGGATATTTAGATAATCATGATGAACTGAAACAGCTCCTAGTTTCCCTCACCCCTACAGTCATTTGCCTTCAGGAAACACACTTTTGTCCCACAGATACTGCCTCCCTTCGAGGTCACACGTTCTTCCGCCTGCATAACGTGTTGATGGACCGTGCCTATGGCGGTGTCTGTCTTGTTGTGAAGTATTCTGTTTACCATGAAGTTGTTGCCCTTCGTACTACTCTGCAGGCAGTGGTGGTCAGGGTTTACCTCTGTATATTTGTCACTGTTTGTTGTGTATATGTACCCCCCCCCCCCCCTCGATGTGTAAGGTCAGCTTTAGAGGTCCTTTCATCTCAGCACTCACCTTTGTTTCTGATCGCTGGCGACAATACAATCAATCAGATATGGGGTTCAGACCACAGGGACGATCAGGGTCGTATGGTAGTTGTGGCTCATCATTTCTCATTTTGCCCTGTTGAACACTGGTACTCCCACACTTCGCCACTCATTCTGGCAGTTCATCCTGCATCAATCTTTCCTTTTGTAGCCCAGCTTTGGTCACCCACTTTGATTGGTCTATACACCCAGATCTCTGTGGGAACGACCATTATCCAATCTTGTTAGATCACATTTTGTTTGCAGCCCCACCCATACCACCTTGCTGAGTGCTTAAGAAAGCCGACTGGGCTCATTTCCAGCATTCCCTCCACTTCACTGCTATGGTTTCTCTTGGTGTGACTGTGGTAGTGGAACTCTTCAGCTCTATTGTTGTCAGCTGGAGAGTCTGCTATCCCCCAATCTTCACCTTATGGTCGTAGGCGTGCATCTTGGTGGAGGTATGCAGGTATGCTATCCATGCTCGGCGATGTGCGCTCAAGACGCTTTCGTGCTCGCCCCACTCAAGCTAACCTGGAGCTTTTTCGCGTATTAGGGGCTCGCGCCCGACGTGTCTTCGAGGACAGCCACCAGAAGTTGTGGAGAAATTTCATTTTGTCGCTCACAGTACATGCTACCAGTAAGTTTATATGGGAGAATGTTTAGAAGCTGAGTGTACAATCTCTCGTAACACAGGTTTATTTCCTTTGGTTCAACTAAAATATTGTTACAGAGGGAACAAACGTAGCAGATGCTTTGGGTCAATATTTTGCAGATGTTTCGAGTAGTGCATATTACTCCCCCTCATTTCGAGCATTCGAGGAGACATGCATGATGGTAGGTGTCCTCTTTGGTGGCTCGGGTGAAGAGGACTACAACCAGCCTTTTAATCTTCTCGAGTTGAATCAGTCTTATCACACTCAAATAATACATATGTTGGCCCTGGCTATTCATTATGCTAATTTGCAACACCTTCCACTTGGCGGAAAATTATTTCTGCATTAATTTTTAATAATATTTGGACCCCTGGTGTTTTCCCCTTGAGTTGGTGCAAGTCAACCCTTGTGCCCATCTTGAAACCAGGGATAGTCAAAGGTGAAGTTTCCAGCTATCATCCTATTTCCCTCACCAGCTTCGTCTGTAAGACCATGGAGCATATGGTTAATGCGCATCAGCAGCAATTGATTCTTAAGTGTGCTTTCCGTAGAAATAGTTCTGCGGCGGATCATTTGGTCATCTTGGAGGCCGCCATACAGACCACCTTGCTGTTTTCTTAGTTCTGGACAAGGCATATGACACAACATGGTCTCTTCAGACAGCTGTCTATTTAGGGTTTTCGTGGACATATCCCTGGTTTCATACAGCAGTTTATGTACTTCTGTACCTTCAGGGTTCGCAGTGGTGTTTCCTATTATATGGAGTTTATTCAAGAGAATGGTGTGCCACAGGGTAGCATATTAAGTGTTGCCCTGTTTGCTGTCGCCATCAATGACATTTTCCATGTCTGACTATGTGTACTGTATTTTGACGATTTTACTATCTGCTGTCATGCTGCAACTGAATGGTGGTATTACTCACCTAGCCTTCGAGACCTCCATCAATGGTGCATGGGGCACCATATCGAAGGCCTTCGGACATTGAGGTCAGTTGCATAGAGGGGCTTCCCCTTTGAGGTGTTCACGTTCAGAACCTCCGCCAACAGCGCAATGCTTTCGGCCAGGCTGCCCTTCTCAATAAAGGCGCTCTGCTCGGGCTTGATCACAATGCCCTTCTTGTTTTGAGCTCCCAATAACTTATGAAAGTGGCGCAGAACAACAGACGTGATGGAAATTGGCCTGAAGACTGCAGCCACAGTCGTTTGGGAGACCTTGAGTATCAGCACTGTCCAGGCAGCAAACATCCATTTGGTGACAGTTTCAGCAAGCAGGTAGTTGCCAAACATGCACTTCAACTCGTCGGGCTCCTTAGTCCACTCACCGATTCTGATCCCGTCCAAGCCAGGTGAGGACTGCCCTTTCAACCTAGGTCTTTGCACCTCCTCTGTGGAGCTTTCCCCCCTGATACTATGCGGGTCTTCATCATAGTACTTGACCTCTTCACCCATGAGGCCACAGCCCAGGAGAAGAGGTCTGCCCACCAGGCGCCAACCTCGCGGGGTGGGGGGAAGTCACACCACCAATGGGTTCATCCTGCAGGATCTTCGCAGCCACCTTAGACCTGTCTTTTCTCCACAGAGCTTGTAATGTTGCATATTCCTGCCTCCTAACCTGTTTCCTGGTGCCTACATATGGGTGCTCCAGGGTTTCGGGCAGGGGATTCACGCAGTCAATGACTTTGAACGACGTCTGGAACCATATATCAGTATACCCCAGTACAGCCTCATCTTTCACTGCTGCGTCGACTGGCTCCATTAGGATTTCCAGATGATACCGTCCATGACCCATAAATGCAGACAACTCAGTACTTAAGGCGAGCTGTCTCTCTCTCCGAGTGGGCTTCGGTATAACAACCACCACTTTCACTTTGGGAACCACCACACCACCACCTCTAGGTGTTCAAGGTAAATTAGCAAAGGGCACCCGTGGACCACCGCTTTGGCAGATGAGACAGAGGGTCTTAAAGCTGAAAACTCCGAATCTCTCTCACCAACTGGTGGTATTTGGGCAGCTTTCTTTGGGACTTCATACTGTCCAGAGAAAGCTCAGCAAACAGACCCTTGCCATGCAACACCGCCACGAGGGCCTGGTTCACGAACCTGGTTTCATCAGGGAGGAAAACTTCCTTCCTGGCCATTATCCAAAGTTCTTCATTGGTCCACCTCGGCCTCCTCGAGGCTGGACCTGGCAGACTGTCATTATATTGGGCCAAGTGTGCTTGCTCGCATGCACACCACGCCCAATCTTAGAGTCGAATCCAAGTCGCACCACTTACAGGGAAACAGAGGCATGACTGCTGGCTACACCACAACCAAAGAAAACAATAGTGAAACCGGTTAAAAGAAGACGTCTGTGCCTCAGCCAGAGGGTGGAGGCTAAACACACGTCTGTCAATAAATTGCACAGAGCATCAGCCACTAGAACCCAATCTTAGTTACGAGCTGCAAGAGTACAGAGAAAGCAAAGTCAACACCACCATGCACACTCAGTACAGCTCATGTCCAGTGGTCACCACGTGAAGGTGCTGGGATAAATTTCATGCACCACCAAAGAGAGTCATAGTTACTCCCACCATTTACCAATTCTTCCTTGAACTTCTTCGCTTTGATGTTTGGGATCAATGGGCAGAAATCTCATAGACTCTAACCCAGGCCCCTGGTCATGCTGGGTGGAGAGCAAGTCCTCCTAGTGATGCACAGTTCACACCACACCGGGTGGACTCAATAGGGCAGTATTCTCAGGGGTAGAGAATCTTACATCGTGGCGAGGAGTTGGCAAAGGGCTTACTCCCCCCAAACTGCCAGCGCAGCAGCCAGGCAGCAGGACCGAAGTCCCCCAGTGGCGCCCCATCCATGGGTCCAGCAATGATTTAAGCCTGCCCTAGAGGCACGCGAACTGTCACTCTAACCATGCACCAGGCTATTCCTTACACCTGGTCCTACCCAGGCCAGAGAGCTGGAAGTTCATGACAGCCACCTACCAATAAGAAAGACACCCTGCGCTACTATCAGTTCGACAGTTTGTCATGCCTAGGACACCCTGGGTGGGCCAGTTTTTAATGGCCGGAATCCATCCCACTGCAGGACTGGATTGCCCGTGCTGGCGGGCGCACCATAAAACCCTCTTCCAAGATGGGGTCAGTGAATTGCACAGCTGACTTCACGAGGGATGCCTCTCCTAATATCAGGAGGCCTGTAGAGACAGGCCACTTCGAGCTAAGTGCTTTAGCAGTAGGACTGCCCTCTCCAGCTTACGTATCGGCCAGCCAACGGAACAGCCCCTGTGGCACTCATTCCCAGTTCTCTAACAATAGCATTGTAATTGTACGTTGTGGCCCCATAACCAGTTATAGGCCAGGCACCACTTCTGCACATGCAGTGAAGCTACACTTCCGGATCTCCTCGATTCCCACCTTACCGTCCCCAAAGCTAGTATGCCCCAATGCTGGCAGCGAGTATTTAAACTGCTGCCAGCATGATACCAACCCATTTGGCCATGCTTGGAATGCTGGGGTCACACTGATTGCCCAGCACTGGCCAGCCCGTGCTACTCCTTCCTTTTACTTGACAGTTATGGAGTCAACAAGCCCGCCACCAAGCTATGGCTGTTCACGACCTAAGCTTCGTGAGGGAGGTGTATACCCCTTTAAGTTGGACCGAGGCCCTCCCGGGGTTGCCCACGTTTGTTGACACAGTGCATCACTGACCACCAGACACAAATGGAGGTTATACCCACCTAGATGACGGGGGCAGTGTAAGACTTCCTAAGGTCCAGGGACCAGTGGTACAAATTGCCACCAGTTCATGCCATGGAACTATATAAAGAGAGTTTAAGGAGATCCCGTATTTTATATCTTGCACATCCCTAATCACTTTAGCTCCTATAGCTTAGACAGAGTCGCCTGTAAGATTATTAATACATTTTTTTATTGGCTGGGGTACGAATCCAGTACAACATGTACAAACCGTATGATAATTACAATAAAATAACAATTAACAATCTGTGACTGTAATAACGTTACAGCTTCGAGCGGTAAATGATGGGGGGAATAAAGGCAGGCAGATTTCAAACCGCCTCAGATTCTTTACATGAATACTATTTGTAACAACTGTTATGCATAAGTTAATATTAATAATACTTAGAGACACAATTTTGTGGTAAATCACAATAAAACGAAATAACACGAAATATGGCCAAATGTGCGATATCCCATGAAATTAACCGATTTTATTTTTCGCTTGACGATGATAGGGTGGCAATGTTGGAGTAAGACAGGCTCAACTGCTGCTGTTTTGAGGTAGTAGTTGTGCCGTTCTTATTCCAAGAACTAAACTGACAGGCTGTCACTTAACAACCGAAAAGAAAAGGACAGGTGGGAAAAGATGCCCTGTTGCGAGATAATCATCTATGGGAAGAGGAAAGTGTATGGAAGAGAGAGAGAGAAATGGAAAGAGACATGCTGTTCCCAGCCCACTGTAGCCGCCTGCTGTGACAGGCACTTCGAGATAATCATCTATAGCATGTAGTGTGGGTTGCCGAATTACCAGCTTTGCAGGGGTCGCACAGCTGCTCCAAACTGTCATTTCAGTATTTCAAATATTTTAAAAGTAGTATTAAATCTGACATTAATTTATTAGCAACTGACAGTGCTTCAATTTTACTCTCAGTAAAATAAGTGTGTGCTGAATTAAAAAACTAAACATATTAATAATTTTTAATTTCCTGAATGTAAACAAAGTAGAATTATGTTGAGAAATGTGGTATACAAACTCGTCGATTTAATATTTTCTATGTGATTAATTATTTAAGTTCCCGAGACCTAAAATTAAAAATATATTACTTAAGTATTCTTTTGAGTACCACTTATTCTCCAATTTTGAAGAATCTATGTGAAATTAATGTACCTATTATTTTGTATGTTTACTTAAAGCATAAGATATTACATAGTGTGACACTGACTTTTAACACAGCTTTCCAAAATACTTTTAGTGCTAGTAGAAGACTTTAAGTTCATTGTTTTAAGTGTTCTTGGCTGTATACTATATATTTTATTAATAAATCATGAAAGTATTATTCTTTTATAACATAAAGTCTCTTCTAATGTGGGTATCTGTATCCGAGTATCAGCAGTATTGGCTCACAAGAATCGGTATCAGCAGAATATGCAAAAAGTGGCATAGGCCCAGCCCTAATTTAAATTTTCTGGGCATACTTAATTAAATTTTTTATTTGAAATACGTCGTGGTAATTGACTGATTCTAATATGAGACTTTTACACATTTAGGAAAGGAAGCTATTATTTAATTTTTTGATGAGTTGAATAAGTGCAGACATGGTTTCTTTTGTATAGGTCTGAAAATAAAGACTACTTGAATATGAATAAACTATTGGCACTGGTAAGAGTGGCACTGTGTAACCAGTATTGGTAACTGTGAGTATCTGTAAAATTTGGTATCGGCCCAGGCCTGATTTAAATCCTGAAGTATATACCGTAATGCATGTAATTTGTGTTGGAAAAAAATAAAACCAATAACACCGAAATCTAATAAAAATAACACCGGAATGTTCTTAAAAATAAAAACACAAAATCTTGCCTCTAATAATACCTATTAATGTCAGCCACTCAGTTATAATTTTTAATTTAAACCACAAATAATACAACCATTCGTTTATCCACATATATACAATTTATACTAGATCAGTATCAATTGAGTCTAATTATATATATGTTATTAGGTTAAGGCATTAATAGCAAAGGTGTGTTTATACTAAATGTACGCTCTTAGGTTGCGTATCACGAAGAACCTTTTGTATAAATGCAACAAGCAATTTGGCTAACCTCTGATTTAGCTACACTTTATTGCATCTCAATATTAACAATAGTTTTACTATGTCCATATGCTTTGAAAATGTACATGCAAATTGTGACATTTCTTAAAGTTCCATTTACTTTCCATATGTATTTTTGTCTTGTCCTCCATCTCTTCAAAACAGTGATTTAGATCTACACAAACCTCATGCCAGCATTTCTAGTTGCATTCTGTCTGTGAATATATCAAGAGTTTGACGGTAGTCAGGCTGCTGTGAAGGGGTTACTGAGATTTTCGGGGGTGGCAAAATAAATTGCCGGGAAAAATAAATGTTGGTTAGGATTATACGATACCCGGGCACCAGGCATTGTGCAGTGACAATGCTGTGATGTGGTAGAGCTGACTCTGTTTCTCTGGGTCGTGTGCCGACGACCAAAGGCGGTGATCCTTCCGGCATTGGAAGTTCCTCAGTTGTTTATAATTAAAACATACGTATTGCACAGTGAATTCTAGGCGATCCACGCACCACAATTGAACTAAACGAATACAAAACTCAAAATGCATACATAAACAATAGAAAAACTATTGCTTGATAAAACACTTTAATGGGAAGGTGGGGGCCCCATCCCCTTACGCGACCAAAGGCAACCTGAATGAAAAACACTTAGCCACATGTACTTTCCAATGGATTTATTACAGTTTCTATACTAGAAACAACTTGCAATCAGTGTCGAGCTTAACCCACCGACAGGATAGCACTGTTACAAAATGGCACGAAGCTGATAAAATTTAGTTGTACATTCAGCCTTCCCTGGCGACGCAAGCGAAGGGAAAGTGAGAGATGGTGAGTCCCAGGCAGCTGTTACGAAAGGTTCCTGTTAATTAAAAGTCAATTGATGTGAAGTGACTGAACAAAAGTTGAAGACTGCCCGGGCGTGCAGGAAATCGCCGAGACAACAGACACGGGATGATCACTAAACTCTATAGCGCAGTGCACCGTCCGAATTGGTGGCAGGTGGGCTGCGGTACTACTTTCTTACACTTGGTAAACATTGTATCTACACTTGCACTCACCTTACGTGAATAGAACTTGCATTAAAATAGGCGCGCTTGCGAAACATAAACATATAACATAACGTAGACTCTGGTGGATGAGGTGAATGTGTTAAACATGTGAGTGGAAAAAAAACACTGGAACTCTACTATTATGGCCTCTAGGGCTTAAAGGAGAGTTTCTCATAGTGTTGTTTATGCACACGTTACTTGTGTGGCATTCTCCTTGCATTTATTTGCATGTCAGCCCTGGACAGCTCACAAGTTCTCTTTCCTCAGATGCATGCACGCAAGCATACTTGGCCGCATGGCCTCTCTACAATTTCCTGTTTGGCACTTCTTTGCTTCACATGTGTCACTGCGGTTCAACTCCCGTGCACTGATGCGGTGTGTTCGACCAATTCGAATACACCCCTGAACCACACTGGTGCACGTGGATGCGCCGGTGTCGGCTGTGTTGCAATGACTTCTGAGGGGCGCTGTCGGCGTCAGGTTTTATATCATAATTCAGGTCTGGTCATCACTAACAAAGTCAAAACATCATTGTCAATCTCGCCTGTGATTTTACACCAAAATTAAACACACCACAGGAACAAATAACTTGCCTGGAGTACTGGACGACCGACAAAAGTCTGTGTGTGTTAAGAGATTGCATAAGGTCATGTATGTCACTGTCACTTTGGGATGGCCAGCACCGGTGCATCTGCAGTGCCAATGGCCGGCCAAATACGCTCTGTGCGATTGCCGGCCAGTGTGAAAGGAACCATGAGCTTCTTCATGCCACTAATGGAATTTTGCAGCTGTCCAAAACCGGTGTATGTGCAAGGGGCCTTAGTGTTCAAATACTGGATGCGTATGCACGTTCTTATTCTTACAAAACATTTAACAACTTCCTCTAGAAATTTATGATTATTAGTTCTAATTAGTTAGAATTTTATTAGCTTGAGATGGATTAGGTTTGGTTTTTTATTGCTAAGTTATTTATCATCAGAGTGTTAAGTCTTTTAATGCTGGGATAATTACTGCTTTATCTAAACGTGTTGATGATAGAATGTTATGTCTATTGCTTGAATATTTATATATGGGAAATAATGTCCAGCAAATCAAGAACCCTTTTTTATTTTACATACATTTTTGCTATGAAAAATCAGCAAAACTCATTTGATAAATGCAAAAAATTCATTAGTGGGTTATTTTAAGCTGCCCTTTGATTGAAAATGGATCGAGCTATTGTCCTTGGAATGGGAATGACCGATGCCAAGGTAGGATATTTTTTCCTGAAACGGTGAGCTATATAACCAACATACTTTAGCTCTTCAAAAGAGATTTCCTCACTTGAAATGGGTGCAAGATTTAAATTGTAGCAGGTTTCTTCTCTGACAAGATCTGTTTCATTTGAAGGTTTTTTTTTTTTTTTTGGAACATCTATGTGAAATGCATTTCCCTGTGCAAAAGTAGTTTTGTACTTTCATTTTTATGATTGCTTTCCTCATTCTTTCCATTTAATGGTATGTTGCTAATCAAACATGTTACGTCTGTCTATCTGTATTTTTCTGTTCGGCAAAAACTGCTGCAGAATGCGTTCCTAACACATACTTTCAAATTCTGTATTTGAAGTCAATGGTAAATGGATGTTTTGATGTCCCATTATTCTAATGTATGAATCTCTCTGTGGTGTCGGGGTTTCAGAATACCATACCACCCCAGCCACCTTGTGCATGTTGTAAGAGGCGACTAATCGGGACGTGGTCGGGAACTGAAATTTATTCGGACCATCATCTCATTTTTCTTTCTTAGTCTTCTCTGTCATCCATTTTCTTTCGATCTAATGGGGTCTCGTCACATCATCTTTCTCTACACCATCGTCTCGTGCCAGGGCGATGAGTGTCTGTCCTCACAAATGAGTGCTGCCTCCAATTTATGTGCTCATACATGTTGCCTTTAGTAGTGATGGTCTAACAAATCCTTCTCACTGTCCCAGAAGGCAATTCTAGGTGCGGAGCCCAAATCCACATACATGTACACCCATGTAGTACCAATTGATGCCTTCTTGGCAAGAGGGGTTTAATGGCCGACCAGTCCATGTGCCCAAATGTGCCAGGAAAACGTGTTACCGCTGTATGGAGGAGGTCGGTGTAATCAACCACAAGTCCCCTGAACTGGCACCCAAGGGTGTCCTCTATAGTGCAGAGCCTGGAATGTTTTCCCAGGTAGGGAAATAAAACTGGCCTCACTCAGGATGTAGGATTTGCCCCTGGTTTGCCCTGGTGTTCACTTTGGTGTGCTACTGAGGCAGTAATTTGTAGTGAATAGTGGCGAAGGGCTCCTACCTACTACTTAGGTATGTGGGAGGTTGGTCTCACTCTTAACGGCATAGCCGGTGTTTTAACTGCTGGATTTTTTCTCCCTCCCCCTCTCAAACTGCAAGCTGAGGCCGATGAGTCCTAATATGGAGGGCCTTCACCATGGCTTCTAAAAGCACTCCCAAAAGGGGTTGCACCCTCAACAGCCACATCAAATGGCACTGATATGACGCAGGCAGTGATTCGAATTGTGGTGCTGTTCTGAATGATTCTACTCCAGTTAAGTTACCTACACCATGTTATTTGGTAATTTGAGGTATCAAAGGGCACACGTTTGAAAAGGTGTCGCCTTTTGAACTATAAAAAGTTTTACGAAGTAGCTGGAGGTCCTGCCAAAGGCCCGAGCTCCTGGTGGAGACGTTGAATGCTGCCCAGATACGGAGGTTCTTGGTGATGAAGACTTTCAATGGGGCAACTGCATAGTTTTCTGTTGAGGTCAATCCCATGTGTCCCTCAACTCCAGCAAGGGTGTCCTTTGGTGTCCCGACTGGACATCCCGGAACAAGGGATTCAATGTGAGTTGCAAACTTAGTATGTCACAGATGTTTGCCGTGTGCTGAAGACTACTGATCGTGTCTGTCAAGTCACCTACAGCTACTCTCATCTGAACTTATAGTGTGTGTGATCTCCCCTCCGTTATCAAAGTAGGGGTACTTGAATGTGCCTGTTAAGCAGTTTATTCCTGCTCCTCTATGTTGCTACAATTGTCAACAGTTTGGTTATTCCTCTGCAAAATGTCTGAATACACAAATTGTCCGAAGTGTGCTGACCCACCTCATCCAGATACTCAGTGCAGCAAGCTGCTGAAATGTGTGAACTGCAGAAAATGACATTTATTATGGTCGAAGGAGTGCTCTGTGTACCCAGGAAGAACAAGCTGTTTAACGGATCTGGGATACCAACGAGAGTTTCCTTTGTTGAGGCATGGAAACGTTCCATGCTATCCAGGGTCCGAAGTATTCTGTGCCTCAGTGTTGTTGCGGATGCTCGACCAGCAGTTAAGGATGTGTGTACACAGACATTCAATGTGGCTACCCAGAAGCAACAGGTAGTCCAGATGACATGGGCTACGTCTGTTGGTATGCAGTGTAGGCCAGCTGAAACGAAATTGTCCAAACCTTCTGTTAACAAATTTTGTCAGGAGGCTGCTGCGAAAAGGATAGACAAGCCAAACAAAGACTCAGTATCTCGTATCCCTTCCTGTGAGTAACTATGATTAGCGGGATCACATCAACTCGCCCCCTTGACATCCTGTCTTCTCGGTGCAAGAATATGCGATGAGGGTTGATGTCGATTCTCACAACACTGTTGAAGGTTCAGAGTGCTTTAAGCCAATGATAAGCAGACATAGAGTGAAATTTATGTAGTTATTTCTGCACACTTTCTTTCTATAACTTCTGTCCCTCATACAGTGGAACTGCTGAGGATATTTCAATTATCATGAACTTAAACAGCTTTTAGTGTCCTCCACACCTACAGTCATTTGCTTTCAGGAAACACACTTTCATCTTACAGAAACGGCCTCCCTTCGAGGTCACACATTCTACCACCAGGATAACGTGTGGTGGACCGTGCTTGTGGCGGTGTCTGTCTTGTGGTGAGGGATTCTGTTTACCATGAAGCTGTTGCCCTATTCACTGCTCAGCAGGCAGTGGCAGTCAGGGTTTTTCTCGGTTTGTTTGTCCATGTTTGTTGCGTATATGTACCTCCCACCAGTGTGTACAATCGGCTGATTTGGAAGTCCTTTCATTTCAGTTCACATCTCCATTTCTGGTTATTGGTGACTTCAACACTCACAATCAGATATGGGGTTCAGACCACAGGGATGGCCGGGGTCGTATGGTAGTCATGGGTCACAAGTTTACATATTGTCCTGTTGAATACTGGTACTCCTACACACATCACCACCCATACTGGTACTTTGTCCTGCATCAATCTTTATTTTTGTAGCTCAGCTTTGGTCACCCACTTTGATTAGTCTGTATACCCTTATCTCTGTGGAAGTGACCGTTTTCCAATTGTGTTAGATCGCGTTTCGTTTGCAGCCCCTACCCAGAACACCTCGCTGGATGCTTAAGAAAGCTGACTGGGTATATTTCTAGCATTCCCTCCACTTCCCTGTGGAGGTTCCTCTTGAGGTGAATGCAGCAGTGGAACTCTTCAACTTTATTGTCGTGTTAGCAGGGGAGCCCACTATCCCCCAATATTCACCTTGTGGTAGTAGGCATGTTCCCTGGGTGGAGTGACAAATGCTAGGATGCTGTCCGTGCTCAACTACGTACGCTAAGGCGCTTAGTGCTCACACCGCTCAAGCTAACCTGGAGCTCTTCTGCATGTTGGGTTCGCGCTTGACGTGTCGTCAAGGACAGCCGGCGAACATCCAGGAGGAACTTCCATTTCACAGCTCATGGTACATGCTACCAGTAAGTTTATCTAGGACAGTGTTCGCATTTTGTGCGAACAATCTCACGCCACACAGGTTTCCTTCCTTCGGGTCAATAAAGATATTGTTACCGAAGGGACTACCTTAGCGGATTTATTGTGTCAATATTTTGCAGATGTTTCGAGCAGTGCCACATTACACTCCATTTCAAGCCATCAAGGAGACATGCAAGATGGTGGGTGTCCAATTTGGTGGCTTGGGTGAGGATAGGGTTACCAGACAGTGAGAATAAATATAGAGGACATTCACCTCGCAAAAGGATGACATTTCACTAAAAAGGAGGACAACGAAAATTCTTCTGACCCGTAAATTAATTATTCTGGAGTGAAATTCTTTATGTTATTTTGGTATTTAATAAGGTTTCAGTATTGTTGAGAACCACATAATAAGATAGCAAGAATTTCAAGCAAAAAACTTTCAAAAGTTCATTAAACTGAATAAAAAACGTTATAGTGCCAGTTAAAATAAAATATTATGAAAGTTAAGAGCTTGTAACTTAAACTTGAATGCTTAAATTTATTTTACGAAACAAAACGTTAGAATACAGACACTGCAGTATAGATGGTATTCTAAGGATAAATTACACTATATATATATTTATTTATTTTATATATATTACTTAGATGGTATATTCAAGAACACACAATATTTTAATGTTAATAACCAAGCATTTACACACTATCAAAGAACACGTATTTTCATGTGAATAACCAGTGAATGTTGCACATACACCAATAATAGTTACATAATTAGCAAACAAACATGTGTTTTCAATATTTTTCTGATGAACTTATTTTGTTCAAGATTTTAGGATTCTTAAGCAGATATGAATAAAAGTTTTTGGAATTGTAAACTACTGTGATGATGGATGACAGTTTCTGATAGCAGTATGTTTCTCTCCTTTGTCCACTGGCTGCTTATCATTGAAAACATTCTATCCACCGATGAATTGTGGCCTGGTATAGAGATAAAAAATTTGCATACTTTCAGAAGTTCTGAGAACTGGCATGAATTTTTGCATTCACTGAAAAATGTTTTCCATATCACATTGAGACAATCATCAAAAAAACTTTCATCCTGTTCCTTGAGAAATGCTATCAAATAACAATACTGATGATCAAAAAATCTTACATCATCAACACTAATGCTCTTTCCCTTCAAATATGTTATGCTTGGTAACAATTAGCCAAATTCAACATTTCGCCTGTATTTCAAGTCCATCCACTTGAAGCACTAGGATTCCTCAAAATTTGCTGTACATTTTTCAAAATAACTAATAAATGCGTCATACAGTATCTGGTATTCTCCTAAAAATCTCGAACAATCTTCTTCCATACACAATCCATCTTGTTTGCAGTTATTCACCAATTCTCTCACTTTCAAAGGAACAAAATTATGACGGTGCCTTTCTTTTAGACAATGAAGCGTTGACTCCAGATGGTTCAATATCTCCAAAAATACAATTTCTTTCCTTTTCAATGGCTTGTATTTTTGAATCTAAGACAGACATAAGAGAGTGCAGAAACCACAAATAAATTTCTGAAAATTCGTCTTTCAAAAAATTTCTTGATTAAGTTTGGTGGCTGTGGTTGGCTAAGAAAATATGACTTTATATTTGGAAATAATTTAAGTATTCGCTCAATAGCTGAGAAAAGACTCGACCAACAAGTTTTACTGTGCGATAACAGTTGTTAACTAGTTAACTGGTATCAACTGAGTCACATAATTCCTTGAGAGTTTCTGTAGATGGAAAAGTAATTGAAAACTTTCATGACTAATGATTCAATATTATATTTAAGCAAGTCGGCTCCATGTTGTAAAGTATTATGCAAATATGTGCTAGGCAACCATCTCCTACAATGTCTCTACCAAGCCTGTTTTTTTTTTTTTTAATGAATACACATTTCGTCCATATTTTCTGTTCAGACCACGAAAGTTAATGTTTGCATTGTCTCTAGAATACGCGACACATTTGGAGCTAAGGCCATATTTTTCTAAGGTATTTAAAACGAAACTGGTTATAGTCTCAGACTGTTCGTTTTCTAGGGCTTGTATTTCAATAACCTTGGTTTTCGTCCCGCCTTCTTCCCAGTCAAACTATTGAATAAGAATGGGAAATATTTTCATTGATCCATGATTGCTGGCGTCTGTAGTGACGCCAAAACATGAAATCCTTCTCGTTGTCTCAACAACAATGTCAGTTGCATGAGGAGCAATGACATTTAGAATAATCACTTCTGCTTGGTTCTAGCACATGAAATATTTTTTGCAGTTTCTGAGACTTCAAAAATTTTCCTATTTTGGCTAGATGTACAATCCATGAATTTAATGGTATGAAATGACAATGCTCCTTCTGTAGTGCTTACTTTACTGCTTACTTTATTTACAAACTAAGAATTTACAGCTGCAGTTGATGAAGAGCTTCGAACATTTTTCCTGTGTTTTTCATTACTCACCTGACGTTCCAAGTCAGTAGAACTTCTATTTGCTACAGTAACGCAACACACATTTAGCTTCATGGCCTGTTCTTCCGAATAAAGTTTGGAAATTTAGTTTTTAAAGTGTCATTAAATTTACACTTTCTTTTAGACATTTTCTCATACTCAAGGAACAAATATAGTTTGTTGACAGTTAGTACTACATAAATACGTAAACATTCTGAAACTTTTCTAGCATTTAAACTCAAACGGAGCAAACACTGCTTGTTACACAGGTTCTAACACAAACTAGGCTTGGATGTGCAGCTTGTTTTTAGCTGGCTTTTCATACCTTGTCCTGCCATCTATATTTGTTTACGACAACTTGTAACACACCGAGATGCCATGCTCCTATGTATCTTGATGCTACCTGTTATCGAACCACAGACTTATGTGGTGGTTTGGCATTCTACTCGGAGTTCACATGCACACGACGGACCCATACACCATACGCAACACAAGCGTTGTGTCGAACTGTCGTACGTGCGTGACAACAGCTCCATAAATAACAAATTCAGCATGCAGTTGTGTACAATGGTGACATGGTATCTTGATACAGCTGTCCACTGGGGGATTTCGTGGACATCTCCCTGGTTTCATACAGCAATTTATGTCTTACTTTTTGTGGGCGCTAATGACGTCGCTGTCGTGCGCCCCATAACTCCGCTCACTCACCCATGCACTCGTTTTTTTTAAATGCCTTTTGTTTTGCTTGCCATGGAGGTTTTTATTCTTTTTTCCCCCTGACTTTGGTTTTTGCGTCCTGTGGAGGTCTTTACTGTGTTTTGATTTTTATCTTCTTGTGGACGCTACTGACCACGCTGTTGTGTGCCCCACAACCCCTTTTACTCACTTTTGCCTCGTGTTGAGGTTTTTACCTTTATTGCCTTTGTGGAGGTTTTCATCCGTACCCCTCTTACTCACTTTTGCCTCATGTTGAGGTTTTTACCTTTTTTTCTCTCTTTTCTCTATGGAGGTTTTCATCAGTTTTTATACAATTTTTGTTTGTCTCTGCTTAAGAATTTTTTTTCCCATGTTTCCTTGCCTTTTAGTTTTCCTCCCCATGGAGGTTTTCTTATTCCTTTTTACCTGAGTTTTATTTTTGCCTTCCATGAAGATTTTGTATCCTGAGTTTTATTTTTGCCTCCCGTGGAGGTTTTGTATCCTTCTTTCACCTGAGTTTTATTTTTGCCTCCCGTGGAGGTTTTGTATCCTTTTTTACCTGAGTTTTATTTTGCCTCCTATGGAGGTTTTTACAGTGTTCTACTCTTAAATTCTTGTGTGTGCTAATGACCTCGCTGTCGAGTGTCCCACAATATCACTCACTCACTCATTCACTCACACTAATATATGAGAAAAAGCTTTCCAAAACATTTCAATTCAATTTAACTGTAGTTATGTATGTGATGTGTTCATGTGATGTTCAAGAAAGTGGAGAGGGACGGAAGAGACTATTATTTTATTTGTGCGACAATCTGAAATGGCAACTTATGTTTTCTTTGTTTGGCTATCAGAAGATCCATTAGTTCATTATGCCCAGAGGGCATAAGTGGTTACTAAGACTAGAGATTTTATGGTTGTGAGGTATGATAGGGGCTGTAGCTTACAGTGTGAATAAGGATTGAGTTGAAGAGTCTTCAATACAGTGGGAACTTTGTGGGGAGGAGTTAGAGTCGCACAGGATAACTGGCGTAGCCGAACTGTCTATTTCTTCAGTTGTGCGGTGTGGTTATTACAGGTGCCTCTCTAGTAACGCTGGAAAAATGCAATGGTGGCTGGCGGATCTTGAACTTGAGTGTAGAGTTGTGCTAAGCAGTCTTGATCGTGAACACAGCAGGATGCTCTGCGAGCGGTTTCGCGTACGTGACAGCCTGTTTTTGACGTCATCTGTTGACTGTATGATATCACTAAAATGTCTTAAAACTCTCTGTGTCTCCGAGTTTTATTTTACACTGATTACAATGAATGTTACTTGAAACTTTGAATTAGGTTATGAAAGTTAACAAATGAACTTGCAATGACTTAATATTTAAAAAATGAAAGCTCTTAAAAATGTGCTCCCACCGTTACAAAATTTGTGTATTTTTACAAAATTATGAGGTATCTGAAATAAATTGACATTATACACGCGAAAAATTTACAGTAAACAATGCATTGGGATTTGTGATTGAAAACATTCATGACATGGCGGTAAATAAATAATTATGGTTTGTGATTCTGCTTAGGTGCTATAACTTAATCGGTGTGAGCACACACACGTTATGATAAAACCAAAATTCAAAATAAGAAAAAATGTGATGTTTTATATTTTACATGCACCAAATTTGTCCTGGAGTAAAGAAACGTAACAAAAAATATTTTGGTGTAGTATTTTGTTCTGTACAACATTTTTAGGAAACATTTGTTGTTTCTTCTACGATAGCTTCTCTCTTTCCATTTATCACTTTTCAAAAGTACTTCAGCAACCTGAGATTCAAGAGTGGCTCTCCTTACCTGTAGCTGCTGTAAATATATTGTTTTCTCAAACTATACAATAGCACCAATACTCTAAATCACCTGTGGAGGCGGGGTTTTTCAGAATACTGCCACAGCCACCCCGTACTTGTCATAAGAAGCGACTAATCCAGACGTGGCCAGGATCTGAAAGTGGTTCAGACCATAATCTTGTGCTTCTATCGTCATCCTTTTCTTTCCATCTCACAAGGTCCGGTTGCCATCTTCCTTTTCTACTGCATCGTCTCAGGTCAGGGCAATGTCCCTTCTTCCTAATGAGGGTTGCCTCCAAGTTGTGTGATCATATGTGCTACTTCTGTTAGTGACGTTCTAGCGAATCCTTCTGACAGGTCCAGCAGGCAAATCTAGGTGTGGAGTCCATATCCATTTACATGTAAACTCCTGTAGCACCAATTGATGTCTTATTGGCAGGAGGGGTGTCATGGTCAACTAGCCCATGTGACTAAACCTTCCAGGAAGGGGCCGGTGTAATCAACCACAAGTCTCCTGAACTGGCACCAAAAGTGTCCTCTATAGTGGGGAGCCGAGGGATGTTTTCTCAGGCAGGGGAATAAATCTGGCCTCACTCAGGATGTGCGTTTTTCCCCTGGTATACACTTTGGTGTGCTACTAGGGCAGTAATTTGCAGTGAATAGTGGAAAAAAGTAGCTATTCCTAAGTACTGCTTAGGTCTGTGGGAAGTTGGTCCTCCTACTAACGGCACAGCCCGAGAGGTGATTTTCATTGCTGGCTTTGTTTCTTTTTATCCCCCCAAACTGCAGGCTGATGCAGATGAGTCTTAGTATGGAGGGCTATACCATGGCTTCCTAACTCCTCAAAAGGGTGGCACCCTCAACAGCCACTTGAAACGGCACCGCAACGACACAGATAGTGATTTGGTTTGTGGTTCAGTCTACTGCAGTGAAGTTACATAATCCAAGTTTTTTTGATTATCTGCATTCTAGAAGAGCACACATTTGAAAAGGTGTCGCCTTTTGAATTGCAAAAAGAGATGGCGTAGCTGGTGGTCCTGTTGTTGACTGTAAGAGAATCAGCAAAAGGTGCGAGCTTCTAGTGGAGACATCGAATGCCACCCGGACAAGGGGGCTCTTGGCAACAAAGATTTTAAATGGGGCAACTGCAAAGTTTCCTGTTGAGATAAGTCCCACGTGTTCCTCAATTCCAGCAAGAGGATTACCTGGTGTCCCGATTTTATTGACATGCCGGAACAAAAGATCTTAGGTGAGCTACAAACTCAGTATGTCACAGATATTCGCAGTGTGCTGAAGACTACTAATGGTGTCAAATCACCTACAGCTAACCTAATCTTTACTTTCGGTATACGTAACCTTCCCTCTGCTATCAAAGTAGAATATTTGAATGTTCATGTTAAGCATTTCATTCCTGTCCTCTCCATTGCTACAACTGTCAACAGTTTGGCCATTCCTCTGCAAAAATGTCGGAATCCACCAGCTTGTTAGAAGTGTGCTGACCCACCAAATGCAATAGTCCTCAGTGCAGCAAACAGCTGAATTGTGTGAACTGCTGCATGGGACATCTCTTCTGGTTGAAGGAGTGCCCTATGTAAGAGGAGCAGCAAGCTGTTTAATCAATCCGGGCAACAGACAAGGTTTCCTTTGTTGAGGCACGGAAACTTTTCCATGTTCTTCAGGACCTGAAACCTTCAGTTTATTACAATATTGTTACCAATGTTTGTCCAGCAGTTAATAATGTGTGTACACAGTCAATGTTGCTACTCAGACTCAATTGTCTGTGAGTACACCGAAGCCACAGGGAGTCCGGATGACCCCGACCCCATCTCTCGGTACGCAGTGTAGGCCAGCTGAAAAGAAACTGTCAAAACCTTCTGTTAGCAAATATAAGAAATCTGCTGGGAAAAGAATAAAGTCAGACTCTGTCTCTTGTATCCCTTCCTGCGAGCGACCATGATTCGCAGGATCACATCCACTAGCCCTCTCGTCAGCCTGTTTCCTCAGTGTCAGAGTTGGCGGTTGATGTTAATTCCCAAAACACTGGTGAAGGCTCAGGGGGCTTTAAGCCAGTGATAAACAGACGTAAAGGGAAATTTAAATAGTTGTTTCTGCACACTTTCTTTTCATAACATATGTCCCTCATAGAGTGGAAATTCCTAGGTTATTTCAATAATGATGAAGAACTGAAACCGCTTCTACTGTGTCTCTCCCCTACAGTCATTTGCCTTCAGGAAATGCACTTTCGTCCCACAGAAATGACCTCCCTTCGATGTCACATGCTTTACCGCACGATTGGGTTGATGGACCGTGCCTGTGGCAGTGTCTGTCTTGTGGTGAAGGATTCTGTTTACCATGAAGCTATTGCCCTTTATACTGCTCTGCAGGCAATGGCAGTTAGGGTTTTCCTCGGTATGTTAGTCTCTGTAGCATATATGTATCCCCCCACCAGAATGATAGGTCAGCTGACTTTGAGTTGCTTTCATCTCAGCTCCCTCCTCCATTTCTGATCGTTGGCGACTTCAATATTTATAATTATATATGGGGTTCAGACTACAAGGACGGACGGGCTCATGTGGTAGTCGTGGCTCACCAGTTCACATATTGCCCTGTTGAACACTGGTACTCATACACACTTCACCACCCATACTGCCACTTCGTCCTGCATCAGTCTTTCTTTTTGTAGCCCAGCTTTGGTATATTTACCCATATCTCTAGGAAGTGACCATTACCAAATTATATTAGATCATGTGTGTTTTGCAACCCCAACCATACCACCTCGCTGGGTGTTTAAGAAAGCAGATTGGGCACATATGCAGCGTTCCCTCCACTTCATTGCTGAGGTTCCTCTTGACGTTAACATGGCAATAGAACTCTTTGAATCTATTGTCTGCTGGGGAGACTGCCATCCCCAAATCTTCACCTTGTTGCAGGCATGTTACTTGGTGGAGCAACGAATGCAGGAATGCTATCCATGCCCAATGTGTGCTCAGATGCTTTAGTGCTCACCCCACTCAAGTTAACCTGGTGCAATTCCGCGTATGTTGGGCTCGCGCTCACACTCGATGTGTCAAGAACAGCCGGCGAATATCCTGGAGGGACTTCATTTCGTCGCTGACAGTAGTGTGCATGTCAGAAACAAGTGGCCCTGGATGGTATGTGGGCGAGCTGAGCTGAGTTGAGGAGGCTGCATGGTGTCTGGGCCAGCGGTCAGGGGCATGCTCTCGTGCAAATAAAAACAGTTGCTTATATTTCTACACAATCACAAAAAATATATGGTAAGTGTTTTTAAAATAATGATTAAAAAGATGCACTTGGGGATAGGCTTGGTAATTTTTCGCACTCAAAGAAATAATTATCCAAAGTAATTTGCAGTTTCATGTGCGCAAGTAAAAATTAATTTCATTCCTAAAAATCAGCGAAAAAAATGAATTGCACACATAGCACAAACACACACACATACACATATATATATACATATATATGCATTAAGGCAATAAATTTAATGTGAGAATTAATCAAATGAACCATACTAAACATTACCTGACCGAAATCACCCAAATATCTGTCTGAAAAACCTTTATAAT
This sequence comes from Dryococelus australis, assembly GCA_029891345.1. Taxonomy (NCBI): domain Eukaryota; kingdom Metazoa; phylum Arthropoda; class Insecta; order Phasmatodea; family Phasmatidae; genus Dryococelus; species Dryococelus australis. Next base: position 197,595,913 of record CM056995.1, on the reverse strand, counting down.
GGTCGTGCAAGTTCCGAGTCAGAATCACTGTTGTTAATTGATGCTGCACCATCTGATGACACTTCACTTTCCGAGTCACTTTCACTGACGTCGTCACCCAAGTTAATTATTGTGCTGTCTATAACATCAGGTTTAATGCCGTCCTTTCACCAGTATTCTTCAACATGACTACAATTTCCTGCCCAGTCTTCTTTTGTAACTGATGAGATTGAAGTTTCAGTAATTTCCTTCTTTTTTGTTAGTGAGAAGTTGCCTGTAACATTTCTGCCCCTAACTAGTTTCTTGATATTACTTCATTCTAGTTCGATTGGACTTAAATCGCACAAATAAAGCGGAAGTCTGAGAACTGTGTGTCCAACATGAGAGTTTTTTATCTATTCTAAATGTTTTTTCCTTCTACTTATTCATATCTATGAGCTTGTACAAAACAACTTTGCGCACATTCTCATTGCACTCTACCCCATTGTTTCTAAGCCATAATAACATGTTTTTTACAGAATATTTTGAAGGAGGTTTATTGAGCTCCACAGTATGGTAAGGTGCATTCTCCATTACAACAATGGAATATGGTGGCAGTAATTTCTCATCAATCCATTTTTCTAAATTGACATAGTTCATCTGGCCATGGTAGTCTCCAGTGACAGTTCTGGCGCTATAAAGAAGTAGTGGATTAGGAAGGAATCCATCCCGACTACCTGCGTGCAACAATATTAGTCTTCTTGCCTGCACTTGAATTTGCTTCCACTCCAAATTCTTGGTTGTGCTGCCAACAACTGGAATACGTCAATTTACTATCAACCCAACTTTCATCAAGGTAAACTATCTCTCTGCCAACTTCACGGTAGTGCCTTATCTTATGTATGTAGTCATTACCCCATGTCACGATGTCTGCTTTTTCAATGAGTATTTGCCTCTTTGGCTTACAATTTTTCCACTTAAATCCCATACTTCTTGTTAAGTGATAAAATATTCTTGCTCCCCATGGAAAATTTATCTTTTATTTTTGATGATTGTCAACAGTTTTGGAATAGTTGAAATATTCTTCTTACATGGATATTGTTTCTAATAACACATTGCTACGCACTTGCCCCAAGGATGCAGCAAAGTGGACAAGTCCGCAATTAAAAAACCCTTTTAACAAGAAAGAAACACTTGTTGAGCAGCAGTGAACATATGAGACACAAAATACCAAAGTTTAAAAAAAAAAAAAAAAAAAAAAAAAAAAAGGAAGTCATGAGTCATTGTTATTGGTTACTTCCCATCTTGCCTTTTTTTTCTTTCAACTTTCAGCTATTAAAACAAACTTTTCAAACATTACGAGACGTACAACGTAGGTTACATTATTTATTTCCATATCCTACTAACAGTCAAAGTTTTGAATGTAAGAGAAATCTTTAAAAATGTTCAGGCACAAGTTTGAATAATCTGTAAGTAACAACCCTTTTATATAATTGTTTTTAATTTAGACTCATTATTGGCCTATTAGCTCCCCAGATAAAACAGGAAAGGATAATAAGGGAGAATATCAAACTAACACTTGACAATCTTATATCATCACATGGATGCAAGAACTAGGTAACTTTATTTCAAGAAGTTTTATGGGTGTGTTTGTTAATAATTTTATGAGACATCTCCAAAGTTATTTGAATACTTATTTTTCCCAAGTTATTGCTGTTAATCAGTTATATTATGTTGAAGTGTATTTTATCAATAATTAATACTTATTTTAATAATAAACTAAAGATATCTACTTTTTGCACCGACAATTTATCTTCACATAGAAGATTCATATGTGTGTATACAATAGGTAACTGTATTCCTCTCCAATTAGCTCTACATAATTAAACAGACACGTATATAAAATGAAATATGATTGCAAATCATAATAGACTCAATGCAATTACTTAACTTGCACGAAAGATTTGTTTTTCAAATAAACGTAGCTAGGCTACAATAAACACAAACTATGAAACATAAAAATGATAAAACTGACTCTGTAACACATGTTTCATCTTTGAAGCAGGAGAGGCAAAGCATCAGTTTTAGTCATGATCTTCCTCCTCTTCCTGTATTTCCATGCTGTAAGTTTGAGTTAAAGTCAAAGTAGTTCCGGCTTATTGTTACTGGTTTCGTAGAAAACAAAGACGATAAATCTTTGAATTTGGCATCTTTAATGAGGGGGGCCTTGTGGGTAACAAGATAGCAAGGTAACCCTCGAAAGCCTGCGCAAAGCTGGTTTTCTGCAATCCAGTCACCTAAAGTGATCAGCTTCAAACAATATCTTGCACTCATATTCATAAGGGATATCTTTCTTGAATCGAAACCAGCAGAGCTTCTGAAAATAAACTTGCTGGTTGTTAGTGTCCATTTTGTGAAGGGTGAGATAGTCATCAGCGAATGTCTTCCAATTTTCATGATAGTCTGAATGTCATGTACATTGTATGGATTGTCACCCTTCTTAAGGTGGCTTGGGACATAAATTAACACCAAGTATGTCAATTGATGTTTACTGGTTTTTGAAAGCCAATATAGAAAAAAGTAAAACTGACAACCTAGATAATAGGTTTTGCCCACTAAACGACCAAGTATCTTGCAGTATTACTGTATCAATTTAGCATAATGTCTTCTGCCACGAAAACATATAAAAATTGACGGTGTCAGAATATCTCGGCAGAATATCACTCAGGTAAAATATTTTCTCTCGTAGTTAGTAAAAGCTATTCTGTATGGTTGCCCTTTCTTTGTTTTCTCTATAGGCTTCCATATAATTTGCAAAACACGATAAACCTCAATGGCATTAATTTATGTCCCGTGCCCTCTTAAGAGCACCTCTTGCAATAGACTTTCAGTCACCTGGCCAAAATGCCTTTCCAACTTGCATTTCACTGGTGTCAGAAACTTAAGTTCAATAAATTACACATTTGCAAGCACTTGAACAGCATACATGCACATTGCGATGACAAACTTAAGGTTTTGACCACCACAATGATCACTGAAACATCTCACTTCTTTGATGGTGTTTGGGAGAGACTGAAAATACAGGAAAAGGCAGATTGCTGTTTTACAACTGCCTCTCCCTCCTTGGCCTTCATGCCAAATGAAACAATCACCCTGTTTAGTTGCAACATTAAAAACAGTGAAATTGTATGTAGCCAATATGCATTTGTAGAACAATGCAATGTTAGTTGGATCACTTGGGCAAAGCTAAACTTGCTGCAAATCAAAATTGCAGCTGACAACATTATCACTTTCTAATGTGACTTGTTTGTTATTTATTTTTTCCTTGCAAGCTTCATCTTTACTTTTCAAGTGAGCTTCATATTCTCTCTTCTCATCCCCAGTTGGATCATTGGCACTGTTGAATGCCATGCAAAGGTAACACTGGTCATTTTTCGGGATGTGGAACCCCAGATTGAAAGCGTCGCTGAATACCTTGTGGTACACAGATAATTTTGCTTTAGGCTGACCAGCTTCCGCACTGTGCTCACCATACATTATATACATGGTCGCAAGGTTCAAAGAGGAATCGAGGTATTTTCCTAGCACTACGAGCTCTGCAGTAGTGAGAGGGAATGCAAGGAAAAATCATTATGTGGGCCTTGATAGCCTCAACCAATGTGGTATCCAAGGACAGACTCTTCCCTTTCTGCATCCATCAGCCGCAGCTACATTATATTTTGACCACTTCTGCATAGCAATGTCAACACTCTTTTTAATTCCTAAAGTGTTCAAGAACATAGACTTGCACACTTTCCGTCTTTCACTATCAGTCGGCAGGAAGTAGATGATTGAATATGATCTGGACTTGTGATGTGTAGTTTTTGTCTTTGTTACCTGTTTTGTTGTATTCACATGTATAAAGGCTTGCTGTTGTGAATAATCTTCCACAGAGTAGTGTGCTTTAAAAATATTGACTCTCTGGTGTCCAGAAATGATGAAACATTTCAGTCTGCAGGTTTCTTTGCAAGGTACCTTCATCTCGACTTCTGGTACCACCACACTTGTTGTTGAGACATATTCTATGCCTTCTAATCTACTTTTCTTTCTAATATTCCTCTTCCATTTGTGAGGCTGCCTCCTCCTCCTTCAAGGTATATCAGTTGTCTTAGGGTACTCTTGTATTCTAGTCTACATATTAGAAGCTCTTGATGAACCGGAATCTGAGGAACTACTATTTTCTAGAAGATACTCTAGTTCAGCGATAGAAATATCACTCTCACTGAAACTGAGATGTAACACCGAAGCATTCGCCTTGTGAGTTCTCATTTTAGTTTCATTTAGGCTTCGTTCAATTTGACTCCCCGTGGCCCGTGGCATCTAAACAGATTAAAACATGAATAAATACCAACAAAATGGCTTCTGTAAGTACATTTAAAAATTAGCCTCAAAAAGAGTTATAAAGTTTAAAGAAAGTATTATATTTATAACATACAATTAAGGAAAATAGTAATAAATTCAAATTACTATCTCCCATGCAATTAGTCACTATATCTATTTTATTTGTTATGTCATTTAAATACATCATGACAATATTCTATGTTTTTTACGAGGTAAATGTCAAAACAATAACTTTTAATAAGATGATTTGTGAGATCATTTTGTACTATGTTGGTAAGAGGGGTATATATATTGTCTTATATAATGTTAGCTATGTTGGTACAAATTAACGGTATAGTTTTTATTGGCAAATGCATAAGAATTTGTTTACCTCTTGAAACATGTAGCTAGTTATTAATGCATTCAATTTATTTGCATACATATATACATGAACGTGATTAATTTACTCATTTCCCTGCATGCCTTTCTATAATAAATTGCAACATATTTTCCCATTTTAGTAAACAAATCAGACACTTTAAACAGTATGTTCTGGAGAGGGTTGGTTCAAAGTTAAGTTCTTTTAACATAAATTCATACAAAACAATTGCTACAGTTCATTATCTTTTTCAGAACGATTCAGTACAAAAATGTAGAACTGGATGTCATTCAGTTGGGCGTAATTATAACGTAAACGCATATTGTACTCAACTTGTACAGAAAACGTTTGTGCAATGTCACAGTAAACATGCCTTGCAAATGAAATACTATGTTTGTAAACAAACAATAATATAGACTAACTTACCTTCTGTTTCTGATATAATTTGTTGTGCTAGTTGCATTAATTTCTGTCCTCTTGATGCCATTATAGCATTATTAACTCATAAGAAATTCACATAATATTACACTACTCATCACAGATGATGCAGGACTAGTGAACAATGCCAATGTGTATTGCAAAGAGGAAGCAAGGTGTAATGTATGTAGCATGTTCAAATTTGGAATAAAACTATCTACCCGTAACAAAATATTGCAGCACTGCCCATTTCATAACAAAAAGTGGATATCTTTAGTTACCTATTTCTAGCACCACAATGTAGAACTGCATGATCTGCACAAGGTAGGTATCTATAATTACCTAGTTGTAACACTAAGAGAGAACCATGTTTCCCACGTGTCTACTTTTTACATTTTTTAAAAAATATCGCTGTAGTAGTTGGATTGTTACCCAAGTACTGCATTAACTTTAACAGAACCTCTGCTTGAATTTAATATAGATAACTCAAAAATAAAAATTCTCGAGTTACCTAGTTATTGCAATCATGTAACGATATGCACATAATAAGTTGCATTTATAATGCAAAATATTTCTTGAGGAACAAATTTCTATACTGGCATACATAGTGTGTTGCCCTAATATAAGCATCGGTTAAGATTTCTCCTTCTAAACCTTATTTGAACACAATCAACAATTTGTAATCATTTTGAAACATTGGCCATTTGTTAAGTTCCAAGGCCACACCTTCAAAATTCTATAAAAATTGTTGTTATTTTTCAACTTACATGCAGTTTTCCCAAAACAGAGGCCAACACGTAGAATTTTCAGAGGTTGACAATATTTCACTCATTTTGCTGGCTAGCTATAATAAATAACCTAAGGTCTATATAAAGGCAATTGTTTTCAAAGAATGCCTGTTTAAAGTTTCTCCAAGATATTGAACACATTTAATTTTTCTTTAAATCTTTGCAACCATTTAAAATAAAACATGGTGGACATTGTTTCAACTTTCTTGAGTGAATTTTTAGAAATTTGTTTTTACTTTAATTTAAAATGTAACAAAAGCAATCTCAATTTTCAGTCCGTTTAAAACTTAGCCAACATGATGCCTATACCTCCTACTTAAGACACCAAGTGCATCCCGTCTGCATCAGCCATAATGGCCTACTGACTTGTGTGTTCATAAATTAGAGCATAACGTAACTTTTGCTGGCTGTCCTCCTCTGGGGCGGTGAATCTACCCCGAGCCAACTTCGGGACAACTTTTATACAGAATTACTGGCAATTACCCCAAGAGGGGTCATCATAATCATTTGTGTTCTGCCCAGAGGCAGGTTTTCACGTGGTATCTCTCTGTACTCTCCTGTCTTCTGCCAAACTCTTCAGGTCCATATACTTTCCGCTTCCCTTGATGTCATCTATCAACTTGTATCTTTTCCTTCCTTTCAATCTTTTTCCACAAACAATTTCTTCCATAGCGTCTGTTAGCAAGCACTCCTGTCTCATCCAGTTCTTCCTTTCTTTTATGACTTTCAGCAGTTTTCTCCTCTCCATTCTCCTCCACATCTCAAATGCTTCTAGCCTTTTTTCGTCCTCATATCTCAGTGTCCACGTCTCTGCCCCATAGCATGCCACACTACATACTAAACACTTGGCAAGTCTTTTGCTCAGTGTTTTATCTAGTTTTCCGCATAGCAATCTCCTCTTCCTATTAAATGCTTCCTTCCCTACCGCAATACGAGTCTTCACCTCCTGATGACATTTCAAGTCCTCAGTTATCATACTTCCTAGATATTTGAATGCTCTTACTTGGCTATTATTAATTTGACCTATCTTAATATTTGCCAGTTTCCTTCCTTTACTGAATACCATACTCTTTGTTTTTTATGTATTGATTCTCATGTCATACTCTTCACAAGTTTCATTCAGATCTTTTAGCAATTCAGTTATTCTTTCACTTTCTGTTAATAAAGCCATATCATTGGTAAATCTTATACATTATATTCTCTTTCCACCAATACATACTCCTCTTCTTCCATCTAAGCATTTCCCAATCTCCTCCAGGTATGAATTGAACAACAAGGGAGAAAAGCAACAGCCTTGTCTAACACCTCTCCCAATGCTGCTTTCTCCAGACATTTCAGCTCCAATCTTTATTATTACTTTCTGTTGTAAATATAGATTCTGTACTAGTCTTCTCTCCTTCCAATCTACTCCTTTCCTCTTAAAGATGTCCATCAGCTTGTTCCATTGTACTCTGTCAAAAGCTTTTTCCAAGTCAATAAAGACAGCATAAATTTCTCTACCTTTCTAAATATATCTTTTCCCTATGATTCTTAACAGGCCTATAGCATCACTTGTTCATTTTCCACTTCTAAACCCAAACTGTTCCTCTCCAATCCATCTATCTAACTTCCCATATAGCTTTCTATTCAACACTCTTAACAATATTTTAGCTGCATGTGAAATTAGACTAATAGTCCTATGCTCTTCATATTTATTAGTATTTTTTTCAATTGGTATAATTACCATTGGGAGAAAGCCATCTGGCTATTCTCCTTCGTCATACATCTCATTACATAAGTAGACTATTTCCCTCCTTCCTATGTCTCCTAAACTCTCCAACACTTCTGCTGGAAAATTGTCGATTCCACACGCCTTTTGATTCATCTCCTTCAGTGCCTTTTTTACTTCTGCTTCCAAGATGCAGTACCCCTTTCGATTCTTCATCTCCTTCAGTGCCTTTTCTACTTCTGCATCCAAGATGCCGTACCCTTTTCGATTTTTCATCTCCTTCAGTGCCTTTTCTACTTCTGCTTCCAAGATGTTGTACCCCTTTCTATCCTCTGGCACCTGTGCCTCCTCATCAATTGTACTTTCACTTGGTCTTTGATCCACCTTATACAGACATTCTATATAGTCTTGCCATCTAGTCAACACCTCGTGTGGTTCTTTGGCTAATGTGCCATCCACTTTTTCTATTTCCATGTTATACTACCTTCTTTTGCCTTCAAAGGCTATCTCCCTTGCCATTCTGTACATCAATTCATACTTTCCCTCTTTCTCCATTTTCTCTATTTCCTCACATTTCTCTTGCTTGTTCAGTTTCTCTTCTTAATTCATTAGTCAGTTTCCTGTACCTCTTTCTACCTTCTTCATTTCCCGTATTCTTCCACTTTCTCTGTTCTTCCATCTTTTTCAACATGTTTTCCGTTATCCATGATTTCCTGATACTGCTGGACTCTCTAATTCCTAGAACATCTTTGGCAGATGTCACGAGTCTTTCCCTCATTTTTATCCATTTTTCATTTATACATTCTTCATCTCTACCTTTTTGGCATTTTTCCATAAATCTGTCTTCCAGCTCCGAAGCCTTACTTGCCTCCTTGAGTGTCTCTAAATTTAATCTTTCCCTTGCTTTACCTCTCTCCACTTTCGAAGCTAATAATCTGTCAATGAAAAATTAGATTACCCAGTAAGAAAAACCAAATTAATTGCTCCTAGGAGGGGTCCGACAAATGTCGGACCAACCCCAACTAAATGTCCATAAAAGGGGTGATGACACAATTCTTCATAGAGGGGTACTAATTTCAGTGTCCACTAAAGGCATAGATGTCCATAATTGGGTAAGACACACATGGCCATGTAATTACATTTTCGTAGATCTGACTTAAGCCAGGAAGTGACATCAGAGCGGCGCATTCGCTGCCATGCTGGTAGGTCGCTTGCACTGGCTGGTGAGTAGATGATGTCAGAGGTGTAGTTCATGCAGCGGTCATGTGATGGAAGTGCCGGGCAGAGCACACTTCTGGCAGCTTGTCACTTGTGAAGGAAACGTGTGCGGTCGGATGTGTTGAAGTACGGTGCGATAATGAGCCACAAGCTTACCGTGTCGCCGACCCCCAGCCGCCTGCTCGGAGCGTCAAATGTCCGAGCCACGTAGATTGCCGCTCATCCAGATATCAGGATAGCAGGTACGTGGTAAACCACAACGTCTTTTTCAAATCTTCCCGGGCAGGTAGCAAAGAGTTTTCAAAATATTTTTGGAATAAATCCACGAACTTCTATGCTCGTTGCATAACATAATTTTCAAAGTTGACAATCAAAGTAGGTGATGGCATCACAAATTTCTCCCCTCCTAAAGAGAGGGCCCTTCCTCGACCCAGGTCCTGAAGTGGGTTTCATCCATCCAAATGGTCACAAGAAGGAACAGCATCCTCCAAGACATCTGCAGCATCAAGAATGTTCTGGAACAAAAAAAGACAAATAGATTGCGTAAGCATCAATTCTGGATGAGTTTCAGAACAATCACCTCCTTCTCACTGAGGCAAAAAGGAATCAACCACCACTCCAGCAATACTGTACAGTACATATTAGTTGAGATTACTTCCATTACTACACAAACCTATAACAACCCTACATCCTTATATTTGGTAGTACTCAATTTATATTTGGCGATGCTGAAACACATCTTATGATCTACTAATACACGATCACAGTCGAACACAAACATCTTACATTCTACATGAAGGTGAAAACCCTAAAATGGAATGTACGTGGCAAAATCTTAAATTCTACATGAAAATAAATCACGCTAATGAAATGAACATGAAATGGCCAACCACCATTCCACAGGGGGTGGGGACACCAAAAGTTAAAAATTTTAAAACAAAAAAATTACAAATATTTATATATTGCATGATGATAATAATTACGAAACACAAAAAAAAAATCACTCTAACATACAAAAACAACAAGGGTAATCACACGGTAGTGGATTGCAACCAACAATCCTTCTTACTGCGAGGTTCATCATTATAATTGGGTTACGAGGGTCTTATCAAAGACTCCAGGATTGCCTTCATCCTCCACAAGCAGTCACTGAAGTAAAAAATTGCTTCACACGATATGGCCCTGTAAACTTAGGTGCCAATTTCGCACTGCAGCTAGCACCCATATTACTAAGGAAGTGGGCTTCCAGAAATACTCTGTCTCCTGTCTTAAAAGAGATAGAGCCAGCAGCATTCACCTTCTGAAAGGCTAACCTAGAATGGTATTTCCTTAAATTCAAGGTAGCTTCTCTCCAGATCTTTATTTCCAACTGAATCTGAACAGAATTCATGAAGCCCGCATGTGTTAATCAACGGATGGAATAGGCTTCGCCCAAAGAACAATTCTGCAGGGACTTTTTGGTGGCATCACTCCCCACATTATTGAAAGTAAGGGACAATTGATACAACACCACATCTCTTTCCCATTCTCTATGAGATCCTGTTTGGAATGCTTTCAATGCAGTTTATAAATTATGATTGTATTGCTCCACCAAATTTGCCTTTGGATAATATGGAGTTGTCTGGATCAACTTTACCCCCCATGAAAGGCAAGATTATTTATCTCAAATGAAACAAAGTATGTGGCATTGTCTGTCACTATGCTCACTGGAGACCCAAACACAAGAAATAATCTTCGACTAAATATTTTATAGATCTTTACAGACTTCATATTTTGCAAGGGAAAAAAGAACACAAATTTTGTAAAACCATCAACTGCAACTAAAATTGAAGAGAAGCCCACAGCAGTACGTGGCAAAGGCCCACACATATCCAAGTACACCCGTTGCTACGGGAATGTGGCTACACCAGCACTATAGGGGCTATTAATTTTTACATTCCTGGGATTAGTTCTTTGGCATTTTAGACATCCCTTCACAGGCTGTTCAACTTCCTTATTTAATCCAGGCCAACAAAACATGTTTTTAATATGGGCCACTGACTTATCTTGCCCGAGGTGCCCTCCAAAATAGCTATCATGATGCTGGATTTACATTTGCGTGAAGCATCAGATTCAACGTGACAGGTGTGACATCACTGTAAGGCAGGCCGCACACCTGATGTGTCGAGACAAAGACAAGACATGGAAGAACTTGTCTTAAGTCAAGATTCAGACACACGTCCGCACACCAGAAAAACATTGTGGCTGAGACATGTGTTGTTTAATCAGTAGACAAGATGACTTCTTCGAGTGAAGGCAATATTTTAATGTATATCTGATGCGATCTAAGCAAGAGAAAAAGAAAATGGGGCCACGATTTTAACTTATCGTGTGCGCAACATGGAGCATTCGTTTTAGCTCGTCATTTGTTGGATGATCCAATCAAGTTCCACAGTTTTTATTGAATGTGTCCTGATACATATTGAGAATTTTATTACAGACTTTTGCCATTACTGAGGAAACAAGATGCTAAGTACAGAAAAGCTATTACAGCAGATGAGAAGTTGCTTATCATATTAAGGTAAATATGTATTTGTTTAGTGTACTTTACGATACAGAGTATGTAGTAACTGAAATTCTGATTATTTCTAGTCATTTTAATAATTAATAGCAGCATCACTAGCCAGTTTTTGCCTCAAATTCTCAGTCTCAGAATGCACTCACCATAAAAAAGCGTCATACAAAATAAAGAATGTGTTTTCAGGTATCCCTGCGACTGGAAGCAGCTTCACAGATTTGAGTTTCCATTTTGTAAGAGGTGAAACAACAATTGGAAAGATTGTGAAGGATTTTTGTACAGAATATGGTCAGCACTTCAGCCGGAATTTATGCCAGTGCTCACAGAAGAGATGTGGAAACGAATTTCTGACAGGTATTTGGAACTTTGGAATATACCAAACTGTATCGGTTCTCTTGACGGAAAACACATCTGTATTCAATGTTCCAGTAAAAGTGGCTCATCATTTTATAACTATAAGGGATATTTTTCCATTGTTTTGTTAGCGTTAGCCAACGCGACCTTAATTTCATCTCTGTAGATGTTGGTGAATACAGACAAAATAGTGACGGTGTTTTAGTCATCTGCACTTGGTTGAAAGCTAAACACTGATCAACTACACATCTCGGAGTCCACAAATTTACCTGACGATGAGTATGGGAGTGCGCCATTTCCATATTTTTTTGTTGGCGATGAAGCCTTCCCTTTACAGAAATATTTAATGAGGACATATCCAAGAAGAAAACTTACAAACTCAAAAAGAATATTCAACTATAGACTTAGCAGGGCAAGAAAAAGTGTTGAATGTGCCTTTGGTATGCTAGCCTCCAAATTCAGAGTTTTGAGAACAATAGCATGCAAACCAGACACAATAGACCACAAAGTATGAAGGACTTGTGTCCTACATGATTTCATCAAATTAAAAGATGGAATAGTTACTGAACCAAGTTTAGCGAAAAATAATGGTTGCGGTGTACCTGACACTTCCTTTGACAGTCCGCATAATTTGCAGCCTTGCTGGAGACGAGCAACGACTGAAGCTGTAGAACTGAGGAATCGTTGGTGTGCATATTTTCTCAAATCAAATTATGTCCTTCCATGGCAAAACAAGTATTCATTTACTTGACAATTGTAATAAATAATTCAGTTGTAATGATATATGTCTGTACTCTACTATTTCGTTTGAGGTGTAAGCAACAATAAAAATGAAACCTTTGTTATAAGAAAAATATCTTGTTGCTGAATTATTTGACAATGTAAATAATTAGGCAGACGGTAATAGCAACGAAGTAGTAAATAATAATCTGTACAAATTATCTATCAACATAGTTGTTTTATTTCTTAAAGCAAGGAAAACATGAAATACATTTAAAGATAGTCTCTTATCAAGTTAACATTAATATTAGGCCTACGTGTAATCATTAATATTACTACCATTGTGTTCTAATTTTCATAAAAAGTATTTCAATGTTTACAATGCTCTGACACACACATCCAATTTAAATTTAAATGTACTGAAACTAACTGTATATAAACTATTCAAAATTGATTAAAAGGCACTGGTAATGTTTTCACTGTTTGAAGAAGGCATTATGTAAGATCCATTAGAAAATTCATCAGACTAGTCAATACAAATGAACTGATAACTGGACATTGAATGCCCTGGTTCTTTTGGATATTGACCACTAGCTGATGACTCATACACCATACTGTGGAGATTTTGCTGAACGCTTATTTTGAAGGAGCTTTTCTGAGGGCAACAACTTTGCAGTATCAGGTAAACTTTTTAGAAAAAGTAAATCTGGATTTTCTGGCTCAGCTTCACAACGTCTCTTCCTTGCCTCTAAATATGAAACAAATGCATTGGCTACGGGATTTGATTTTTCTTCTTTCCTCCTCTTCTTTTGTATTTTCGTTTGATCTGGTGGTGGCGCGGTCACACTGTCTTCACTACTCCTTTCATTGACATCAGATGCTTCATCTGCAGACTGGACTGGAGATGGGTTGTTGTCGTTAGCAGCTGCCAAGTTACCCGACTGCCTATAATCACATAAAAACATTCCAACTCTCTCAGTGATAGGCCTATAGTTTCCTTTTTATTTAGGTTATATGTAAAACAGTTTCTGTATAAATACTCTACCTTCTTGATTTTGTAAAAGGTATTCCGCCAGATAGTACAGCTTTTTACTTTTTGTAGCAGAATCACTAGCCTGAGTCAGTCTCACGTATCTTGCCCAACAGTTCTGGCAATTCATCCATTTTTCTTTACAAACATTCATTGCAACAGATATCAAAATAAAGACACAGATTAAAACTTATGTACCAATGTTATAACATATCTTACATACAATACATATAAGAATAAATGTTTTTAATTATATATTGACCACTTTAACTATGGTATAAAGGGTGAAACTACAATGTACTCATGTTCATTATCAGACGTTTATTCGCCTCAGCTTAACAATATTTTATTTCCATGTTGGCTAATATTACCATCTCTCTTCAATATTAAGGTTTATATTGTATAAAAGGAATATGATGTTGCTGGTATTTATTCACAGTTAATAAAATCTATCTGGCAAATGTTGCTGTTTCAAAAGCATTGGTGCAGAGAACTTTGTGTGCATTGACATGTTCACCACCTTAGTGATCTAATAACAGATGTAACTACATATTGTTTGTATGCTGTTACCTTCAGCAATAATAAATGGTTTCTTATTAAACATGATGAGACTATTTTGAAAATAACACATAACGTATTTTACTCACCATTTAAGTTAATTTCTTCAGAAATTACTCGCCAAGCTTTGTCCACTTCATCTTTATTTGCGTGATCTGCCAATGAACAATCGTAAAACAATGAAAATTTTTCCACCACTTGCACAAGGTTTCTTCACTCATGTTTACCATCTGTGCCTTCCAAATCACTACTAAAGTTTGAAGCGTGATGCACGGAAATGGAGTATGCCATGTCTTTGCAGGTATGTCTGAGTCATGAGGCTGACGTCAGCACCATGACTCGTACAGGTGAGCGGTAATTTCTAAAATCCTCTCCATTTGTTTTATGTTCCTTTTATTGCGACACGTTTCAGGCACATTTGTCTCGACTGTTCTGTGTCTTGAAGCATTAGGTGTGAGGCCTCCCTAAATGTGGTTGTAATGAAAACGCTGTGATGCGACGCAAAATAAACATTAGTTTGATCACTCATGGCTGAAAATACGAAAATGTCTGAGGTCATCTGCATATTTGCGAGAAGGAATGACGAAGAATAATTTGAAACACAAACAACCACATTAATGTATATGTATTAATTATAGTTTTCCAGTTGGAAAAAATAGTATGGGCCTAACCATATCAATATAGGATATAGCTAGGGTGGCATTCCAACCTGTTTTTTTACTTTTGCCGAGTTACGTTTGTTTGCATTCTGTTTGTTTTATTTCAAGGGGGGGCGGGGGACGGTGAGGAGATGGCAGTGGCATTTTGAATTGCGCATTGTTTTGACAGAGCAGAGGAAATTTTTGCTCATATGGAAATTATATTGGCACACACACTCTTTGTCCGAAGTTAACCTTACACTCGTTGAATTCACAATACTTTACAGGTAAATAAACAAGTAATATTTACATACAAGTGTGGAAAGTGCAGCTTTTTCAGACACTGTTTGTAAAATTCGCAAGCCTTTTAACACGTGTTTTGCTATGGAAATCCTTACGAGTTTACTTCACTAAAATTACATTTGTTTGTCACTAGCATTAAATACTGGTAAATAGGTCCACGTAACACCAGAGGTACAAAAAATGAAAATTTGTGAATTTTGGGGTCTGTATGTCGTATCAATCCTTTCCCGATCTCATATGAACCACCTATGCTAGCATCAATGTTAGCCTTAATTTTCACACACTCGGGGTCACATCCCTGGTGATGCTGTAATTTCAGATATGCCTGGGGGAAATTTTGAAGAACCTTTACCTGTTCTTCCCCAGGTTTCACATCCAAACTATGGACGACTACTCTATCTGGAATGTTACTATACTCTATACAATCAGACTGTACCATTGAATCAACCTGCACTATAGGATCGGTTTGCACATCTACCTGACAAACTTCCTTTTGCACTATTGTTTTTTAAACATCCGCCTGAATAGCATTTACAGATACTGGGACATCTACCTGGAATTCCTCAGAATCGTACATTCGGGATAAAGTATCAACAACTCCGTTGTCTATCCCTTTTATGTGTTTTACGAAGAACTTAAAACATGTGAGCCTAATGTCACATGGCTGGGTGCCTATCTACGTTTGGTCATTCCCAAGAAGATGTTAAGGGGCTGATTAACGTGTTGCTTGAATGCACAAGTAGATCACTGCCACCAGACAGAATATAGAGGAACTGTCACTCCGATCTGTATCCAGGATGATACGATGGAAATTGTTGCAGAGGATTAAGCCTGACGTAGGGTTTCTCTTCGGACGAGTGTGGACCCATGGTGCGTACCTGTCCAGATAGTTCCAATGAGTACAAGCAAATAATTTAATTAAGATTTCTAAACTTAAGTTCAGATAATGCAACCCCGTAATACAGATAGAGTTAAATTATCTTAATTTTCTCTTTCTGAAACACTTCTGGCTGTATGCAGAACTGTCCGACAAATAGTGCAATAAAACCTCTTAAACACTACTTTAATTGCTAATAAATCCAGATCTCCTCTAAATTGGCGGAATATCTCAAAGACTGTATACTTCTTCAAGTTAGGAATAATATCAAGGGCTCTCTGTGTAACCTCAAAATTCTGAAGTCATCTCACATTACAAAATTTTACAGGAAATTTTGTTGATTGTGAATATACTGTATAGTCACTCCTCCTTGCAGGCCGATCCTTGAAAAAGTTGTACACAGCATGCAGAAAATGGAAAATTTTCCAACCACTACTGTTCATTCCCACCTTAAAAGCATTGTGGAGAGTATGCAGCCCACGAGCCAATTTCCATTATTGCATGATCTGAAGGGTCTCTGCTTTTAAGTCAACCAAAAACTTTAGATTTACATTTGGCCCATCCATAGAAATTTGCATTAGCTTTCTTAAGTCTAGTTCCGATACTGCCTCTTTAAAAGATCGCACAAGGTCAGCAGCTGTTGTATGACCCAGAAAAGCTGAAGTAAAATAATGTGTACTTACTGTGTTATTCAATTTGCTCCTAAAGCGAATGACAATGTCCATCTCTTCTTCTGAACGTCCTAGTTCAAAGTCTTTTATACATTATATAAATGAACAGAGAGAAAATCCAATTGAATATGAGAAGTTATAAATAGAAAAATTGGATACTATTATTTACAATTTAAAATATTTTAATTGAAAAGAATAAAGTTTTAAGACTTCTAAGTGTGAAGTTTTTATGGACTACTCATTACAGGAGGAAGTCCAATCTGCGTGATTTTTCGCCAAAACATTGACTATCTCAGGGTCTATATTCACTTCTCTATGAACAGATAAAAGTGCCAAGCCGTTAAGCCAATTTAAGAAATTGAGTTCCTGAGATAGTTTTTCAGTCGACAGAGAGCTGAGAATGACCTTACAGCAGTAGCAGTAGTTAAGGTAAAGTTGCAGCTATTTTTAGAATGTAATGAATAGTGGGGAAAATTATTTCTTCAGTCATTTAGTACAGAAATGAAATCACTTGGGTGTGTGCAGCCCATGTTGTAAAGCCATATTCTTTTCCACGTTTGAAGTTCACCAGCAAACTTTGCAGGGACAGGGATATCATCAGGCCATGACAACACGATTCTCTTTCTGTATCTGTAAGTTTGATACATTTATCAGGAAGTAAAAAACTCAGCTTCTAAAGAGTATTTTTGTGAGTAAGGAATCTGGCTGTAGTAAGCTACTAGACGGGGCACCTCAATTGTAATTTCCATAACTTCTACTATGACTTGGGCTTCAGAGTAAAGTGTTCTGAAAGTAAGCATTGTCACGCATTTGCTGTACCTCTTCTTGAAGTGATTCGGCATGCTTGACTGACGGTGCAAGGTCACACTTCTTTGACTGAAGGTATGTACACAACCCATGAGCTAAGCTAAATATTTAGCTTACTATCACAACTGAGATTAAAAATCTGCTACTTTTAAGAGCACAAGATAGCAAAAATGACTTGCTTACAGCTACTGAATCACTACAACTTTGTATTTCATTCAGTGCTTCACATAGTTCCTTAAAGAGAAGAAGTGAATCCAAGTGCTCTACCCACCTAGTGTCACAGAACCTTAAAAGGCATGTTCTTTTTGCATTTTCATTGAGTCTGTAAACATGCAGCTTCAAAACCTCGCTTTGTTTAGCTGATTACCTAAAGAAACTTCTTAATTTAAAATGGCTTGACTGGACGATATGATTGGGATTTACAAAGACGGTGAACATAATTTGGAAAAAGGTTAACACCTGGTATTGTATACCAGGTAGGTGCCAGACGTCACTGTGGTGGTAGAGCTGAGTCCTCGCTGTGGACCAATCACCCGGGCCACATTCCCACATAGATCTAGCAGTAGTTCACCTGATGTGGAGACCTTGTGTTTCCTAAATGAGGGGCTCTTCGAGCGGCCTAATCACCACTTGGTATTTCAAATTAGTATGATGTTGACATAATCAAAACAGAACTCCCTATGTGTGGATTGTCAGGACCAAACCACACGTCCATAAATGTTACTTGTGGTACTTTGGTTAGGTTGCAGCACACATACAAATCAATATTTGCCATTAAAATTCACAGACACTTGCATCAGGAAATGGTGGGTTTCAAGGGCCCCGTGCCCTGAAATGCCTTGTGGCAATCGAATAAAAGCAGTCATCAGTTCATGCAGTTTATTACAAACTTGAACATTCCCTCCAGGAGAATAGCTTGTAGAATTGCTCGCTTTGAACCTGCGGCGAAGGCTATACAGTTTAAAAAGAAGCCCTAGGCTTACATGAAGGTTACGTGTGGTGGTTAAATTAAAAACTCCCCAGGCAATGCAATTCCTGGGGAGGCTAGGGGGAGTATCCTAGACGGCTAAGTGAAAAAGGTTCCTGATACTTAACTGTTGCTTACAAAAATGACCGGTGATGAAAGTTGATGCTGTCCAGGCGGGAAAAGTGCGAACGCGGTTTCACACGTGCCTCCCCCTTTGGGTGCGACTTGCTGACTGAGCATCGTGTTGCAAGGGATCATCATGGCGCAAGGGATCTACTTTCACACACGGATAAACAAATATACCGTTACATGTAATCATATTTGGAAATATTGCACAAAACACAAGTCAATAATTATTCTACAGCTTACCTTATGGTTGAAATGACATGGGGTGAACATAACATTGGTGGTGATGAAAATAGACATTTGTGACAGAAAACAATAACATTGGGCGTAAAGGTGTCTAAACATATTGTACTTAATTTGTGTCTCACGTGTTTATATTACA
This sequence comes from Dryococelus australis, assembly GCA_029891345.1. Taxonomy (NCBI): domain Eukaryota; kingdom Metazoa; phylum Arthropoda; class Insecta; order Phasmatodea; family Phasmatidae; genus Dryococelus; species Dryococelus australis. The sequence continues at coordinate 197,577,096 of CM056995.1, read as the reverse complement.
TGGCTAGAAATTTATTAGTTGAAATGCTATGACCCTTTTACGCAACACACGTGGCTATGTATTATTCCACTCGCTATACTGGGCCAGTATGCGCACGTGGCGCTACACTCCCTGCACTGCACTGCACTACCCTGCTCGCCGGTGATCAGTCGTTGAGAGTGTGTATATGCTGCACTTGGGAGCGGCCGGCGTGACAAACGACTAGGCATGAGGGTGCCACAAGTTGAATTCTTTCACTGTAGCCAAAGTGTTTCTAATAGTTGGTTCAATACAAGCTCATGAAAGCCCAAGGTTGATGGCGTGGCTGGAACAATGGAGATAAAGTGCTTGAGGATGAGATTTTGGTATAATGGCTGCATGTCCTTAAAATTGTCCACTCATGCTGCAGCACCATCATAACCTTGTCGTCTCAAGAAATTGAGATCCACACCCAGTGCCTTTAGCTCATCTAATAATGTGTTTGCTAAAGCGGAACCACAAGTATTGTGAACAGGAACAAATTTTAAAAAATCTTATAACAAAATCAGTCTATTTTCATGTGCTGAGTATGTCTCGCACATATTGAAAATTGTTCTGCCCCACCTATATCTGTTGTTTCATCAGCCAGTATGCTGAAACATTTGGATGCGTTTATTTTATCAACCGCAATTGAAGAAATCAATTCCCCACATACATCATGACTTCATTTTGAATATGTGGGCTAAGATATAAAGCATTGCTGCCACAGTTTCCTAGATGGTTTTTAAGTACCTCATCCCCGAATACGAGCTTGGAAATTACCATCATTTTGGTCACTGAGCTCTCCTACTTCAACTGACCCATAATCAACAAGACCATGCAGTGCAATTTCTTGCCAGCTGCAGAAAACGACTGTCTTAACAACAGATAAGATCTTCTTTCTGTTTTCTGAAATCGGTAATTTTTTTCCTTTATCAAGTTGGGTGCACACATCCTCTCGCTTTTTTCTAAACACAGATAAAAAGTTGTGGGCAAAAATGCAGCTATTTCCGTGGTAATTACTAGCTTCATGGCAACGCAATTCTTCCTTTGCATCTTTCCAGCGTACATGAGGTGAATTTACAAGGACGCCTAACTTTACATGACCTCCTTTCCCAACTTCAACATCTTTAGAAAAAACAAAGCAAAATTTACAAAATGGTCCTTCAATCTCTTCAGAGTATGTAAGCCACTGAAAATCGAAAAGCCTTTTTTTTGGAACCGCAGATTTCTTTTTCCTTTAGGAAATACATGTGTGTCACTAGGCACCCACAAATTTTTCAGTATGTTATATTTGTCATTTTGACTGCAACGTTTGTTTAAAAAAGAGCCAACATCAACACAGCTATGTTTTTCCGTCGGTAAAGAAGGTAAATTATTACTAACATTAGGGCTAAGTCTACTCTTACCATCACTTGTTTCAGAAACTGATGCTGATTGTACTTTACCCACCTCTTCCACTTTTCTCAATACAAAGTTTCTTATTTTGTCTATTAAAAAAGTTTAAAATATTGCCTTGTCTTTTACTCATGTTACTGAAATAAACAAACACAGTATTATATAATGAGTCACTTTCAACTGGCAACTGCCACTTCCTCTCTAAAGTTAAAACAGCTTTACATTGCACTATGAAGAACGCGAACATGCTTGACTGTGACCAGTCACTCGAGCAACTAAACATTACAGCCCAGAAAATGGCTCGACGAAGATTATCTGCAGTGCACCGCTGCCAACATAAGGCTGCCTTATTCTTTTGCGCATCTTTCTGCACATTTCACTTGTAGTCCCACCCATCCGAGAAAACCTTTGTGGCCCGTCTTCTTATCTCCAGCAACACTTGACACCCCATGTCTGAAAATAGAACAAGAGTTACTTATGTGTCTGATACTAGACTTGTCAAAAATAGGCTTGAATCTTGGTATTGAATTAAAATAAAATAATCAATATTCGAAATTATTAATTAGAATGTGGACTCTAATAAGTTAAAACCATAATTATTACATTTGTAACTAATTATTGTATATCCGCTCACGAACGAAGCTTATTTTAAACAAGGCTAAACTTATATACGCTGGCAACCTGTGTGTCCGATACTACAGGACACTGAACCTCCGATGCTACAGGACCTGCGTACAATTACAAAAGTTTCCGCCATTAACTAATTATGAACCATTTTAAGTTAATACTCCGGGAACATATTATTCAAATTACACCTAAGATCAGTACAAAGTATAAGCACCATTCATTAACCTGATTTAACACACTGCTCTTCTAAATCTTGTATGAGGCACGTTCACAAAAAGTGCATACTGTGCGAACAGCTTGAGTAACATAAACACTCTGGTGGTAGTTTTGTGTACACGGAGGAACCTTTCAGATACAACTTGCATAATGCTGCTATCTATCGGGATTCACATTAACTCTGACGTGCCCGGTACTATCTGCCATCTGATGCTAGGGAATCTCCCCTATATATTTATATGGGCTGTATATGAAAGTATGTTACAAACTTTGTGAGGTGATTCCTTGTCGAAAATGATGTACAGTTATAATATATAATGCGAACTATAGCCTAGCGCAATTTTTAAAGGAGAAATTCACTATCTAATATTTGGTAAGACATTGTAAAATACTTAGAAATAAAGTGTGATTCTCTGGATACTGTTTTGTGCTAACAAGATTCGCAATCTGCAATGAAATAGATTCGCCTACCTTCTGGCTGCATTACAGTAATGGGGGGAGCCATCCCCTTTTTGACTTAATTTTTCCTTCCATATGATTCTTTAGAGAATTGATGCCATAATCTGTATCAAGAGGGCCCAATGAACAAAAAAGGTCTTGTAAAATTGAATAGAAACCTTGTTGCCTGAGGAGTAGGCATTCACAATACACTGTAAGTGTGACCGAACAATATGCTAGTCAGCAACAAACAAATAGTGCACACTGTAATGTAAACGTTCAAAGGGTCATGTGCTACATGTGAGTTATGAACAGGTCACGAGCGATGCCTGGTATATCTGAATTAATGTGTCTGTAAATGTCGAGGCAATATTCGAAGGTTCTACCATGAGGTTGCACTTCACTTTATGTCAAGACAATGCACCACACCAAACAATGTAAAAAATACCATGCCTTTATGAAAAGAGTATTTCAATTAACATGCAATTAAAAAAAAAAAACAAAAGTATGAATGCACCAGACATTGCTCGTTACCTGTTCATAACTCTCTCACTCTCGCATGCAACACATGACGCTTTGTATGTTTACATTACAGTGTGGACTATTTGCTTGTTGCTAACTAGTGTATCATTCAGTCACTCTTTCTGTGTTGTGTATGTGCCTACCCCCAGGCAACACAGTTTCAATTCAATTTTACTTGTAAACTGTTTGCCTGAGGATGTTGCTACAAGACAACCTCTAAAGAATCTTATGTATGAGAAAATTAAGCCTAAAAGGGAGCGGCTGCCCCTATTATTTTAATGAAGGTGTAGGTATTCAAAACAATTTCTTCATAGATTGCCAATCATGTTAGCATAAAACAGAATCCAGAGAATTGTAATTTAATTCTAAGTAGTTTATGATATTTTTCCAAAATACAATATTTATTTTCTATTTTCAAGGCTATAAGTCACATTATATAACTGTACCTCATTTTCGAAAACCAGTTACATCACAAAGTTTGTGGCATATACATCCTATATATAAATAAAAGTTTGATAGAATTATTAGTATTAGCATACTGCATTTACATTAAATTTACCTTCACGTATAACTGAAATTTGATGCCATCATATTCAACAGTACATCATAGTAAGTTAAAAAAAGTACTTTTGTTGCAACTCTGTAGGACCCACAGTTTCCAGTTAAAACGCAAATAAAGTTTCAGTTGTGGCAATATTATGGCCTGGTTGGTAGGTAACACACCCTACTCTTTGTCTCGTGGAACTTGGCGAGATTCTGACAGTTCGACAAAAGAAGCATGAAATGTATTCTTTTTGTTTATGTATCCTTTCACTATCAGCTGGTGCATCAAGTGGAAGTTGTATATTTTATCAACACGCTGGCAGCTAATCTATTTGCTAGTGTACTGTAAAGGTAAACAAATTTTAAGGTATTTTAGATTGATATCTGTCAAAGTAAAAATATAAAACCTTACAAAGAATTAAATATTTGGTTCAAGTTTTCATGGTAAAATACTACATTTGTTAGCAACATTCACATAAAAGAACCACCAAAACTCGTTGGGACTCTAGGATCTAACCAGAGACATAACTAAGATGTTCAAACAGAGTTCAGATTTTAGCAAATGGTTAAGCCAATGTGTTTCTTAACTTCAGAATATAAAAATACCATGTTTATACAAGAGGCCCAAAATGTATGTTATAATAGGCAATTGATCGCGTACATTTAGTGGAGATTGCATGACTTACTAACTACGGCCAATTTTCTATGTCTTCACCTCTGTCCCCTGTTTCCTATCCCCTCCTGGTGGAAATACTCAGCACCTACACGTTGTTTCCACTATACAGCAATGCAAAAGAATTCAAACTAGTGCCGAGACATACTGTTCATAAAGAAGCAAATAGGAATCCAGGCTAAGCTGACTGAAGTGTTGTTCCTAATTGTTTGACTTGAGCATCTCGAATTTGTGTTACTCGTGCAGTTGTCTGTTTTACCTCTACCCATTCTTCAATCATGAAAACTGTTACCACTCATTGATGGTTTTACCAGTGGTGGAGTTAAAGCATCCCACATGTTTCTTTATAATTGTCATAAATTTTGCAGTCATGCCAGCCATATGTAATTTTTCTAGAGCATAAATGTGAAATATTTAATGAGCAACAGTCACATTTTCCGTTCCGGTTTTGATGCTTATCGCGCCTGTATCAAACGTGAGCGATGGGTCGTGCCGTGGTCAGCCAACGTATTGTGTGGGTTGGTTCGTAGACGAGAGATGGATGGCACAGGTGAGGGATGGTGGGACAATCAGTGCAAAATGATACCATCCCCATTCCCCTGGGTAGTATCAGAAACAAAGGTCTTTGGACACAACTGGGTGACAAGAGTTTTCAGTGATATTTATTCTTCACTGGTTTGGCAAAATTGGGTAGTAATAGGAGCAGTTTTACACTTCCAACTACTACATTTTTCTAGGATACTGTTGAAAATGTGTTTAAATAGCTTAATAACATCAGAAATTTTAGTTGCGGTTATTTAAAAACACATTTATGTTTTGCTTTTGTCACTGTTTCAAACGTACTGCATTAAACGTTTAGATAAGTGAAAAATATTGCTATAATGTGCAGAAAAGTGAATCTATCTGTCACTATCTACAATTACATTAATCGTAAAGAACTGATATCTTAGAAAACAATTTCAATTAATTCTGTGCCGTAAATTGGGATCCAGGGTACACAGAACCATTTACTATACAATACACTTTTATTTAGGCTTTCTTCAAGTATGTTTACAAGCAGACATTCAAGAACCATAAACCCCAGCATACAAGCACACTCAATAATTCTCCCAAGCAGTGAATAGTATGATACCAATTATTAAAGAGTTTTGCAAATTTCACAGCCATTAACAGCACACCAGGTGTGCAGTATCAATTATTGTACAACATCATACAAAATAGAAAAAGAGCTGTTCTAGACTTACCAAAAAGTGGACTAGCATATAAAATTCACTTGTAAACATGCCCAATTATTTCACAGACATTGTCAGCGCATGAGTGTGCAATATCATTTAGCATACAATATTATACAGAATTGAAAGGGAGCCATTCCAGGCTTACCAGAAAGTGGGCTACCATATAAAATCCACTCATGAACATGCCCACATATTTATTTTAGAAGAAAAAAATAATTTCAACCCTATGAACCTTTAATCTCAATATATTAACCAATGAAAGATTACGTGTGGTTTCTCAATTTCCACAACGGATACACTCAATGACACTTTTCATCTGCACATGCATATATTAATATATATTATATGCCAGTGTAAAATCAATCTAAGACTGCGATCATACAACAAACACTTCAAATACACAACTCCATACTATTCTTTGAAGTGTTTCATTAAAAATCAATACAAAGGGCATCTCACACACTTGAGCCTGATTATGCCAAAGAAACCAGGTTAACACCCTCACACTTATATAACTGTAAGCTTTAATCACGCTCACGCAGTCTCATAACACTAGTATTTTAAAATACAATTTTACATAAATCTCAACAGATGTAGCAGGAATATGTAACAGATGTCAAGCAGCAACTGAAACATATTTGTGGCAAATGTTATTTTCTTTCCACCACAGATAAGGATTTGTAGAACATTTCTGAAGAGGTTGATTTAAGTACTTTGAAATGTCATCTTCCAATACATCATCCAGATTAGTGGAATGTGATGCCTCCAGCTTTGCTGACTGTTAATCAAAACTGCTCACGTGTGACCCTGAAGTTTCAGCTGTTGCTTGGATCTCAACATTTTGTGCTTCACTGGTATAAATGTTATTGTCGGTAGCTTTAGAAATGTGTTTTACAATACTTATTCCTCTAAGTTTCTCATGATCCTTTAAAAACACTACCTTAAATCGTGGATACAGAAGCATTGCTGCTAGATATTTATCCACTTGTCTGTAATCTTGATAGTATTGCCTTTAACAGATTTCTTGCAAAAACTTTTCCTTCACCCGGTCCTGCTTTGCACACAATTGATTCTAACATAGTTTTTATGCCATCAATAACAGGAATTACTAAAGAAATTGTAGGATAAGCCTATCCACTGAATTCTTTGGTATAGGCCGTCCACAGTAAAGTGAGAACTTTTGAGGTCCTAGTTACTTTTTCCTTTCAACCAATTTATATACTTCCACCCCTTGTTAATGTAAACCCTGCCATATAAGTAATAAACAAAGTGTATACGTTCACCATACCCTAAACTAAAGTCTAATGAAATGTAATTGGTTAATGTCTGATGAAACAGCTTCAAAAAGTGCTCACTTTACAGTGAACGGCCTATAGCAGCATGTATTGGTTCTAGGATTGTCACTGTCCCTTCAGCAAGTTTCCATTCACTAGAAGTAAGGTTGTCCATATTATATGCGAGTTTAGCAGCAATGGGTTCATTTTGTTCCACAAGTCATTTAAACATATCAAACTCTCTGTTCCAACGTGTGTCAACATCTTGAATCAATTCATGTACTGGTTCCCTATTTGTTTTTGGATTTGATGCAGTCGTCTGGCTTGAGAGCATCGCTTATGTTCAACTATCGCACAGCATTTTTTACAAAGAACTTCTACGCCAGGAGTCTCTTTCTTGGCATAATTTATGGCTAGTTGCAGTGTGTGACCCAAATAGGTAAATGAATGCCACAATGTTTTTGCAATTGCAGATTTCATGTTTCTAGCATAATCTCTGCCACAATATAAATAGGTACTGTGTTGGGAATTCTCCACTTTGCACTCAAATTAAGCAACGCATTGGCAATTGCTTCACCACTATGTTCGCCTACAATCATGCAATTCCCCAACATGTAATGCGCAGGAACAAAACTGGGATTTATATAATGGCAGGTTAAGGATAAGTAGCTGCCATTGCTGCGTGATGTCCACACGTCTGTTATGAACGCTATTGAATTGCCACCTCCTTCAAAATCATTTGACATTTTTGTGCATATTTTATCAACAAGATTCTGGTACAGCTCTTGCGCTACATGTCTTGAAAATGTTGTTCTATCAGGCAGGGAGTATTTGGGCTCCACTGGCACTATTAACTCTTTAAAACCCCTATCTTGCACCATGCTAAATGGTTGTAGATCCATAGCCATCATTTTGCCAATAGCATTTGTAATATCCACTGCTACGGGATTGTCTTTGTCATACTTCTCTTGATTGGCAAATGAAGCTGACAGTGTCAGTTGCACCTTTTTACTTGTAGGAGCAATGGGGTTTACTTGCTTTTGAAGCTTTAAATATTCAGCATACACTGCTTTGTGCAGTGCTAAATTTTTCACTATGCTTGAAGTGCTGCCATGGACCTATTTTAGTTTGCACCCACAAGTTTGAATGAACGTCAGATACTTTATCATAAAATTTCCAAACATTACTGCGGCCCATAAATGGAGTCCCTTTTTCTTCCATTATTTTGCCTATAGCCAAACTCACACATGCATTTGCACACTTCACTTGCCCACTTAACCGTATTTTGCATTTTCGGATATGTATTGCAATTATTTACAAGCACTACCTGGCATGAAACACACTGCCACGGATGAGTAAAATATGCACTTCAGGTTGCTTTAATCACGTCGTTCCTGACCATTAAAAAATATAATAAACGAAACATATATCTGTAAACACTGGGAAATACAACACAAATGTCTATGTTAACAAATTTATTCCCAAAAAATATTGAACTTTCAAAAAAGTTTAAAAATTTTACATTGCATCTCCGAAAATTTGATTAATGCTAGAACTTCACAAAATGCCACTTAAAAACATTTAATGCCAAGCAATATTTTATATGAAATCATTGACAAACAAGCTTAAAGGTGCTTGCCCATTGGTGTGAAGCGAAGAGAAGAGAAAGGAAGCAAAGCCAGGCTCCCAGGTTGTCCGCCCACTAGTGGGATGAGAAGAGGCGTGAGGCGACTAGCAATACAACTGAGGGCTTGTTCCACATTCAGTAGAGCGTTTGCAATTATCATGAGCAGTTCATCAGACGAGGACCTTTTTGTATTTGGTGTTTTGCGATAGAGGAAGAAGAAAATACAAGAAGGCAAGTGTGGGTTCATGACATAAATAAGAAGAGAGACACCTTTGGGGAATGAGAGGAAATTTTTCAAGTATTTCTGTATGTCAAAGGAAAAGTTTTTTGAGTTATTAATGTTATTAAGGCAGTCAATAGAACATAAAAAAACAACTTTCTGACGAGCTGTTTCCATTGAGGTACGACTTGCAGTTTGTCTCAGGTGAGAATGCTTTAGTTATTGACATGCTAAGTAATTGGAGGAAGGCCTCAAATCTATTGCAGTAGCTGCAGTTTTTACGAACAATAAAAAAAGAATTTCACTGCATTCAACATAAAATTGTAACCCTGAAATGATAAGCTTTCGAGTTAATTTGTTCTTGTACTTATTTAACTAACCTGAGTATGTCCTGCATGTATATAACATACACTATGACACAGTAGTCGGTATAAAAAGTTGTTGAACATTTTGTTGTAAGATGCATTTAAATTTGTACTATATGTCAATGTTAATGTTCTCATTTCGAAAGCACTTAATAATAAGCTATATAAATTAGAAAATGGTTCTTTTGGTTTTAGTAATAACGGGTTAATAACTGAAAAGAAAACAATTAAGCATGTTTGTTTTGATTGGCAAATTATATTTCAGGAAATGTTTGATTACTTTACATGACAACATTAATTATTAAACAAGGCATTTTGTGACAATTGTTTTAGTTATTTCCACATATTTTCCAAATTATTAATAAATTCTGAATTTTGGTTGGTTTATAGTGGTATATTGTCATTTTCAGTTGAATATTCAGGGAAGTTCACGACGCTCTCTTCCTGTCCTCATTTGGTAGTGGACAATTTGGTTGGGTTTGGGGGTACCCATTGTAGGTATGATGAGGAGTTGATAGGTTTGGCCGATCATAGTTGGATGGCTCAGGTGATCCGAATCTTTGAAACTCATGTCGTTCCAAAGGGGCTTGATCTTGAAAGCCACCAGTAGTGATTGATTGGGATTTACAAAGACGGCGAACATAATTTGGAAAAAGGTTAACACCTGGTATTGTATACCAGGTAGGTGCCAGACGTCACTGTGGTGGTAGAGCTGAGTCCTCGCTGTGGACCAATCACCCGGACCACATTCCCACATAGATCTAGAAGTAGTTCACCTGATGTGGAGACCTTGTGTTTCCTAAATGAGGGGCTCTTTGAGCGGCCTAATCACCACTTGGTATTTCAAATTAGTATGATGTTGACATAATCAAAACAGAACTCCCTATGTGTGGATTGTCAGGACCAAACCACACGTCCATAAATGCTACTTGTGGTACTTTGGTTAGGTTGCAGCACACATACAAATCAATATTTGCCATTAAAATTCACAGACACTTGCATCAGGAAATGGTGGGTTTCAAGGGCCCCGTGCCCTGAAATGCCTTGTGGCAATCGAATAAACGCAGTCATCAGTTCATGCAGTTTATTACAAACTTGAACATTCCCTCCAGGAGAATAGCTTGTAGAATTGCTCGCTTTGAACCTGCGGCGAAGGCTATACAGTTTAAAAAGAAGCCCTAGGCTTACATGAAGGTTACGTGTGGTGTTTAAATTAAAAACTCCCCAGGCAATGCAATTCCTGGGGAGGCTAGGGGGAGTATCCTAGACGGCTAAGTGAAAAAGGTTCCTGATACTTAACTGTTGCTTACAAAAATGACCGGTGATGAAAGTTGATGCTGTCCAGGCGGGAAAAGTGCGAACGCGGTTTCACACGTGCCTCCCCCTTTGGGTGCGACTTGCTGACTGAGCATCGTGTTGCAAGGGATCATCATGGCGCAAGGGATCTACTTTCACACACGGATAAACAAATATACCGTTACATGTAATCATATTTGGAAATATTGCACAAAACACAAGTCAATAATTATTCTACAGCTTGCCTTGTGGTTGAAATGACATGGGGTGAACATAACATTGGTGGTGATGAAAATAGACCTTGGGCGTAAAGGTGTCTAAACATATTGCACTTCATTAACGTGGTTAGAAATGTATTTGTGGAAATGCTATGACCCTTTTTACGTAACACACGTGGCTGTGTATTATTCCGCCCGCTCTGCCGGGCAGATAGGCGCACATGGCGCTACACTCCCTGCTCTATACTGCTCACCGGTGATCAGTCGTCGAGAGCATATGTGTTGTAGTCACTGCGTTCCTCCGGAAACCCAAGAAAAGGGCTCTGATCCTCGTCCTCTCGGCCCATTCCCTCTTCCTTCCCAAGAGGACAATCATTGCCAGCATGAGCCACTGGTGGTAGTGGTGGTAGCAGCCTGTGTGGAGGAGGATCCAACTTGCCATCATCCTTACCCCATCACGCAACTGATCCACACGTCGCATTGCTACCACGTCATGATCTTGTAGCACATCTGTCCTCCTGTAGTCAACACTACTGCAGGATTCCATTTATCACCTGTTAGTCTTCGTTCCCACACGCGTTGCTCTAGGTGAAACTTCCGGAAAGGTGGCATTTGCTGCAATTTGCATGTCTGACGGTTGGGAAGCATATTATCAAATACTGTTCGTAGACGTCTTCCAACAAGCAGCTCTGCCTGTTATTTTCCTGTGGATAACCTTGGTGTGTTTCTTTGCATTAGCAGGTATCTAGGTAATTCACAATCCACATTCTGGCCTGACATCCGTCGCAGTGCATTCTTAGCCGTTTGGACCCCTCTTTCCGCTATGCCATTGCTTGCCGGATGGTATGGAGGTGTTCGCACATGCTGAATGCCATTTCTCCTTAAGAATGTTGTAAATTCCTCTGAAGTAAAACTGGTACCATTATCCGAAACGACACATTCAGGTAATCCATGCGTAGCAAAGATATTTTGCAGGATTGATACTACCACTACTGAAGTCATTGATCGGGTCGGATTATTTCTAACCACGTAGTGTAGGCATCCACCACAATGAGGAAATTTTGTCCCTGTAGCGGTCCTAGGAAATATATGTGCAACCATTGCCATTTATAGGTAGGTCTGGTCCAAAATGAAATTCATACAGCTGGACTATTGTGCCTTGTTTGCTGGCACAGCATTCGCTTACAACTTGCTCAATCTCCTCACCCAGGCCCGGCCACCAAAAATAACATCTTGCTAACTCCTTCATTGCCACAATGTCTGGGTGATGTGCATGAAGTTCTTCAAGAATAGGCTGTTGCAGACACTGAGGAATTACCACTCGATTGGACCATAAGATACACCCACATGAAATGATAGTTCATTAAACCAAGGTTTGAACTTACCCACCGCTGGCAAGGTCTGACAGACCTCGAAATTCACCCTCCCAGTCTCGATACAAGTCTTGACCATCCGCAAACTACTATCAGCCTCTGTAGCTGCAGCAATCTTAATAGCATCGTATGGAGCATCCTCTGATTCCAGGTACAGTACATCAGCAGGATGAAGGGGGTCTTCCACCGTGTCTGGTAATGGCAGCCTACTTAACACATCCACATTTCCTAACTGCACCCTTGGCCTGTACTTCAGAGTGTAAAAGAAGGAGGGGAGAAACAGTTGTCACCATATCATATGAAGCGATAACGTACTTGACATGGGCTTGCCCTGGTCGAAAACTCCCAACAATGGTTTGCAGTCAGAAACATCGTGAAAGTGTGGCCCAATAGCTACTTTTGGTATTTGTTCACCCTATACACCAAGGCAAGGCCTTCCTTATCAAATTAACCACAGTTACGTTCTGTGTCCGACAAAGTCCGGGAAGCAAACACCAGTGGGCATTCCTGCCCATTCTTTTCCTTCACTGCCAACACTGCCCCCACAGCGTCTTGCAGTTCTTAAAGGCTTCCTTCTCAGTAGGTCCAAAATTCCATGTGGTATTCCCCTTCAGAAGTCTGTACAGGGGCTCTGCACTGCCAGCTTTCCCTTTTAAGAAACTTGTAAAAATTCAAAAGCCCTAAGAAAGAATTCAATTCAGTTTTGTTCTTCGGCTCAGTTGCCTCATGAATAGCATGGATCTTTTCACAGTCTGGCTGAACTCGAGCTTTGTTCACAATAAATCCAAGAAAACGCACTTGTGGCACTCTAAATTGACACTTCCCTTTATTTAAGGTCATTCCCACTTCAGTCATCCTGTGCAAAACTTCCTTTAATCTTTCATCACGTTCCTGGACACTTGACCCTGCAATCACAATGTCATCCAGGAACACTGCGACCCCTTGAAGTCCTGACAACAGCTGCTTCATAAAATTCTGAAATATACCAGGAGCTGCCGACAGCCCTTGTGGTAACCGCAGCACACACATCAGTCCCTTTGATGTGCTTAAGGTCAATATTTCAGCAGTAGCATCGTCTACCGGCAACTGAAAGTAGACTTGCTTCACATCAAGTTGTGAGAACACTTCACTACATCCTAGGTTAACCAACAGTTCCTTGATAGTGGGAAACACATTTTGCTGCACACATGTATTCACTGTATTACTATAATCAGCACATATACGTATGCTTCAGTTTTTTTAACACTGGTACAACAGGTGTTGCCCAGCTTGAAAATGTTGTGGGTTTCAGTACTCCTTCCTTAACTAGCATGTCCAAAGCTTCATGCACACACGTACATAACGGTATTGCTACTGATCTAGCTTTCAAAAATTTGGGTTCTGCATCCGTCTTCATCTTAATGGGAACAGGGTGACAAACCTTTTTCATGGAACAACAGTTCATATTCCTTCAAGATGCTGCTACCATCTTCAATTCTATGGATTCCTTATACGGATATTCCTAGGTCTTCGGACCAATTTCTACCGAACAAGTTTTTTTCAGCAGAGTCAGCGACAATGAACTTCTGAGCAGAACATTTGCCTTTGAAAGTGACCTTAACCAAAACTTTACCATACACTCGCATGCGTTCCCCCTTCCCCCCCTAATTAATGCTAAACGAACCTTACTAGGTTGCAACACATGTCTATTTTGTACATAGGGCCAGAGTTTTATAAACACATCAAGGTTAATACGAGTTAATGCAGCACCTGAATCAACTCAACTTCAAATTTATGAGATTTCTCATCCAATTTCAGGGTCACCTTGTATGCCTGGACCTAATCGATACTAAGATTGACATTAAATAAGGTACCATAATGGTCTTCATTGACACACGTGTGCTCTCTTCTGACCTGCCCAAAATCTGTGCAATACAGTTCTGATTTCTCTGCCTTAGTGCCCTGAGTACTGCTGCTACTGTAACATACCCTCTTAATATGTCCTACCTTATGACAATGTGAACAAATAGTATTTCAATGCCTGCATTCTGGCGCTTAAGGCCCCACCACACTACACCGGAAACATGTAATAGCCGCATCATTCCTTGTAGTACTAACCTGCCGTTTTGCATTTTCGTGCTGCTCACATACCCACTCTCTTCTTGCATGTTCTCCAGTTTGCTACAACTTCCTTCATAAACATGTTAAACCTCATTCTGTGCAGCTGAAATAGTCTCCACATTCCCGTTTGCTGCCTCAAAAGCAGCGGAGATTTTGACAGCAGTATCAAAGGTTAGGTTTGACTCTGATAGCAACTGATGTTGGCGTCGCTCATACTTAACCCCACACACACAATGTGTATTAACAACTGCTTCTCTAGATCTTGAAAGTTACATCCTCTTGACAATTGTTTCAATTCTGCCACAAACTCTGCTGTAGTCTCTGTCTGCTCTTGCTTGCAATTTGCAATCTAATTTTTCTTAGGATCAAAATGGCTATCCAGCACATGTATTAACTCTTCATAACTGACGTCGACCAATTCCTTTGGCGTAATTAATCAGCAAAGACAATGCTGGTTCACCAATCACCGTCAGAAAAGTAGCTCTTAAATGCTTCGCGTCAGTAATCTTTGTTTGCTTCCACAAAAAAAGAAAACCTGACCTGTATTGTGGCAGTGTCAGCTCATTATTCAATTCAGACATTGTTTGCCAGTCAAGCCATTAACTGTAGTTTAATTCAGTCTCCCCGCATATACTATAGTTCTTCACTTCCTCAATAGGTACTCTGAGTTCAATATCTCATAACCTTACTTCCAAGAATTCTCTGAGAATCCCGTCCTTGTTGCCAAATATGTTACATTTATTTAACAACCACCTCAATACACCAACAATAATAAAATCGCCATCTTGTCCACACACTCCCGCCAACCTACTATACACAAACTTCCTACATCCTTATAAATACACTGCACTTATATAAAATGAAATTTAGTCCACATGAATCAGCTGTTGCCTTTGTGGGTGAAAAACAAGACATTCTCTCTTGGCATGAAAGAATGGCCCACCAAACCTACAACAGGTAAAAGGTGTATTGAATTTGTATGGTCAGTAGGTGACTGGTGGACGAGGTGTTTTGTGAACCTTGCATTTTAAGTAAGCAGACAAGAAATTCTTTCAAAAGCAGTAACACAAAAACTTCAATAAGTGAAGAAATAATACATGCTAACTTATGCGGTCCCATGGAAACTCCATTTATAGGTGGCTCTAAATAATTTTTGCTGCTGAAGGACGATTACTCTCACTTTCGTTTTGTCTTTTTTTTTTAAAACACAAAAATGAGGTCAAAGAAAAATTCAAGGTGTTTACAACGTGGTTTAAGAATCAGAGGGGGGGGTAAGATGTTCAAAACACTTCATACAAATTGTGGGACAGAGTTTGTTAACAGAAACATGGAACAGTTGTTATCAGAATTAGGTGTTGTACATGAACAAAGTGTGCCGTATTGTCCAGAACAGTCTGGTAGGATAGAATGGGAGATGCGCACAATAGGTGAGGCGGCCAGAACCATGATGACAGCCAAGGGCTTAGGAAAAAAGTTTTGGGCTGAAGCTGTAAACACAGCAGTCTGTGTGATAAATAGAACAGGCACCAGTACAGTCGAGGGCAAAACACATTATCAATTGCAAGAGGGAAAGAATTACAACATAACATTGTTGAAAGTGTTTGGATTAGAAGCATATGTTCATGTTGCAGATCAGACTCATAAGAAATGGGATGTAAAATCTAAGAAAGGCATATTTGTTGGCTACAGCGAAACATCAAAAGGATTTTGTGTCTTCCTACCAAATGAAAACAGGGTGATAGTGAGCTGCAATGTAAAATTTATTTAGAAAATGGACCGTGGAGAAGCATTGCAAAGAAGCATTGGATATCCGAGCTATATGGAAAGTGATACGAGGGATACATGTGAGGATTCAGAGGATGTTGAAAAAGAAGACTTCTTAGGGTTTCCTAACCGCAATGAAGAAGAGTCAAATGTTAATACAGCCAGACCAAGTGTGCTAACACAGGGAGAAAATGAGGCTAGAAACATTGAACCGGGGGAGTACGAGAGTGTCAAAGAAAAGGGTTTTGTTGATATCAGGTGTTTGAGAGATAGAGATAGCTTAAGAAAGCCAAAAAAGGTTTGACTGTGATTTTAATTTGATGTGCGTTATCGAGCTTGATGATCCTGCCACATGATGATCCTGCCTCATTCGAAGAGGCCATGAATAGTGAAAACTCAGAAAAATGGAGAAAGGCAGTGAATCAAGAATTAGAAAATTTAAGAGAAAACAATACATGGGTGGAAGGGGAAGGACCTGTAGACGTTAGCTTAGTAGAGAGACGAAATGGGTATTCAAAGTAAAAAGAGGTGATAAGAGTAATCCAGCAGTGTATACAGTCAGACTTGTTGCTGGAGGGTTCCAGCAACAGAGATCTTTTGATTCATCTGAGACATATGCGCCTGTTGCCAGACTTTCAACAGTGCGGGTACTTGTAGCGGTGGCAAATCAGAGAGGCATGCCCATTTATCAGATGGATGTGACGGGCTTTTCTTTATGGAGTCATTGATGAAACTGTGTATCTTTCGGTGCCTGAAGGAATGGAAGTGGAAGGAGAAAACATAGTACTCAAATTAAATAAATCCTTGTATGGCTTACAGAAGTCACCGAAATATTGGAACACAAAATTCAATGAAGTTATGAAGAAGGAATGATTCACCAGGTCAACAAGTGACTTCTACTTGTATTTCAAGGAAAATGAATCCAGTGTTCTCTATGTTCTACTATTTGTGAATGACCTACTATTAGTAGGTACAGAAGAAAGTGATATAAAAACAATCAAGATGAAATTGAGCTTGTTTTTTTTTTAAATTTCATTTCAATCATTTAACATTGACATACGCGATGTTTTTGACTTTGTTGTAGCTATAATTCAGAATGTGATTTTCTCTTCAATTTGGAAATCTTAATTTTTTTCCATCTCTAGTATTATCAATAGTTTACAATAAAAATATAAACTGGTGAATTCGTAAACAGGACATTTTTAGTTATTTTAATGTCGACGTAAGCCTGAAGCAGACGTAGTCTCTGATTGTTCCGACATACAGCTTATAAGTCACTGCAAATGCTATACTAGACTCATTCCTTTACCAACCTCCCAGCTGAGCGGACGTGTTTTAAAAACATTTCAGGTATGTGTATATTCTACACAGTGGAGAACTCAGAGGCCATTAGGGAGACGTAGCTATTTTGTCTAGTGTGGTCTCATTTATACATTGCTACGTGTGTGAAACATATATCCTAATACTTTTATGTTCATCTCTCTCCAATACACAGATACTACCACCATTTACACATCACACACCCCGCACACTTGAGACCATAGCAACACAGCAACCCGATATACAGTGCTAACAACCTAATCTAGTAGCGCAATATTTACATCTTAACACCCCCTCTCAATTTCCAGCTTATACAATACAATTTTACTATTAACTGAACATAGCATATGCCAGATCAGTTGACAAAACATACAAGATAACTTAACTATACACAATGTTGTCAGACTTGAAATTGCACAACAGACCCAGTTCCCTGCAGTAAAGAACTCAACTACACAGAGCATGTCCCTAACCTCACAAAATTTAGTAAACCTCAAGGGTTTGGTAAACACATCTGCAATGTTTTTATCTGACTACATACTCAACGCTCATAAGATTCTTTGCAACGACAACCTTTAGAAAATGAAATTTTATATCAATGTGTTTTGAGCATCTAGTGTTCTTGTAGTTTCTCATCATATGGATAGCTTCTTGATTATCTACAAGCAAACAAAACTTCACCTTCAGCTCATCCCCCACAAAATCAGACAAAAGGCCTTTCAGGTAAAGGAGTTCCAATGCTACCAGACTGCAGGAAGTGTACTCCTCCTCCATCGAGCTCAGAGCCACAGCCTGCTGCTTCTTTGAACTCCCAAGATACCAAGTTGTCACAGTGGAATGATGCCATTCCACTCACACTCTTGCAGTTGGTCTTGTCGCCTCCCCAGTCAGCATCTGCGTACACAACAACTTGCGCACACTTTTCTGTGTGTTTTTCGTACACCAGATTTTTGTCAATAGTGCCCTTTACGTAACGGAGCACTCTTGTGGATGCATTGACCCAGGCATATTAAGCAAAAATTGAGGGGCACCCTAAACAAATTCTTTGCAAGCTAATATTTGGTACAAAATGTTCCTTAGTTATTCCTTTTTAACATACCAAAGGTCTCCAAAGATTGAACTGGAGCATCATATATTTTGTTCCAGTTATAAAAGTTACTACATTTCCCTATTTTATGATCATTCTGATGTGTGTTTGAATTGTAGTGTCCATTTTTTGAGTTATAAATATGAAAAGGAGATAGTTTTCACATGAAATAATATACAATATGTTGCAATGTATATAATACAAAATATAACAACATTCACACTAATAAATTAAATTTACTGTAAGCGTATCTCAGTTACCAACACTTACAAATTGGTGATCTTTTTACATGACCGTTTCTTGACACTTTTTATTTTTTTGTACGGTAATGAAACAAAAGATATATGAGAAAACAATAAAAGTGAAGCGATTTTAGTGGCAGCAATGTTTGTCTTCACAGTCAGGAGCACATGGGACAACCAGATTGCAGCATATGTCTCTCAGCCACACCCTGCCGGCCTCACATCGCAAGCAAAGTCCAACAGGGTCATTGTTGAGAGTGCAATGTTAGGTTACTCTTTTACGCATCCTTTCGTGCTGTGTTAAGTCACAATTTCATAATATAAACGTCAAAAGTGGGACATATAAATGCATGTGTGTTTGAAGCATTGATAAAAATTCTTCAACGGAGTTACGAGTTCAGGTAACTTTCAAAATAAAAATAGCTGTTGATTCTGGTGTTGGTTACGTGGGCAGAATCAATATTACTTTTCAATGGTAGGAAAATGAGGGTGATGTGGATTGGTAACTTAATATAAACTTGTTCTTATTTTCTTCAAATATAAGTATAATGTTTATGTAACCTGGGTTCTTATAATAAAAGGGACTGTTGCAGATTTTGTCAAACTATGTATTATGTGGAAAATGAGGGGAGTATTTCGCAAATAACTTTATTTATAAGTGTGTGCACTACATTACTAACATACTTGTTTGGAACCTTGAACAGCTTGTTGTTGTGTTTTAGGTTATAAACTCAAGTTTATTTACATTTTTTTTTTCATTTTTTTTCATTTTTTCCATGTCATAGAGTAAATGTGACCATCAACTAACTGATAACCACTGAACGTGTGTTCTATTCAATGTTTACACTTAAAGTGAAATATCTTGTGCCTATCTTTATAGAGTATTGTTGTTCTCTGGATGTAGGTTGTGTAACAGTTGTCATGATTGGATATTGTGAGTTGAGGATTAAAAAAAGTGAGAGATACATCCGCATTTAGTCAGTAAAATTCACGCGGAACACATTTTGGTCCTCCCGGCTGGATCTATCCAAGATCTGGCTTTTGTTTTTCTGTGAATTACTCGTCGGGAATTGGATAAAACTGGCGGCTTGAGACATCAGTAATGGAGACACTTTTAGCAAAAAGAAGGTGATTAAAGTGAATGTTACTCGTGCTGAGAAGGCCGTTGACAACCTTACAAGTGGGGATGTAAGTGCAACAACAGTACATCAAAAAAGTGTTTAGCTCATGCTCAATGAAGTTGATAAACTGTTAATCAGTTTCAATATTGATGAAAGTGAAGCACATGATGAAGACTTGGGAGAAGTCCAAGATCGACTTACTACACTACTTGTAAGATTACATAAGATTGGGACAGAAAACTGTGCTATTGTCACCAAATAGTGAGGTTGCTAGTGAGGTTAGTTTGCCGAAACTACAACTTCTAGTGTTTGGCGGAAATTTACCAGACTGGTTGTCATTTAAATACTTATTTGAATCTGCAGTGCATAGTAACAAAACCTTTACAGGAGCCCAGAAACTCCAGTATCTCAAAGGCTTCTTTACAAGGTGAAGCTGCAACACTCCTGAAATCTGTACCAATCACTAGTGCGAATTATCGTGAAGCTTGGGGTATACTCACTACCCGATATCAAAACAAGGGTGATTAGTGGACACAACCTTAAAACAACTATTCTCACAACCAGTTGTTCAGCAGGAGTCTGTAGTGATGTTGCGCCGTCTGCTAGATAGTGTTGTTGAATGTACTAGGTTACTTAAAGTTGTTGAACACTGGGACTCGTGTTTCTTGTGAACGAAAGGCTAGACTGTGAATCAAGAAAAGAATGGCAGTTGTCATTAACTGATGATGAATTGCCAAAGTTTGAAAAACTTGTACAATTTCTGCATTATCTGCAGCAAATGTTACCAAACCCAAGACTTCCACCACTGTCATTATCAGTAGATTTCAAGGTAACAGAAGCCTTTCATCCTTGCATGGCACCACACAAGACAATGGATGCATGACATGTGCTGGATCTCACACCTATACAAGTGCCCTGAGTTTCTGGTCGCTCCAGTGCAAGAGAGGTATGCATTCGTTAAAAGTAAATGCCTGTGTTTTAACTGTTTAGGTGTTGATCATATGTCTAGACAATGCACATCCTCAAAATGTAAGGTATGTCAGGGGCATCATCACACATTATTGCATTTTGAAATTGTGAGTGAACCCTCTGATGAACCCAAACAGACAGAAGTTGCATCTCATTACTCAGCACAGTCTGTATCATCAAGAGTGTTGTGTCTGCAGCATTAGTCAGTGTCCAGGATTGCAGAGGAACCTTCACTTCAGTTCGAGCACTCCTTGACTGTGGTTCAGAGGCTAGTTTTGTGACAGAGAGCTGTGTACAAAAATTGGGGTTAAAGAAACAATGGCTGAATGTTACTGTATCAGGTTTAGCATCCAACAACATAAGACAGTGCTGTAGCTTTGTTCAATTGAAACTTCAGCCTACATACTGCAGTGCTCCAGTGTTCACTGTAAAGGCACTCGTGATGCCTAAGCTAACGGGGTATCTTTCAAAATAGTCCATTGTTCCTGAGAAGTCGTGGTCACACATCACCGGACTGAGACTGGCCGATCAACTGTACAATGTTCCTGGCAAGGTGGACATTCTTTTTGGTCGTGATATCTACCCCTGGCTACTCAGACTAGGTCGCTGCATAGGAGTTGGTGGTTCTCCAGTTGGTATTGAAACTGATCTTGGCTGGGTTCTGCCTGGTAGCATTTCCACTATGTCATCTCTCCATGTTCAGTGTGATGATGTTAAGTAAATTTGGGAGTTAGAAGAGATCCCTTCTTCCAGTATGCTCACTAAAGAAGAGGCTTTATGTGAGCATCACTTCAACGTCAGCCATGAGAGAGGTGCTGATGGTAGGTATGTGGTGAGGCTTCCTTTTCGAGACAACAACTTGGAACTAGGAGAATCGCGTATTAATGCAGTAGTCCGATTGCACAGGATAGAACGTCAGTTAAAGCACCAGCCTGACAAGGATCAGAAGTACGTAGACTTCATGAATGAATATATTGCATTAGGGCATGTTGCGTCGAACATCTTGATAGACTGTATTAACCGACAGTTTGTTGATATGAGAACTGGCGGGCACTATCAAACACCATTTCTCCCGAACGAATTGCGAACAACTGATTGTCTAAATATACTAGTTCCTAGAAGCACTACAAACGCACCACTGATGGCAATGGTGGGAAGTTCGAATTTGTACACAGTAATATTTACAACGACATCCATACACACAGTACCAAACATCACCGCCCACCTTGAAATATTCATTTCAACCCTTAAAAGGCAGTGGGCACAGTTTAACGGTGGGGCGTTTAACAGTTTCGTCCACTGTGCGGACAGTGGTTACTCTAGGCACTTTATCATGACCAGGGTGTAGCTCAACGATGAGCACCACTGCAGTGGAGGAAGCCTGTCCTCTTTTTCTAATACAAGCTGCTGAGGGCGAAGAGGTTG
The DNA here is from genome assembly GCA_029891345.1 of Dryococelus australis. NCBI lineage: Eukaryota > Metazoa > Arthropoda > Insecta > Phasmatodea > Phasmatidae > Dryococelus > Dryococelus australis. The sequence continues at coordinate 197,555,046 of CM056995.1, read as the reverse complement.
ATTTTCTTCCTGCCACTTTGGACACTGCTGTAAGATGTGAAGATAGTCCTGATACCAGCATTTCTAGAAATCTTGCTGAAGCTTCTCCACAAGCTGCCAGCGCTGTAAACGATTCAGCTGGACGTCTTCCAGGTTTGGCTCTGGAACTGTGACAAGTAGCTCAAGAGTCAAAAAATGACCAGGAGTAAGCGCGGACAACTCATTCGGGTCCGAGCTCAGTGGACAAAGAGGCCTGGAGTTGAGGATAGCTTCAATCTGCACTAGAACAGTATTCAGTTCCTCGTAAGTGAGAATTTGCTCTCCAATAACACGCCTCATATGGGACTTGACTGACTTAACTCTGGCTTCCCATAATCCACCGAGGTGAGATGCTGCGGGGGATTAAAATGCCATGTTACCCCCAAGGGTGGCCAAGGAGCTTGCCATGGTCTGTTGGGAGAAGCAAGCAGCTATCCCAGTTCATTCAGATGGTTATTTGCACCCACAAGGTTGGTTCCACAGTCACTATATAGGTCAGATGACCTGCCACGACGGGCAAGAAAGCGTTTGTATGCACCTAGAAATACATCGGTAGAAAGGTCAGATGTCAACTCAAGGTGCACTGCTTTTGTTACACGACAAACAAATATGCAAAGATAAGCTTTTAACAACACTGGGCGACGAACTCGGGCAGGCTTAATAGTAAACATAAAAGTATCCAAAATTGTGTCCTGAGGATACTCTGAAGAGTTTGACAACCTGGATGCTGATTGACTTCATGATAATGACTAATTACTAAGTCTGTAAAACAATGCAATTTGGGAAGTAAAGCAGGTGCTTTTGCTCAAGTGGTAAGTTTGACTGAGGCAGCTTACCGTCCACCCTGACCACTCCACAGGAATCAACAAATGGAACCAATTTCTGGATCTGCGGTGATACATGCTGCTGCTTATTTATAGCATTAATATCAGCTTCAAAGCAAGAAGTTTGGACATACCTCAGCCAAATTTTCAAGCCTTTGTCTAGTTCATGGGGTAGTAAGGCATCAGTAGCGTTGTTTTGTGGCACTCGACAATTGTGAATAAAATGTACAACATATGCGGATAAGCTTACTCAACTTGCTGCACCTTTCAATCAATAACTCCATAGGGCTGGTGTCTATAAAGTTGCCAAATGAGAGAATTTTTCTGTTCAGGAATGATGGAAGCTGATGCCGAGGTCTCTTCTGTGGACATATAACAGGACCAATGATCACTGGTTTCCTTCAACCATCATGGTCCAGTCCACCACAAATGATGTTGCTGAAGCTGTGCGGGCGTCAAACCCCATGAGGTGCAGTCAGCAGGATTTTCCTCCGATTGAACATGATGCCACTATTCAGTTGATGTGTAATCTTGAATTTCACTGACTCTGTTGGCCACAAAGGTCTTCCATAGGTGAGGTGATGATGTAATCCAAGATAAAACTACCATAGAATCTCTCCAGGCATAAGTGGCCTCAATGTGCGGCCTCGAATCATAGTTGTTGATGACAAAACGGAGAAGCCGAGCTAGTAAAATAGCCGCACAGAGTTCTAGGCGAGGTAGCTACACCTTCTTCACAGGCACAACCATAGATTTGGCAACCAACAGGTGAACAACAGCAGCATAACCAATTTCAGAACTGTCAGCAAAGCCGTGAACTTCATATGTGCACCCTTGCAGATTCACTAGTAGACAGGCCACAGCGATGGACGACAATAATGACAGTTCAGATCTAACACGGTGCCACTTTTCATGCACTTCCAGGGGTGGTTCAGTATCCCAGTCCACACCTTTCAGCCGAAGCATCTGAATCAAGTGTTTGCCAAACAAAGTTACGGGAGCTAGCCAACCAAGCGGGTCAAACACCACTCGAGTGAAGTCTGACAGGATGATGCGTTTTGTAGGCGATTGGAGTTGGGATGGATTACATACGAAAATGAGTCGGTGGAAGGGTTCCATTGCAGGCCTAGGACTTTAATAACCAAGTCATGGCCAAGATCAAACGAGTGAGATGATGGTGCATGAATGTCCTCCGGTGGGAGCCAATCCAACAAGGCTGCATGTTTGCTCATAAACTTTCTTAGTTGAAATACACCCACCTTCAGTAATGCTATGATCTCCTGCTGAAGGTTGAGTGCAGCCTCAACACTGTAAGCTCTAGTGGCTACATGTCTGAGATATACTCTTTGCTGCAACAGGAAATCTGCTCTTCTCATCCTCTGCGAGTTGATGGAGATTGCATATGGTGAGATATGGTGCACATGACACCCCATAAGTAACTGTGTTCAGTCTGTATTACGTGATGGGTTCATCATCCGAGGGATAATCTCTGTCGCTGGGATGAATGGATATCTGCCGATACATTTGTTTGATATCTGCAGTGAACACAATAGGGTACATACGAAACTGAAGCAACACATCAACAATGCTGCTTTGGAGTTTTGGCCCTATAAGAAGTATATCATTGAGCGATTGGCCATTTGTGGTTCTTGCTGATGCATCGAACACCACTCCCCAACTTTGTAGTAAAGTCTGATAGCACCACCATTAAGTGGTGAGGAATGTAGTAGGCCTTCTTTTACAGAGATTTCTCCCTCTGGAATCCTTTCCATGTGTCAGATGACAGGTAGTCTTCTATAAAATCTGCATACTGAGCTCTTACTGAGGGTTTTCAGTTTCAGCTGCCTCTCGAGACAATGAAGCTTATGTATTGCTTGGTTCTTAGATTCCCCTAATTGTGGTCTTGGTTGACAAAAGGACAAAGCAACACTGTAGCACCCTATTTGGTCTCTTGTATAAGCTGTTACGAACATCTCTTCACAGAGTGCGTCCTAAGGAGAGTGATGTGTTTTCCGAGGAACTTCTTCTAATTCCCAGAACCTTTTGACAACATATTCAAGCGATGGGGACGATGTAAACAATTAAATACAACATGATGTTATTGGTTGCGATGGAACAGCAGTTTTAACCCTTCCCATGAGGATCCATCCAAACACAGTCTCCAATGCGGTGGGCATTTCCTTGCTTCCATCCCTTTGCGGCCAGTCAGCAAGTCGACTGGGCCTGGACGGGCAAAGGTAGGATCAGTTTCGGGTGTGTTACAGCATCACAAATGCTAGAGGGTAGCTGAGCGTTAGGGAGATCACTTGAAATGTGCGATAGAACAAAGGCATCCAGACTGAATGATGGTGAGGTTTGTCCTAAAGGACTGATCAGGCAAGTCGTGGTTGACTTAGAAACACTGACTGGCACATTGGATAATCCATGGATTGGGAGCAGAATCTTCTGTTGGGGTAGTCCCAATCGCTGTAGACAGGCCTTGGTTATGAAACTAGCCTGTCTAGAAGGGCACGTACTTGTTAGGGAGCTCCAAATGCATCCTGGATTTCTACTAGAGCAGTAGACAACAAAACAGTGGTGGTAGCTGTCGTGGTATGAGCTGCCAGTGTGGATACAATTTTAGTTTGGCCATCTCCTGTATGTTCTTATATTGTGATATTTCGGGGGCCGATGCATCCTGTGATTCAGCAAAGTGTAGCAATGTGCGATGCCAAGCACCACATTGTTGACACATGAATTTGGAGTTAGTTTCTACCTCGATGTGATGATCTGAGGCAGTTCAAACACAAATTAAACCTTTTGGTAAGAGCATAACGTTACTTTGGGCCTATACTCAACAACTAGGAGCACTGAGAAGGAATGTGGTCTGCCTTACATAGGGTACAATTAGCAGTAGCTGTTTGTGTCATGTTCACCATGGAAGTAGTTGGACTGTACGAATTATGTTTGCTGGATTTGGACACAATTGAAGTCTTGACATGGTACAAACCGACTGCTTCAGCTGATTGACACTGCTTTTCTAAGAACTCTATGAATTCTGTCAGCTTTGGCAGTGATGAATCACTCACTGTCAGCTCCCACTGGCGGTGCAGGTAAGGGTCCAGTTTCTTCTTCATCAAGTGAAGCAACAACAAGTCCCAGTGATCCACAGGAATTTTCAATGCTCGCAGGGCACCCATATTTTCGGCTAGCACAGTTAGCAGTGCACGCATAGACCTCGAAGAGTCAGATGATACCACTAGCACTTGAAGTAACCCTTCAATGGGGTTTGAGGTTATGAGTTTTTAATTGTCATCTCCCATGCAATAGTATAATTTTTTTCAGAGAGTGGTAGAGACTGGATTAACGACAATGGCTCTGCAGTTAAACACGACTTCAGGTATGTGAAACGATCCATCTGAGATAAGTTATCATTGGTGGCTACCATGGATTGAAACAGGTTTGCAAAGTTTGACCATGACTTCGGGTCACCATTGAAATTGGGAAATTGAATAGTGGGTAACTTGACATGTGACTGGGTGGCTCCTTTGTCATTCCTACCATTGCTCGCTATTGCACGGTCATGTATAGCCATTACAGTGAAATACTCATCATCAAACTTGTTAAGTTGTTGGACATGGGACTGGGTGTCAAACTCACTACTGCCTTTGAACGCAACTTCCAGTGTGATGTGGTCATCATCAAAACCGTTCCGAATTCGAGCTAAGTCCCGGCAAGTAGAAATGAAGAGGCGTGTGTCAATACTGTCACCTTGCACAGATGCTGACAACGTAAATGCACTGTGTAGTTGATTTTCCGCTCTTTCGAGACGTCTCTGAAGTGCCAGGTGTTTATCAGCCATGTTCAACACTATTCCACACTCTTATGACCAAACGCAACAGGCACGTAAAGCTTGCGTAAGCTGATAATCCCGTTTGTAATAGTGATTAACTAATCGTGATCAGCAACAGTGATTTCGTCACAGTTTATGAAACTAAGTAGCTGTGATTTCTTAACTGTTCCAATGTACGTTAACCTCATCCTTAGTGTGCATAAATCACTGTGAATACGAACAAGATACACACATCAATACAACTAAATGCAAATATGCCAGTTTTGGCAAAGTACTGATATATAAATGCTCTGACAACGTGCTGGAACAAAATTCCACCACAAATTCTGAAAACTCTTGAAGAAATACGAATCACGACCGAGGTAACAAGAGGCACAAGTCACGACAGAAATAGCACCACGTAAACAAATACACAAAGCAGCGATGCGGTCAACTTTGTCGGAACAATATCCGGCTCAGAGGACCAATAAATGTTGCGTCGAACATCTTGATGGACTGTATTAACCAAAAGTTTGTTGATATGAGAACTGGCAGGCACTACCAAACACCATTTCTCCTGAGCGATTTGCGAACAACTGACTGTCTAAATATACTAGCTCCTAGAAACACTACAAGCACACCACTGATGGCAATGGCGGGAAGTTCAAATCTGTACATAGTAATATTTACAAAGACATCTATGGACACAGTACCAAACAGGGCATATGGAGCTCATTCCACCAGAGCAACAGTGAAGCCACCACATGAAGCATGTTACATTTCCTGACATACCAGTTTTAAAGGAGAGTAGTGCTACCACGAAACTTAGGGTGGTGTTTGATGCCTCAGGCATATCATTAAATGATAAAGTCCTGGTTGTTCCAAAACTACAAGAAGATATTTGGTCCCTTTTAACGCGATTTAGAAAGCACACAATTCCATTGGTTGCAGATGTGGCTAAGGTGTATCGTCAGATTCAGGTGAAAAAGACCGACACTGAATTTCAAAGGATTGTGTAGTGATCATTCTCAACAGAGCTTATCCCAGATTATCGTCTACTGACAGTGACCTATGGGGAAAGCTGTGCACCATATCTTGCAATTAGGCGTCTAAAACAACTTGCTACCGATGAAGAAGCAAAATTTCCATTGGCATCTCTTGTCGTCATGAATGATTTTTATGTTGATGACCTTTTGTCTGGAGCAGATAACATCCCAGCAGCTTTGAAATCGCAAGCAGAACTGATCAGCTTGTTGGCATGTGGTTGTTTTTCAGCTGCGCCAATGGTCATCCAATGCCCCACAAATACTAGAAGCGGTACCCTTGGACATGCGGCATTCAACCTTACCATTGAGTTTCAGCAAAGACAGTATGATCAAGACTTTAGGACTCGAGTGGCACCCTACAGTGGACCAGTTTGCATTTACCTGCACATCATCAAGGCCTGAGGCTCCCATATCTAAGCGACGACTCCTATTGGAGATTGCCAAGGTGTTCAATCCTTTAGGGTGGCTCTCTCCTGTGACCATTTGAGTGAATATTTTACTTCAGTCTGGGAACTCTCTCTTCTTTGGGATGATCATCTTCCTGGGGATCTTTCTGCAGCCTGGGAACAATTTAGCAGTGAGATCTCCTTATTGAACAGTATTCGTATTGACAGATGTCTCATATTTCCAAACCCCTGTCAGTGTGAGTTAGTTGGATTTTGTGATGCATCCAAAATTGCATATGCTGCTGTTGTGTACCTGCGTTCCCATTATCCTGATGGTATAGTGCTGATAAGACAAGTGTCTGGCAAAGCGAAAGTAGTTCCACTTAAACAAATTTCCATACCACGATTTGAGCTCTGTGGAGCAATGCTTCTTGCAAAATTGCTGGCCGTTGTGGCTTTGGTTGCGCTTAGGCCAGAGGTGTGTGTAGGAATTTTTACAGTGATCACTTCTGGCTGGTTATGGCTTTCACGCATGTAGCTTTGCACAGAGGAACAAAGTTCTCAATGTTTCGAGTGACTAGGCCCTTATGTTGGTATATACTCTTACTAACTACGTTCTTAGGTACTGGTGGCACTCTTACTGGATGTGAAGCATATTCTGGCATGAAATGATTCTACAATTGTGTTAACATGGTTGGCATGTCCATCAAGACAGTGGAAGAAATTTGTTGCTAACATGGTGTCCACAATTTGAAACCTTGTTCCCCCAAATCAGTGGCATCATGTGAATGGAGAGGATAACCCAGCAGACTGTGCATCGCGTGGACTGTCTCCAAATGAATTAGTTAATCATTCCGTGTGGTGGTCTGGTCCTGTCTGGCTATACGAACCTAGGCCATTGCAAGACAATGCTGTGGTCAAACCTGATCAAGACATCGTGGAAAATGAGAGGAAGATTTAAGTGTTTGCAGGATGTTTCATTAAGATGTAGAAAGGAAACTAATGTTGCCTAAACTTTGTTTTCATGCAATATCTGCCTCTGCTGAACATCCCAGTGCAAGAGGTTTTTTTATATGACGCAGTTGTGGGTAAATGTATTTTGTATCCATAACCTCTAAACAAATGACTGCATCATCTACATGTATCATGAGAGTCAAGCAAATAAGAGTGCGAATTAAGCTTGTTCTTTCTTGAATGATCATTTTGTTTGTATCTGAAAAGGCAGAGCACTTGAATCTTTTCCCGAATGGCTGTCCATGACTAAATATCATACTATGATACGGATGTGATTAGGTCTGGTAGCATCACAAAAATCTAAGACCAATAGGCATTACTTCCTGGAGATAGGCCATTACTTTCTACCCGGTGACTGGGATTTTCAGGTGTTTAGGAAAAATCTGAAAAAAGTGGACCGCATTTACACTATTGAAGAATGCATGTGCATAACTGTAAACAGTAAGCTAAATGTTGTAGTTAACATAGTGGTCCCAAATGTAGTACACAATTTTGATAATGGTGGCCAACATTAAAAATCAAGTTACCATATCAGATGAAACCTCATTGAAGGGTACAACTTGTTCTGCAAATATTCGCTCTGCACCTTCTTCATTCCAGGAATTCTGGTATAATGCTGATAAACTTAGTTTTCTTGAAGCTTTGCCTTTCTTCGACTCTCTCGTGAAACAAACGTTCTGTTTTGGGAAAGGTAATTTAGGCACATGTTCCATGAATCCAGTACAAGCATATCCAAAAGGCACAATTCCCATTAAACCCAAGAAAATCGACTAACAAAAAACCTGTTAAATATGCTGTAGATGGCAAAGGCTTTTATGATGATATATCACAGGCAACATTCTCATATCCCAATAATAACCAGGAATAACATATGTTGTGTTGTATTTCATAATTACTTGCATTATGGAGTAACAATATTGTCTGCAAGTAAACATGTTGCTACAAACACACATCAGAAGACGTTTACCATTTCTGTCAACTTTGAATTTATATAATATTGTATATAACTGTGTAATTCAAATGTTATATTTGTGCGTTTCATGATAAATAAATACAACAATGATTAATATTTACTTTTATTTTTACTCAGTTACTTTTATACAGCTAATGTAACACATTTTCCTTGAGTAGAGAAAGGCACTAGGACCCAAATGTTTTAAACTTCGTACATTTTAATGTAATGACTATCACATTTATTTTAGTTCTTAAAAACTGTCAACAGTGGCCTAAATTAAACACAAAATGGTTAACTGTTGGTTCTAGCAAGTAGAATTTAATCAGATTTTATGCTCTCCTGAAAAATAGCGATTTTGGACTTAGTGCCCTTCTCAAATGCACCATTCAATTGTTACGTTTACAAAAAATAAGCGCCGACATACATAAATTACACAAACACTAACAGGCACTTCTAAAATATTTCCTATGCTCTGGTACAATTAAGAATCATTCCTTGAAAATGTTAAAGTGTGATAAGAAGTATAATTTTGTAAGTATACTTCCAAACGATACCTTTTGTTAAAACTCTACTAAAGTAACACATTTTTACATACCAAAGGGTATGGCAGGGCTTTTTCGCTCATGGGGCTATTCAGCTCCTTCTAGGAATCTCGGAGTATTCGGCCTCACACCATGTCAAGTGCGTTCAGCGGGATTCGACATCCATGGAGCCAAGAGAGACAGCAAGCTAGCAAGGACTGCTTCAGTGGTTTCATGAACAGAAACAGTGAACTTTCTCTCAGAAAACGTGAGGGACTATTGTTAGCACGGGCTGCAGATGTGAACAAGATAGCTATTCAAGAGTTTTATGATTTATTGTGTAAACTGTGTGACAAAATGCATATTGCAGACAAACCTGAAAATATTTTTAATGTGGACGAAAATGGATTTCCTTTGAACAATGTGCATTCCAAAATTGTGCAAGAAGTGAGAATTAGAGCAGTGGTAAAACTGACAGATGCAGAGAGAGGTGAAAACGTAACTGTTGTCGCCTGTTGTAGTGCTAGTGGTTTGTTCATCCCACTCTTCGTAATAGTTAAGGGAGTTACATTTAAAGACATGTACAAACAAGACTTGCCTCCTGGGTCAAAAGTAGCTGTGACTGATTCAGGTTACATCAATGAAGAAGTTTTTCTTAAGTGGTTACAACACTTCCAAGCTCACCGCCCATCAGGAAAGTGCCTTCTTATTTTAGATGGCCATGCCTCGCACTGTGGTCTGAAATGCTTGGATTTCTGTCGTGAAAATAACATTGAAATGTTGTGTCTCCCACCACATTCCACACACGCTCTTCAGCCTCTAGATAGAACAGTATTCAAACAACTGAAAACTTTTTTATCATCAAGAGGCAACACGTTTTATCCATAATCACCCGAGCACATCTCTCAAGAAATTTCCCTTTGGAAAACTTTTCTCTGCAACTTGGAAAAAAGGTGCGACAATGCAATCAAGGGCTTTGAATGTACAGGCATTTTCTCATTCAATCCATCTTCTATTCCAGATGAGAAATTCTCCCCTTCTATTTATTTTATAAACACTTCAGTTCCTACAGAAAACTATCAAACTTTCTCAAAAACAGCAGAGACTGAAGTTTCCCCATGTGCTAAATCACACACGTGTCTAAAATCCCAACCAAAGCATCATCTTCTCAAAATATGTTAACAGCATCACATAGCCTTAAGAGAGCAAGAAAGTCTCAATTTACTGAGAACATCTTTAAACGAATAATCCAGGCCTAAACGAAAACATCCCCAAAAGTTAGCTACCAGTCATTTGACCTCTGAAGAAAATTACACGCAAACCAAAACAAAAAAGAAGACTAGAGATGAATCCAGAAGCTGAATGTGAAACAGGTTCTATATAAGTGAAAATTGTAAAAACACAAAAGACTCAAAGCAAAGTACATGCAGACGAAAATACACCATGCGGTTTCTGCAGTCTGAAGTATTATACAGAAAAATCTGCAAAAAAATGTGACTGGATTAAATTCCAGAAGTGTCAAGAGGGCTGTGTGGGGGCCACAGGGAAAAAAATAATTGTATGTAGGTTTTGCAGGGGAGAATTTCTCGCAAAGCTAGGTTATGCACACAAAAACATTCACAGTAAGTTGCCTAAAATCATAGGTGTCCTGAACCGGAATGCAAGGTAGGGAGACGTTGGCCATGAAATCAATACAGATTCCAACAATTTTTGTAGGCTCCTTCACACATTTGGCGGACGAACGGAATAGTCCTGCAAAAATTGGAGAATTTTGTCATTTTTACTGTAATAGCTTGTAGTCAAAGCATAAAAGAAGCTGTGTTCATTATGTGTAACCATAACCATAGTTTTGTATAGCTTATTAAATGCTTCTTCCATTTAGATATGTTTATTTGTTGCAAAAAAATATGTATTTTAAGACCGGTCAACTAATTAAAAACAATCTCTCCTATCTGCGTCGTTTCAAACTTAGGAACTGCTTACCAGCGCGGTTAATACCACTTCACATATTCCCAAAAGAACAGACTCGTGTCAAACGCTTCAATTACCTTGATACAATACAGATGTAGGCAGGAACAATTCATTCAACAGTTTATTAATATTTTCAAAACTCAATTACCAAGGCAAACCCCAAAAATAAGAGAGTCGTGTGAAAAGCCACGTAATTATCACGTGCAAATATAAGTATAATGTAAAAAGACAAACTTGAAATCAACTGAAAACTAGAATATTCAATATTTAATATGTCACTTCCTAGAAATGCATTCTTGGCTTTTAATATTAACAAACTCGTTATTGACAATAATTTTGTAATGCTCATCTTGGTACCCACTCTGCCACTCTGTAAGAACATCGCTACCAGGAATGTTCATAATATTTATGTTAAATTCATAATTGAGTCAACCAATTTCAAACACCACTTTGTCCAAAAATTAAAAAAAAAAATAAGTTAATCGCTCAAGGATATTGTCTATGTTCAAATATATTATGTTCCGCATTCAAAATGAACCAAAACGCACTTTGTCCTGTAGTAATTGCATGTCAAAAAATGGAAACATTTCCGGAAACCGCATTGTCCAGGCATATTAGTTCCATATCATGCTTTAACAAGCCTTCGTAGCATGGCTGTCATTTTGGTGAAACAAAAGTATTCCATAACAAACTTTGTCCAGTTCCTTACAAAAGAAAGTCTTTTTTCATGTGATTTCAATGTAAAATTTTATAAGTAAGAATAAGAATGTAAAAGTGAAAGTTATTACTTTGCTTGTTATTATGTTCACAGTATTTAGTATTATATATGACTTCTTAGCTGTTGTATTTAAGGCTCGGCCTTAAACTGCTACTATACAATCATGACAATATATGTTATGTGAAGTAAAATCATAAATTCTGAAAATTCGTTAAGTAGTCATGCCATATTTTTTGAGAATTTTGAACAGATTAATGCCATTTTACAATCACCATATCACATGTGGATGAAGTTTGATGACTAAATTTGAAGGGGATTGCCAATTGTGATAATGTTATAGTAACAAATATTTAGCAACGAAAGATGTATTTGCAAAAGACAAGATTTCATAACTTTCTTTTTCTACAGTTGTGATATGACGATACTCCATTAAGATGGGGGACTCTGCCAACGCGATGGATACAGATGTAAGCTTAGTTATAGCAGATAAAAATGGCCAACGTCTGACAATTGGCAAGTTGAATTCGCCGTCGGTGACTCAATCAACATTTCAAAATATTGTGAACGTTGATACACATCGTTCCGAAATTGGTACAAATCAAACTCTTTAAATTATGAGTCGCACTTCGATTGGGCCGTATGTTGTCTTTGTTGAAAGTACAGATAAAATGTAGGCAACCTACACCCTGTTAAATTGGGAAAGATGTTACATGACACTAATGACTGCATTATATAAATTTTACGAGCTGGGCCAAATAGGCCGAAAGTAATTTTGAAAACTGCTAAGGACACAAACACTTTGGTTCGAAGCATCCAAGGAATGGATTCCTGTGATGATTCAAGACACTCATGATCCCTAGGAGTGTGCTATGACTGAGATACCTGAACCATTAACCAGTAGAATGGAAGAAATGAAATCTGAATTGCCATCCACATTTCATCAGACATTAAAAGTGCAAGTACAACATCACATGGTGCAAAATTGCAAGAAATTTGAAAATGTTTGTGGTGCACAGCCTGGTTGTTTGAAAGAAGGAGACTGGTTGCTCTCTCAGCCAATTTTATATTGGTGTAGTGCAAAAATCGCCATGGTAATTATTCAGAATAGAGGCTTTTCCGAAAGAAAAAAAAAAAAAAAAACGTTCCCACAAAAATAGTTGAAATCGACATTACTGATCACACAGAACATAAATTTACTAGGAGCATGGCAATATTCGTAATACACACTGCCAAATGTGAAAGTGGAGAGGGTTATGAAAATCGGGGAAATAGTGGGGTAAAAAGATGTAAAATGAAACAAACGACACATAATTTGGGCTCCTTAAACATGTTAAATGCAAGAATACCTTACCTAACTTTATGCGGGGCTAGATCTACGGAGGGGTGGGGGGGGGGGCAAAGGGTGTATGTGCTCCGGGCAGCAGTCTAAAGGGGCGGCAGAACTGCAGGTTCAAATAATTACAGCACTTATATTCCAGAGGGTCTATTCTGTAACAGTAGCGTGCTTAAGATACTCGCTGTTACAATTATAACAGCAGCTATAATGTTAGTTCCACTAGCCATCACAAGATAGCAGCACTGGTTGATTCTTGAAGTTTTCAGCATATCACTTTGACCGTACAGCAGCCATTTCTGTTCTATTTTCTTTCATAGCCAACAGACATCTGAAAGTCAGCCATGGGTGCCATACCACCATACTAATTTACAGAATACGATTTCTTGTTATTAAGACAGTTACTCTGTAACTGTCTTTATATAACTACATCAAAAGTTATAGAATAGGGCCCCAGGTTATTTATCTATCAGTAGTGTGACATCCACACCAATTACCAAGGAAGCTGAAAACATGAACGTCATATATAGCAGTGTACTTTTGTAAATTTTCCTGAGTACCGTTGACAATGACACCTCCGTAGCTAACAAGCTAGGATGCTAAAACATTTCTAGCGTCGTGTTGTTATAATATCGGGTGATAATGAAATTGTGATTATATTTGCATGCTGAAATTGTTACCAGTCTATGAAAAGTTTGTTTTGTAGTGTTTTCGAGAACTGTGCCAGTTGTTTATCATGAAAAGTTTTAAATTTGAAGTATGGACACCAAAAATAAGTGTTGGCGATTGACTACAATGGTAAGTTCAGTTAAATTTAAGTGTTGTTGCACACATTTACATACGTCAGTGTGTTTATCTTGCATTTAAGGGCCTCTATTTCCCAGATCAATCATGATTCCAAGGAAAAAAACTGTCATGTGCTGGCTACAGAAAAGCACCTAAGAAAAAGGAAATACAACATAAGAAATGTTACGATTCATGTATACTTCAAGAAACTTAAGAATAAACTACAAAGGAAACTGACATCAGCTCTGGTACGGACATATCTAAACCAGTGACACTGGAATCGGAAGCAATTTGCAGTTATAGCACAAAATTTACTGAAGACATTTCTTTGTGCATTTTGAGCCACAAGCCTACTAATCATACACAATGTGTTTGGAAGAAAATAATTTTTGAGAGGGGGATGGGATAGCTGAAGGGATGGGAGAATTACCGCAGTCTGTGGGCGCCCAAGTGAAGGACAAAATGGAAGTTGTAAAAGGTTACTGTCCTGTTCTCTCATTGTAGTTCTCAGTAAACACCAATGGACTAGCTTAGCATGAGTTAGAGACTTTGACTACATAATAATGAAAGTTTGTTGATACCAGGATTGCCAATAAATAAAAGAAGTTAAATGTTTACTGGAGATTTATTGCCGTCTCAGCAAAACAACTATTGACACTCGCAGTTGATGAACAAAAAAAAAAAGACAGAATGGCAGCCTTTATATAACAAAACTTCTCACTTCAAGAGTTATGAAGACAAGAGAGAATCGTTGCTTTTCTCTCCCGGCGCCCTATTGACTCCTCGCACCAACGGAAATTAAATTTAATAGATATTTGAACTGAAATGTCCGAAATACAAAAGAAGGTTAAAGTCACGGGTGCTGGTCGGTGATCACACGTTGCAGGCTGTCCGACTGACAGCTGACAAACGGTCATGCTGCGACGAACTGTTGTGATACCAGAGAAAGGTCGTGCTTTCTTATATATTGGTAGAAAGTTTCCTCATTGAAAATGTCTTGTTTTCGAGCAGTCTGTCATGTCAGCTAAAGGCGACCTCTGTTATTTTACTCGTTTCACCATGTTGTGCCTTGCGGTGGCGATGTTTTTTGTTAATTAACCCAGTGAAAAGGAAAAGATGCGCTATCGTCTTGATGACATCTGTTGTTGATGTCTGTTACTACTGATGAAATGGGGAAAGAAAAATAACAAATTTGGAAAAATGGAAATATATGAAATACAAATAAGTTGTCATTGCCACAACCTTTTATATATTACATGAATTACTATCCTTAACTGAAATATAGACAATTGAAATACTTCCCGACTATACCAATTATATATATCTAGCTGCAATGCTACAAAGTTGACCACTTAGAAGAGAAAATTGGAATCCCAGAAGAAGCATAAATAGTAAAAGAAGTATGTTTGTTGTTATTGGTATACATATAATTTGTAGAAAAAATAATTGTTTTAATGGATATTGGCAGGATGTAGGGAAGAAGTGTAAATGCCGATGGAAGGACCACGATTACAGCAGGAAGAAGATCTCCTATCAATAGAAAATGTATTAATTGAACCATTGCATCCTGCTCCTTGGCCAGTTTTTGAAAACATGTGTGATACGACACGTTATTTTCTGAGTAGTGAGACAGCAAAATCATCCAATGAATACCCACATTGCATTGATTTTAAATCATCTGTACGAAGAAACCGACAGTTGACTACTAACATGTGGTACAAAGTATTGCCTAATGGAGAGAAAATTAAAATAAGCTGGTTGACCAACTCAAAATCACAAAATGCCCTTTTCCATGTTGCCTGCAAACTTTTCTACAACTTGTCAACTTCAACAGTAGCAGTAGGATCGTCATTGCAGACTACAGATTGCACCAACTGGAAAAAAATATTCAGAAAAATTAAAGCAACACGAATGCTCATCTATACATACAGTGAATTTGGTTAAATGGAGAACGTTGCTAAAAACTATGTCAGCAGAATGTGGAATAAACAAAGAACTGGAGAAATCAATCGAAAAGGAAATACAGAAATGGCTACACATTCTGCATGCTGTAATTGATGTGGTTTAGTTCCTTGCCTCTAATTGCTTGTCTTTTATAGATTCTGATGAGAATGCAGCAGCTTGCTCTCATAAGTCCACTTCATAGTCAGGGAAATTTTTTAACTTGGCTGCACTTATGGCGACACACAATCCAAATTTGTCACAAGCTTTACAACATTTTAAAAAAGGTCAAGTTTCATATCTATCAAAAACAACACAGAATGAAGTGATAGAACTAATGGCTGAAAAAATTCCAGACAATATTCTGAATGATGTTTTGCAAGCAAAGTATTAAACAATTATGTTTGATTGTACACCTGACTTGTCACATACCGAACAAATGAGTCGGGTAATGAAATATGTAAAAACTGATGAAAGCAGAAAATGTGAGGTACGAGAGAGTTTTCTTGATTTTGTAGAAGTGCACGGAAAGACTGAAAAACACGTAACCGAAACTATGTTATGTAAGATGACCAAAGATGGCCTTAACATAAAAAATTGTCGGGGTCAGTCATATGACAATGGCTGGCATATACAAGGGGGTACAAGCCAGAATCAGAAGAAAACTAATTTGCAGTGTATGTACCATGCATGGCACATTCACTTAATCTGGTTAGAGTACATGCTTATAAAGTAAATCCACAAGCAGTAAATGTGTTTGGGACAGTCCAGAGAATATCGTGCTATTTTGTTTCATCAACTGAACATTGGGCACTAATAAAGCTCCATACAAAAAGCAACCTTAAAGGATCAAGCCAAACCCGATGGTCTGCAAAGTCGGAAGCTGCGAGTGTCCTGGCCAGCAATATTTGTGAAGTATCAGAGGCACTGAAACAAATACTAGAAAGTAATTTACTTCCTGAGGCAAAAAGTTTTCTAGAAGCTTAAAAGGTTTTGGCTTTATTATGAATTTGATAATATGGAACTGCATCTTGAAGGAAATTGTTCGTGTTAACAATGAACTACAGAAGAGTGATATTTTACTAAATAGATCAGTACATTTGATGGAAGGGCTGAAGGAAACCTTGCTGCGATTAAGAAATTCTACAGTGAAACTTGGTACCAACAAGCAGAAACAATTGCGAAAAAAATATCAGCGTGGAGCCGATACTGAAAGAAAACAGTGATACGAAGAGAAAGAGGATGCCAGACAAACTTGCTGAAGACGAGTCCCGAACTTTATCAAGTATTGAACGTTTTGAGCAGTCCTTCAAAATAGTATTTAACAGACTAATGTTAGAACTGACTACAAGGTTAGAGAGTGCCAAATCACATAACGAGAACTTTTCCTTTTTAATGGAAAAAACCTGATAGATCTCAGTTCTGACAACCTGAAAAAAAAGACTGCTTCTTTAGCTAGTACATATTTTGAAGATTTAAATGTTTCGGAATTCACAACAGAACTTGAGGTGTTCAAAGAAGAGGTACAACAATTTTACAAAAACCCTGGACAGCTAGACTCTTTTGAGTTGTTAAGATTTATTTGCGAGAACGATTTACAAGAGGCCTTTCTGAATGTGTGCATAGCCCTGAGAATTTACATTACCCTCCCAACAATGTCCACAACATGCGAACGAAGTTTCAGCAAACTGAAATTAGTTAAGAACTATTTGAGATAATGTATGTCAGGAACGACCTACAAGCCTTTCACTGATAGCAATAGAAAAATATGTAGCAAACAAAATTAATCACGACAACCTCATAGAGAGTTATGCGAACAAAAGTGAGGAAAGTAAATTATAACCTTTCACTTCACACATTCATCATAATGGACATTGCAGTTGCCTAGAGATGTTATTTTATAAATGAAAAATGTATGCATGTGGTGATCGTGATGTGACTTTATATTTGAATATACAATTATATTTTGTTTGTTAACTGTTCCATTATTTGTTTTTGTATTTAAAGTGTATGTCTCTAAGTAACATCTCATGAAAGAATGTTATAGGTTATTTTCTATTAAATTTTCAATGGACAATTTCATGATCATTTTCTTTAGAAAATGCCATAAATGTCATTATTTAAAATGCGAGTTGATGATTTTATGTACTTTTGTTTTGCGGCCTTTAGTGTTTGACACATATCTTCTTAATTTGGACATGATATGTATAGGTGTTTTTTTTTTTTGTATTTGTCATATTTAAAGTTCGTAAAAGGTTACTTTACTGTGAAAGTTATAGGGTTTTAATGATTATATATTTGTTGGCATATGTTCATTAGCGAACAAGTATGTTTTACAATATACAAAGTAAGTGTGATTCTATTAAAGAAATGAGAATACAAGTTCACTATCATCACTTTTAAAATGATTTTATTAATTTTATATATGAACAATTATTTTATTTACTATGAAACTCATTGTGAGGGGAGTACAGTGCTTGTGCAAAGAAAGAAAGGTAGGCTCTATATATTCATGTTATTTAGTAGGATTAAATACATGATACATTTTCAATCCAAAGTTATTACAAAACAAAGAAGCAAAAAATAAAAAATTAAAATGAAGAAAAAATGGTGTTGGGAGGAGGGGGGGAGGTAAAGCACTTTTGCCCCCCATAGGAAAATCTGTAGATCCGGCCCTGACTTTACGATATGTGTTAAAAGTGGGAGACAGTGCCAATATGAGATAGTGTGTTAGGAAAAGTATAGTAAGTAAACTCACATTGGTTCATCACCCCCTGTCATTCACCTATTGTGAAGTTAGGTTTAATTTGGTTAGGTCTTCTCCATTTTACATGGCTAGCAGCATTACTATTTAAGCCCTTCAATACCCGGCCAAATGTTAAACACAGTACAATTATCTGCATGTACATACCACAAAAACACTACAGAATAAATTACGTTACCTATGTAAGAGGTGAATTTAGTTCCTTTGTGAGATATTGCTGATAACACATGTATACTACATGTACATATCTATAGAATTTGTGTAAACATTGCAAACACTCATTTTACAGAACAATAATTACAATATTTCACATGGAAACAATTTCAAAGAAACATTCGTATTTCCTCACAATATGTGATTTAATACGTCACATGGAAAAAATCGTTACAAAAAAATAAAGGCAATAGCTCTCATAAATCATAAGCATTCACAGTCAAATTCACACGGTACACTGAAATTTGCACATGCTACCAGCTTAATTACCAACACACAAACCAAAATTGATGCACATTTGTTTCTTGTCTCTGTGCATGATTGTTCAACGAATGTATCATGGTGGTACACACCAAGAACGTGTCAACAACACCTGTTAATGTCTTATTTGTATGATACATTGTTTATATTTATTTCGTACTTTCCACTATTTATATCTTATGTAGTAGAACCTTCTAGATAATATACACAAGGTAAGCATTGAAATCCTCAACAGAATTAAATCTTATACCAACATTGCTTGATTGCTGTGGTTTATTGCTGTAAACCTTAGCGCATCGGCAAAAACATACCCTGTGATCAACGTTTTGTAAAATGAGCTCATTTCCAAAGGCGTTTTCGCATTAAACATTGTCAAGCGGTCCGAAATAAATAAATTTTACTTAAATTGCACGTGTTTTACTGCTTAAACACCCCAATAAAAAAATGCCCTCAACATCACATTTCATGGTATACGGGTGTACCAGACTCTTTTTCTCGAAAATGGTGCATGTGAGCTTTTTTGGATAAAATGCTTTGCGGGCAACCCCTTAAGGATGAATTGAATGGTGAACACTACAGTGTCTATGATCTGTGGTAAACTAGAGTGAGTGAGTGGGAATGTGGGGTGCTCGACAGCAAGGTCATTAATGCCCACTGGAAAATTAGAGTAAAAAAGGGAACAACCTCCACAGGAGCATTGAATATATATGTAGTCTAGAAGCAAAAATTTTCTTCAGCATTGCTGACATAGTTGGCCTAACTACCACCAGGGTGTAGCAGTGAGTTGTGTAACTTCATGTGTGTTTCACGCCGTTTACCATGGTTTTTGAGTATAGTATATGTGTTTCCATGACCGCAACTGCGCAGAAAAAAATGGTACACAAAATGTTCGGAGCGGTACAGGCGGTGAAATATATGATGCTCGTGTTCACTGTGTATTTATTGAGATGTAGAATAATGGATAAAATATTGCACAGTTGCACGTACAGGGGCTGTTCTACTGTGCAATTACAATGTGGTACGAAACTTTCAATTTTCGCTTTCCTGTGAAGGACAAAAAGCGTTAAGTAACAATCTTACTTGACTCATTTACTATAGTTAATGCGAAGCTTCATAATATAAGATTTAAATTAATGCTAAATATGTATGTGTACTTGTATGTATTGTACAGTAAGTGTCGCTCAAATTCCGTTCTTACCGATTTCTGTAAAATAATATGCGCACAACATCCAACGACACACGTACACATATACAGCACAGATGTCCTTGCTACATTTGCACAGAACTGGAAATACTAATAATTACGTCAGTTTTATTTCCAGCAAAGTAATGTGTTAAATCAGTTCGTATCTATGATTGTACTCTAAACGGGGCATTATTTTCTCACAGTAAAAAATTTAAACTGTTTTTACGATACATTTTTCGAGTGTACTTCACAAGTCAACAAACTATTGTAGTATCATATTTCATTCATTTTAACCATCTACTAGTGTAATGTCCAAGCCGTTTGTTGTGCACAGAACACGGTGCACAGGTTTCAAAAGTTACAAAAATTTCAGTGCGCCGTGAAAGTGCTTAAATGTTTGTATATTTGCTGTGAATCCATATAACAGCAAATGTAAATTATTGTGTAGCTTCATTTAAATATATTCTGCAAAATTATTTATTCGTTAGTACTTTCTTTACAATTTTGTATGTTTGTCATATGTTGCTGCATGTGAAGTTATGACGATTTATGTAAATTTCATTACTGCTAATTTTCATTAATTAAAAAAAAATGTTATTCCAATGCAAGTTTTTCATTGGTTGCTGTCACACACAGCATTGCCAGTTTTAGCCAGTGCGGCCAGCATGTGGGTCGTAACTTGTTCCCTAATCCTTGTTGATCAAAGGTTGTTATTGAGTCAGGGCCACTGCCTTTTAACAATTGTGCAAAGATGCGACAGTC
This sequence comes from Dryococelus australis, assembly GCA_029891345.1. Lineage (NCBI taxonomy): Eukaryota > Metazoa > Arthropoda > Insecta > Phasmatodea > Phasmatidae > Dryococelus > Dryococelus australis. Next base: position 197,534,536 of record CM056995.1, on the reverse strand, counting down.
ACACATTAGTTTACAATAGTGAGACATCTTGCATGTATACGCTTTTACCATCTCTTGTGAGAAACAGCAATTAAATTAACAAATGAAAATTCATGGATTTGCCACGCTTGTATGTGTTCTATATTTAATTCTGCTGTTTGAACACCACACAATCATATTGAACTTATGATACATAAAAAAAATATTTAAGTAATTCAATTTTTTTACGACTTACCTATTATTCTATATTATTGCTTTAAAATTTTGTAAAAGTGTTTTAAGCTATTCATACTTTCATCATGTTACTTTAACATTGGAAGTTATTTCTCAAGAGTATACATTGTAAAAATCTGAGGAAAGTAACTCGACAATTGTGAAGAAATATTCCCAAACCGTTTATGGGAAAGAGATTTTTCCTTGCATGTAATGTATTGCTACCACAGATTGCGATAGAATTTCCTCACACAGCAGTAAAATTTCATGTTCATGTAGGTCTATGTGAAAATTACCATTCGGCGTGCGTAAAACACTTCTGCGCATCTGCTGACCATCAAGTAACAATACCAGTATAGGTATAATAACATGGTAAATCGTATAATATTTGAAGGTTTATTGGAGAAATTAAATTATTTTTTCTTACTTAAGTCAGTTTGTTTAGTACTGCACGTTTAAAATTCGTATTATTCTTATCAAGTTTACAGCAGTGTAGTGATTAAGACACTTGAGTGGAACTGCAAGAGTCCGGTGTCAGAATCTGGAATCTGCTGGTTACTTGTTATGTTTTCAAAATCATAATATATCATACAGATAATAATTTTTTTTTTTTTTTTAATAACAGTTAAATCTATTTTTTCTTTCTTACTGAAATATAATTTACGTATGTGATATTCCATTACTTGTCGTGGAATTGGGCATCGTGTGAGGCCAGTTTATTGTCTCTTATTAGCAAATGTAAAACACGTGTACAAGAGATTGGTTTCTATCTTGCCTTCAAATCTGCAAAATTTTCATGTCTCTAGTTATGGTACTGTAATTTTATAGTTGGATGTGTATGGGAAGATGTCTTCCTTGACTACTTAAAGATATGTTTGTCTGGCCATTCAACATGTATATAAATATATACATATTTCACACATAATATATTTTCAATTGCCACATGGCTACACGGCGAGGTTTACATTACATACATGTCTTATATGAAATACGACAAACTTAAGTTTGCAGAAATGACATAATCACTTTATTTCATAAATAAAAACATTGCTGAGCAAAATGTCCAATAAGTTACCTTCTGATGGCGAACCCCTCTGTAGCGTCATTCTACTATACAATTTGGCGTTGAAGACCTCGCTCTTTATAGGCACCCAAATATCACCCACTTTACTAGAGTATACAGAAAGCTCTTCAAATTACAGCTATGTAGGTTATTTAAGTTATTCGCTAGTAAAAATTATTATATTAGCCTATATACCATAGAGTCAATGGTTTTATATTTTACACATTAATGTATTTTTCTGTCCATATAGGTGCTTGGAATGAGTGTTACGTTCGGCCAATGATAGTCTTCTTGAACTTGGTGATGGAAAACTTAGGAACAAAATCATATGCACTAGTCACTTTTCAAAAGAACATTTTAAAAATGAGCAAAGGAATCTTTTAATTGGTCTGCTGTACCTTTGATGCATGAAGAACCGAACCAATTTTCAGTGCAGCAGCCAACGCATATCAACGATGGTTCTCCGTCATCCTTGTCAGAAACAGAGAATGGAACTCTGTAAATACTTGAAGAGACACTTAATACCAGAGAATTTAAACTCACCACAGCCATCAACGCAAACAACAGATGAGAACAACAGCCCGTCAGTGCAAGCCCTGAAGGATCAGAAAACCAGTGATGAAACTGCGTACAAAATTATTCCCCACAAACAACCCTCTTAAATCAGAAACAAAGCCTAACAAACTTTTCTAACAAGAGGAAATCGAGATTGTCAGTAACGGATCTTCTATTACAAATCAATGAACACGTCACGGGAATTCCTTTCACTTTCATCAAGATGCAGATCAATCACACGAAGAAAGTGCCCTGGGAAGATGAGAGACAATTGTCAATGACAATTTTTTATTGATCACCTTCACTGTAAATGAATTTGTTGAATCAGGGCTTTAAGCTACCAAGCGAAAAACCTGTATGAATGTGGGTGAATGTAAGGAACATCCAACCAGGAATTTCACACAAGGTTCAAAACAAACTGAAACTGAAAGTACAGTATGTCAGAACACGAGAAGGATAGTGTTCTTTTATTTGATGAAATGGCAATTAAAAAGTGGCTCAATTATGATATTAAAAATGATATGGAAGAAGGTCGGCAAGATATAGGATAACTAGGTAGAAGCAGTGACCTTGCTTCACAAGCACTCGTGTTCATGGCCAGAGGCTTCATTGATTCCTGGAAAATTCCATTTTCACATTTTCTATCAAGCGGCATTGTGAAACATGTAGAGCTAATGCTGATATTATATTTACTTATAGAACCACTGCTTGAAATTGGATTATATGTAAGAACTATGGTTTGTGATCAAGGTACATCAAACCAAACGGCACTTCAATTTTTAGGGGTGACCAAACATCAACCGTACTTTATGTTCAGGGAACAAAAAATATATGTATTAAGTGTGAGAAATAATTTTATGGCAAGTGATTTTATAGTTAATGACAAAATAGTAACTTGGAGGGCTATTGAAAATCTAGCAAGCAGTGATTCTCTGTCACAAACTGCGAGAGCAATTCCAAAGTTGAGCGAAAAACACATCAATCCCAATAACTTTGAAAAGCTAAGTGTAAAATTAACTGCGCAAGTGTTCAGCTACCCGTTTATGCAGCACTAATGACACATTCAGCAACTGCTGAATGTATAAATCCCAAAGAAACAGTAGCCACCACTAGATTTGTTCGTATGCTGAACGACCTGTTTGATAATTTAAAAAGTAAATCCACTACTGGCCCAAATCCAAAAAGAAAACCATTGTCAGATTCGAATTTAGAAAGTAAAGAAAATTTCACAGGCTGGAAAATTGCAAGTAAGAAAAAAATTGCCGCCTAAATTTAGTAACTTTCAGTTGACCATTAAGAGTATTCTGTTGCTGTAGAGGGATCTTAAAGAAGAGGGCATAAAAGTTTTCTGTTGCTGTGGAGGGATCTTAAAGAGGAGGGCATAAAAGTTTTCTGTTGCTGTCGATCAGACTATCACTTCCACCTTCCCCCACCAATTGTGAGCCCGATGACACTGAAACAATAGTTCTACCCGAACTGAAAAAAAACAACACCACTAACTCCTGAAATAAATGATGGTATACAAGAGGAGTTTCACGACTTACAACCCCATTTTACGGCCGATTCTTTATTAATGGAAGTTGCTATTTTTATAATTTCATATCCAATAAGCCAAAGTTCTAAAAGATCTACAGTTTGATCAATTTATAATATTAAATATTTATATATGTTTTATAAAAAGTGATTCTATGAGAAAATTTTAATTAGAATTATGATTTTTTATTTGATCAAATAACTCATCAATACATCTAAAATTAGTCTAATTTTTTAATGTAACCACTCATCTATGAGTCTAAAATATCGGAACAATTTGTTGATTCCTCTATTTAATAATATTAAAATTTATAAATCTTCAGTATTTCTTTCTTTCAAATAATCGTAAGTAAGATTCCTTCGACTAATTAAAACACCGGTACAAATGGTACGTGCTTCTTCAACCTTTTTATTAAAATCAACAACAAATTTTATATTTGTTTTTTCTTTAACTACGGTTGTTTTTGGGTATGAACAATCAATAACATATAAAGGCCTTTGCCCCCAAAATTAATAGTAATTAATATCACCATCAAAGTTTGCAGTTGGTTTATAATAAAGTTCATTATTTCTATAGCCGTATCTAGTTTGGATTTTGAATTTCTAAAATCATTAAAAACAAGAAATTGTTGAAGATAAACACCTTTTTCAATCTAGATTCCAGTTTTCTTTAGAAAAATTACATTTCTACCATTTTTAACATAAATATTTCTTACACTACAATGATCATACATAGTAGTGTGTTTATGCTGTTCAGCACAATTGTTTCTATTAAATTGAAAGCCTACAATTACAAAATCGGGCATGTCAAATTGTAAATTATTAATATGATATTTTATAACAAAGCTAAAAACATTTGTTCCTGTAGGAACTTCTTCTTCTAAAAATTGTCAATAATCAAAACCAATAGGTATTTTAGATTCTATATATATTGTTTCTTTAATTGCAATGGCGGTGTTAGATTCATATTCAACAATAGGCCATATAATTTCTAATTTTTCAATAACAATTATATTTGGATCAGGGCGATGTTTCGTAACTTTATCATCTTTATCTAAAGATTTAATAAAGAAATAAACAGTTGTAATGTGATGAATTATGAAGAAATGTAATTTTATAACCACCTTTCCAATAAACTTCATTGTTATCACGAATAAAACCAAACAGATATCTAAGAGGATAGATTATTTCATTTGTTTTATTACTAGAAACAGTTTTAACCTTTTTTATTATATTACTAGAAACACATTTATCTCGATATAGATTATCAACACTGGTAAACTCTAAATAATTTTGTTCACTTGGTGATCTTAATAAATCATTCATCATTGTTGATGTTATACCTGGATTATCAATAGCTTCACTAATATTTCCATATGTTGAGTTTTCTACTCTAGAAAATTGAAAAGGAAAAAAGTTTGAACAAACGTCAGTATTATCTGATTCATCATATTTTGCCCCATCTCAAACCTGATCTCTCTTTAGTAAACTAAATTGTTCATAAACATAAGCATCATTTGAGAAAGAAAAGCCATCTCCTATTGGAATATCAAATTTTATTCTATTATTGTAAACATTTAAATTTCCCCTAGTTTGATCAGTTGGAGGATACGTCTGCCTCTCAAAACTCTCAATATTTTTATAACTCATTTATAAGAAAAAAATTTATATATAAATGGCAGAATCAAAGGGAGTTTCTTGAGTTAAATTACTCATTGAAAGATATAAAAAGAACATAAAAGAATCTGAAAAAATAAGGAGAAAGAGCAACCATTAATTGGCGAATTATGAAATATTGGTATAAAAAAAAAAAGTAGAAAAAGTAAATGAAGAAAATAAAAATTCAATAACAACACTAGTTCCTGTTGCAACACCAGAAGAAACATCATTCGAAAGAGAATTTTTTGCAGAACAAGAATCTCCTAATTTGGAAGAGCAAATTGGTATTATTCCATTAAAACATTTGCCACCTATAACAGGTGTTTCTACTATAAATCTCGGAATGTTATTAATGAGAAATTTGGTTTACATGGAGTTGCGGAGAATTTTTACATTGGTGAAACAAAACAACAATAAATAATGATGCACTATTTGTTAAGGATAAAGAATATAAATTAGCACCAGGGCTTCGTAATTTGTTAACAGAAAATTCACAAGAAGCCCTTGAGAATAAATTTCATGATGATTATAAAAATTATGCAGAAATTATAAAAAGCAACCAATGCTGCATTCCAACAATATAATCCTAATAAAAAGGTAGCTTCGAGTGAGGTTGGAAGTACACAAATATAATTAATCCCATTTATGATAATTATATAAAACCTGAATTAAGATCAGCATCAAACACACCAGAAAAAAATATTTCTCCAAGAACTCCTACATCTTGAGAAGTTATAAAAAATATAATAGTTTGCCAAATTAATTTGTTTGGATAGATGATTTTTACACAATTAATTAACAGATTATTAGTTATTCACAGCAAAGAAAATGCTGGAAATAACAATTATTACAATGAAAAATTAAGCATAATGAATATACTCGACAATAAGTTTTCTGATTTTGTTATAAATAATCCGAAAGGTATTCCTTATCTAATAAGAGTTTTAAATGTAATTCCACGCTCATTAAGGAATTCTAAACATCATGGTAAAGGCATTATAAACTAAGCATTATAAAATTTAAATTTACCAGAAATGCATTTGCCTGGCTATAATTATTGTGGACCATTTAAAAATTAGATGAAAGATTGGAAAGAGGTGACACAGGAATAAATAAACTACACGAAGCTTGTAAATATCACAATATTGCTTACAGAGATCATAAAGATTTAGAATATAGACATGATGCTGATAAAAATTTACAAAAAGAAGCTAAAGGAATTATGTTGGAGAAAAAATTGCTTCTGCTGCTGTTGCCTCAACAATGTTTATAAAAAGAAACTTAGGTTGGGGAATTAAAATGTTTTATTGAATATATATGTATAATTTTTTTTTTACTTATAAGTGAAGATGACAAATATGACTATCTATATTTCCTATGAGGAATTAAAATATTTGGGTATAGATAAAATTTTAAAAGGTAATCAAATTGCAAGAAAAAATGAAAAATGGAAAGAAGGCAAAAGTTTCAAATTAACTTTATCATTGCCAACAGTTAAAAAGATGGCCAAAGTAAAAACTGTCAGTGGTTTACATCATGGAGGAATTATACCAATTATATTGAATGATTTAGGTGCACCTAGTGGTTTAGCTGGTGGAGCTAGCACAATTTATATTTCTGTCGAACAAACTAGAAAAAATAAAAAAAAAGAGAAGAACAGCAGAGTCACAATTTAGAAATGGAAAATAAATCTGGAAACAGATTAAAAAGAGGACGGCAAAAAAAAATTTGAATTCATACCAACTATCTAATATCGATATTGAAATATATGTAACATTTTTAAATATTAGATATTTCAGAAATGTTTATATGATTGACGAATAACCAAAAAGTATGCATAAAAATTGTGCCGTGGTTAATTTTGACATTTCAAAAAATCCTGGTACTCATTGTGTTTATTTTAAAGAAAATAATGATGTTTACTATTTTGATTTATTTGGAGGCAATATTCCCACTAATGTAACTAATTATTTCAAAACAGAAATATTTATTACAATGACGATCGAATACAGAATTTTAATTCAGTTATTTATGGACATCTATGTTTAATCGCATTACACCTTTTTTTTCGAGAGGATTTAAGTTTAATGATATAATTTCTATGTTATTGAATGACAGATATATTTGGCAAAATATTAAACAAATCTTTAAATAAGATTTTTGACACTAATGCTTATGCTTTAAAAACATATGTAGATTCACAATGCAATTCAAGTGTTTCTACTTTACAATGTAAACTAACCACGTGTTTTGATTTTACAAAATCTTATGTTTCATTTTTAGATCATAAGAGTTGTTAAAATAGCTGATTCCATTGATGGAAAAGATGCTGTCAATAAAAGATTTTTTGATAAACATATAACAGATTATGCTTTAAAAAAGGACGTAGATTCTAAATACAATACTGTTGTTTTTTATTTAAAAACATATGTAGAATCAAAATATTATATCATTGTTTCCGTTTTACGAGGCCAAATAAGCAAAGTTTTTGTTTATGCAACAGAGTATGTTTCTCTTCAAAATCGTAGAATCAATAATATGGCTGACCCTGTAGATTAAAAAGATGCTTTCAATAAAAGATATTTCAATTAAAAAATAACTAATAAATTGCAAAATTTAAACCAATCAGTTTTGAATTACTGTGATACACTTTTTAACTCGAAAGTTGAAAAAAGCAAAGAAGTTGTTGATAAAGAATTACATGTTAAATCACAAAATTTAAGCCAAACAGTTTTGACATATTGTGATAAACTTATTGATTTGAAAGTTGATAAAAGTAAAAAGAAGATTCTGATAAACAATTAGGTGTTAAATTACAAAATTTAACTCAATCACACATTTTATTTATCTGTAAAGTGGAATAAAACTAATAATATTTTTCACTTAGATAATAATTAAATTTTCTTTACTTTATTGATGGATTGTACTGCTTATAAAATAGTTATTGCTAAGTTTATTTCACATAATCTAGTCGTTATTCAGGGGGCTACAAAAATGTATCACAGTGAGCCTTTTGATGCTAGCAAAGGTGATACTTTAACTTTTAAAATAATAATAAAAAATAACTGAATATAATGATTTTAAGACCATAATAGGACTTTGTAAAATATAAAGATTCATTTTATTTTACTATTAAATGGAGAATACTTGGTGCTTGAAGTGTAAGGTCACCAAATATAATAATAAAAAACTGAAAATACTACAAATGGACGATTAGTTCAGAAAAGTATATGCTCAATATTTAATTCTAAAAAATCAATATTTGAAAAAAAAAAAAAAAAAAAAAAAAGTACCCCAGTGTAAGGGAGGTATAATCAATTAATTATATAAACCAGCTAGAATAAATTCGCCCAGAAGGAAAGTAATATCATATGGAATCAAAGATTTGTGGCAGTTTGATCTTGTTGAAAAGAACACTGGCAATTTGAAAGGTATATTGCATATAAATAAAGGATACATATAAATTATGACAATTATGGGGTTTTTTTTTTTTTTTTTTTTTTTTTTTTTTTTTTTTTTTTTTTAATATGGTTTTGCTGTAGCTTTTGAAGATTAACCAGCTAAAAATGTAGTAAATGCTTTAGGCTCCATATTGATACAAAGAAATTATATTATGACAATTATTGATGTTTTTTTTTTCTGTAGTTTTTGCAGATTAACCAGCTAAAAATGTAGTAAATGCTTTAGGATCTATATTGATACAAAGAAAGCCAAATAATTTACAAAGCAACAGTGGGTCCAAATTTTATAATAAAATATTTAAAGAACTTGTGCAAAAATATAACATCAATCATCATTCTACATTCAGTGAACTTAAAGCAAGCTTTGTAGAAAGATTTAATCGAACTTTGAAAAATATTATGTGGAAGAAATTTACTTTGAATGGTAACTACAAATGCGTAAATATATTAGATGATTTAGTAAAAGAATACAACACAAAACATAGAACTATTGCTATAAAACCCATTGAAGTTAATAATAAAACGAAACAAGTTTAATGGAAATACATATGTTTACTAAACCTAAATGTCAGCAAACTTAACAAATGTTTAAAAATGGATATACTTCTAACTGGTCAACAGAATTCTTTACTATTATTAAGTTAAATTATGATATAACAACTTACAAGCTGAAGGACACTAAATGAGAAAAAATAATGGGTATTTTTTATGAATATGAAATTATGAAGACTCACTATCCAAATGAATATTTGGCTGAAAAAGTCTTAAAAACCAAAGGCGATAAAATGTATGTCAAATGGTTAGGTTTTAATAATTCTCATAACTCTTGGATTAATAAACAGCTGTTATGTGAATTCAAGTATTTTTGTAGGGATAACTGTTTTACTGAATAACTGTCGTGCAGGATAATCATTTCAAACGTAAGAAACAAACATAAAACGTGAAATGTAACTAACGCAAAATGTAAAACATAACGAATGTAAAATGTAACGAACGAATGTAAAACATAATGAACAAACAAACGTAAAATGTACCGAACGTAACAATATTTAACAGAAATCTAGATACGAGTTATAAAGTCTTTAATTTTATTTATATACTTTCCTTCTTTTATTTTCCTACTCAAAACACTGTTATAAAACCATGATCTTTGTCCCAACATTTTGTACAAATCTCTTTAAATTTTTCATAAGTCATATCTCCACCAACAAAATCATTATATATGTGCTTTAAATTAGCATCATCTTGTCTATATATACTCAAAAATTTGTATTAGATCTTACCAATTGTTTAGGTATTTTTGAATGTGTTTGGGATAAATAAAATACATGTAAATTTTCATGTCTTCCCTAGTGAAATTATCTTGAATTATATCTTGATTGTCTAATATAACATTTTCACATTTATCTAGAGGAGTCTTTCATTATTATTATTTTAAAAATATGCCATTTTTCTTTTACTTTAAACTGTATGAATGACATATTAAAATCATTTTCTAAGTCAATATATTTTGGTTGATTTAAACTTTTTGAACAAACAAAATAAATTAAAATTTTACCATCCTACATTATAAATAAAATTTATAATCAAATTAGTTTTTCCACAATTTGCTTGTACCTACTATTACAGCCCTAATATTATCAGGCAATAATTCACCTTTCTTTTTAATTTTGGAATTATCTTCATGAATTAAAACACTGACACCCCATTTAACTTTCTTCACTTAATAAGATAATTTTTGTAATAAATGGATAATAAAGTATTTCAATTAACAAGAAATAGTTCTATATTCAAGAAGAAACTTCATTATGATTTTATCCATAGTGAAAAATCAATTGCTTTGGTTAGTTTTCATACAAAAATTTTATCTCCAAATATAAACAACAATACTATATAGACAATTGAACACACGAGTCCTAATGTTAATAAAGATGAAGTTACAACTATTCCTAGAGATAAATACGGTATTGAATCATTAGAAGTAATTATAAATTCAATAGACCCATTTTCAACAAAACATTGAATTAACAGCAGATAATGTAAAAAAATATAATATCAATGAAATCTAAGTTTGATACTAAATTTGACAACCAACTATCTAATATTCTTGGTTTTGAAAGAAATATGACTTGAAAAAGACATTATAGGTACTAAATTACCTCGTAGTCCAGTCCAAATGTCGAGAATAAATGCATTAATTTGGGTAGTTTTGAATTGTGGATCGGGTACCTGAACACATACCCAAGTTTTTCAATTTGAGCGAGCACCGCCATCTTGGGAAAAACTGCAAAATTTTGGACAATTCTATTGTTTTTGTCAAATAACTCCTAAACAATGCATCGGACAGAATAATTTTTACTTTACTTTTTTTAAATAGAGTAAATTTACACAAAATTATTGCAGAACGTGTTTTCTACATTACATAGTTTTTGAGATATAGATCTTAAAAGTTCAGGTATTTTTCCCAACTAAAGAGAAAGGTGCACTTTTTTTGCCGTAAACTTCTAAATGGGGATACATATGGCCAAACGCCTTACAATAAGTTGTAAACTTCAGCACATTACCTACAATTTGGTCACATAATGGTTTCCCAACTCCTAGAAAATACAAGATACAGAACTTTGGAAAAAATTTTAAAATGTGAATTTTTTTTTTTTTTTGTTGTACTAATTTAATTTTTAGAGATAAGTTCTTAACGGAATTGTTTTTTTCTTCTTTTTAGGATGACCCTGTTGCACTGTTATTGAGAGCTTTTTGTTGTGGTCAAAATGTTTACAGAGGTGTTGCAACCTGCTTGAGTACCAGAATTCCACCTTCACTCAAACTATTTTTACATATGAAACATAAATCAGTGGTGAAATAAGTAATATCAAATGCAAGAAAATATTCATAAAAACGAAAATGTACTTACACAACTGAGCTCAAAAACTTTGGATTGCAACAGGCGATAAAACATAAGGGACTAAAGAAGTCCCTTATGTTTTATCGCCTGTTGCAATCGAGGTTCACAAGATCAGCAAAAAGCGAGACCAACACTTCGATCAGGAGGCACAAGTTTTAAATTTGAAAAGCTGTGTTTCTCGTGTGCAGAGGAGATAACCAACGCCAGAGAGACAGAAGACCAAAGTGTCAAAACAAAATAATGTGATCCGAGTCAAAAAGCTGAAAGTGAGAGAAGCAGCTGAAAAACGAGAAGATGATTGGGGGAGAGAAATATTGGAGCAACTGAAAAATATGGAAGATCTAGCAGCAGTGGATGCACGATACTATCTTTTGTCAGCTAAAACTGTTCAGGTCACCATCAACAGGTAGCAAAAGAGGACGTAACCCGTGTAGTAACATAGATGAAGCAATGGAACAAATCATTTCATACCTTGAGGAGAACTCAGACAAATGCCAATTTGCCATGGATACCTGATTTCATAAGTTGAAGGTGATTACATCCCTGACAAAAGAACAATTCAGTCTCGCCTTTTTCAGAAGTATGGAGATGAGGTGTTGATTGCAGAAAACCGCTGCAAAAAAACTATAGTCTGTTTGAGAAAAGTGGGCTTCATGGTATGAGCAGCAAAAGTCAAAGCTACGAATTATTGAAGCTGCTGCTGATATTATCCAAAGCGACATTAGTTCAAAGTTGTATGAAATTGTGGAATACAAGCCACAGACAATTTTCTGTCTGATGTAACTTCTGTAATCCCTCAAACACTGCTACATTTCTTCGAACATGTGATTTTAAAATACAAGCGAGGCTCTTTAGATGGCTGGAAAAAGAAGTGTGCTGCCATTTCACATGCAGTAATATCAGTTGTGAGGCCACGTTCTTTCATTTCTTCACTTCTAAATGGAATCGACGTTTATTTATACCGACAATTTGGATCAAAACATCTCATTGGCATATTGTCAGCCTTGGCCTTTTCTTAAAGTTACACACACACATCTTTACTTGAATTGACAATGATACTGCAGTCTGAAAAACCAATCATTCAGAAGGGCAAATTTTGTCAGTTTGTCTTTGACAATGCCGACTTTAATGTCAACACACTGACTTGGGCACTTTCCATTCTATGGGCAGAATCATGATAGCAACCCCTTCTGAATTAGTAATGTCATACAGCAACATTTCCTGTGTCAAGATGTGCTCTACAACAGGAATTGTGAAAAAAGTAGGTGGTAACATTGAACTGCAAATGTTTGAAAAAACCACCATTGCAAATGTTCATGAGCTTCAGCCCTTGAATGACGAAACACTCCCTTCTAGTTCAGATATTATTTGGCTGTATAGCAAGAATTCAAGCAATGTGGAGGTTGCAGGGTGGAATGGATTTATGGAAACTGCAACCAAAGATGAGTACTATCAACGCTCCAAGATTTTTTGTCTTCTATTCAGCAACAATACACCAACTCAATATGATGCTATTTATACTGCTTTTCGATTTGTGAGCGAGAAATGTAGAGAAACTGGTCAAAATACATGTTTTGTCACCTTCGACAAGCCCCTCTGTATAAAAGCCCACAATATCACAAGAAATTGTGAAGACCTAGAAATGAAGAATGTGGTTCTGCGCTTGGGGGGGATTTCATCTCCTTATGTCTTACATGGGAACCATTGTAATTATCATGGGTGGAAGCAGCCTAAAAGAGCTTCTTGGTACAATTTATGCTGAAAACAGCATGGAAAAGATGATGACTGGTCATGCATATTCTAGGGCAGTGCGAGCTCATATTTTAATTCATCTTGTTTTGGCCACAACAGTTTGGGAGACAGTCGACCTAACAGAGAACGAGAAAATTGGAATGGAAAACCTGCTTACTGATTTGAAGACATAATTTCTGCTCACTGTTGACGAAAATAAATTCAAAATTGTCACCACAAAATTCAGAGAAGACCTGCATTGTCTTCAAAGTCGTTGACCTACTGCTGCGATTTGGGTGCAGTATTCTCGTATGGTCACTCTACTCAAGCAATTCATAGAAGCAGAGAGAAAGACCAACTTTGGTGCAGTTATGGACAACTACATAAAATATTTGAAAAACCATTATGGTATTAATGTGGCTGTTATCTTTGATGGTTATACTTCTGATGCTGACCAAACAAGCACAAAAAAATATTGTGAACGAATTCGTGGAGCTACAAGTTTATCTCCAGACAACATATGTGATAAAACCACCATTTTTCAAAGTACGCAGGATAGATTTCTTGACAACAACAAGAAGCACATCACTGATCTTCTAAAGGAGGTGCTGGAAGACGCAAACATACACATGAGACAAGCAGTAGAAGATGCTGATGTACTTACTGTTAACATTGCCATTTCCATGGCCCCTAATTATGATGCTGTGTTTGTTGTTGGCGAGGAGATAGACCTTCTTGTACCACTCACCAGATTAGCGGGAGTCAACAAAAATGTGTACATAAGTGCGGGAAAGGTAAAACTGATGATGTTTTCAACTCTTTTCGCTACAACTTTAGAAGCATTATTTTATTCTTACATTCATTCAGTGCACTTTTCGGCTATGGGAAAAATAAATTTTGTCGAAGCATCCCAAACTCCAAGAAAAGGCGAAAGCATTCCTTAGCCCTCGTGCAACAAATGAGGAACTTGCAGAGGCTGGAGAAAATTTCCTTGTTGAATCGTAAGGGGGTGATCCTACATCACAAAATCTTGATGAAATGAGATACCACAATTTTGTAAAAGCAGCCACCAAAACAAATTTCCATCTTTCCAGACTTCCTCCTACTAGGGACGCTTCACGGCTGCATGCCATGAGGACATACAACCAGGCTTGGCTTGGCTAGGAGAAGAGAAAAATCCTTCAGAATGGGGCTGGACGAGCATTCCACGTGGCCTCTTCCCCTTAAACGCAGAAAAAGACCCAGCTCCGGAATCCCTGCTTCTCTGCATTTCTTGTGCCTGCAAAAGAGGATGCAGAAAAGCAGGGCTTAAGTGCTCCTCAATATATAAGCAGTGTATTGGGCAGTCATGCAAAAATGTTGTAGCCATCATTTTGGATTGCGACGAACAGGATATCGACACTCCATTACCCATTGACATGATAGATGAGCAGCTGGAAGACAAGAGTTTGAACATCCAACCAGTGGAACTTGAAGACATGGAACACATGGCCGAAACTATCGATTATGACCATACCAGTCATTCAAAGCTGCAAATATTAAGAAGTTTCTAGGTAAAATTTTAAATACAATGTTGATAAATATTCTCACTATGTTATTATTATAAAAGTATTATAGTTGCATATAAGTAATTTTCAGTGTTGTCTTGGATACTTTTTCCTATAATAATTAGTACTGTACAAAAAAAATTCACATTTTATTTATTTTATTTTTTTCAAAATATATAATTTTTCCAAAGTTCTGTATCTTGTGATCTATTAGGAGTTGGGAAACCATTATATGACCCAATTATAGGCAATGTGCTGCAGTTTACAACTTATTGTATGACGTTTGGCCGTAGGTCTCCGCATTTAGAAGTTATACTGCAAAAACCGGATTAAAATCTGTACCTCTCTCTTTATTCTGGAAAAATCACTGAACTTTGAAGAGCTGTATCTCAAAAACTATGTAACGTAGAAAAACTGTTCTTCAGTTTTGTAGGAAATTTACTCTATTTTAAAAAAGCAAAGTAAAATTTTTTCTTTCCAATGCATTCTTTAGAAGCTATTTGACAAAAACAGAAAAATGGTCCAAAATTTTGCAGTTTTTTCAAGATGGCAGAGCTGGCTGCGCTAGCTCGAATTGAAAAACTTGGGTACTTGTTCACGTACCCGACCTACACAACATATCTAAACTTCAAAACTACCCAAATTATTGCATCTATTCTTTAATTTTCATGACCATTTGAATGGATTATAATTTTAACCCATTTAAAACAATAAATGTACACTCTAGTTTGGCATATGATATGTTTATCAAATATGATGCATCAAACCATTTAGAAACAGATATAATAGCCAGTTTTCCACCAAAAAACGAAGTACGAATTCAGAGCCCGTATATCCAATTTTTTATAAAATCAATAATGAACATTTTAATCATATTATTTTGGAAATTAGTGATGAAAATTGTAAACGGATTGATTTCGATGGTGGTGATATCTATATTCTTTTGGAAACAAAGAAGTTTAAAGGTGTCCCCTGGACGCCTTTAATATCTCCAAAATATATATTATGATAATACAAAAATTAATTAAAAATTATTAATTTTGATATCCATACGGTAATGTATCAATTTTAATTTCTAGTATAATTCTTTTGTTATAAGGACTTAATACAATTTTATTAACTTCGATTGTATATATTGCATGCTTTTTGCTTCTTATTAGATTCATTGTTCTATATAGTATTTTCTCTTTAAACAAACAGTTCTTTAGTCCTCAAATGTTATTCGTGTGTTAACACATTTCTTTACTCCTTTCGATTTGTCATTTTCTTTATTGTTAACGTTACAAGCATACATGTTTGATCGTAATCCAACAAATTCTGTCATTATTTTACCATTAAATTCATCTTTCATTTTTCCTAAAACTTTTTTATTTATTTGAGGTATGTTATAAATATTGTCATTTGGATAATCACTTGTATCAAATTTTTCTATCAACAACTTCATATCTTCGTAAAAATCTTCAGTTTTTATGTTAGAAATGTACGAATTGGTATCTTGATAACACAATTCAATGTTATCACCATATTTTGGTTTTGTTATGTTATAGTGAAAATCATATATCAATTCTTTCGATATGTCTAAAATTGACATACCCACATAAAAAGGCTTATTCAATTTTACATTTGTTTTATTAATATGTAAGGCCACAAGATTCTAATTAAATATAGTACTTCTCTTGAAATTTTTTTCTGAATCTGATATTAATTTTATATCAACTCTCTTTCTTATATTTTCCATTGTTTTACCAAACACAGAATTATTCATCAGTTTATAAAAATCTTTTTCAAAGTCGTTTTTTTGCATTAGTTCTCATCTCTGTATTCAAATCTATATATTTCTTTAGCCAATTAGACTGATCAAACATCAATATTCTATGTATTTTAGTAATATTTAAACCATTACTTAGATCTAATATTTTTTTCACTCCAGTAATCTGAATCAGATAATGTATAATAAACTCAGTTGAAACTGCCATATGGTAAATATTGTGACATTGCCCAACCATATAAATTATTAGCGTTGAGATATGCTAATAGTTGGATCAGAGTTAATGTCTTCTGAATATGTGTTATTAGCTTTAACATATCGCTTACAACATTTTGATATTCCTAATCTAATTAATTCCTTTTTCAACCATTAAAATCATATCATTGTTATGTAATAATTCTAGGGGCTGATAAGTAATTTTTGACATTGCATCCCAAGATAATCCTGGTGCAGTAAAAAACCACGCAGGATCCAAATCATATGCATTTATATATGTATTTCGAAAATATTATAATACATCTGCTAATAGTAATACATCACTTTTTAAATATAAATCATGGTATTCACCAAGATTTTTAATATTAAATTGGTTCCATACACATTTTGCATGCTCAAAATTGGCATCAGTTATGTCAGAATCATTGAATTTATGATAAAATTTGCTTTTTGGTGGAAGTTCGGTTTCTTCTAATTTCTTCCAGTTATCCATATAATCATATGGATAAACACCTTTTTTAATAACTAAATCAACTTGTTCTTCTGGGAAATGCTTTTGTGTATGTTTCATAATTTTAAATGTGTCTGTAAGTTACATTTTTTAATTTTCTGTGTTTTTCCTAAAAGTGATAATAAACTTTTCTTCATTATTTGCAATTAAAACAATATTTTTGTCATCATAGCCTAACTCTTTAATTAATAAATGTGCATCATATCTAGCTAAATTGTTGAAATAAATTGGTACAAAGTTGGGTAATTTTAATTGTAGATTACAATTATTACATACTGGATTAATGAATTTTCCTCATATCATCATGACGATAAACTTTTTTATTGTCTTCCGTATATTCATATTCACATACAGTACGATTTTCTGATTCCCTATATAATATTTTTTCTTCTCTGGTTAGTGGATGCATTGGTTCAATTTGTGAACATATTCCCCCAATTTCTACTACGTCCCTTTTTATTGATTGTATAAAAACTTTATGTGCATTTGGGCCTCTATATACTAATGGAGACTTATAATCACCAAAATTAGATACAATATAATAACAAAAATCAGATGCTTTGTGTAATTGATATTTCATAGTATATGATTCATCAGTTAGCTTTAAATCAATGTTATTTATTTGTTCATTAGTAAGATTACATCGTTCTTTAAGTATCTCCATATAAAGACCATTATCGATATTATCCTCTGTTAAAATTGGATATTTTTTGATAAGGTTAAATTTACTTAATTCTCTTGGATTTGGTTTAACTGTTGATATTTTCTTTAATATTGATTCAAAATCTGCATACATTGTGAAAGGAACCTTCATTGTATGTTTTAATTTTTAGATTTTATTTGCTCTACTTTCGAGGGTAAAGTGATTTTTACTGCTTCGTTTTTGAAGCAGTCTTCTGTATTTTTATTTTTATTCTCTTGAGAATAAAAAATTGAAGACACATATAAACAAATAAAAGTTTTATGTTGATGATTATTTTTTTTTGCTGAAAGCAGTTTTGATAAATCTTTTATCCAGCATTAACGAGAATTAGAATTTATCATCATCTTTGAAATAAAGTAAATTTATATGTTTTTCCTTTTTACTTTTTGTATGTTTTAGTGGAAATACTGTAGACTCATCTTCAATAGAATAAACATTTATAGATGTATCAATTTGATTTTCTATTTTTGGTATATCATCAATTTTAATAGGATATTCGTGTTTATTGCTTTATCAATATCAAGCCCCACATTTTTTATATTTAGATACTCTTTGTGGATCTTTTTCTACTGGAAACAATGCAGATTTTATTGCCCAAAGAAAGCAGTTTTGCTTATTATTCTTCACAATTATGCATGAATTTTTTTAAATTGCTTCTGGTATCAATGTATGATGCTCCATTTAATGGATTATACTTATTTATAGCTCACTATATGCCAATTATTCAATCTAAAGTCCATCCTGAACTTCTTCTTTGAAATTTGGATAATTGTGTAAGTAATTACTGATATATAATTTTATAAATCTTTGTAAATTCTCCTTTGTTTAATATTCTATGATTGAAATGTAAATAATTCTACTTGATTATTTTCCTGCTTGCGACATTTGGTATATAATTTAATCCTGGTTTTCAACCCTCTAAATGTTTTAAGATTTTTGTGTATTATCCTCAAAAACTATAGTTTTTAAAGAACGTAAAAATTGATTAGGCTTTACTAAATTAAAATCGTTCTCAATGTTATAAGTTGATAATCTACCTTTAAAAGCTTTATTAACTCTGTAATTTTTATTGGTTCTTCTAATTCTTTTGCTAACAAATAAATTATTATAAAATGTAAATATTTCTGTTCATTCTTTTTTATCTTTGGGATATAATTCATTGATATTTGTATAAGGTAAATTTGTAAAAATATTCTTTGTTATCCCTTCTTGTACCTGCTGGCTTTTATATCTAGGTTTTACAAATAGATTATTAGAAAATGGGAATGTTTCTTTTATATCCTTTTTCTCTTGTATTAAAAATAGATTATTAGAGAACGAAAATATTTTTTTTTCAATTTCTTCCTATCTTTTCAATATAATTCATTGCTAGTAGCTTTAAGAAATGGTAAATTTGCAAATTTTCTCTCTCTTTGCTCATATATACTAAATGGTATAATAGCTGTAATTAAATCATCTTTCCTTAGAGTATACCTATGTCTAATTAAATCACTCCTTAGATTATAGCTATATTTACTTTTTAAATCTCTACCTATAATTCTTAGCTCCTGCACTGTCTTCTCACCCAACTCAACCGCAAGATTGTTCACCTCCATTATTGATAGTTGTATTTAGAAGAAAACAAATTTTATTAAATTTTATTTTTGTAGACTATTTGGTACCTTGCTTTTTTTTTTTATCAAATAACACAAAGTTTTAGTTAATATTAACAACAAAAGAAATATTTATTAATTATGTAACTACTATTATGATTATATTTCTTCATGTATTTCTTCATATGTTCATTATAACAAGCGTTACATTTTGTTATATTTTTGTCCTTAATATTTTTATGAAGATAAAATAGTTTTATGGATTTATTCTCATTACACACTTTACATGTTTTTGTTGGAAAATCATCATGTTGAGTTTCAGTTAAATTATGTAGTGCTGTACTGTGTAATTTAGAATTTTTATTCATTTTGAAAGATGTATTATAAACATAATTCCCATATTTGCATCATACCTTCTTTTTATTTAATTCAGAATGCTTTGTACCCTTTTCAATTAAGCATTTTTTTTACAGATGTTATAAAGCTTATCTTTTGCGTATTCATTAAAGTCAACATTTTCTATGTTTAATACTTCGCCACACTTTTTACATTGCTTAGATATGGTATTATTTTCCGTTTTGTTGACACGCAGCGATTCCATTTTTATGTTGATTTAAAAGGAAAAACTTTAAAAATAAAATAAAAGTATTTTAGTAATAAAGGTAATAAAATAATAATCAAAATAATAAAATTAATATAGTAATAAAATTAAAATAATTTTTTTTTTTTAATTTGTAATAAAAAAATTAAACATAAAAATGGAATTGCTGCGCACCAAGTTTAATAACTCGTTCACGTTGACAAAACTACAGAACCTAGAAAAAAAAATAAAAAGTATGTTGCTACAGATTTTCAATTATATGATTCTAAGTTTGTAAAAACTATTAATTGTATTCTTGATTCAAAGTTTAGAATTACTTTACCAGATCGCCATGTAAATCTGTTTGATAAAAATGCATTAAAGTTAATAAACGAGAATCAAAATTTTATAACATATAAAGGCTTAAAAGAAATGAAAAATGGTAAATCTATGCATGATTTAGAGCTGTCTTAGAATATATAAACTCTATTAATTTGTACCTATTTGCTCGTTTTTTATCGTTTTTTCATTGAATTTCTGATTTCAATTTTTTTTCTTACACTTTCATTACAAATAGCAAGAAATAGTTAATGTTATTTTTCTTGTACTTTTGATGCAAATTGCCTGTTTTTATAGCATCAACATTTCTGCATTGCCCTTTTATGACATATTGCAAAATTTGTGTGATTTTAGGCTTAAATTGCTGGTTTTTCAATGAAAATTGCTTATTTTTAAACAAAAAAATTGTTATTTCTAGCAATGTGAAAAAGCTGCTTGAAAACA
Organism: Dryococelus australis; assembly: GCA_029891345.1. Classification (NCBI taxonomy): domain Eukaryota; kingdom Metazoa; phylum Arthropoda; class Insecta; order Phasmatodea; family Phasmatidae; genus Dryococelus; species Dryococelus australis. Next base: position 197,513,740 of record CM056995.1, on the reverse strand, counting down.
ATTAATTTGCTTATTTTTAGCTTCAATTTGGTTGATTTTTTTTTAGCATTTTTTCCTGTACTTTCGTTACAAATAGCAAAAAAAAATTTATACTATTTTTTGTTGTAGTTTTGGTTAAAATTATCAGAAAAATCATGTTACGTTATGGTCGGCATTATACATCTACTATGGGGCACACTGTAATACTGTTAGCCATAGTTACTTAAACTGATATATAATATAAACCAACATATAGTGTATGAATTATTACTAACAAAATTACATTTGTGTGTTCATAATAAAATATTAATGGTTGTGTAACCAACATAGAGTGTATGTATTATTACTGACAAAATTATATTTGTGTCCTCATAATAAAATATTAATGGTTGTGTACAATTGATAATGTAATGTAAATGGCAAATTAAGACTTCCGAACCTTGGGAAAATGCACCTTCACAAAATTTACAAAATTTCATTGCATATCAAGGTAAAAAATGGCCATACTATTATATAAATTGTTTAAATTTTAACTACTGTACTTTATTATTTGAATAAACCACGCTATGATCTTTTCTTGATTTCATTTTAGGATGGTCCGTAACAGAAAAAGGACAACAGATAATCCTATAGCTGCTTTTACAGAGGATGATATGATAGCTGCTGTTGAGCTGGTATGTGCTGGAAGGTGCCTTCGAGATGCGGTAAAAGAGAAAAATGTAAACTATGGTACATTATATGAGTACATTTGCCACTACTAAAGGCTATTGAGTAGATCTTGGCTGTGACCTACACTAGGGCCACACTCAACATGTTTTACTTTACAGGCTCTTATATTGTTGCAGATATGTAAAAAAGAAGAAAGCAAATCCTGATACAGATGTACAGATGAGGCCCAAATATGACTGTCGTTGTGTGTTCAGTGATGAAGAGGAGGGTCATTTGGTAACGTATCTCTTGGAATGTGCCAAAATGTGCTATGGGTTGGACACCATTGAAACTCACCGTCTTGGATATGAAATGGCCATGCACAATGGTATTGAAGTTCCAGAAAATTGGAAAAATAAAAATATTGCTGGAATAGACTGAGTGTATGCATTTAAGAAATGGCATTCTAACTTAAGTCTAAGAACTTCAGAACCCTGTAGATTGTCTAGAGTGATGGCTTTCAATAAGCATAATGTCTTTTCTTTGACAATTTGGAAACTGTTTTGAAACGTGATCCTTCTCTCTCTGATGATACACAAATTTTTAACTTAGATGAAATTGGCACATCTACGGTACAGAATACAAAAAAGATTTTGGCTCCAAAATGTGTAAAGCAGTTGAATAAAGTCACAAGTGGTGAAAAAGGAACACTTGTCACAACCTGTTGCATTATAAGTGACTCTGGAGTAGCATTGCCACCAGCCATGGTGTTTCCACAGGTACATTTCAAGGAACATATACCTAAGGGTGCTTCACCAGGCATATTGGGTCTTGCTGCTCAGTCTGGTTGGATGAACAATGAACTGTTTGCCAGAGTTATGCAACATTTTGTCAAGGTCTCCCATTCTGACATGATTGAAACATATTTGTACATATCAATTGCTGCAGTATTATTTGTTTGGCAAATTTCATAGGAATCTGTCAATTATTTTACACAAAAACTATAAATTGTTGTAGCACTATATTACAAAATGACAGACAAAGGTGGTTGTTTTGGCATATATGCTGCTTGTAATAGATACTGTCAGCGGAAAAAATTTGGTCAAACTGTGTGGTAGTTATGCCAAGTAAACTTAAAATATTTACAAGAGCCGCCATTTTGAAAATAAGTGCCTAATAAAGTTTAGTTACTTACATTTGCCTGGCCTATCATAGTATTACTTACGTGCCAAATTTGGCAAAATTTCGTTGAGTAGTTTTAGAGATATAATGTAAAAGCTTATTATTTTATGTGGCACTATTTTCTAAAATGGCGGACGTATAACAATATTCACCACTGAATTCAATGCTTACACTTTGTGCTGTCAGCATACAAAGAATAAATTGGTTGAATGGTTTCAGAGATATGACATATCACCCTAAATTTTAAAGTGGCCACTATTTTGAAAATGTGTCCTGCATGGTCGAAAACTATAAATGTCAAGTGTCCTTACTTAGTACAATATGTGTACCAAGTTGGGTGAAATTCAGTTCACATGTTCAAAAATATAATTAAATTATTAGGGTTGATGAAACGAATTGGTTTGACAATGGCCAATTGTTACAAATACCAATTTTGGGTAAATTGGCTGATGTATCGGTAATGGTATCGGTATCTGACCAGCCCTAATTTTTTCAGAGATATTTTTGATGAGGGTGCGTCTTAGAATTAAGTACCGTAACATTTTTTGCAGGAAAACATGTTTAATGCAACTACTATGTATTTGAATAATTATTTGTTCATATTGCCATGTCATATAACTGAATAAATTAAAATATTAATTTTCCAATTTTTAAAATGAGATATGTAAGTTTTAAAAACATTCTGCGAATTTCCGGAATAAAATGATTAAATTAAGGAGTATGTACTACGTGAAGTTGGGTACAGAAGTTATATAAATGAAATATTGTTTTTAGCAGTAATTTTGTAACAAAACATATTGCATTATGCTCTGTGACATAAAAACATCCTCCACAAAACAATAGTAGCCGATAGGGCGGTTGGGTATTTGTGAAAACAGGATCTATGGCAATGCACTGTATCTTTGCCTGTAATGAACAGCAAAGTTTTATAACAAGAAACCTAGCAACCACACAAGGAGTAACAGCACAGCTATCTAGCAGATCACGTGACAACTACATGCTGGTGAAACAGTGTGCCTATCAATCATGTTGTTGTGGCGAATTTAACACTACTAAAATTAAATTGTCACTAGTGGACTGTACAATGAATTTCAGCAAGAAAATGACTGACTGGCGGCAGCTGCACACGACTCAACTTACCACCATGATGTCCACACCAAATCAGGCGTGCAAGAAATTTAATATGGGTCCTGCACAAGTATTAAGAGGCCAGTAAAAGAAATTGCACAAAGTTCTGCAGTGAAATTACTATTGATCAAAAATTCTATCTAACCCATATTTACAAGGTCAAAACTCCAAACACATGTTATCGTAGAATTTTAAGAGGTATACAGTTTTTTGAAAGTAGTTTACAGATTATCTTTAAAAGGAAGCAATTTGTAAATGGTATAGCTCAAAAATTTGCATTACAGTTGCAATATTCTTTAAAAAGTGCAGTCAGTGGTGTTGTAAAATAAATAAGTCATATACATTGCAATTCAGTTTTCAGTACAAAAATCAAGTTGCAAATGATATTTTAAATCATTGTGTGTGCATCACCTGTGCTGCCTTTTATGAACAATAGGATTAAAACACAATAAATCATATAAAAGCACAACATTCTCTTTAAGGTAAAATTAAACTTCCTTCAGAAATTAAATTTCCTACTGAAGTGGTGGTTTAACCTGTTTGTATACCAATAATTTTTTCCCAGAATTTTTCCCAAAAGCTAGGTGCAGCCTAGAATCTTAGATTTTAGTAAATGCAGTATTATTAAATTTACTTACCTATAGGCACTGCAGATGTAAAAATGTTGATATGGTAAATAAAATATTAACTTTCTTGTGACCAGAAAGTAATACCAAATGTGATATGCCATTGTGAAATGTAAAGATTCATTGAAAACTAAGGGCATTTGATGGTGATTTTTATAGACAACCTGTTTTAGTAGTTTTATATTTCTTACATGTTAATTCGTGTCTTTACTGAACAGCAAGCGAGAGTGAGTATGATGAGTGTTTTCAGTGTGTTGTTTCAAATTACGAACAAAACGACGAAAGTAACACAAGATTGCACTGTTTAGCAATGATAAACGCAAAGAAAACGTGACACGAGCGGTCTGCTTACCACAAGGCTACGATGCAGTCTTGACTGGTTAAGAAACAGGCTGGCCAACCTGGGCCATAAGTTCCCTGCTGTATGCAGGGTTGCCAACAATACATTAAAAAGTAGGCCTACTTCATGTCCACAGTACACTACATACACTATAAACACAATGAAACGAGCAGTCCATGTCATCTGTTGTTGGATAGTTGAACCAGAGATGTACGTTTATAAAGGGGACACAATCAAAATAATGGACTAATATGAATTCTTAAGTAGTTAACCACCTAAATAAGTCACAAACAAAACACAAATAAACTGATTTCATTTGCCATTAATTCAGCACTATACTTTCAGTTAGACATTAATAGGTGGAACTACTTTTCGTAATTAGCTGCCAGCTTGACAGACTGAGGCAACCATTGTAAAATGTTGAATTATATGTAGTAGCATGAAATTTTTTTTTTTCCAAAGGTTGATTTTAAAAGTGGTGACTGTACCATGATATCATTGGAGGGTAATTTGAATATGTATTGTTAATCTGGAATTGGGAAAAAATTAATGTTTTATTATTTTAGGTTAACAGGTTGCGCCATCCAGTGGCTGTAACATCATTGCTGTTTGTTGTGTGTCTCATCTTATGGACATGCAGAGATTTGATCACCAGTCTCTGGTATGGAATGAAATTTTACTTGAGTATATTTGTGTGCAGGGTCAAAAAGTTGTAAATAAATGTTAATTATGTGAATGTTGAATTAACTTAATAAATGGGCAGTTGTTAGCTGTGAATAGGAAGAAATGATGTTGCTGCATGTGCAAGTTCATTTGCATATCGTCCTGTCACAAGTGAAACAACATTCAGAAGTTTTTGTTCTTATTCCTAATGGGCAACAGGAAATGATGAATTTAAAATGTGTGTGCAAGCAAAAGCTAAATTGCTTAGATTGTAGGAATACAGATGGACTAGTAGGTGGAGTGTTTTATTATTATACATTGTGTAACATGTAATATTTTAAATTCACATTTGCATCTGTTAATAATTTGGTTCATCCCAGTAAAGCAAGAACTTAAGGTATTTAAAATGGGTTTGTTGTTACTGGTACTGTAATTTTCTCACTATGTTTATGGTACTGGTAAATTTACCTTTAGTGAATTAAATTGTTATTTAGAGTACATAAAATGCTGACATTATGTATACATGCATTATAATGACATTCTTGTATTATAATAGTGTGTAGCTTGGAGAATTATGTGATTATGTTTTCGAGTTATTTTTAATAAAATTGTTGTCACAAAATGAAAATTCTCGTGTGCAACTTTCTACAAAAGGACACATTACACACTCGAGTGTATGTCCTCGCACCAGCTCGGGGTGGCTGTGGTGGTATTCTAAAACCCTGCCACCACACCAGGGTCTAACAAATAGGTTTTGCCTTGACCTCCAAAATATTTTTTAAATGCGTAAGATACTGCAAATATTTCTAAATGCTAATTTTCCTTGCCAAGTATGACATTGGCATAAAACACATTCCTGTGTACACAAATCAGCATGCAAACTTATGAGCGAAGATGTACAAGAAGCAGCAAAGCCATCTATAGAAGATTGCATCATAGAAAATGAAGGTTAATCAATGATCACCGTTGTGGCAGATGGAGCTAAGGGAAAATGTTCCTACAAAACCAAATATAATTAACTGTCATTGCTAACAAACCTGTTGGATTTTGCTGCTGACAGCAAAACTTGTAAATTATAAAAAAAATTTCCTCTCAAGACCTGTATCAACATAATTTTCACAGGACTAAAGAACACTGTGTGGTCTGTGTAGACAGTTTATTTTGATGTCACTGAAAAACAGTTTATTTAGTGCTATTGATTATTAATAATAGTTTTATTGTAATTTTAATTACATGTTCTAGTTGCAGGTTTGTATAATAGGGTGCAAAACAAAAAGAAACTGTTTATTGGTGTGAGAAATAAATATGGCCCAATATGTGCACGCTACTCTGCAACAGATACGAAGAACACTATTGCATCCCACAAATGTGCCAAGAACTAGTCTGGGTCGTACACATCTATGGAGCAGAACGTCATTGTCTATGGATTTTTGCTGAGCATGGCCTTGTTTATCACTATTTGTAATCACAGATGGTGACAGCAGTATGCACAGAAAGCTAACAGATGCTATGCACTATGGACCAACAAGATAAGTGGAGAAAATAGTGTTGAAACCACATTTGTCGGAATTACGTTAGTAAAGGACATTTTCTCATCCATGCAGGAGTGCCACAAGGCACAGTGCTTAGCCCCACACTGTATTCCATTTATGTTACGGATATCCCTACAATTCCAGATGTCACAGTGATCCAATATGCAGATGACACTGCTGTTTTAGTTTTCAGTGAAAACACTCACGTTTTGTCAGCAAGAACTCAAAGTGCACTTCACACTCTATCACTTTACTTTCAATGTTGGTGCATCTTACCCAACCCTAATAAAACAACAGCCATGCTCTTTACGAAAAGAAAATATAAGTCACCTCCGCCACCCACCCTGATTGCCCACCGTCTCTCCTAGACCACTACTGATCGCTACCTTGGGGTCCATCTCGACAATACACTAACATGGCATCACCACATTCACACATCAAACAGTAAATCGAAAATAATTCTCAAAATCCTTTGTCCTCTTCTTACCACATCATGTGCCATTCCAGAAAACACACAAATCCACCTCTTGCGAGCCCTCATCTGACCTCTTCTGCTCTATGCTTCCACCATCTAGGCATACGTGCATCCATCAACATACCAACATCTAACATCTGCATACAATGAGGGGCTACATATCATCCTTGGCTGGCCACGACACACACCTGTAAACTTCTGTACCGCCTGGGCAACGTCGAGTCACCAGTCCACCTTAAAGCAACGACATGCAGAGAAGTTCTTCTGCAAGGTTAGGAACCACCCGAACCCAGTCATCTCCAACATTGCTTCCTATGAATCCAGCACCCAACATCCACACAGCAGACTCCTGGACTTCCTCCTACCTCCTGACATACCCTAATAATGAGATGTGCCATCTGCTGATATACTTACATGAGCGTGTGTAGTGCACAGGTGTGGGCTATAGCTATTTCATTTCCTCGTCAAAATTCAATGATCTAACCTTTTCATAAATTCAGTGTTCCGGCCTTTCCTTCTCAGCATTTCTATCTTGCAATTCCTATTTTTTTTTTTGTGTGTGTGTGCGCATGCGTGTGTATGTGTGTATATATATAATATAATATATATATATATATATATATATATATATATATATATATATATATATATATATATATATATATATATATATATATATATATATATATATATATATATATATATATATATTCATTACAAATGTCACTATTGTCAAATCTGACCTTAAGAAATTTCGTTCTTTTTAGTTGCTGTGTAAATGTTCAGATTCTCTTCTGCTTTTCATCCTTGTAAATATGCACCTCTGTGATTAATTTTTCAGTTAGTGCTTTCTCATTTTTCGTTGTACAAATCATATCTGCATGTATATAGTTTTAAGAAGGGTTCTTAGCATTGACGCCGCTGGGTAAGACATGAGACGAACAATGACACAAATACTTACTGGTAATATGGGGGCCAGCGGTGCTTCCCAATCACCATACTATTGAGACTCAGGATTCTCAGGGATGTTGTGGGTTCTGTGTGTCCATCTCACACGTGTGTACTTACAAACACGTTGGCAATACTAAACTTTTAATAAACATCACTTTGAAATATACACTTAATAAAATATATGTGACTAGGACACTGTCACTACTGAATAAAAAGGTACGTTCACTGTAGACTTGTTTGTATTGTTATTATGCATACACATCAACGTGCCAATGAAATTATGATTATCTCGGTCATGACTAGCCAATTCCGCTTGGGTGTTCCCCAGCCCGTAATTAATCTAGCGCACGCCTAAATGGATGATCTCACTGAGGTGCGTAAAAGCACAGTCTTCACAAGGGAGGAGGGCAGACAGCAGCTAGGGTGGATTGACGGCATTTCCCTGAAGGCAGGACACTGTGAATTACAAATGAAAACCCTTAATGCACATTAACACGTGTGAGTACTCGGCATCACTAACACAAACTCGTCGGGGCTCGCCCTCCAGCACGTGGGTAGTGTGGTGACGGCCTATACACAGAACCGGCTAGGGCAGGAATAAGTGCACCGTACACTAATTACAAAATTACATAGACCCTTGAATGGTACATGAAATAAAATGGACACAAGATGGAATATTCACAATAAACACACATGTGTGAAAACAAGCTTAAGTGGCGCAGATGCCGCTGGATGAAGTTCGTAGGGGACCATGTGTTGCGGGTGAAATTGAAATATTTTTGCGTGGAAATGGCAAACTAAATTCAGATAAAATATTATTTGTGTTGAGCAAGTGATTCTCTTTACGATTAGCGTTGTTACAGGATTGTAACATGCCTGATGGTGGGGAAATCAAACATTACTGTGACTGCGTGGTCAAGTGCAAAAAGCATCAATTTTCGTGAAAAATACATTGAACTCTGAAATAAATTATTGCACACACAATGTTATATGAATAAGCTCTTAAAACGCAATGATGGCGTATACAAATACTTGGATTCAGTCGGCCAGGTGGTTATACGTGATGTTACCCTCAAATACATACATAAAAATAAAGCTCTTAAAATAGCGTGTAGCAATTATGCAGAAGTTACACTGAAATGCCATAAACATAGGCAGATGGCGCCTGATTCAAAATGTGCGGGTCACGTGACCTCTCCGACATCTTTCTTCTCCTTCTCGATTAAGTTAAAAATGCCACAAGGGCATAAGAATTAGTAAAGCGGAAGCATAATGCTGGGGAAAATGTCTGACAAAAACGTATGCAAGCAATGATTAACAAGTAAACTACATTGACTTCGGAAACCTAAACCAGTAAACAAAAGTTGTAGTGCATATGTGACAGTGTCTTACCTCGCCAGCTCTCCTTGACAGACTGTCTAGATACAAGCGTCGCACGGACCTACCATGGCCGCCTACGGGGTTCATATAAGCGGAAGTGCTATGCACGCCGAGTGAAATATTTTATATTAAAAATAAAATGGCCCAAATTAAAATAAATATTGTTTTACATTTCTATAATTTTCTTATGAATTTCAATATTATTTTAATATTTCTTTATGATGGTGTTCATGCCGGAGTATTAAGTGTTCTTAATCTTGGTGCAGCGGGCACTTTGAATATTCATAACCAAACAATTAAAATTAGTACAAACACTTTAAAATATTTTAAGACAATATAACACATTTTACCCTGAAAATAACATTTATAGGAAAGTTCAAAATTATCGGCCTCTGCGCACATGCAGAGAATGTGACACGTGAGCGCCGTCATAGGCCCTAGCACAGCTGGCTCTTAGCCGGCGTCAGCATGTAGGCCTATATGGTTTCTACCAGGATGTTTTTCTTCATGGACATAGTTTTTAGGTTAATTAGTTTATAAGTTCAATCAATTGTAAATATATAAATAACTTTTTCCATATGTTCAAGCCATTGTAAATATGTAAATAATTGTAATTGCTTATCACCTTATTATTGCTGTTCAACAGGTTTTTTTCATATGCATAATTTTTTAATTCAGCAATCCCTTATTTTACTGAGAGTAAAAGTGAGCACAACCAGTTCCCAGGTTGTGAATGCCAGAATAATTGATTTTAAACAATGATTTGAAAAGTGAAGTGGAACTGAAGTGTGAAGCCTGCAAAACTAGTAATTCTCGGTGCCCTGCAATACAAGCTGCAGATTATTCCCTCTTAAGAGAGCCTGTCACAGCAGGCCACAATGGATGGGAGATGCATTCCTCTCTCTCTCTTTTCCACTTTCTTCCCTCTTCCCATAGAAGATAATCTCATAGCAGGGTAGCATTTCCCTTCCTTCCTTTTTGTACCTGTAGTGACAATCTGTCTATTTAGTACTTTGAATAAGAACAGCAACTGCTGACTCAAAAGTGCAGGAGTTGAGCCTGTCCTACTCCAACATTGCCATACTATCATCCTCTGGCTAAATAGTTACGCATAAATGAAAATATTGTGTCTCAATATTTTATAAAAAGAAAATTGGTTCTTTCAAAGAGGTTTTCCTACAGTTAAACATCCATTAAAACTGATACAATCAGTTTAAACGACAGGCCTACAATACATTATATGCTGTCTGTGTAGTGCTGCATATAGCCAGTACTGACTGTGTCATTTCATGTTGTCTTTCAGGTGTGCCAGTATATACTAGATGACCACAAAGCTGGAAGAAGGTGCATTTTGTAACATTTTAATATTATTACCTACTTCTATGGCTGTAATGTCCACAGCCAAACGTGTGGCCGACGAGAGGATAGAAAACCTAGAAAAAAAGCACAGGATACAGTGTAAACATTTGAGTTGGTGCTGCCACAGGCACATAGGTCAATCATGTTTTTTGCACACTGGATATATGTAGGGGCAAGATTTTGTGGTGTTGTTTTAAGGCAGGTTTCATTTTTTAAAATACCTCATTTTGATGTTATTGGTTTTATTATAAAAGTCTTGGAAATCGAAATGTCATTAAAAAATTGTGCATTATTAGCGGCAACATTGTACATCGTTATTTTAATGCAAATTTCATTATAAAAATTGTTAATCATTTATTCATATATGCATATTTCCATTAAAATTTTATAACGTTTATCCAATAGCTAAAACAAGAGAAAACAATTTATTTCAACAAACTTGAAGCCAAACATTACCATAGGTTAAAAAATAACTTTTTAAAGGATTTGTTTCTTTGTAACTTGTATGTTGAGGTTACTAAACAGCGTGGATTTTTGTTACAGTCCTACACGAGTGTCTTGGATGTTGTTTTATAGTGAGAAAAAAACATTTACAATTTTTCTATTCTCATTAAATGGTAATTTCTCATCCACATTGTATTCAATATTTACCGCTGTTATTCACTCAGTCTGAATGACAACAGGTCATAATTACATCTGAAAACTTAAATTATTATTTTTATCATCACTCAGTTTACACATTTTTGGATACAGATTGTTGGTCATGGTTTCACAGATAAAATAATATATTAATATATTTGTGGTAAATTTAATTTATTTTGTGTTTTAACTCAAATTTAGGTGTTAGACATTGTATAACGTCCATCTCGGTGTTTGGCGGTGTATTAATTTGCATTTCAGTGTTATTTCGGTTTTATCACTATTCACGTTTAACCTTGGCTTTAGTAATATGGTGGTTATATTTACCTTTTAGGAATGGCATAAATTAACTGGAAGTTAAAATTCGGCAGATCTTTGAGAAGTATTGACATACTCATGAACATTCTACACTGGTTTTAATTTTGGTGGATAATCGTAATCTTTAATTGTAAATTTATTCAATAACTTATGCTTTTTGGAAATGGATGCAGTCATTTTAACACATTAAAATCATATATGTGTCAGTGCCTGGCCAGTTGCATGAAGCTTTGGAGAGTTGAAGACAGAAGTTTCTGAAAATGAAGTTAATTATGCAGCCACTAGTTGTAAATGTGGGACCATCCGTACAGTCAATTTAATCTTAATTATGTGGAAACTGATAGTGTGCACTATGAAATGGACAGTCTTTTGAAGTCTATTAATGTATGGTTCAAACTTTTTATAGTGAGGCACTTGAAATATCCACTAGAGTGTGAGTATATTTGGCTTTTCCTGCAATACGCAGTATACAAAATATCAACGAAATGGGTCGAACAGTTGTCCTGTATCAGTTCCCTACTCAATGATCTTGGATGCAACTAGGTTGTGATTTTCTATTACTAAAATAGTATATTACTTTGTTCTTGTGTAGGCTAGTGTGTTCAGGTGATTGTAGTTAAGAATGACGAAGTAGCATTTTGTTTCATTCTCTTACTAGTAATGTAACTATGTGTGTTTCTTGCTAAATGTATTCGTGTTATATCTGCTTTAAGCAGTTCAATACTGTAAAAGGTCTGGTTTTGTATATCCATATATCTCGTGAGGTTACGACAACCAGTCGCTATTTGTGTGGTCAAGTGGGTTGTTTCCATGAATATGTAAGTCTGTTTTCTTTCAAGAGACACCGTATCACTAAAGATACATCTTCCAACAATGAAATAGTTACAGCTCAAAAAAAATACCATGTTTCTCAAATACAGTCAAATGTCAAGATTTATTGTAATTTAGAAGAAGAGCCTCGCAGCACTGAAGATCTTGGTGAAACTGTAGTCATGAACAATAATGGTACTAACTTTGAAGATTCTGTGAGGAACAGTGCTAGTATAATTTTCTTAGCAAACTTGTATAGTGAAAACACTATGACTAAAACTTGCATTCAAGAAATAGTTGATAGAGTTACGGATTTTCTAGGCAGTGAATTCGTTTCCATGTTAAAAGAGAAAGTTATGTCTAATTTTAGTGACTGCATGGTTGCTACATCTTACGATATTGATGACATCCAAGCCATTTTTTTAAGTATTAGAAAACCTGTTTAGTGGCCTGGAGACTGAACACAAGACAAAGTTCAAACAACATACTATGTGGACAATTTATTCTTAAGACAGTCTGAGAACATTTCAAATTTCATTCAAGGTTCACTTTGAAAAATGATAGAGAAGCTGCATCCTGATAAAATCAGGTAGGTGACTTTTGTTACTTTATTTTGATGACTCTGAAACCAATAACCCTCTTTGATCTTATGCAGGAGTACACAAAATTGGTGCACTATACTACACACTGCCAATTATTCCACCAGCTTTCCATTATAATTTTGATATTATTTTCCTTGCTCTTATATTCCTTTCTCAAGATAGACACACTTACGAAAATGCCTCTGTGTTCATGCCGGTAGTGAAGGCGTTAAAGTTTCTTGAAGAACATAGTTTAACTGTTAACGTAGGTGACCAGGAAACAACCATTCATTTTTGTGTGTCACTTATTCTTGGCCATAATCTCAGTCTGCATTTAATACTTGGTTCTACGGAGAGCTTTTCTGGTAACTATACTTGCAGGTTTGTAAAGCAGGTAAGAACATGGGTAGCCAGATGTGTGGGGCAGACCAGAACATATTGAGAATAAAACAAAAATATGATCTTGATGTACAGGCACACACACCTGCAGAGAGCAGAATTAAAGAGGATTCTATATGGAATGATACTGTGAGTTTCCATATGATTGAGAATATTTCTTGTGATATAATGCATGATACTTTAGAAGGTGTTTATAAGTATCTCATGTCCAAAATAATCCCTCATTACGTTAACATAAAGGTATATTCTATATAAACTTTGAATTCTTGTATCACATTTTTCGACCATGAACTTTGTGAAGTTTCTAATAAACCACCAGAACTATCATTGGCCAACTTGGAAAAAAAAAATTTGGGTCTGTCAGCTTTAGAAATGCTGAGTTTCGTGAGACTTTCCCTCTCAATATTGGTGATCTAATCCAGTGAAAAATAATCCATGTTGGTTGTTTTACTTAATACTCTAATCTACATATAAATTTTCTAGAAGAATGTATACAGCTGCTGAAAGTACTTGCTGAGGAACAAAATACTTTGTATAAAGACATTATTAATATAGGTTTAAAATCAAAATACCATTTCTTGATTCATTAACCAAGAATCATGGAGCCAGTAGGACCTGTCGTTCATATTTTATTTATGCGTTACGAAGTCAAGCACAAAAGTTCAAAACAGACTGCACATGTGAACATATGTAGAACAATTTTACCCTACACACTGGCTACATGGCATCAGCTGAAGTTAGCTGAGCTGTTTTTGATAGAAGGTAAAGTTGGAGTGTGTGGATTTTTTTAGGCCAGGTGAAAACATTGTTTGCAGCAATGTAATGCTGCCAAATCAGTTGTGTAACTGTACACTTTATACTGCTTAGATTACACATCTTATATAAGTAGAATGAGTATAGTAGTAGCTAATAGGGACCTTGATGGCCTTCCATTGTTTCCAAAGTTTTTGTATGTAATTTGAAATAAGGACAGAGTCATATTTCTTCTGGAAAATACATTTTACTCTACTGTATGATGTACATTTCCACGAGTATGAAGTGGCTCATGCTTGTAGCAGTGAATGATTTGTGCAACACTGAAAGAATGTTCTGTAGAATTACTGGTAATGGGATGAAATATACATTAATGAAATAGGCATAACTTTTACTATTAAGGTTGCCCCAGCCATGCTACTGAGATATAGAATCAAAGGTTAAAATTCTCTCCATGCATCTCACACAGATTTGTACTTGTAGTGTTCGTAGAGGTCACATTGGCTTTAGTTTTATAACAGAAATATTTGCAAAATGCCATTTTTTTGTACCCAACATACTTTTTTAATGATTTCAAAATTTAGTAAAATTTCAAAACTTGCGTGTAGTACAGGTACATATAAAAGTTTTGGGCAAGCTATGTTTTACGTTAATTGATGACAATTTAAAAAGTCAGTGTTTTCATAGACATAAACTTACTACAAAACGAGATCAATTGCATCGCACATTTTCGGTTATTGTTCCTGGCTACGAGATGGCTCACATACGCCGATAATGCACGTGAAAGTGCACCTTTGAGCACAGTGTTGCTAGTTTCCTTCCTGCCAGAACTGGGTCTATATTGTCACTCTGTTCAGTGCCTGTATTCTTATTGTGGTGCAAAGTAATGTGATCCAAGAATAAAGATGCCTAAGAACACACAGCTTAAAGATGTAATAACTCACCGGTTGTGTGTCTATCTCGAGACCCAGGATGTCGCTTTGTGCTACTGTCTTTGCTTTCCTCCTATGAAGGCCATGGTGGCTGAGTGATTAGCCTGCTCACCTCCCACCAAGGCGATCTAGGTTCAATCCCCGGATGAGTCACTCTGGATTTTTGAATGTGGGAATCGTGCCGGACAATGCCGTTGGTCTGCGGGTTTTCTTGGGGATGTCCCGTTATCTAGGAAAGCATTTTGTATCTGCTTTCAAAAGAAGATAAAAATGCTGTTCACCTCGCTGTTTTCAGTATGAAGAAGGGCCTTCAAAGACAGAAAAGAAGAGTTGACAATGCTGGCTCTGACATGGCGTATGGCCCAAGTGCAGAAGAGGAAAACATGTTAAATCCTAAATAACTATATAAAATAATGAAGTTAATTTTGGAAGACTTGAACAATGATACAGTAACACCCCAAATGATCCTAGAAATGGTAAGAAATACTGTTGGTGAACATGAGATCAGATGGAGGGCATTGAAACCACGACTTACAGCATCCTGTGTGTAAACGGAAAGTACACACTTCCTGACGTTGCTTAGTGAAGTCAATTTTGTATTGTAGAGAGAAAAATTAAAATGCTATACATTTTGGAAGAACGAACGAAAATGTCAGGAACTGTATTTCAAGGTAAAAAATGTACAAGTAGATTAATGCAGTTTTTTTGTACAGCCACAATACCTATTTTTCGGAGCATCTCCAGATGGATTAGTGGGTGAAGGAGGATTGCTGGAAATTAAATGTTTATTTTCAGCTGGAATACATGTTTAAAGGAAAAGGATGGAATTCTGAAACTAAAAGTAATCACAATTACTTTTTCCAGGTACAGGGCAGCTAAATATCTGCTACAAAATATACTGTGACTTTGTTGTTTATGCAAACAATGATTTTTACGTTGAACGGATTTGGCTGGACATAAAAATGTGGAAGAATTGCATGCTTCCAAAACTGAAACAATTTTTTGAGGAATGCATGCTTCCAAAAATAGCAGATCCCCTCATTACACAATGTTTGAAGGCATGTGAACCCAACTACATAAAAGAAGCTCAAGAAAAACTAATAAAAACAGACGAAAAGAACTTCCATTAAATCATGTTTGGGTAGAACTTTTTTGTGTGTGTTATTTTTATCACAACTAATATGTCCTAACACTTAACAGAGAAAATATACAGTGTAGGTACATAGTGATTATAGTACATAACTGATTACTGAGTAAATGTTATAGGTTATACAAACTTATAGTCTTGTTTTCGTGACAGTAATTTTATTAGTTTTGCTACGTTAAGAATTACTATGTCAAAAAAAGTGTACATATATGTTTGTTTGCAGGATATGTACATATATTTTTTAACTATACACCCAACAGTTTTGAATAGCCCAAAGAAAAAATGTATATAATGTAAATATATGGTAATTAAAAATACATCTTGGATTGCTATGTAAATACTGAATAAACAGCAAATTTGTATGTTGTGTTTTATTGGTGGTTGTTTTCATTAATATTGCAGTGATAACATTGGAAACTGTACTGCATTATAGTGTGGATAATTGTACTCGATAGTAAAAATGTTCAAATCTGTGATGAAGAGTGTTGGTTTGTATTTACAGGCGGTGACTGTCCACATTGCATTTTCGTTTCACTTTTTATTCTTATAAAACTATGTCATTATTTAATTTTTCACTAATATTTGTAAAGTTCCTCAGAAATTACAACTGAAAATGTTGTGCATACCAGTGTAAACTTCCTGTAAATAACCAATTACAATACATTTTTTATAACTGTTAACTGTTTTGTGGGGGTTTTAATCCAAATAGAAAGAGATTTATATGGAATGTATTAACCATACTACACAATTTTCTAACGTATTAAATGTTCATAAATTCCATTGTGATTATAGTGGATTCAATCAGATTCATTGCACCAGAGAAACCCCTTCAAAAGATAGTTTAAGTACAGCTACTATATACTAACGCTTGGACTATCGAACATACAGATAGGAACGAACTAAAGCAGAAGGGCTGTAAACGCAATGGTAGTTACACACCAATGAATAATTAAAGTTGCTTCGCCATGCTAACAATTATTGAAAAAATGGCTTGGCCAGTTATACTTACTGCAGTACATTGAAACTAACTAAATGCCTGTTTGTCTTTGTCTAACCATTTGAAATGTAAAACTACAAGAAATGCATAAAATATAATTTGTATATTAACATCTGGCACAGTTAGTGGTGTATTTTGGAACAGCGCTGTGTGGAAATTATGAACTCGCTGGCTGACTGCCGGGAGGGGGTATGCTTACCAAGACGTTTCCCCACGGCCATCCTGGCTCTGACCAGGTGGACTGACGAGTTGGCAATGCCGCACTGAGATAGGGAGTCACCCGAGACGAGCACTCCAGAATCGCTACTACTGTGCTCTCCGCCAGATATCAGCGGCATACGGGCTTGGTGATAACGTAGGTAGGAGTCACGAGGTAGCTGTCATCCAAGAGCGTCGTCTTCAGTATGTGGCCGCAATTAAGTGGCGGTGTGAGCGCCTACTAGTGGCAATGGGTCAGCTGTCAGACGCGGCGGGTGGGCAGTGCTAGTTTGCAATTGAGGCTGGGACTGTCTGTAAAGTTGTAATTATGTTAAGCCCTGCTGTGAGTGATCACGCTGGTGAATGATGATATACGTAACAAGAAAAAGTCCATTAGCCTGCAGATGAAACAAACCCGTTACATCTTCCTGTTATGTTTGACAACGAAGAAATAGAACTTCTAGCATACTTTCATATGAACAACTTGCTAGGAAACCTAAATAAGGTGACTTCATCCTGGTAGGGTTTCCAGGAAAACACACCCAATTATACATGGGGGAGGTGCAATCTATTGAGGACTATGAAGTAAAGTTCCTGAGAAAAAGTGAAAAAATGTGGGGGAAGTTTTTTTAACCAGATATTCTAGACATTGCATCAGTTGCTGCAAAACACATTAGAGCATTAGTGCCTGTTCCTTCTGCACATGGAAAAACTAAACAACAAAAGTCATATCTCAAGTTTTGTCTAGATTTTGGACAACTGAATGTTCGGTAATTTTTCCTTTTATTTGTCCACATGTTTAGTGCTTGTTAACAAGTTGGTCTTGCACATTTATATTTTGTCTCACTGTGGAACGTGTATGGGGTACAGTGAGACATTTGTTTGCATAACGGGAAATTTAATTCTATACAAGTCAGTTACAAAGCAAAAGGAATTTATATTTTACAGTAGTAAAGAGCATTATTCCGGCAATATTCTGATATATAAAGATGTCTTAAAAGTGTAAAATTAAATAATGGATATAAATAAGAAATTTTGTCTCTCACTCTGGCCCATCTTCCCTTGCATGTTTTAAACATCTGAAGTTTTTGCACTACTACAACTACATAATATAAACATTTAGTAGTAATCTATGGCAACAATATTTGGTAATGTAACCCATTACAAGGGTTATTGACATTTCTATTTTGTATGGTAGTCTAAAAATTCTTGCATATTCTTAAAAAGAAATATGAAATAAATCTAATATAATTGCAGACCTGAATTTATGGAGTATTTTGATTGGTGAAAACATGACAGTGTTAAATGCAGCCACAGAATGCAAGTCAAATGCCATATTCACTCTGTGCTTTGGATAATAAGCAAATATCTACTTTTGGAGTTGTATAGTATGCAGGTATTCCATTTATACTAATGTGTTTACCTTCTTCTAAAAAACTATGCAAAACGTTTGTTTCCATAAAACATTTATCTTTCAAACAGTGATGGAGGCTTGTGCACAATTTAGGCAAATTCCGTAACAATGTTATTCAGTAGTAAACATTGTGTTTCAGATGTCAGGCTTTCCTGGAATGGTGGGATGTATAGATGGAACGTACATACCCATTAGAACACCAGCACACAAAATAAAGTTGACGTATATCAACAACAGACATGATCAGACCTCCATCACATTACAAGGCATATGCAATGCCAATAAAGAGTTTGCAGATGTTTTTGTAGGTTCACCAAACAAAATATACGGCAGCAGGGTATTTTAACTATAATTTCTTGCCAAAGAGCTTCCCATACTTTGTGAAGACGTGTGGTGATGTAACATACCCTTTACGCGAATGGCTAGTAACTCCGTACATAGAGTAAGAAAATCTAACAGATGCGTAAAAAGTATTCAACAGAACCCATTTGTCTTGTCATGTTTCAAGTGAGAACACCTTTAGAATTGAAAGGTACAATATCAGCAATTGGTTCATTTAGACATTTTGGCTGTGGACAAAGCAACTAAGTTTATTTTAGCCTGTTGTGATCGTCATAATTCGTGCCTCAGAAGTAATGATTTGTGGGATGAAAAGTGATGTTACTCAGGTAGTTGGAAATGAGAATGTGTTTCATGAAGATGGAAGAGGGCAAGCACATATGAAAAGAGCTGGAAAAGCGAAACGAGACAGAATATTGGCCATTCTTCAGAATCCCATGCAGTAGTTTCTTTGATATTGTTTAGCTGCAGTGTTCACAGTTCACTTATCTTGAAGTCAGCTATCAGAAAGTCCGGAATTTTAATAAACATGAATAAAACTTTAAGACAATTATTTGAAAACTACTTTTTCCAAAAGAACTCGTTTTAAAGAATTACAAACAACAATACAATTTGGATGGCTAAAAAAGATAAGTTCCACATAATTTTATTTTTGTTTCTAAGTTTGCATGTTCGACTAAACTGTTATTTTATTACTTGAAACTTTGATACTTACGCATTGTTTGCAATAATGTATATCATAGTATGATTCAATGAGATTCTAAGATATTGTCTTATCTTTAAAAAAAGTTATTTGAACTGTAAACATTTTCTCTTACATATTTATATTTTTAGACAGCAGACATGTTTTGTTGATATGCATTAATTTTATTGTCTAGTGCACTGATTTGTCTGCAGTTTCCCTTATCATTCTTATGCTTTACTATGCCATATTGCAAATTTTTAACATGTTATATCAAAGATAACAAATTATGATTAACTTGTGATTATTTTACAGCTTCTGTGTTAACTTAATGCTTTTTGCACTGTAATAAGGCCCATGTTACTCAAGAGTATATTTGTAATGGGTTTCTGGGACCCAAATGTTGTTGCAGTGATGTGTAACCTTGTTAATACGAACTTCATCAGTACAAGGCTTCCTTTCCTCATTGAGTAAGCTAAAGAATCAAATGTTAATTTTTTATTGCTAAATAAAATTACTATTACGTTGTCAAATCCGCTGGTAAAAAGATGGCGATAAGAATGTTTATGTTTTGGAGAAAAAAAAAATCAATATCAGAAACTTTTTATAGTTTTGACCAACATCTGTTACTAGATACCTCATAAATACAAACTGCAAAAATTCAGGTGTCTTGAGGTTTGTATTAAAGAGGTTTCACTGTATGAAGAAACCAACAGATCATATACAGTAGGCAAAATATGTTGCCAATAAAGTCAAAGTGTTCAATACCCAACGGTGAATTTGTAATTATGAAACAGACTTGGCCATAAAAATTGGTCATTTTATAACATTAGCCTTAAATACATGCCAATAATGTGTTGAAAACAGGAGAATGTGAGCAGGGATTGCTGTAGTTGTACCATAGCAATCATGTATAAACAAACCACAAAAGGTTGTGTCTCATCGGACTGAGGTACTTAGTTTACTGGCAAGATCTGACAAGAAGGCCTAACAAAGTTGAAAATAGTACCCACAACCTCATCCATAAGAAGACCTCAGGCCAACCCTATAGAAAGAAATGTCGTTTGGCAACATGCTGCTAATATTCTGCCATGATAAGCAGTAAAGCTGGTGTGACAAGTTGCATTGATTATGTTATTAATAACACAGTGCACGAGTCTACGAGTTTTACCCCTACAGAAATTTTAACTGGTCAGCGATCCTGTCTCTTCAATCCGCAGAACCTACCGTTACCCCCTGAGACAATTCAGAGTATGCAGTTGGGTGAGCAAAAGATACGAGACGAGCTACAAAATTTCGTAAAGCAGAGGTTTAGCTGCAGAGAGGAGAGGCCATTATTATAAAATCCAAATTGGAAGTCAGGAAGTTGGTTCTAGTCCGCACCGCAAATATCAGCAAGTTGTGGGACCTTGTGTACGCAAAGTTACAGCCATTATATATAGGATCTTCTGTGCAAAGAGAAAGAGAGAAAATTGCCAAACTGAATGATCCTGTAACGGGAAAGCTGTTTGAAAGTTACAATGTTCGTCAGTTGAAGAGGTATAATGCACTGATGAGAACTGAATTGTAAGCTTGACATGTTACCAAGGAAGCCAAGTGAGAGCTAGTATAAGTGTACTGGATGTTCCAGTCAGCTGACTACTGTCTTTTATTGTCTGGACAGTAGAACGAAAAAAGTATTTTAATTAAGGCTGCGATGAGCTATTATTGCTGTTTATTTAGAGCAGGAGCCTGAGAGCCCACCTAAGTTTATGCGAAGATTACTGCCGCATCAAATGTTTTATTTTCGCGCCTACAGATGTATTTGCTTCTGTTCCAGATTATTAGTGTTTTGTTAGTATGCTGCCAGGAATTTTGGCAGCTAAACAGTTCGCTCTCAGTAAAGTTAAGTGTTGAACAAGAGCCTAAATGATAGCATCGTACCCGAGAGAAATATTTAAAGCAGTTCCTGTAGTGAACGCACACGCAATAACAAGTCCTGATTGTTGAGCGCCATACTTGCATGTGCTGAAGGAATGGAGCTCCTCGAGTCGTCGAACGGCAGCATGATACTGAAACATTTCAAGGAAAAGAGTGGTGGCTCTGTACAAAAGTATTGGGCTCTTACAGCTAAATCACAAAGCAACTCCATGAAAGATTTTTACCAACCTAGGTGTCAGTTTAATCCAAGTTGTCGATAGGTAATTGGGAATCAAGAGTTTGTCTCCTTACGATTTTGTCCTGGTTAGTTTGTTTGTCAGTCTCCTGCGTAGTACCAATTGATCAATGTGATGCTAGTTTTAGAGTCTTCATTATTTATTTCTAGTTATTGTTGATTTGTTTGTACATAGTTTAACTGTTTAGTTCAAGATGTTTTTTCTGTGTTGTTATTAATTTGTCTTTGTTTGCGAGATGTAGCAATATATCTACATGTGTTTTCACCAAGTTGATGTGAAATAATATAATTTTCTTCTGAAGTCTATAGTCGCAGAATCAATGTGGTGATATCCTACGTCCTGTTTCAAATGCAGTTATGTGGTACTTCAAGAACAGAAGTGCAATGATGTGCCTAGTGAACTTTGTTTGCATTTAAAATTTTGTGTTGTGATGTTTGTGATGGACAACACCGTTTTGTCAATAGGTGCCTGTACCCGAGGAACTTGTGCCAGGTAACGACGATAAGTACAATGAAGTGTTTCACTGCCCACGCACAAAGTTTTCTCACACACGAACATGCATTGTTTAAATAGTGCAGCTGATGTAAATATGAGCGCATCAGCGCAAAAGATTTTAAACCCTATCAGCGTTTGCTTTGGATGTTCAAGTGAAGTGCTAATACACAAACAGTTGTATCAGCCTTGTTACAGCTAATCTTGAGGCGACTTGACTATCCCTGGTTCTACCACTCCCAGCATGGAACAGCGGATGGCAAAGGTCCTGCCGTGATTCTGTTTCTCATCATGCTGCAGAGCCAGCGTGCACAAGAGAACTGTGATAAGACATCGTAGGGGCTCTGCCTTGATTGGCTGAAAAGAGTCAGCTGGTGATATCTCCATGGAGTGGCCATCGCTGTGGTGTGTTGTGTGACCCGCCAGATGGAGGTTTAAAAAAAGGGAATAAATAACTGCTTTACTGAAAGTATTATTTATTCTCTTGTACATAATAGAGAATAAAAAGAATGCACTTTAGACACATGCTAGGCCAGCCGAGCACTGAGAAAAATGATTCCTATTGTTGTAGGTACAGAAAACATTTTATTCACTTACTACAGAGATATGTCTTATTTTATTATCATTTCTTGTCTTCAAGTATATGTGAAATGGTCATATGTTAATGTCTTTACTGTACTCTTTTTGATAAGCATATGCATATGTTTGTTGATTTCACATTAAACCTAAAATTTGTACTCACTTGCTTCCCCAATAAATGCTTTGCGGTGAGTAACATTTGGGAAGGCAAATCTGTGACATCTGGTTATGTGACACATCTGATTTACGTACAGAATGTTCAAAAGGTCCCATTACCCCTCGGAATGGGTGACAGACATGTAATATGCTATTGTAACGAGGCATGTAGGATAAATCAGATATTTCTCTTGTTTCAGGTGATATAAAATTGGACAACGATGGGCGATAAGTCGAATTACACCCTAGAGGAACAGATTGTCATGAGTACATGAACTCATGAACTGCAGCACACCAGGAAGACAATGAAAGAGATCCAAAACAATTTCAGGATTTGGTTCAATAGGGCTGCCCCACCGAAACCAAAAGTCCAACAATGGGAAAAGAAACTGTTCCAAACTGGTTCCATTAAATACAGGGCACGCTTTGGAATACCAACAACAAGACATGAAACATGTGCTGAGGTTGCCACGTCGGTTGAACGTTCACCGAAAAAGTCACTACGAAAGTGATGCCAAGAACTGAATATTCCAATAACGACATGAGACAACATATGATGGATGATTTATCATTAAAAGCATACAGACCCAGTTTCGTAAACGAGTTAAATGATAATAACTTGGAGACCCGACATGATGCATGTGCATTATTACTGGATGTTTTCGATACACTTCCTAAGTGTGGAACAGTGATGTTCTCCGACAAATGTGCCATCTACCGAAGTGCAAAAGATAGGAACATTTATTTCTGGAGTAAGGAGAATCCGCATTTCTTTGAAGAGGTGGAAATGTATCCACCTCATGTGATGCTTTAGGCGGCACTGTCTGCAAAATACCATTGTTGTGATGTGTCCTACCATATAAGATTTTTATTTTATTGTTTACATAGGATACACACAACCAGCTTAGGTTTAAATAATATGTTTATTGTCATATATTTTTTTATGTTAAGTTTTTGAATACCATGTCAATGAGTTTAAGTTGGCAATATCAGCTGTTATCACTTAGTTTATACAATTAGAATGAACTCATAGTAGTTTCATATGCCTGTACATTTAAATTTTAATTTGGAACGGCGAACAAAGATTCTGTTCCCCATCTTGTCTCTGTTGGGTCTTTGTTGTAGCCGGCCAGGAAAGCCTGAGCTCCACCTTCAAAGGCGAATTTTAAGTATCTAAAGTGAATTGACCTGAACGGAAATGTTACGTTCAGTGGTTTTGAACATGGGTGTATGTGTTAAATGCCTATTAAAGGTTGCCAAGTGCAACTTCAGCTAAAATATAGCATCGGAATATGGTATTCTACATCATCACCTACACTGACACTTGTGCAGCGGTGATGTGGAATTGAATGCAAAATATAGATGCTCTCAACTAATTATATTTCCCTATCTTGTCACACATACCTTGAGAACTGTGTTTACTTTTGCTCTACTGACTGACATATAGCTAGCCAAGGTAATCAAAGTAGACTAATCAGAGACACATAGCTGAGTTAGTAATCGAGTGAGGTGTGAGAACAAGTGATAATTTGTGTTGATCTATATATTTTACACTGTAAGGCAGTTTATTGTTGAATACATACATAAGACACACAAGAGAGACCATGATTTCAGTTACCACACTTACTCACATGGTTGTTATTTTTAACACACACAAAAACATCCAACAAGTCATCACCTACAAACAGTTTATAACATATAACAGTAGAGCTCTGAAGGTCAATTTACTTGCGCCACCACTTCCATACTCAACCCGAATTCACCATGAAAAAAGAATTCCTGCTTACTCCCTTCTGGATTGTGCCAAGTAATATAATCGCCAGGCACAATATTTTGTTTATAACTATTTGTCGCACTTCCATTGTTTTCTTCAGGTATTTTCATCAACAAGGCACATGTATTCGCAACAATGTCCTGTGTAGTCAGTTCTTGTTCTAAGGCAGATATACGCAGTGTCGACGCATTGGCAACAATGACTCATGATACCAGCACTTGTTTTGAGTTAGATGTACATGGTGTCAACATATTGGCAACCATGTCTCACAGTACCTGCACTTGTTTTGACATAAATGGACACGGATCCAATGTCTCTGCAGCAATGTCCTGTGGGGCTGTATTTGGGGCCAATGAACTTGCAACATTTTCATCTGATAATGTCCTCAAAGTAATTAATTTCCAAACTTGAAAGTTCAAAATGTGGGTCCTTGTTAGTGTGATCTACTGTAATGTAAGAAAAAATTATAACTTACTAACTATGTATGAAAAATCTCTTGAGATTTTTTGCACAAAAAAAAAAACACCTATTGAATTCAAGTAGTGTAAAAGTATGTAATCATCACGGATAAATGCAAAATATATATTACAAAATATTTTGTATTTACTGAATTGTTGTCATAATCTGGAAACTCTACAGTGTGCATTTGATGACATAAATGCTGAAGTATGATGGAATCTAAATAAGTAAAAATGTCATTACTGTCTTCAAAACGAAGAAGTGTATTTGATGTGGTTGTGTGTGTACATTCATGCAAAATGTTATTACTCACATATAATATTACTCTACATTATTACCGGTGTATATAATACAACATACATTTTGTTCTGAAATTTGCACTATTTTTAAATAAGCATATGTGGGTTTAAAGTATTATATATATATATATATATAATGTGTGTGTGCGCATGTGTTTTTTTTTTTTATTGTTGCAGGGAATGTCGTCATAAATCTAAAAGTAAAACATGAATGCACTCAAAACACTTCACTGAGTTCAGTATTGAAATTAATTATTTTTACACTCACCTTCCCTAGCTTTCTCCCATTTATTTGACCGACTTAAAAAGCATTTTTCTCGCCACTCATTTTACAGTAATTATTACAAACATAAGGTTAAAGAGTGTAAATTACAGCCAGGTATATGGCGGTCAGTCAGAGAACCGTCTGTAGAATCTGCAATACCAACAGAGAGAGGCCAAACAAACCCAGGGAAAAACAGGTACTGTGTATGAAACATGTAAAATACGCATTTGCATTATTAGTAATGTAGGTATTTATCCAAAAATAACATTTGCTAGTATGATTGTTGAAATATATCACATGTTTAGGGCTAAAGTTTGTGTTTATATTGTAAGTTGGTGTAGTGTTACAAAATATAATTTGCCCATGATATTTATATACAACCACGTGACATGAAAAGTATACAACTGAAATACTATGTAAAATGTCCAAAAAAGCCTTATGTTTTGAACACTCAGTGAAATTTCTTGTACGTGCATTTGTGTGCACATTGTAACATAGTGTAATAACACAGTAATTGTAGACCAGTGCTTGTCGTTTGGAACTATAGAAATGTTTTGAAGTTTATGTTCACAAAGTCATGAAAAGGAGTGAATTTACTCATAGTCGACTGACCCACGGTTTAAAGAAACCATCCGCACAACATGTTTATAAAAGAACAAATAAAATAATACAAATGAAACAATGCTGCCACTACAACATATTACAGTATACAACTTAATATCCCTTTAATGAAAACGTCCACCCAGTTAACCTAACCTGTGTGTAACGGTAGTTAATGTGAACTTGCGGTCTACATATGCCTAGGTTTTCAAATTAAAAAGCCCACGGAAAGCACAGTCAATTGTTACAGATTAATATACAAAGGCTGTAAGGATTTCGTTGGTTAATGTATTATTTCTAAACCTCCGAATCGCATGCAAATATAATGTAACCCACAAAAATATTTGGCCACATCATTCTGGCTTTGGCAGCACTTTTAAAATCACTGTAAAATATTTCTGCAGCCTTTATGATAAAATAGTTTGTATATACTTAACAGCCTGTAATAACATTATCTACGATTTATGCCAGTACGAGTTATTCATAATACAATGTTCATTAAGAGTAAACGTTTTCTCGATTATTAAACAAAGAATGTGTAAGTATGTAATCCTATTTGAAAAGCATTAAATACCTTAACATTAGCAGTTTGAAATTATATGCCTGCCAAATTACTACACTGTAAAATATTTACCTTGTAAACATACTACTCCGTGATGAAAGCATTTAACCAATAATTGTATGGATATAATACCAAATGTCAGACGGCAAATATAGGAATGTTGAGCGTTGTTACTTTACAAGGTCTAGGACATCCCTACACATTTGACTGTTTCATGAGCGAATGTTTGCTCAGTGCCATGGATATATGGGACAATAGTTTACCATTCACACTTTCGCTTTTGTAAAGTGTAAACAGATTAGAAAGAAACTATCATTATAGTTATAAGTACATTTGTTGGCGTTGAGATTAAAGTCACACGTTTGAATTTGTGTTGGTTAATTTTATGTACATTTAATACAAAATATAACCTTAGTACTACAGTAGTGGTATAAATACACTTACTGTCGAAAGCATATTATATAAAATAGTGGATTCGCTCTTTACCACTACAACTGAAATAGAAGCTTTAACTGTAATATGATATTAAACGTCTATTATCTTCAAGTCCAATAAAAAGGATCATATATTTATTGCAAGAAAAAGCAAGTATTCGTTTGGTTACTAGTTTATAAGTATTTACTAGTATAAGTAAAATCAAATTGCAAACATATTTCTAGATTTCCAGCACTGCCATTTTCTTACTTCCAAAAGGACAACAAGAAGAACAATTTTGTCACAGAATTGACACTTCCCATGAAAAGGTGACCCATATGGACAAGCATAAATTACACCTTTGGCCTACCAAGGATTTGAACCCGGAACCCCTCACCCAACTGCGCCACAGAGGGCAGCCAGTAGGTCAACCAGAACACTGTCTGTGGTAGTCAGAAAGTTTTCAAAGTGAATAAAAAGCAGCTTATTTCATTGATACATAACTTAAGGTGTAACTTAAATTTATCACCAATCAGTTATTCCACTATGTAGTTATGTATCAATCGATTGTTCCACTATGTATGATTCAATGCAAGGATGGTTTGTATTTGATAGCATATATTTATGCTAAATTAACCCTTTCTTGCCTGGTGGTACTTAAAAGTACCAGGCTATTTAACATCTCATAGAAAATTCCTGTGCAGTCTTGAACTCTCCTACTTCATGATGGTACTTTATTGTACCGCTGAGAATGCGTGGCAGTTTGTGTTATTAACGTAGTTTGCTGGACAGCCACAAGATAGCATCCAGTGTCCACGAGGTTGCAGGCCATGCGAGACTCCATTGCAGCACATTTTATTTCACTAATTATAACATTATTTATTCAAGTTTGGTTTTTTGATGTATCAAGAACTTGAAAATACTATGTGAATACTGAACTGGAAATAAGTGATTAATAAATACACTGAGTTGAATACATTTTGTTTACCATAAATATTGTTCGTACTTATAAGTACCAACAGGGACCAAACTAGTTATTGTTTTGAGTGTCTCTTCCATTGTTATGGGCTTGTATTATGTTAGTTGTTTTGCCAAATAATCGTAAATAATTCATTTTTAGTTATGTCAAAGAAGTTTTATAGCGATGAAGAGGCATTGGCCCTAATATTTGATGAAAGTTTTCCTGCTGCCTCAGAATTGGAAGGAAGCGATGACGAATTCAGTGGGAAAATTGATGGACTTGATCTTGGCGGCAATAATTTTGACAAAGTATTTCAGGACGGCCTTTTGTGTCAAGAATATTCAGGTCATGATGTTACAAATTTCAATGAGCAGGCTACCACGTCAGCTAATAGTGTAGAGAATAATGGTATTGTTGATGAAGTTTGCCTTGCAAGTAGGCCAGACATTGTGTGTGATCACACAAGGCAAGAAACTGAGAGGAAGTGGAAGAGACATGACATTTCTGCTTCAAGGCAAGATTATACCTGCGATACAGTTAGGACTACAGACATAAAATAGTACTGTATGTTTATTATTCAAATATGAATAATTTTAGTTACAAATGGGAAAATATTTTTATAGCCTACATTGCATCATTGTCTATACGGCCGCCAATAATAATAATATTGGTACATGTTTTTATTGTAAATATGGGGGCCATGGTGGTTGAGCGGTCAGAGCGCTTGCCTCCCGCCGTGGCAGTCCGTGCTCGATCCCCAGCGAGGTCACCCTGGATTTTCACATGTAGGAATCGTGCCGGACGGTGTCACTGGTCTGCGGTTTTTCTCGGGATCTCGCGTTTCCCCCGTCCTTGCATTCTGGTGCTGCTCCATGCCTACCTCATTCACCCTCATGACCATAACTGCTAAGAGCCATCTAAATTTCTCCACTTCACTCATTGTAAATATGTCAAGTTATTTCAAATAAACTAATTTTTATAAAATTTTACTTGCTTTCTGTTTCAAGTCATGTTTCAACCGATGTAAAACTCCTACTGATGTATTTGTGGTTATGATTGGTGATGTTGAAGATGTGACATTTCAGTCAAACCTGTATGCAATGCGAAATGAAAAGATCTTGAACCTAAAGGAAGGTGAGTTACTTTGTTTTCTTGGGATAAATTTCATGATGGGTTATCATAAACTGCCATCACAACTCCAAAGGACTTAGGAGTACCAGTGATAACAAATGCAAGGGATCGTTTTGAAACTATTCTCTGATACCTGCATGCAAATGATAACACTTCAGTGCCTCATGGAAACAAAGACAAGATATATAAGTTACAGCCTGTGGTTAACAAATTGAATGATAGGTTTCAGCAAGTGTATAAAGGTACCAGAGAACTTAGTATTGACGAAAGTATAATACTGTTCAAAGGTCGTTACACACTGAAACATTATAGCCATATGAAGCCCATAAAGAGTGGCTACAAGCTGTGGGCAATGGCTTACCAAAGATGTTATACTCTTGCTTTCAAAGTATATCAAGGGAAGGATGAGTTGGCCAAGACCGAATTTTAAGGCTATGGCTTGGGGGGAAGAGTAGTCCTTGAATTATTAATACATGTGTGGGGAAGTTTTAGAGAATTATATTTTTATAATTATTTTTCTTCACCCTCACTTCTTGAGAGATTGACAGCAGAAAATACACACGCCAAAGAATCTACTGATGACAAGAAACTTGACAGGTGAATCAAATTTCAGATTCACAAACACACATGTTGGCTATTTCAAGTAAAAAGATACTAAACGTGTTCATTTAGTATAAAATTTCCATGGGTCGGAAATGACCATTATAAAAAGAAAAGACTGCGGTGGTAACAGCAACAATGTAGGGTGACCAACAGTAGTATCCGACTACAATCAGCACATGGGAGGGGTAGACCATGCAGACACACTAAGACAGCTGCACTGTGTAGATCAAAAATCCTGGAAATGGTGGCACAGACTGTTCTGGGGGATGTGTGATAACACATTTGTAAATGCTTTTGTTGTGTACAAAGAAATTTTTGATAAAGACATTGTCTTCTTAAATTCAGGAGATCTGTATCGCAAGGCTTGATCACATATCAGGCTCTGAAAGCCAAAAGAAGATGTTCTAACGATTGTGGTGCAAGTCCTTGAACAAAGACTGCAGCAATGAATGTGAAGATGAGAAAAAGCAATTTCTCTGAGACCCCAGTATTTGATTCTCGTCGTGGTCATTGTGAAGTGTGCAGCTCCAAAAATATCCAGCCTAGACCTTTTTTTCAGTGCTCCCATTGCAAAGTTGTTTTGTGCATTAAAAAAAGATATGTTTTTTGGAATATCGCGAAGTACAGTTGTAGAACGTAAGATGTTTTATGCCTGAAAGAACTCAATAATTCACTATCATGATATGTGCCACTTGTACTACATTCTTGCTAAGAAACATCTGTAAATAAAATATTATTCCTGAAGTTATGTGTAAATTTTTAACTATGTAAAAAAGTTCATTGTGTGTTTTTTTTCAGGGGATTTTTCAAATACTTTCAAAGGAAAAAAATGTGTGTTGATGAATCTACTAGATTCATTTTCATATGAAATGTGTTACATAACAACAGTTATAATCTTCTCAAGAAACATTTGTAGATAAAATATCTATTCATTGTGTAGTGTTTACAAGTGATTTTTTAGATACTTTCAAAGGGAAAAAATGTGTGTCGATGATTATATGAATAAATGCATTTTGTGAAAGGTATTACTTGTAAGGACTGACGGAACTTATTAGTACCATGTCCAAATTTAATGAAAGTTGTAAATAAAAAATTATGTAAAAATTTTTGAGAGTTCTGTATGACATTTATATTGCATTTCCAAAGTAAAAACTAATAAAATATGAATCTTTAACATGTTAGACAAGAAAGTGTTAAATGCAGTTATTGCAGACAAGGTTGCAATTGTTGATTTAAAACATTTATAGCTTAGTTTGGAAGCCAAACATCACTCTTTTCTTTGCAATAAATAAATGGAAAATACAAAGAACATGTATCCTTTTTGCAGTTCTATTTTGTATTGTTGTCTAACAGTGATTATACCTCATTTTCTCATTTCAATAAATGCAATATTATAATTAAAGATGATTTAAATGTATTATTCTTTTATTACACTTATTTGCACGCCCAAAATGAAAGGGAACAATGCACTTGATTATTTCAACAAGAGAGGAATATGAAACACCATTCAAGAATTTTGTACAGTAAAAAAAATGGTGCCAATAACAGGAAAACTACTGCTCATTTTGCAAGACAAAATTGGTTGGTAGTGGAGTGAAAGATCACTCAGATGAATCCTACATGAAATGGGGTTTGTGTGGAAGAGGTGTACTAAGAAACATGTGTTGAGTGCAATGACATTGTAATGTAGCAATTCAAGTATCTTACAGAAATTAGACAACTACAACATGGACATGAAGCATTTTATTTGGATGAATTGTGGATGGAAACAAACTTAACAATGAGTAAGTGCTGGCAGAAGAGAGACTCTGTGAAAGGTATAGTGACTTTGGGAAGTGCGTCTAACAGATTGGTCATTGTGCACATTGGATCCACGAATGGTTTCCTGGACAATGCTTTGTTAGTTTTCAAAGCTGGTGCAGCATGTGGTGATTACCACGGGCAAGTGAACGCCGAGAAATTTGAAAAATGGTTGGTAGAAAATCTTCCTCCTAATTTGCCTCCTGCGTCCGTAATCAATTTACCTCCTGTGTCCGTAATCATCATGGACAAATGCCCATCTAATTACGCGACAAAAAATTTAATTATCGAGTGGATGAACCGGAAAGGTGTGACTTGTGATGCAAGAATGCGAAAAGCTACGCTACTTCACTTGTTGGTATAACATACACCAAAAGTAAAGGTATTTAGGGTGGACAAACTTGTACAACACGGCCACAGAGTTGTTTGTTTGCCTTCCTACATGTGCAACCTCAATGCAATTGAGCTGGCCTGGCTAAAAATAAGAGAGTACATTCGCAAGCGGAACATATCTGTGCAAGCTCTTCTGCAGTAGGAAGTGAGACAAAAGATGATTGGGAAGGTTATGTGAAACACGCCATGGAAATAGACGAAGAGTATTGGAAAAAAGTCTGTATAATGGAAATCACACTTGATGAATTTGTGATTAACTTAGATGAAGAAAACAGTGACTATGACTTCTCCACAGAGGAAAATTATAGTGACGATAGTTATAATAACTATTCACCATTAGCAAAGCCCCTGTGGAAATATTTGCAGAGTTAACACTCTGAAATTTTTTATAAATGTGTTGTATAGGCTGTTCACTGTAATGTGAGCACTATATAAGGCTATTTCTCAAAGTGACGTTTCAGCATATTCTTGTCTTTCCACAACTTGTTGGTATAAAATTTGTAATGTAACTAATAAATATAGTGTATACATTTCACCACATTCAAATGTTAACATCCAAGGCTACAATAACATAAATTAGTAGCTATTATTCCTGTTGCAAGTGTGTTGATAAATGCTGGCTTAACATTGAATAGCCTATATACTTGTGTTCACAATATTATAGGTCTGCATATGAATACATATTACTATTCCCCCGATGCATGTAAATTATGTACAAGAAACTTAACTACCTAACACCAGCATTTCTATAGGTGTAAAATCATTAGTAACTGACATATAATTAAGTCATATTTAGTAACTATTGCATATATCCAATTATCATACAGGGATTCTTCATAGTGTCAGCTGTAAATATTGTTACCCTGACATCTGTTAATTTTGATGTGAAAATTATGGTACATATTGTGTTATATATCAGTCATTTTAGTATTCATGTTTAATTCGTGGATTTATTTAACTGTTCGTGTATTACATACTATGTATTTACACATTATTACGGCAATATACTTTAACGTTACATTTCCTATTATATGTGTTAACATATGTAAGACAGTAATTTGAACATGCACATTGTTTTCCGTCCTTTACATAAAAATGTTACATTATATATAGAATTAAGATGTGCAAGTGCACCACTCCCATGTGACAATATTTAAGCGGAGATAATTTTGTGGTTGCTCAATTTGGGCACATTTTAGGCCATTTAAGGTAAAGTGAGCACTTTTGAAGCTGTTTCATCAGACATAATAACCAATAAATACATTTAATTGTAGCCTCGGACTTTTGGTTTTGGGCATGGTGAATGTATATATACACTGTGTTTATTACTAACGTGGCAGAGTTTGCAATAACAAGTGGTGGAAGGATATAAATTGGTCAAAAGAAAAAAGTAACTAAAGCTTCAGAAGTGCTCACTTTACCGTGAATGGCCTATATATATTATGTAATTATGTTATGTATTATAGTAAAAGTAAATATAGAATATGTGGTTTTTACATATTTGTCTGTGACCATTAACTGTACATTATCAATATTATTCATGCAAAGTGAAAAATTATGTACAAGCCTATGTGGAACGCCTGTTTCTATGAGATCTAGAAACACAAAAGTAACTATTCTAATTTGTTGAAAGTAGTTTTATTTAATATTGCAACTGTCTTTACATTATTTGATGGTACAGCTTTACCAGCCTCCACATTACTTTTGTGCTGGCTGAACTTCGAAATAGGATCAAGTCATCTGTTTATGCATCAAACCACAGCAAATATCCACCTCCATCGTTATAGCTTTTATCTAACGTGGTTTTAATTAGATGCTTTTGGATATATTAACAGGCAATTTGCACTCAACAACAGAAATGAAATTGACTTCTGTCGAACAGTACGTGCAGAAGGTAAAGACAATATCCAGCGGCAGCGTACACTGTCACAAGAGAAATACTCTCTGTTGTTTCCAGGAACATAAGTCGTTGTGTCCATTTTTGCATTTGCTGTTACTCACGACATAACATTGAATGTTTTTATGGCTGCGTGCATACTGCCGGGCCACTGTCTTGCCGCTCAGCTACAGACTGGTCCGTGCCGAGCTGCAGTATAGGGAGTAGGAGGGGACTCGCGTGCCCAGATATCTGCCGATACCAGTACAGGCGTCAGTGCAGTGGAACTGTTTATGTTCCTGTTTACAGTTTGTTGCGACACTTTCTAGCGAAAAGGGCAAATCAAGTGTCTCAAGTAAAATAAAGTTGCAAGTAATTGGCATGTTTAAATGTAACGAAAGTCAAAGAGAAATAGCTATTATATTACATGTCGGTTAAACATGTGTAGCACAAACAATAGCCAAATATCTGAAAAGCGGTGAGGTGCAAATCGATATTGTAGTGGTCGATCGAAGGCAATATCACCTAAGGGCGACAGAGTCCTTGCAAAACTCGCCAAACAGAACCTGAAGGCATCTGTGCCAGTACTGAGAACACAACTACAAGAGCTATGCGGTAAGAAGGTGTCTGCAATGACTGTATCTCGTGTATTGCAAATGCAGGGACTGCATTCATACATGGCAGTAAGAAAACGGCGGCAAACAGCTGTGTCCAGGAAAGACAGACAGATCTGGTGCCACCAGAAGAGAAATTGGAGGATGGAGAGATGGGAATAAGCACTGTTCAGCGACAAGTGCCGCTTTGAACTCTATTCATGCCATCGTATTGGTGTTCGCCGTACACCCACCGAGAAGTTTCTTCCTGAGTGCTTCTCTTCTGCTGTGCAACAAGGAGGTGGTTCAATCATGGTGTGGAGCTGCATATCCATGCAAAGGACAGGCTTCATTTGGTTTACTGATGGTTCTATGGATTCAAAATAATACAGTGAAATGATGAAATGAACCATACTTCCCTCTGCACACAAACTTAATGAAGGATATTGTGTGTTTCAGCAAAACAATGCTCCTTATCAACGGTCCCGCCTAACATGCCGTGGTTCGAGGAGACTGATGTCCCACTTTTGCAATGGCCAGCACGAAGCCAGGACTTAAACCCCATTAAGAATGTCTGGAATTATATTGGAGCCAAATTAGCAGAGTCACAACTAAAAAACATACACGAACTCAGAATCATGACCGCAACAATTTGGTCAGATATTGCAATTGAATATTGCCAGAATATCATCTGCAGTATGTTTACAAGAATAAAGATGTGCCTTAAAGCTGCAGGAGGTGTCGTAGATTAATGAAAACCTTTACGGACTTGATGCTATAAAAAGTTATACAGTGTAATTACAGTGGTGTGTATGTCTGAAATCTTCATAATACAAAGTTCATATTTCTGACTTGGTGGTCTTGAACTTATGGTAGGAAGTATTAATTTTTTTACAATAATATACTATTGTAAATCGGCCAAAAAACTTAGCTTTCACTGTTAGTTCATTGCTACAACTGAAGCCATAATTTCCTTGTAGAGTAATACATTGTGTAAAATCATTAATGATATACAATAAGTAGAAATTGTTGTAGAGTATTATATTAAATAAAAAATGTATTGTTTTGGTCTTATTTACGTTTCTTTACAAAATCGTAACTTAATGAAGAGTTGGAATAATTTGATGTTTTTTTTAAATGAAAATATGTTATTTCATATGTTAAAATATTTAAAAAAATAGCTTATGTTATTTACATCAAAACTTTAAAGTCAAAGACTTGTGTGAAAAGAGATGGTAGCATTAACTTTTGGTAGAAACGGTAGCATAAAATTTGGGCTGAGTGCCACTTTGTAATTACACTACTTAATTTTGTACTTGACACTTTAGGGTTTTTTTTTAATTTTCGGCATAGTTGGAAACAAGTATAAATGTTCATGCTGAATGTAAAGTATCTTGTAGCATTGTGTAGTTTCATGTTTAATGGGCTTATTCACCATTTACCAGAACAACTCAACTGCTTTTCCCAACTGCCACGTATATTTGCAGTGCTTTGATAATATAGCTCTCAAAAGTATTAGCTTTTACAGTTTTATGAATAACTGCACTTTTACTATTGGGGTGCTGAGAAACATAGTGTAAGTCAAAAATTTGAGGATTGGACGTATTCACAGAATAACTCTCAAAAAATGCATTATCTCTGAATATATAGTGAAGTAAGTCATAGTTGAAATGGTTTCCAATAGGTAGCACCACCAATTTTTATGTATAAGCAAACAGGGTGAACTGTTTAGAATCATTGTGGTGTAAGTCAGACTTACACCACTCTACACCTAAATAGTATATCGTGATTGTTTTGTTTGCAACTGTTGATGTGGGTGCTTGAGTTCATAATGAGTGGTTGAGAATTGTTGGATAACTTATTAAACAGTGACGATAGTGATGTTGATACAGACTTTCATCCATTGGACAATGACAGTGATTCATCAAGTGAGATCATTCAATATTATAATTTTAAATAGTTATATTTGTTTAAAATCCCTTAACCTACATCTTATGCAATGTGGGGCTATGTAGTATGACAGGATGGATCAGTCAGTAATGTTTCTCTGTACTATGTTGTTGTTAACGTAGTAGTTAACATTAATTACTAATGCAAAGGGATGGGTCGGTAACAAATACTGTTTGTTTCAGATGCGCATTTGGAGAATGACAGTAATAGGAAAAAGGCTAATAAGACTGATGTGGAAACTGAAGATGCTGCATGTAAGAATAACAAATTAAAGCCTCGAAAACAACAGAGGAATGCTTCCAAAAGAGCAACAGTGAAGAAACTGCGTGCTTCAGGTAAATGCTACATTAATACAAAGGGT
The DNA here is from genome assembly GCA_029891345.1 of Dryococelus australis. Taxonomy (NCBI): domain Eukaryota; kingdom Metazoa; phylum Arthropoda; class Insecta; order Phasmatodea; family Phasmatidae; genus Dryococelus; species Dryococelus australis. Next base: position 197,476,844 of record CM056995.1, on the reverse strand, counting down.
AAAACTGTAGATGCGAAAATATTCCAAAACAAAGACTGTGGGTATTCAAAAAAAGGCATTGAATTAATCACAGAAGACAAGAGACGCAAACAGTTCAACAGTTTTCACAATATGTGTGACTTTGATAAACAAAATGCATATTTATGTGGTCGTGTTCATCACAAGCCTATCAAACAACGGTGGCCTCGGGATGGGACCAAAGGAAACAAACAATGCATCAACACATTTAGTATTCTGAAGGAAGGTAGCATAGTTTGTGTATGTAAAAAATATTTTCTAGATACATTTCAGGTTAGTGATGGAAGAATTACTAGTGCATTGGAAAAAAGTGAGATGTGGCAAGGTGCCAGGTGAAGATCTACGAAGGAAACATGTAGCAGCACGAAAAGTAACACCTGAACAAAAACAGTCAGTATAGGACCACATTAACTTGTTCCCTGCCTTTCAGAGCTACTATACCCGGAAAGATAATCCCAACAGGAAGTATCTTAGTCCTGAATTAAATATTAGGGAGATGTACATAATGTATAAGGAATGGTGCAATGAAAAATTCACGCTCGTGAAAGAATATTTTTACAGGACCGTGTTTAACAATGAATTCAATTTACATTTTCATGTCCAACGCAAGAACACCTGCAAAGTATGTGATAGATACAAACAGTTAATAGATGTTGTAGACAATTTAGGACAAAGAAAGGTTTTGGAACGTGAACTATTAAAGACAAAACATGTACTGCTATAATTTGGGCTTTCATGATGTTGCTAACAATATAGGCTTTGTGTATGTCTGGGATGAGATGACTTCATCAAGAGGGTCACAGGAAATTGCTTCTTGTATTACGAAGCATATTAAGCAACACCCTAAGAAACGTGTCATCATCTATAGTGATACATGCACTGGCCAAAACCACAACATCAAAGTGGCATTATCATTGTTGAAACTAACTCAAGAAAAAGCTGTGGATGTCATAGACCACAAGTTCATGGTATCCGGGCATTCATACCTCCCAAACTATTCAGATTTTGGCCTCCTTGAACAAGCTTTTCGGGATAAGATTATCTATGTTCCAGATGATTGGTATAAGGTGATAGACTGCCAGGCTACACAATAGATTTGTTGTGGTGAGAATGCTTGCAGACAAGTTTGTGAAGACTGGTGCCCTAGAGAAGGCAACCACAAAACGTAAGAAAGCTGTAGATAATCACAATGTGAATTGGATGAATATTCAGTGGCTTTGTTACCAAAAAGACAAGCTTTTCTCGATCCTGTATAAGTACACATTAAGTGATTCCATCCCCTTCAGCAAACTGCGTATTCACTCTACCAAGCTGGGACGACCTACAAGTTTGGGGAACATCAGGAAAAACTTTATGGTGGTGCAAAGGTAATTAACTATATGAAGAAAAGATATACACTTTATCTACTTAAGCACATCCCCCCTGTGCATCATGCTTTCTTTAAAGACATCAGAAGCTCCAAAGAAGTACAAGATTGTGGTCCACTCCCAGATGATTCTGAAGGAGACTATGAGTAAAAGTACGAACATATTCTAAGTTCCAGTTAGGCCTACTGTGTTTTAAGATTCATGGTTTGTTACCTGCCTTGGCAATTAATTACCAGATTGCTGTGATGTTTCATATATTAATTCTTTAAAACTATTACATTCGTACATTGTATGCTTTACCCTATTTTCACATGTTTTTAATTAATGGAAAAATATTTAGTGATTTTTTAGGTTATGACAAACTTCACCATGCTTCCATTACAGGGATCAGAAGTACCAAAGAATAATAAGATTGTCGTTTATTGGCAGATGAAGATTCAGAAGGTACTAAGACTAAAATGCACCATTGTACTAAGCAATGTGCTTTTAATATTAATGATTTGTTACTATTTAGCCCACATATTTTGTAATAATTACCATGATATGGTTTTTATTTATTTATTCATATTTATAATATATCACATATACTAATAAATTTTACAGTCTACTGAATCTCCACGTCTTTAGATTTATTCCACAATGTTCTGTAATTTTTCTGTGTTCACAAATGCAAAACATTCATTTCTGGAAAACTTACATTACTTGACTTACACCACTATGTTTCTCAGCACCTCGATTATTGCCGTGTCTTACACTCAAGCACTCGAATGTACTAGGTTCTGCAGTGTTTTATGAGTAATTGCAGATGTCAAATAATTGTACTGCTAGTGAGTGAGTGTGAGCAAAGTGGTGAGGGGTGGCGAGGTAGCGACAGGGTGAGGGAGAGAAGTAGAAAGGTAGTAAGGAGCAAGGTAACGAGGAGAAAGGTAATAAAGTAACAAGGAAGCGAAGAGGCAGCAATGGAGCAAAGCGGTAGCGAAGGAGTAATGGAGCCAGGGAGCAAGAGGACGAGTTAGCAAATGAAGTGGTATATTGGGATGCTTGACAAAGAGATCATTAGTGCCCACAATAATTTTAAGAATAAAATGCATTAAAAACCTCCACAGGAGGGAAAACTTCAGTGGGAGGCAAAACAAAAGTCAGGTAAATAATGGTAAAACCTCCATAGGAGGCACAAACTACAATTGGACAAAAACCTCCACATGAGGCAATAACAAATGTCAAAAGAGAAAGGTAAAACCTCAACAGGAGCCAAAAAGACAATCACAAAACAACAAACAAAACCGTATAAAATACTCCAGATGAGTAAAAACACAAGAACAAGTCACAACAAATTAAGAAGACTGATCACATGTAAAAATAGGAATATGCCACTCACATATGAACCCCCGTCAAAGGTCATCAGGAACAATAAAAGTGCAATGAGCCTGGCCATATCTGTGCCACTCCAAACAGTGTGCCGCTCAGTCAAGGGAGTGCTGCAGGCATCACACTCAGGAGGGAGTTCACCACAAAGCAGGTACTTGTTTGTCAGACAAGTGTGCCCGGTGCAAAGGCGAGAAAGCACTACATCTTCCCACCAGGTACATAAAGCAACAGGACGAGCGCAAACAGGCAAGTCAGAGATAGCCCTTAACTTGATAGACAGTGGGCAGGGAAGTCCACTCCCATTGCCAAGCATGCCACACAAGGCCATGAACTGCATGCAGCACATCACACACGAGGACCACAGGGTGGAAGGCTGCATGCCTTCTTAGCTGCCATTTCTGCTGCTTCATTGCCCGGGATGCCCACATGGCCTGGAACCCAAAGGAAGATGACGTAAACACCAATACGCACAGCCCCCGCCAGCTGCTCCCGGATTATTAAAATAAACGGATAAGCTGTGGAGCCAGATCCAATGGCTGTTAAGATACTCCTCGAATCGGAGCACACAAGGCATTTATGGTAAAACCCCCTACTGCTAAAACACAGAGCCTTGAAAATAGCAACAAACCTCTGCAGTTAAAATACTGCAAGACAGATGAAGTCCAAAAAGGTACTGAGAAGTGCCAAACACGAAGGAGCACCCAGTTGAGATATCAGATTTGGAACCGTCTGTAAAACAGCATATAAAACCACCGAAAACAAAAGAGACAAGATCAAAAAATGCTCTTGTAAACAAAAGGAATGGCTATCTTAGGAAATTCTGCTAGGTCGAGGTGCACCTCAACCTGTGTTGACAACCATGGTTGTTCACTGTGAGGCTAAGGCAACACAAACAGTGTGTATAGGAAACACGTGTACAAACTCGGGCATGTGATTCATGACCGGAAAAGAGGAAGATTGATATAAAGACACCCTTGATCCATCTCAAATAATAAGGGCTGTAGCAGCCCATAAAGGCGGTGAGTGACAAGTACATTACATGGGATATACTTGGGTTAGAATAACACAAATTGGTATACGAAGAAAGTAAACCAAGATATTTGATACACAGTAGGTATGGTCTGTCATATACAACCCCCATCATATAAATAATACGGGTTGGCACATTTGATTGCATGCAATACGTACACAATCAGGTTAAATTGATTGTGGATACCACAGGATGGACGACATAAGTAGCAAATAAGCCCCCCTTGTTGCAACTTTCTAGGACCCACGGTTTCCAGTTAAATTGCAAACGAAGGGTACAGTGGGGTTGATTGAGGTGAGTGTGGAGCTGCGCTGGAATGAAAGGGCGGGGCAAATGGGAGAACCCCTAGGCGAAGATTAAATTCCCGGCTGGGTCACCCCCAGATGTTCGCATGTGGGTATTGTGCCGGACGATTCCGTTGGTCGGTATGCTTTACCTCGGTGACCAAATTGTATATCTCGCAATGGCAGTTTGTTGATATCACCAAGAGGTAACTATTGGGGAGGATGGACAATCGGATTGACAATGCGTCCCAAGGAAGTCGGCCGATGGGTTGTAGCAGCAACTGGAGGGGAGTTAAGTAAGCTGCCCGCGCATTAGTGCAATCCCGACCTACAATTTGCATCACCTCAACGAGCATCATGGCCGAATAAGTGGTTTGCAACGAGTGTTTGCATACCTAGGTATATAAAAGTGTTAGAGCTTAGAATACACTTGTAAATAACTTCAGTTTCGTCCGCACGGAAGTGGGATTGATAGTTTCCTTTATAGGTATGCAAAATGAAGTTGCACGTAACACCTTTTTGCATGCAAGAGCATGTCATAGTGTGTCTCATAGATGTAGATGGAATCACGCAAGTTCACAGGACGTTACTTAATGCACCGAACCACCTGTAAATCCACAGTGCAATGTTCCCGAGAGCTAAACTTTCAGGGCGATGAAATTAACTGATACTAAGTAGAGGGTTTTAGTGTTTCATAATGTTTCATTTCACATGCAATTGTGACAGCACACAATCATTCCTTTTAATGTAATCTGAAAGGGCGGTGGCATTCCCGTGATGTCATACTTGTGGACATCTGTGTAGTATTAGAGTAATGGGAATGTCGCCAACATGTAAGTGTATGCAACGCATTATAATGTACAGTGTTTATTTTGTCAATTAGCATGTAAGAGTGATTTATGTTTTAGTTAAGTGATGCTCAGGGTGCATTTCTGAGCTCGTTACGGCCATTTTGAGAGCTGGCCGGCGCCATGCTCTAAGATTTAACTCTGCATCCAGAGTAAGTTGCACACAAGAGAGAAGCACGCTTTGTGCGCCCTCTCGGCACCGCATCTTTAGGGGATAATCATTAGAATTTCAAAGCTGAATTAATCAATTTGGAACCATTTATTTATTTAGTGCCGAGAGGTCGACTATGTAAGATTTGAGAAATGTAACACAACTTAAAGCCATGGCCTTCGTGTCTTTTTCAAAGTATAGGTTACTGGCGGACCTGAGCATCAGGCACGCTTAAACATTACTTATGTGCAAAGTAGTACTTGTACTTTAGAAACGATAAATAAACGTGTGTGATAAAATCCACGTCTTTTATTGGCTTTTAATTTCAGGTACAGCGCCCTATAGCCAAATAAGTCTCTAAGAGTGTTTACTATTATGGGCCCTGCACCCTATGCAGAGTAAACTCAGCGCTTTTCATCATAGTAAAGTGTTTCTTCTACGACCCTGCACCCAAATGCAGAGTAGTATCTGTGTTTTCCAGTAATAAGTGTGTGCCAGGGGGGCAGACACCCGGCAACTTGCATGGTACCATTTTAACATCAGTGTTGGTGAGCACGGTGAGTTGCCTAACAGCAACTCCAGCACGGCGGAGACTCCAGGGACACCCCGTTTGACGTCGGCCTGCAACAGCTCAACAGAGCTTGGTGTTCAGGTATCTCAACTCGCCCCTACCTTGGTAAGAGGTAGGACGAAGTCACCTTCCATCACCTCCCTAGAGTCCCCCGTGTCATGTTTGGATGTTGAACTAGATAGGTTCCCAAGTAATATTTTTTTGATGTGAAATTCGTGTGTATTTTGATCTTGAGATGTGTGTCATCTAAGAATAATTTGTATATTTAGTTTTTTGATGTTATTTATCCTTCTGTGGGTGTCATATAAGAAATTTAATTTCCATTCCTGTTAGTCATCTGTGTTGCCAGCATACCCCTTTGTTGCCGCCTTACTCTTTAAGAGGTAACTTTTTTTTTTTTTTTTTCCCCCTCTAGGGTTTCACCAAGTTGGTCCTAGGAATTTTGTTGGTGGTTATCAGTGGCTTGTATGTTTCGTCTGTGACAGTAAATCCCCTGAATTAAGGTGTCATTTTTGAGAAGTATGAGGATATCACATTTTTAGACAATTTCTATTCTGCAGTGCTAAATTTCAACCTAAAGGAACTTGAAGAGGAATGTGTAGAATTGGACTTAGTTGAACACTGTTCTAAACTTTCACCATAAAATTCAACCTGATAATGGTTCTTTTGATCAAAATTTCAACTTTGTCGTACTACAGTTGGAAGACTACCTCAATGCATTTTCAACAGAAGTGTACACTCCGACTTTTTTACTTCCTCAGTCTAGACCAAAACAAGAAGCGATAGATTTTGGTGGAAAATTTTGAACACCGTTTTTGGAACTTTGGATGACGATGACCTTCAAGATTTGGAAAAAACATCTGGATTCTATTTTAAGGAGAAGCAAGGTAATATTTCTATCAATGCTGACAACCATATTATTTAAATTCGGGATTTGAAGGACCGCATTCTTAAGACAACAAAAGCTATTCAAAAATTAGCCACACATTTCTTAGATAATATAAAGGTCCTTTAGTCTCTTTTCAATCAAACAAAACATGAATTGTGGGATAGGATTATGATACTAGTTTTAACTATGCTGTTAACAGTAAGTGAAGCTTTGTCTAGCACTAGGCTATATCTTTTGGATCTTAAATACACTACTGAAACCAGTGTCCATGGACGATTAAGTTCCACGCGGTTGAATTTCAAGTATTTTATTGTTATACCCAACCAGATCCAACAATTACTTACCCTTCCTCTACACATGATAGCACCTGTCACTTTTGACAAAACTCTTTTCCTACTATGGATTCAGTACTGTTCAAACCATTATTTACTATTCTTCACTGAATGTTGTGATGAATATAACCAAACATAAATAGATATTTGTTATTCAAGGTATCTGACCTTCTGATTCTGAGTTTGGATAGATCTTTGCCCCCATTGCTGAGAATCTTTTGTCTAAGAGTAAAAACCTATGGCATAATTATTTGTCCCAACTTCCCATTTGTTGACGAACATGTGGATAGATGTGAATTCAATTTGTTTTCTGGTAAACTGCATCTGGACTTTTGTGATAAATCTTTTGTATCGCTTCACCTTCCCTTCTTGCGTAAAACTCTAAACTCTTTCTCTTTGGTTGTTTACTACAAAATACACTATCAATGTCTTCTTCCTGTGTAGAACTACCCTAGACTCTCAGCCCCTTTTTCTCTATCCTTATCTGGAAGTGGTTTTATAAGCAATGCTTTACATTGCAACATTGTAAGTTCTTATCTTAAAACTTTTGGAGAAGTTAAATTGGCCATCAATTTTAATCAATCTCTTCCTGTTCTTCATTTTCCCAAACTCATTTCTTTCCAAATTCCAGATATACCTAAACTTGATCCCAATGATTCCCTTGCCAAAGAGCTTGATTCTCTTCTTGCTTCACACCCCCATGGTACCAATTTCCGTGATGATGTGGATGTCCTTCAACTCCCCCTTTCCCTTAACAGGCCAGTGTAATTTCCATTAGTTTGTCTATTCTTGCTATATGTGATACAGTATTTATAATTTTTTTTGGTTGAAGTCCTAATTTTGTGCTTTTATGCAACCCTCTCCTCCTAACCAATCTGCCTGTCAAGAACATGCGATAGTCACACCCTTGCCAGTTGTGTTTTCATGTGAATTTTGGTCATGTATTTTTTTGTGATAATATTGTTTTATGCTTCACTTCTCTCCACATTGTCTTTTATGTCCTAGTTTAGACGAGGAGTGTATGCCAGTTTTAATGTCACATTTCATTTCATTATTTTTATGTTGCTATTAAATTAATTCTAAATTACATTTTTTGCCTAAATAATTTCTTTTAAATGAAAACATGCTCTGATTATTTTTAACTGTTCATTTGGTTCTGTGTAAAATGTAAACATTACTGAACAATTTAAACATGTGTGATTACGAGTGGGTTTGTGAGGTGCACGACAGCGAGGTCATTAACGCCGACAAGAAAAATATTAAAATGCAGTAAAGACCTTCATAGGAGGCAAAAACCAAAGTCAATGGAAAAAGGGAATAAAAACCTCTATGGCTGGCAAAAAAAAGTTAAAAACATAAATGGCTGGCAAAACAAAAGGCATTTTAAAAAAAGTTAAAAACCTCAAAGGAGGCAAAAGGACAACCACAAAACCAACAAACAAAATAGGATAAAATAATCCAAAAGTAAGAACAAAAAACAAGTCACAACACATTAAAAAAAAAAACCCATCGCACATAAAATGGGAATACGCTGCTCACACACGTACCCCCAACACACAGCATTCGCCATAGGTCATCAAGAAGACTAAAAGTGCGATGAGTGTGGACACACCTGTGACACTCCAACAAAATGTGCCGCACAGTCAAGGGAGTGCCGCAGGCATCACATTCAAGAGGGGATTCACCACAAAGCAGATACTTGCGTGTCACACAAGTGTTCCCGATACAAATATGAGAAAGCACCAGATCTAAGGACGAACACAAATAGGCAAAACAAAGATGGCCCGTAAATTGTTAGACAGTGGGAGATAAGTCCACTCCCACAGCCAAGCATGCCAGACAAGGCCACAAACTGCATGCAACACATCGGACACAGGGACACGAGGATCACAAGGTGGAAGGCTGCCTCCTTAGCCACCATGTCTGCTGCTTCAATTTCCAGGATGCCCACATGGTCTGGAACATACAGGAAGATGACTGATAAACCACAGAGCCTTGAAAATTGTAAAAAGCTCTGGTATTAAAATAATGCAAGATATATTAAGTCCAATAAGGTATGGAGAAGCACCAATCACAAATGCACACCCGGTTGAGATATCCAATTTGGAACCACCCGTAAAACAGCAAATAAAACCACCGAACACAAAAGACACAAGATCAACAAAAAGGGCCTCATAAACACAATGAGAAATGGTCAGCTTGGGAAATTCCGCTAGGTCAAGGCGCACCTCAACCTGTGTCGTCAGCCACAGCTGTTCACAACGAGGCAAAGGCAACTCACACAGAGGCATATCATACCTTTTCAGGGAATGTGCAAGATGCCGGCTGAGGAGAACCTGGCATAGCAGAGTACAACCGTTAATTGGGCAGATGGAGAATGGCAGTGTGGTGAAGGTGTGAAGAGTTGGAATGCACCCAGATCGCATAGGAAAGCAGAAGTTGGTCACAACTGTGATGTAGGAGAGGTTTGCTAGCCACAGTACATAGACTAAGAACTGGGCTTGCGCAAAAAGCACATCGCAATGCAAATACCAGCAAGGTGAACACCTGCTAATGACTAGAAAAGAAAACGCTGCCATAATCTAAGTTTGCTATTGACCAGGGCATGATACAGCTGAAGAAGGGTGACTGTCAGCACCCCAGTCACAACCACTCAAGTTTTCAACAGATTCAAGTCCCTTACACAGCGACCCTTCAGGGACTGAATATAACTCCGCCATGCGAGTTGGCTGTCAAACAAGAGGCCGAGAAACTTGACGGTACTAGAAACAGGCAAAACAGAACCTCAGGAGAACGAAATGGACTACCTGTGTCTTTGCAGAGGAAAAGTGAAACCCACAGCTGTCCATCCAATAGCAAAGGTGGTAGATGGCAAGCTGCATATGATGACTGCCATGCCCAAAGATAGCAAAGTCGTCAACATACAGCACATATCCCATAGGTGGTCAAACGATAGATATGTCATTGATGGCAAGAGCAAACAGGGTAACACTCAATATGCTACCCTGTGGCACACCGTTCTCATGAACAAACTCCCGAGATTAGGAAGTGCCATTGTGAACCTTGAAGGTATGGAAGTGCATAAATGTATGTATGAAAGCAGGGAGATGTCCATGAAAACCCCCAATGGACAGCTGTCTCAAGATACCATGTCGCCATGTAGTGTCGTATGCCTTCTCCAGATCGAAGAAAACAGCAAGGAGGTGCTGGCCTCGCAAAAAGGCAGTCTGTATGGCTTCCTCCAACCTGACCAAATAATCCACCGCAGAACGATTTTGGCAGAAACCACACTGGAGGGGAGATAACTGCAAGGTCTCAATGCAGTATACCAAACGAGCATTAACCATACGTTCCATGGCCTTACAGATGCAGTTAGTGTGGAAAATAGGACGATAGCTCGAAACTTCCCATATGACTTTCCTTGGATTCAAGACAGGCACAAGGATCGAATTGCACCAAATCAAGGGGAAAACACCGGAGGTCCTAATATTGTTGAACATTTTTAGCAAAAACAATTTCAGATCAAGTAACAGATGTTGCAACATAGCATAATGGATATTGTCAGGGCCAACTGATGTATGCTTTGAGTGCGATAAAGACTGCTTGTAGTCCTCCCCACCCGAGCCACCAAAGTGGACACACACCGGCTCGAAATATTGACCCAATAAATCCGCTACATTTGTCCCCTTGGTAACAATATTATTGTTGACCCAATAGAAGGAAACCTGTGTGGCGAGAGATTATCCGCACAACTTCCCAACATTGTCCCAGATAAACATACCAAAAGCATGTCCCGTGAGCGGCAAAATGAAGTCCCTCCAAGATTTCCGCCTGCTGTCCTTGATGATACGTTGGGCGTGAGCCCGATAGAGGCGGAAGAGCTCCAGGTTAACTTGCGAGGCGTGAGCAGTAAAGCGTCTGAGCACACGTCGTCAAGCATGGGCAGCATCCCTGCACTCATCACTAAACCAAGGAACACATATATGATCACAAGGTAAAGATTGGGGGATAGCAGCCTCCTCAACTGACACAACAATAGAAGTGAAGAGTTCCACCGCCACATTCATGTCAAGAGGAATCGCAGCAGTGAAGAGGAGGGAACACTGGAAATGTGCCCAGTCTGCTTTCTTAAGCACTCAACGAGGTGGTATGGGTGGGGCTGCGAACGAAACGTGATCTAACACGATTGGATAGTGGTCACTTCCATAGAGATCTGGGTATATAGATCAATCAAAGAAGGTGACCAAAGCTGGGCTACAAAAGGAAAGGTCAATGCAGGACAAAGTGCCAGTATGGGTGGTGAATTGTGTAGGAGTACCAGTGTTCAACAGGGCAATATGTGAACTGGTGAGCCCCGACTCTACTACACGACCCCGACCATCCCTGTGGTCAGAACCCCATATTTGATTGTGAGCATTGAAGTCACCAACAATCAGAAATGGGGGTGGGAGCTGAGATGGAAGGACCTCCAAATCAGCTGACCTGATATGCTGCAAGGGGTGGGGGTGTACATATACGTTACAAACAGTGACAAACATACCGAGAAAAACGAAGACCCCCACTGCCTGCAGAGCAGTGCGAAGGGAGACAGAGTCATGTTAAACAGAATCCCTCACCACAAGACAGACACACCCACAAGCACGATCCACCAACACATTATCCGGGCAGTAGACGTGCGACTTCAAAGGGAGACAGTAGCTATGGGATGAAATCGCGTTTCCTGAAGGCAATTGACTGTAGGGGTGAGGAACACTAGGAGCTGTTTCAGTTCGTCATGATTATTGAAATTTCCTCCACAGCTCCACTGTATGAGGGACATAATATATGGAAAGAAAGTGTGCAGAAACCACTTCTTCAATTTCCCTCTATGTCTGTTTATCACTGTCTTAAAGTCCTCAGAGCCTTCACCAGTCTTATGAGAATCAACATCAACCGCCAACTCTGGCTCCAAGGAGACAGGGCGGAAATTGGGCGAGGTGATATGATCCCGCGAACCATCACATGCAGGAAGGGATACAAGAGATGGAGTCTTTGTTTTTTCTATTATTTTCGCAGCAGTCTCCTGACGAGATTTGTTTATAACAGAAGGTTTGGACATCTACATTTCAGCTGGCCTACAATGCGTACCAACAGACTTAGTCCGGGTCTTCTGGACTCCCTGTGGCTTCGGTGTACTCGCAAACAAATCAATCTGGGTAGCCACATTGACAGTCTGTGTACACGCATCCTTAACTGCTGGTCGAGCAGTGGCAACTACAATGTAAGGCACATACGGTTTTAGGACATGGAGACCATGGAAACATTTCCGTGCTTCAAAAAAGGAAACCTTGTCTGTGGCTCAGATCCATTGAAAAGCCTCCTGCTTCTGGTACACAGGGCACTTCTTCGACCGGACCGGATATCCTTTGCCGCAGCTCACACACTTAAGCAGCTTGCTGCACTCAGGAGTATCTGGATGCAGTAGGTCAGCAAACTTTGGACGAGCTGGTGAAGTCTGACATTGTGCAGGAGAGTGACCAAACCGTGGACAGTTGTAGCAATGGAGAGGCGCAGGAATGAACTGCTTAACACTCACATTCAAGTACCCTACTTTGATAATGGAGGGAAGATCATGCATACCCAAAGTCAAGATAAGAGTAGCTGTAGGTGACTTTATAGCATCAGTAGTCTTCAGCACATGGCGAACATCAGTGACATACTGAGTTTGCAGCTCACGTAGACAATTTGGAGGGGTGTTTGTGGTGCTCGAATGTTGGGCGGTGTTGTCTGAGTGTTGGTGTTAATGTATAAAAGTGTTTCTACGGAGACTTCATCGTATATGTCAAACCCACGAAAGTCAGACTGGGGACTTTAAGAACGTGTAGGTTCGTGTTATTGTGTGTGTGGCGGTGTATCGTGTAGGTAGTGTTCGAGACTTGTATTAAATGATAGTTCAAAGTTTTGATTTTGTTGTGAACTATTCGTACTGTGTAATTTCTTGTAGCAACGTTCGTTAACTAGCCAGTTCGTCTACGGCATTTTCAATCTCTGTTGTATCACTGAGTGCATGTTTAATGAGTTTAGTGATTGACTGTTTAGCTTTACTTTATGTCCCCATAAAATTCTGTGTATGTATTGTAAGAGTTTGTTATGGTCGTGCACTGGTGTATCGTAGAATAAATTCTATCTACAAAGCAAGAAAGAATGTGGAAAAATCTCAGAAAAACACAAAAACTAATGGAGACTGTCTGGCTTATTAAGGAACAGGTGTTCCCACGTGCATGAATAAGCAGTGGACATGCATTACAATAAAAGCAATATGAGTGATTCTAAGGTGCCGGAGGTGGGCAGCGTGACACTGACATTGCTAACTGCCAAGGCAGCTGTTGTGACATCGCAGACTGCTGACATACGCACATGGTGTACTAACATTGCACATTATCGCTTACAGTGCTTCCCCTGACTGCTTGGAATTTAACAGCTGTTACCTGCACTGATGCTAACTAATTAAATTTACTTTCAATCCGAACACATGCAACAGCAATAAAATCTACAATATCACTTATAGGTAATACTGAATTCAATTTAAATGTACACGCAGAGAAAGAAAATTAATGTACAACTTGAATATCGCTGAACTACTACGCGTATGCGCTGGTTGCGAGAAGCGCAGCCACGTGTGACACTCAATACTCTAGTCTTTAATGGTTGCTTGTAAAGGAACTGCGTGAAGCGCAAACTAAGAAAATAATTCCTAACTAAGCCTACTTGCATTAGCGCCAGGTGGGATGAGAGGCGTCTCCACCAGTGTCCCTTCAGCCAGTCCACTTACTCCAACATTTCCTCTTTTACTACAGCTCTGTAATTGACGGTTTCAAGACAGTTTGCATTACTATGGCTAGAAGGGTAATGTAGCCAGATGGCTAATGAGAAGCAACCCGGGAAATCTTTAACTACAAAACACATTTACTAACACAAAATTTTACAGGAAACAAACAATACAAAACTGATACAAATACTCTAATCCTTAAGCAAAATCACTACTCATTAAGTAGATTAAGTTAATTAATCTTATTTAGTGACCTACCTATCCTTAAAAGTGATTAATTAGTTACAAAACAATCATAAATAACGGGGTCTCAATAGGTAGCCTAGCGTCCTACTGCCACGCCGGATTATACTCACTATAAATGAAGTAACTACAGTTGGGCCAGAGCTCCTCTAGGCCTGGATGGTAGGGTTGTCCTCGTCATCAGTCTCGCTGAACCTCTGCATTGTTGGCTCCAACAACTATTTGTAACACTTCACTGATCGTCGGGGGGGGGGGGGGGGTGGCGCTTTGTGCTTCCGATATATACTCCTTGAGTGAGTAGGTCATGAGGCTCAGTTTATAAAATAATACGAGTACCTCGCTCTTGTCGCTATACCCCGTTACTTGTAATATGTGTAGCCCTGTATTGCTGCTACAATTCGATGTCTCCACCAGAAGCTCACATCTTTTGCCTATTCTCTTGCAATTGACCACAGGACAACCAGCTGCTCCATCAATTACTTTTTTTAATTCGAAAGGGGACACTTCATTAAGAAATGTGCCCTTCTAGACCTCGGATGATCAAAAAATGTGGCGTAGGTAACTTAACCGTAGTAGACTGCTGTTCTGTAGAATTACTATCTGAATCACTACCAGTATCATCACACTGCCAATTTAAGTAGCTGTTGAGGGTGCCACCCTTTTGGGGAGTGCTTTTAGAAGCCATGGTGAAGGCCCTCCATACTAGGTCTTGTCAGCCTCGGCCTGCTGTTCAGGATGAGAAAAGAAAAGAGGCCAGCAGTTAGAACACTTCACAGGCTGTGCCGTTAGGAGGAGGACCAACCTCCCACAGATCTAAGTAGTACATTGGAACAGCTACCCTTTGCTGTTATGCACTGAAAATTACTGATCCAGTAGCACACTGAAGTGTATACCAGGGAAACCAGGGGCAAATCGTACATTCTGAGCAAGGCCGGTTTTATTCCCCAACCTGGGAATACATCCCAGGCTCACATTATAAAGGACACCCTTGGGTGTCAGTTCAAGGGACTTGTGGTTGATTACACCGGCCTCCTCCATACAGTGGTAACATGTCTTCCTGGCAGGTTTGGGCACATAGGCTAGTTGGCCACGACACCCCTCCTGCCAAGAAGGCACCAATTGGTGATACATGGGTGTACTTGTACGTCTATGTGGGCTCCACACCTATAATTGCCTGCTGGGCCAGTGAGAAGGGTTCGCTAGTAGACTAACAAAGGCACAATGTGTGGTCACACAATTTGGAGGCAGCACTCATTTGTGAGGACAGACCTTCATTAGGAAGAAGGACATCACCCTGGCCTGAGACGATGCTGTAGAGAAGGAAGAAACTATGGGACCTGATGAGATGGAAAGAAAAAGGATGATAAAAGATATGAAGAAAGAAGCATAATATGATGGTCAGAACAAATAGAAGATACCGACCGCACCCCGATTAGTCGCCTCTTATTACAAGCATGGGGTGGCTGTGGTAGTATTCTAAAACCCCACAGCCACACAGGGTGGTAGTATATGAGTGCTATATTGTGCACTTATATTTTTGGCAGAACTATAGGTGATAGCAGTATAAATACTATTTATTCACAAAGAAAGAAAATATATAAAATACTGCAAAATATTTGTTGTGTGTTAAGCACTGTTTAGTGCCTGCAGAATTGTCTGGTGTAGAAAGTACACCTTTACTATATTTTCCTCCAGTATTAATCTTGAAGGCTTATAGCCCTAAATTGAGGCAACGGTAAATAAGCATTGAATCAAATTTTGTAATACGTGAAATCTTCCAATTGAACATTTTTGGGAAAATATTTTATAGCACATTTTATTTCAATTAGACATGTGGTGATACAGAGATAATCCAAGTAAAATGTGGAATCAAATATACTTATAACAAATTTAAAAGAAAAAAGAAGAACAAAATAAATAAAACATTACAATGACTCGTGGTTTTTGCTTTCTGAAACATCACTTTAATATCTTGTGTTATATGTGCTAATTTTCTGCTCAAACGAAGGTTTCAACTTATATTGGATTAATTTCTCTGTGGACTGTTTATGTCCATCTTGCCACGTCCTTGACGTCCTTGGGGGCAAGGACATGGCACAAATTCAAAATGATTCTACAAAAAACTAGTAAATATTTTGATATAATCAAAATAAAAATACTTGTTACACAGTACAAATCTTTGCACAAGTTTCCAATCACATATCTATCAAACTTTTCTGCAAGGAAGCGGCTGAAATATATTGTTTTACACATATTGACTGTATTTTAATTTTTATGCATGTGTCTTTTGGTGCCCACATAATGTTTACATTGCAATATTTTAACTCTATTTAGCTTACGAAACAAGCAGAAGTCTTCACTTTCAAACTTTCGGTAATGATTAATAACAGTTACTATTTTTGGCATTCTTGGCCGAATTTGCATTGTAAACAGCCAACTAAAATTACTAATCCGTCATTAGTTATCAAGAACCTAACGTGGTCTGGTTGCTAGCGAGGCGCAGAGTATGCCGGATTTGCGAGAATTGCTGGTTCATGGCTAGAATTTTAAATAGAAAATTATGAAATAAGTAATTAATATCCGTAGGGTGCCAGCTCATCTATTCACAGGTGAGCACATTGACTAATTCTCAGGGCAGTAGCAGGTCGACAGCTACGTGGCGGTTCCCTCACAAGCTCACATTTAAACAGAAGTAAGTTCGAGTTAACACAGTCCATACACTTGAACATGTGGTTCCCTGGAGTGGGCCAGAGCCTGAAGATACTAATGTATGAATATGCAACACACAGTGTAGGATCACAAATGGCTATAATGAGCAGATAAGTGATACACTTTCACAATACAGCTACTTTAGACTTAAGTATGTGGTACAATAATGGTGTTAAAATATCTGGAGCCACGAGTTCGATGGAGATAAAGAATATGAACTCGAGAAGAGCAAACACAAGAAAAATGTTCCAGAATAATTAAAACTTATTATTGCAGCTAGGTGACATTACAAAAGAAGTTGAAGGCTACTGTGATGCGACACGCATGCACTCTTGTTGGCCCGCTGATCAAGACTGTAGATGGTGGTCAAGACATCCGGACAGGTCGTGACCCGGTTCAAAGACTCGTTCCTGCATGAATGGTGACATGATCCGTACACAGGATGCACGGCCGTGCGTGCCTGTTGCACAAGCAGAGCAGCAGTGGGCTACCTCCTGTGGGACAGTGAGGGTGATGTCAAACCTAATCACAAAGCATGGAAGATGAGTAGCCAGCAGTATTTACAAATACTGCGCAGAAGTTGAGTGCACAATTATTCCACTAACCAAAAATAATTTATCTTGTGTTTTATCTATCTATTTACTTTTGTAATATCATAAACATTTTCGGTCAGAACTGTCTATTTAAAAATAATTTAGCCCATAGTTTTGCTATGAACGAGCCTGTAACGATTTGAGATGATATAATATATTGCATGTACAGCAATAATCTTTCAACTTATCAATTCACGAATTGTTCTAGTTCTAAAACATTGTTTGTGTTTGCAGATTTAACAACATCGAGTTAAATGCAAATAGTTTTATCAGCATGTATGTGAAGTAAATGAGAGATAACGGTGGATAACACATGGAAAATTGTAAAACTAAATGTTTGTAAGAGTTTTCACGGTTAACGAAGCTCAGCATTGTTGTTTTAAATTACTGTCATGTGAAATTAGGAGTTATTAAAGAATTTTGAGAATAAACATATTTTTTCTCCATATTTCACATTATTATTTTGTGTTATTCCCCAGTTCATGAAAATTTCTAGGCCCTAGATAGACTCTAGATATGTACCTAGCCACTTACACATGCTATGTTGCATTTATACGGTACTGTTTGGTAGTTCCATAGTTATAAAACACATCCCTTATGAAACAAATTTTGGAAAGTCATGTGTGTATTGCTCATTTTGATAATAATACAGGGTATCTGATGTCCATATTTTCCAAAATTACCCAGAATTAACTGTCAGTATAAAAATTGCTTTTTTATGTAGATTAGGTTGAGGAGTTTATACCCATTTATACGATTTATTAGTGTGTGTACCTGAAACTACATTTTCCACCATTTATATCAATAAGTTAGTCCATTTATGTGTTTTAGATATAGGTAATAAGTTTGTGGCAAAATTTCATATTCCGGACAGCAGTTTCCAACTATAATGCTCATTTCATTTGATTTTTTGTTCTCTTTCAATTAAATGTTGTAATGTGTTTAATCATTTTGTTTTTTACTGAAGATGTATCTGAAAACAACTTAATTATTCACTGGCATTTACCATTGAAGCAGGTATGGAAATACAATGATTCGAATTATTTTTGTACGAAAATTGATACTATATAATGTGTTGCCCTTCCACAGAGCATACATGGTTTCAAAACATAGCAATGTTACATTACCCAATTGTAGTGTGGACACAATGGAAGTTCCACTTTGAAGTCACAGTAATGTTGCCAGCAACTGTTTAAGGGATATTGTCATTTGAGAATTCATGTTGAAGCTATTAGATATATTATACACAGTACTGTGTAGTTCTTACAATTGTTGTATTGAAGTGATGACTTTATCTTGTATAATGGTAACCTTACTTCATGAGCATGGTTTGCTTCGTTTACCAGCATTATTAGTATTGTTTCAAGCACATTTTTCTCTGAATTTATTTGTATTCGTTAACCCCTTCATTCCTAAGCGTTGCCATGTGGCAACTAGATTTTAAACATTTTATAACAACATTAGAAAGACCTATAATTTTCTTGTTTAATTTTTATGACATTGTCGCAATTATAAAATAATCTTAAAAATAGCCAACAGTTGGTTCCAACAATTGCAGTTTTGCAGTAAATGTTCTTGTTTATTAGTAATTCCTTAGATTTTATTAGTTTCTGACTGAAAAATTGCTAGAACAAATAGTAATAGTGCCATAGTGTGAATAAATAAGCATTAGTGACAGTATGTTTATATAAAATAGTGAGTGAAATCTTCATGTTGCCATATGGTAACAATGATATCATGTGACTGAACCTGTGGACATGTGAGTATAATTGTTTGCATTTTGGTAAAGTGACATTATTTTGCCCAAGACTTTAATTTTCACAATGGAAAAGCATAAAGAAGATGAAATACCAGCTGTGTTCTTTGCCCCAGACTTTACTCACTCTAACAATGACTGTGATAGTGATTCCGACACTGAAAATATCTTACAAAAGTAGCGTTTCCCCACCATCGAAGAACCATTTGAACATATGGAATTTTTTTATGAAGATGTTCAGGAGGAAATAGTTGACATAAGTGAAGCAGGCCCGTCCACATCAAACCAATTAAATGCAGTACCTGTAATCACTGTCCAGCCAGAAGTTGCGCAGTCATGAAAAACATCGAAAAAGAAAATCCTCAAATCGATTGGCATTTGCCAAGAGATCTGTTGTGCGAAGAAAAGAAATGGCAAGACACCATTCCCGATCCACCATCAGAACTAATGTCACCTTTCAACTATTTCAGTCGTTTCTACAACGAAGAGTTTATTGAGAACATTGCCTATCAAAGTAGTAAATTTGTTTTGGAGATGGACCATGAGACACCAAACTTTACCACATTGGAAATAGAGCAGTACTTGGGAATTCTGTTGTACGTGGACATTATTGGCATGCTACAATACAGACTGTACTGGCTTAGTGAGAGCAGATATCCTCCAATAGCTGACGTAATGAGCCACATTAGGTTCGAGACTATTTGAAGTTATATTCACTTTGCAAACAACGACACATTTGATCCTAAAGATCCTCACAAAAATCAGTTGTTCAAAGTGCACCCTATTCTTCAGATCATGGAAACTGTTTTGCAAGACCAACCACCTGAAGAGATGCAAAGTATTGACGAGCAAATCATATCATTCAAGGGCCACTCAAACTTACATCAGTATGTAAAAACCGAGCCTCACAAGTGGGGTTATAAAGTGTTTACACCGTGTGGTTCTTCAGGAATGACGCATTCATTTCAAATATATGAAGATGATAGTACCTGTACGAACTTTGGAATAAGGATATCAGGCAACATCGTCATCGAACTTGCCAGTACAATACCTGAACACAAAAAATACAAGTTGTACTTTGATAACTGGTTCAGTTCAATCTCACTTGCCGAACAGCTGCAAGACAAAGGGATATGGTGTGTTGGAACCATACGAGAAAATAGTATTCCAAATCCTCCTTTGAAGACAGGCCAGGAGTTGAAGAAGGAAGGAAGAGAAGCCCACAATTGTGCTGTGAATTCAAACAGTGGCATTGTTATTTTCAAGTGGTTCGACAACAAAGCCATCAACGTAATTTCTACGTATGGTATGCAGCTATAGAGCCAATTGGCATGCGCTTAAGATAAGAAGCACATTCGAATACCTCGTCCTGCAGTTGTATCACAATACAACAAATTTATGGGTGGGGTGGACCTCGCAGATATGCTAATCGAGCTGTACCACATATCTATGAAGTCGAAGAGGGGCTACATGAGAATATTCCACTGGAAACTCAACGTTGCAGTCATCAACTCATGGTTGCTTTACTGCAGACACCATGCAGAGCTCAAAACTCCTGGCAAAAACATGTCACTTTTACAGTTTCAAGCCAAGATTGCTGTTGGACTGACAACTGCTGCCAAAGCCATTACAAGGGAAAGGGGATGACATAGCAAAGATTCACCATCTCCATCGGCTTCTAAGAAACACCCTGTTCACAGTTCAGTGATTCTCTTCAAGGATGTACGGTATGACGCTGTAGGACATTGGCCAGTCCATTCGAAGTAAGGGCGCTGCAAAAGGATTCTGCAGAATTTAATGTTCTAAGTGTAGTGTAAACCTATGTCTGACTGAACAAAGTAATTGTTTTCTGAACTTCCATTGCAAATGATTGATGGCTCAATGTGCCCTATGTTGACATATGGCCACACCATCAGAAATATTTGACGATCCTATAAGTCCAATGTTGAGATAAGGCAACATGTATCCAATAATAGTAATTTGTAGTGAAATTGAGCTGTTTTGTAATTTTGATGACAAATGTGTGTTGATGCATTTAATGACAAACTGTTTCATGTTCTGTATATCGAATATTCATGTTTTGTTTTATAAACAACCAAATAGATCCATTGTGTTACCCAATGTTGTTGTACGGCAAAATGCTCAAAATGAGTTAAAAATTGTATGTCTTTCCAAAATATTTACAGAAATGTGTTATTAGGTATAATTTAGAGTAAATTTACCACAAAAAATAAAAATTGTTTTTAGTTCCAGAAAATTGGGAATGAAAGGTTTAAGATGACATAGTATTGTTTCAAGCAAATTTTTCTCTGAATTTATTTGTATTTGATAAGATAACATTTTTTCGCACTGACACATGGATTGATAGGTCTACTGGGGAACGCACCATGTATAAAGAAAAACTAGCAACACTGTGACAAGTGCAAGTGATGTATGATGACAGTCTGTACTTGTGTCATATGATTTTGTAAGGACAATGTTATTAAATGTCAAATCCAGTGTGTATGGTGATAACTTTACATTGCACTGTTATCTTCCACTGCAACATCACCATAACCTTGCACACGGATGTTGCAAAAAGCGACTATATGAAAGTCATTATATCTCTGACATTTTGCACCTCCCATAAAAAGTTGAACATTCACATTGCCATGTAATTGTGACTATGCTGTGCTGTAGGAGTTTTAAGTGCCTAAATTTTCTTCTATATTAAAATTTCGACTACCTTCCCGTTCTGACCAGATACAAAAATGTACTGCTTCACGTGTTAGGATTATAAGAATAAGTAACTTGGATATGTGACCTTTATTTTGCCAACTGCAATGAACATCCTGAAAGATGAACTAAGGAATTTCCAAAGAAAACCAGCATGTAGAAAGTGAACAATTTCTGAGAATTGCTTTGCTCCTTGCGATTTATAAACATAGTCCTAGAGCTTGCCAGTTCCTTTCAAATCATGTGAATTTGTATGAATGCTCACTACCACCAACATTTGAGGGAGGTGACAAACAATATGTCCGAAAAGGACAAAAACTGTGTGCTAATGGTTGATGGTAGTTGTGTATGTAGCTGCATTAACTTCAATAGCAGCATCGACATTAAACAGTTTTAACATTTAGGTTAGCTAGAGCATACCACTGTTAGTGCTGTTCACAAGCTATATTTTTGTGCAATATTTGTGTAGACAATGAAAACAACCTCTAGAACGTTATTTTTTTCAAGACACTACATCAACAGATATATTGGTTATGCTCATACCGACCAGTATAAGGGGACTGGAAGACATCATCAGGCTTCATGTTCTTGTGACTATATCATACTGAGGTTCATCGAATGGAGCAGCTATGAGCAGACTACAAAAAACGTGTCCTGAAGGTAATTACAATCCAGTGTATGAAGTAGATGGAAGGAAAATAATGCACTTTTTGACATGCCCCACATACTAATAAATCTCGGAAACATTTTGCTTGTAAGTGACCTTCGGTATGATGAGAGTAAAGTTGAGAAATGCGAGCACATTCAGTGTCACAACCTTTATAAGTATGTGTGTGCGAAATATGTGAACTAAAAAAATTAGAACATTTACATTCAAAGGGCAAAACAAATATACCTTAGTATCAGATAAAAAGAAACTCAAACTGTCATGTTACAGTAGATCTGCTGGCAATGATGGACTTATTTTCCAACATAGTGAATGGCCCTGGTTGTCAATGGAAGATGTGATGTAATGTTTTAGCAAAATCCATCATGAACTTTCACATGATGGATTAAGGTGACGGTGAAAGAAAAAATGGAAATCCCCTCATCATTTTCAACAATTTTAAGTAGTAGTAATTGTTGCCGTTCTTTTTCATCCAGAATATGGATGGAGGTATTCACGTTCCTCCCTGCAATAAAAGATTGGCAGGATACTGTAGCGATGCAACAGTTGTCGACAACAATTCATAGGCTTGGCTTCAAGTACCTCAACTTGAAGCACGAACCTCTAAGAAAATGTATTGCAGTTTTGAGACAGGCATGTGGTAGCAACACAGACACAATATGTGTCCATCTTTGCAGCAGCATTTAAGACAGTTTAGATCAATAATCTTGTGATACAGAAAGATTTTTGCAAGAATTGCCTTGATGATTGATATACTCTTCTTCTGAACGACCAAAGGACCTTATTTAAGGTTATCCAAACCAAATCAGAAACATATACCAACCTAGAAGTAAAAAAAAGTGCATTTCCCATTTGGTGCATGGTCACCGCTCTACAAATCCTTTCATCGATGAACAGTTCAATAAAACCAATACGCAAGCTTCAACATATGTTTATGGTTATACGGTCAGGAAAATGTTATATAAACATTTATGTGTTTCATGAAAGAGGTATTTGCCAACACAAGAAAAAAGTTCAGACCATTGTTTAATAACTTTAAAGTACACTGATGGTCAGAATCATCTAACCTATCCATCAACAGAATATATTAATTTTTATGTCTCAAAAAGCATTTCATAGCAAAAATTTTTCAATCTTACATCTATAGCGGTTTGCCAAATAAAATTAATATATTTATTATGGCAACTATTATATGTTTGTTTTTTAATATGATTTTACTGATTTGTTTACATTTTCTAGTAATTTTAATTTATGCTGCAACAATTTATTTGTTTGCACACCCACTTTTGATGGAATTAATTTACACATTATTGATGGCCCTCTCGCACACTGTTAAATTCACTCACTTTTCCTTGTCTGCAGGAGCAGTCAATTATTTTTAGATATTTGTGACCCTGGTTGCCATACATCTAGATTGCTGGCCTCCCAACACTGCTATCCTGGTTTGTGGCGGACTAGTCCTGGATTTTCACATGTGGGAAATGTAGCGGCCTTCTCAGTAGTCATGTTTTTTGGGGAATTCCATTTACTCTCACCCTTGCACTCCACCGCTGCTCCATCAGCACATTGCTTCACATTCACTGGTGCTGAAGACCTCAGCTATTAACATCACCCTAAATACTTCATCACTTTTCATTATGCTTGAATGCATAGCAGCAGGGAAAACAAGACCAGTATCAAAAACAAGTAGTATCCAGGTATGTTTGTACTGTGTGGCTGAAATGGACAGATGAATATTCATGAACGAACTTTGCTGATTTTGTATAATCTTAACACCCTTGATCATAATTATAACTCATTTTCCAGAACATCCCTATAGGTGTAAGCCCCTAACTAGGAAACCAATTACTGAGAGGGGGAGGTTAATCATTTGTGTATGTTATTCTTTACTTAATATATACGAATAGTACTTGCAAAACAACCGGTAAGCAACACAAAAGTTTTTTTTATTTCGTTATATTTATTTCTACCCAATTGTGAGGCCATAAAAGCAGAAGCTCTATAGAAAGTATAGTGAGCAACTTCCTGACCCAGAACATATGGTGCAGATACCACTTACTTTCTTGAAATCAAGGTTTATTGGTATAGTATTGCTTCCAATTTTACAAGTTTAATGGGTGTGAATAATAATCTTATGTTAAAAAGAAGTAACTAATATGACTTATGCAACAGTAGTGAGACATTTACCCATAAACGTGCCTTACCCTGGACTTGAACCCAGAAAACCTCGCAAAATAAGCTAGTGTGCAATCCACTGCACTACAGAGGTCTGATTTGGAGCATAAACTTCGAATTTAATTAGTCTAATGTTTGAAATAATAGAGTTTACTATCCAAAACCATTTAAAGGACTGTCATTATGAAAATAAGTGACTGAGCCACTTAAAACATGTAAGTTTACATGGCCTACCTTAGTGTAACTTGTGTGAAGAATTTGGTTGTTTAGTCTCCGAGCTATGGGTTAACAACTTTATTTTTGTATTTGATGCTATCGTACAAAATTGCCATAAAAAGAGTCTCTATTTACAATGCTTTTATTGTATAGTGTCTACATAAAAATTTTGGTTCAGTTTGGTTACATGTTTTAATATGCAAAGTAACCTACCACTGACTAACCACTATATAAATTCATAATTTGAGAGGCAACAATTTCAGTGGTGGGTGTGTGTGTGTGCGCGTGCATGTGTGCGTGTGCGTGTGTGTGTGTGTGTGACAGTACTGGTAACAGGTAAAGTATGATTGAAAAGGTTTTATGTTAACAAGTTCTTGTTTGGTTTGAGAAGAAACTATTTAAATTAAATTACATCATTACCAATTTTGTGTTTCTTTGAAGTAACTTCTCTACCACATTGTGTCGTGTTCAAGTAAATTGGCATATAGTCACACAGAGATTACGTTGAACAGATATTTTCTATACTGTCTGTATCAGATGGCAACTTTTGATTTCCAAAGCATCTAAAGCTAAAGGGCGCTTGTCCACGACAATAATTTTCACCTTCTGCCGTTCCGGCAGAACTGCCAGTTCAGTAGTGACTCATTTTGTATGTGAGCTTGTCCACGAGCCGTCATGGCGTTTATAACATTCCGGCTGCCGTGAGCAGCACTGGATTTCCACTGTAGAGCCTGCAGGCAAGCGGCGTGCCGTTTCAGACATGTGGTGATATGTGCGCTTGTCCACGTTCCTGCAAACTCACCGTCAGTGGCCGGATAGCACTTCCTGAGTGCGGTAGATTGTTCATTGTCAAAATGAGTGCAGTATTCATTATATATTGTGATATACTGATTGCGCTGGTTCAGGAACGGCTAGTTCTGTGGGACAAGACTACAGAAGAGTATAAAGACAGGTGGTTGACTTTGAAAGCATGGAAGGACGTATGCAGCCTCCTAAAAGAAGATTTTGAAACACTCCCAGATGCAGAAAGAAACTAAATAGGTAATCAAGTGGTACATGCAAATATACATGGTATTTATTAGCTTATGTTACAGACAAAAAGACAACATTAAATTTTAAAAAATCTGACGTATTATATTTTTCTTGCAATAATAGGGTGATCACTCCGTTATTTTCTAGAAGGGGAGAGGTTTAAATAGTGGTTTCTTCACAGGTTTAAGATCACAATAACACTAATGCCCACAGAATCATAATAAACTCTGCGTCATTTTCAATATTTTGCCAAAATACAATTTAAAGGAATCACCTCCCAATGACTGGAACATAAGTTGATAAACACCCTGTATTGTTATACGGTTTGAGTGATCAAAATCGGGTACGGTGTGTACACTATTATTCCCATCCAAAATATAAACCACAAAAGTAGTACTGGTAAATACAAATAAAGGAAAGTAAGGTAATGGTGTTGATTTTCTGGTGTTCCAACACTGAAAACATGTTGGAACAAATTACACTGAACTTAACATAATCAGTTGTCACTATTTGATGCTGTGTTACGCAAATCTGTCCTGCAATGTAATTCTTCCACGTTCTGAAACAATGTAGTAAGCAAATCTATTTCTAATAGCGTTTGCTACCAAAATACCTCACACTGCTTGTGAATGAGGGAGTGTTGAAAGTTCTGAGTGCTCATCTATGATTGTGTGGACGAAAGTAGTACTGAGTCCCTCTTCTTTATGGATGAAGTTTTTAAGAATACAACATACCATCACCATGTCGACTGTAAGGTCTATAGAAACATTTAATGGCCGGTGAAAAATTCTCCATTTAGTGCTCATTATACCGAAAGCACACTCAATGAAACGTCTTGCTCGTGTTAAGCGGTGATTAAAAACTCGCTTCACATGATCAAACTCTTGGCTACCATAGGGACGAAGAAAATTACTGTTTAATGCAAAAACTTTGACACCTACAAAAACACATGAAAGTTCTTCAGTATCTGGTAGTGGCTTTGGATATGGTATGTTCAGTGTTTTGTCCTGCATCTTTTTCTAAAAAGAAGTTTCTTTAAACACACTTGAGTCGCAATCCTTGCCATAAGCACCGACATCAACATAAATAAAATCATAATTTGTGTCTACAACTGCCATTAGCACCAACTAATAATAATCTTTGTAGTTAAAGATAATTTAGCTCACTCTTAATTCTTTATAATTACTAACGCTTAAACGGCTAGTCCATATTTCTGCTCATGAGTTATTCTGTACAAACCACTCTTTTTAAAATATTTCCTTGTTGTCGTAAAGTGCATTTCTCAATAACATTTTGCTAATTAAGCTAATTCTTGGGTACCAGTTTACCTAAATCTCTTGTATTAAAATCATGTATAGCCTTGTTAAGATTCCCTCATGTGCAAAACGTTACTGTTTAATGTATTCACGTTATACCTGTTCTTTTTCACTGTTTACCTTTTTGTAACTTACCTTTGTTCATATTGTCAGTTTGTTAATTGTTCACCTAATGCAATTCAACATATTGTGGAAACTTTGTATAGCCAGTGTCATGTTACTAGAATCTTGTAAACCTTGCCAGTCATTCGCAGAATGTCACGCTGTCCGACCACCCACCGACGTCACAACTACCTTTGCAGAACCTTTCTCTGCCCATGAGTCAACCGACTCCAAAGTCATCACTGCTATTCACAGCACTGTCGAGTTTTACTCTGCACGATACCACATCACCTTGCTGCTGGTCAGCGCGTTGAAGCGTGCTGCTCTTCTAGCTACCTCAGAGCTCACCTGCTGTTGACTCAAGTTTGAGTACTGCTTGCACCTCGTGCTGGCACATCTTCTGAAATTAGGTCACTTACCGATTGGCAACCTAGGAATAGCACTTCAGGCCCTAGTCAGGGTACAGGCTGGTTTATGTGTGTGTAATGAGCAATCAATAAATAGGCCTAAATCAACTTGGATGAGCTGTCATTCACACACACACTCTCTCTCTCTCTCTCTTTCACCTTGCTCCCGCAATCTCCTGTTTCGCCACTAATCATAGCAACACTTGTAGGGAAAGTCACCAGCCGAAACCTCATTCCCTACCTTGGGCTTTGGGAACTGTCTTGATGCGGAGCTTGGAAAGCCAGCCTTCCTTGGCAAAACTAGAGCAGTTGTCACTGCGGACTATCGCCCCTCCAGTACATGCCTTGTTTCACCAGCGACGTTTCATTCACCAGTACACTTGCTGGAGAATGATCGGCCAACCCCCGACAAGGAGACTTGTTTCTACGTGATGCTTGGGTCCGCCAGCAATGTCCCGCTCGCCAAGTAGCCATGAAAACGGAAGCCTCTAAACCTTATACTGTAACCTTGGGTCTGCCAACGACATCCCACTCACTAAGCCACCAGACTGAAGGTCACTAGTCCAGGCTACCTACCTTATGCAACAGCCAACACTTTATCCTCCATCAGGCCGTGGCTACCCCTTTTTGAACACACACTATCTTCCTATCTGTTGTCACCATCCCTCCCCCTTATACCTCACCATAGGGCTGGGCAGAGTAAAGCAGCCACGCAGGGGCTAGCTCTGGCTGGGGTCCTGGAGAGTAGAGATTCAGGTGTCAGCCACGTATACACCTGGAAGGAGGAGGCTGCTTGCCAGAGAGGGTCGTCTACCAGTTCGTCCAAGCTGTTGCAGTCTCCTTTGGCACGTACCCAGCACCATGTCACTGCTCTCACTGAAGAAGCAGACTTCCTTCACACGTCTAGCCAGCACCGACAAAGTAGTGTGATGCTAAGTATTAGACCTGGGTACACCCCTACGCATGCTCCAACTTGACCACCTCTAACCAGTGCACCTCCTAAGACCCAGTGCCAAGTTATCGAAGAGGGCAAACCCTACACCACAGGCAATAAGAACAACCCCGTAGAAGCTGCAACCATCATTCTCAATTGTCTGGGGAAGAGCCATGGTGCCGCCCCCCAGCAGCTGGAACCAGTAAGGATGTGCTTCAAGCCTTTTTCTAGGCACCCAACATGGAGGCCATTGAAGAAATACCAGCCATCTGCCAGCTTTCTCAAGACCGACCAGGAAGCACCTGAGTAAAGCCTCTTTGGGCCTCTACAGAACCACCACTAACTTCACTGCGGGGAGTCAACATAAACACCCCATGTGCCCAGTTTCCAAAAACTGCACCAGAATGGCCATACCAGAAGATGTAGCCAACACTGAAAGGAAAGTCTACTCCCTAAAGTAATGCCTTGGAGCAGGATGCTACTTTATCACATGTGCACATTGTGATGCTGCCTTGCACTATGTATACCTAGAAGGGAGGACCAGGAGAGACCCATCCAAGGACTGGAGTACAGATGATGGAACTGCAGGGTCAGACATGGGCGTCAACACCGGGGGGGCATTGCCCTCTCCAAGTGTCTGGCAGATGAGGGCAAGGGAGTCAAGCTCATCCCTTGATTAAGACAATTTTTAAAAACTCATAGCTGCTTTTTGGTCAGTTTAACCTAATACTTTTCATTTATCTGCAAGGATTTTTCACTCATTTTGTCATATTCTATTACCGTGCAAGCAGACAGTCATATTCCAACAACATGATATTTCAAGGATTCAAGTGTGTGACAATGACAAAGGTGATAATACCTCACCTTACCCTGATTCCTGAAAAGTATTTGTATGGTGGTATTTCTATCTGCTCATGTCCTCTGCTTCTCTCTGTTGCATTCTTTCTTGGATCTCAGCAACCATCCATTATTAGTCTATTGCCCACCTCAAGCGGACAGCAGACGCTTTAATCTCTTAATACTTTGCTAGCTTCATGCCCAGCCAGCAAGAAGTCTTGTTGAGTTAGTATTCCAGGACCTGCAGTGGAGGGCCGTCATACGAACCGAATACTGTGTCTTAACATCCAGCTCACAATGAGCCATATAGATATTTTTTAAGAGTGCTGCAAGAAGATGCCAGACTATTACATCATTGTCAGAAATGTGAAGATAAAAATGTTAAGCACAACCATTACATGGTTATATTTTATCAACAGAACTAGACAATGCAAACAAGTACAATTTCGAATGTATAAAGTTTTGGTTGCTTGCTCTAAATATTATGGAAAAATTATTTCAAATAAAAATAATGGCAAATAGATTAAGGAACCAACATTCTACGTGCTTATATTGCATATGGCTGTATTAATGAAAATTCACATTCAGTGTAAACACTTATCAATAACATGCTAACATTTTTTCTTAAAACGTGGAGTCTACTAGGTCTTTCAATGCTGTACACTATGACGTACATTACAGTTTGCATTGTTTTTCATGAACGAGTGCAATCTTATATTGAGCTATCGCTAACTACTCATGTTGTGTTAATACGCTTTCTTGGTGTTGGCACTATTAGTCTTACAAACAAAATTAAATATAATGTAAATTTATATGTTGGGCACCCAGGAAGATATTTTTACTTACAACACCACTTGTAATAAAATGTGTTGTAGCTCCTTTCTTGTATTTAACAGTTATAAGAACAAAATAAAACATACACATAAATTTAGGTATGGTATATGTGCCTTGAAACAGAATCCATGAAGCATTGCAGATGTCACTGCGATGCTTGTACAAAGCATCACTACCTCTTTTCCATTAAGAAATGAACATGTTTTTCAGCCTGCAAACAGCCAGAAGGGCATAATGCTTCAAACTATGAACCAGTGGTTTTGGTGATGAAAAGTACAAGGCTATATTCACTACAGTTTGCAGTACAGATAGCATGCGCTATTGCCAGACTCTCTACCCCATTATGACATTTAGAAGATCGCTTGGTTGAAATTGTGTGTGCGTAAATAAAACACTTATTTTAAGAAATCTACACTCTTATCTTAAATTGAAGGATTCAAATGCTCACTCGATAAAATGTGTATGGAATTTTTCAAGTATAACATAATCCTTCGTGTAAACAAGCAAAATAATTCATTGTAATACAGAAAACGTAATTATAACACAATAATTTTTTTTTAGTAATCTAATCATTAATGCCTTTTAACCGTTACTACTATCGCTGGCCAAAGTTGACACTCCTTCAATAAGACACACACACAACCATCATGTTCTTCAGTTCTTTATGAAAATTTTCGTTTCAGTTTGATGTTCTGATTTTACTTATGCAGACCTTGTTATTGTATTGTTTTAAATCCTTCCTTACTATTAAGGCTTTTGCCTGGCCTGGTGGCACTTAAGATGTGCTGCAGTAGCATGTTTGAAGTAACTGTTTTTCTTCAAAAGAATTTAACGTGATTTCAATATGTTTATACATTTCAAACTGATGAATGTGACTTTTTTTCATCATACCACACCAAGTGCAAACATTGTTTCTGAAACCTTTACCATAGCTAAAAACTCCTTTTTCATACTGCTCTATCTGTGAGATTCATTCGAAACTTACAAAAGTAATAGGGTCACAGTTTAAAGTCCCATAGTCGCACGCAACACGACAAACACTGCACACCAGCTCAGAGCAGTGCACGTAGAGGTGATACAGCGCTAGATGTGCCCCACTCACAAAAATACACCTCTCAAAATGTGGCAACATTGAACTTCTTTCCCTGCATTTTTGTTTGTCTTTTTGAAAAGTACCTGTGTACATTCAACTTCAATATATTTTGTCCCTTCCTTTGTAGACTACAAACGTAGCTCATAGTTTTATTTATGACATTCACTTTGGAGAGTTCAATTTTTGCTATAGGACACGTAAAAGAAGAAAATGTGTAATCCCGTAGGCCCTAACTGAAATTTAATGACTTTTTTTTGTATAGTTACCAACGATAACAGTGAGACTGAAGTACAAACTGGTTAGTTGGGCGTAACATATAACATGACTCCGTATGTGGAAACTTCCACTTCCAATCTTTGTTCCTAAAAACTGTAAAAAAAATACAAAATGATGGTGAAAACTAATAAAAATATAAAGATTGACCATAAAACATGTCCCACGATGGTTCTGCAAAGTAGTTTTCTTGCGTGGACATGAAAAAAAAACTGCATCTGACACAGAAGTTCATGCACACATGTCTAGTTCAGGCACTGATTTCATTGTCACTGTCTCACCTAACTGCTTGAGTCCACACCTTGCCACCAGGAGTGCTGCTAGTGAGCAACATGTTGGAGCGCCGCACTGAGTGACATGGTAGCTGGCGTGATGTCACTTCCAGCAAAAGAAGCTTCCAACGTAGATTATTTGAAAATGTTGTGGAATACTGTAGTACAATCCTTGTACAGGGATTGACTGTTCATTTCCAGCCACCCCTATAGGGACATTGTCTTTCCACTACATATACTTGGGGCGTTGGCAGCCCCTGAGTCTTCAGAGAAAAGATAAATAGACAGAAAACTTTTAGACATTATTAATTATGGCCCATCAGGCTGATAGTAGCGACATACTTTATGTCCGGTAACAGGATTTGCAGGCGCAATATGTGTGCTTGAAAACATGAATTTGTCCAATTTTCAAAGTTCAAAGAAAAGTCGGCAATTAATGTTAAAAAAAGTTCATATTTATCTAGTTTGCCGAGGTTTTGGGGAAAAACACTTTTAAAAAAAGTACCTTAAGATAAATGGAATTTTTATGGTAAAAGTTTTGTAAACTTTTAAAAATACTCACATGAGAGTAACGGCAAAAAAATTTTTATTGTGAAGTTCAGCCATATAGATGACAATTTATGTCACACATTCTCTAGTCTGTTTAAAACTTTTTTATAAAGTTTTTAAAGGAATTTTGTGCCATGTTTGGCATGGCAAGAGTAATTTGTAAAATTAAATGAATGTCTTTTAAGATGACATTATGGCATGCAGGAGAAACACAAAAGTTTTATCCAGTTGCTTTCGCAGTTGCTCCGAGAGGCATGGGAAGAAGTTCTTGAGAGCGAGGGGATAAATGATCTCAGAAAAAAGGTGCAAGCACTCGAGAGACGTAATCACAGGGGAGTTAACACTGCAGGAGTTGGTGCGGATGAGATCCATCCACTTGTTAAATCTCTTAGATACTTACCCCCCGAGTTGTCTACTAAAATCCCGCGGTTGGTTAATACCAATTTATCATCAGTAGTGCAGTTTTTCGTAGCAGTAGCATTTAATTCAATATTAGCATTAAATTTCTGCCCTAGGCAGGTGTTGTATACTACTCTTACCTTTAGAGTACCACAGATGTGATAGAGCCAATTTTTTGTAAGGCCCATGAAGAAAATTGGAAAATTATGCAGTTGATCAAAACCTGTATGAATCAAGTAGCAAGTGAAGTAGCTATTGCCAACCTAAGGCTAAAGTTACTAGAAAAGAAATAATCCCAAAGTCAGTAAATGTAGGACTTTGTGCACGAAGTAGTAGTATTGGCACGTATTTTGGGATACTCCTGTGCAGAGGACTATTTTACCCAAATAATATTTTATAATTTACTCCCAAAAATAATAATTTCTTTGCCTTTGCCACCAAGCCTTCATCTATGTTACAGCTTTTGTCCTTGGTAATAGATGTGTAGCGTACCTTGAGAGATTGTTCATTAGAACAAATGGGTAATAAAATAAAGGCTGCAGAGAAGGAAATAGAGAAAGTAGCACCCTCTTAAGAACTGTATTGTTTGTAGTAAGAACAATCATAATGCCAAAGATTGTTTTCATACAAATTCTGTTTTTTTGGTGACCCCAGCTTACAATCTTAGCAAAGGAGTTAAGACCATTTCCTGGTATTCGCAAACAGGGAAAATAAGTGAAAGTGTAGGGAAGGAAGATCGTTTGAAAGAAATAGTATGCTTTTTCTGTAAGCAAAAGGAGCATGTTAAAGCTAAGTGTCCAATGAGGGAAAAGGCAATAGGGGAGCACTGAGTGAACAGGTTGGGTTGAGAGGAAGTACGGGCTGCTTTATGTACCAGTTGTAATTGCCGATCAGGTTATGGTAGCTGCCCTTCTTGATTCAGGTGCCTTATGTATTTTTTTTGTAATGGTGGACAGTAGGAGTTCAAACATGTGTTAGGTGTGTGGAAAAAAAGGTTAAAAACGCGGAAAAAAAGTATTTGCTGTGACAATAAATGCAATAGATGGTTCCATAAAAACTGCATGAAGCTAACCAAAATGCAGTACAAGAAACTGGCTACAAATGACAACAAAAAGTGGTGCAGTACAGGTGCAACGCAAATCCCAGGGGCATGGGATAGCAGCCACGAACGCCGAGGGCGCAGTGATTTGGAAATAGACACCAAGTCTTATGTTTCCGCAGGGCTTAAAAAGGAAGATGGTGCCACATAAGGACACGTGCACACACGAGACACCTAATTAAAAGCCTTAATGCCCCAATATAAACATTGCAAGTGTTTTCTCTAATTTTCATTCTCCCTTGTTACCATACCAATCTCATTTCATCTTTCTAGTGCATGTGTTTTGTTCAATAGGACAAGGGTTATTTTTGTAGACAAGTCAGCACAGTAAGTTTGAAGTTTTGTATGCGAAGTGCCATGTGCCATGGGGTGTGCCCGCCAAGTCAGCCGCCACACTGTTTTTTCCAAGTCAGTAATTGTTCTTCTTGCAAAGGGGTTGTGCAACTTGTGCTTGCACCGCCAGCTGCGCTGATCTGATGTAAATATTTTGAACTGCTGCTCCACCTGCGATTGCCTTTGCTTCCTCTCCCCTCCCATTTTCCCGCCTACCTCTTAGCTACCCCTACCCCTTCTGCGCATGCACGAGCAACAGTGATGTGATTGGTTGGTATATTTTTTGGCTGGACGATGCTTGCTTTTGAGCAAAGCTCATCATCTTCTACTCAGGTCTGCTTAGCGAGAATACCTCTCTGGTATTTCTGCTCATCGGTCCACTATGGACTCTGTTCAAAAGCCTAAACCTCGCTAGTATTTGAGCGAGCTGAAATGTATCCAGCAATGCACGATGAGGTGGGTTCGTGACATGTTGTAGCAATTTTCTGGTAATTCGAGATGGGGTTTTATGTGAGCACTATATTATTTGCATTCTAAATTCTGTTTGGTTTATCATGGTGTTTTCAAAATTTAAGATTAGATTAAATTGTAATATGTGGTGCCCATAGTACCTATTCTTTGAAACGTTTTCATGATAAGTAAACTTTAAACTCTTTGCTGCAAGTCGCCTGAAAAGTTCATGGTATTGAATTGGGACCACATCGACTTGCGCTTATTTGAGAGCTTTAAATAACCCACCTGCAAGTGCATTCATTTGGAATTGTCGGTGCTTGAATAGCTTTAATAAGTTTTAATTTGTATTTTTTCAATGGATTGTGAACGTCTCATTTTTAGGTCAGATGGGCTTTGGATAGGCTAAGGCGCCCCATTTGACAGAAGAATTTTTTAATCTATGTAAAGTTTGGCTGTTTAATATTTCTAAGCATCAACTTTTCCTTTAGATTGAATTAAACGTTCATAGTGGTACTTGAGAGTAAAGATTCACCTTTTGTAACTTGAATTATTTTAATTGAGAGGCGTAAGATGTTATGATTCTAATTTATTTAATCTTTGTTGCTGCTTTCAAATGAGTATAGAGTGAGAACTCATAACATATTTATAATGCTTTGTTTGGGATTCATTTCAGTCAATTTATATTTTTAATGTATATTTTTTAGTCATTTTATTAGAGTGCCCTGCTTTGACGGCCATTTGGTGCCAGGGTTGCCCTTTTAAATGTTTTTAATATTAATAAAATTTGGTAAAATCTGTGATCTGAATAAATGGAAAACTGAATAAACGCAAATTTAAACTGAATCTGTTTGTGCTCTTGTGCTCAGCACGTTACATCATGGCTCGCAGTTTCACGCGCTCTGGCAGCATTCAACTTTGTCTCAATCATTCTTCAGCAATAGACTAATTACTCCGGAACCATTTATGTATCAGCCGCCCCTCGCACCACCCAGTGCTTGCATTGCCTGGGTGGACTTCATTTTTTCAATTAATCCATTTTGACCAATGTCTGTATATTTCTGTTTTCCCCATGATGACGGGCTAACCTCAGCTGCAATGCAAGGTGTCTCAAACTGTGATGTGTAGAGAGAACACCACATAAATGCGTAGTGATGTCAAAATACCACTTCTGTTTTATTTCGGTTGCTGAGAGGCATAACAGGCCTATCTTGCCAATTTTACCGCTATCATGCAAGTGTATTATACAGTGTTTTAAAAGGGTCAAATGTATTTACAACGTAAGTAAAGTGTCGTATGGGCATGTTGGGAGGCCAAATATCCCACCGTGCAGTTAGCAAAGAAACATAATTTCAGAGGAGTACAACAATCCCTGGAGGGATTACGCAGTGGTCGTCAGCCGAACAGCCCTGAGGAGAACAAGTCAGATTTACAGACATCACAACATTATTTGTAATGTCTGGCGCTCCGGGTAAAAAAAATCCAAAACCTGAACTTTACCAAAATTAATATTCACAGCTCCTCAAACCTAACCTGAAACCACATCATAATATACATGTAATTACCTAATATGTTGATGATTTCTCGATTTTTTCTAATAATGATGCAGAAACGTACAAATTCATGAATAAACTGTTTAAGAATTTTTGTCTTAAGAACTCGGGGGAAGTCAAATTCTGCCTAGGAATAAATTTTCAAAAATATGAGAATGGCTTGAAAAATCCACTTAAGAAATTTATTAATCAAATTTTTAAGAGCTTTAATATGGTGGATGCAAAGAGTGCGAGCACTCCTTTGAAGCTGAACTGCTATCTAGACAGATAATTCTAGCAATGAGAAGTCTTCTAATGTTCCATACCAGTCCCTTTTTGGTTGTCTTGTGTACGTGGCCATCACCAGCAGGCCTGTTGTTGCCTATACTGCCAGTTACCTCAGTCATTTCAATAATACTTTCAAGATGGAACATTGGGTGGCTGCCAAAAGAGTGTTACGGTACCTAACTCTTTGAAGAGTGCTGGTAACCAACTACCTATGACGCATTTGTTGGGGTAGTTGTTAGTTCTGATAACAACATTTATATTATTGCTCCCACTACAAAGGTGGCAGTATTCCGTACACACGGTTTATCCACGACCCGCTAGATGGCATGAAGTATACTTTCAAGTGTCCTGGCTGCATGCTTTCATTGTGAGTGGAAGTTGGGTGCAGAGAGGGACCCATTTTATTTACTGTTGTGTTTGTTATTATTTTGCAAGATATTATAATATTCTGGGTGAGTAATTGTTTTATTATATTAAGTAATCACTCAGGGAATACATGGAAGTATTTTTGTGTAACACCAAACTTTTATTTTATTCAGATACCAATTTCCATTGAGTCAGTTGTGCTAACCCCTGCCCTTGATTAACATCACTTATGGCTTGGCAAAATTGTTTGTCAAATGAAGAAGTGTATCGTTTGCCATTTGAAGAAATACCTTCCGACAATGTCAGTGAAGCGGATCCTGATGATACTCACAGTGATCCTACTTTTGTAAATAATACTGTAAATGATACAAGTAGTGTTAGACATACTTTCCATGACATATCAAGTAGCAGTGATAACGAAAGTAATGTTCCAACTGTAGCTGATTACGTTCCTAGTGCAAATCCCTCATCAGTGACAACTAGAGCCAGCAAAAAAGTGTACCTTAAGTTCCAGTCTTTACATCAAAAAGTGATGTGGATCAAAGAATAAAGGCCAAACAAAACCTCAGTCCTGTGGACTCGTTCCTTGAGTGTTTTAAACAAATCTGCATGCAACACAAGGTAAACCACTTGTTCCTACAGATATATCAGAGTTCAAAACATTTATAGGAATAAACCTTTGCATGGGTATTACTGTAAAACCAAGTTACAGAGATTATTGGAGCACAGAACTAAAGCTGTGAAAAAGCTACATGTCTCAACTAATGCCTGTGAAACGATTTAGCTTCTTAGCCACTTGCACTTGAATCACAATGCTCTAGCTCCCGACAGATACAGTCCAAACCATGACAAACTTAGTACATTCCTTGAACATTTGCAGGCCGAATTATTGTATTGGTACAAACCACACCAAAAACTGGCAATAGTCGAATAGATGGTGATGTTCAAAGGGTTATCGACTCTGAAACAATACATGCGGGACAAGTCCATAAAGAGAGGATACAAGGTATGGATGGTGTGTGATGAATGATCAGGTAAGAAACAAAATGCACTAGAAGTAGGGTTGGGTTCCAGAGTGGTCGAGACTTTGACAGACAGTCTGGAAGGAAAGAATCACATTTTGTATATGGACAATTTTTATTTATTGTATCTTCTCTTCAGCAGCTTAAGGTCTACCAAACAAATATATGCCTGCGGGACTGTAAATCCTAAAAGGAAATACTTGCCAAACCTAAAACAACAAAAGCAGCTTCAAAGAGGAGAATTTGAATACAGAGTAAGCGATAATGATGTAGCCATATACAGATGGAAAGATAACAGGGCAGATAATATGATATCCACTTGTCATGACCCGGCAGAAGTCCTACTGAAAATCAAAAGGGAAAAGATGGAACATTAAAAGCAATTAATTGCCCCACCGTGGTCAAAGACTATAACACAAACATTAATTTTGTAGATTACTTTGACAGACTGAAGGTAGACTACGTTATCAACGGGAAATGCAAGAAATGGTGGATGAGATTTTTTTCCTATTTTGTAGATGGTGGTGTAACAAACACCTTTGTTTTGCACTAAAAGCTTCAAATGGAACACATAACTAACAAAAACTTTCGACAGAATGTGTATGAAGGTATGCTTGCCACAAGAATAGTGTCAGTCTCGCAGCCACTTGCATTGCAAGTAAAGGGAAGTCTCCAGTTGCGGTCAGCTCTCACGTTTTGTGGATAAAGTATCCGCACGGAAAGCAAGCACCAGACTATAACATCTCGAACATATGCTACCTCCAGCACAAGGAAGAACCCAGTGCGTACTGTGTGGATAGGCACTGAATGTAAAGTGCCACTGTGTTTGAAAGCTAGAAAGGAATGTTTTAAAAAGTATCATATATGGCTGAATAATCAAATGTTCTGCTTTTTACAGGAAATGAGAATGATTAATCATAAACGCAAGTTGCTATTTCAACAGCTCCTTGCTTGCCTTCAAGTTCATTCCACAAATAACACACCCTGTCTTGATTGGCCAAGCTGTAGACACCGCTAATTTTTGCAAGTAAAATATTTGTCCACGGGGGTCCTTTGGGAGTATTTAAAACAGCCTGCAAATCAAAATTAAAGGCACAATAATGAACATATGTTCATTATCGTTTGCAGCCAAATTTGTCTTTGTTGTGTTCTTGGAAGGCCATTTCTTCTTTTTCTTATGTCTATCATGCTCTTTTCTTTTGCTTATCTCCTTCTGTAAATGAATTATAAGCCAGGCATTTGCGAGGTTGGTCCTTCTTTGGGGGAAAAAAACCAAAATTATACTCATTAAAGATTGTTCTCTACTTAGCACGGGACACAAAAGGCAAATGTTTTTCTTTACAATCTGCCTGGAATTCCCGGTGCATTATAGAAATATTTAAACTAGAATCTAAATACTTTCTTGTGCTCTTCTGTCTGCAATAATGGGATTCGACACAAGGATATCCCAGAATGTGCTGTCGGATACGGTTCTCGTCTTCCAAAAATGTATTATGAGGGGTATGTTTTCCTTGACTGTCAGGTTCAGAGATACCATATTTGCATTTTCCAAGAGAAATTCTCATCAAAGCATCTGTAATATTTAGGGTTGCCATAAAAAATTCACGACATTCACGTCTCTTTTCATGGCCTATTTCAAAGGTGTATACATAAGTATACTGCCTTCTGCTTTTTTTTTTTTTAGTTGTCCGGTTGTTCGACTCTTTACCTTCTGCTCTATGAGACTAGCAATAAAGTGCAGTTGATTATCAGAGCATTCCATACCACGAAAGGCAGTATATAAAGCAAACCAAGCAAACCTCTCTTCCTCGTTCACTAACTTTGAACACTTATGTCTATGTTTACTCTCACAGGGTACCGGTAGCAATTGCCAACCTGGTTGTTCTACTCCGGAGGTTCCAATGTAAGGTTCTCGACGGACTCTCTTCATTTTCCTCATATTCTTTTACCACTTGCTACTATCACCTTTTCTTTTCTTCTGAACACCAGTAAATCAATTAAAGAATTCATAGCAAAAAGCTCATTTTGTAATTGTGGTAGTTAGTTCACAGTTAAATCAACGCTTTTGAAAGACCTGCTTTAGTTTTTTCTTTCAGCCCATTGTGTATTAAGTGAACCCATAATGGTGGTAAGCAATTACACAATCATTTAGTAAGATGCTTATACAAACCAAACAAAACTTAACTTTTCTAAATTCGCTGCCAAAACTTAAGTCAATACTGACATTACAATAAATGCAGCTATGGGCATGGTGTTTTACCATAACTTGGTTGCAAAAGTGTTGACATTCATGTGCATTTATAATAACATACTCACCATCATCTATTTCTGCAACACTTTTGTCGGTTACTTCATTATTTAAGTCTGCTCCGGGTGAAATATTTCCAAAGTCTTGATTGTTACTAACATTTTCATTATTGGATGTGTTGTTACAATCCTTGGCTATTTCTGACTTCTTGGTGATATTCTTGTTTCCTTTGTTTTCCAGTTCTGCAAAATAATAATGATAATAAAACACAAGTGCATAAACAACAATTATTTATTAAATTGCCTTAAAATACAACACAAGTAAAACTTCATCTCCACTTCATGTTCTGCATTTTTCCCTAGTTCCTCCACTTTGTGTTCGACATTTCCTTTCGTTCCTCCTCTTTTTTTTCGATGTTTTTTTTGTGTTCGTTTGTAAACATCACTTTCACTACTCCTGAAACTTGTAATTGGATTGTATTCATCTGTTGATGTTTCTATGTCGTTTAATGGATCCTCTGATTCTGCACCATCTGTAAGTGTTAAAAGAAATAAACATTAAATTTGTAAAATACAAAACAACTCTTCCTTATGAAATTATGCCTTAACACATACCTGAATTAGAAAATAATGATGTTTGTATGGTTGCACCACTGGACGAAAGCTCAGGAAATGAACTATTTGTTAACATACTCTGGGCCATACTGATAATCTTTTGTGTACGTTCACTCATCATGAAAGCCAAACAGCAACTCTGTTAAATGGTATTGGGAATACAATACGTTTCACATTACTGTCTCACAGTATAGTCGCCAGCTGCTTGTGAACCATGACATTGTCACCAAACACTTTGCAGATATGACTGGTATAGTATTACAGTTCGCAGTGCCACTTACACTAAAGCGTACATAACAAACACTTGAGAGTGTGACAGGGTGAGTGAGTCACTATTATTTAAATACCTGCAGTATGTGACCTATACTAGTTTCATAAAAATAAGCTCATGCTATCTAGTGTTATTAAATGTTAAGTACTTGTAATTTCATAATAATGAATGTGATGAATTCATGTTCTCATTAACATTTTGCACTTTCTTCAAAAAGCCAAAATCGTGAATGTGCCACATTCGTGATTTTCACTTAAAAAGAACACAAGAATTAGAGTCGATTTCACGAATGTGCCACATTCCTTCTTTTGGCATAACAAATAACGCAAATGTTCCACTTTCATGTAAAATAAACTTGCAATTACTGCTACAGGAATAACGATACGACATTCGTATTTATAGCAAAATATAGATCATTTGAAATACATGCAACCTATGCACTTATCTCGTAAAAGCGATTTGTGCACATTTGTGGTTTTGACATATGACGGATGATAAGTGAGAAAGATGGTAAATATAAAAAATAATTTTTGTAAAAAAAACTTTTGTGTGGAAGATGTTAAAGAAATCGTAATGCAAATTTTTATGGGTTTTTAATATAAAGGTAGAGTGAACATTCCAGAAGTTTGTAAGAGTTGTTTTTCTCGTAAGAGTTTATGTTTTAATGGTACTTTTACTTAACCATAGGCATTTCAAGAAGTATGGTTGTATGGAAATATACGAGATTGTGCATTGATCAAACTGATCAGAGAAAAAACTGTATATTGTAAAGAAAAATTTTGCTATATTAATAATTTTGACGCCGGCTGACAGCCAGCGGCGATAGAGCCCATGATGGCGCTCACCATGCACGTGTCCCGCACGTGCGCAAAGAGGCCAATAATTTTGAACTTTCACAAAAATTTTGTTTTCGGTGTAAAATGTATTCTATTGTATTTGCAGAGTTTAATATGTCTTAAAATGTGTTCAAGTGTTTGTTATTATTTTTAAATTGTTTGGTTATAAAATTCAAAGTGACCGCAGTACCGAGATTAAGAACACAATATTCTTGCATGAACGCCGTCATAAAGAGACACGAATAATACTGAATTTCATCAGAAAATTGTAGAAATGTAAAACAATATTTAATTTAATTTGTGCCATTTTATTTTAATAATAAAATAATTTTACTCGGCGTGCATAGCACATCCGTTTATGTGAACCCCGTAGGCGGCCATGGCAGGTCCGTGTGACGCTTGTATCTGTACAGTCTGTCGAGGAGGGCCTGCAAGGTAAGACACTGTCACGTACGCACTGTAACTTTTGTTCACCGATTTAAGTTTTTATGGTTAATTTTGTTTTCCGGTTAACCTTTGCTTGCGTACGTTTTTGCCAGACATTTTCCCCAGCATTATGCTTCCACTTTATTAACTTCTTGTACCCTTGCAGCATTTTTAACTTAATCGAGAAGAAGGAGAAGAAAGATGTCTGAGAGGTCACGCGACCTGCACAACTTGAATCAGTCGCCATCCGCCCATATTTATGGCATTTCATTCTAACTTCTGCATTATTACTACGTGAAAATTTAAATCTTGTCTTTGCATACGCCATTGTTGCATTTTGAGAGCTTATTTATGTAACATTGTATGTGCAATATTTATTTCAGGGTTCTATGTCAATTTTGTTCAGGATTCAATGTATTTTTCACAGAAATTGATGTTTTTTGTACTTGACCACACTGTCACATTGTTTGATTTTACCGCCACATTGTTTGATTTTACCGCCATCAGGCATGTTACATGCCTGTAACCACTTCAATTGTAAAGAGAATAATTTTCTCAGCATGGATAATCTTTTGTCTGGCTTTAATTTGTCATTTCCACACAGAAATATTGCAATTTCACCTGCACCACATGACC
Source organism: Dryococelus australis (assembly GCA_029891345.1). Classification (NCBI taxonomy): domain Eukaryota; kingdom Metazoa; phylum Arthropoda; class Insecta; order Phasmatodea; family Phasmatidae; genus Dryococelus; species Dryococelus australis. Next base: position 197,433,935 of record CM056995.1, on the reverse strand, counting down.
CGCTGCGAACTTCATCTAGCGGCATCTGTGCCACCTAAGCTTGTTTTTACACATGTGTGTGTTTATTGTGAATATTCATCTCATGTCCCATCTTGTTTCATGTATCATTCAAGGGTTTATGTAAGTTTGTAATTAATGTACGGTGTAATTATTTCCATCCTAGCTGGCTCTGTGTATTGGCCGTCACCACACTACCCACGTGCTGGAGGGCGAGCCCCGACGAGTTTGCATTAGAGATGCAGAGTAGTTACACATGATAATATGTAATAAGGGTTTCATTTGTAATTCACCGTGTCCTGTCTTCAGGAAAAAAACGTCAGTCCACCCCCTCGGCTCAGTCCTCTTCCCTTGGGAAGGCAGTGCTTTCACGCACCTTGGTGAGATCATCCATCTAGACGTGCACTAGAGTAATTGTAGGCTGGGGAGCACCCAAGTGGAATTGGCTAGTTATGACTGAGATAATCATAATTTCACTGGCATGTAGATGTGTATGCAAAATAATATCAAAATAAGTCTACAGTGAACTTCACTCTTTCATTCAGTAGTGACAGTGTCCTAGCCACTTACATATTGTTTATTTCGAGTGATATTTAGTAAAAGTTTAGTATCAAGTGTTTGTAAGTACGCATGGGTGAGATGGACACACAAAACCCACAGCATCCCTGAGAACCCTGAGTCTCAATAGTGCTGTGATTGGGAAGCACCGCTGGCACCCAAATTACCATAAAAATTTTTTTCCATCGTTCTTCTCATGTCTCACCCGACGGCGTCAATTTGAATTGTTTTAAGTCTGTGTAAATTGACACTCATCCACTCAAGAAAGTATACTATAGACAATTACAATACCCACTCTGCTTATTGGTATATGTTTATGAGTAATTTGTCACACGTCTCAATTGGTTATGCCTGATGAGTGTCAACAGAAACACTGCTCTGGCAAAAAAGGAAGAATTCGTAAATTAAGTATTGAAAAGATTTTCAGCAAATCCAACAATAGTGTGATATTTCAAAAATTTCTACTTAGCTGCCAGCAAGGTTCTTTTAAGATTTTAATGTTTATCTTTTTTCTTTTTACTAATTAATTTGGTATAATTAAAGTAATGAAATTTAAGACAATTGTTGAGGTATTTTATTATGAATCTACAACGAAACATCATGGTGAGTGTGTAAGCTACGTTTCTTTTCCCATTCACAAACCCTGCCCCTCTTAACATAAATCTTGGCTATGCCCCTGATAGTGAAGATAGATAATTTAATGCTGTAAATACTAGCTGTGTGAAGAAATTATCAATCAAACTTAGTTCATTTGTTTTTATTAAGATCTCCATCCTTCACGAACTCCGATATGCCCCTCAGAGATCTTGTAACAAAATTAAATTCTATTGAATGTTCTCTTATTTTTCAGTTAAAAATAAAAATTAAAACTTTGGTGGCAAATATTTGTATGTATAACTCCCAAAATCTAGAAGCAGGCTGATCAATTCCTTAAATAGCTGATTTTGTAGCTGACTGATACCATTTTAGTCACCTAGGCTTTTGCCAAATTAACTAACTGCTGTTTTTAAATTAACTCTATAGAAGGTTCTGGTAAAATATTGCGATGAGTTAATATTTCAGACCCCTATCCATGTTAACAAAAGGTGTATATGTTCCTATATGTAAAAAAACATGAGTAATTTGGAATTATAATTAATTTCAGTGAATGTGAAATATAATGAGGTATAATGATAGGAGAACCTACATTTTTAAGTTTATGCTTGTTATAAATTTAGCCTTTAATCTCTGTTATGCATAGGGCAAAGTATTTGAGTATTTTCTTCTGTTTGAATATGCTCTGTGTAATTGTTTTATTGATTGATTGAATATGAAAGTTCTGTTATAAAAAGGTTATAACTATTGTGAAGTCTCAAGACTTTTTATTTTGCGATGACTGGAGATTAATAGCAACTTCCTTTATTAGTAATGCAAATTTTGAATCAATGTGATTTATATCAGAAGATATAACTACTGATAATAGAACCTTGATAATAAAATGGATTGGTTTTACATCAAGAACGCTTCCATATGACACTTATGGTAATGTTGAAACCTCATATTAATATTCTGAGAACCCGTAGTCAGAGGAAAAGTAATCACATTTTAAGTCATTCCACATCAATTGATCTTTAATGCCCAGTGGAATCCTGAGATATTAATTCATTTAATAGAGCTGAAATTTTAAAAGAGATTGTCAAATACCGATAAAATTATTCAAAACTTAATTATGTATGATAGATACTATTTCACTGATGGTATTTAAAATATCCAAAGGTTCTCATTTTATTTAATATGTTAAGAGTAGTGTTACAATTTGATGACTAGATTTTTTCTTGTGTATAATTTACTGATGAATGAGTAGAAAGAAAATATTTAAATTGTTATTTATATCTATTGCAGAGAAATGTTATGTGTATGCAATACAAGTATATTTAATATACAATATGTTCAAACTGTCTTGGTGTAACTGTATATCACCATTCTACATCATAGGTGTTATTATTGGGTACACATTGAATGAACTGAAATTCTCTTCCTTCTTTCTATTTACATACCACACCATTTATTACATTAAATTAATTTTTTTTTTCTTTACCACATATACAATATCCTTTTTTTCCGCTCTTTTTTTTTTACTCCTCACATCCTCTTACAATATTTACCAGTTACTATTTCAGTGGTTTAAAATGCAATGATTAATATTTACCTCTCCTGTCCATTGCAGCAACCTAGAGACTTATAACAATGTAAAATTTACAGAAGCATATTGTGAAGTGTTGCAGCATTGTGTACACTTATCTATGGTTGTTGACAAATATGTCCTAGGAAGTTTCATGCTCTTCGAAGGTAAAAATCCATACTTATGCATGATCACGAATTATACTTTACTCTGTAATTATCTAGGATGCTTCTTGTATAAACATATTAAGTATTTTTTTCTTAGACAAAATATGCACATGTGCACATGGGACCATTGCCCATGAAATGACTGAAATTATTTTTTCAAAGAAAAATATCTATGCATTGCTAGATGATGAAGGCAATTCAAAAGCTGACGGTGATGATACAGAGGAGAAGGAGACATTCCTCCAATCATCTGCCAGAACAATTTGTGACGCAATTCCAGCATGTTCAAAGATGACACCACGTACTCAGATGAAAGAAAGAAAGAAAGAAAGAAAAAAAAAAAACAAGGTCTTCAGTGCAAAGAAAAAATACATGACAGAACGTATGATCAGATGCAAAAACAACCTATAGTACTACTAAAATAATTGATGAAGTTTTGGATAAAAACAGTGGTATCGTGAATGATACATTTTCTGAGCAGTGTGATTCAGAGTCAACACTTGGCATTTTGTGTCATTGCCAGACTTTAGTGAACCTCTGAAACCTAGACCTAATTTCTCTACAGATGAGTGTTTTAGTCTATGTGAATTTTTCTGCAGGTGTTTTAACGGACTGTTAGAACATTTGGTTTTGCAGACTAATTTATATGCAAAACAGAATAGTTTGGCTAACTGGGGCCCTACAACAATTGCAGAAATGAAAGCAATGTTTGGTATACTGTTCATAGCTAATCATATTCTCCTATCATTGGACTATTAATGGGCAGCAGATCCTTTGCACAAAGTTGAGTCTATCTGTGGAGTAATGACTTGTCAGCGCTTCAAAAAATTCCTTGAAGCTATTCATTGTAATGACCATTTGAAAGCAAAAAAACAAGGCGAGGAAGGTTATGACAAGCTCCACAAGATCAGGCCTCTCACCAACATGCTGAATGCCAAATTTATTTCTGAATATAGTACATCATCTTGCCAGTCAACTTATTAATCAAGGGATAGTCTACTATGAACTACTACCACAGAAAGATATTGATGCCATCGGGTAAGACACGAGATGAATGATGACACAAGTTACTTACGGTAGGTGGCCGCCAGCGGTGCTTGCCAGACACCGCACTTAGAGACTCAGGGATGCTGTGGGTTCTATGTGTCCATCTCACCTGAGCATCTTTACAAAACACTGATATATACTAAACATTTTATCACTGTAAAATATGCGGGAGGTTTGCTGTTCTGACACTACAAGTAAATGCACATGTTTACACTGAGTACATACCATTTATTGATTTCCAATTACAAAGTCGTGCCAAAAAAATGAGCCCGTGAGTGAAAACTCGGACATGTCTAGCGAATTCCATTGGGCCCTTACCCCCAGCTCGCGATTACTCTAGCGCACTCCTTGATGGATGACTTCTCCGGGGTGTTTGAAAACACAGCCCCCACAAGGAAAGAGGTCTACAGCTGCTAGGATGGGCTGTAGATTTTTCCTGGAGACACGACATGGAGAATTACAAGATGAACCCTAAACATGTGTGATTATTTTACATCGCTAACGCGGACTTGTCTGGATGCATCTCCCTGCACGCGGTGAATGTGGTGACTGTCTTTACACATAGCGAGCTAGGACAGAAATAATGTCACTGTTCAAATTACACAAATGAGGATGATATAATAAGGGACACGACATGAATGGGCACAATAAACATGCAAAGGCATAAAGCATGTTTAGGTGGCATGGATGCCGCTGGATACAATGTGTAGCGAACCATGTGGTGCAGGTGGAATTGCAGTAGTTTTCTGTAGAAACTACTGCAATATAATTACTGGACAAAGTGGTAGCGGTATTGGGAAGATTATTCCCTTGAAGATATAGGCATTTACCAACTTGTAGCATGCCTGATGGCGGAAAATCCACATGTGCAAAAGACCCTCGTGGACATACATACAAAAGCATCAATTATAAAAAATACACAGAACCTTGAATAAAACAATACATATTACCCTGGAATTAATTATGGTGCGCATGATATTACAAGAATATACCCTTAAAGCACATGGATGGCGCAGATACGGACTTAGCGATATCTGACAGCATGACCATGGGTGATGTGGCCATAACACAATTAAACATAAAAAAATACCCTGAAATATACACACAGAGATATAGCCCTTAATATTTCATACAGCAATTAAGCAGAAATTTCAATGAAAAGCCTTTGGTGTAGGCGGATGGCGCCTGATTCACAAGTTTCACGGGCCGTGTGGCATCTCTGACATCTTCTCCTCTTCTCGTTTATGTACCAAAAAGCCACAAGGGCTGCAAATTATTAAGTTAAGCGGAAGCATAATGCTGCGAAATGCCTGGCAAAAATGTACGCAAGGCAAAGGTTAACCGGTATACTAAAAGTGCTATGGAAAACTAACTTAGTGCAAAAAGGTTGAAGTGCATACATGACAGCATCTTACCTCGCCAGCTCTCCTTGACGGACTGTCCAGAGGCGGGAGTCACGCAGACCTACCATGGCTGCCTACGGGGTTCAAACAAGCTGAAGTGCTATGCACGCCAAGTAAAATTTTCTATATCAAAAAGAAATGGCACATAATTTACATACATAATCATTCTAAGCTTTTAAATTGTGAATTCTCTGTGTTCATTGATTGTTCTTTATATACGCCGTTCATGGTAAAGTGAGCACTTTTTGAAGGTGTTTCATCAGATATAATAACCAATAATACATTTCGCTGTGGCCTCGGACTTTTGGTTTTGGGTATAGTGAATTTATACACTGTGTTCATTACTCACATGGCAAGGTTTACATTAACATGTGGTGGAAGAATATAAATTGGTTGAAAGAAAAAAGTAACTAGGGCTTCAAAAGTGCTCACTTTATTATGAACGGCCTATAGCGGCATTTCCGCCAGAATAATGTCGTCCTTTGCGCAGCGCAAGTTTTGAAATTTAACCAAGCATTGTGCAACACTTTAGGAATGTACTATTTTTAGCACTTTAAAACACTTGGATCCTGAATAAAATAGAAAGACATGGTTTACACTTCAAAAATAAATATCCCGCTATGGGAAAGTTCAGGTTATGGCCTCTTTGTGCACGTGCGTACCCACGTGTCATGTGAGTGGTTAGCGCCGTCATGGTCTTAACACTGCTGGCTGTTAGTCAGTGTCAATATCAAATACAGTTTTAAGGCTTGGGCTTGATGCGTGTCCTTTGATAGGCTACATGAGTGAATTTGATATTTATACAGGCAACGAAACAGTTGGCAGAGTTGCAGATGAGTCATGATCAACGTTAGGGTCACGAGTTGTTACTGAACTGTTTGCATCTTTGTATGGAAGTGAACATGCTACAGTGATAGCCTTTGATAATTTTTTCACTTCAGTAGAATTACTAGAAATTCTTCATAGCAATAACTCGTATGCTGTGGGAACTGTGAAATCAAACAGGAAAAATTCACCTCAGTTACTGAAGAAAAAGAATTAAGTTGGAGAAAGGATTCACCACAGTTACAGAAAAAAATAGAATTAAGTTAGAGAAAGGAAGCCACATATATTTTGTGAGAAAAAAATATTTCTGCCATTCGGTGGAAAGATAACAAACATGTAAATATTGTCACATCAGCGTACAATCCAAATTATGCAGTTAAAGTGATACACATCCAATAAGATGGCCAGATGTCCCAAAGCTGTTAGTGATTATACAAAGAACATGCGGGGTGTTGATCAATGTTATCAACTACATGCTGCCTATACTATCTCACAACATTCTAGGAATACTGTATTACTTACTACTAGGAATACTATACTACTTCAGTGATGGCATGGCAAATTAATTTATTTTATTTTTCCTGACCAACACTACCAACAGATCAGTGAAACACTTAGATTATCAGTTGAGTGACGCTAAGCCTCAGGAATTACCAATGTTCAGGAGATGAAGGTTATGTTCAACTACCAAACACAACAAACAAAGAATAGCTTGTTGTAGGCAGAGGCTTGTAGCCCCCCCCCCCTTTTTTTTTTGTGCAATTCCATGCTTCAAGACATTATTACCTGTGAAGATTTTTGGCCCTTACACAAAATATTTAGTAGAATTTTGCTTTAAATGCGTGTGTGAGCTGTGGGAAATATTTTCACACATGATTGAACTGTGATAAGGCAATGGTAATTATTTCCCCATGCTGTATTTTTATGATGTATGTCATGTTTCGTTTCCTTTTTTTTCTTTTTTTTTTTCCGTATAATTTGGAAGAAAATTAATTACTTTTTCTACAAAAATAACAAGAGTTAAAATACTAAGTTAACATTTGACCAAATATTTTACAGTTTGAACAAGTTAAACTGGTAAAATTTCTGCCTATATTTTAAAAGACTCATGATTCTAGCTTTATTGTGAGAGTAGAAATAAGTTATTTAATTTCCCAACATTCTGTTAACAAGGACTTGGTCCATTTTTTAAATGTCCAACTCAAATGACAAAAAAGACAACTTAAGCTATACATAGGAGGAACAAAGTATTCAGAAAAGGTGATCCACCATTCCAAGTCTTCCACAAAAATCACGATGTGTGTTACAGCATCTGAAGTACTCTTGCCGCAACTCACAGTGTACGAGAGTGAACACAAAGGAATATTTGGACATATAAAGAGGGTGTATCCAATATTGTGTGGAGTCAGTTATCTTGAGGAGTCGGGTACAACAGAATAGGTCATGGGAGGGTGGAAGCAAAATGTTTCATCGACTGGGTTAAATCAATTTTCCTTCCAAGAACCAAAGGTCTTGCAGGCTCAAAGGTGCTTACTGGCATTAATTTGGCATTCCATTTCACAGAAGAGGTGTTATGCTTGTGTAGAGGAAATATTACCTTCACATACTTGCTATTACGCTACACGTACATCTGCCAGAAGTGTGTTTTAGGCCAATGAAAACAGCATGGAGAGTAGTCCTCAAAGAAAAGAAATGGAAGGGTTTCTGGAAAAAACAACCTATGTCAAAAAATACCAAAAATGAGATATGAGTAGAATTGGAGTAACAGATGCATCATCTCTCTATGCACATAACATATTATCCCAAATCAGCCATAGTCACTGAGATACAGGGCCATGGAATTTTGGTACTTCTGCAAAAATGACCAACGTCAGTTGGCTTTCCAGCAAGAATAACCATAGTGATATGACATTGGTTGTTTTTGCTTGCAAGCCATAGCATGTTCTGCCATATTGTGTTTGGACCATCAGCTGTTACCGTTGCATTATGTCGTTAGTGGAAAGGGTTCCTGAGTGCAGTGTAACATGGCCAATTCAACGGCAGAAGAAAAGAAAGAAATGTGCTGAGATAAAAGAATATAGATTGAAGGCAATGTCTCACCAAAATTACAAAGGCATGTCAGTTCCTAAAAGAATGACTGGAGATATGTTGCTGGTTAACTTTTAGGTTATATGTGTTCGTTTGTAAATCACGTGGTGCATTCACTGAGAGAATGCATTTCGTGATACAAATTACAGTGGAACTGAAAATGGTGTAGTTCAGGGGAAAGTGTAAATAAACGTTAAAAACATCATGGCAAAGCCCAACTTCAAGCTAACAGTTACTAAAATAACAGAAAATGTATTATACAATGTTTAAACACTATACATTATAAAGTTAAAAAGTATACAAACAAATATTTTCAACACACGTCATTGTATATGATGTTAAAGTCAATGTCACACAATGTACTATTTGATGGCTTTAAGTAAACATACAAAACATTACGAAAATTAATTTCACATAAATACTTTAAATATATATTACTAAGGTATTGAGTACTACATTTATTCTTTGATTTTAATCTTAGGTCAGGGCAACTTAAACAATAATTTATGTTATAAACTTGCCAAATAAAAAATATTAATTCTACAGGGCTGTGTACAATATTTCTCAGTATAAATACTTTTTGTTCATATTCAGAAAATTAAAAATTATTAATAGCTTATCGGTAATCATATACGGTAAAGCAATATGCTAGTGATTAATAGCAACTGTTCTGACACATTTATAGGTGCAAGAAACAAATGCTTTTCGAGGATAGGACCTAAGGAGCGAGACAAACTCCTGGTGCGGTTCAATGGTATGTCGTCTAAGAACGAACAGGATTCTTATCTCTCAGGACTCATATCATTTTCTGACATAAAACAGAAAAGGCCGCGATGTAAGGGGAAAACTGAACTGGCTTATAACCATGATGTTGCTTATTCGTATAAAGTAAGGGTTAATGTTGTTTAGGAGGATGTGTTTCACAATGCTCAACATGGAATAACGAGAGCTAGACTAAGAAGGATCCAGCATTCTGTAAAGGTAACGGGCGTTTCACCCGGAGACATGCGGGGTAAACACCATTCAAGACCAAACAAAGCTCCTGATGCAGTTTGTATACTTATTAGAGAGCACATAAAGTAATTCAGGGCCAGACAGTCCCACTTTTCCCATCGTGATTTCCCAAACTGAGTATATTTGCCAGAATGTTTGAATGTGAGTCTTATGCACAAAATTATCCTTGATGAAGTAAGACTGATGTGCCGTACAAGCTGTATTACTGTGTTTTCAATGAATTTAACATTAAATTTGGTATTCCCAGAACAGATACTTGTTGCACATGTCATACATTACAGTTACAAATAGAGTGTGCATCCAACCGTGAAGAGAAGAACATAGTAATGCAGAAGGAGGAATTGCATCAGAGGAAGGCTGATGTTTTGAAATGAAGGGAGCATACAGACAAGCAGCTAGAAAAGGGATATTGTTAAGACTTCATGCAGAACCTGCCATTGTCCTATATACGTACCAGTGATGTATTTCTCTGTAGGCAACTCTGGAATTATGTGTTTGGTGTACACGGTTCGGCAGATGACAGTGCTACCATGTATGTTTACATAGAAACAGTAGGAAGGAAGAGAGCAAATAAAGTCACGTCCATGTTGTTGCATTATTTTAATCGCAAAGTCATCTTTGCAGATCATTTAGTTCTTCCTAGTTATGGGTGCTCTGGACAGAATAAAAATCATACAATGGTCTATTTCTGTACTAGTTCACTGCCTCCATCTCGCCAAGAAAATAACTTTTTTTCCCCATGAGGGGCCATTCCTTCCTTCCCAACGACCAAGACTTTGCATAGATTGATAAGAAAAAGCGAACTACGTCACCAGAAGTACCAAATGACTGGAATGAAATAACGAGTAGTTGCTGCAATAGACCATCTCTATTTGACGTTGTTGTGACTGAGGACATGCTTTATGATTTCAAACTTGCAGTAGCTCCTTACTTCTTAAAAACGCCAAGACAATCCCTATCTTCGCCTGATGGAAATATCAGATAATTGCCCCTTTGTTTTGAAACGGGATAAGTACTGTGGTCACTGGGACAAGTATAAAGCCATGCTTCCTCAAAGTTTAGAACTAACCCCATTGTATGGAGGTCCCATTCCTCTTCCAACAGCAAGGTTGCAGGATTTAAAACAATTGTGTGCATTCCTTCAGAAGCCAGAAAGCAGGCTGTTCTACACACAGCTTGAAGAGAGCCCAGAATGTATTGTATTGCTGATGGTGATATTGATATAGATGAAGATGATAACAGTGTTGGATGCATCTAGTGAAAAGATTCTAATTAACAATAACATTAATGTTTTCAATACCATGTGATGTAAAGACAATAAATAAGAAAAATATCACCAATCTATAACACCAACATAGAATATCATCAAGTTTTGTTGCATAAACTGTGATAATATTGCCATGGACTTAAATATACACATGTATGGACACATTCTTCTGCATTACACAATGAATGTTAGGAATATTATGTTTTTTTCGTGACAATTTCAGGCAAAATCAACCAATGTCAGAATGTTTTTTATTTTTTAAGAGGGCAATTTTAAACTTTCAACAAACGGTGTCTTTCTTATGAACTAATGTATATTTAGACAGTTTATTGTTTCTCCTGAAAATGTTATATTTTTGACATTGGTTGTTTTTGCCACAAACCCTTCAATTCTGACACACTATTCATAAAAAAATATTTTCCTGAAACACTAAGGAAAATGGGGGAAAAAAAGATAAAAACTTGAGTGCTTCTGCAGGTGCTGAAGATAAAAAAGCAAAAAGAAAAAAGGAGGAAAATTTGCAGGGTGATTTTGATGAACCTCAATAAATAGGAAAATAGGAAAGAAAAAAAAATGCAGAACACATTTTGCAAAATACAGCCCCTTCTGAAAAAATACTGAATATAATCTTAATAATCTGCAAGCAGGAGTATGTATCCTCATGAAGTTTTTTTCTAGAAAAAAAACTTTACAGAGGGAGAGAGAGAGAGAAAGAGATAACATAACCAGCGAGCCACTAGCTGTTTTACTGTGAACACAAAGGTGACTCGCAGTAGGCTCGCGGATGCGATTCAGCATTGTCAGTGTGTACATATCCTGCGAGCAGTAGCATTGCAAAAGCAGTATGAAGTGTGACAATGTGAAGTGTTTCGAATTCATTAACACATACAGGAAGAAATAGATAATATGGAACACATAGGATACGAGTGACTAATAGAAACTTTTGAAGGGTGATGCATGGACATAACAATGTGTTGCGTTGAATATGACTTGTGATGACTGCAACAAAAATGGTGAGTTTGCTTGCATCGTTTAGACGGAAGAAAATGAAAACAGAGGAAAGTAAGGATACTGGAAGTGGTAGGTGTATATACAGCTGTTTATTTATTTATCTATATTCAACAAACACCATGCCCCATTACAACAACAATGCAGAACAAGAAAATGACATGTTACATATATGTTCAATTTCATTAGTGCATCTATACAGAACATAAAATATATTCCTGTTGTTCCAAGCCAAGGAAAGGACTAACCACTGATTGTGAGAATACGGTAAGTAGCCATCTATTTAGCTTAGCGATCTTGCCATGGTAGTTTTCCTTCCTCTGTAAAGTAGTCCCCATGTTCCAGTTGTATGTTTGAACGTACATTATAGACAGACAAGGCACCGACGGTAGTGGTAAACATTATGTCCTAGGTTAATCATTTCTCCAGGTTCCATATATTACTTCATCACAAATGTTGTCTTCAGTATTCATACATCCAAATGGAGTAAAAACTGAATGTGACGAGCTACATCTTAAAAAGTTGTGCAGATAGATTACAGTTATAACAACTAGTAGCATCATTTCGGGTTGTAAAAGAATACGTTTTCTGAGTACTCTGAATACGTAAGCTAGAATACTGATTGCACTTTCTACGACCCTATGAGCTATCAACCGCGGTAGTTTAAAATTCCCTTTCTAGAATCTTTAGTATGTCTTCCTAAATATGGTTTCATTTTGTTTAACTCAAGGGGAAAACAAAATCACAAACAAATAAATATGGGATTTCCTTGTTTTGGAAGATGTCAGGGTGCGATAGTTATAAACTTGATGCCGTCTGGTGAGACACGAGACGAACAATGTCACAAATACTTACTGGTAATTTGAATGCCAGCGATGCTTCCCAATCACAGCACCATTGAGACTCAGGGTTCTCAGGGATGTTGTGGGTTCTGTGTGTCCGTCTCACCCGTGCGTACTTACAAACATGTTGGCAATACTAAACTTTTAATAAAATCACTGAAATAAACAATAGATAAAACATATGTGGCTAGGACACTGTTACTACTGAATAAAAAAATTGAGTTCACTGTAGACTTGTTTTTATTGATATTGTTTATACACATCAACGTGCCAATGAAATGGTTATCTTGGTCATGACTAGCCAATTCCGCTTGGGTGCTCCCCAACCCATAATTAACCTAGCACACGCCTAAATGGATGATCTCAATGAGGTGCGTGAAAGCACAGCCTTCACAAGGGAAGAGTGCCAACAGCAGCTACGGTGCACTGACGGCTTTCCCCTGAAGACGGGACACTGTGAATTACAAATGAAAGCCCTTGCTACACATTAACACGTGTGATTACTCTGTATCACTAACGCAAAACTTGCCGTGGTTCGCCCTCCAGCATGTGGTTAGTGTGGTGACGGCCTATGCACAGAGCCGGCTAGGACAGGAATAATTGCACTGTACACTAATTACACAATTACATAGACCCTTCAATAATACATGAAATAAGATGGGACACAAGATGAATATTCACAATAAACACACGTGTGTAAAAACAAGCTTAGGTGGCGTGGATGCCGCCGGATGAAGTTCGTAGCGAACCACGTGGTGCAGGTGAAATTGCAATATTTCTGCGTGGAAACTGCAAACTAAATTCAAATAAAATATTATTCGTGTTGAGCACGTGGTTCTCTTTACAATTAGAGTCGTTACAGGCTTGTAACATGCCTGATGGCGGTGAAATCAAACATTACTGTGACTGCTTGGTAAAGTACAAAATGCATCAATTTACATGAAAAATACATTGAACCATGAAATAAATTATTGCACATATGATGTTATATAAATAAGCTCTTAAAATGCAATGATGGCATATACAAAGACGTGGCTTCAGTCGGCCACGTGGTTATAAGTGATGTTGCCGCAAAATAGTCAAACACGAAAATTCCCCTAAATACAAACATAAGAATAAAGCTCTTAAAATTGCATGTAGCAATTATGCAGAAGTTACACTGAAACGCCATGAACATAGGCAGATGGCATCTGATTCAAAATGCATGGGTCGCGTGACCTCTCTGACATCTTTCTCCTCCTCCTCCTCGATTAAGTTTAAAATGTCACAAAGGCATAAAAATTAGTAAAGCGGAAGCATAATGCTGGGGAAAATATATTTGGCAAAAATGTACGCAAGCAAAGATTAACCGGTAAACTAAATTGACTATGGAAACCTACGTCAGTGAACAAAAGTTGTAGTGCGCACGTGACTGTCTTACCTCGCCAGCTCTCCTCGACAAACTGTCCAGATGCAAGCGTCGCACAGACCTATCATGGCCGCCTACGAAGATCACATACGCGGAAGTCCTATACATGCCGAGTGAAATATTTTATATTGAAAATAAAATGGCACAAATTGAATTAATGTCTCTTTGTGATGGCGTTCATGCCAGAATATTAAGTGTTCCTAATCTCGGCGCCACAGGCACTTTGAATATTCATAACCAAACAATTAAAATTAGTACAAGCAATTTAAAACATTTTAAGACATATCAAACACTGTAAAGACAATTTAACACATTTTTACACTGAAATTAACATTTATAGGAAAGTTCAAATTATCTGCCTCTTTGCCCACGTGCGGAACACGTGACAACGTGAGCGCCGTCATGGCCTCTAGACTCCTGGCTGTTAGCCGGCGTCAAACTTTCATTTTCAATCTTTTCATGGAGGCCTTTTAAAACACCACCATCTGAAATTCGTCTTTGAGCACCAATATACACAAAAATAAAGTTATATTTTGCATCCACCATGGCAAGCAATACAATACTAAATTGCGAAAATCAGTTCCACTGTTGAATAGAATCTGTATGACGATATGATTACCTACCAAAGCTCCTACAACATTCAGGACATTCCAGATAGTCATCAACTCTTGGCTGATGTTCATCCATTCTTCTTGGTTGTCTGACATCTGAAATTAAAAATCCAATAATTAAAGGAATACATAGTCTACAAGAATGTTGTGTAAAATAATGTTATATTCTTGTTACAATGAGAACATGGTCAGGACTGCTGAGAGTGTGAGCAAATAGAACAATGCGCCCAGGAATTAGATACCAGTGGGGGCCCAGGTCAGATAGTGTAGAATAACTTCATTATCGCCCCATTCTCTAAATTCTTAAGTGTAAACAAAATGTACTGCAATTCTTTGCTGCCAGTTTTTGGTTGATGGTAACAAACCTTATAATGTATGCAATCTATAATTAGTGAAGCTAATCAGCTGTCCTGAATATGGTATGTGGTATACGATCCTTCGATGTTGTCAACCACTTGCTTTTCAACTTAGATAAAAAAACAGTATCTATGTTTCTGTTTTAGGAGGACAATAAAATATCACAAACAAGTGAACATGATAGCACAGATGTGGCAATAGTGCAAGAGCCACTGAGTTAGGTCAAATAAGATCCTAAACTGCAGATGTTGAACGATGCCGTCGGGATATTACAAGCCCCAGCAAATAAATAGGCACTACCACCTTCAGTTAATGAAGATCCTGGACTGAGATTGTTTTCAGACTTAATTGTAGCCAAAATGGAAAATTACAGCTCCCAATTTAAGGATTTAGTTCAGCTCGACATTTGCCAGATCTTATTTAGAGCTGATCAGGGACTCTACGACGATACACTGCAGTATAAAATCCAATCCATGCTGTTTTTGCTAGACGTGTTGGCAGAAAAGCAGTTCAATGTTGGTATATGGAGACTGGTGGTGTGTAGCCAGAGATATCGAACTAACTAATCTTTAGTCTATGACCGTGATCGGAATGTGTGTGGAATGACAGCTCGGTTAAATAGCCCAGACAGGTGCATCTGCAAAATTGTGGCAGGGCCTCGCCGTATACAAATTAACAATTTTAATTTACCAAATGTCACGTAACGAGAGTTGGTCTACTAAAATTACGTATTTGGTATTTCAGTATTTCATTTTTAGTATAAAACGAAACTCATTAAAATACTAAATTACCAAATTGCGACCATCTTTTAACAAGCGACTTTCAGTAGCGTCCAAATTAATGTTATTAAATACTAAAATACAAAGGTCAATTCAAACACTGATCTTATTTTGTGGAACACAATCTAATGACCACTTCTCTAAGGACTAGGGTGCACTGGTGACTTTTGTCACAGTGACAGTTCTGTCACTCTGATCAAGTCTATTTGTTGTTATGGAGGAGCGTGCATGTTACAATGCAACAACAGCGACTTTTTTGTCTGTGGGTAAAGTGACGTTCCCGTCACAAAACTGTCACCACATCCATTAGTTTTAACCCTTTCGCTGCTACGGACGAGATAACTCACCCTTCAATGTATAAGCAATGTATGCTATGGACAATATATGCCGTCCTCAACTCAGCGTGCCTTTAGTGCGAAGAACGAGATATCTCGTCCCACTGTTAATACTAATAATAATAATAAAAGTCCAACATTCTTTAACTTCAGATAAGAATGTCTTAAAGGATACTATTTACATTAAAATACTGTAGTTCCTATTCCGAGGTAGAGAGTGGCATGGGTGGTGATAAATACCAGCTGTCTCCTGCCTCCCTGCTGGACCACTTAGAGCGATAAGATGAACACTTGCAGGGCTACTTACAGAGATAAGATCAAATGGGATGGCGGGGAATTTAATGAGGGGTGGAGAAAGGAAGGAAAAGAGCTGTATGGCAAAATGTGGGACAGCCTGTCAACTAATTAGTGTTGTATGTTTTGCTGCCAACTGCAGACATTTTGGATAATGTTATTACACTAAAGTCTTAGTCTTTTTTTTCTAACACTTTTTGTGATTGAATGTAATTTATTTGTAACTACAAAAATGAAGTGACACCGCTATCTGACAGACCAAGAAACACTGGAGATGATTTTGACAAAGAGTGACAGTGTAGATGTGTTTACATCGAGTGATTCAGATGTAGAGCACACTCCACACAACAAAGAAAACTCTCCTCAGCCAACTACGTCTACAGGGATTACACATAGTACTTCAATAACAATATTTTAAGAATTGTCTTCTGAATTGGAGGAAGACAGCAGCAATGAAGAAAGAAATGAAAACCATGGTACAAAAAGGAAGTGTGATACATTTCAGTGGTCTTTGAATAATTTGACTCCCATTATTCATCCCTATGATGATACAAATGCACGATGTAAAGCAAATGTAAATATTAACAGTCCTATCATAGACTTCTTTGTAGTCTTCTTTGATGTATCATTGATGACATTTGTAGCAAATTAATGTAACAGATACTACAAGTATGCCATTGAAAATGCACCACAGATTTTGCAGTCCCATTCCCGTGTGAAGCAAAGGACAGACACAAATTGTGAGGAATTATTTTGTTTTCTGACATTGTGTTTACTTATGGAACGTGTGAAGAAACTGAAGCTAAGTGAATACTAGTCAAAGGATGCTCTTTTGCGAACACCAGTGTTTGGAGAGATGTCGAGACAGATTTTTATATTTACTGTGAATGATGCATTTCTGTGACAACAGTGTGGATCCAGGTGGCGGATTGTCTATTCGAAATTCGGGCTGATGTCGATAGAATTCAAAATGCTTTTCGTATTTCATTTGCGCCTTACAAAAAACTGTACAGTGACGATAGCCTGCTCCACTTCAAAGGCCGTTTGATTTTCAAACAATATGTGCCTTCAAAACCAAAACGGTTTGGAATAAAAACTTTTGTTTTGTGCAACTGGATATGTTCTTAATTTCGTTGTGTACACTGGTGCAAATAGTGACATTGACGAGGCAAGTCTGGGGAAGTCTAGTGATATTGTGGCTACTTTATTAAAACCATACTTCGACAAAGGTCACATGGTATTTGCAGACAACTGGTGTTCCAGTCCAAATCTGTTTCATTGGCTTCATAATCGCATAACAAATGCATGTAGCACAGTACGAAAAAATAGAAAAAATATGCCGAAAATAGACAACAAACTGAAGAAAGGCGAGATTTATTTCAAGTCATCGGGTGAGTTACTTGCAATGAAGTGGTGCGATAAATGGGAAGTATGGATGCTCAGCACTTGCCACAATGCAGATATGAAAGAAAGTGAAAAGATTGGCGGGAAGATTGGATGCAAAATAATGAAACACATGTGTTCTGGAGTACAACATTAGCATGGGATCTGTCGACAAAACTGACATGGTTATAAGTTCTACAGAATCAGTGAGGAAAACTGTGAAATGGTATTAAAAAACTGTTCTTTTGTGTATCGGATCTTGCAGTTCTGAATGCCCATGCTCTTCACAAAAATGTTACTCGTAAAACATTGCTTCTTGCAACATTCCATCTAACGCTCAGAGACATTCTGGAGAAATACTCAAAACAGAGAAGAACGTCTGGACGAGGAAGGTCAAAAGAAGACACTCCCATGCGCTTATCACACAGAGGCATTTTCCCACAGCCATTGAAGCAAAAGGAGTTAAATAATTTCTCACCCGAAAATGTGTTTGCACCAAGCACAAAATTCGTAGAGAAACACGATACTCGTAGAGACTGCGAAGTCGCACTGTGAGTCACACCATGTTTTGAAAATTACCACACCAAAAAATTTACTAAATGTTGGTGTAATAACATGTAATTTCAATATGTCTAAATTATATAATTAGACAAAAATAAGTGTAATAAAAACCATGGTATTTTACTGGAACTTTCATACGTTAATGTAACAACTCTGTAATTTTATTCAGAGTGTATCAACATTTTATTATTTGAAACTGCTATATATATTTTTAAAAGTTAGTGCAATTTCACTACAGCAGATATAGTGTATTGACTCCAATGAATGTAAGTTCTGTTTTTTTAAGTCAGGAAAATAAATTATTACTGAAAAGTCCCATAAATCTACTTGTATTCCAGATTTCATTGGAATCGTTTACATAGTTCCTGGGATTGATGCTAAATCTATATTTTTTTAAGAACTGCTATCTTCCAAAAATGGTGCACTGGCCAAGACGAGAGTTTCTGAATTTAAGCTGATATTTTGAATGGCTAACATACAAAATGTTGTTTTAATTAGTTGAATAGTTCCCGAGATATGTGGTACCAACCAAAATAAATAAAAGAAGAAAGTCGCCATTTTTAAAATAAGCATTTAGCATGCTTGAAAACATTGGAAATCAGGTTTCATAAATGTGTACTTTAAGTTTATGAGTTGGTTCGAATTCGGTGTACGGGAGCACAAGATTTTAGAGGGAAAAACAAACAAACACACAAAAAAACACACAAAAAAAAACACACACACACACGCACGCGCACACACACGCACACACACACACACATACATATATACATATGCAGGTAGAAAGACGATGTCGTAAGCCTATTCTTCCTTCAGATGAAACCATTAATAAGCATGTAGCAGCGAAAGGGTTAATGATTGCACACGGAACTATGACAAAACTGTCACTGCCCGTGCTTTCCCGCGTCCCCCAGGTGCAGTCTGGCCTCACATTTTGTGGGATTGTTCTAAATATAAAACTAAATATGGGACAAAAGAATTTTTTTATCGACATTTTATCGATATTCATAACCCCGAGGTTAGTTTATATTATAATTTTTTTTACGAATTTTGTGCATATTGTGTACACAAAGCAAAGAAGTCTTCCTCGCCAGTTGTAGTTACTTCAACTCCTACCCATTTTAAGTAACCTTGTATGTTTTATTCATATTGAATGGCAATGGTAATCTGTAGTATAATGAGAGGTTTCCATTCATTCTACATACTGTATTAAAGTAAAATACTAATTTGATGCTATCTGTATTTCAATCACAATATAATATATATTTAGCTGAGAAACATTGTTTTGTAATGGGAAATTTGAAAATTAAATGTGAGATATTTATTGTCAGAACACTGAAAACACTGCATGGACAAAGTGTGTTCAAACTGCAGTCATCACAATGTACATAGAATGTGTGTGTGCATGATACAGACAATGATACACTAATTGAAGAAATAGAAATAAAGCTGGTGCTATATAATAAAAATTAAAAGAAATACTCTGCAATTCAGTTCAAAACTAAAGTGTGGAAGGAAGTGTGTATTAAATTGCTTTCCAGTGTTTTGGGTGACCTTACGTCATAAGAAAAATCTGAAACTGGTAAATATTTATTGCTCTGCTTACTCAAGAAATATAAATAAATTACTGATCATATTTTATTGTATTGCCAAGGCACAGACCCTTGTGGTGAAATAAAGTAAGATGCAAAATAATTCCGTACATATACTGCTAGAATGGTTCTTTGGACTGGATTTGTTGAAACACTTTCCAATAGACATTCATAGGCAGTACAGGTATCCATAAATTGAATGCAGTTTTGGCTATGGACGTAATTGTGTTAAAAAGCAGCAGGTCTTTACTATGCTATCCAAAAACTCAACTTTTAAAGTCAATAGCAATGTGAAAAATTTGCCACTTATTACCAAGTATTCCAAATATGCATTAGACTATACATCGTGCTCTTGTGTGCTAATAATTATAAACCTTATTTGCAGTCATCGATGATTTTCTTGCAACATGTCCCTTGAGAGTCCAAATGCCTCACCTGCTACTAGGAAAAATTGAATGATTTCCCATTTTCGCAATTTGGTAAATTTTGGTCATCTAGTACATTTAACTGATTTTGATGTAGTCGTTTTCCCACATTTACACAGGAATTGCTTGCTGCTCCATTGGCACCAATGTATACCAATTTATAATCTGCATTAACCCATGCCATAAAGACTACAGAAAAATATTTTTACTAGTGAAACAGACCGAACCTCAGTATGCTGGCTTAATGTGCTTGCTGTCTATGACACCAATAATATTTGGAAAATTTGTTCATTGACATAATATTTAGCAATGTTGACCCAGTCTTATTTGCTCTTTTCTGGCATATTTAGTAGCAGCAAAGGTTTCCAGATTAGTTTACATGCAGATTATACTATTTCTATTACTGTAATAGCACCTAACAAATATACATATAATATGGCATAGATGCTAGCACCAGTGGCGAAATACCTGAAATAAAAAAGTGACTCAGGGTAAATAACTTATGTCCTACATAGTAATATAAATTAAAATATGCAGACACTGCTACACACACAACACCTTTCTGTTTCAGGTAAGTTAGTACAAAATAAGTGGAAAAACATCACAGCCTAAGTCTCAAGAGAATTATGAGAGCAAAGAAATATGAAGTCCGGTTAAGCAGCAAAAAATATGTGTGTTGATGAACAGATTATACCATTTTGGGGATAATTCCGAATAAAACAATACATCAAAGGGAAACCCTGCCCATGGGGGGTAAAAGTGTTTGTTATGTGCAGTGGCTGTGGAATAAATGTCTTTGTTATTTATCGGGCAGCACAACGGAACTTGATAAAGATCATGTAGTGAAATTTGGACTAGGAGCATCTGTTGTTCATTTGACTTCCCTCGTGCGTCACAAAAATCATAAATTGTTTTTCTACAACTATTTTACGTTGTACAATTTACTTGAAGCCCTAGCATCAGGAAAAATTTGGGCAGCTAGCACTGTACGAACAAATCGGTTTGCCAACCCACCTCTTACAAGCGACACAGAAATAAAGAAAACAGAAAGAGGCTACGCTGAAGAAATTTTTTAGCAAAAATGGTGATATAATAATGGTCAAGTGGAATGACAACAGGCCAGTTGTACTAGCATCCAATTTCATCAGTGTAGGAGAAATGGATGAAGTGAAACGGTGGGATAAGTCCAAAATATACATGAATGTACGGCGCCCACAATTTGTAAAACTTTACAATGAATCTATGGCAGAGTTGACAAACTTGAGTTTTGTTATCATTGTACAGGATATTCATCAAGTCAAAGAAATGGACTCTACACATGAATTTTCATGCAGTAGATCTAGCGGTGGTAAATTCATGGTTGGAGTATAGAAAAGAAGCAAGACTTCTTCCAGTGCCATCAAAAGATATTTTAGATCTTCCGCATTTTCGTCTTCACCTTGCAGAATCTTTGATTTTAGAAAGAAAGTCAGTTATACCTAGGCCATGTGGGCGGCCAAGCAAAGCTTCAGAAGAGTTTGACTCGCCTCCACCTCCAAAAAGGTCTCTAGCTCTCAGAAGCACCCAATCCCTGAAGTGCAACATGGTTTGGTTGATCACTTGCTGGAACATACCCAACAAGAAAGTGCTGGACGTTGTAAACAAAAGGACTGCACTGGAAAATAGCATTGGAAATTCAACCAGTGTGATGTTTAACTGTGCCTGTACAAAGAGCATAATTGTTTCAAAGATTTCCCTAGGAAATAAACTGATGAACTGATTTTTTGTTCACTCTTTAACCTTTATATTTAGGCATCATTTTGTTACTTTTAGCACAGTATGTTGTAATATCTAGGCATATATTTGCTATACAAACTAAATAACACTTATTAGTCAAAATAATAAAAAAAAGTTGAGACCTAAAAATCTTGAAATTTTGCAGAGGTTGTATATATCATATACAACATCCATGCAAAGTTTCACAATTTTAATGAAAGTGGGTAAAAATCGTGCCTGAAAGTGATAAATATCAAGGAGCCATTCTGCCGAGAATCTCGCAGAGGTTACAAGGAACGTTGTTTGTTTTCATCTCGGTATGTTAAACAAACCTCGTCTTAAATAAATAGCAAACTATTCAACTATTGTACATCAATACCTTGTGTGTAAACTTAAATATTGGTGTAAAGTTTGCTTGGATAATTTTATTATATATTAGAAACTTATTTTCTCGTAAGTATAAATTATTCACATTTCTATATCTAGATTGTGATGATTTATTTGATGTAAAATGTAAATAATGCAATTCTCCATACTCTGCCACAAAAGAAAACCGTTGTAATAAGACTCCAAATAGAGCAATGCTCAAGGGGATCCAATGTAATTTAAAAAAAAATGTATCACAGTTATTGATAAAAAAAAAAAAAAAAAGTAAGTAAGTACAATGCATTCCCGGATATGATAATCATTCACATAGCATAGTTTTACGAAACTCGCAGAACCGATGATTCATTATTTTTTATATTAGGTCCTAATTTAGATGGCCAACAGCAAATTCCCCATGGCCAATATCAACGATTGGAAACGAACAATAGATGAAACTCTCAACCAAAACTAATCATCAAAAACCAAACAACGAAAACTCGCGAACATTGTAGATTGCACAAACACAGAAATAACGTCATATCCTCGACGCCGAGGTCCAAAACTCCCAAACTGTCACCGACGTGGGCTACAGAAAACTGCTACAAGGAACTTTGATGCATTGTCTGAACTCTTCACTTCGAATATTTGGCCTAAGGTGGTAACCTGTACAACTCAAAATAATCATAATCCGAAATGTTCAATATTCGGAAGTCCATTACGGCCGTGCTAGAATTGATTTAGCACACGAAAGTATAATACACGATACATGTACTGGCATAAAACACGCTACATTTACGCACAGCACACGCACGGAAAGTAAACTAAGACTATTATGTCGCGCTATTCTGATTATCCTGTGAGTCGTGCGTGGCCAGTCAGAACGAAGATACCATGTAGTTAATGTGTCTATGAAAATTGCTACAAATGTCGTTAATTTGACAATTGGTAAAGAGTTTGGCGCCATGTAGACAGAAGTTTGTTTTAATTGAAATTGTTATTGTATAAGCAATGCATATAAGAAGAACGATATAAAATATTTCTACAAATTATGAATCGAGCATCGAAGTAAACACAGCTAACAGCATTTTTTTTCATTCCAATGTGACCAATACACACACGCGAAATTTACCGAGAATCTTTTTCTTTCGTTTTCATGTTTGTTTAGTAAACATCCATTGTTTCTATGCGTGTGATTCAAGCCGAGGATGGCTATGTCCTATACCGTGCACTGTTAACAAGTGAAACCAATTTATAGTGTGGTGTTAGACGGTTGGTTTCCTGTTAAAAAAAGGTCACGTGATCAACAGTCGGCCAAATATTGTATCTGCTTATCTTTCACGTGTATTTTGATGAATTAAATTCGACATAAATGGACATAAAAACATTTTTGAGCTAAACGATAATTTACACAAGCGTGAGTGTGTTTGTCTCTTAGATAACTAGATATAAATTTCGCCGTTAAATATATAAAGTTATGAATTATTTACATTTAAATGGAAGTGTTGCATATGTTTGATATGCTTCCCATTCCCTGTATATTTGCCTGGAAATATTCCAGGAAATAATTTTCTGGCGACTATAGGAGCTTTTAAAAGTTATGATAAAACTTTAACCATGCTAAAATAGAATATAGTACGCTATTGAAGTCGTCTGCAAGAGCGTTACAAGTGAAGCAGCAATGCGGGAGAGAGAGAGAGAACGTCAGTTTACTATGTAATTGAACAGCCTTGTGAGTGCTGTATGAACTCACTAGTTGTTCGGAATTTTCTCTAAATTTGTGTTATTCTTGCGTTTGTGAAATAAGAATTTGGTATGTAAACACTACTTAAAACTATAATCAATTTTTATTTATTCAGCAACTAACGAAAACCAATATTAATGTATGAAAATGCATACGAGCCGGCCCATGCGAGTCCAGTGCGGAAAAGATTTATAGTGTATTCGTATGTACCGTAGATGCATACGTGAAAGACATAGCACAATTCTGGTGTATAAAGTGATATGTTTTCTGCGTAAGTTTGTAAATTAACAATTGCGGTGGGTTTAATTTTCGCAAGTGCGGTTGAGAATACTAACGTGCCGTGAATTTAAGTTCTAACCTGCAAGTTGCGGACTCGTTAGAGGTAAATACAGGCACTTTTATAAAACTGCAGATACGTATTTTTCTAAATGCCGATTTGGTATTTCAATGTAGGAGTTAGCATTAATTTGTTAGTAATGGCAATACAAGGCTACTAAACCTTATAAAAACTCCACTCTTAAAATTTTTTTCTCCCCAGTCAGCACAGTTGCAGTGACAAACAAGAAATCAGCTGTAGATCTATACAATAATATAGGCCTACAACCAAATCAGTTCTCATAATAGCTACTGAATGTAGCCTTCATGATTTGCAATTTCCATGGTTTCTCGAACTCACTCCATGCAATATCTGGTGTGACTCAGTAAATACAATTTGACCAATTCCTTCCGTGTATTCCCTTCATTGTGTTCTTGGTTTACCATTCTCTAATTAACCTGCTGTCGACAAGATGTTAAATAAATAAAGTTTACTTGTGTATTTAGATGGTTATGTATTTAACGGTAGGCTGTAATCATTACAGTAAATTACATGTTTATACATTTTATTGTTTTCCAAAGGTAGTCAAAATAAAGAAAACCTAGATAAAGCCAATAGTTTCCTATAACTACACCATCTGTAAAATAGAAAAACATTGAATGATTTTCTTTAAACTCTATTTCACCCTTCTTAAGATTTTTAAAATTCTAATTTTGAAGGCAAATAATTGGACATAAGCATATTTTAATATTGATGCGGAATCATGGATATTTAGATCAAAATGTTAAATTTTTTAAAAGCCTACTAGTAAATGAAAAAATGGGATGATGTTTATACATTAACTGAACCAAACATTGCCTGGAACAGTTTTATTAATACATTTCTTTGTCATTTTAACTATGCCTTTCTACTCAAATCCGTAAAATGTAACAGTAGCTCGAAAATAAGATGGATTAGTAAAGGTCTGATAGTCTCAGGGCAGAGGTTAAAAAACAATGCGTAAAATGCTAAAAACCTGGGGGAAAAACAAAAATTATACTGTAAGCAATACGAAAAATTATGTAACAAGTTATTCGGAATAGCAAAGCAAAAATACAATGGGAAAAAAATTAGCCTCTTCCTCAAATAAAACAAAAGCAATGTGGAACATTATTAATAATGAATAGAAACCTAGACAAGGACATGTTAAACTTTCCTTGAAATTTGATGGTATTAAAATCAAAAATAGCAAGGAAATATGCAATAGTTTTAATGACTATTTCACAAACATCCCAATAAAATTACAAAATGAACACAGAACTACAAATAATAGTCCTGCACACACACCCCAAAGACCTAACACTTAGAATGCTAACACACTGTTTTTCACACCTATCACTGAAGAAGACATCATAAATGATGGATAACTATAGGCATATTGCTCTTCTTATGTCCTTTTCAAAAATTTTAGAGAAATTGATAGCAAATAAATTGACACACTTCTAAATAAAAAAAAAAAAAGGATATTTCATTGCATCAGTACGGCTTTGTAGAGGGTAGATCCACAAAACAAGCTATTTACAGTTTTACTGAAAAAAATATTAACTTCTTTTGATAAAAAGACAATTCTGAACAGGTATATCCGCAGATCTTTCAGAAGCTTTTGATTGTGTCGACCACAATATTTTATTGCAAAAACTTGAGAGGTGTAACCAATAATATATTTAAATCATATCTTGAAGACAGAAAACAGATCATCTCCATAAGATATTATGACAAAAATCACATTACAGATGTTATGTCCAATACCAGAACTACTCGAGAAGGGGTGCCACAGGGATCAATACTGGGACCAATTTTATTCTTAATATTTATTAATGATTTTCCAGAACAAATAACCAACGGCTCAGCTATAATGTTTGCGGATGACAAACATTTTGGCAACTAGTTCAAATAACGCTGTTCTTGAAGAAAATATAAAGCAAACAGTGACTGAGATGTCCAATTGGTTCCAGTATAATAAATTAATTAAATAAGGCCTTCTATTCCATAGAAGAAGACTCACATAAAGATAAATTTCTATAACGCAGAACAAGACTGATATAAGGAGACTTCATGTAATACCTTGTGTTTCAATTTAATGTAGAATTAACATATTTATACTTAATATCTATCTGTACATGAATTGTAACAACTTGTACTACAACCAAATGTAGTCTTAACATGTTTGTAGAGCTGCTAGAATTAATAAGTGTGAAAATTATATTATTTATGTTATATATTTTTATGTTAATGTAATAGTGTGCAAATATCCATATTGCATAACAAAAATTAAAAAAAGAAAAATAATTGACAAGTTCTTTCCAAAGTGTATTGAATGTATATGGGATGCAAAAAAAAAGTGTGCTTTATGAAACAGCAAATTCTCCAGCCGCTACACCACCATTGCCTCCATCATCTTAAGACGGGAGGAGTTAAGAGAGGTTTGGTGGTTTGTAGTAACGAAGGTATTGAGAGCCAATGAGGGTGAAATATGGCAAATATGGAGCAGCGCTAAAATGCAAGGGTGGGGGAAAACTGTAAAACCTAGAGAAAACATGCCAGCCAGCAGCATCAATCAGCACAATTCCTATATGTGAAAATCTGTGAGTAACCTCACAGGGAAACCAACATGAATCACATTGTTGTAAGACAACCGTTCTACCACTATGCCCACCGCAGCCCCCCTCCCCTCCATCCCTTGGGATGGGAGGAGAGGAATCTAATTTCTTCAGCGATAATGCTTTTCTTAGAGGAGTGTTTGTTTGTCAAGTTTCTGCAGCGTGGTTCTGAGATATTGCAACTGAATAGTTTTTAATGTATTCAGAGGAGAATTTTACACTAAAGATAATAATTGCACAAGTTGGTAGATAACAACAAAGAAATTTTGTCACAAGTGTGTCTGTGGACCACTTTGGCAGTGGTTAGTACATGTGCGCTTGTTATCGATATCATTGCTGTGCATGCGTCTTTCACCCATTGTAGTTCAACAATGCATCCTAATCTAATTTAACTACCCAAAGTAACCTAAAATGCTGGCGAATAAGATTTCATACATTTTAACCTAACCATAGGGTGGTTCCTTTATTATCCCTAGAAGTGTATTTATAGAAATAATATCCTATAGCAGTTGTCTCTCCCAATGTGAAATTATTTAACATGTTGGACTGAATTAAAATTGTGGCTACTGACTGACTAAAGCCTACGCTACAATCACCTTAAGAGTTTCCATAACAAAATAACAGTGGCGTTACCATGGAAGTATGAAAATGAACTGGCTACAACTGCAGTAAGAAAACTGTTATGCGGCTAATGAGAAATGAGCACAAAAAAAAAGACATACTGTACATGTATCGCGGATATTTTCAAACAGTGTGTTGGCTAACCTGATATTTATTTTTGTTAATACACTTGTGATGAAAAAAGTTTCGCGAGAATCATGTTTCAGGATATTTAAAGTGTGGTATACATGTTAATAATTGCATTGACTATTTAAATAAACAGAAATCTGAACTATACCACAAAATTAATTTAATAACTATGTTCTTGTTATAAGCTTGCATTGCACTGACACTCGTGGTTGGAAATGTTGTCTCGTGAATGGCCAGCGTAGAACTCAGCGTAAAAGAATTGAAAATATTCAATCCTCTTAACGCCACTACCAGGAGCAGGCCGCCATTTTATGTCATTATGTTGTGATGTAGCTGGTGCCATATACAAGTGTGGATTCAATTTTTTATTGTTAATTCTTACAGTGTTTGTAGCCGGGGCTTAAGGCCTTGGTACTAAATTGCACTTTTGGAGAAAGATGTAACACAATTCTTGTAGATATAGCGAATAAAATTATCCATAAATATCTCCTGTACCTCCCATTTTTTTCTTCTGAAAAATTTCTAAAATTGATTGTACAGTGCAGACAATTCAGCAAAAATTGTATTTTCTGTGTTTTAATTATGTACCAAGGATAACTTAACCCTGTCCAACATTGAAGATGCAAGAAACAAAATTGTACACTACAATAAGGAATAAATAAGTATATAACTGTATCATAACAGAGAACTAATGTAATATAAAGACTAAAATGGGATTTGAATTTATTTACCAGAAACCATTTACTATGTTGACATTAAATATGTATAAAGGAGATGAAGTCATATTGGAGGCAAACCTCTCGAGTCATTGTCAGTGTTAGAAATTTAATTATAAATGCCAGCAAATAATTATTTATTCGTGGCTCAGGAACATGTGAACTTTGCCTTCCAGAAATTCAGCTAGGCTGCTGGTCGCCGTTTTGTTGCACAAGGATGGACATAGCTAAGGGGAAGAGGTGGAAAGGGGAGATGGTAGATTTGATGAGCAGGAAAGACAGGGAAATGATGCATAGGATTGAGAGGATGGAGGAAAAGGTCAGGAATGAGATGGGTAAGAGTAGAGTAGAAATGAGGGTGGATATGTTAGAGGAGGAGTTGGAAGATGTAAAAGAGGTGATAAGGAAAATGCAAGTTGGTCCACAGGAGGAAAAGCTGAGTAGAGAGGAAGAGTTAGACAGAATGCAAGTAGGGCTGCAGAAGGAAATGCAGGAGGAAAGGCAGAGGAGGAGGGAGGCAGCAGAGATAGACGTGGTAAGATTAAGGAGGAGGATAGTTGGAGGCAGTAGAAAGGGATAAGGCAGTAGGAGACATAAGACAGAAAATAAGGTTAGAGGAGAAAAAACTAGTAGCAAGGAATAAGGTGATAGTAGTAGGCAGGAAGCAATCAGGAATAGAGGAACGGTAAACAGAAAGCAGGGAGTAGGCAGTGGTAGAAGGTAGGAAGCAGTATGCTGAGGCTTGCAAGTGTGGGATTAGCAAAGACCAGAAAGCAGGACAAAGTGGACAGTTCAGGGACAGAGGGAAAAGAGGAGGGGAACAAGGGTGCTGCAGGAGGCTCGAGACAGGGATCAGGTAGGAGACGAAGTAGACAAGAGTAGGCAGGTGGGTGGAAGAGCCACATAGCAGGAACAGGTTGTTGGAAAGGAGCCAGAGGTAGTTTTTCTTGGCAACTCTATTCTAAAGGAGGTAGAGCTGAGGGAGTCAGGAAGGAAATTACGTATAAAGCAGTATTATGGGGGGCAAATACCAGGGATTGAGAGGTAGCAGGA
Organism: Dryococelus australis; assembly: GCA_029891345.1. Taxonomy (NCBI): domain Eukaryota; kingdom Metazoa; phylum Arthropoda; class Insecta; order Phasmatodea; family Phasmatidae; genus Dryococelus; species Dryococelus australis. The sequence goes on along the minus strand of CM056995.1, from coordinate 197,404,477 downwards.
TGGCAAAGGTGGTTCTAATTCATGTGGGAAATGACCTGCCTCAAAGGGAGATGGGGCAGGAGGTAGAGCGGGACATCAGGGGATTGCTGAGGAAAGTGCGGGAGAAGTTCCCTGGAGCTAGGGAAGTAGTCGTAGCGTGCTGGTTAGGAAAGGTGTATCCTACAGGAAGGCAGTGGCTGCAAGTGAGGTATATGAGAGGATATGTAGGGATTTGGGGGCTACATTTATAGGTAGTAGGAAATGGGTGCGCTAGGAAAGTGTAGGAAGGGACCAGGTTCACCTGACAGAGCAGGGAAAGAGGATTCTAGGTGATCTGCTAGGCAGTGAAGTAGCAGGCTGCATGGAGAGAGTCAGGGCAGAGCAGCAATTGTTGAAATAGCAATCAGTTAGAAGCAAGGAAACAGAAGTGGAGATAAATGGATAGGATAGCATTATTGAGGCCGCGGGGGGTGGAGATAGGGGGTAAGCAATGTAGGATGGTAAAGCAGAGTACTAGTATAAAGATAATGGTGATGAACTGTAGGATTGTCTACAACAAGCTGGAGGGCTTCTGGGTAAAGGTTGAATGATATGGGGCAGATATATTGGTAGCTGTGGAGACTTGGCTGACTGAGGAAGTGCTGGACATTGAATGTAGGCAGGATAAGTTCACGATCTTCAGAAGAGACAGGGGTGGGAGAGAAGGAGGAATAATGGTGTGTGTAAAGAAAGGGTTAAAAGGGATGGTAGAATGGGTTAGTGAGGATGTCTAGGTAATGGAAATTAAATAGAGTTGACACCAGCTAACAGCCAGTGGCGCTACAGTCTATGACGGCGCTCACGTGTCACGTGTACCGCACGTGCGCAAAGAGGCCGACAATTTTGAACTTTCCTATAATAGTTAATTTCAAGGTAGATGTGTTATATTGTCTTTACAGTGTTTAATATGTCTTAAAATGTTTTAAAGTGCTTGTACTAATTTTAATTGTTTGGTTATGACATTCAAAGTGCCTGCGGCGCCGAGATTAGGAACACTGAATATTCTGGCATGAACGCCATCACAAAGAGACATTAATTCAATTTGTGCCATTTTATTTTCAATATAAAATATTTCACTCGGCATGTATAGGACTTCCGCGTATGTGATCTTCGTAGGCGGCCATGATAGGTCTGTGCGACGCTTGCATCTGGACAGTTTGTCGAGGAGAGCTGGCGAGGTAAGACAGTCACGTGCGCACTACAACTTTTGTTCACTGACGTAGGTTTCCATAGTCAATTTAGTTTACCGGTTAATCTTTGCTTGCGTACATTTTTGCCAAATATATTTTCCCCAGCATTATGCTTCCGCTTTACTAATTTTTATGCCTTTGTGACATTTTAAACTTAATCGAGGAGGAGGAGGAGAAAGATGTCAGAGAGGTCACGCGACCCATGCATTTTGAATCAGATGCCATCTGCCTATGTTCATGGCGTTTCAGTGTAACTTCTGCATAATTGCTACATGCAATTTTAAGAGCTTTATTCTTATGTTTGTATTTAGGGGAATTTTCGTGTTTGACTATTTTGCGGCAACATCACTTATAACCACGTGGCCGACTGAAGCCACGTCTTTGTATATGCCATCATTGCATTTTAAGAGCTTATTTATATAACATCATATGTGCAATAATTTATTTCATGGTTCAATGTATTTTTCATGTAAATTGATGCATTTTGTACTTTACCAAGCAGTCACAGTAATGTTTGATTTCACCGCCATCAGGCATGTTACAAGCCTGTAACGACTCTAATTGTAAAGAGAACCACGTGCTCAACACGAATAATATTTTATTTGAATTTAGTTTGCAGTTTCCACGCAGAAATATTGCAATTTCACCTGCACCACGTGGTTCGCTACGAACTTCATCCGGCGGCATCCACGCCACCTAAGCTTGTTTTTACACACGTGTGTTTATTGTGAATATTCATCTTGTGTCCCATCTTATTTCATGTATTATTGAAGGGTCTATGTAATTGTGTAATTAGTGTACAGTGCAATTAATCCCGTCCTAGCCGGCTCTGTGCATAGGCCATCACCACACTAACCACATGCTGGAGGGGGAACCACGACGAGTTTTGCGTTAGTGATACAGAGTAATCACACGTGTTAATGTGTAGCAAGGGCTTTCATTTGTAATTCACAGTGTCCCGTCTTCAGGGGAAAGCCGTCAGTGCACCGTAGCTGCTGTTGGCACTCTTCCCTTGTGAAGGCTGTGCTTTCACGCACCTCGTTGAGATCATCCATTTAGGCATGCGCTAGGTTAATTATGGGTTGGGGAGCACCCAAGCGGAATTGGCTAGTCATGACCAAGATAACCATTTCATTGGCACGTTGATGTGTATAAACAATATCAATAAAAACAAGTCTACAGTGAACTCAATTTTTTTATTCAGTAGTAACAGTGTCCTAGCCACATATGTTTTATCTATTGTTTATTTCAGTGATTTTATTAAAAGTTTAGTATTGCCAACATGTTTGTAAGTACGCATGGGTGAGACGGACACACAGAACCCACAACATCCCTGAGAACCCTGAGTCTCAATAGTGCTGTGATTGGGAAGCACTGCTGGCGCCCAAATTACCAATAAGTATTTGTGTCATCATTCGTCTCGTGTCTCAACCGTCGGCGTCAGAGTGGTGGTAGTAATAGGATAATTTCTTTGCAGGCAGCATATAGACCACTAGGACAGGGATGGCAGGCAATTGAGATGATCAAGGAGAGGGTCTATAGACTAAAGGACAGGCAGTGGGTTGTTGTAGCAGGTGATTTGAATATGCCAGGTGTGAAATGGATAAAGGATGCACAAGGAATGGGTTGTATGATGCAGAGAATGGCAGCACAGTTAGTCAACAGAATATTAGTCCAGGTAGCAGAAACAAGTACGAGATGGAATGAGGAGGATGTTGGGTCAGTGCTGGATGTTATGTTGGTCAGACCTAGGAATGCTGTTGTTGGTGCAGTAGTATTGGATGGTATAAGTGACAGTCATATCCTGGTTGTCGAAATTGAGATTGGCAGGATGAGGGAAGAGCAAACGGCAGAAAGGTTGGTGTGGCAGTATGGGAGAGGAGACAAGAAGGGGGACAAAATCTTCCTGAAAGAAAGTTTTAAAAATGGTTTATAGAGGATGGTGTAGAGGGGTTGTGTAGGGAGTTAAAGTATTAATGGAGGTTATTTTGGAGAGATTTGTGCCTATGAAAACGTTACGAACTGGGGGAGATCCATCATATTATGGACAGGAGGTTTTGAAAATCAAGAGGAATTGCAGTAAATTACATACCATGTGGTGAAATGAAGGGATGATAGGATCTACGGAAATGATGAAACAAATAGGTAGGAAGATTGAAAGGATGATCAAACAGGTAAAGAATGCATTTCTGGGGAACATGGTGGAAGAAGGAAAAGGCAAGGAATGGGGGGAATTGTTTAGGTATGTTAGGTGGTTAAGGGGAGGAGAGGAAGGGACCCCTCTGCTAACAGGAAGGGATGGTAGGCATGCGATAAATGACCAAGAAAAATTGGAGATGCTGCAAGGACAGTACTTGTCAGTGTTTGAGGCAAAGGAGGATTGGAATAGGGGGGCAAATAGGGTTCGGGGGATGTTTAGTAAGTTTAAGATGAGGGAGTGGGATATAGAAAAGGTAATTAGGGGTTTGAAGAGCAGTAAGGCATGGGGTCCAGATGGGATAGAAAAACAGCACTAAAGTTTGGTGGCAGGGAGTTGGTAAAATATTTAGATGTGCTGTTTAAAAAGTCCTTAGGAGAGCGTAAGTTCCCAAAAGATTGGAAGGATGCTATGGTGGTACCTATACACAAGCAGGGAGAGGATAGGGGGAGGCCTGGCAGCTACAGGCTGTTGAGTCTCACATCAAGTAAGGGAAAAGTAATGGAGAGGCTGGTGGTGCAGTATGTGGTTAGGATTAATAACAATAGGAATTGGTTGGAGGAGTCCCAGCATGGTTTTAGGAGGGGATACTCATGTGAGACTCAGCTGGCTGGGTTATTAGTGGATCTGGTGCAGGTAGTTGATGGGGTAAGCAGGTGGACATCTGCTTCATAGATTTTGAGAAGGCATTTGATAAGGTGCCCCATGGGACATTGATGAGGAAAGTGGAGGCGCTGATACTGGACAGGAGGGTAGTGGAATGGATAGGGGTCTTCCTCATGGGGCGAAAGCAGAGGGTGAAAGTGGGGGAGGCAATATCGGAGGATGAGGAGGTTACGTCAGGGGACCACAGTGAAGTGTGCTGGGTCCTTTGCTATTTACCATAATGGTAAATTACATGGGTTTGGAGATTATGGGAAAAATATGATTGTTTGCAGACAATTGTGTTGTGCATGCTGAAGTGGGAGAGGGGGGCGGAAATTTGCAGGCGGACATTAATAAGATATGGTTGTGGGCCAGAAAAAATAAAATGATGATGAATGTAGTAAAAACTAAGGTCGTGAGGTTTACAAGGAAGAAGGTGATAAGCAGGGACATTTCCAGATGGGAGGGACAAGAATAGAAGAAGCAGCAGAATATAAGTATCTAGGGATTGTACTGCAGGGAGACCTCAGATGGAAAAAAACAGGTAGTGAGGGTGGTTGCAAAGGGAAGAAGGGCTCTGGATATACTGGGAAGGGTGCTGAAGGGAGTCAGCTGTGAGGTGAAGGAGAAGGTGTATGTCACAATGGTACGACCAATGTTAGAATATGCTGCAGCTCTATGGGACCCTTATATGTAGGTTGAGGTGCAAGAACTGGAAAAGGTGCAGAGAAGGGCAGCAAGTTGGGTGAAGTGTATGTGGAGAAGGCAGGGGCAGGATGACGAGGAAGAAGGGCTCTATAGGCCATCAGTGATGATGAAAGAAATGGGTGGGAGGTCATTGAGGGACAGGAGAAAAGTTGAACAGCTAGTCAGGGTTTAGAGGGAGGATGGGGATGGCTACACTGCAAGCTAAGTAAAAGGATGTTCAGAGGAAGAGGAAACAACAGTGAGAAGCTTTAGAGGGTGTGGAGAAGAACGGAGCGGGGTAGGCAGTCGATGCTTGTGAGGTCCGTGAGGGAGTGGAATGTGTTGAGGGAGGAATTGGTATCTGTGAGATGGGTTGGTAGGTTCAGGAAGGGAGTGGAAGAGGAGTTGGTTGGGTGAAGGAGAAGTGAGGGAGCTTGCCACCGGGTGGTAGCCTAATTGCGAGTGTATGTATGTATGAGTTTACATGTCACTCATTACTGATATGCAACCTGCAGTACATTAAAAACAATGGTAGAACGCTTGTTATAATTTATTTAATCATTTATTTAAAAAAAAAAAATTGTTTTCCACAAATCCTGATATATTAGTACTATATCTAAAACACGTGTTTATTGCCCAATACTGGCCTGCAGTACACTCACACGATCGGTAGTTTTATGAGGGAATTATTGGATTGCACAACTAACACAAGCCAATAATAATCTAGCAAGACTACCCACGTGAATTGTAAATATATATATATATATATATATATATAATTTTTTTTTTTTTATCAGCTTCTTTGTTCAAACGAAATGCTTCCAATGTAACCTTTCTCTCAACGTCATTTTAATGTAAACAGAATGTTTTGGGATATAGTCAAGATGACCGATAGAGTTCCTAGTAAAACCACCTATATCCAGCGGCGTCAACTACGTCACAACATGCTATCTTGTGTATACTCGTAGCGCCATGCTAGGAGCATGCATTCATGTTACCTTCTCTGTCTTTACATGTTACCGCAATGACCTTGACCTCGCCTCTACCATCCTGTCTTTTTTCCTCATCTCTCAAACAGAAAGGAGGAAAAATGAGACGGAAAGTTTTCATCTTGCCCCAGTCTGGTTGAGTTACTCCGGACGATAACGTGTTTCCTACACGCTTTTACGGCCTGTAGCTGTGTTTACAGCAGTATTTTAGTTTTTAAATTTGTTTATATAATTCACCCGGTTTGTGAATATCAAGTTTGTCAGTATGGGTGAGCGTAAACTAATATTGGTGACGTTTCTTATCTCTCTTGCTTCCAGCGAGGCGAAATTGCGTAAGTAACTTTTTTTTTTGCTCAAATAATTTGATTTCATATGTGTCGTATCACAAAGCCGCAGAGCTGTACCCATCTACAATTGATCGTCCTAGGGTTGAGTAGTCGCATTTATGCTGTTAATGTGACGTTTCATATTCTACAATTCTGATATTTAAAATTGAGTTTTTTCACACTGTCAGTTGAGCACATGGAAGGTTGTTTCCGGATTCCCAAGAAATGCATACTTGTCTCAGAAAGTGACTATCGCCATGTGTACACTAGCAGTTTCCGAATTCTCACTATAGTACACTCAGGCTCCATACTTGGCAAGTTTTTGAAACCGTATACTTGCTGGGCATACTTACGCCTTGAGGTGAAGTGTAAATGGGGTTTGGGAGGTGGTAAAGGTGAGGCCTGGGCGTTTATTCTAAGTTTCTGGGGAAATCTACCGGCAGATATCGACAGTCAGCTTCCTGCCGATCGGGGCAAAATATACCCAAATGGTTATTCTAAACACACTATCGTATAACCTTAAACATTTCCTAGTGTGGTGTACGCCCGTACAAGCGCTATAGTCGCCAAAACAATTGCACGGTGGGTTTTTTTTGTAACTTTGACAATATGGCGGCTGTTACAGTAGCGTAGCTGATTGTTGGGGTATGAATGAGCTGATATGTTCTTTTTTAAATCTTTTCAGGATAGTTCCTAATAGTCAGGCGTAATTTGTGTGGCACTGAAGTAGATATTGCATTTGCTACTTTTTGGCTTATTCCGTGTTATCACACTTTGAATCTCTCAGATGGGAGGTATTAAGAAGTGTTGTGTGCCAGGCTGTGTCGATAGAACATCTACAAGACATCGTTTTCCTGTGAGGAAAATGTGTTTAACATTTGGTTACAACGTATTCAAAGTATTGATTTAAACGTTTTACATCCTCAAGATGTGTACAAATACAAAGTTATTTGTGATCGGCGAGATATGCAAGTTACCCGGCTCCAAAAAACTAAAAGTTTACAGCCTTCCAACTCTGTATTTACCTGGTAAGTACGTTTTAAATATTTCATTTTCTGTCATTAACCTTTAGCCTTACTTTGATAGTTTTCTAAGAAGGTATATTTGAATTACTATATGTATTAATGCCGGGATCCTGTATGAATTTCGGCAGCAATATTATGTCAGAAGGACATTATGAAACGTGTAAATGTCACTAATAAACAGCATCTGTAACTGGATCACACCTCTTGGCAAGTTTAACACTTACTTTTGTAAGTGCCAATTAGGGGCTCATCTGGCGATAGTTTGTGTGTGGTGTGTTTTTTTTTCTATATAAAATTGAAGTGCTAAGGGCAACTCTACCTGTCACATTTAATGTGACCTCACCTTATGTGCATGGCACTGAATTGCTGTGTATACTAGTGGGACAGAAAGCTGTGAAGGTATGATTTTGTGGGTGGATAGTGAGAAGCAAGGTTCAGTGCAGGACTCTCAAGTGTTGTACAACTTATAGATGACCAGTAGATTTTGAGATACAGTGTTGTGAGAAAATGGTTTATCTAGGTTGGAGTGTTTCGAAAAGCTGTTTATACTGCATAAGATATCTTCAAAGCATCAACAAATCTGATTAAAGTGTATGTCCTTTTGAGGAACAGAAAATTGGGTGTGAGTTTAAAAGTTTCATAAAAAAAAGGTGAATTGCAAGCACATGCAACATAGTTCAAGCCCCACCCAGATGGCCGACTTATGTGATTTCTTACACTACGGCCTAAGCCTTTGGTTACAGAAGTCTTTCTTAGTGAATCACTGAATTCTGACAGTGTTGTAATTTGACGTGTCCAATATCTTTGTACAGCTGTGTATTGAAAAAAGACCTTACGGACACGATAAAACAAACAAGGGATCTACTAGGACCTGACTTAGGGAACCATCCTAGCATGAAATGATTTTGGAAAACCAAAATCAGAATAGCCAGTCTGAGTATCAAACTCTGGATTTTCCATATGCGAGTCGTGTGGTGTACCAATTTGCCATCTCGCAAAGTACCCGACGTAATGTAGTTTCCATTGTATCCAGCGACAATAAAATATTTTAGTGTCCTTTGTCGCATAAATTGCACATTTAACCACACTTCGTTTCACTCGATAAAATCATATGGTATTACAACCAGTTAAATTACGTCACCACAGCAGACCACAACATAACCTCACATCCGCTCCAACACAACCTACTGATGTTTGTTTATACACAGTTGATGTTTTTACCAGGCAGCCAATAGATAGATTGCTAGTAATGTTCACTTGTTTCTCCACCTACAATTTCTATTACGTCTGTCAGCAGCCATGCCTTATTGCATCATGTTATGGTGATGTGTAATTGGTAAACAAGCTCTTTAGAAATGGAAAATTTTTAACATGTTCTGATACAGCATATTAAAACATTGCACTCTGATGAGGTATATTAAACATTGCCTACCTCGTTTCCTGGTGATAAACGAGATATATTCAGGTATGTTACTCATTGTACCGTGTGAATCCCTCTTATACTGTTTGTCCCATAACTGCACAATTTACTTAAAACATAACAGTTGCATATAAATTTGTAATTGTTGTAGATTAACTGTTATGTAAGCTACCTAGCTCTATGTAGTAATAGTTATCATTAAAGTCCATTTGTAGTGAGGATGCCTAAGTGATGTGGCTTAACCAATTTTAGTAGGACAGTTCATAAGTATTAATATTGTGTAGTCTTAGAGCCTGAAGGTGTGGTCTCCCTGCAATACAATCCCTTGATACTTATATTCTGCAGCTTCTTCTATTGCTATTATACATTGTTCAATATTTGCAGGTTAGCTCCTAATTGTGATTACAATAGGCCAATCCATTGTTACAAATTTGATAATTTGTGTATTTCCGTTTTAGGATTCAGTGATAATACATCTCGAGAAAACTCATTCCAGTTTCCGGAACGGCAGTTCAGAGATCCTGCAGAGAGTAAGTTTGTTGTGTGTTGTCATAAAACAGTTTGATATACTGAAGTTAATATTGCTTATGTCCAAGTTAAAGAATGTAGTCTGTAGGTCATTTTCCATAATTGCTTGCCTAAATAAATGATCTGAAAAGCAGTACGCTATACAGCTGGAGGTGCAGTCCAAATGTTCTTCTCATTACTCTGTTTAGTTGAACCTGTCTGCACAAGTGTATTACTTTATGCTGACCAGATATCTACATATTTTCAACTCAGCATCCCAGCCTAACAAATAAACTTCTCTGGGAAGGATGATTCACTATTGAATTCATCCGCTCAACAGTACACATAGTACTGATAAAAAATGCATGTATTTTTGGTTCAGCACCCAAACATAGCTGACGCATGCAAAGGATGAATCACTTTATTTTTTAACACAAGCTAACAAACAATATTTGTGACTTACAAATCAGTTTCCCGGGAATGAAGATTTGATTGTATGCTTGTACAACATACTACATCATCAAACAAAATCTTATTTTATCTTGACATTTATATGAAAAATGCCACAAATCATTCATGTAACTTATATAAATATTTTCATGGATGTGCCTGTTGTGAACTAACATTTTCTCGTAATCAATGTCTAGAATTAAAAAAAAGTGTTGTATTTAAAGGTTTTTAAATTGCTTTTCTTCCAGGAAACACCTACATGTGGCATTACTTCAAACTGCCCCATTTGTACTGTAAATTATACCTAAGCAATATATGAATGGGTGGGTAGTGATGTAGGTTACTAGTGTCCACAATCTGTATTTTTGCCGGGGACGTCAGCAAAAATAGGTGTCACTCGTCAATAATATATGTAAAAATAATATAGGGTATTCATGATTAAATGAACACTTCCGAAAACCCTGCTTAAGATCTACTTATATGCTCGTTGTGTAGTCCTCTGCCTTATTTAAAATTAACATTGTCATGGGCCTCATCTCTTTATTCATGCACCTGTCAAGTAAAAATGTAAAATTATTGTAAAGATAAGGATTTTACAAATCTACTCATTTTTTACGCTCTGAATTAAAAAAAAAAAACCTGAGCTTTAAGATATGGAATCACTTTTACTCCATTGTTATCAACTTTACTAGATGCATGTCACTTAGTGCGTTTGTTGAAATATTATTTAGGTAGGAACGACGACTTTTTGCTAACGTTGATTTCAAAAGTGTTCACTTTATCGTGAACAGTCTTTAACAAATTTTTGTTAAAGTTAATTTCAACGTTTGTTTAGAATGGTAGATTCAGTGCTTAAGTACACTGGGAAGATCCTTCATCCAAACCAAGTATAATGTGAAAAGCTTAAAAAATTAATGTAACATCCTTTCAATAATTTAATTTATATCTGCCCTTTCCTTTGACTGTCGACAAAAAGAAAATTATCTTTGGCCGGTTTAGTAAGACAATAACTAACTACTTGGCCTCCCACCAAGGTGAACTGGGGTTGATCCCAGATTTTCACTTGTGGGATTCGTGCTTGGCGTTGCCACTGGTCAACTGATTTTCTAGGAGATTTCCCATTTCTCCCACCCTTGCATTTCGGTGCTGCTGCGTATCTCGTTTTACCCTCATTGGCTCAAGACCTCGATGGTAATAGCTGCCCAAATCTCTTCACTCACTTATTGAAAATAAATAGGTTTTTAAGATCCTTCCAATTTGTAAATAAACACAGCAAGTAATGTAAAGAAGGTTTATAAATAAATTAAACATTAGACATAAACAAATTATGCAAACAAATATTCTGATTAATTGTAAATGTAATTTGTAGTTCACTATTACTGTTTTTAAATTTGTAAATACTGACTACCAGCAGCAGAACCAGTTAATGACCCTTGGTAAAATGTGTTGGAATAACATAATAGTAAATAGGTGATCACATCTCATTTAAAGTCAAATGTTAGTTTAAAATTTGTGAACATACAATGTGTTTGCTCTATATTTAATGATGTTTTGGCTGTAGTTTGTTCCAGAAATGGGGTAACAAATGCATCTGGTCCTATCAACTGCTATCCTGTAACTACCAGTAGACTTAAAGCCTTCAGTGCTCCTGCAGCTGCCAGTAGTGCTGAAAGAACAAGTGCCACAGGAGGTAATGTGAAGGGACTTTTAAAATCTGTCAACGTATCATTTCAAAATGAACTGTCACCAAAAGCAAGCTCCTTGTACAAGGCTGCTGTAAAACTCAAGCGGCAGGTTAGACTCTTGAGGAATAAAAACTGCTCTTTTCACAAGCGCTTGAAAATGGCTAAAGAGACATGCAAATCAGAAATGTTTGAATTGCTTGCTGAGAATGTGGATACTATTCCATATAAATTGATTATGTCTCAGATAAGAAATTAAAATGTCAAACCACAAGGGCGTAGATTTACTCTTCACGACAAAATTTTGGCATTATCCATTTACAAACAGTGGCAAAGTTTATCGTTGGTTAGCCAAAGTCTTCTCTCCCAAACAGGCAGACTATGATGAAACTGCTGCAGAAGATCCCATTCAGTCCTGGTTTGAATTAGCAGTTATTTGATAACCTGAAGCACAGTGTGTCAAAACTTCCCAAATCTGATAGATATTGCTGTTTGTTATTTGACGAGATGGCTATTCAGCTCATTCTTCATTACAGTTCAAATAATGACAAAATAATTGGCTGGCAGGATTACGGCAACAATAACTGAATTCCATCAGTTGCTGACCACGTGCTTGTTTTTATGGTACGTGGTATACGAAACAAGTGGAAACAGCCAGTAGTATTTATGTTTTGTCAGAATGCAACTAAAACACATACTTTAGCTGCTGCCATAAAACAGGTTATCAGAAGTGTCACTACCACTGGGCTCAATGTCATAGCTACTGTTTGTGATCAGGGTGCCAATAACCAAGCTGCTGTAAATTATCTATTAGAAGAAACTAGACAGCAGTGTCTAAAAGATAACATAGAAAATAGAAGCTAAGGTTTTATTGTAGATGGTCAGATAATCATTCCAATTTTCAATGCACACATTTGTGGAAATGTATCCGCAACAATCTGTTGACAAAAAATGTTACATTTAAATGGAAAGGTGTAGAAAAAACTGCATCCTGGGCTCATGTACAATTTTACAGATTGGATGAAGGTGACGAAGACTTGCGGATGTGCTCGAAACTAAGTGACACGAGCATGTTATTCCTGAGAAGATTAGGAAGATGAAAGTTAACAAGTGTGCCCAAGTATTCAGTCAAAGAGTATCAGCTTTAATGAGGAAGTTGGCACAAGATGGCAAGTACGAACCAGAGTTAGATAAAGCTGCTGTGAACACTGCAGATTTTTTGTTGTTAATGGACAAATTCTTTGATTCTGTTAATGGTAGTTCTCTAGAAGCTTGAGATGGTAAGTACCTCCGATGTGCTTTGAAGTCCAAGTCACCACATTCAGCTTTTTGGGACAAAATGATTCAGGTGTTTAGGACCATGAAATTTATTGATGCTCAAGGGAAATTTTTGGTGCCTCCATCTGTAAATAACTATATTCGCACACTTGAAGGCCACAAGTTTATTTGGAAGAAATTGCAGCAGGAGGGATGGAAATTTCTTTGTCCCAGGAGATTTAATCAAGATCCTTCGGAAAATTTCTTTTGTTACATAAGGAGTCAGGGATGTCGCAATGTCAACTCAACATGTGATTCATTCATTTTGTCTTTCAAGAGTCTTATCATAAATAATTTCATGTCAAGCCACTCTGTTGGGGCTAATTGTGTGTATACACCAGGAGATGCTTTTGATACACTACAAAATTTTGTCACTAATGTTACAGAGCCAGGCTCCTTGAATATTCCGTCCACAAGTAATTCTGTAAATGAAAGCCCTTGTGAAGCAATTTATAAACACTCGCAGAAGAAACATATTACAGGCAAACAGTATTTGCTTTCCAAAGGTGTGAAAAAATATGAGTGGTTATTTGGTTCGCAAACTTTTACAGGAAACTAAGTACTGTAAAACATGCAGTGAAATTTTATTGTCCGTGACCAAAACACCTGAACATGAAGAGAACGTTGTAATATCAAGTCGAGCATATTCTCCTAAGGTGCTGTGTTACCCCAGTACTATGTTCAGTAAAACATTTAATAGCATTTCTGAAATTTTAGCATCACTTTTGCCTGTGTGCTGTCATCATGAGAAAGTAGGGAAAGAAATTGCTACAGAAATTTATGGCCATGTTGACATGACATTCATGAAGTGAAAGGAACATGATTTGAAAAAACTGTTTACTCGTCTCTGAGTCAGGTTTCTAATCCATGCCTGGTGCAATAATGTGAACAAAATTTTAAGTGGTAAGAATGTATATCATGTTCGTTCTTTTCCACAGTTCCTGCGGGACCCCATTAAAAACAAGCTTTCCAAAAGTTTTGAACACATGGGAAGAAATAGAAGTCACAGAAAGCAGAGCTACAAAATTGAAAGGCAAATCCATTAAACATTCATGGCTATTCACTTTAGCATTGAATGTGAATTTATGAAGCTTACATTCCTACCATTTGAAGATCAAGATATGTTGTGTTGTCAAATGAAATGGTAAAAGTGGCAGTCACAGTATCAATCCAATAGGTATTTCCTGCATGTATTTTCTATCAATATTCAGTTGTACATGTTTTTGTTATTATGTGTATATGCAATTATCATAGTGGTAACTAAGTTGGTGGGCTGGTTTGGGGAACACATATTTTCATCCATAAAAATACAATTTACTATTGCAATGATCTATATATGTAGTCAGATATCAGTAGTTTGAGCAAGCAGTCTTGTAAATGGACTTCAATGTTGGGTTGCTGAAAGATTAAAAGTGCATGACGTGCAAGTAGAACTTATTCATGGATTAGGGTCGCTGTATTTTGCAGATCAACAAATGAAAATCTTATTTTATTCTTGTACGTAATAAAGACGAAATTGCATAATACATGGAAAACACAAACATATATGGAAGTTTATTTAATGCAGATTATTATAACAGTAAAATTCTAACAATATCTTGCTAGCTTACAGCATTTCAACAGGCGCAATCATTTTTGAAACAAAGCATACTATAGTCAGAATGCAGGAAATATTAAAAATTTTAAGAAAGTTTAGCTTTGATTTTTTCCATGAAAGACAATTTGACATTACAGGCCTTATCGTTCACTTTGAAAACCAACTTGAAACTTTGTAAGTTTATGTTTTCTTTGGAATGAAATTGACTACAGTTTGGTTCAAGTTCTAAAACATGTTCAATGTAAGTAAGTACTACAGACATCTGTGGTAGTTTACAAACAGAAAATGTTTGCGCAGTTGCATACATGAAACCGAATGTAGGCAAAATTATATTTTTATCAAAAAAATGTAGATAAACAAAGGAAATTCAAATTTCCTGTAATTTATAATGCCATTTTATAAATAGTCATTGTTGCACGTTTCTAATTTAAATGTAACTCTATGTTGATAATAGTACTGTAGCGTGTTTATGAGTTAGTTGTCTACCTGACGCTTAAAATGTGTTACACCATGTTTGAAAATGAGTCTTTCAAGACATCATCAACATTGGAAAAGTTATTTTCATGTCCTCCAGAATAAAAACTCTGCCTTTTCTGACTGCTGTATCTAAAATATACTAACTGGATACATAGAAAGCTACGATATAGGCATACGTTGAACTTGGCTACACAGTCACATCCAGTATATTCAGAGGGTCACTGCTTTAATTCCTGCAGTTCTACAGTCACAATGTAATCACTGCATGCTAGTTAAGGGCATCCGCATAGAGATGATACTGCTTTACATACACCAATTGGCATGTATAGGTTTGATGGAAGTAATAGAAGTCTAACAATAGTATTCTATTAGGTTTTATCGTAACAAACTAATGTAATACGTTCAAAATGAAAACTTGGACACCAAGTCCTCCATCGTTCTCTAATGGGTTTGGGTATAGAAAATGATTTGGCGTAGTAAGATGTTAATGATTCTACGATAGATCTCCACTGGAAAAATACCCTTATCTCTGCACCGTTACTGTAGGAATAGGCATGGAAGATCATATAAATGTTGCAAAGCTTCGTAGTGAACTAAAAAAGTTGTATGAATTGATGTATGTCATTAAAGCAAGGGTTGTAACAAGTTTTAAAATCAACAGTAAAAAATTTTGGCAGAGGGTAAATTAAACACTAAAACCAATTTGGCCCTTTTCATGTCGATGTAAAAAATCTACACCAGAAATAATTTGACGTAGACAATTCTACATTTGGTCCTGTTACAAGTATAATACACGAGTTTTATGTGGCAAAAAAAGACATACTTCTTGTTCAGTTTTATTGCCTATGTTCAGATTCGTCTATTTCATGGGATGTCAGAATTTTTTTCTCGAGATTAATAATTCATTTGTGTTGGTTTTACGAATGATTTCATCATTGACACACTCAAATGGTTCCTACAGTCTGAAAAGTGAGGGAAAGATATGGATGTTAAGGAAAGTCAGGGAAATTTGCTTTTTTCCCCAACAAATAACATTTCAAGGAACCATTTAATTTTGGTGAATTTGGCAGTTAATAAGATTTGATGTCTAGCTTTTATAGGTATTAATATTTTTAACTGTTTGTATACATTGACCAGCAATTCTAAAAGTACAATTTTTTTTAAGACACATTTCTCTATCACTGTAAAAAACTTGTGTGTCTGTATTATGGTATATGTGTCATTATTAAGTTTGTTTTTTTTTGTAGATACGTGTGTTATATTTATTGCTTTTTCTGTCCATTTTACTAAATAATTGTTTATTAATTCTACATTGTTTGAATGTATTTTCATGGTCGTAGTAAATAAAATTAAGTGGCTACAAAAAGTTTATATGTATAATAGTTAGAAGAAAGCAGGCTAATGATTTTTCTTGAAAGACAATAAAATAATAAAAGTAGCTGTGACACATGGTATTAAAAGTAAGTTATAACATTTTTATTCAATTTAATAATTTGAAGTTGTGCATAATTAAAATAAATAATTTATCATTATTTCATGAATTAATGTGCATGTAGAAGAAGTTTTTCTTTGTCATATTTGTATGGGCATTTTTTATTGGCTTAGTTATTAAAAACATATCAAGCCTTTCATGTTTTACATCATTGTAACGTTTCTATTAATTTATATTGTATTATATAATGTGTATGCTTTTTGATTTTCTCATGGTAAGATTGGTTGTAGGGGAGGAACAGGGGACTGTAATGTGTGCAGTACAAAAAACTTAGGTGTTTGGTGTAAATTTGAACCAAAAACATCAGTATTCTAGTCAGGGAAGTTCCAGATAATGGCCAAGGAAATAACTTTTACTGAAAAAAAAGGGGGGAAAACATTGCAAATAATCTATTGAAATCATCATCATTCAATATCACAAATGTTTGAAGTACTAAAGTCTAAATCAGTAATGAATGACTACTATGTTTATTTTAAAAGTTATGATTATCCCAGAAATTGAAACATTTTTGTTTAAGAGAACGATTAACCACAGATTATTTCTGACTAGACATTGTGTAACTTCTTGTAAATGTTGCTCAGTTTTTTATTACTTATTCTGCTGATATCAAATTTACCTAATTGTACAACTAATGTTGTTTTGTGAACTTGTGTAGTGATAATGCAGCTCTTGATGAGGTCTTGAGAGTCTATTTTGTTCTCAATAAAGTTAATTTGCTTGAAATTTCTTGATTGGTTCTCAGTTATTTAAATTACATTTTAAAATCCACTGTTTTGGAAGGTCCACAATTTCATGTCCGTTTTACTTGTGTGCATGTAATTATTGTCGAGAATATGTGCACTGCCAATTGTGTAGTCTATGGTTCAAAATTATTTTTAATATCTACAAGGACTTACAAAATGTATGGCAAATATCGCAAGGTCTTTGGATTTTTAGGATGTGGATGATATTCTACAAGTACGAAGGATTATGCTTTATGTTTTGTTATGACATTCATGTTTGGAAAATATTCAGCACTCCTAGATTGACGGCTACTTGTACAGAGTATTTAGGATCCCTTAATACTATCAAATATATATCTTCCTTATTTAGTTAGGCAATGGCAAATCAACAGCGCTAGAAAATAATGACGATAAAAATAATAGGCTACAAAAATTGTATTGCACTAATATTACCCATGACTACCTGTGATTTAACTCCAAAACTAGCAATGCATCTGTTGTTAGTATCATACACTGGACTGTGTCTGAATTCACGTATCAAGAACTCTTAACTGCCTTCGTGTCCTAGAAAAGTGCATCTAGGGCAGAACGTCAAATAGTCGCTGTCAGAATTCACGACTATGGCACGAATGCACCCTATAATATCCTCTTAAGCCAATGGCATGAGCAATGTGCCCTGGACTAGCCTATCATGCAATTTTTGACAGGAAACTGTTTGTATTATTTACATTCCTCTACATCTACAGGATATAGGCTCAGTTGTACTAGAACTGTTGAACGAAATGGAGACCACAATACATGCTTTTGTAATGTATACAGATACGTGCATGTATTTCATTCTGAAATATCAATTTTGGGTGTCTTTGAATGTGTCAGGCGTCAATACTGTTTGAGTATGTTACGATAATTTCTTCCTTCCCACAGTTCCCGACATCTAGCCATTTGGTTAAGTTAATCTTGAAATTTAGAACATAGTGTATGAATAAATTGATTAGCTGCATGTGACTGCTGTATATTTCATTATTTTTTATTACTATACATAATGTATACATTTTTACGACCGCGGAAATAGTGTTATTAATTTCAAGTGGCCGAATAGTTCACTTTGTTGACATGTATACAATATAGGCTATGTCAACAAGGGAGTCAGGATTATGAGATGCACACTCCTTCGCGAAGCTTATATCTTGGGAAGGGCGCAAAGGAGAAGTGGACAAGAGCGCAAGGAGGTGTATTCAGACACAGCCTATGTTTATAACGTTAGCAGAATGTTTGGTATCCTCAGTGTCGGAAAGTGAGGTTTTGGTGCTGCATAAATGCCTCGAACCAGACTTTCGAGGCGTTCATTCTGCACCAAAGCGTTATTTAACGACACCGAGGTTTCCTAAATCAAACATTCGGCTGATGGTATAAACGTGGTGATAGATCTTACATTTATTTATATTTACATGGTCTATAAAACACTTTTACACTGAAGGACTTAGTACATTTTCGCATGTGCACACCCATTAGTTCATTGTACACTCGTCTGAACGTTGTTGGACTAGTCACGCTTACACTATGATCAGTTTGCATTCTATCTCATATATGTATCTCTTCTATGTTCGAGATCCTACCTCTGCCATCCCTGGGTTTTCGGCAAACCCCGGGTTTTATCGACCACCCCACCACAACTCGCTTCCCCTCCCTCCTGGTGTTCAGGCAGGCAATGTGAGGAATGCAAACACACGCTGTGTCTGCAATAATGTATTATTAAAGTAAAGCTATTCTTATAAACTGCATTTTAATTCATTAGCTAATGGATAAAAGTGCACATACATATCTATTATTTACAAATTGTCTTATTTTAAACAAATACTATTCCATTTATTAAAGCGTACCATGGGATATAAATGTCTCGATATGGCTGCGATCTCATGGTAGACGCTTGGCGAGGAAAATGGCGACACGGTCAATGGTTATTTGTTATACACACAGGTTGGCTCTTGAAAATATTACTCGTTTTAAAGGACCATACTGTTTCAAGTATAAAAACTACTGACAAAAGATGAGATAATTCGTTATATAGTATTCCCTCTAATGGTCCTTTTAAATAACATTCACTGTGATGTATGTAACGAAATATATAAAGACGATATGTAAAATGTCATTTTAATAAATACATCTGTAAATTTAGTTTCGAAAATTACGTTAGGCCTAAACAACAAATCTTACGTAATACAGTGTGTAATTGATTTGTTGTAGGAATTCCCATGATTAGTGAAGTGATGTGCTTTGTACACAAAGACTGTAGCCTATATAGTTATTATTGATGGGTAGTTCACGAACTACCAGTTCATTTTGAACTGGTCTTGAAAAAGTACTAGGTTCATAGTTCACCATGACATAAAAGAACTAGTCTCTTGTAATGGTGGGCAATATTTTGCTGCCAGTGATTTGGGATCAGTGACAGCGTGTCACCAGAGTTCGGGCCCAGTTTCCAGTCCACGTCGAAAAGAGTGCAAATAGATACTGTCACCGTCACTGGCGCCGGCGTGGCAGCGAGTAATGGTAGATACGCATGCTTGTTATGTTTATTTGGTTGTTCGAGTATTACTATTTATTTCGTAGCATGGAGGAAAATACCAGGTGAAAATGTAGTAAAGAAAACTTCGTGGAAACTAGTTTCAAAATAAAGTACAATTTAAAATATGACATATCACATTATATCATATAATAATTGTTAGAATGGTTCACGTATTGGAAAGCACATCTTTTAAAGAAAATAACTGCAATAATATGTAGAATTTCTTTAAATATTTCTATTTGCACTGTGAGGAGCATCGCCTTGATATAAAAGAGAAAATTTCTGTTTAAATTTCTAAACTATTATGCTTATATATATATCAGAAAACAGTAACATTTATCTAAAGAAATGTTTGTGTATAATTCAATAGTACTGTGTATATTGTTCGCAGCCGTAATTCTATGAAAAAACAATAACAGTAATGTATTTTAATTTGTAAAAAATAAACGCTCTTCATATCTGCCTTTATGAATCTCCGAATTTGTAATTACTTCACACGGAAAAAACTTTTAACACATTTTTTTACAAAATAAACAGGCTGGTTTGCAGACGTGGGGGAACTGATCTGATAAATAAAAACATATATTAATAAGAAAAACAAAAAAAAATTTGTAAGATTGAAAGCTACTGGTTTGCTAAATTTTTTCTAATTTGGCTCCAGGAGTCACCTGTCACCGCTGCGCTTAGCGCGGTCGATAACACAGCACTGGTAGGAGCAGTTAACATCTCGCCTCGCTAACCATGGGCACGATGCACGCCACCGTCACCGATACTGCATCGTCACTGTCACGAGTACAGCTGTGACAGTAAAGTCACTGATTTTCTCATTACTAGTCTCTTGTGAAATTGGTAAGTCATTCTCTTAGTACGGGCAACTACGCCAGGCGCACCACAGTCCGCCACTACGCATGCTCTGTCGTCGTAGCTCCCTGCAGCTTCTCTTCCCCCCCCCCCCCCCCAGGATATCACTCCCTCCTCGACTCGCCACGCACATACTTCTTGTCTATCTCCCTCTGTCTATCAGTATCTAGTGATGAGAAAATCAGTGACTGCTGTCACAGCCGTACTCGTGACAGTGACGATGCAGTATCGGTGACGTGCATCGTGCCTGTGGTTAGCGAGGCGAGATGTTAACTGCTCTTACCAGTGCTATGTTATCGACCGTGCTTAGCGCAGCGGTAACAGGCAGACCTGTAAGTGTGGCGGTGACAGGTGACTCCTTGAGCACATCAATGTTAAGTAACAAGCCAAATTAGAAAAGATAAGCAAACCAGTAGTTTTCGATCTTAACTCAAGATTTTTTTTTGTTTTATTTCTTTTTTTTTATTATTAATATATGTTTTCATTTATCAGATCAGTTGCCTTGCGTCTGCAAACCATAATTTTATTTTGTAAAAAAAAAAGTGTAAAAAGTTTTTCCCATGTGAAGTAGTTACAAGTTCGGAGATTCATAAAGGCAGATATGAAGAGCATTTATTTTCTACAAATTAAAATTCAATATTGTTATTGTTTTTTTCATAGAATTATGGCTGCGATCAATATACTCAATACTATTAAATTATGTACAAACATTGCTTTAGATAAATGTTACTGTTTTCTGATATTTGTAAGCATACTAGTGTAGAAATTTAAACCGAAATGTTCTCTTTTATATCAAGGTGATACTCCTCACTGTGGAAATAGATATATTTAAAGAAATTTTGACACATTATTTCACAATTATTTCCTTTAAAAGATGTGATTTCCAATACGTGAACCATTTAAAAATAATTACAATGTGATATACCAAAATATGTTATATTTTAAATGGTACTTTTCTTTGAAACAAAAGACTTCACAATTTTTCATTACATTTTCATCTGTTATTTTCCTCCATGCTACAAAAAAATAGTTATACTCAAACAAAATTAATGTAACAATTGCGTTTCTGCCAGTCGGATATACGCAACAAATGCTGCAGAGACATCAGCATGCACCCAGTACCTGGAACAAGGCTAGACGGTGACAATTCAGTGATGTCAGTTTTTCGATAGTAGGGTTTGGAAAAATATAGGTTGGTGATAGCGAATTTATGGGGGGGAGGGACTCCACGCGCAGCATGTTGAGATTTTTTTTTTATTAAAAGGGCCAAGGGACGAAAGCTGCGCAGAGCATGTGCGCTGTATTCCCATGGACAATTTCACAAAGAAAAAGTGCAGAGTATGGAGATTAACGCGCATGCGCATCTACCATTACTCGCTGCCATGCCAGTGACTGTGACAGTATCTATTAGCACTCTCGTCGATGGTGACTTCTGAGTAACTGATCCCGAATCACAGGTAGCAGAATATCGCCCACCACGATCTGTATCTTTGTTTTAGCTCGTTCAGAACTGCCTCGAACTGTAGGGATTGCAGAACAGACCTACCTAGTTCAATATTGACTTGAATCGCAAATTGGTAGGGAACTGTAGAGCACACAGTGCGAGACAGTTGACAGACCTATGGCCATGCAGCGATCTTTCATTCTTTCTTCGTTTCTCGTCCCGACCCCAATTGCGTGGTCGGTTGCAAGCCGGTCTGAGGTGGGAGGGGTTCCGGGCTCGAAATCCAGTCAGGGTATGGATGCTTGTGTCGTCCATTTAACTTGCTTCATCTTCATCACCACTAAAGACCTCGCTGTTAGGGTGTCATAAAATTCTCTCACTGACTTTTACTATAAATACGATTTTGCCAGACATGGAAATTCGCAAATCTGTAAGAAAATACATCTGATAGCCGCTCTGATACAAGTATAGCTACGACAGTAAAGTATAGAAAAATGTTCATTAATGTAATGTCAAGTT
This sequence comes from Dryococelus australis, assembly GCA_029891345.1. Taxonomy (NCBI): domain Eukaryota; kingdom Metazoa; phylum Arthropoda; class Insecta; order Phasmatodea; family Phasmatidae; genus Dryococelus; species Dryococelus australis. Next base: position 197,382,346 of record CM056995.1, on the reverse strand, counting down.
TTACACACTCGCAATAAATAAGTGAATAACTGCTTTTTTCTAGTATATTCTCTCAATACTTCAGATATAGCTTTTTGACATTATTTGCATCATATTAAAATTAAGTAATTTTTGTAATTAAAGTTCTGTTAATCTGTTTCTAATACTGGTACGAATAAATCCAGTGTGTCAGAACCATTTTTGTTGAGTTTGTACACGCCTGAATTAGAAAAATTAACTTACACCTGGTTATCTCTCGCAACACAACCTATTATAATATTGTGGTCGTTACTATCAGTGTCAAAAGTAATTTGGTGTTACATTACACAACATAGGCATGGATAACACAGTATAAAGATATTTTCACTATTCATTCTTAATAAAAAAGAAGTAATTTCATCCACACATAATAAAGCACTAATTCTTTAGCAATTAATTTAACATCACTTATTTGTTTCTCTTGCCATTTCATGCTTGCTTAGATTTTTCTGAGGAGGGGAAATGGAACTGTGAAAGAGGAAACCAAGAAAGACCTATCTAGTTTTTGGGGCCGAGGTACAGAGAAAGACCTATCTAGTTCTCGGACCAAGGTTACACTTGCGCTCTGCAGTTCGCCAGTATGTGTGATCATTCCACTGTGACCTATAAAGTTCAAAAGAACGGTTCCCAATGAATTGTTCTCAAATGTGACTAGTTCGGAACGACCTAGTTCATTCTAGTGAACTATATTTCCCATCGCTAATAGTTATTCATTTAATTGGTTTTATTATTGCACTTAGGTATGAGATGGGGGGGGGGGGGGGGGCCTTTTTAGTTTATAACGTCTTTCATGAGACAACATTATTTTGATGCTCATATGAGTGTGTGGCATTGAGAGTTGGATATTGTTTCTATGGAGCAGCAGTAAATTTTGCTCGTATGGAAATAACATTTACATTATTGTAACTTTAATGAAAAACAAAATGTGATACATATGCCGCTGTTCGTATTCGTACAGATGCAGAGCTAGCTCTCTCTCTTTCTTCCTCCTCTCTCTCTCTTCCTTTCTCTCTCCCTTTCTCTCTCTCTCTCTTCCTCTCTCTCTCTCTCTTCCTCTCTCTCTCTTCCTCTCTCTCTCTCCTCTTCCTCTCTTCCTCTCTCTCTCTTCCCTCTCTCTCTCTCTTCCTCTCTCTCTCTTCCTCTCTCTCTCTTCCTCTCTCTCTCTTCCTCTCTCTCTGCATGTGTTTTTATTCGCACTCGCTCATGCACACGCGCATCCAAAGTTAACCTTATACTCATTGCAGTTACGATATAGACAAATAAATGTTATTGTGGCTCTTTTAGGCCACGTGCATTGCAATAATTATACTAATGTTTTACAAATATGTTATTTGCAAAACACGCAAACTTACTGTTTGTAAACACCGCAACCTCTTGAACATGTGTTTTTATAGGTTAATCCTTGCATGTGTAATTCACTAAAATCAGGTTTGTTCGTCACTAGCATTAAATAAATTTTTTGCAGAATTATTCAGTAAAATCATCACTGTGCACGTTTCCTGATACTAACAAACTTAACTACATAAATTATATTCATTAATTCATTGCAGACTGCATTTAAGAAAAAGAACTAGCAGTTTTACGAAGCGGTATACACGCGCCGATTACTATTACACATTTCACTCAAGAAAATGCACTACGGCCAACTATGCTTGAAGAAATTAAATACACAAATAATTAACTACCGATTCATTATTCTGACAACACCAGCACAATGCTCGTATAAACACATAACCTCTCTGCTATTGCTGCACTGGCCGCCACAGATGGATTACAGGTTGTGTCGTTCCGTATTTAAGGTGGTTTTGGCTTGTAATTAGTTCTATCAATAGGTTTAAATATAGGTGGAGGAGTAGTTTGAGGTGTAATCAGAGTTAAGGTTAGTGTTTTATGTGATAATTAGTTATAAGGAGGGAATAGTGTCTGATCGTGTGCACAAGGCCAAGGTCTTTGTTATTCTATCAGGGTAAAGGGTGTATGGTGTAAGTTAGGCTAGTTAAGAAAGTGTGAGTATATGTAGGTATTTGGTGTATTTTATAAGGGAGAGTAGTTTTAGTTTTAAGTTAGTTAAAATATCTTAAATAAAAGGTAGCAGGGTGTAAGTGCAGGGGCTGTGGTAAGGTGTGGAGAAAGATAGATAGCAGGGTGCAGTGCGACCAGTGTGGTGGCTGGTACCATGTTGGCTGTATAGGGATCAGGGAGGAGGAACTGGGATCACTACAGCAACATGAGTGGAGGTGTGAGGAATGTGCTGAGGGAAAGGGTTTTGTGCCAGTAGTAGGGAACAAATTAACGGTAGAGAAGGAAACACAAATAAGTGGAGAAGGTGGAAAATCGTTTTGGAATATGCTGAGGGGAAGCTTTGTAGAGGGTGTGCCAGTGACAAGGATGGAAGTGGCTAAGGAGGAGAAGTGGAAAGGGGTTATGAGCAGGAAAGAGAGGGAAATGATGCATAGAATTGAGAGGATGGAGGAAAAGGTCAGGAATGAGATGTGTATGAGTAGAGTAGAAATGAGGGTGGATAAGTTAGAGGAGGAGTTGGAAGATGTAAAAGGGGTGATAAGGAAAATGCAAGCTAGTCCACAAGAGGAACAGTTGAGTAGAGAGGAAGAGTTAGACAGAATGCAAGTAGGGCTGCAAGAGGAAAGGCAGAGGAGTTGGAGGCAATAAAAAGGGATAAGGCAGTAGGAGACATGACAGAAAATAAGGTTAGAGGAGCAAGAAATAGTAACAAGGGATAAGATCATAGTAGTAGGCAGGAAGCAATCAGGAATAGAGGAACAGGAACAGAAAGCAGGGAACAGCCAGTGGTAGAAAGTAGGAAGCAGTATGCTGAGGCTTGCAAGTGTGCGATTAGCAAAGACCAGCAAGCAGCACATAGTGGACAGATCAGGGCAAGAGGGGAAAGAAGAGGGCTGGTCAAAGGGATGGAAACAAGGGTGCTGCAGGAGGCTTGAAACAGGGATCAGGTAAGAGACGAACTAGACAAGGGTAGGCAGGTGGGTGGAAGAGCCACAAAGCAGGAACATGTTGTAGGAAAGGAGCCAGAGGTAGTTTTTCTAGGCAGCTCTATTGTAAAGGGGGCGGAGCTGAGAGAAGTCAGGAAGGAAATTACGTATAAAGCCGTATTTGGGGGGTGGGGGCGAATACCAGGGATTTGGAGGAAAGGGTCAGTAGTATGGGAGGTATTAGGGTGGCAAAAGCTGTTCTAATTCATGTAGGGGGAAATGACCTGGCTCGAAGGGAGGTGGGGCAGGAGGTAGAGCGGGACCTCGGGTTTGCTGAGGAAAGTGCGGGAGAAGTTCCCTGGAGCTAGGGCAGTAGTCAGTGGTATGCTGGTTAGGAAAGGAGTATCCTACAGGAAGGCAGTGGCTGCGAGTGAGGTATATGAGAGGGTGTGTAGAGATTTGGGGCTACATTTATAGAGAGTAGGAAATGGGTAGGCTGGGAAAGTGTAGGGAGGGACCAGGTTCACTTGACAGAGCAGGGAAAGAGGATTCTAGGTGATCTGCTAGGCAGGGAAATTGCAGGTTGTATGGAGAGGGTTAGGGCAGAGCAGCAATTGTTGAAATAGCAATCAGTTAGAAGCAAGGAAACAGAAGTGTGGAGAGAAATGGAGAGGATAGCATTGATGGGGTCGCAGGGGTGGAGATAGGGGGTAAGCAACATAAGATGGTAAAGCAGAGTACTTGTATAAAGGTAATGGTGATGAATTGTAGTTGTGTGTACAACAAGCTGGAGGGCTTCTGGAGAAAGGTGGAAGGATATAGTGGTAGTTGTGGAGACTTGGCTGACTGAGGAAGTGCTGGATATTGGGTGTAGGCAGGATAAATTCACCATCTTCAGAAGAGACAGGGATGGGAGAGGAGGAGGAATAATGGTGTATGTAAGGAAAGGGCTAAAAGGGGTGGTAGAATGGGTTAGTGAGGATGTCCTGGTAATAGAAATTAAATTGAGTGGTGGTAGTAATAAGAAAATTACTTTGCTAGCAGTGTATATACCACCAGGACAGGGATGGCAGGCAGTTGAGATGATTAAGGAGAGAGTCAATAGACTAAAGGACAGGTAGTAGGTTGTTGTAGCAGGGGATTTGAATCTGCCAGGTGTGAAATGGATAGAGGCTGCAGAAGGAATGGGTAGTATGATGCAGAGAATGGCAGCACAGTTAGTCAACAGAGGATTAGTCCAGGTAGTAGAAACACCTACGAGATAGAATGATGATGTTGGGTCAGTGCTGGATGAGGTGTTTGTCAGACCTGGGAAATGCTGTAGTTGGTGCAGTAGTATTGGATGTTATAAGCGACCGTCATATCCCAGTTGTGGACATTGGGATTGTGAGGATGAGGGAAGAACAAACAGCAGAAAGGTTGGTGTGGCAGTATGGGAGAGGAGACAAGAAGGGGACGGAAATCTCCCTGAGAGACAGGTTTAAAAAATGGTCTATGGAGGAGGGTGTAAAGGGGTTGTGGAGCGAATATACAGGATTAATGGACGTTAGGTTGGGAAATTTGTGCCAATAAAAAGATTACAGACCACGGGAGATCCGCCATATTATGGACAGGAAATTTTGAAAATCAACAGGAAGTGCAGAAAATTACATGCCAAGTGGAGAAATGAAGGGATGATAAGATCTAAGGAAATGATTAAACAAATGGGTAGAGAGCTTGAAAGGAAGATCAAACAGGCAAAGAATGTATTTCTGGGGAACATGGTGGAAGAAGGAAAAGGCAAGGAATGGGGGAAATTGTTTAGGTATGTTAGGAGGTTAAGGGGAGGAGACGAAGGGATCCCTCTGCTAACAGGAAAGGATGGTAGGCATGCGACAAATAGCCAAGAAATATCAGAGATGCTGCAAGGACAGTACTTGTCAGGGTTTGAGACAAATAAGGATTGGAATTAGGGGGCAACTAGGGTTCGGGGGGCTGTTTAGTAAGTTTAAGATGAGGAAGTGTGAGATAGAAAAGGTAATTAGGGGTTTGAAGAGCAGTAAGGCATGGGGTCCAGATGGGTAGGAAATGCAGCACTAAAGTTTGTTGGCAGGGAGTTGGTAAAATATTTAGAGGCGCTGTTTTGAGAGTCCTTAGAAGAGGGTAAGTTAGACCACAAGATTGGAAGGATACTATGGTGGTACCTATACACAAGCAGGTAGAGGATAGGGGGTGGCCTGGCAGCTACAAACCGGTGAGTCTCACATCAAGTAAGGGAAAAGTAATGGAGAGGCTGGTGGTGCAGTATGTGGTTAGGATTAATAACAATAGGAATTGGTTGGAGGAGTCCCAGCATGGTTTCAGGAGGGGATACTCATGTAAGACTCAGCTGGCTGGACTCTTAGAGGATCTGGTGCAGGTAGTCGATGAGGGGAAGCAGGTGGATGCCTGCTTCATATATTTTGAGAAGGCATTAAGGTGCTCCATGGGACATTGATGAGGAAAGTGGAGGCGCTGATACCGGACAGGAGGGTAGTGGAATGGATAGGGGTCTTCCTCATGGGGCAAAGGCAGAGGGTGAAAGTGGGGGAGGCAATATCGGAGGAAGAGGAGGTTATGTCAGGGGTAGCACAGGGAAGCGTGCTGGGTCCTTTGTTATTTACCATATGGTAAATGACATGGGTTTGGGGATTATAGGAAAAATCAGATTGTTTGCAGACGACTGTGTTGTATATGCTGAAGTGGGAGAGGGGGGCGGAAATTTGCAGGCGGACATTAATAAGATATGGTTGTGGACCAGAAAAAATAAAATGAAGAGAATGTAATAAAAACTAAGGTAGTGAGGTTTACAAGGAAGAAGGTGAAAAGCAGGGACATGTACAGATGGGAGAGACAAGAGATGGTAGAAGCAGCAGAATATAAGTATCTAGGGATTGTACTGCAGGGAGACCTCAGATGGAAAAAAACAGGTAGAGAGGGTGGTTGCAAAGGGAAGAAGGGCTCTGGATATGCTGGGAAGGGTGCTGAAGGGAGTCAGCTGTGAGGTGAAGGAGAAGGTGTATGGCACAATGGTACGACTAATGTTAGAATATGCTGCAGCTATATGGGACCCTTATGTGGAGGTGAAAGTGCGAGAACTGGAAAAGGTGCAGAGAAGGGTAGTAAGATGGTCGAAGGGTTGGTGGTGAAGGCAGGGGCAGGATGACGAGGAAGAAGGTCTCTATAGGCCATCAGTGATTATGAATGAAATGGGTTTCAGCTCATTGAGGGACAGGAGGAAAGTGGAACGGCTAGTCAGTATGTTCAGGGTGGAGAATGAAGAGGACGGATGGGGAGGGCTACACTGCAAGCTAAGTAGGGGTGTGTTTAGAGGAAGAGGAAACAATAGTGAAAAGCTTCAGAGGGTGTGGAGGAGAACGGAGCGGGGTAAGCAGTCCATGCTTGTGAGGTCTGTGAGGGAGTGGAATGTGTTGAGGGAGGAATTGGTATCTGTGAGAGGGATTGGCAAGTTCAGGAAGGGAGTGGAAAAGGAGTTGGTTGGGTTAAGGAGAGGTGAGTGATCTCACCATTGGGTGGTAACGTAATTGCGAGTGTATGTATGTATGTATAATTAACTCACGATACAGAAATATAACTTCAGCCTCCCGAACATGTGTGGATACAATTAGATGCATATAATAATATTCCACATATATTGTAACCTTTTTTATGTTATGTATTATGTTTGAGAAATACGAAACCATAAGATATGCAATATATACGGCTACCATGCTTCTCACCTGCCAAGTTGAATTTCCACTTCCCGATCGGGACGCGGCTTTCGACAACATATAGCTGTCGAGTACTCTCGATCGTTTTCTGATGAGAATCGAGAAGGCAACTTTAACTTAGTATACCAAAACCCGGAAATATGAAGTAAATCGTTATTTCACAATCGGGAGCTCCGTTTCGACAAACTTAGAATAAACGTCCTGGAATGACGTTACCAGACTAGGTGTCAGGCGTCGTCAAGGCGACGACGAGATGGTTGATATGCTGTAGCACGATGAGACTGAGCGAGTGATTCGAAACACTGAGTCCGTCGACTCACCAACATGAAAAAGTGATTCGAAACATTTGTCTGACTGTGACTCGATACTTTTGCCAAAGCTCCGAGTTGCGATTCATGCGCTATCTGTTCCTTACGTTTAAACGAACCAAAGGTTTTTCGAGTCATTCGCAATGGTTCGGTGGCTGAAACTAGATGATGGTGATGTGTCAAGACACCAAGTCGTGAATAGTTTTTAACTCTCGTGTGTAGTATTATACCAGTTATATCGTCATCGTATCAAATATGATAGAAGGACCATATGGGAAACTGTGGCGTTTTAACATTGTCAACATGTGGGACTTGGTACAACAGCGCTCCTAGATTCTCGTGCTGACGAATACCCGGGAAATTCAAATATACAGGTCTCTGAATGCACGATTTAAGTGCAGTTGATGTCTAGTAGTATTAAAACGTGTTGTTTTGCTGAATGTAATATAATATTTGCTTATTCATATTACTATGCCATATTTAAAAATGCACTTAAATCATAAATATTGTCACTTGAAACAAGGACAATCATGTTACTGGGCACAGACTTGGATGTTGCAAGTTACAAAGGACAAATGTTAATCCATTATAAGTAAGAGAATGGAATGCGAAACAGTATTTCATTTGTCAGATACATAACCGACTGCATTTATTCAATAAATTCTTGAGATTGGAGCTGTCACCAAGCTTATTTTTCTGCAAAAAAAATGGGAATTAAAATAACCAAAAAAAAGTTTTTGGGCAGAAAAATCTCCATAACTTTTTTGTGTTTTAGTAATGAAAGATTAATTTAAAATAGCAGTACTACAATTAGCGATTTAACACTGGCTTTTATTAGCTCCATAAGCAGTAATATCTTTTAGATATTTAAGATTTACCTAGCAACAAAATAAGTAGCCTAAATATTAACTTACTGCTTTTTGAAGTTTTTATCATTAAACTAGCAACAAAATAAATAGTTCACAAATTTCTATTCCTAACAGATATGGTTTTTATTCTGCTTTCTTATTTCATAGAAGGTATATTTTGGTTGGAAATACATTTTCAAGGGAGGAACATTTTGGGGAAATAAATTTTTACGTTTTTTCGTTTAAGTTTTAATTTTCTGAATTTACCACCAAGATCAATAAACACATATCCAGCACATTGGATTTTATTTCAAAGTGCGTATTCATGTCTACAGAATCTTGTCAGAAGTTGGTGGCCCGCCCGTCGAAAATTAAAGTTTTACGGATAAAAAAACGTTGCCCTGTGATTGGTCGGAAATCAATTGACCGCCTGACGGGTTCGACGGATGGTTGCGAGTCCACGTTTACACATATAAATTAGTTTTGTTGTGCAGTTATGCCACAACTACACTGCCTCAACTGAAACACAGGCAGTTATGGTTGACCCACTGGCAGCCATGCTTCAACCATAAGTAACAAACATTTGAAACCTCAGTCACTTCTTCATAATCTGATTGAACCAGTTATGAAATTTTAGGGGCTGTAACCAAAAATTATACACACAGGACTATTCTGTAGCTTGGTAATATCTAGTGCCTGTTCATCAACAAAACGCAGTATCTTTGTAGTACGGTGGAACTCGGGATTGGGGGAAATTTTAATCGAACTGCGTGTAATGTCAAATTTGTAACTGTACTAAAGGCACAGTTAAGTACAGAATGGGCAAGAGTATTACCTCCTCCTCCCATTTCCAAATGCTGGTTTCATAGACACTAAGTGATCACTTCATCATTTAGCAGGTTTTTGTAAATTATGGTAAAACTGTTCGCCTAACTCCTTTCAAAATGTTTTATTTGTACGTATGTATGTAAAAATAAACACACACACCCAAACGTACTACACACAGTGAGGCTGTGTTCAAAGTTACCATTTAGTACAATAGTATTTTAACATGTAGTAGTGTTCAGTTCGGATGCTATTAAGTCACTTGTTCAGAAGTGGTTTCGATTTGGTAATTTAGGATTTTAATAAGTAATGTTCCATAGTAAAATATCAAATACGTCATTATTTTACTTGACTAATTCAGGTCACGTTACCGGTTAGAATACTATGTCAGCGCCTATGGAAAGTATCCCAATTAAATTTCGTAGAACTATTAAGTTTGATCATTACTTTGACCACCACACATGATGGTGTGTTCATATTGTACATACATTGAAACACAACTTCCTACTTAAGACATCCATTTTCTTGCCTAGTATAGATAATGGATGGAGGAAGCAGCAACATTGACTGCAAAATGCGTACGGATTTCAACAACACAATGGTACGCCTATACCAAATATGAAAGTGTACCATCGCCTCTGATATCATGCCACTTAAGTGACATTTGAGAGATTATAGATGAGATAAATAATTTAATACTACACAAATTATAAATAAGTTCTACTGTATTAAGGAGAGTATTTCAGAACATATCTAGATGACAATCATTAAACATTTTAATCAATCATTTTCCACCATTTACTAATGAACTTTATGCAATACAGCTGGCGCTAGGATGAAAATGCAGTTGGTCAAAATATTTGATAGTACATACTAACATATGTACTCAAGCCATTCAGTTTATTTACTATACCTCTTAAGTTTCGCCATGCATTAAGCACATTTGATTTTGTAATTCACTTTCAAAAACAAAGCTTATTTCCAAATTTTTATAACGTTAGATTATCATGAACAAGTCACTTCTAATAACCAACCTGAATACATGCTTTTTACAATAAATTTTACCACAGATTTTCATATGCTTCACGACAAGAGACTGGAAAACATGTTGAAGAATCCGAAAGCAGCTGAACTGAAAATAACTTACCTTGGTCGTGAATTTAAGGTTTTTTCTGTTCAAATTCATGGCACTTGTTATTGTAATGCAATTTGTAAGTACTTTCTCCAATACTGTGATCACCACAAACAAAACTGTGTAAATAGGCTAACGGTCAAAAGAAGTGTGTGCATATCACTATAAGTGACTTATCTGCATTGCAGAATGTGGCAAAATAATTAATTGAAAACACCTCATTTAAGTTAATACTATACGTGTATGCACAAAGTTACAATTTTGCACAAAAGGAGCTCATACATACATACATACATACATACACTCGCAATTAGGCTACCACCCAGTGGCGAGCTCTCTAACCTCTCCTTCAACCAACCAACTCCTTTTCCACTCCCTTCCAGAACCTACCAACCCATCTCACAGATACCAATTCCTCCCTCAACACATTCCACTCCCTCACAGACCTCACAAGCATGGACTGCCTACCCCGCTCCATTCTCCTTCACACCCTCTGAAGCTTCTCACTGTTGTTTCCTCTTCCTCTAAACACCCCCTTACTTAGCTTGCAGTGTAGCCCTCCCCATCTTCCCTCTTCATTCAGCATCCTGTACATCTTGACTAGCCGTTCAGCTTTCCTCCTGTCCCTCAATGAGCCCTTCTTCATCATCCTGCCCCTACCTTCTAAACCTACCCTTCACCCATCTCGCTGCCCTTCTCTGCACCTTTTCCAGTTCTCGCACCTCCACCTCCACACACGGGTCCTGTACAGTTGCAGCATACTCTACATTGGCCGTACGATTGTGCCATACGCCTTTTCCTTCATCTCACAGCTGACTCCCTTCGGCACTCTTTGCAGCATACTCAGTACATGGTGTTTAGCACACGGAATGAACTTTTTTACTCTAACTGGAGAAGAATTATTCTCGCCACCGAAACAATTCTCTACTCATTCAAATTAAAATTACTTGCAAACTCAGTATGTAGAGAAATTAAAATATTTGCACAGTAAAACAGTGATGATTTTTAGAGGGGTGTGTAAAGGGTAAGCGACTGCCTAGGAAGGAAACTATTACAGTTTTTATTCAGTTGTTTCTTTAATAAATCATTGAAAATATTTTGTAGTTGGTGCAAACACAACCCAAATAACATACAAATTAATATTCAAATGTATAGTTTCACAAATGTAATCAATAACATTCCAAAGTATGAAAATAAACTGGAAAAGTATATAAACAATACGGATACGTATATAAACAAAATAATTACGCTGTAAACTTTTATTGTTAAAATTTTAATTTAAATTGCAATTTAAAAAAAGTGGGGGCTTTTCAAAAAAATCTCAAATGGTATAGTTCCACTCTACTAATCAACATTTGACCAATAGAAACCCAAAAAAAAGATAGTGGGGATGGCTATGAAGAACAGGGCAATTATGGGGGGGAAAAAATACAAAATATGTACTTTTTCATTATAACCTTTTACCCCTCAAGTTCATAATTCACGCCACTATCGTATTTCTTAATTGCATTGGTAACATTGTCCATTTTGGTACGGCGCTTAGTGTTTAGTTCAATCCTTTTGCAATTAAACATGTTTTCATGAGACAATATTACAAATAGTACAGAAAGGTATTAAATTGCAAAACACACGTACATTATTTCTCAGTGCAAGTAGGCTATACATGTCAATCATTTATGGGGAAACTCCCAGTTTCCTTGATGCGTTACGACCTGAAATAAATTACAGGCGTGCCTTGAAACCTTGTTTTGGGTATTTATTCCCCTGCTGATGCTGGGACTCTGGCTCGGCGCATAATGTTTGGCTAATATGTAAACATTGTATGAGCAATCGCCAACACAAATATGATAACACTATTTTGACGCAATTAATCAATTTTATCCCTAGCTCAACTTGCTGAACTTTACAAACACTTGAGGCCCCAACCAGTTTAACAGACGAATGTGGAATTTGTAAACATTGTTTACTTTTATTTTACGCAGGTGTCACTCCAATAAAAACAAACCTGCACCTATCAGGCGAAGGACCATCAAACTTCGCAAGGCCCTTCATTGTACAAGATTAGCAGTAGCAGCTATGACACTAAAGTGACTTCGTTCTTGGTCTTGTGGAAGCAAATTTGGGTTGCGAAAATCCTCTTTTCTGAAAAGGTTGGAACACACTATTCTCGTGTAGGTATAAACTGCCAGTCCCTTTTTTCTTTATTACATCCTGGTCTGCGCATACATTTCTGCACCCATTGCTTGCACCTAGGAAACAACAAAACAGGACTTAAGTAAATTAAGGTTTGTGTGAATGCAATTTGCAATAAAACACAAATAACTGGAAAATGTTATCCACTACAGCTCGTGTACTTACCGACTTGCATCCTTTGAAAATCTTAAAAAGGACTTGCTGTAGTTCGCTACATTCTAATTAAGGCATCCAAAAACGACACAAATCTTTCCTTCCATAATAAATAACCACTCAAGTGAAAAAATTTGAATTTAAACGCATCCAAAATACTTAATACTACCCATTCAATGCACAGCTTAGTATCGTATGAACAGCACAAACCTCTAGGATTGCTGGCATCTGTGTCTCACGTTTTTATGGCTACTTTCCCATATTGCTCTACCATATTTGGTTGTATTGCAGTGATTATTGGTATAATTTACGTGCTGATTTTTATAGTACGAGCATTGTTTTGAAGAAACTTTTTCTTCAGTATTGTTAGTGATGTTTTGTTATGTAAGAGTTTATTCTAGAGTATTTTTTAATGCATTATCCATTGCTAAATACAAAACTTTGAATGAAAGCACCATTTTCTAAGTACATCATCATAATATGTACCTGTATTTATTTAGATCTCTTCTAAATATTCAAAAAATTCATCCATATGGCAGCCATTATTTGAAAACTAGTGTATATGTGACAAAATAAGCATTTTGAATCTCGTTAAATCTTGTATTAATACATTTTAATTTCCCACTGTATTCATATTTTTTGTCTCTCGCCTATCACATGTCACTGCAACACAGCTTTTCAGCAACAATCAATGATTCTCTGTGTGCAGTCCGCCATTTCTAATCACTGCCGAAGCTCAGAGCGGGGGTAGCCCGGGCCCTTGTGAGGGCCCTATACCACCCAGGCGGTCTCATGTGAAATGCAGGAGAAAGGAGAAGCTAACCCTCTCCTCCTCCCACACCCATCAAAATATTTTAGGCCAGTGCCATAGTTCTTATAGGGAAGCCGAGTACTCCCAGCAAACTCTGGTTCCCAATGCAGTTCCCCCCCCCCCCGTGCCCACTGGTTCGGGGGAGGAGGTAACAGTGAGGCTGTTTGTTGCCCCTTGAATTACGTTAATTTTGAAAAATGCAGGTTAAGTTATAGACTTGACGAGAGTTTGTTAGACTCCCGGCCAGTCTTTCCTTGTAAAAGCTGAAGCTAAGCCTGAATATCCCGTGAATTTAATCGCGAAGGGTCTGGGTAAAGGCGTTGCCTGCAGTGAAGTGAGGTGATGTGATTGTGTAATAAATTGTGAAAAAATATTTTTTCTAAAATTACTTGTTCTGTTAATTAATTATATTTAATCAATCAGTCTCAATTCCCTGAGGCGCTGTAAGTACCAGAGTCCTAAGACAGGCTGGAAACGTACGGTGGTCGTATGTGTTTAATTTAATATAAATAATATTAATAAGTTTTTTGCTAATGGCCTCTGTATTTAAGATTTATTACAATAAAACTTAAAATAGGAGGCGGTATTTGCAAGTTGCAGGTTTTTCACGTCTGAGAGGAGACAGTGCTGCCATCTCTGGGTGGGGGAATCGAGGCCCTGCCCTCGGGAAGAATCCGGCCAATCAGGAGAAGTTTTGCTATAAGTGTAATTTTCGGAGCAGAAAAGGTGTTTTTAAGCTTGTCTACGTGCTTTAAGGGTCGTTATTTCTTTTGAATAGTGTTTTAAATAGCCGGCTTTATTGAGATATTAACTTGGTTTAGTAGTTTACGGCTAGAAAACAATATTATTACATCTGAACGGGGCTGTGATTGTGGGCAGACTGAGCAGCGAAGTGCTCTCGCAAACTAGTTTTGTTAAAATGGTGGAATTTTGTCCCGGACCGATCGGAGAATTTTCTCTGGGGTTTTATATTATATTCTTATGTGCCGGGGGGAGAACTGTTGATCAATTACACCTGCAATCTAGGCATTTTAGGACATCTATTACGCGATTTTAAGTCTGGGGAATATTTACCGATTCTTATAATTATTGGATTATTATGCAAGGCGAGTTTATCGTAAAATTTATTATTTTCTGAGATAAGTTTATGGCCAATGAAGGGAACCTTTAAAACGTTATGCAAATCGACTCCGTGTGAATCTACGAGCGTTTCCTATTATTCTCAGATATTTATTTTGAACTATTTGAAGGTGGTTTATTAAGACTTTAGCTGAGTTTCCCCAGACTTCGTGAGCGTACATCATAGCTGATCTGACTATAGATGTGTAAGTTAATAGTTTTAATCGTGTGGGGAGTTGAGGATGTTTTAACAGGGGATAGAGTTGCCTAATTTTTCCTATAGCTGAATTTTTAACTTTGTTAATATGTACACTCCAATGCAGTTTATTGTCTATAGTTAATCCTAGGTATTTAGCTGTTTTACTGTAGGGAATTTCTACTCCATCGTATTTAATTGGCTTTATATTTATGTCTTTCAGTTTTCTAGTGATTATCAAGGCCTAAGATTTTTCGGCATTAATATTTATTTTCCAGTGCTCGAACCACTGGCTAAGCTCGTCCATTTGATGTTGTGCAATATGATGTGCGACTGGCAATTTCTTATCTTTTGCATATATTAAGGTGTCGTCGGCATACATTTGAACAGTTGCGTAATTATGTGGGATGTCTGCTGTATAGAGGAAGGGCGATAAGGCTGATCCCTGCGGTGAGTGGACGGGTAGAAGAGTCAGAATTTTCTATTGAAACATAATATTCTCGTTTTGTGAAGTAGCTATGTAGTAAATGAATATAACAATCTGGGAATTTGAAATTGATTAGTTTTTGAATTAGGCCCGGGATCCATACCTTATCCGAAGGCTTTGGATATATCCAGAGAAATGGCTATTGTTGAGTTTTTGTTATTAAGGCCGTTACATGTAGCCTTGACAAAGTTTGTAAGAGTGTGGGTGGTGGAATGGCCAGCTTTAAATCCAAATTGGGTTTTTGGGATAATTTTTCTAACTTGTGCGTGAGTTTTGAGTCGGGTGAGAAGAACTTTTTCAAATATTTTACTGAGGGATCTCAGCAGAGATATCGGGCGCCTGTTTACGGGTAAGCAGGGGTCTTTACCGGGTTTTCGAATTGTAATTACTTTAGCTCGTTTCCAGTCCGCGGGGAAGTGGTTAAACTTAAGTATGGTGTTAAAAATATTAATTATTATGCATAATGTGGGATACGGTAGGTTTTTAAGAAGTTGATAAGTTATTTTATCATGGCCCGGAGCTTTCTTAGGGTGAACAGATTTTAAAGTAAGCAAAAGTCATGGTAATGTTATTAATTCCGGTTTTTCCCTAGGCTTCCTGGCAAGAAAATCTGCTGTGGTGGTATTAACGTCTCGAGTGAAATTAGGGTCTCCGAGGGCGAGATTTGGAGTGAACTGTTCCGCGAGAGAGTCTGCTATGGCTTCTGCCTTATCTATTGGCGCATATTTTAGGCCTGACGGAGCTAATATGGGGGTAGAATTTTTTGTGTCATTTTTACCTCGGAGAATTTTTGTTATTCGCCAGAAACCATTAATATTATCAGCTATTTCTGTAACAAAAGTTTACCATTTATTTATTCTTAATTGTGATAATTTGGCTCGTAAATCCTTTTTAAGTTTATTGAAGCTAGCTTTTAATTCGGCCGTTCTGTATCTCTGAAATTCGCGTCTAGCTTGTCGTTTTTTCGGCTAATAAAAAGTCTATCGGGTAGTTTTGCTTTAAAAACTGTCGCCGGGTAAGGAACTGAGTGTTTTTATTTAACTGGGTTTTCGCTGTGTTTTGAAATATTCCTATTGCCAGCTCTATATCAGTTTTCTTTGTAATATGTAATGGATACTCCGTGAATATATCGTCTATATCGATTTTAAATTGATCCCAGTTAGTCTGTGGTAATTTATTTAATATTACTTCGGGGTGTCTAACCAATTCAGTACTAATTTTGCAAAAGACAGGTGAGTGATCAGAATCTAATTCATCCAGGACTGTTATCTCTAATATGGGGTTTGCTAAGTTAGTTAATATTATGTCTAGAACATCTGGTTGGTATCTGCGTTGAGCTGGGAAAAATGTTGGCCTGTTCGGGGCATGAATTAGATAATTATTTAGTTCAGAGTGGCGTAATAGAAGCCCGCCTTTTTGGTTTCTTTCCCTACTATTCCACGCAGGATTTTTTGCATTTAGGTCCCCTGCGAATAGAAACGGGTATTGTTGAGTGGTTATTTTGTCCAGATTTGCCTCTAAAAGTGTTTTCGTAGGGGGTTGATATGCCGAAATTAAAGTTATGTGTCCGGTATTTGTTTGAATATTAATGGATGTGGATTCTAAGTTTTGGCAGTCTGGATTGGCATTCAATTGGTTGTTTTTATTATGTATTAATATCATTGTACCGCTTCCTCTGGTAGCTCGGTCGTTCCTGTATGTTCCGTAATTTTTAATCGCATACTTTTTAGTTGGTTTTAACATTGTTTCCTGTATTAAAGCGACTTCAATACCGTACGTTTCCAGTAATCTTTCTAGCTCATATAGTTGGTCAAAAATGCCATTGCTGTTCCAATACAGAAGGGACAGGGAACCAGGGTTATGCTGGGTGTTATGGCCCATTAGGGAGCAGCGTGGAACGTGTTGAAAGCCTGCAGCAGCATAGCTTTTTCAGTGGGATCTGTGATTTGTTTTGCTGCCTCCATGTAGGTGCGGAAATGCGACATCGACACCTTGAAATTAGCATCCCGCAGGAAGTCCAGGAATTCCCGGACTTCTCGCATGGTTTCGCCAATTTCACTCATTGGTGCGACATGGTAAGGGGAGGGGAAGTGTGTGGGGGTGGGGAGAAGTGGAGAGCGGACTCGCGGAATTTGTGTGTTTGCAAGGGATTGCTGAGTGAGTGTGTATGTTTGTGTGGGACTCCTGGTTGCACTTTCGTACGAATGGGAGGCTGGGAGTGCCTGGGCATTCAGGAGTTTAGGGTAAGCCGAGATGTCTCGGGCAAGGGGGGGGGGGGGGGGCTACAGGTGCAGCCAATCTGTGCTGCGCCCTCTGTTTAGCTGTACTGTCAATTGTTGCCTGGCGGCACTGAATGATCTCCATTACTTTGGGGCACTCCTTGGAGGAAGCTAAGTGAAGGCCTTTACAATTGCAGCAACGTGAAGTAGGGCTTTCTTTCGTGCACTCATCCAGGGTGTCGGGACCTTCGCAGTGAGGGCAGACGGTGGGCAGGTGACAGTAGGTTTTGGTGTGGTCGAGGGTATGGCAGTTTTTACACTGGGCAACATCGGACAGCCGTTTTCGGTAGGGGCGGGGGTGAACTATGGTCATGTTGAGCTGGTTGATGGTAAGTAGCGAGGGCAGAGTGTCGTTCCGAGCAGCTGTCACATTAAAAAGGCGCAGCGGAGTCAGCCTTGTGTGTCCGGGGTTGGAGGGATCTGGCATGTTAGTTTTGAACTGGTATATGTCCAGTATGTTGTAGCCGCGCTCTGTGAGTTCTTGTTTGATGGTGTCAGGGTCTGTGTCCGCCGGCAGGTCGAACACTACTTTCTGTGGGAGATCCACCGAGTGTGCGAAAGTGAAAAAGGGGATGTGGCTGGTTTTGAGGAAGTTGGAGGC
The DNA here is from genome assembly GCA_029891345.1 of Dryococelus australis. NCBI lineage: Eukaryota > Metazoa > Arthropoda > Insecta > Phasmatodea > Phasmatidae > Dryococelus > Dryococelus australis. The sequence goes on along the minus strand of CM056995.1, from coordinate 197,364,679 downwards.
TGCTTTGTATTTTTGTAAGTCTTCAGCCACAATGTGAATGCCGTTACGGGCCATTGAAAGAATGTAGCCGGATGCGTGGATCGCCCGAAGATTGGTGACAATTCGCGAGTAGTGTTGTGGGCCTGGGACTACAAGTCTGTATTGTGGTTTCCTCTTGTTCGTGTCAGAGCGCAGCTGGGTTCGTGTGGGAGGAAGTCCTGAAGGGCCGGACACATTTTGAGTGTGTCTGACATCTCGGAGGGCGTCGAATTGGTTTGAAACCGACACACCGGACTGCGTCGCCTGTGACTGAGCAGTGCGGCTTGGGAGGTGTTGGTTTTTGGCAGGAGCCAGACGTTTTCGCGCTCTCATTTCGAAGTGGCGGTCAGAATCCTCGTACATTCCAGCTTGACGCTTACTTAGTTTTCTTCTCGCCTTCTCAATGGTCCATTCCGCCTCAGTGGGATGTGAATTTTCCGATTCCATTTCCATCCCATTGTTGCGGTCGATCGCGTTCATCCTGGTTTCTCGGAGCAGGAGGGAAGGTGTTTGTGTTCTGTTGTGTGTCGATGCGGAATTTTTGATAAAATTCCGAGGCTGGAATTTGTGTAGTAACACCATGAAAAATTACAGTAACAGTGTCACCATTATCTGTTTGTGTCTGGGAGGACAGCTCGGCCATCTGCCGCAGCACGCCCTCCCCCGCATCCACCACGTCCATCCCTTCCAGGGCCTGGAAATGTATTGGAACAACAATATAAAAGTTAAGTGGTAATAAAAATTACGGGTGAAAAAGAGTAAAACCCCTAGGCTGCTGAATGGAGGCTCTTCGCTTACCCAATCGGGCTAGGCTCGAGATGACCTGTTGAACCAGAGCAACAGGCCGACAAGATCCTCCGTGTGTCCGCGAGCTAGAATTATATGCTCTCGAAAAGACAGGCACGCACACCCAACCACAAGGAAAGCCAAGCAGCGAGTGTCGATTGTGTGCGAGGAGTGAGTCTGTGTGCAGTGGTGAGACGAACCTACTGTTTCGAGTTGAAACAGCCACGCAAAGATGTGTGTGTGTTGATTCAATACAGTTCAGAGCCCTCAAGATGCCTCGAATCTTGAGACTCGAATCAGCGAGTCGACTCATCTAGCAAAGTTGATCCAAATGTTTTGAATCAATAAAATAACTCGTTTCGTCCACATCTATGATGAACTCAGGATTGTGGGCAGTACGCCCGAATGAATCCCCTTGCTAGAAATGGAGAAAGGGTACATTTTGAAATAACGAGTATTTATTACTGTTACACAGACGTATCTGTTAAAAATACATGTTATTTTAATACTCAATATCATAGTCTATAAGGAGAGGTATTAACACAAGTAGAAACATTTGACTTGCAATTTTGTCTCCCTCTAGTAATTCTTTAATGAGACTTTTATATATAATTGCACTGTCTGCATAGCGTGCCTGCCATCTACACAGAGTAATTTTCCGCTTAGATTACAGTCGTCCGCTATGTAGACAACACAATTCAATATAAAAGTACCCTAACATACTGTACTTCTAAATCATATATACAATATTTTATCAAATGTATATTTATCTGACAAATGTATTGTTTTATATGCCCTGTCGTCTGTTTTTCACAGTACGAACTTGCAGAAGAATTCAGTTCAATAGGTGAATGTTTCCTAACGCAGTACTTTTTCAAATTAGAAACAGAACTTCTGTAACACAATTTTTGTTTGCATAAATCACATTCACTAAATTATCATCAATTTCAGTTCAAAATGCTACTTTTTCGTCTTTGTGATATATTCATGGTTGTTAAACTTTGTACAGAAACCTGACAATTTATGCAACTTTGGATGCTACTCTTGTGTTCAGTAACATACATACATATACACTTGTAATTAGGCTACCGCCCGGTGGCGAGCTCTCTCACCTCTCCTTCACCCGACCAACTCCTTTTCCACTCCCTTCCTGAATTTACCAACCCCTCTCACAGACTCCAATTCCTCCCTCAACACATTCCACTCCCTCACAGACTTCACAAGCATGGACTGCCTACCCCACTCCATTCTCCTCCACACCCTCTGAAGCTTCTCACTATTGTTTCCTCTTCCTCTAATCACCCCCTTACTTAGCTTGCAGTGTAGTCCTCCCCATCCTCCCTCTACATTCACCAATCCGTACATCTGACTAGCCGTTGAACTTTCCTCCTGTCCTTCAGTGAGCTCCACCCAATTTCTTTCATCACTGATGGCATATAGTTCCTGTCTTCCTCATCATCCTGCCCCTGCCTTCTCCACCTACCCTTCACCGATCTTGCTGTCCTGTGCACCTTTTCCAGTTTTCGCACCTCCACCTCCACATATGGGCCCTGTTGTCATATACACACACTGTAGCGTGTACTCATTAGCCCTCCAGATAATATCAACAAAATGAATAAAGTATTTTTAACATATATCAATTTGGCGACAGGCCATAACATCTAATGGACACTGATCAAAACAGGTTTGTACTATCTTGCGAGCACAAAGTGAAACACATCTCTGGTTGCTTACGAGTATCTGAAAAAACGAGTATGAGTACATTTCACAGGTACCGGTATACGCAGTAGCGGCTAAGTGCTATTTAGTGAGTAGTATTGGAAACAAATGAACATGTAGGGAAAAATATTTTTTACCTGTGAATTGTGGTGTGTATTGGTAGGTAAGTAAATTAAAGTTAAGTAGTGATGGGAAATATAGTTCACTAGAATGAACTAGGTCGTTCCGAACTAGTAACATTTGAGAACAGTTCATTGGGAACCGTTCTTTTGAACTTTATAGGTCACAGTGGAATGATCATGTTTACTGGTGAACTGCAGAGCGCAAGTGTAACCTCGGTCCGAGAACTAGATAGGTCTTTGTGTGTTTCCTCTTTCACAGTTCCATTTCCCCTCCCCAGAAGAATCTAAGGAAGCGTGAAATGGAAAGAGAAGCAAATAAGTGGTATTTGTAAATTAATTGCTAAAGCATTAGTGCATTATAGTGTGTAGATGAAATTACTTATTTTCTATGTAGAAGTAGGATAAATGAATAGTGAAAATATCTTTATACTGTGTTATCCATTCCTATGTTGTGTAATATAAAACACACACACACACACAGATATATATATATATATATATATATATATATATATTTCCAAGTCAGGTGTATACAAACTCAACAAAAATGGTTCCGACACACTGGATTTATTCGTACCAGTATTAGAAACATTTTAACAGAACTTTAATTCCAGAAGAACTTAATTTTAATATAATGCAAATAATGTCAAAAAGCTTATCCGAAGTACTGAGTGAATCCTAGAAAAAAAGCAGTTTTTCACTTCTTTATTGCGAGTGTGTAAAACTTGACATTACGCTAATGAACGTTTTTTTATGCAAGTGTGTAAAACTTGACATTACGCTAATGAACGTTTTTCTATATTTGACTGTCATAGCTATACTCGTATTAGTGCAGCTGTCTCATGTATTTTCTTACAGATTTGCGAATTTCCGTATGTCCAGCAACATCGTATTAATAGTAAAAGTGAGTGAGAGGATTTTATGACACCTTAACAGTGAGGTCTTGAGTGCCGATGAGGATGAAGTAAATTAAATGGACGACACAAACATCCATACACTGACTGGGTTTCGAACCCGGAACATCTTGCACCTCAGGACGGCGTGCAACCGACTACGCAGTTGGGGTTGTCACGAGAAATTAAGAAAGAACGAAAGACCACTGCATGGCAATAGGTCTGCCAACTGTCTCGCGCTGTGTGTCCTGCAGTTCCAGACCGATTTGCGACTCATGTCACAATTTAACTAGGTAGGTCTGCTCTGCAATCCCTACAGTTTGAAGCAGTTCTGAACAAGCTAAAACAAAGATACCGATTGACAGAGGCAGATAGATAAGAAGTATGCATGTTGCGATGTGGCCAGTCATGGAGGGAGGAATAGCTGGATGGGGTAAAGCTGCAGGGAGCTACCAACAACGGATTATCTGAGCATGCACTGTGGGGGCGACGTGGCATAGTTACTGGTACTGAGAGAATGACTGACCGATATCACAAGAAACTAGTTCTTTTATGTTGCTGTGAACTATGCACTTAATTCTTTTTCAAGACCAGTTCAAAATGAACTGGTAGTTCGTGAACTACCCATCACTAAAGTTAAGTCAAACAGATATAGGGATGAGAAATGCATTGTATGTATTTGATCCAATCTTGTAGTGCGTTTATTTAATAGGAAAAAGCATTCGTTTTAGTTATCTATACATATGTAGCTTTTTGAAAACGAGTATGTACATACCTGTTACTTTGTGTTTGTACTCATAACAGATGCGTGTTACAAGTTTGTACTCATGGTAAAATACCTGTTATGTAAAATACTTATCTCTACTCCTTGCCAATGATGTTGTTGACCTCTGCCTCGATGATGCTAATCCAATCGAGTTGTATGATTGTTGTTTGATAAACGGTAGCCGGTGGGTCGACTACGTACCATGCTGACCAGTCCTTTTCGTGGTAAAACTCTACAAGAAGTTAACACTCGCGTACATGGATTGTTAGGGCCGATCACATCCCCATAAAGACACGGAACAACTTGCTAATACATATACACTAGAAAAGACTGGATAAAACCAATAAATACTGACATGGCAGGAGCGGGTATTATTAGGACCCGTCCCCTTGAACGCACAAGGCGGTCGAAATAACTTACGCACTGTCCATTTTGCAGCGGCATTTATTCGACTTTACTACACATCCCTCTAAGTGGAATACTTTACATGTGAATGATAGTGGCAAGAAACAACACCGGCCACTGCAGTTAAGCTGCAAAAATGGTTTTATGCACAATTATTTACGGTAACGTAATGGTTCCCTGGGCGATGCTATTCCCGAGAGAAGTGAGGGTAGTGTTACCAGGCGACTAAATTAAAGGCGGTTCCAGAAGAGTTAAGTCTATTGAATTTAATTGTTCATGCTCAAACGATGAAGGGCACGTGGGAACACTGAAGCTCGTGACACATGCACCACTCTCATACGACGCTACTTGCTGCCTGACTCTCCCGCCTGATGCGTGGGCAGGCCTGGGCTGACCCACGCACCAGAAAATTACATCTCCTATCTGACATCATGCTACCTGCCAAAACGTATGTTAAAAATTACTTGCTAAACTCTAGAACACAATACACTGATGGATGATGATGGACATAGCGCTAGATGAGTGATAAAAATAAATACACATGATACATAGACTCAACACTGCACTGGGAACAAGGAAAGGTAAACAGATAATAAATCCTTTAATACAATAACAACAATTAACGTTGTGGGGTCCTGGGCTTTTAGGTCCAGTGATTGAGGGTCAATTTTCATATCACTCCGCCATAGTCGTTCTGTGCAACCACTGGCTGCATTGCACCGGCATGCCCCATGTTGCATTACTCTGCGCTGGTATGACCTGGAGAACACACTTTGTGTCCATAGAGTGCGCATCCCTGTTGCAATGGCGTTACTGGTCTCTGTCGGACAAATGGTCTTAGGGGTGATTCTTAAGAATAGGGTCTTTTCTGAAGAAAAAAATATGAGTAAGTAGTATAATTCCATTCTACTAATTACACAGGACACAAATTTACTAGGAGTATCAACATTTGACTAATAGAAACCCCAAAAACCATAGTGGGGAGGGCTATGATGATCAGAGAAATTGTGGGGTAAAAAAATACAAAATAAGTACACTTTCATTATAAACTTTTACTCTTCAATTTCCCTCCTGTTTATAGCCCTCCATACTATAGTATTTCTAAATTGTATTGGTAACATTGTCAATTTAGGTCATGTTCAGTTCAATTTTTTGATAATTAGGCATGTTTTCATGAGACAATATTAACAAATAGTATAAAAATATGTTACATTGCAAAACATACACATTATTTCTCAGTACAAATAGGCTCCACGTGAACATAATTTATGGGGAAAATCCCAAGCTTCGCTGTTGTGAACACTTCACGTCACCACATAAAAATAATTGCAGGTGCGCCTTCAGTCACTGTTTGGGGATTTACTCCTCTGCTGGCACTGGGACTCTGGCTCGGTGCATAATGTTTAGCGACACTTGTACAGTAATTTTCCTTGGGAGGGGGCTATGCTTGAAAATCATTTGTGGGGAAACTCCAAGCTTCCCTGTTGTGTGGCGCTTTACTGATGCGTGGCGCTTCACGTCACCACCTAAAAAAAATTGCCAGCATGCCTTGAATCACTTTCCCCTGCTGGTGCTGGTACTATGGCTTGGTGCATAATATTTGGTTACACTTGTACAGTAATTTTACAGTTTCTAACATTTTTGTGAATAAACATTATATTATGTAGGTACATACGTATCACTGGAATTACCCCACAATTTCCCTGATTTTCATAACCATCCCCACTATCGTTTTTGGGGTTTCTATAGGTCAAATGTTGATGTACATAATAAATTTGTTTTGTATAATTAGTGGAGTGGAGTTATGCCACTTTTTAAGGCTTTTTTCCCCGAAAAATTGATTTAACACTTCTAACAGCATGAATTGCAATAAAACGTCTGTTTAAGCAATGCAGCAACACTTCCTGACAATGAACTGCACTACTTGGCATTTAACCAGAAACTAATGTACAATACCAGTGCAGGCTTGTCGATCTGCACTGTTCCATCATAGAGAGGGGTATACAATATTATGGTACACTGACACAACATAATAGTACATTTTGTACTATTACTTCATCATCACACAGTAGGCCAAATACTGATGCATGTACCATAAATTATACGTCAAATATTTCGGCCGGCGTAAACACACAATGCAGACTGCACGTATATTAAATTATTGTATTTAGCACTCTCTAGTTATTGTATACTCATGCCCCCATACATATCAATTATGTACGTGAATATAGACAACGTAAGCCTTCAGTAATTCACCAGATTTAAGACATGGTTACAGGCTTGTGACATGCCTGATGGCGGTAAAATCAAACATTAACATGACCGCGTGGTCAAGTACAAAAAGCATCAATTTACGTGAAAAATACATTGAATCATGAATAAAATTGACACGGAACCCTGAAATAAATGTTTGCACATGCAATGTTACATAAATAAGCTCTTGAAACGCAATTATGGCGTATATAAAGACTTAGCCGTAAAATATTCAAACACGAAAAGTACCCTCAAATACATACATAAAAATAAAGGTCTTAAAATTGCATGTAGCAATAATGTAATGCAGAAGTTACAATGAAATGCCATAATCATAGGTGTGACCTCTCCGATATCTTTCTACTCCTTCTCGATGAAGTTAAAAATGCCGCCGGATGAAGTTCGTACAGACCACGTTGTGCAGGTGATATTGCAATATCAGATCTGAACTTTCCTAACGGAATATTATTTTTGCAGAGTAAAATGTGTCTTGTTATTTTATTTTCAGGGTTTGGAATGTCTTAAATGTTTTAAAGTGTTTGATGTCGATTTGAAAATGTTTCATTTTGAATTGAAAGTGTGCGCTGCATGGAGATTAAGAACAATAATATTCCGGTGTAAAGGCAGTCATAAAGAGGCACTACAACAATACAAAAAATTATCAGGGAAATTCTGAAATGTAAAACAATATTAAAATTATTTGTGCCACTTTTATTTTCAATACATAAAAGTTTTACTTGGCATGCATAGCACTTCCTTTTATGCGAACCTTGTAGGCAGCCATGGTAGGTCCGTGCCACACTTGCCCCTGTGCAGTCTGTATAGGAGAGCTGGCGAGGTAAGATGCTGTCATGTACGCACTATAACTTTTGAGCACTGATGTAGATTTGAATAGCACTTTTAGTATACCGGTTAACCTTTGCTTGCATATGTTTTGCCAGACATTTCCCCAGCATTATGCTTCCGCTTAACTAATTTATTTTGCCCTTGTGGCATTTTTAAACTTAATCGAGGAGGAGGACGAGAAAGATGTCGGAGAGGTTGTGCGAACTGCGAAACTTGAATCAGGCGCCATCCGCTTCTGCTAAAGGCGATTCAGTGTAATTTCTGTATTATTGCTGTGTGCAATTTCAAGGGCTTTGTTTCCATGTATGTATTTAAAGGTATTTTTCATGTTTGAGTATTTATGGCCATATCATGTACAACCACATGATTAACCACCGCCAAGTCTATATCCATGCCATCCTTGAACTTTGAGAGCTTATTTGTGTAATATCATGTGGCCAATAATTTATTTCATGGTTCTATGTATTGTCATTCAGGGTTCCGTGTAATTTTCACCTATGAGCCTTTAACTGCTTTAATCATAAAGGGAATAATTTTCCCAACAGATATAACAATTTGTCTGAATTTTATTTGCAGTCTCTACGAATAAATGTTGCAGTTTCACCTGCACTACATGCTCTGCTACGAACTTTATCCAGCGTAATCCATGCCATCTAAACTCGTTTTCACGCATGTTTGTGTTTATTGTGAATACTCATCTCAAGCCCCGTCACCTTCTAAGGGTATTTGTGTTATTTTGTATATGTTTACAGTGATATTACTTCCGTCCTAGCCGGTTATGTGTACAGGCAGTCACCACACTACCCACGTGCTGGAGGGCTAGCCCCTACGAGTTTGCGCTGGTGATGCCAAGTAATCACACGTGTTTATGTATCATCAAGGGGGTCATTGTGTAATTCACCTTGTCCTGTCTTCAGGGGAAAATCGTTAGTCCACCCTAGCGGCTATCGACTCTCTTCCCTTGTGAAGATTGTGTTTTCATACACTACGGTGAGATTATTCATCTAGGTGTGTGCTAGAGTAATTGCGGCCTGGGGAGCGCATAAGCTGAGTTAGCTAGACACGACCGAGTTGTATAATTGAATTTCATGGTACGTTGATTTGTACGTTCGGTATATAAAACAAGTATCCTTGTGACTCATTCTTTTATTTCGTAGTGACATTGTCCTTGACACCTGGGTTTTTCAAGTGTTAAAGATGTTTAGTATTGCAAAATGTATATAGTAAGTACGTTTGGGTGAAATGGATACCCACAACATCCTGAGAACCCTGAGTCTCAACAGTGCTGTGATTTGGAAGGACCACTTGCACCCATATCATCAGTAAGTAATTTGTGTTTACATTCGTCTCGTGTCTCATCCGATGGCATCGATTGGCGTTCCCAAATGGGGCAAATTGTGTTCATCCACGTCAACAGCGAGAAGATGGCGGACACCATGCGTGAGCAACCCTGAAATGACCTCAAGTCATTCGCGTCGGCAACCGCAGAACCCGCAAATGCAAGTTACTTGGACATGCTGATCGATCGATGCGTACATTATGGGAGGTTGAGTGAGATCGACTTGTTTGTGGGAAGTATGTGGGAACCACCTTTGTGTCAATGCACGTCCGACAACGTTCCTACTCCATCAGAAATGCCAGTGCACACGCCCCAGATGTGACGGGGCAGAAACGAAGTGGGCGATGCATTTGGCCTGCTGAGTTTACCACCTTCTGCGATGGTGTTATAAACTGTGATGAGTACCATAAGACAAACTGTGCTGAGATTGCGCCACGGCACACACCAGAGGTGAAACCCACGCCGCCACCAGTACTCATTACTTACATGCTACAGGGCTTAACCGAGTCAGATCACAACTTATTACTGCCAACTTAGTGGGCACATTCCTAGCTGTTTGTGAGGGAAAAATTTTATATGCACCATGTGCATAGAGACGATTGGACCGAAGTAACTGCCAACTGGTTAAGTTGGACCATTGCCACGCGGTGGAACTTGGTCAGGGACTATCGAGTTACGTGTGAAGAGTTCTGCGAGAGATTGCTAGGTCGGTTCGACACTGACTGAGATGCTATCCAGGCCCAAGCATGGCTATATCAGGAACAACAGTGAGAGTGCGAAGGAATTAAATAATTCATACAAGGCAAGTTAGGTTTGTATAAGCGGCTATACACGGGAAAGGCAACCCGTGGAGTATTGTAGATAATTGTGGTGTTATCAACACCTTACATTTGGCCGTATCTGTGGAGAGCGACACGTGCCAGTGTAGAACAGTTAACGAGAGAAGCGTGTTTGTATGAGAGGGACATACGCGCAAACCAAGAATACCAGTCACAGCGGCAGAACCATTGCACGTCAACACCTGCCATGTTGCCAGATGTCAGGAGACGACCAGCGCCATTCACACCAGTGAGAGCAAACCACGGACATGGAACAAATTTTCGCAACAATTACTACGAAGATTACTATCAAGGCAACAGGTCGGGAAACTAAGTAGGGAGGTTGGCTTACGTGCAAAGTTGAGAAGTGTAAGTTGGGTATGAGTAAGATTGAGTTTTTGGGACACTATGTAACAGGGAACAGACACGTACGAGAGTAGCAAGACGTATATAGATTCAAAACAAACCTACACCCAGATCATGTAAACAAGTCAGGAAATGTTTTGGTATCATTTATTGGCTGAGGGAGTTCGTCCCCAACTTTTCTGTGATTATCGCACCATTAACTGCTTTGTTTTGTGGGAAACATATATTTGTATAGACACCTCAAGCTGATCAAGCATTTAAAGATACCAAATTTGTATTTTAGATCTGTAATCCGCTATCCAGGTTCAACCCAGAGTTACCCATTGTCGTGCAAACAGATACTATTCAGGAAGGCATCAGGGCCGTGTTGTATCACGAGGGAACACAAGGGGAAAAACACATAATCTGTTACCGCAGTGCGAAGTGGGGATACGGAACGCAACTACCATGTCAGGGAGAAGAAATGTTTAGCAATTGTCCATGCATTACGGAAGTACCGGCCGTACCTGTTAGGAAGACAGTTTACCTCTTTAGATAAAGAACTCACTAAACAAGTTCCCATATCTTTACTCTCTGTAAGTACTTTCTTATTATATAAAATATGTATTTAGAATTTTTAGTATTTTCAGCCATGTACACCAGAAGAAATTAATTAGTTCATAAAGTGCTTCAGTTTTGAGATGTGCACCTTCCATCAAACCTTCATTGTCTGTTACAGCATACGGCATGAAACCATGTCCAAGAGATTCAAACGACTTTGAAAATTGTGTGCTGCGTATGGCCAGTGATAGTATGTCGTACATTGTATTCAAAGGTAAGAAGTAGTAATTAACAAATCCACAACAGACATTCATGTCATGTATCAAGCTTTATTAAAACTAATGCATGGATAATATTAGATAAAACAATTCTATTTGTAAAACGAGGTGAGGATTTGCTTGAGCTCTTTTTTTTATTACCAGTAGTGTGGCATTCTCATAAAATAATTTTCATTAATCCATAGGTACAATTTTTAACAGAACATTTTTAAACAAGAGGACTACCTAGTAATGTTGACAAATATTAACACTTTCTGTGGTTTTGTAAAACACAGCATAATGAGTGAGTTAACGTACATTAGCATGTTGTTTCTTAATTTGTGGATGTGGTAACAGAGTTATACATAATTTTTTTTCTGTCTTGTGTGCATGTACATGTATGTCATTATTGGTGTACCACTTGCACTTGCTGTTCAGTGGCAACTGGTGTTTATTAGAACAAAATGGGATGGCTATGCTGTCTGCATACCACTATGGCTGTTTGGGTTTGATCCTTGGTGGCTCACAGTGAAGATGGGGCATGTGTGGGAAGTATGCTAGACATGATTGGGGGGAGGGGGGCTAGTTTTCCCCACCAGAGAAGCCTGCTGGAGTCATTAGGGGCAGCAATTGGTGGAGTGATTAAAGTTTTCACCTGCCACCGAGGTGAACTGGGCTTGATTCCCACAGTTTTTTTTGGGAGATTTCTATTTACCCCACCTTTGCATTCCAGCGCTGCTTCATTCACACTTCACTTCACCCTCATGGGCTCTTAAGACTCCACTGATAATAGCCGCCCAAACCTCTCAGCTTCACTTCTGGGGTCTGTCACTTCCAGTGATGATAGATACATACAAGTCCAACCTCTAAAGCCATACGCTGTTTAACTACATAGTTGAGTGGTACCAGTAACACTGCCTGAAGGTGTGCCTTGCACTTGTACCCTATTTTTTTTTTCGTCACTACCACTTTCAAATAACAGTTTTCTTTGTTATTAACCTAAGTAATGTTATTTAATGTTCAGATACTTCTGACAAGTACTGAAGATTGTTGGCCACTTTTTTTTACCATGTATATAAATTAGTGCAGCGATAGTTAAATCTGGTATTTACGGGCAATTTAAGTTGTAAGTTAAGGATTTGCCGTAAATGTGAACTTTGTTAGGCATTTTAGTTGCGAGCAGCATTGGACACTACTGGAAGGAGCTTCACATAAATTTTGTACAAGAATAACCTTAAAATTGTAGATACCAGATAATGTAATTGTACAATTATTAATTCCTGACCTTTATCTTGTGTCTTGAGATGTTTTATTTATTAACAGCTTAATAACAGAGAACACCTGTGTTCTCTTTGTATTCAACCCTTGAATATCCAAACTGTATTTTTTCATTTTCATTTATTGATATGAAGTTCTGAAATAGCTTTCTTAACCTTAGCGAAGACTGAATGAAGAATTATGACTGATTGTATTTTATCACAGCATTCGTTATTTAATTGCAGTTGGTGATTTACTTGTTACAAGAACATGAAATAAAATTATCAGTGTTGTATAGGCTGTTCGCGGTAAAATGAGCACTTTTGAGGTGCTAGTTACGTTTTCCTTTCAGTCATTTTTTAGCCTATAACCACCTTAAAAAATATTGCTGTGTAAGTACTAAACACAATGTGTATATTCCACCGCACTCGGAAGTTAACATCTAAGGCTAAAATAAAATGTATTTATTAACTATTATTCCACATGAGAGGACTTTTAAAAGTGCTCACTTTACCGTGAACAGCCTATAACAAGTCTGCCACTCCAAAACTCTCATTGAATCATGCTCACACCATACAATCTAGAAATGTTAACTCACTAAAAGGAGCCCCAGTATCATCACAGCCAACTTGTGCTTGTTGTAAAAGCAACTTATGGGGTTGTGGTCGAGATCTGAAACTTGTTTGCACTTTCATCTTGTGTTTCCTCTTCCCTCTTCTTCTGTATTCTTAGCTCTCTCTTTGCATCTCACCAGATCTCGTCACAGCTTCTTTCTGTACAGCATAATCTTGGGCAGGGTAACGTACTTCTTCCTGAAAAGGGTCTATCCCCACCAGTTACTGCTGCCTCCAAATTGTGTGATCAAACATGTGCCTTTGTTGGTGATTGTCTAGTGTGGCGTGTAGAGATTTGGGTGGCTCTTAGCATTGAGGTCTTGAGAGCCGATGAGGCTGAAGCGAAATGAGTATGGGGCAGCGCCAGAATGCAAAAGCAGAGGAAATGGGAGGTCCCCGAGAAAATCCTCCATCCAGCAGCATTGTCTGGCACAATTCCCACATGCGAAAATCTAGGAGCGACCCCGCCAGAAATTGATCTCTGTTCGCCTTGATCGAACCACTAGCTGTCTAACCACTATACCCCGCAGCACCATGGTCTAATGAACTCTTCTCACTAGCCCAGCAAGCAAATCTATGTGTGGAGCCCATATCCTACATGTATACCCATGTAGCACTGACTGGTGCCTTCCTGGCGGGAGGGGTCAACTTGCCCATGCACCTGGACCTTCCGGGACTACCTACGTGTTACTACTGTACAGAGGGACTGGTGTAATCAACTACAAGTACACTGAAATGGCATCCATGGGTGTTTTCTATACTAAGGAACCTGGGATGTTTTCTCAGGTAGAGGACTAAAGCAGACCATGCTCAGGATTAAGTGATTTGCCACTGTGTACACTTCAGCGTGCTACTAGGCCAGTAATTGGTAATGAATAATGGTTAAGTGTAGCTGTTCCTATGTACTGCTAAGGTCTATGTAAAGTTGGTCGCCCTTTTAACAGCACAGCACATAGTATTTGAATTTCTGATTCTCTTCACCTCTCTCCTCTACAGAACAGCAGGCTAGACTGTGTGTGACAAGTCTCAGTTGGGAGGGGTCTCTCAACCATGTCTTCCGAAAGCACTCTCACACCTTAACAGCCAAATTAAACAACAGCATAACAAATTTACAAATAAGTCTGATTGTAGACCAGAAATCATTCTGTCTAGTTATGTGAAATTGTATATGGTACATTTCCTAGTTGTTTGCAGATTGGAAGGGCACACATTTCAGGAGATGTTCCTATTTAATCTAAATAAAGTGACATATAGTGCAGCTGGTGGTACAGTCACAGTTTCCAAATATTCATAAAAGGGCAGGTGTGATTGATGGAGACATCAAGTGCTGTCCACTCACAAGGATTGCTCCTGCGAGCTCTGCCCGGCTGGTTGCCGGTTGAGGGCAAAGACATGGCTTCGAAGGTCTTCTGTTTCTACGGCGTTCGCAGGGGGTGGGGGTGTAGGCAGGAACAATAATGTGGGTACGTGGTGGTGACTCGGCTCGCCTCTTGTGAGTGCTGTGTTGCAATTTGTTGACACTTGACGTCACACTCGCTGCCCTACTAGTTTCCCAGAACCCTTACAAACTCTCTTGCCCTATTAGGCTCTCCCCTGTGGGAACTGGAAAGACACTGAAAGGCGTCTTGCCTTCACTTGTGGTATCAAAATTTACGTTTACATTTTGGTTACAACCAAATTCAGGTGTGCCCTGGGGAAACCCCTTAAAACTAATTTCACTGGCACTGGTTGTGTTTACATTTACACTTATGTTACCACTTTCTTCATGTACACTTAGAAACCCCTTAAAATCATCCTGATCTGTTGTGCCTTTACAGGCATTAACTGAAAAACCCAGAAATTATGTTTCACTACTACTCGCTCCTACATCCTCACTACTATGTGTTGAGTGTTCAGTCGGTGCAAAACCGTTAACTGACAGTTAATCCATTTGGCTGGGTTTTCCTGTGTAAGTGTTATTGTTTTCTTCAGTGTACGTGTTGACATTTCCCTATGAACTCCCTGGTAAAATTCTCCGAGCTCGCTGCGGTACTGGGCGTAACATCGTATCCTTGCCTCTCTTACCTACAGGTGGTCGGACTATCCGCAGGTCGTCACGGTGCCGTTTCGTGACACGTCTTGGTCTCAACTTCACTAAATACGTGGAATTTCCCATCTTTTCCACCACTCTCACTGGCTCTGTCCATCTAGGTGCCAGTCCAGCATAGTACTTTTTCGCCCTGGCTGATAATGGGTTTTCTCTTACATACACATACATTCCGGGTACAAGTTCGGGTGGGGGGCCTCTTGCTTTCTGGTACCCACACATTACTGTAGCTGATTTGGTTCACCCTGGCTTCCTCATTTATTTGCGCCTGGTGTTCGACAGTTTGTTCAAGTGGTCTGGGCAGGTTTTCGCAGGGTGCTCCAGGGGTACAGAGTTCACAACCTTGTACTATCTCGGCGGGTGTCTTCCCAGTTGCAGTATTTACTCTATTTCTTAGGCAAAACATTACCTCCGGGATCAATTCGGCCCATCTAGTGTGATCTTCGCCTAACCAGATACGTAATTGGATTTTTATGTCTTGGTTACGTCTCTCGGTTGGGTCTGCCTTGGGATGATATGCTGGGGTGGTTCAGTGTTCTGTTCCCCACATGGTACATTATTCTCTCCACTTTCATCCTACAACTTGTGTACCATTGTCCGTCAACAAATACTCGGGGTGTCCCCACCTCGGAAGAAACTCATTTTGCATCACCTGTGGGACTGTGTGTGCATGGACGTTACTAACTGGGAATGCATCTGTGCAATGGGTAAACAAATCTGTGGCAACAACAAGAAATCTTTTACCAGTCTTTGTACATGGGTACAGGCTCATGATGTCGATAGCTGCTGTTTTGAATGACTCAGTTGGCAGCCTTGGCTGTTGTGAAGTGTCGCCGTCTGCTCTCCGCAGCTTCCGGGTGTTACACGTGATACAGCTCTGTGCATGTTTCCGGACATCTCCCTGAATCCCTGACCAGTGAAAAAATTTCTGCACGTTTCTTCACGTTTGCTCGTATCTTGGGTGTCCATGTTCCAAACGGTCGTGTGCATACTTTAATACAAGTTCCCGTTTCTCTTTCTGCGCACATACTTCTGCCATCGCGCACAATTACCAGGTGGGTTGGTTTGCATCTCTCTGTCCACTACCCTCCAGTGTTCTGTGTACCACGTGGTGCAGTGTTGTCGGCGTTGCGCAGCATCTGGGGAATTTTTGTGTGCAGTGTGTACTTCTCTTAACATGTCACGTATATTCAATGAAACAAGTTCGCCGGGTGCTGTGGCATCAATGTTTTGTACGAGAGTTTGTGTTTCTGCAGTTGGTATTGCATGGCAAGGTGGTAGTGCTTCTTCCCACTCCACGTCGTCGGTTACCGTTACATTCGGACAAGGATTCCTGGACAATGCGTCAGCAAGCTCGTTGGTTTTCCCTGCCATGTTTTCTACCTCGAAATCATACTCCTGAAATAACAGCACCCAGCGGGCATGTGTGATTTACCCGTTATGCATGCCCTCTAACCACACAAGACATTGGTTGTTAGTTTTGAGCGTAAGCTCCCTTTTTAGCAAGTACGACCGGTACTTCCGCAATGCATGTACAATGGCCAAACATTCCTGTTCGTTAACATGATATTTATGTTCTGTTTCCCCGAACTTCGTACTGTGGTAACTGATTATGTGTTTTTCCTAGTGTGTTCCCTCCTGATACAACACGGTCCCAATGCCTTCTTGTCTGGCATCTGATTGTACTGCAATGGTTAACTCTGGGTTGAACCTAAATAACAGATTACAGTTCTGAAATGCAAGTTTGATGTCTTTAAATGCTTAATCAGCTTGAGGTGTCTAGACAAATTTACGTTTCTTACACAACAAAGCAGTTAATGGTGCAGTGATTATGGAAAAGTTTGGGACAAATTCCCTTAACCAATTAATTAAGCCAAAAAATATCCTGACTTGTTTACGTGATGTGGGTGTGGGTTTGTTTTGAATGTCCTGTATGTGTTTTTGTTCTGGTTCGTGTCCATTTGCTGTTACATAGTGTCCTAGAAACTCCATTCTATTCATACCCAACTTACACTTTTCCACTTTGCATGTACGTGTATTATGTTCGAGTTGTTCAAACACAAGGCTCAAATGGTGCAAGTACTCTTCCCAGCTGTTAGACCAAACAAGTACATCATCCAAATACACCATCGCAAAGTCTCGAATGAATCCATCCAATACATTAACAATTAAGTTTTGATATGTTGCAGGGGCACACTTTAAACCAAATGGCATGGCAGCAAATTGAAATTTACATCCATCGGTTGATAAAAGCTGTTTTCTTTCTGTCCTGTGGGTGGATAGGCACTTGCCAATATCCGGATTTTAAATCAAGTGAGGGAAAACGGTAGCTGGTCCTAATGTTGACAAAGTGTCTTTTATGTTTATGACTGGTGGTGGAATGTTTACTGTTATTTTATTGAGGGGGCGAAAATCAACACAGAATAGCCATTTGCCATCTTTCTTTGAATCAAGCGTAATACCTGAATTGTAGAGACTTTGTGTAGGTTCAATAACATTATCATTGAGCATCTCGCATACCTGCTGGTTGATGACATGGCGAAAGAAAATTCTTGGGCCTCGTGGCTTGGAGTATATAGGGTCCTCGTGTGTTGTGATGATCGCGTGCTCCATGACGTCAGTGTGCTGCAGCTTCCCCTCAGTATGGAACACACTGGTATACTGGTCTAGCAGATGTTGCAGACGTCGCTGATGTGTAGCGGCCACCTCGTGCTCGAAGTCAGCAAGCGGCATAGCAGTTGTTGTTCGTGGTGTTGCTCCCACGGTGTATACAGTCCATCGCCCACGTGTCTCTACATGCAGATGATTCAGGTGCGGTTCTATCACGGCGTGATTGTCAACAAGCCATGGCAGTCCCAAAATCACTTTTTCGCACAAATCGTGCACAATGTAAACATTGTACTTGGTACGCAGCTCTCTGATCCCTACCGTTACATGCATAACACTTTTCGCTTCTCCCTGTTGGTGTATGGTAGCGAATTGCAAATGTCGCGGTGGCACTCTAGTTGTTAAAACTTGTATCAGTCCTTTATGTACAAAATTATGACTGGCGGCAGTGTCAATAACAGCAGTGACATTTTTCCCCTCAAGTTCTTCATAGATTCTTAGCGCTTTTACATTACTGTCAGTTACTTGGAACACTTTTGAACCTTCATTAGGTGGATTGATACGACCTGGTGGTGAGATTGCTGCAGGTGCGGTTTCGCCAACCTCCTGACTTAGTTTTCCGACCTGTTGCCCTTGTAACTATTTCCCCTGTTGTGAAAGTTTCTGTGTCCACGGTTCTGCCTCGCGGGTGTAAACATTGTCTGCAGTCGCGTAACATCTGGCAGCACTGTAGTTGTTGACATGTTAAAGTTCAACCTCAGGGATTGGTGTGCTTGTCCCGCCTGCACGTCCTGTTCATACAAACATGCTTCGCGCATAAACTGTTCGACACTTGCCCGAGTTGCCCTTCTCAGATACAGCCTAATGTCCGGTGTTGACAAGGCGACAATTATCTCTAAAAGACAGCGGACCTGGGTTCAAACGCTTGAACAAGCCTAACTTACGCTGTATGAACTCCTCACTACCCTCACATTCATGTTGCTGTTCATGATACAACCTCACTTGCGTTTGGATGGCATCTCCGTCAGTATCAAATCTTCCCAACAACCTCTCACAAAACTCCTTCCATATCACACAATAGTTTCTTACAAGGTTCCACCATATAGCTCCTTTTCCTCTCTGTCGGTTGGCTGTGACTGCAGTCCAGTCCTCCCGGTGTACACGGTGTCTGTTCAACTTCTTCTCGCACATGGCTGAAAACATACCTGGGTCTTCGGAGTTTTGTCCCGCAAAAGTTGGCAATAATACATTATGAACTCCGCAGGTCCTATGCATCGTAAATGTTAGTTTTTCGTACAATGTTAGCACCGTGCCCACTTGGTTCCCGCTCCGTCACATCCGGTGCACTTGCACAGGCGTTGCTATGTCGGCGTAGAAGCGGTATTGGACGTACACTGACATAAGGGTTGGTCTCATGGATTTTCTGCAAATAGATTGATCTCACTGATTCTGCCGCA
Organism: Dryococelus australis; assembly: GCA_029891345.1. Lineage (NCBI taxonomy): Eukaryota > Metazoa > Arthropoda > Insecta > Phasmatodea > Phasmatidae > Dryococelus > Dryococelus australis. The sequence goes on along the minus strand of CM056995.1, from coordinate 197,345,530 downwards.
GTGTACACAGCGTTCGACTGGTATGTTCATATCATTCGCGTTCGCGGGTGTGTCAGTTGCCGACGTGAAAGTCTTGATACCTTCTCTCGGATGTTCAGGCGTGATATCCGCCATCTTCTCGCAGTTGAGGCAACACAGATGAACACACTGGTCTCCATGTGGGAACGCCAATTGACGTCGGGTGAGACACGAGACGAACAATGACACAAATACTTACTGGTAATATGGGCACCAGCGGTGCTTCCCAATCACCACACTATTGAGACTCAGGGTTCTTAGGGATGCTGTGGGTTCTGTGTGTCCATCTCATCTGTGCGTACTTACAAACATGTAGGCAATATTAAACATCACTTTGAAAATAAGCACTTAATACAATACATGTGGCTAGGACACTGTAACTACTGAATAAAAGAGGTTGGTTCACTGTAGACTTGCTTTTATTATTATTGTTCATACAGATCAACGTGCTAATGAAATTATGATACTCTCGATCATGACTAGCCAATTCCGCTTGGGTGTTCCCCAGCCCATGAGTAATCTAGTGCACACCTAGATGAATGATCTCACCACGGTGTATGAAAACACAATCTTCACAAAGGAAGAGGGCCGACAGCCGCTAGGGTGGACTGGCGGTTTTTCCCTGAAGACAGGACACAGTGAATTACTAATGAAACCCTTGATGAAAACATTAACACATGTGATTACTTGGCATCACTAACGCAAACTCGTCTGGACTCGCCCGCCAGCACGTGGGTAGTGTGGTGACGGCCTGTACACAGAGCCGGCTAGGACGGAAGTAATATCACCACACAAAATTACATAAATTCCCTTAGAAGATGATGGGGCACGAGATGAGTAGTCACAATAAACACACACGTGTGTGAGAAGTAGTTTATATGGCGCGGATGCTGCTGGATGAAGTTCGTAGTGGACCACGTTGTGCATGTGGAGTTTGCAATAATTCTTTGTAACAATGGTAAATTTAATTCCAACAAAATATTATTCTGATAGCGAAAATTATTCTCTTTACGATTAAAGTGACTACAGGCTTGTAGCATGCCTGATAACAGAAAAAGAACACATTAAACTAACTGTGTGGTAATCATCAATTTACATCAAAATTTAACATAGAACCCTGAATAAAAAATATTGCACACATAATATTACATAAATAAGCTCTCAAAACCAATGGTAGTGTAGTCATAGACTTTGCGTCGGTTCGCCACGTGGCTGTAAGTAATGTTGCCATAAAATATTCAAACATGAAAAAAACCTCCACATATATATATATATATGAAAACTAAGTTCTTAAAATTAAAATTGCACGCTGCAATAATACAGAAATTTCACTGAAACGCCTTTAGCAGAAGCGGATGGCGCCTGATTCAAGTTGCGCGGGTCGTGTGATCTCTCGGACATATTTCTCCTCCTCCTTGATTAAGTTGATAATGCCACAAGGGCAAAATAAATTAGTAAAGCAGAAGCATAATGCTGGGGACATGTATGGAAAAAACGTACGCAAGCAAATGATAACCGGTATACTAAAAGTCTATTGAAATCTACATCAGTGAACAAAAGGTTGTAGTGCGTACGTGACAGTGTCTTACCTCGCCAGATCTGCTCGACAGACTGCCCAGAGACAATCATCGCACGGACCTACCATGGCTGCCTATAAGGTTCACATAAGGGGAAGTGCTATGCACACAGAATATTTTATTATTGAAATAAAAGTGGCACAAAGAAATTAAATATTGTTTTACATTCTTATAATTTTCTTGTGAGATTTTCATATTATTTCAGTGTCTATTTATGACTGCATTCACGCCGGAATATTAGTGTTCTTAATCTTGGTTATGAAATTCAAAGTGCCTGCGGCACTTTGAATTTCATAACCAAACCTTTTCAAAATAACAACAAACACTTTAAAACATTTTGAGACATTTAAAACCCTGAAAAATATACAAGGCTTATTTTACACTGCAAAATATTATTTATGTGAAAGTTCAAAATATTGGCCTCTTTGCGCACATTCAGGTATACATGACATGTGTGGTGAGCACCGTCATGGGCTCTAGCGCCGCTAGCACCGTCATGGGCTCTAGCGCCGCTGGCTGTTAACCGGCATCAAGATATAAACTATAAAATGTTTGCACTCCATATATGCACTACAGTGATTACATTCTTGTACATTGGTAATGTGCTGTAATCATATCACTTAGAATGATCTGAATCATTGTTAACAATAATCTGCCATCCACCTGGAGGTAACCCTCCTGCAGTTTGGTCTGCTTGTTGGTTCTCCTCTGTCTATGTTCCTCGCCTCTCGTTCATTTTTGCTTTCTTTCCCCTTTTGTGACTGTGTTTTGCTGCTTTCAGTATTGTCCCATCCTGGTCAATCTGGTTCCCTGTCCTCTGATTTACTCCTGCGCCGAAGTTCACCATCTACCACCTCACTTTGACACTGTTGTTTGTTCATTGAAGACTCCTGTCTGTTGTAACTCAGTTCCTCCCCTCTGTTCTCGTTACACATTTGTTTGCTTCCCGTCATGCAATCCCTGAATCCACCATTCATGGTTTTTGCTGCCTCTGAGGCATGTGTAATTAATGGATGACTATTTCGACGGAGTGTGTACACTCCACTGGCCACTATTAGGTGTTGTTCATTCCGATGATAAGTGGTTTCTTCACACGCTATCAGGTATGACTTTGGGGCACTGAGTTTTCATGGGTGTACCCGACACTTGTCCATATTTTTGCAGATCTAGAAGCCAAACCCAATCTCCTCTCTCCAACTGGGGAAGTACCCTTACTGCATGGCACTTGTTTTACCACTGTTCTTGATAATCTTTTGCTGCTTGCATTCTTTTCCTAGTATTGTCGGGGCACAGTGGTTCTGACTTTCCTGTATAACGTAATTTGCAAGCAGGAGAGATCACAGTCCAGGGGTGTGCTGCAGTACGCCAGCAAAGCCTCATGAATGTCAGCACTTTTTTTCAACAGTTTCTTGGCCATTTATACTGAAGCCTCAGCACATCCATTTGACTGACTGAAATAGAGGCTGCTACTAATGTGGGCAAAACCATACACCTCCGCAAACTCAGTAAATGAACCCTTGAACTGTGGGCTGTTGTCTGTCCTGACAACTTCTGAAATCCCAAATCTGGCAAAGGTGGCTTTCATTTCTGAATGACACCTGTTTCAGTTAAATTTGAGAGTTCGATCAGCTCAAGATATTAAAGATAATAAGGAACCACCATCCCTGACACTTCATCAGGTCCATGCCCGCTCATTGCCTTGGGTAATCTGGAATCTCTTCTTTAATGAATGGCTCTGTGGTATTACTGCTATGCTCAATACATATATGATAACTTTCAACCATAATTTGAAGCTGAGAACTTAAGCCCAGCCACCAAACTGTTTCTCTAGCATGAGCCGTGCATTTCGTGCTGCCTAAATGACCCTTACGCAATTGTTTCAATACATACTGTTATTTTCTGTGAGAAATATTAGTCTGGTGCCTTTTATAAGATACCCTTAAGTGTGAAAAATATCGAACCTATACTGATAGTATGACAGCAATTCTTTTGGCAGCTGCTGTTTTTGTGGCCATTGTTTCTATGTTGTAGGTACTCTCTGAATTTCATGCAAATTGGGTCAGACTGTTGCTCTTCTTTTATTACTTCCATGATAATCTGTGCTATTGACAAGTGGCTGACAACCATTTTCATATGTGTTGATGTTTCTGCTGCCAGTTCCTCTCACAGTTCATCACTCTAGATTGGATTTCTCAACAAACAATCTGCTACTATGAGCTGTTTACCCGGTACAAATTCTGCTGTATAGTTATACCTCATCAACTGTATTCTGAAATTCTGCAGCTTGTGGGTTAGTTCATCAATATCTTTAGACATCAAAACTTGCACCAACAGTGTGTGGTCAGTCTCCAAAGTAATGGGCTGTGGTGAACTATCGCAGCAAGATCAATAACAAAGCAATAAACAATTTTCAGTGTTACTTTTATTTCTTTATGGAACTCTGATAGCACAATATTTTTTTCTTTTCAGGTACATTTACAATTTAAAAACTGAACATATTAATAGGAACTCCATGCATCCCGTAGGACCTTCAAAGACAAAGTCCCGATAAAATCAATTTAAATTAAACAATTATAGTTTCTCCATTATATTACTTTATTACAAATCAGCCACATTAATATAAATAGGAACAAAGATTATAAAATGAACATGGGCTGTAAATAGGAGAAATAAACAAATGAACCGTGCTGATTATATTAGAAAAAAATTTTTAACACCTGCATGGATCAGGGCGTCCTAAAAGACCTAACCAAAGCCTGACCCTGCTAAAATTCGAGACTTCACTCACAGCTAAAAGAATATTAAAAAAAAAAAAAAACTGGAAGTTAATACTGATAGTTACAAAAAAGCACCATGACCAAACTAAAACTGTGGCTGACACACACGATGGGTAGCAGGCAATCAGACTAAGCAAAGAACGCGGACATATGCGGGCGGCCCTTTCAAATTGCCATCACTTTTCCAGGCTGTTGCGTTCACTGATCTTTAGTATTAAAACCGAAACCAACTTTCAACACAAGTAGGGCTCCACAGCTACAAGTTACTCCAAACAGAATTTAGACTAAAACTCACAACTATCAAACAGAATTTTAAATGCACACTAAGAAAAGCCTATTAGCTCCAAGTTTAAATCACTTCTATTAACATTTGCCACATCAACCCACCTTGGACCACCAGTGCTGCTTAACTTCTCAGTCAGCTAACATGCTGACGAATTTGACAGAGTCCCATACAGACCTCGAGCAGACCTGCACCTGAAGGGTGCTTGCAGATTTGAGAGCAGAAACGAAGTGGGCAAGCCCAGTGCTGATGCTAGGGTCGTCTACTCCAAAAATACGTCATAACCAATGAAAATTAAGTAAGAGCACGCATGTGCGGAAGGTGGGAGTTACACAGAAGTTGGGGGAGGACGGGAGGTGTTACTATAGCACTCAAGGCCGGAGAGTCACAACTCGTCGTTAAACTTTAGGGCACACACTGTACAGTTACTGGCTTGCAGACACAAGCTGCACAGGGCATGCCTAATACATATTCCTGAAGCTTCTCACAAGCCCTTGTGAGAACAAGTGCCTCTTTTTCAATTTGGGCATACCTACATTCTGTTTTTGTCAGTACTCGAGATGCATAGCACATACCTCATAATGTTTGTTTTCATCTTCTTGAAACAACACGCACCCAAACCCATAATAAGAGCTGTCTGCACTCACGTTTGTTCATATCAAATGAGCCAGACATGGGGTTTTAGGCATGAAATTCTTCAGAGATTGTAATGCTAACTCTTGATCCATCCCCCATCTATACTCTTGGTTCTCTTTTAGTAGCTCATTTATGGACTGTGATAGCTGACTCTTGTTGGGGATAAAGCTACCTACATAATTACCTTGCCCAGGAAGCACAGTAATTCAGCTTAGTCACTGGGTGAAGAAAATTCGACAATGGCTTGCACTCTACTATGTTCTACTGTTATAGCCTTTGCTGAAACCTCATGCCCCAGGAATGTAACTTTACTCGCACTTAGCCAGCACCTATCTTGACTGTCTCATCATGTTGTTTCTCCGTTTCCCCAAATACTGAGATATCATCAACATGCTGCAACACATTTGGCATTAAGTCCGAATGGCAGTCGCTTATACATAACTGCCCAAACAGTGTGATAAATGTGATCAGAGGTTGACTACGTGCACTAAGGGGCACCTGGTAAAAACCATAATTAGTATCAATTTTACTAAATACCTTGGCCTCATTTATCTGAGCTAGCGTATACTGAACCTTGTGGATAGGGTAAACTGGACGTTCTACGTACTTACTCTGTAAGTTCAGAAAAGTCGTAGTAAATCCTGACCCCATCACCTTTCGCCACCACTACCAATGGCTTGTTTAAAACGTATGCTCTCATTCGTTTCTTCTTTCCCTTATGGCAAAATGTCAGTCGCTTTGAACACGTCCTGAGCTGCCGTGCAAGTGAGACAGTTCCGAATTGGACGTTTCCCCGCTTCTTGATTCGTGAACTAGGTTAACCTTATCCTGATGTGCCTCCCGCAACTGTAACGGCTGTGACAACTGCAGCTCACTCTGCTGGAAAATGTTGACAGACTCCTGTAACGTCAGCTGCTCTTGGAGTTGCATCTTCTGTCGCGCATGCCCACAATGATTCAGTTTCATATTAGTTCCTCCTTAAGCGGGCCATAGTCACATGATTCCGCGAGGTTATGTAGTGCTGTAATGAAAGTTTTGGCTATTTCCCCAGGTTGCTGCATTCAGGAGTTTAACTTGAAGCGTTTAGATATCACATTCACTCAAGTTTGAAATGTCTATCAAATGAATGCACTAACCCTTCCTATGTCCACCCGGATGCTGGCTTTTCAAAGGGTAGGACTACCTCGTCTGACTTGTCCCCGAGCAAGTACATCAACAAATCAGTTTTGCTCTCATTGCTGCAACTTGTTTGTCCGTTCAAACTGAGATAACAATTGAAACAGGCTTTCCATCAAAACCAAAAATTTGAGTCTGTGAAGTCCAACGGTCCCAACGGTTTCACTTGGTTATGCAATCCTGCACACCGTGTATCACCATCCTTAGTGCCGCCTTGCCCCTCGTGTAGAGACATTTCCATTATGAATTACCATGCAAATAACATTCAGACTCGACTTTCCCAAAACGTTACCACCTGACATGCAGTTTTACTGCTGCCACCATGTTGTATTGGCACTCTCCACCTGACTTTACTCTTAGCCAACTGCCACCCTGACACATACTGTCCTTGACCACCCGGTTCAAGGATACAACAGATACAACAAATCACAGTATCCTTACTGGGGTGACTGAAATATCTAACTTGTTGGACCAGAATTTTGCAGACATGTCAAGCAGTGTGCATTACCCGTTGCCAGTGTTATTTCATGAGCTTGGGGGACAAGGTATACAACCGTTTCCACTCTTCCTGAGCTGGAACGCTCTTTGTCACACTCGAAGCAACCTTATGCTGACTGTTTATCTATTACGCTATGCTGCGAAACCTGTCTTCTCAAAGAAAACTATATTTACTGAGACTTTTAACCTCATTATCTCTGTAAAAATTGACTTATTCCTACAAAATGTGGCAAACAAATAGTACTACGGCAGATGGTGTAAATTGGCATGTTTCAGAAAGATCAGACACATATTTTCAAAATGGTGGTCATATAGACGTTTTAGTTTAGTATGCTATATCGTTTCAGTATGCTATATTGTTGTCGTCATGTAATAAATTTCAACTTAATTTTATATGCTTACAGTAATATATATATATATTGCAATTATCAAATGCATCTGCACTCAACAGCATTTGCTTTCCTTTCCCAATAGTGCCATTTTATTCTTGTACTAATTTTAAAGGCTGAGAAGAACAAGGGATATTTCTGGCTACCTACAAATTTCTCTCACCATTTGTGTGTGCAAGACCATAGAGCATATGGTGAGTGCCCATCTAATGTACTGCCTTGAGAACTGGCACCTTCTGCCGTCTTGTCACTGTGGTTTTCGTTGCAATTGTTGTGTGGTAGGGTGCCTAATAATTAGTTTGGAGTATGTTTTTCTGCAGGGACAGCATCTCCTTGCTATGTTCTACAATGTATAGAAGGCATATGACACAACTTGATGACATGGGGTCTTCCCAATTTTGTTAAGAATTTTATGCCTCTGAGAACCTTCAGGGTTCGAAACAGAACCACCTGTTATCTGGAATTTATTTCTAAAAATCATGTACCTCATATTATCATCTTGAGTTGTACTCTCTTAGGTGTTGCTGTTAACAGCATTGTGTCTGTCGTTCGGCCACCTGTGAAATGTGCTGTATATGAGGATAACTTTGCCATCTTCTGTTATTCTGTTCTTTTTCCTCAGCATTGCAGAATGTTGTATTCAGCCTATTATTGACTGCCTTGGTAGATAGACTAATGGCTATGGTTTTTCATTTTCCCACTGCAAAGACACAGTTGATCCACTTCTGTTGACAACGTGGCATGTTCCCATGTCCTGAGGACTATTTTTATAGTTCTGTGCCACCTGTTTCACATCATTTTTAAATTCCTCGGCCTGGTATCGGATGAGAAGCTGTCATAGTAGACTTGTATTGAGTATTTGAAATCTTGCAGTGTGTGAGACCTCAACATTCTGAAAATATTTAGCTGTCAGAATTGGGGAAAACAAGACTGAGATGCTCCTTCGCCTGTAGCGGGCTTTTATCTATAGCGAGTTCAATAACGGCTGCACTGTTTATTTTTCAGTAAGGTTATCTGTACTTGAGCTGCTGGCGAGTGCTCACCACACTGGACTTCATATTGCGACTGCGGCATTCCGTACATGCCTTGGCGTCAGTCTTTGTGCTGAGACTGGTGAACTCCCACTGCACTCCTAGGGTGAATATCTTCTCCTGTCTGCTTTCAAGAATATTTCCCTTTATTTATCTAGAGAGCACATGAGTGCTCATGAATTCCATGTCTTACACTGACACATTGGTGCACTACACCACACTCATAGAGCGTTGATGCTGGCTGCACTGACTTCATGGCTGGGCAAACGGTCTTGTGTGGCGAGGGATACGAGCACACATCAATAAACAATGAAGATGTACTGTATTATAATGCATCAGCATTCAAAGCAGCAATGCTGCTGAACACAGACAATCTACACAGCTAAATATGGTTGTACTAGTATAAGAGTTAAAGCAGACTATTGAATAGTTTACCAAGTATCAGAAAAGAAATTAAGATGGACAAGGCACTTAATAAAATGACATAGGAGTATATTTGGTCTGTATATAATGAACTAGATGTGACTGTAAATAGGAAACAATCGGGCTAAACTTTCAAAAAACCACAATAACCATCTGATTTCTGCAATGAGTATTGTATTAAAGTGTGAAAATACACCAAAATTCCACACATGCTCTCTGTAATGCCCAATCTGTACATTGCTAACATGTGAACATTTGTAAATTGACTATCTGCTGTAATTGTGTCTTGTAACTTTGTGTTACTAATCCTTGAAAATCTTCAAATTAATCCTTTCTGCCTTTCTGCATTCTGTAGCAACTCTTGTTTTGTAATGTTAGTGTAATGAAAACTGCTGCATTGTTCTATATAATCCCTTTAACGGTAAAGTAAGCACTTTTTGAAGCCTTGCCATGTGGAATAATTGTTAATAAATATATTTTATTGTAACCTTAGATGTTCAGTTTCATGTCCGGTGTGTGATATATATATATACACACACACTCTCTCTCTCTCTCTCTCTCTCTCTCTCTCTCTCTCTCTCTCTCTCTCTCTCTATCTCTCTATATCTCTATCTCTCTCTCTCTCTCTCTCTCTTACATGGCAATATTTATTTTAAATATTGGTGATAGGATAAAAAATAGCTGATACGAAAAAAAAATACGGCCTCAAAAGTGCTCACTTTATTGTGAACAGCCTATAATAGAGCTATACTTCCTGGGACATAGATAATAAATAAAAATATAAATAAATAAGGAACCAAACATTCTGAACTTATTTGCAGGTCAATGGAATGAGTTTGGTACACTTGATCCTGCCCCGGGCATTAACTTCAATCTGAAAGTTCATATTCGAGAATTATTGTCGCTGCAGCTTATGAAAGATAAGTTTCTATGGCGAGGTTTGAAGAATACAGCCATCAGCAATTTCAAGTGAGTGCACAGTGTTTATAGACTTCTTTGACAGTCTTTATGTTGCTTTTGTGCATAAGTTAGTCACACCACAGTGTTTGACTGCATCGTGTGTTTATAGTTGTTTATTCAGATACAGAGTATTTTCTCAGTGTAGCACAGATAAATTTATTATTATTATTTTGGTGTTGCTACAAATAAATATTTTGTTTGGAACTGTACAAATATCAGTAAAAGGCACTGTCATGTGTTATTACCAATAAAAATGTGTTTGGGGGTTTGATATAAGCAGAATATGTTTACATGAACCAGAGCAATATACACTGAATAGCTAATTATGCATCTCACATGTGGGGTGATTTTCTTATTTGATGCTGTTTTCTTCTCTTTACAACTGACTTCACCGGGGTTGTGACTGTTCTGTTGAATGAATTTTGATTTGGGCTCCAGTCGCTCAATGATTGTTCGGAGCGACAGGAAACTCACTCGGTGGTTGGTCGGCTGTGGCTACACCTATCCTGTGATCCGTGTCTTCATTGCAGCTGACAATGGAATTGCTGGTCATCACATACACCCTGCAGTTGGTACACATCATATTTAACTACACGTGACACTAAGTTTATACATAACTCTTTCCCGGAATTGGTTAGGCCTGTAAGACTGTAAAGCGGTCAGGTTAATAAATGATGTAGACAGACACCATTGTCTGTATAGCTGTATTTATTGACAACCTAAGTTCTGTATACAGGATGCTTATGCTAAGTTCCTTAATAAGCAAACATGGAGAATAACGCTCCTCTGTTGAACTGAAATCTAACGTGCCTGTAAGTGGCTACAAACTAAATAAACTCTCTGGCCACGAGTCGCAAAAGGGATGGGTATGGCTCAAGGTAAAATGAAAAGGTTTCCAGAAAAATTAACCATTGTACTCTACATCAGTTACACAAAGGTTGGACCCGAGTGGTATGATGCCAACCTCACTTTCAGATCGCTGGATAACTCACTTTCAGATCGCTGGATAACTCACTTTCAGATCGCTGGATAACTCACTTTCAGACCGCTGGATAATGACTGTGAAACATGCCTTCACCTGATCGGGCCTGACCAATCGGATGGTGCAGAATTTTTTAAGTATTACTAAATCAGCATTTGAAACTTATTCTAAAGACATATTGTACAAGTTACCCCAGTAGAAATACAATTCCAATATAATGCCCATCCAGTGTTGCACATATACCCCTGAGGGATGCACTCAAAAGTGAATGGCAATTTAATTGTATGTTAATTGTGGGCTTGATAAGTTTACTTTTCTTATCAGGCTACTTAGAGCTCATTAAAACACTTGGCAGAACACACTTAAGCCTGTATGCCACAATAAATTTTTCGGTGTAAGCTCGGGCAAAAGCTTCCACAAGACCTGCTACCCAAGCCTGCATGAAAGCAGGTATGGAGGCTTCTTTAGAATAAACTGCCCAACAATACTTGTTGCCGCACAAGTAAAGGTGAGTGCATTTTTTGATGATTTTACTTCTGCAAATGTGGTTCAGAAACAATCTTCTCCCACAATTTCAGCATTGTGTGTGTGTTTATGCACACAGCCTAATTATTTTGTGTTAAACATAAATGTTTACCATAATTTTCACACAGTACTGTTTTAGAAACAGTAAACATTTTCGTGGGTTTTTTTTATGTATTGTTTATTCGTGTTTAATAGTCGAATGCTCTTTCTTAAAATAAAATAAACAAAATGACTACCACCATCTTTCTGATTGGCTAAAATTTTTATCTTGTAGGAAAACTTACAGTGAAAATGGCATGTGACCAATTACGAAAACATCCATGAAAATGTCTGTGATACCAACCAGCTGAAAGTCAAATCTTCCATGGAGTGATTGAGCAAATGGGATTGTGGGCCACTCAACTGCGAGGTCATTAACGCCCACAAAAACTTGAAGAATAAAATGCAGTACCTCCACAGGAGGCAAAAAAAAGTCAGGTAAAAAGGATAAAAATCTCCATGGGAGGCAAAATGAAACTCAGAGGTAAACCCTCATCAAAAGGCCAAAGAACAGACAGCAAAACAGGATTAAATACTCCAGAGGAGCAACAACAAAAACAAAGAACTAAATCATAACATGTTAAAAAGATCTGTTGTATATAAAACTGGGAATATGCCGCTCGCAGACGTACCCTCATCACGCAGCATTTGCCGTAGGTCATCAGGGATATTAAAAGTGCGACGAGCCTGGTCATACCTGCGACACTCCACCAGAATGTGCCGAACAGTCAAGAGAGTGCCACAGGTATCACACTCCGTAAGGGGTTTGCCATGAAGCAGATATTTGTATGTAAAACAAGTATGGCCTATTTGAAGGTGAGAAAGAACATCATCTTCCTTGCGGATACAAAAAACAACAGCATGAACACAAACAGGCAAGTCGGAGATTGCCTGTTACTTGTTGGACAGAGGGAGAGAAGTCCACTCCCACTACCAAGCATTCCAGACAAAGCCACAGACTGCATACAGCACATCAAACCCATGGACATGAGGATCACAAAGTGGAAGATGTGAAGAGTCTGAATGCACCCGCACCCCATAGAAAAGCAGCAGTTGGTCACGCCTGTAATGTAGAGGAGGTTTACCAGCCACAGCACAAACACTGACAGCCAGGCTTGTGCAAAAAACCCTATTAGCAATGTGAACACCAGCATAGTGAACACTCCGTAATTATTTTAGCACAGACAGCCTACAAGAAGAACAAACAACACTGTCGTAGTCTAGTTTGCTGCGGACCAGGGCGCGATACAGCCAAAGAAAGGTGACTTGTGTCAGCACCCCAGTCACGATCTTTCAAAGTATTCTAAATATTCAGGTCCCATACGCAGCGAGACTTCAGGGACTGAATATGACTCCTCTAAGTGAGTTTACCATCAAACAAAAGGCCTAGAAATGTGACAGTATTAGAAACAGGCAAAACAGAGCCATACAAAAGCACCTCGGAAGAACGAAAGATGCCACGCCTTCTACAGAAATGGACCAACTTGAGTCGTGGCAGTGGAATAGTGGAATCCACAGCTATCTGCCCAGTCGCTAAGGCAGTGGACGGCATGATGGGCCTGACATTCTGCTATGCGAAGAGATGCAACACTGCAGAAAATGGTAAAGTCATCGACGTATAGCACACAGTCCACAGGTGGACGAACGACAGACACAATGGAATATTTATGTCAAGTGTAAAATTATGTCTCTTGTTTATTTTCAGGTTTTTCAAGTGTCTAAAATGTTAAAATGTATGTTTTGTAATATTGCACAATGTTTGGTTATGAATTTTAAATGTGGGCTGCTGGAAGATTATGCACACTACTATTTTGGCGTGAACGCAGTCATATAAGACATTCAAAAAATGCAGAAGATTAATAAGAAAATTCCATAACATAAATCAATATTTAAATTGCTTATGTGCCATTTATTTTAAAATATAAAAGTTTTACTCAGTGTGCATAGCACTTCCTGTTGTGTGAACCCCGTAGGCAGCAATGGTAGGTCCACGTGACCCATGCCTCTGGACAGTCCGTCGAGAAGAGCTGGCAAGGTAAGATACTGTCACGTAAGCACTACAAACTTTTTTTACTGATGTAGATTACAATAGCTTCACTTTAGTATACCGGTTAACCTTTACTTTGCATACGTTTTACCAGAAATTCACCGGCATTATGCTTCTGCTTAACTTAATTATTTGTGCCCTTGCTGCTTTTGAAATTTTATTGAGGAGAAAGGGAGGAAAGATGTCGGAGAGGGCATGTGGCCCACGCAACTTGAATCAGGTGCCATCCTACTATGCTAAAGGCATTTGTGTAATTTTTATATTATTACTGCGTGCAATTTTAAGGGCTTTATTTTCATGTATGTATTCCAGGGTAATTTTCATGTTTAATTGTTTTATGGCTACATCACTTGCGATCATGTGGTTAACAGCTGCCAAGTCAATGTCCACGCTATCCATGCACTTTAAGGGTTTATTTGTGTAAAATCATGTGCGCCATAATTTATTTCAGGGTTCTATGTCATCCGTATTCAGTGTTTCATTAAATTTTTCACGTAGTTGATGATGATTTGTATGTTTGACAATGTTGTCATTTCAGTATTTCATTTTCTTGCCATCCGGCATGTTATAAGCTCAAAAACAATTAAATCTGCAAAAGAATAAATTTCCCAACAAATAATAATTCACCTGGACAGAATTCGCCGTTTTTACGGAGGAAAAACTGAGAATTCATCGGCAGCATGTGATCCACTACAAAGCATATCCAGCTACATTTGCGCCATCTAAGTTTGCTGCCATGTTTATTGTGACCACTCATATTGTGTCCCATCATATGTCAAGGGTATTTATGTAATTTATGTAAAGGGTACGGTGATATTATTTCCATCCTAGCTGGCTATGCGTTTCAGTCCCAACGAGTCCGCATTAATGATGCTAAATAATCAATTTGTTCATTTTGTTTCATTTCATTATTCTCTGTGCCCTATCTTCAGGGAAAATCGTCAGTCCACCCTAGCGGCTGTCGACCCCTTCCCTTGTGGAGATTGTGTTTTCTAACACCACAGAGAAGTCATCCATTTAGGAGTGTGCTACTTTAACTGTGGGCTGGGGAGCACCCGAACTGAATTATCTAGACACGTCTGAGTTAACACAATAAAAACAAATTGCACAGTGCTCTAAGTATTTCTTTTGTAGTGGCAGCAACCTCTTGTCCAGTTTTATAAGTGATCCAAGTTTCTTAAAGTTGTTTAGTAATGCAATGTGTTTTGTAAGTACACTCGAGTGAGACGGACACACAGAACCCGCAACATCCCTGAGAACCTCGAGTCTCACAGTGTGGTGACAGGAAATACCACTGGCACCCACCTACAGTAAGTTTATTGTGTCGCAGTTCATCTCGTATCTCACCCGACTGCATCAAGGGTAATGCTAAATATACTACTCTGTAGCACACCATTCTCTTAAACGAACTCCCGAGAATAGGAAGCACCATTGCGAACCCTGAAGGTACGGAAGTACATAAATTTCTGTATGAAACTAGGGAGATGTTCATGAAATCCCCAAACGGGCAGCTGTCGCAAAATACCATGTCGCCATGTTGTGTCGTATGCCTTCGCCAGGTCAAAGAAGACAGCAAGGAAGTGCTGTCCTCGAAAAAATGCAATCAGTATGGCAGATGCAAGCTGACTAAATGATTTCGGCAGAAACTACAATGAAGAGGTGATATAAGCTTCCAGTTCTCGACACAGTATACCGGGCGCCGGAAACGTCCCCTTTGCCTTTCCCTAGTTCCAAGATAGGCACAAGGGTCAACTTGCACCACTTCAAGGCGAAAACACCAGAGGTTCAAATATTATTGAAAATTTTCAGCAAAAACAGTTTCCCATCAAGTGAGAAATGTCGCAACATACCATATTGGATATTGTCTGGGCCAACGAATGTACGCTTGGAGTGTAATAAGGACTGCTCCAACTCAAGAATGGTAAAAGGCTGGTTGTAGTCCTCACCCGAGCCACCAAAGTGGACACCCACCATCTCACATGTCACCTTGATGACTTGACATGAGGGAGAGTAATGTGCACTGCTCGAAACATCTGAAAAATATTGACCCAATAAATCTGCTACATTTGTCCTCTTAGTAAAATCATTGTTATCGACCCAAAGGAAGGAAACCTGTGTGCTGAGGGATTGTCCGCACAACTTCTGAACATTGCCAATATAAAATTACTAGTAGCATGTACTGTGAGCGACGACATGAAGTCTTGCCAGGAATTCTGCCGATGGTCCTTGATGATACGTCGATTGCGAGCCCGATAGATGCAGAAGAGCTCCAGGTCAGCTTGAGTGGGGTGAGCACTAAAGCATCTGAGCTCACGTTGTCGAGCACGGATAGCATCCCTGCATTCGTCACTCCACCAAGGAACACGCCTATGACCACAAGGTGAAGATTGAAGGATAGCAACCTCTCCAGCTGACACAACAATAGAGTTGAAGAGTTCCACTGCCACATTCACATCAAGAGGAACCTCAGCACTGAAGTGGAGGGAATGCTGGAAATGTGCCCAGTCTGCTTTCTTAAGCACCCAGCAAGGTTGTATGGGTGGGGCTTCAAACGGAATGCGATCCAATATGATTGGATAATGGTCACCTCCACATAGATCTGAATAAATAGACCTATCAAAGTGCATGACCAAAGCTGGGCTACAAAAAGAAAGGTCAATGCAGGACAAAGTGCCAGTATGGGTGGTGAAGTGTGTAGGAGTACCAGTGTTCAACAGGGTAATATGTGAACTGGTGAACCATGACTCTACCACACGACCCCGGCCATCCCTGTGGTCTGAATCCCGTATCTGATTGTAAGCATTGAAGTCACCAACAATCAGTAATGGAGGTGGGAGCTGAGATGAAAGGACATCAAAATTAGCTTACCCTAAGTGCCGGCGGGGTGGGGGGGTATTATATATATGTTACGAACAGTGACAAATATACTGAGGAAAATCATGACCGCCACAAAGGGGTAATAGCTTCATGGTAAACTGAATCTTTCACCACAAGACAAGCACAGTCCATCAACACATCATTTAGGCAGCAAAACATGTGACATCGAAGGGAGGCGGCCGTACCTGTGGGACGAAAGTGTGTTTCCTGAAGGCAAATGTCTGTAGGGGTGATGCACACTAGGATCTGTTCCAGTTCTACAAGATTATTGAAATAACCTCTTTTCTGTTCCACTGGATGAGGGACATAAGTTAATGGAAAGAGGCGTGCGGAAAGAAGTACTTCAATTTCCTTCTATGTCTGTTTATCACTGGCTTAAAACCCCCTGAGCCTTAACCAGTGTTTTGGGAATTGACATCAACTGTCATCTCTACTTCTGGATCCGAGAAGACAGGATGGCAAGTCTGTGAGTTGATGACGTGGTTTTGCAGATCAAGGTCATGTGCAGGGGACAAGCTGGTGGATTCCGACATTTCAAAGACAAATGACCAAACTCTTGACAGTTGTAGCAACAGACAGGAGCAGCAATGAACTGTTTAACACGCACATTCAAGTACCCTAGTTTGATAACAGGGAAGATCATGCACACGAAAAGTCACGAAGAGAATAGCGGTAGGTGAGTTAACATCATCAGCAGCCTTCAGTACACAGCGAACATTGATGACATACTGATTTTGGTGCTCATGTAAGATCTCTTTTTCTGGGATGTCAATCAAGCCTGGACACCAGATGACGCTCTTGCTGTAGTTGAGGCACAATTGGGACTTGACCTCACCAGGGAACATTGCAGTTACCCCATTTAAAGTCATCACCTAGAGCCCTTCGACTGGGCAGCATTCTATGTCTCAACCAAAAACGTGTGCATTTCCCTAATTCTCTTACAATCAATTGTAGAACCACCAGCTGCTCCATCTATGACTTTTTGTAATTCGAAACGCGGCACTTTTTCAAAAGTGTGCCCTTCTGTATCTCGGATAACCAAAAACTGTGGTGTAGGTAATTTAACAGCTGTAGACTGGTGCACTGCAGAATCATAATCCGAATCACTACCAGTATCATCGTGGTGCTGTTCTAAATGACTGTTGAGGGTGCCATCCTTCTGTGAAGTCCTTTTAGAAGCCATGGTGTAGGCCCCCTGTACAAGGACTCGTCAGCCTCATCCTTATGTTCGTAAGGGGGGGTAGAATAAATGAAGCCAGCAGTTAAAACAACTCACGGACTGTGCCTTTAGGAGGTGACCAACCTCCCACAGACCTAAGCAGTACTTAGGAACAGCTACCCTTCGCCACTATTCACTGCAGATTACTGCCTCAGTAGTACACAGAAGTGTACACCAGGGCAAACCGTACATCCTGAGCGAGGCCAGTCTTATTCCCCTACCTGGGAAAACATCCCAGGCTCCCCACTATAGAGGACACCCTTGGGTGCCAGTTCAGGAGACTTGTGGTTGATTACACCGGCCTCCTCCATACAGCGATAACACGTCTTCCTGGCAGGTTTAGGCACATGAGCTAGTCGGCCATGGCAATCGTTCCTGCCAAGAAGGCACCATTTGGTGGTACGTGGGTGTATATGTACGTCGATAAGGGCTCCGTACCTAGATTTGCCTGCTGGGCCCGTGAGAAGGTTTCGCTAGACCTTCACCAACAAAGGCACCTCTTATGGTCACACAATTTGGAGGCAGTACCATTTGTGAGGGCAGACCGTCATCAGGAAGGACATCGCCCTGGCCTGAGACGATGCAGTAGAGAAGGAAGATGTGACGAGACCTGGTGAGGTGGAAAGAAAAAGAATGACAAAAAAGAAGATGATGAAGTAAGAAGATCCTGAGTATGTCTCGAGTAGTCACATCTTACGACAAGCATGGGGCAGCTATGTTGATATTCTAAAACCCCGCCACCACATGGTCTTCCATAGAACCATCCATGCTGCCAGCTATGCAGCTTTGAAATTGTACAAGGAATCATCCATAGTGGCATACAGGCTTTAACGATTACTTGGAAGTCTAATGTGTGTAGTGGTAAAAATAACTGGTTAAGCATAACATGACCAACAAGTAACTTATTTGTACATAAATATTTCATCTGCTGGCCAATATTACGAATCTTGTGAACTGCTGGAGGTCTGTGAGCTACTAATTGAAAAGATCTGCTTTAGAGGCATGCTATGGCAGTGGTATAGAGAGAGCACATCCACAACCACTACACGTTAAATGTATGTCCCACATGATTTGCTTTGATGTTACAGGTTTGATTTGGTGGGCAACATCATGTCCTTTGACCTGAATATTCCATCTGTACAAGTGGACACTCCAGTTATTGCCAAAGGAAATATTCTTGACACACAAATCAACGCAGATGAAAATACGTCCCCCCCTGTCATGGTACACTTTACTTCAGGCAAGTAATAATGGTTACTTTAGAGTAATATTAAATTAAAATTTAGTGTTATGCTATTTATAACATGAATTAGTGCTAACTACTGAGTAACAATCATTTTTTAAGCTTTGTTCTATAAAACAAACCTGAGGATGTCAAAAGTGTCAAAAATGTTTGCTGTAGTGGAGTTCTTTATGGCAAAACACCCACATAAATAAATATATGACATTTATGTATTAATTAATTGTACTTATTTTAAATACAATGTATTGTCTTAGATGAAACTTTTCTTCTTTTGTTTCTCCTAGTTTAGACACCATTTTAAAATTTATTTAAACATGTCATGAGTTGATTATTTAAAATTAAGAAGTTTCTGTATTTTATTTCTACAAACTCACAGGAACTCTTTAATTTTAGTGCCAATAGTGAAAGTATAAAAATAATTGATGATCTTGATGAGACCATCAATTAAATTTGTATTATCACCACACAATACAAAGCATTTATTTATTGAGAGGTTCGCCAGGACATGTGGTCCCAGAACACTGGGACATGTGGCATTCTAGTGAGAGAAATTTATTTAGGAAAAATGTGTTGATATAATTGAGAGAGAATAAAATAATTAATAAGGTGTCATTTTGTTTGTGAGATATTGAAATTACAGAGTTCAGTTGTAGTCAGTATGTTGGTGAAATTCCTTAATGTGAGACAATAGACATGACTTCAATACACTTCCACTGCACAAATAACTCATAAAACATTTGAAAAAAATAGAACACTGACAATGAATTGTAACACTAGCTACTGAGAAATAAAATGAATACTATATTTTTACTTGAATTGTTAAATTAAAATTATCTGTTAAAATTGAAATTATATTTCTGTGGAAAAAATTGTGTGTGCTGGCTCTATATCAAAATTAAGACTCTAAATATGACTAAGGAGTATGGTAGGTTCAGAGATTCGCCATCTTTGCAGAATGTACCTATTTAGTGTGTTGAAAAATCTGAAAAAATAAGGAATTCATAGTGCTATTTCCTGTCTATCCAAAAATAAAAAGAAAGTAATAGTTTTACTTATGATATTAATAGCTGAGTTCACATCTCACGTAACTGAAAATTAAAGTGAAATTTGCTGTTCAAAAGAAAAATGTTGTTAATCTTATAATCTCCAAAATTTTTGCTAAATTAAAGATTCTTCTCTCACTTGAACTGTTTACTTCAAAATAATTTTGATATTTCCAAAGATTCTCAGGGTTAATCAAACAGATAAAAATTTGCTCCTGCACTAACTCAAATTTGTAGAACATCTGGACCACGGGATTGTTTTGACACAAATCTCGGAATCAAAAATGTTCAAAACTACTAGAAAGTCTTAGTAGAAGTAATTATTGATGCAGTTAATTACAATTCTGATGCGTAGATGCTCCTTCGATATCGGCGATAGGTTGGCATCACCTGGTAATTTAACTGCATCTTTATATGGTGCCAGGTGCTAAGCGGCCCTTCAAAGTCGGTGGCGTCTGGAACTACTAATATCACATCTGGTCCCACAATATAATTCTGGTACTGTACATGGTTGGGGATGAAGAAGAAACGGCAGTCTTGCCTAGCCGAGATGGATGTTAATCAAATAGGTAGTTCAGTAGGTAAATGCTGCCACCACTAAACAAATTATACAGCTGTCTATGAACTGTATATATACTTTAATTAAGGTGGCAAAGTCAGAATGTTGAAAGCAGCCGAGGCTCGATGGAAGGGTTCATCAGGGATTGAAATCCAGGTTTCTAGGATATGGACAAACTTTGTATCAAGACTTCATGCTGGGTAGTTAACTTACTAAATGTAGTCAGCTGTTAGATAGATAGAGTGGTTGTTTCTTTACATTAATGCTATTTTAATATCCCAAGTGCAAACTAGTTACAATTTTTAAAACATTTATTTGCAGTTATTCAGGACCTGTGGAATAGGTTGTCACAATAGCTACCAAAACAGATTCACAGTAAACTGCAGTTACATTTGGCATCACCTTCACAAAAATTGACCCCTAAAACTTGATATAACAAATTCACTCTGTTAACAAGCCAGGCGCCTGATCATAATCCAGCCTAGCTATTTTAAATTTAGTTGAAGTGTAAGAAGAATATCAAAAAGAAATAATCTCAGATATCAAGTTTATTAAAGTTTGATATTAAACTTTTGCAGCTATTTTCATCAATGACAGTAGTTCCCACCCAATTAAAATGTAACAGTTTAAATTTAAGAATCTAATTAGACTTCGACTACATGTAAATGAACCTTGTTTAAATGCAGAACAGTTAGAAAATAATTAAGGGCTCAGGATGAAATGTGCATTTAAATTTTCTGTGCAATGAAGCCATACACCAGACGGATGTAGAGTCACGATCAGGTCGTTGCAGCGACGAGAAAATAAAAGACAAAGACCTCGAGCACATGGGCTCTTGAGTATTTAAATTGAGTATCCTTGCACGTTGAACAATGAACATGCCGTGGTCGGTGCTCATGGCCTCACTTAGTCATATTACCAGGCAACTTAAGTAATCTTGAAATCCTGAAAACATGTTTATTCTGCCAGTAAATGTGGCCTTATTGCTGTGATCTGGACCATCTTCAGTCTGGTTACAACTGGAATGAGGTCGCTGTTCTGTTTATCAGCATGACCGGTAGCTTTCCACCTAAGGGCATGGTGATTGTATCACAGACGTTAAATATTTCCACTGATACTGTCAACGCCTATAAGCCTGTGTGTTTAACATGAATACAACTCAGTTACAATCAAAAATATGATTAACATTAAAATTCATAGTAAAATTTAGCATCTTCTCAAATTTTATATACATACATACATACATACATGATAATACTGTTTGAGTGAAGATGCCCTTGTGCACGTTAATGGGGCTGTGGATTTGCTTCCTGACAGTAGCATGTGGTCTGTAGGTATTGTGATTGTAGTTTCTCTAAAATACACATATAGCCTAGTGTAAACTGTGCTTAGCTGCTAAATTGTACAGCTATTTTACGATAATTAATTCTTGTCAAATACAAGACATTTTTCAAGAGCCACTGTTTTCAAACTGTGGTATGTGGTTTAGTCATAGGTAGTTCATGAAATAAATTTGATGATAATGCTGAGTTTTCTACAGTGGTACATAATTAATTTTAATTATTAGTAAAATAATTATTCCTTGGTTTTGCTGTGGCAATGGTGGAGCAGCTCGTAGGGCACATGCTCCCCCCCCCCCTTTTTTTTTTTTCCACTTTGTTCCGGACAATAACACTCCGGGCGTGTTTTCTCGAGGATCTCTCGTTTCCCCCACACTCACCTCGCTTCATCCTCATCAACTCTCAAGACCTCTCAATGTTAGGAAGAGCTGACCAATCCTCTCCACTTAATTAGTCTTGTGCAGTACAAGACAGGTTATTTTTTTTTATTTATGGCATAATTTTATCAACAGGGATTCTGAAAGTGAGGAATAAGGTGAAAACTTTTTCAACATTTGCCAGCATATTTTTTCATGTTTCAGATGAGTTCACAGCAAGTTTTTCCTTCAACTTCATTCAGAAGACCAATGCTTCTGGAATGTTCTTGTTGCCTTCCTTGAAGTTTTACGAAACAACAGACAGTAGTGGAACTTTAAAGATTGACAACATTTTACCTGTAAATGACAGTCCAGGTAAGATAAATAATAAGCTAAAATGATTATGCAACATCTACTACTGAAGGCAACCAGTCTCAACTACCAAATCATTAAACATTGCAAAAAATACAGCCCCAGATTCGAATTCCTGACACGTATTGTATGTTATTACTGTTTTTAAATGTGAATTTATTATTGTAAGTTGCTGCATATTTAATTTTGTATACAGACAAATCTCAACAAAACAACCTTGGTAATAACGATTCCCTGAAAGTAAAGACCATTTTTTGGGAACTGTAAAATATTTCTTTAGAAAATTGGAATATTTGTGGGAAATAGGCTAAAAAATAAGTTTGTTACATTTACTTTGGTTGCTGAACATTGCAATTCTCTTTGCCACTACTGTACAACTAGCATGAGGGAAAGATCTAAAAATAAGCACCACTCACTAAACACACAACTGTCTGCACCTTCCATAAGGTTGCTAGTGCTAGTGTTTACCCACACGCAAGCACTTGGCGGCCTGCCATTACACAAGTTAGATGCCCGAGATTCCTAGTCCAGACATCGCAATTTTTGATACTGCATAGTAATAAAAACACTGGACTGAACTGTTGAAAGGAGAAATAAAGTGACATAACCCTCACTGTCCAGCTCAGGATGTAGCGCACTGCTGCCCTGCTCGTGCACTGCGCACGTGCTTTGTGCGTTCAGTGTATGGGTCATCCTATACATTCATGCATGAACGGGTCAGTGAACCGTTAGTAACCCGAACGACCCGCATCTACAAGAGTAAATTCATCCCAGTGTGTTTACAGTGCTAAAGTATTCTGTTCCCTTGAGAGCAGTGTCTCAAATATAAAAAAGGAAAGTGTTATCTACCTAATGCTCCCTATTTATATAATGTAATAAGCTTTAGAGTGCAAAGCCACGTGGTTCACTTAATATTACTAATCACAGACTCGACACACACTAAATTCATATTGCAAATTTAAAGTTTTTGTGTCGTGTTTATTTTCGACTTGCATTTTGTTCAGTTTTGTAAAATGTAAAGTAAATGGTCTCTGCAGTTCCAGCGACCGCCATGCCATGTGCTCAGGATTCAAATTCCCAAGCATCATATTAATTTTATGTTTTAATTTAATTTTGATTTATTAAGTGCCTATGTAAGTGTTATATGTCTTTTTGTAATTTCTAGTAGTTTTCTGAATGCTTTACCTGCCTGTTCAGGCTTTTTCACGTAAACTATGTTTTGCCAGTGTGCATAGCAACAACAACTTCGTATTCAAATTAAATAAAATTTCTCCGGTTCTTGTTGCGTACTTTTGAGTGAATTCTATGTGTGCTTGTCCCAGTGTATGTTTTTATGTATTTCCCTCGTGGTGATGGCAGGAGATTTCCGTTAGGTAACAGGATCTCTGAGCCACCATCTTCAGTCTAGATCGGCAGGCCTAGAAGGGTGCTCATGCTTTGCGTCATGAGGGACTTGAACTTCTTTTGTGAGATCACTGTAGCTGCAATAGTAAGTTTTTCTACCAGAACTTTTTCGTAATTCTTGTTTTCCCCCCGCGCTCACATCCTCCTCTCCGTAGACTTACAACCCCGGAGACATTAATGCTTTTAATTTTCACTCGCGCTGAACAGTGCTTTTTACCATGTTGGCCAATGGCAGGCATTGTATGCCATGCTAGCTTGATTAGAGAGACTTGTAGTATTGCTGCGTGATTGTAAACCTCACTCCATTAATTTACAATTCAGATGGGCCGTGTGGTAATCATTTTCATTATGCTTAGGGATCTGGCCCTCCAGAAAACCCAATGTGCTCACCTTGTGAGCTGTATAAGTGTGTTAAATGAAATTTGTTTTTAACCTGAACTTTATTCTTTCATTAATGTGTCCTGCTAGGGGACTGCCACTTGGCTGTCAACCTACTGCTGCTCCTGAACTGGCGCTCTTGGGATTTTTAATATCCTTTCCAAATTTATCGCCATGAATCAGGGATTTTCTCAAATCTGACTTACTCCCCTCACTAGCAACCAAGCCACATTAAAAGACTATCTTTCTTAGGCTTGGTTTTGAGCAAATATATTAATTATTTTTAGAGTTGTTCCGATACAGATACTAAGTATCAGTATCGACTGATACTTCACCTTTTTCCTATGTATCTGTATCGGCCGATACTTCGCCTTTTTTCTATGTATCTGTATCGGGTATGGTATCGGGCCAATACTTAAGTATCTGTTGTAGACAATGAAGTCAGCTTATTACTTTCTTTAGGAACAAAAATGGCCGTACTTCCGTTTGTATACGTCGCACATTAAAAGAAAAGGAAAATCAGAACAAATTCCGTATTCACTGGTGAATAACACACCCTTTTTCCCCAAAATAAAGGAAAAAAACTCTGGGGTGAGTGCTATACACGGAAAAAAAAAAAGGAATGGCTAACACTCCCATTGTTAGCCATAAATTGCCACTCCTCTCCCTTCTCTCTCTTTCTCGCCCAGCAACCCTTCAGTTATGTGTAGGTCGAAACTCCCACTCCCCCCCTCCCACTAATGGCATCCTGTCACGCCACAAAACCAGAACTGCCACGTGTTTATGGCCCCCCACCCCCTTGTAATAACACCTAGATAGGTCAATTATGCCATCCCTTTTTGTATCCATGGGAAAGGCTAGCGAGCAATGTTCATGAATGGGTGGTGGAGGGGGGAGAAGGGGCAAGGAGACCCTTTTTTTTTTAGATAGTACACATACCTAGCACGGCAAAAAAGACATTTCTAGCACAGCAAAAAAGACATTCCTAGTATGGCAAAAAAAAAAAAAAAAGAGAGCAGGTCACTGCTGAAAGGAGAAAAATGAAAAACGAAGCTGGAAATGTTTCCGGAATTTTTTTTTATTTTGTCTTTTTGCACCCAATTTATTTAATTAAAGGATTTTCCAAACATAACACAATCATCACACATTAATGTAAAAACGAATAATAATTTGTTCCCTACTTAACAGGCGCCACAAACTTTAGGTGCAATTTTATTTTTTAAAATATTTTTCCCTGGAACTTGTTGCAAAAATCATAGTGCTCACTATACACTATACTCAAGTAAATACGGTATAAGACAAACATTTGCCATATGTGCAAGGTGTTGCCAACAGGTAGTGGTGTGGAGAGGTTATCCTCCCCCTCCCCTCGAAAACCAACAGATATGACACTGCCTGATCAATAACTTCTCTGTGCGCTCTTAGCTGACAGTGCGCGTGGGACATTTTAAAATTTGACTTGCATTTGGTGTCATATTATTTGCATTGTCAGAGGGTTTGAAAGTTTTAGGTCAGCGTGCATTTTGTGTCGGATTACAATAAATTATATAGAGCATTTTAATTAGGACATTATTTATTTAAATGAGTCTTAGAAAAATTGTTTTTAATATATTAATAACAGTAATACTTTTTCTATAATTCAGTGTGAAGAGCATTGGCATCGTTTTTTGTATCGGGGTATCAGCAGTGGTATCAGGGTATCGGTATCGGAATTACTCTAATTAGTTTCAAGTTTATACACAGATACAGATTTTATTTTTCCATATTGATATGTGAAGGTTATTAGGACAAGAGGCAAGGCAATAACTTTGTGCAGTATTACAAATTAAACATTATAGATTAGTAGTTTTTTTTTTCAAACTCTTTTCAGACAATTCAATATTAGGAAACTTTTTTCAAACTCTTTCCAGACAATTCAATATTAAGAAACCAATATTCCTTACTTGGATAGCCACACAGCTGCTGCTAAATGTCTTGTATAGTTAAGAAAAATTGCAGGCTAAAAAATTGACATGACACAGCAAGTGGGGAAATGGAAATTATAATTTTTCTGCATCTGATAGATGTGAAGTTACTTAATATTTACAGTCCAGGATAACCTCAAAACTGCAGATGTGAACTCCTATTACAGTCAAAATTAACATCAAAATCATTCATTACAAAAAATTGCTTATTTCAAACTTCCTTTATTATGTAAACCAACGACTCAGGTATTCTGGATAGGTGCAGAACAGAAAAGATTGTCGGTTAAAAATTCTTAGTAAAAATCATAATAATAGTTGGGTGTTCCACAGACATCCAGGAACTTATTAAGGATGTCATCACAGAAAAAGTTTGGAAACCGCTAAGCTAGAGTACACCCTTGGCAAATTGGAACACTGCCTAAGTGCTGCTGGAATGTGAGTCTGTAATTTTTTCCAGGCGAGCGCTCGCAGCGACTCGTGAAGCAGTCAGAGGAAGTTGGAGCTGACATTTTGGTGAAACTGGTGAAAGAAATATTACAAAAAATGGTTGTGGCGATGATTTCCTATACCATGCAGATGAACACGTATGATCAGGTATGTGATGTGATTGGATCGCAGTGTATTTCTGTCAAAAACATAACATTTTAACAAATAGGCTGTTTACAGTAAACTGAGCAGTTTTGAAAGTGTTGCTTAAAATCTACTTGTGTGCACATTGTGTATTCTTACACAACATGTAAAATTAACATTACTATTGGCCTGAACACTTTATTCATGCATTGGTCAAAGTGAATTTATTACAAAAGTATATATTTTTCCAATTTTTTGATTCTTACACTTACATGTATTAAAAACAGAAAGCAAAGTAAATATTTTCTGTATTCACAAATCTTATTTACCTAGCACTTGAAATTCAATGTTAAGGCATGGATCTATTTTCCCTCCATCATTACCATCTTTTAGGGCACACACGCCAATTGGTGTACTCATTAAAAGTATATGCAGGTTGGGGCAGTGCCATTTTTCAAAGGCTGATTTCAAAAGTGTATAATTAACGGTGAACAGTCTATATCAACATATTATGGTGTGTATAGGCTGCATTTTTTTTCTAGAAACCAATTACTACAGAAAGATGTATGCAGTAAATGTGGTTGATATAGAGAGATAAGATGTATGCAGTAAATGTGGTTCATATAGCGAGATATACTGAATTTCTACTGGCAGACTGCTCCTTCGTGGGACTTTTATTTTCTGTTCCATATAACTTCAGTAAAATTTGACTGATGTGACCAACCTACACGACAAACAGTAAGCACCCCCATCTATAAAGCACTGCGTCAGCTGATGGTTGTTGCAGGATGTATGTTAATATGTTGGCGGTCTTTGCGATGATTGTAGAGGAAAATAGTATTTGGCATTAATAATTATATAGTAGCAATTTAATGATAATTACACTATTTACATTTAAAATTATGCTCATAGACTAATCAACAATTTTTCTGAGTTATAGAGCAAGGGCTTTAAAAACATTTATAAGTTGTTATTATTTTGGAGCATGCAAACACTATGATTATGTGAAAGGTCTCCGCTAATCTCCCTTTTCTATGGTCTTCACCCGCCCGATAAAATGCCATTGCGCTCTTTTCTTTCAACTCATAATTTATCTATATGCAGGAATTCCATGCTGGTGGTGTCGGAATATTATGTATGTAGTTAATTATTTTTGTATTGGTGTATTTCATTTAATGTAGTTCATCATAGGTGCCTTTTTAGAACAGTCTCCTCAGTGAAATTAATTATCGACATGTGTCTGCTGCTGTGTAAAGGGGTTTTTGTGTGCTGTGGTCCACCATGTTCTTTGACCATCGCAAAGTGCAAGCAAAAAAGTGTTTACGTTTTGAAGTGTATATTTGTTGGTTTCAAGAAATAGCTGAAGTTTTATGTTAATTATTAAGTCAGCCAATAAATTATTTTATATCAGTAGCCAGCAAAAGTTATTATAGTGAAGTAACTATCCAAAGCTTGCCAAGTGTTTAGGAATTATGAAGTAAACGGTAAGTTTGACACATGATGTCTTTTTCGACAGAAACGACTTTGCCTCCTCTGGAAGTAAGCCTAGCTGCCAGTAATGGAGTTTTTTTGTTGACATGCAACAATACATTAAAAACTTGTACTGTCTGCCCCCGCAAGAATGGACTTTCCAGCCAAAGATTGTATTGTTGGCCGGCCAAGCCACCAACGCTATGCATCCAAGGCATAAAGTACCATTACCCGCCACTAAATGGCTCTACTAGTATGATTGCCGCATCTCGATTCTCCAAGCAGGCTGGTGATGTCACACCTTGAGAAAGATATGCTATGGCTACCCCCTCTCCAGCACCACCCCTATCCAGCTGTCTGAAGGGGAAGGTCCATTCAGAGTATAAATAGCGATTCACAAGCCGACTCATGGCCAGTCTTCATTCCTTCACCACATTCATGCCGAAGGAAACACCTCTCCTTGGTCTCCACCACGCCTCGTCGCCGGAGCCATCCTTCTCACCCTGCTAAGTCTTCACCATATCTGTGCAGAATATTTACGTCGTCATCTACACACTCAAATACTGCGGCCCTCTCTGGGCAACACATGCGTAGGGACTAGTACCAATGTAAGTTGTTTTCATAGCTCTCATCTACCCCACCATTGTTAGTTCAGAACCAGATCTCCTCTACCTGGGAAATTTAGGATCAAGCTTCCCTAAGCTCTTGCCAGATGGTAAAACAGCAGTTTTACCATCTCAAGGGTATACTTTACCATAGACATAAAACCTCTCCTAGTGTACCTCACACTGCTCAAGGGATTGTAAGTGATCGGGGAATTCTCACACGAGCCATACCCAACAACAGAGTACCCACACACGCACTTGAACGGCCAACCATTCTGTGCTCCACAGAGTCCAGAACAGTAAAGCCTCAACACTAGTTACTCTGTCTTGTGAAGCCAGCTTGCCTACTCAGTGGTGCACTCTCTCCACCGCATTTCAGCACCAGAGTTAGAGTTCTCTAGAGTCCGGAGAGACCGCCTGTCCTCTCATAAGACCCTCACCCATGTGTAGAGACTGTCAACGACGAGGCCTGACTCTCAGTGCTCACCATGTTCAGGCGCAGAGTACTGAGATAAAGTATCCATTGAGTCTGCAGATGTTTCACTTGGACTACACATCACCTACAATCATTTCACGGACATGAGAGAGTGTGTTATATCCAGATACCTTACTCCCATCGGAGTGATAGCCAAGAGAAAGTTAAACAGGGGCTTACTGCCTCTGGGCGCTTGCAAGAGCGTACTCCCTCCTTCATCGCCTTGCTCAGTCAGCTCTTACCCATGTATCAAGCCCAAGCATTGCACAGTATACAAATTCCAGTCACACTCAAAGATCTCAAGGATATCTTCGAGACCTACACATGCCTGAACGGGGAGAGACACCCCTGGATCACAGCATACCTAAGCCAGCCAGATCATTCCTTGGAATTCACAGACACTAGCTTCAGATTTGAATCAGTGGAATCAATCCCGACAGCTGTCACAAGCTTCAAGCACCGGTGCTCAAACCCACCTGTAACTCACGTACGCCCGTTAGAGACAAACCAGGTCAAATCATTGTCTGAGGTTACACGTTGCCCAGGTATACCGCTGACTCATACTTTTGAAGCATATGATGGCGCTCGCTGAACTTTATTTCGTGCCCTACCGTAAAGCTACCAGGCCAGTCCTACACACTGAATGTGCACCAGTACCATGTATGTACTAAGAGAATTCGGAACCCCTAACCAGAGGGTATGCCTGACCTTAGCGCCCAACAAAACCAGCTTCCTTACCATGATGATCTCATCAGCCTTGAGGCATCACGTGTCAAGTTTATGTGTTTTTAAATAATGTTTTCTTAAATTGTTGGTAGAATATTTGAAATGTATTTGGCCTTTTAAAAAACCTTCTTTTGCCCTAATTAATTTTTTTTTCAAGCACTTAAGATTTTTACATCAGAAGTTAAATTTGCTGAAAATGTTTACATTGTGCATTTCACACATTGATATTACCAGTGACTTATTATATTTATTGCATTTTGTTCTTGTGGGAGGTTTTCAAACGTATGTGGCCTAAATAAACACCCCATTATTGAAATTCATTACATTATAAAGTAACAATATTTACGTGTTGATTATTTCTCTCAGGGGTGTGTGTCCATGTTCAGGCAGGTGGAGGTCTTGAAGAGGTCCTTTGGATCTTAGGGTGTGACGGGAACCTGTAGACGGCGCAATGCCTGGGCTTGATACTTGGATAAGAGCTGATTGAGCGAGGCGATGAAGTAGGGAGTAAGCTCTTGCAAGCGTCCAGAGACAAGTTCTTATCACCACTCTCTCATAATAATAACCACAAAACAATAATGTCTCACGAAAGATGTTTAAATAAAGTTCCCCACTTTGCCAATAAAATCAACAGAAATCTAACTACTATGTATGTTGTGGTAATAACAAAAATAAAACATGGGAATGGCAACCAGCTAGCTATAGTAGCTTAAGTACTAGACTGAAGTTGTCAGTCTTTCAATGCCTACCAGTGGATTCATAGTTTGTTTAGAAAGATTGCTTTCGTCACCAACAGAACAGCTGTGACGGAGGGTTACATTGTGGCCACACTCACACTTCTTTTCAAGAACTCTCAAAATTTATTTGAAGTTATATCAAACTGTGTATAAGAGTGACTCCATTTTATGGCACTGTAATAAAGCTAGAGGTATGCTACTAGTCCCTATAGTAGTAAAGTGCCAGTTTTCTTGTTATTATCTTTCTTTGAAAAAACTCTTAACATGTTCACTGCAGGGGCTTAAAGCTCAAATTGTATTTATATATAATCTTCTCGTTTACTTAATACTGAGTTCTAATATAATTTCTTAACATTAGAGAGCCACTAGCCAAAAAATTCTTATAAGTCACCAGCAGCGAAATTAATAGAAACAAAATACACATGAAACGAAACCAACATTAGGGCATGTAAAGTTTCTTAAATGCTGTTTGTAAAAAAAAGTCAGTTGAAAAACAAAGTACTTCACAATTTAAGTGGTCCAGGAAGGTTGCCCACCAAGGCGAACTGGATTTGATCCCCAGCAGAGTCACTGCCAGATTTTCGCATGTGAGAATCGTGCTGGACGATGCCTCTGGTTGACAGGTTTTCTCGGGAATCTTCCATTTCTACTGCCCTGGAATTCCGGCACTGTTCCATACCTCGCTTCACCCTCATCTGCTCTCAAAAGCCTGACGTTAAGACCCACCCATGCCTGTGCGCTAGCACGAGGGTCCTTGGTTGTGTTGGCTGTCCTTAACTGGTCATGCCATTGTCCCATATTTGTTGGTTCCTGTACTGTCCAGCCTCCTATCTCCTACCTGCACCTGACCCAACTCCTGCCAGGTTTTCCTCCACAGAACCAGGCTGCTTGGGCCCAAGGGCACACCATGGTGAGGTGGGTGCAGATCACTTTGCTTTTTGGTGCTCCCTTAAATCCTTTACTTTCTACAACTTTATCCTTGTCCGCCAGCACTAATAACCACAGGTATTTCACCCATGTGAATAAGTGCATAGATATTATTCCTGCAATAGCTTCTTTTTAACCAAGTATATGGTTTAACGTAATATACTTAGCTTATACTCTTTACTATATAGCTTAAGTTTTACTTTTAAAGGCTTGGCTTCAATTAGGTAGACGCTACAAAAATGTGTTACAGTAAGTCTTGAATCTGTGGAGAGTAATGGCTCCGGCTACAATCAATGTCAAACACAACCCATTAAAAATCGTCGCCATACATTTTTATTCTGCTATGTTTGACACGTGCCCGGCTATTGACTACGTGGCACGATCGTCGAGATTTGATGCGCTAGACCAAGTGTGCGGTTATATACAGGTGTATTGGTGGCTGGCGAGAGGTGCTAGCTACTGACTTACTTAGATGACCTCCATGATGCTGGTGAAGCTGAGGTTTCAATCCTTGGTCTCAACTCAATGGGTGTTGGGTTGCCCCACGCCATATTGACTACTCCAGGCAGCCAATTCGTGGCTCCAGAACCTGGGATTGGCCAGGCCATACCTAGTCTCGGTCCTGTAAACCAGTTTTCTCGGAACCGGGTGGTACTGTTGGCTGGTGCGAATATGTGGTGAAATATATACAAATACCATGGGAGCAGTCACAATTGCTTGGCTCCTTAGTGCTGTGGCGCAGTCCTGTTCCACCTGTCTTTCCTGCGTAGGAGGGGTGAGTGCAGACCACTGTTTGGCAGCAAGAAAATCTAGGTTTTGCTTCCTACGACTTTGACCGTGTCTTACCTTGTAAGGCATAGAGTGTCGCTGCTTAAATAACACACGTAGTGCAGCTTGATGAGAAACAATTTAACAGTGTCAGTCCAGTAGCTGCTTGCTGTTACGAGCTCGTTAAAAGTCTGCACTGATCCCCCATGCTTGGCGGGCTGATCAGAGATGTTGAGCCATTTGGACCACCAATGCCTCTACTGGATATGAATTCAGACAAGGTTGAATGGCAAGACTCAGGTTATGGTCCCTCCAGCACTACTAGTGCTCTGGTGATTGGGAAGAAACAGGTGGCAGTCTAATGGGTGTGTTTTAGAAAATTACTCTGTTCCTATTGGTAGTGCATGGGGTGAATTGTTCCTAGCGGGCGAAATAAAAAGATACTCTGTAAATGAAAAAAGTGTAAAGATAGAGAACAAAATTATATTTATTGAAAAGTCAATAAACACGTGACTTGTGCTACCTTCTACCGAACTGTGGGATGCTGAAGGTAACCTATGTTAGCCAGGTATAGGCGACTTGGTCTTATGTTAAAATGGGAAAGATTGTTCTAGGCGTGAAAAAGAAAACTTTACTATACAACTGCACTAAAGAAAATGGGTGTCTAGAAGAGATAAGGTGAAGTTAACGAGTGTTAGTGTGTTCGCTGTTCATTGGATGACTGATCGTCGTCGTTGGAAGTAGCTGCTGGGGGCATACTTAAGACTTGGTAGATCTCTGGAGGTCCCACCACTGAGCAGTGCTCGGAATTTCGTGAGAGAGTATGCAAGAATGACTGCTGGAGCCCTGCTGCACACTGACTTATGTATTGCTGAAGTCTAGGCTGCCACCGTGGAGTGCGGGGAAAGCACATGACGTCCTGCCATGAGACTGGCATGGGAGGTAGGAACCCTCTTTTCGGCGTTCCTTGGTTTGTGTATCGTCGGTGGAAGGGGGGGGGGGGACAGTGTGCCCGCTGATTGCGTAACCTTGTAACCATGTGGTCAGCTGCCCGGTAGATTTAAACGACAGAGAACTTATGTGCAAAGTATTGCAGCTTGTAACATTTAGCGTCAAGTCAGTTGTAGATGATGCTTTATTATGTTTGAAAGTGGCACAGGACAGTCTCGTGCATCTCGGACCATTTGCCATGCCGCACATCCACCACCTGTATCTTGCCGTACAGTGAGTGCCGATCGCTGCATGTGGTATGTGTGTAGGAAAGTGCAGAGCAGTGTAACGCAATGTTATACCACCCCTTATGTCAGGCAAGGGTGCGTTATGACCGATCACGAGCATGTGAATTGTAGGACAATGCAAAGTAATCAATCAAAAGTAAATGAAGACACACCAAGCGTATGGACTTTTAAGGATGCCCTACAAGTGGTTCAGGATGTGTGTTTATTTTCAAATTCATGTATTTTTTTCACCTCAATTTTTTCACCCATATTTCATACTACCCACGTTTTATTAGTAATGGTTTACGTGCAAGGGAATATTGTATATTTATTTTGTTCATTTTCTTGCAAGGCTTTATGTTTATTACATTTGTTGCATTTTACCAGCTGGCAGAAAGTAGTGCAGGGTGAGCTGCGCGCCGCATGAGCTCGCCAAATTCAGTCGCCATCTTAGTCACAAGGGGTCTGTCACTTTTTGCGCGCACTCAGGGTCAACTCAACTTTTGTGCATTAATCATGTAATTTGCAATAGTAATGTAATTATCTGAACCTTTTTCGCTTTATTTTCACCCAGAGACTTTCATAGGCTAAGGAAGCATACATTTTACAAGTAAATCTACAGCGGCCATTCGCGCTCTTTACAGTTTAGCCCATCTGGCGGGCAACAGTCCAGAACCCGTGTAAGTTTTCACCTAGAGTGATGTAAAGTGTTTTGTGCAAGAGTAATTGCATGCAAGTTTTAACTTTGTGTCTTTTATTTCAAGCACTGCCTTCGGGCGTTTCGGGGTCTGGGTCTCTTAGAACTCTCTTTCGCCTCAATTTCACGTAATTCACCTTAAGTGTCTGGTGCTTAGTTGGGTATCCAACTCCAAAATCCACCTAACAAAGTTTTTCACCGCCGCTCACAATTTCCATTAACCCAGCACCACCAAGCCAACAGGCATTAAAGGTTATTACACTGGATTTATATTTTTCCATTTGTAAGCTGGTATAAAATATTTGTGCTACAAATTATTGTAATTTCAATGTTTTCTTAACGCAACTATTTTCCATTTACCTTGCATTTACAATTGGAAAACGTTCTTAAAATTGAATTGGTACATTTAAAACAACTTAAAAAATTGTTTGCTCTCAGTTTGGTTAATTTTTACGAGCTGTTGTCCTGGGCAACGGCCTGGGTGAAGAATCAGCAGGCAGACACTGGCGGTACCAGTTGGACAGCTTAGCAGGGTGTACTTCCTCTACTCTTTGGTACTGCCAATAGAGCAGTGCTAATGCAGTGCCTAATGTGTTGCAGTTTTTCCCGGAGGATGAGTTGGCCGCAGCACGAGACGATGCTGGTGTTGCGATGACGCTGACAGGCAGCTGGCTGGCCGCCATAACTGTACACATGACTGTGCTACTGCTGGCCATCTAGCTGTCATCGTGCAAGTGATTCGAGATGGCAGATGTAAATATGTGATACTCGTAAATGCTGTTTTTAAATGGAATGGTGCATGCTAGCCTAATATTATTCACAAGTTGTTTGTCAGAGGAATTTTCTTGATTTTTGGCAGTATAAGACACAAATAATAATTTTGAACACATTCTGACATTGTTTGGTATTCTTTGCCCTTATTATTCTCGGAACACTGATGGAAAATAAGAAAGTATACCTTGTAATTTCTCATCCATGAGTGGTCCAAGAATAATTAAGGCAGTGAATATTTAATAATGTAAGATACTGTTAAAAATTATAATTTACATCTTGTCATGCCAAAAATTTTGATAAACCATCTGAAAAACAATTTTTGACAGAAATTGGGTAAATATACTGCTTTCATGCACCATTCCACTTAACAACACTTTGAAATACCAATTTGTTTGTAGTTACTACTCGTAATTGCAAGTCGCTTATCAGAATTAGTTCTACTGGTTGAAGGTGATGCAAACTAGTAAACATGATACAGGCTGTTTATGGTACACTGAGCACTTTTGAAAGCCCTGCTTAAGATCCATTTGTATGCATATTGTAAATTTTTCCAGTGACATGGTAACACAAGATTACTAACACAATCAGTTACAAATAATTAATTTGGGACAATCTTGTATCACAGTCTTTCATAAATTTAGCAATACTGACATTAGAGAAAATATATTTCAATATAGAACACATTAAAAGGCAACTCTGGCGCCACAAAGTGGCCTATCATAGCCGAATGCACTGTAAAAATCATTAAAAATGATTAAAACAGTCTTGTCTTGTAATTGGGTTAATATTGATTTCATAACCAATTCCTTTATACTGAATACCTTCTGTGGGGCACATTTTGTTGGAGTGTCACAGGTATAGTCAGGCTCGTCACACTTTTCATCTTTTGGACAACCTACGGCAACTTCTGTGTGTTGGGGGTACGTCTGTGAGCGGCGTATTCCCATTTTTACGTGTGATGGGTCTTTTTAATATGTTTTAACTTGTCCTTTTGTGGTTGTCCTTATTCCTCGTGTTGAGGTTTTACCTATTTTTTACTTTCATTATTGCCTTCTGTGGAGGTTTTCATCTGCTTTCCACTACCTTTTGTTTGTGCCTCCAGTAGAGGTACCTTTTTTTACCTATTTTTTGTTTCACCTTCCATGGAGATTTTTAATGCATTTTATTCTTAAAATTCTTGTGGGCACAAATGACCTCACTGTCAAGCGCCCCACTGTCCCACTCAGTCTATTCACAGTTATAGATGCAACAAAAACAACATTGTAAATATTACTGTAGACTAAAATAAATATCTGTTGGATATATCATATGACCTAACAACTATCATTTTCAGATATTTGAATTGAAAAGTAAGATACAGTGAAACAAAAATTAATCCAATATAGCAGGAATACTGCTCAGTTAATTAAGCACTTTCTGAACTCAAACATCGCCTCATATAACATTTTCCTACTTAATAACTTGCCTTCTCTTGGTCCAGAAACATTGCAACATTTCACTTAAAATCAGTAGGCCGAAATTCTTAGCTTCTCAAATATTTTTTGATATAAGTCTTCTTCTCAAACCAAAAATAGACAAATTATTAACTTATCTTCTCAAAATAAATAAATATAATTAATTTTCAATTATTCATTATTAACTTTTAAACATTTTGCAGCAATATTCTTGTAGACGTAAACACATGAATATTTCTTCTTATATCAATTTTCAGATTTATTTCCACCCACAGTTACATACTTGGCTGTCAGTGTATTATTTCTATTAAAGGAAAATTACGTTCAATTTTACTTCAGCCTTACTTCAGTTGTTACCTGCTGTCTGATTGGCTGACGTCTGTCCACACCACTTCTCTCCTCCAACCAGCAGTGGCAATACAAGAGCCAACCAGGATAATTTTCTTTCATTCTTTGTTTTAAAATATACATTGCCTATTACTCTTTAGGGAAAGAATGAACAATAACAAATAAAATAGGAATACTAAATATCTTCTAAAAACAAATGAAATCTAACTCGCACATGATCTCTATGTTAATAATGTATTAAAATAACCAAAGATTATACTGCATTTTGGTTTAAATCATATAATACAGCATAATTAGGAAACTATATTAAATAAATTTTTGTTATCGTGAGAAAATACTCTGTAATCATAGACAAATATAATATCTAGAACCCAGTTAAATAAAACAACTGAAAAACCGCAATGTTAAAACACATTTCTCAATACAAAATTATCATCTTAGAAAGTTTTCCCTTATATAAGGCTAACATTTCTTGGAGCCCTCAAGTAATGTTATAACAGGGTTCCAATGTACCAACAGCAATGTCGGAAACGTAGTTATGCTATGTCCTAATGCTCCATTAACATTTAAGTTGGTATCTAGTGTTTTAATTGTTCTTGTATTTTATACACATTAAAGTAAAAGCAGGGCT
Organism: Dryococelus australis; assembly: GCA_029891345.1. Taxonomy (NCBI): domain Eukaryota; kingdom Metazoa; phylum Arthropoda; class Insecta; order Phasmatodea; family Phasmatidae; genus Dryococelus; species Dryococelus australis. The sequence goes on along the minus strand of CM056995.1, from coordinate 197,308,015 downwards.
GGTAGTAACATTAACATGTGTGTTTTTGTCACAGGTTTCTAGTCTCTCTTGATCGAAACATGGAGATTAGTCATCAGGTCAGTTGTTTGGTGTAGCAACACTTGGTGGAACAAAAGAACTAACATTACTGAACTTTCGGGTGGACTGTGTCAACCAGGGACCATCTATAACATGTTGATGTATTTAGGGAATAATAAATTGAATAAGTGGCAACTACCCACGTCAAAAAGAATTTTCCAACACCTGCGGTTGGTTACACATGAAGTATGTTCACTGGGATTATCTGCGTATTACAAAAATAAATTTGTCAAGATTGACATGGTATTCTGTACAGACATGCAGAAAGTGTGTATTTTCACCCCGTACTGTACTCTCTCTTTGACTGAGCAGATTTGTTACTCAAAATCGAGGTGGTGCAAAACTTTACTTGAGGTGTGTATTTATATATAGTCAACAATAAAAAAAAAAACCTCATTTCTGTATCCTAAAAAACTATTCTGTTGAGAGTTTTACAGGTTAGACATATAGAATGAAATAGTATTTTGTGATGAAAAATTAGTGTTCCACATCTACAAATTTACAGCTGTTTAAAGAGAAATAGACTGGGAAAAACTACATTTTTGACTGTCCAGTGTCTGTTACAAGAATTATAGGCTAAAGTTGTAATACTTGACAGTAATAAGTAGGGTTCTGCGAACACAGGTATTTGATTTTGAGTAGCGTAAGTTTTTTGAGAAGCTTAAGAGTTTGCAAGTTGAGCTCGAGTTGAATTCAAGTTTCATGGAAGTGGTGTTTGAATCATTTCAGCATTAAATGAGTACCACTTGCAGAGCTATTTTCTATGTTTTATTAATATATAAATATTTTTGACGTTAATAATACGGTACAAAATAAAACTAAAATCATCTTCGAAGAAAAGAAAATAGACGTGGTAAAACTGACGCCGTCTGGTGAGACACGAGACGAACAATGACACAAATAGTTACTGGTAATCTGGGCTCCAGCGGTGCTTCCCAATCACTGCACTAATGCGACTAAGGGTTCTCAGGGATGCTGTGTGTCCGTCTCACCCGTGCGTACTTACAAACTCGTTGGCAATACTAAACTTTTAATAAACACCACTGAAAATAAACAGTGGATAAAACATATGTGGCTAGGACACTCACTATTGAATAAAAGAAATAAATTCACTGTAGACTTGTTTTTATTGATATTATTCATACACATCTACGTGCCAATGAAAATATTATCTCGGTCATGACTAGCCAATTCCGCTTGGGTGCTCCCCAGCCCGCAATTACTCTAGCGCACGCCTAGATGGATATCACCGAGGTTTGTGAAAGTACAGCGTTCACAAGGGAAGAGGGCCGACAGCCGCTAGGGTGTACTGACTGTTTTTCCCTGAAGACAGGACACAGTGAATTACAAATGAAAACCCTTAATACATATTAACACGTGTGATTACTTGGCATCACTAATGCAAACTCATCGGGGCGTGCCCTCCAGCATGTGGGTAGTGTGGTGATGGCCTATACACAGAGCCGGCTAGGACGGGAATAATGCCACGGTTCCTGAAAATCTGTATTTTATTTCACTATTTCGTTAAATCCAAATTTACATATTTTAATTAACACCCCAACACCAAACAGGTCTCATATTTTTTCACATTAAGACAGTGTTTCGTCATTGATGGTGCAAAATAAAACTTTTATTTAAATGAAATACCAATGTAATTCACTAGACATATGTTCTGCAAATTAAATGGTACCCCAAAACCGTAAACGACCTCATGTTAACAAGATAAAGTTCAAACATTTTGCACCACTTAAATTTAAGTGAGCGCAAAATCCATTCTCAGTGACTCTGTGCAAAAATTAGTAGATTTATTAACTAAACAACTTTAATTCAATAATATTAATATAAATATATACATAAATATTTCCCACAAGGCCGTGGACATCCTCTTAGTGCCACAAAGATGTAACCATTGTGGCACAAACTACTTTGGATACATTTTTTGCCAGCAAACATTTTTAGCAAGTGCGAAGAATGTAAACTTTCTCACTAATATCAAAAGAGCAAGCTTCTGCAAATTTGTAAATTAATACATAACTTAAACCAATGTTGAAAACGATAAGCTATAAGCTATGTACTTTTGTATTTTGGCTCCTTACAGCCTATAGTTTGGAATATTTTGGGGCTGGCTCAGTTAATTTCAAAATTGAATGATGAAATCTAATAAGTAGGCTTACTGTACTTCAATTAAAATGGATTACGAGTAACTTTAATTATTAGGAATATATTCTGCAACAAAGTGGCAATTCCTTTCATTGATTTCAGAAAGAAGAGACAAATAAATTCTGCATCATTTAATAAATTTGAAACCGAAATGAATAACACAAATACACTAAAAATCTATGTACATTTTATATTTATTCAAAATTATCACATTTCATGGCTGTATGGTACACTTCGGCAGACACAAAGGTTAGGAATATTAATATAATCAAATTATGATTTGTACATTTGCTTGGTATTCAGGACAGTTTCACGTGAAATCTACAATTGAAAGCTGCCAACTCTCCATCACTTAGCCTTGGCAAAATAGTTCTTCTCTACAAACACAAATAGTTTGCAAAACACCCGGGCCAAGTCTGCAACACATAATAAATGGACATCTCACAAAGCGAAGGGGAAAAAAAATTACTTGTTAACATGGCCACGAACAATAGTTTCTCACACTCCCCACAAAATCAGAGAGAACTGTATATTATTATTTTGTTATAATATACATTTGTAATCATATGCTATTTTTTCACGAATTAAAAAATATTAATCTTACTGTCCATATCTTTAAGAAATTTTTTCAACATATTTGTACAAGTAATTGTGTTAGTATTTTGTTGGTACGTTGTCAACTTTGTGCACAAACACAAATGCTCGACTATCTTGGAGTGGGGAAAGTTGGTAAACCAAAGATGTCCGAATGTACCTGCACGCTAAACAATGAATAGCTCAATACTATCTTCAAGCAGACAAATATTTTCGTCAGCTGCAAGACAGTCACTTCATGACGATGTCAGCAGCTACCGACGAAACTAGGAATAAGCACCCTGGTGCGAAGGATATGACCTTTTCACCAGCAACTGTGACACATTCAACACCGAAGCGAGGCAAAGTGCAGCAGAAACTGGTGCTGCTGGCGCACCGTTATTATAGACGTAATGAGTTGCATGAAAAGTTAAAGCTGAGAAACATAAATGAGTCATCAATAAAAAGCATAAAACCATAAATAAAACTGATTGCCAATGAAAAATAGTGTAAGTAAGTCAAGAGGTAATGCAGCCAAATCCGTAGTCAAAATCCTATAAGAAAATCCAGAAGTCAAAGTTATAATAGTGCTTTTGAAAACATATCCCGAAAATAAAAACACTGCACACAAAGCCAAGGAACAAGGCGTGATCACAAGGTAAATGGTGTTCATAGTAGGGAAAGGGAAGAACTGTGACCCACACTTATTGGTTACGGCTGTTGCTATGCGCGTGTGGTTGGATGATAGCTAGGTGCTCGGGGGTGGGATGGCCACGTTGAAGAGGTAGGAGTGAAGAACAAAGGTGCCCTTCATGACCCCGTGTGTCGTGCAAAGTCTATCTCGCTAGGTGCGTGCGTGTGGCAACTCAAATCAGAGTGGACATTTTAAACAGATGTTTTAAAAGTACCTGCTCGGAAGTACATACATATTATTGCCAAGAGCCAGTAAATTAATTTTTATTAGGTTTTCAAAGAAATTTATTTCATTTCAACAAGGGTATTTTATTATTTTCATAAATTTTTGGATTTTTTTTTGACAGTTCCTGAAAATCTCTTCTTTACATAGCTGATTTTGTTAATTATGCGTTCATAATTTCGGAGTTCAACTGTGTGTGCTAAATTTGACTTTTTAAATTATAGTCCTTGTGGTTAATATGATAACAATCTATTTATTCTGTAGTTAAAAATGCTGGAATATTTTGAGGTCTCTAAAAAAAATTGAGTTAAATTTTGAGTTATGGTCAGATACTCAACTCTACTTGAAAATCAAAGTACTCGTAGACTCCTAATATTAAGTAGGTGATGTGGATGTGAATCTGCCTTTTATATTATGTTGTAATATTTTCATTGTTGTTGTTACAAACATGTAAAATTTTTATAACTGTGGTTTTTTTTACAAATTTTATATTTACTTACATGTACTATTGTATGACTGGACTTTTTTTTACTTACGTGTACTATATTGTGATTCTAGTTTTTTATATGAATTATATACTAACAAAAAAATTCTTTATTCACTGTAGCGTTGTCAAGTGTCCCGCATTGTGCATGATTTCCTATATCCTGGGTCTGAAAGAACTGTCCTGTATGGACACGGGTCAGGGCGTATTCATATATCTTATATTTCAGACTATGTACTTTGAAAATAAAAACTGAATACCAATATATTAATAAACACAGTACCATTTCTACTAATACAGGTATGTGTACTCTTGTGCTCTAACCCAGTGGTTCCCAATCTGTGAGCTGCGGCTCCGAGGAGTACTGCCAAACTTTGGCAAGGGCGCCGCATTGAGGTTATTGTCATGAACCTAGGGAATTCTGCCTAAAATGACATAACCTATCGTAATTGGATGATATTTATGACTTCCAAATTTAATTTTACAGAATGTTTTACTGAAATGAATAATTCAAGCCTTTTGAAATGAAATTTTATTATAACGTTAACAAATTTGAATAGTTTAGGCCAAAATATATTTTCTCTGCGTTATGCTTAGTGTATCATGTGTCATAGGCTCGTGAGAAGATAAAATTACAGTCAAGTCTTGGTTTTGTGTGGCTTGTTTGTTCACAGCTCATTTCATTAGAAAAGTTCATATGATTTGACAATAATATAAAATGTCACGGTCACAGATCACAAACGAACAATTTGTGACTTCTTGTAAGTCCTGCACACTCGCAGTGAGGCCATGATTCACATTGCGTGCACTGGATCCATGACTCTAGTTACTTGGATCTTGAGAGTAAATCTTCGCAGTATATGCACGGAGCATCTTCATTTGCACATGAGTTGGCCTAGTACTAAATGCCAATTTCTTCTTTGCAGTCATAACCGATTTCCCTACTTTCTGTGATTTTACTTGTGATTTAGTCTTTAACATTTTGAGATACGTACTACTAGTCATCTCAGATGCTCCATGATTTTTTTTCCTTCATTGACTTCTTTCAACTGGAGCTAATGGAATCAGCAAAAGTTCTTCTACTGTTACCTTCGAGCTTGCGTTTTTTTTTCCTTCTCACTTTTATGGGGGCTAGAATGGAAAGAGGTTGTTGAAGAAATAGAAGGCTTAGTATCAAGTGAAAGTTGTGGTGTGCTATGCACTCCTGTGGGGGTGTCGTAGGCTTATCTACCCGTAGGCCTACATAACCCAGCTGCTACGAGCTGTTTTTCAAGAAATTTTCAAGTGGCCCATAAAAACCCACATCCATTGGTTGTAGTCTTATGTGTGTAGCGTGGTGGGAGGAACACAATTACAATACCATTTTCTTTGTTGAACTCTCTGACTTCCAAGCTCTTGTGACTGAAGTGACTATATACAATCAATAGAACTCTGTCACCTTTACTTGGCTTTACATTATGTGCAAAATATTGCAGCCATTGTAAAACCACCTAACCAGTCACCCAGCCATTACATTGTGCGAGTCATATGCTACCAGTATATGCACTATCTACGAGCTCATTTTTCCATTTTTTAGAGCAAAAATCAGAGCAGGCGGGACAAAATGCCCTGTTGTTCTTAGGCAGCACAGTGCTGTCTGCCCTCTTTCTGCACTAGTTAAAGCGCTGTTTTTTTTTTTAATTTGAGCAAAAATTTTACCGGGCTTTTTAACTGTAGACAAAGCACTTTCATCAAATAGTAAATCTATGTTGGTTAAATGTTATTATCTGAGAAAGTTTTTTATAAGTTTGGAAAGACCCATTTACTTGAGGTCTATTGAAAGCCGTAGCATGGGCTGCACTGGTTGGTTCTGGCATCCTTAATGATATATGTTAGTTGCAATTACGAAATCCAAATAGCCAATCCCAACCTGCCAATAGGGTCTCTTTGTTGAAACGATGATCCATCCCATTTTTTTCGGCCAACTCAGAAGCTAGTCTCCCTACATCTGTAGCTGTTAAACCAAAAAAGTGGGACTCCAACTGTTTAATGTGATCCAAAAGTTCTGACGGTGGTTCAGGTGTCTGGAAAGGTTGAGTTTAGTTTTTTGGGGGTGTGTCAAGGTTGGTAGTGTGGTGGTTTGCCCGACTAGGTGCCAGACTTTGCTCCAAGGCGGCATCAATGATGATTGATGTGAAGTGAAGAGACTCTTGGTGCTCTCAGGGTGCTGCGGGCCTTTCGCCCGGACATCATTCCTCCGCAGTTGACACTTGCTGCCTTTATCATATACCTTGTGCTCTGTATTACTGGTGTTGTTATGGTTCCTAATTGATGGCGTATCGGCTGACCACACGCCTTCACCAAAAGAAATCATTTGATTATGTGCCATGAGTAACTGAGAATGAATGTTGCATACTTGTTTACTAAATTGTGGCATATTAGCTGACCACACACCCTTGCGATCCGGCACAATTGCTCAGAGCACACATACACATTAATACACTTAAAAAAAGACATGAATGAAAAACACATTACACTAGCTGGTATTTTAAGGGTCCTTGCCCTGAAGGGCCATGAGGCTAAATACAACTAAATAAAACACAAGCATTCCGTCACTGATATATTTAGCATGTTGTCTTACATTCCACTCGGGAAAACTTACACGTTTTGCCAGGCACAGCCCGCCAGCATGGGCGAAAGAGTCGAAAATTAGTATGGAGCCAAATTAATGGTTTATGGACGGGTTAAACTCCCCTGAGCAATGCAAACTGCGGGGAAGAAGGGTAGGCATCTCCAGGGGCGATATCATGTAAAAATGTTCCAGTGATTAAAATAATTATTGCAAAGAATGTGGTTGGCACGGAAACATACAAGCTCCCAGAGCGTGACGCGGCCGTAGCCTACCCCTCATACGGTTCAGATGCTATTAATAATAACACAATTAGGGCTGATGAGTAATGTGAAGGTGACACGTGAAAATGAAAAATAATGAGCAGGAACACAACAGTTCTCTCTGTGCCTAAAACTATTATGGAGTGGTTTCCGAGGGTATCCCTTGTGTCCACGTCTCCCCGTGTGGCACCACCCTTTGCTTTTAAGCCCTTTTTAGTAAATACCTATGCTTTGGCTCTATTTATGATATTAATGCAAGCAGGAATATGTGGCTGCCTGGCCACAATTTTCACTTGTTGCACTGCCTTGCTACGCACGGGCACTTGGGTGCTGAGGCGTTTGATTCGTAGCACTCGTACTGTGCAATCTCATCGCATTACATCACATGCACTCACGTAGAGCATGGATGTGTGCTTGGCTGTATGCCAGCTGCATGGCCAGGCAAACAGTCTTTGGAAATGAGAGACGCGAGCGCACACAAATGCACTCCCCCCCCCCCCCCCTTTTCACAGCTTACTTTCCCTGTAGACAGTTCGCTGACCAAGTGCTGCTAACTGCAGCAGGTGACTTCTTTCAGCTTCCTTCTTGACTGCAGCACGTACAGGCTCCTTGTGCTAGCTGCATTTGGCTGTGGTGGTCGTCGGTGGTTGTGTCCAGCTGTGGTGCAGGGCGCGCAAGCTCTCCCGCACGTGGGGCATGTTGCTGGTGGGTGAGCCCGCCTACATGACCAGCGGAGGTGGAGCGACCCACTACCCTCGCTCCCGCCGTCACTACTTGCACCCTCGTTGCCTTCGTCTGTCTCATTGCTACCTGCATCTGCTGTTTCTGGATGTGACCCGAGTGAACAGTGGCCGAGGAATGCTGATTCCTTGCTGAAGCCCCTTCAGCCCATGACTGTGTCCTTGCTTCGTGTGAGCGCGAAACATTCATCCCCTTGCTAGCGGTGGACATATTTGAGGACTCCCCAGTCACCGTCGATAGTGCGATGGGGGGCCCCGGAATGTCACCTAGTGCGGGCAAAATCAGGGAGGCAGACATATCTGGTGCTGGTGTTGTTACATCGGGCATTGTAAGACCTGCTGTGGGTGCCACTAGAAGTGCTGGCACTTGCACCGGTGCTGGTGGTTGATTGGTGTTACTTGTAGGTGCTGCGCCATCCAAGTCAACTGAGGCTACCGTCTGAAGCTCCCTATCAGGTGTTATTACACCGGGTGACTTAGGGCTTTCTGCCCCCACTGCTGCTGCTCTTGCGGAAGGTACTGGTGTATCATTTGCTTAGGTGCCCCCCTGGGCCTAGTTGTCGGAGGCGTCATTCAGGCTCCCCAGGGTGGTACTCGTTTTTCACCAGGCACTTGATGGTCCGTTGGAGGACTCCTTGCAGGAAGTGCCATTGTGTTTCTTCCCTCTCCTGCTAACTGGTAGAGGTGGTCACGGCCACCACTATCGTGAGATGTCAAAGTATCGGGCACCACCCGGATGTCATCCTGATGAACCCTGACACGCCTCCCCAGTCGGACCAAGTACGTGGTGGGTCCGAGACTTCGGATGATTTTGTGCGGCCTGGTCTACTTTGCCGTATGTCTGGCATGAAAGTACTTGCAGGCGGTGGATTGCATATGATGACTGTGGTGGTCTGCTGGTGGTTTGCAGCCATTTTGTGATGTAACATGCCTGATACTGCTGTACTTCCTGCAGCCGCTGGCGGCAGGGCCGCCATACGTCACTGCTGCTGCCAGGCTCACTGCTGTCTCCTGTTTGTGGGCATTGCGCTTCGCCTGATAAGCGGAGATTGTGTGCGAGGCGATGTTGGCTGGTGTTTGGCCAGTGACTACATTCACACAGCAGCAGTAAGTGTACAGGGCAGCGAGCAGGTGGTCGGCCCACGTAGTGTGTTGGTCACCCACACACAGGCGTGACTGGACCTTGAGCTCCTGATTATGTCTGTGTGGGTTCGCCCTTGGATGATAATTTACCGTTAGGTGTGACGCATGCCACTTATACAACTAATCTAATACGATTACGACTCGATCACCAAGAGTACCTTTTCCACCACTGCAGACGTGAGTGACACATTGCCTACCCTACAGGTATAAGGAACTTATGAGTGTATTCTCTTCACCTGGAGGAGACGCAACCTGGCAGGCACGCCCTCTCCCTCTCCCCTACAACGCACTAAGAGCCAACAAGCTGCCCAGACCTCGGGTAAGGCCGAGTGCCACCGACGAGGCACGAAGCAGAAACACTGACCAGAGTTTTCCCACGCCAACCAGGGCAGGAGGACGTCACACGTCGCCGCACGGGCAGCCTACAAGCTTCCACTATATAAGTCAGGACACTGCCAAGCTCGAGAGTCATTCTTGTTCTTTTTTCGCGACATCCCACAACGCTGCTCAGTGCTGAGACCTGTAGAGAACTTCGAAGCATTGAGTACGCATCCTGCGGCTACTTCACCGTCGACGATCAGTCAACCAGCGAACACGCTCACTAACACATTAAATTCACTTTATCTCCTCAAGACACCTTTCTCAGTCCAGTTTAGAAGTATTATATCTTTTCTCTATTAAATATTTCTTTCCTGCTTTTCCATTAGAACCACGTCGCCTACACCTGGCCAGCGATGTAACCATCAGCACTCAATTGCCTGGTAGGAGGTAGCACGCCTCGCATGTTTATTGAACAATCAATAAACATACTTTTGTTTCCTATCTTACCGCTTTCATTTCTGAGAGTATATATCTGTTTGACTACTATACACAGGTTGCTACGTACACCATTAACGAGAACAGGGTAATTGTTATAACCTATTTAACTTCAACAGCAGGCGCCCGTTACGGGTCAGTCATATTTTCTACACACCCATTAGACGGCCACCTGTTGCTTTCCAACTACCACAGCACTGTACCGATACCGGCGGAGAGAAACAGAGGAGCTACAACCACTACCTTCACCCAGGGAGAAGCGACAGTCTCGAGTTATTACTTTATCCCACAGCATTGTTAGTACTGGGATAGCTGTAGCTTGAGACCTGCTGCCATTCTCTTGGCTAGAAGTGTCTGCTGGGATGACTGGAAGTGTCTGCTGGGATGGCTAGAAGTGTCTGCACATCCAGTGGTGCCATTGGTGACCCAAACAGCTTGTGTGGGGGATCAGTGGAGACTTAACAGAACCTGGTAAGCTAACCAAAACTGGACTGACACTATAAACTGTGTTTAGTTTATTCACGTCGAGGTGTACCTAGCATACTGTAAGAGACTCAATGCCTTACGACCATAGGTACGACCGTTAAGGTAGGGAACGAAATGCAGCGTTCCTTGCAGCCAGACAGTTGAGTGCACGTTCTACACCTACTCCGGAGTGACATGCAGAACGGGACCGCGCTGCCTAACTCAGGCACAAGTCAGTATCGGTTGCTCCGGTAACTATCTTATTTGTATCTTTGTGCATACAAATTCATCCCTCGTGCCATCCCGTGGTAAAGACTGTTAACCGGCACTGCTACAGGATTCGCTTGGGATAACGTCCACTTCTAGTTCTGGACAAACAAAGATTACCTGTGGAATCGCCAGTTCGGCGTAGGCCAAGCTCGCTATGTCTGGGTAAAACCCACTACGACTACGGCACCCAAGAAGCACTAATAAATACGTACTAACCAACACCCCTCATTTCCCGCTGTCTAATCTAGACCACCCTGCTTTGATCTAGCAAAATCCTCGACAATTGTGCCTAGTAGCCTATCCGGGCACGTGTCAAGAGCTTTTCTGGCACCCAACATGGGGCGTCAGACGAATAGCTGTGCGCAGTAAACGGCACAAACTAGACCAACCATACCCTGAGAACTGAGGGTCAAAACTATCAGTCAAGCGGACTTCGGGGAGTCCTCAAAACACCCCATGGCGCCCTTAACCATTACCATGTTAGACGCCGAAGTTAACGCCGCCACTGGTGAGAACTTTGACAGTGAACCCGACGTATCCAATATACAGTGTACCTATGCCGACTGCCCAGGCCATGGCACACTAAGGATAGAATGCACCTACTGCAATAAACTCTTTCATTATGCCTGTATAGGCTGGCCTGAAGAGACCCGAGCTACAGACGTTTTAGAGTACCACTGTGCCGCTTTCCGGCAACAGCCAACAAGTTTCTGTAATGAAATTACATGCCCCGGGCGATAGATAAACCGCATAAGGTGCATGAAGTGCAGTGAACCCTATCACCACCTATGCATAAGGGGGCCCGACGAATGTGTGTCTATGCCTGGGATGGGCTACCAGTGCGAGAGATGCCGAAGGAAACACATCTCTCACTCCCTCAGATCCAAGCCTTCCTGGATATATATCCAACCAGGAATGGCACCTGGCCACCCAGTTGCCAGTAGAGATGACGATATTCAAATAACTGACTTTGCAGGTCGCCCACACGAAGACCCAGTCGCATTCACGCAGGAGTGCGAAAAAGAATTCAAAGAAACAGACCTGTCACCGAAACAATAGGTTGACCGGGCCCAACTGCACTTTAAGGGTCTCGCCCTCACATGGTGGGAAAGATATGGAGAATTTTTAACGGACTGGAAGCAGTTCAGTAACTGGATAACGGAGAAATTCATGGGCGAGGAGGTGTTGGCTAGGGTAACAACACAGATTTTATAAGCCAGACCCAGGCACTCGACGAAGAAGCAGAAATCTTCATACGAAGAAAAGAGCAAATGTTTCTATGTGTGTTCCCCGGGGTCTACGAGGCTACCGGCATTCATTCCATCGGTCGAATGTTACTACCAAATCTCCGGAACGTACTCTTGACAGCAAGACCCACGACCTTGGATGAATTAGTTGATCAATCCCAAGAAGCTGAGCAAAACTTTGCAGCCGAGGCAAGTCTCGAGAAACCAGTATCCCCCAAGGCCTCTGAGGTATGAGCACCACCTGATGCCCCTCGTAAAGGCGTACCAACCACAACCCCTCGTATGGCATTCGTACCCAAATGCGGGTTCTGTCCGGAGAACCACTGGAAGAAGGACTTCCCTCGGAAACCAGAAGGAGCTACCTTTCCTCCAAACCGAGTTGACAAAATGCCGTCAAGTATTCCAACACTACCAGTTGGAAAACCAACTTCAGGAACCAAGCCGGAAACACAGACGCCGGGGTACGAAGCGTGCCACAACCCCCGGTTTACAAGGGTCCATAATCCAGGGATTAAGTGAGGATGCACTGATTCCTGTAGCCCCACACACAGAGGTAGGGGTGAATAACGACAGGTTACTACCCTTACTTGACTCGGCTGCTACCAGAAATTTTATTAGAAGAAATTTGTTAATGCAAAACCAGCTCGCCGAACGAAGACCGCAAAACAAAATAGTAAGAATGGCGAAACCCGATGCTACACTGAACATAACCGGCCGAAAAACGCCTCCGCAACCTTCCAACGATTAATATCTACGGAAGTACTAACAGGTTACACCGGCGAGTTCTGTTTCGCCTATCTCGATGATGTGGTAATATATTCTAATAGCTGGGAGTAACATGTAGACCATCTGCAACGAGCATTGGAAAAGCTCGAATTACATGGAATGACTTGTAAGCTATCAAAAAGCTTCTTCGGCAAGTTTTCAATAGATTATCTGGGACACGTTATATCGCCCGCAAGAAGCTTCCTGCAACACAGTTCAATACGAGCAATTGAAAAAGCAGAATAACCTATGAATAAGCGATAGCCTCGACGGTACCTGGGTCTGTGTAATTGGCTACGAGACTTCGTCCCAAACATTGCTGGTACAACTATGGAGCCGGAAGTCGAGGCCATCCCAACTTCAGCAAAGTAGTCGTCCGACGAAGACGTACAATATGCCACTAGACGGGACGTCGAGTTTCGACGAGAGTGCTCCGTCCCAAACTCCTGTTACACAAGAAACTGGGCATCAAGCTATAACAGACGCAAGAATACCTGCAGATCCGGGCATTGAGCTGCCACATTGGAAGTGCTCCGCCATCTTGCTACGCGAGAGGCCGCTTTCATCGAGAACGTCGATGCCACCCACTACCCCTCAACAGGCACATCACCCACTGCGTAGGTCGACGTGAATCTCCCTTCCACTGCCTTGCCCCTGGACCTGGCCACCGAGACCGTCGATGCCGCCTACGACCTGGTGCTACGACGAGCTGTGCTGCTCGCAGTCGGGGTGGAAGGCTTGACACTCCCCCGCACTGCCTCAACGTCCCTTAAACAAGTGCCCTCTCACTTTGTTGCGGCAGAAACAGACGCGACGACGCCCCAGGCTACTCCGTGACGTTTGATGTCCCCACGTACTGCCAAGGCCACCCACACGCCTGGCCGATACCGGGAATCGCCATGGAGACCCACAACCAGGTATATGTGACCATACCCTCCGCACGCTGCCCTACGTCCAAGGGGGAGGCCCGTTGAAAGTGAAACCGAAGATCGTCAGTAAGTGTGCGAATATTAACAACAGTAAGCCGTAAACTGCTACTACGTGCACGTGGCAAAAATGACTCATTATAGACTGGTCACGTGCCCCACAGTTAATTTAGCCGCAAACCAAAGACAGTGACGTAAGCACAACAATCACATTTAGGCTAAATAAAAATTCAAAAGTATCCGGTACAGTTCAACTATAAAGACCCAAAGAGGTAAATGAACCAGTAATTCGTCACTCGACTATGTGGTAATTAACTTTTTATTACAGCCGTAAAAAATCCGTAACTTTTGATAGACATTTTGCACCTCACGGTTCAAGTGTTTCAGTGGCCGACAGCCCACTTTAGTAGGTAGCATTACGAATGGGCGCTCACAATAGTGACAGTAATGGCTGCCATAAGTGATACACATAAAGACGCTCACCACAGAGCCAGTGATTAAGTCGAAGACTTAGACTTCGACGTTACAATGACATTTTAGCTCTTTATATTTTTATAATGATCATCCATAAATCTGACTTGATGTGTAGGTAAACCTATAAATGTCACTATACGGTTTGAAAGTGATTATGTGAAGATCGCTTACATGAAGAATGCCGTCATGTAAGAGTGTGTTTCCAGCACGACCAAAGTGAACATTCCGTAGAAACTTACCTTGAACATTCCAAAGAAAATACACTGTGTACATACTGGCTGTTAGACCTACGATATAAGATGGACTCACGACCGGGATAGATAGGTTAGTTTTTTTTTTTTTTTTTATGCTTTTCAGTATTAAATCTGATTTGATGAGTAGGCGCACAATTAAATATTTTCATACTTTTTAAAAGGGTATATGTGAAGATCGCATACAAGAAAAAAATGCTGTTTTGCAAGAGGGTATTTTTATGTATGCTTATATTTGCATGTGCTTTAGTTTGCAATATCTTGTCCACCTACTCAGTTATCAACAAAAGACTGAGTATTAAAGCTCCCCATATTTGGTGCAAGATAATTTTTAACTTCAAAATTTGAGTGTTTATGTGTGCCGTATTCAATGACCAACGTGCGCACAATTTGCCGCGATAGTCATGCATGTAGTGCACTCGCTTTGTATTCGTTTAGCTAGTCAACCCAAGTATTGAAGGGCCTGTGGTTAGCCACCTCGCAATCTGCCACATGTAACTATTTAGCTTGCTGACCGACACAAAGGCTCCCTGGAAAGATTTTCTTTTTTCTTCCTTAACTCACTGTAGCAAGCTCCAGGATTGTAGTGTCGTTTCCCCGCCTTCCATGAGTAAGGCTTGTACATATTATAATTATTCTTACTTTAATCTCATCATTTTGGCGTGCCATTATTTTATATAATTTTCTTTCAGGTCGTCATGTACGATTCCAATGTAATATCCACCAGCGCTATGCTGGTTTTTGACAATGGCACGCATATGAAATGTAGGCCGGTGGGACACCCGACACACGTGGCTTCCTGACCCGTAATCTTATTAACATGGGGGGAATACACACTTTCGCAGCATCAGCTAAGCCCAATAACCAGGGCTAGGGTCAGAGAAGGACGCCGCCCGAAAGAGTGAGAGAGAGAATCAAGGTCGCCAGCCGGCCACCGCCACTCCCCATGTTTCGCTCCGCCAGCCGGACGACCAGAGCGTACAGAACACGCACCACTACAGCGGTCAAGCACCCCAAACCTAAGGGTCCCGCCTACCTGTCTGCAATTTTTTTTCGTGCTATCTACCTCATCGCGTCTACCGACACCTACCAGACTTTTCAGAGAGGTGGCCTACGCCTTTCGCCGCCACCTTTTTATTTATCTAAACCGGGGGGGGGGGGGGGGGGGATCGACGTGTGTGGCTTGTTGATCTAATACGATTACGACTCGATCACCAAGAGTACCTCTTCCACCACTACAGACATGAGTGAAATGTTGCCTACCCTACAGGCAACGGGAACTTATGAGTGTATTCTGTTCATCTGGAGGAGACCCAACCCAGCAGGCACGCTGCCCCCTCCCACCTTTCCACGCGCTGAGAGCCTACAAACTGCCCAGACCTCGGGCAAGGTCGAGTGCCACCGACGAGGCACGAAGCAGATACACTGACTAGAGTTTTCCCATGCCAACCAGGGCAGGAGGACCTCATGCCTCCCCCGGGCCGGCAGCCTACAAGCTTCCACTATATAAGTCAGGATGCTGCCAAGCTTGAGAGTCATTCTTGTTCTTCTCTCGCGATTTCCCACAGCACTGCTCAGTGCTGGGACCTCTAGAGAACTTTGAAGCATTGAGTATGTCCCCCTGCGGCTACTTCACCGTCGATGATCAGTCAACCAACGAACATGCTCACTAACACGTTAAATTCACTTTGTCTCCTCAAGACACCTTTCTTAGACCAGTTTAGAAGTATTATATCTTTTCTTGTTTAGATATTTCTTTCTCGCTTTTCCATTAGAACCACGTCGCCTACACCTGGCCAGCGTAGAAACCTTCAGCACTCAATTGCCTGGTAGGAGGTAGTGCGCATCGCATGTTTATTAAACAATCAATAAACATACTTTTGTTTCCTACATTATCGTTTTTATTTCTGAGAGTATCTATCTGCTTGCCTGCTATACACAAGTTGCTACGTACACCATTGACGAGAACCGGGTAATTGATATAACCGATTTAACCTCAACAGCGGGCGCCCATCAGGGGTCCGTCATATTTTCCACACACCCATTAGACGGCCATTTGTTGCTTCCAAACTGCCACAGCACTGTACCAGAGCCGGTGTAGAGGGACAGATGAACCACAACCACTAGTAACAATTTCACCCAGAGAGAAGCGAAACTCTCGAGTTATTACTTTATCCCACAGCATTGTTAGTGCTGGAATATCTGTAGCTTGAGACCTGCCGCCCATCTCTGTGCAATTGTACACCTAGTGGCAGCATTGGTGACCCAAACAGCTCCCCGTCTCTGATCAGCCCACATGTGTGGGTGATCAGTGGAGACTTAACAGAGCCTGATCAGCTAGCCAAAACTGGCCTGATACTATAAACTGTGTTTAGCTTATTCACATCAAGGTGTACCTAGCATACTGTAAGCACAATCTCGATGCCTTACTACCATAGGCACGGCCGTAAGGGTAGGGAACGAAACGCGGCGTTCGCTGCCGCCAGACAGTTGTGGACACTTCCTCAACCCACTCTGGAGCGACATGCGGAAAGGGACCACGCCGCCCAACTCAGGCACGAGTCAGTATCGACTGCTCCGGTTACTATATTATATGTATACCCATGCATACAAATTCATCCCTCATGCCATCCCGTGGTAAAAGGACTGTTGAACGGCACTGCCACATGATTTGCCTGGGATAACGTCCTCTTCTGGACAAACGAAGCTCACGTCTGGAATCGCCAGTTTGGCGTACGCCATCTCGCTACGTCTGGGTAAAACCCACTACGACTACGGCACCCAAGAAGCACTAGTAAATACACACTAACCAACACCCCTCGTCTCCTGCCATCTATTTAATCTATACCACCCCGCTTTTGGTCTAGCGGACAAAATCCTCGACCATCGTGCCTAGTAGCCTATCCGGGCATGCGTCGGGTGTCTAACCCCCCACCACGTGCACATGTCTGCCCACTTGCGACTGGTAAACTGGGAGCCGTTATTGGTCAAAAAGTTCTTGGATTACCCTCACCTTGCGAAGACATCCTCACTCAAGACTTTTGCAATGGTGGCTGTTTTGCCCAATCAAACTGGGAAGCAGAGAGTGCAGTGAGAGTAGCAAAGAATATCCTCTCTAAATCAGCAGACCCAAACTTAGGATTGCTCGCATACAGAGCAACACCATTAGAAAGCAGACTGTCACCAGCAGAACTTCTGTTTGGGAGAGCACTAAAAACCACATTGCCAGTAATAAATCTACAGCAGCAGTCAACAGAAGAAAGGCCAGATTTTAAAGCTTTCTGTATGAAAGACCAGAAGCTGAAAGAACGCAACACAAGGAACTTTGATAGAAGACATAGAGCTAGGGAACTAAGACAACTGACTCGAGGAGATAGAGCATGGATCCCTAATATGAAGTGTTTATGGAAAATACATGCATACACACCTTTTCCAAGATCGTACATAGTCCAGACATGGCAGGGCCAAGTGCGAAGAAATACGGTGTAGTTTATTCCTGCAACTGAAGGAAGTCGACTAGATAGATTTTTCATGGAACACCAGAAACGTTGCGACCACGGTCAACCGATGAACCAACATCACCCTTTCGAGGGTTTCCACGAGAAGAGGCCAGTGCAACGGGACCAAGTACAAGTATCTATAAGACATGCAGTGGACGAGTGGTCAAACGGCCCAAGATACTTGATCTATAGAAGATGTTATGTGCTGTAAATAGCTTGCTGGGTTATGTATAGTGTGCTACACTAGTGTGATTTGTGCAGTCGATATAGAAGAGAAAATGTGCTGTAAATAGCATGCTAGGTTATGTGTTTGTAAACAATACCAAGGTCAACCTGGGTATTCAGGGCACAGGCAGTTAATATGGACGACCCATAAAGAGTGCACACAATTTATCGTGGCGCGCGGGAAAATTACAATACACGCCTGTTGAGGTGTCAGCATTGGTGGTTGTTGTGGTGGGGTTGGGATGTTAGGAGTGTCTGGCCCCTTCATCCTCTGCTCACTGTTTCCCTGGTGCTTCTGCTTCTTTGCCTGCTCCTGTACCAAGTCCAGGTGAGGGTTGTTCGGGCATTGACTGTGCCAATGAAAAATTTCCCCAGGACAATAACGGCATGGAAATCTTGGGGAGTACGTAGTGTCCCGAACACATGCGAATTCTACCAGGAGTGTGCTTCCACATAGAGTTGAGCTCCAATGCAGCTCGACCATTCTTCACTTCATATCCCGTATCTGTTCAGGTACAGTCTGCCAGAAAAGTTGCCGGGTCCTTGGTTGGTATGCCGGCGAATGTTGAGAATGTTTTAAATCTTTCGTGTGTATGAGTGCGATTGTTCCTGGCGAATTTATTGTGGTATTGGCTGTAGTGGTTCCATCTCTAGTGCTGCTTCCTTGAGGGACTTGTCTGACAATTGCGGTTTCAAAATTGTTCTGCTGATGTGGTGTGGCATGTTGGAAAGGCGGGTAAGGTGGGGAAATTTGCGATAAAATTGGATGAAACACTCGTATAGGGTACATGGTTGGCAGTGATGGGTATTAGGGGTTGGGCAGTAGGAACAAGATGGGGTTATGGTCAAGGTAGCTTGCTGCAATGTTGATTGGTCTGGCAACAGTGGCATGTTGATGTCTACCAGGTATGCACTTTGGGCATATAGCAACTGCGTCCTGTGCTTTGTTGTCACTGTACAGTCGTGACACATTTGTTTTTCCCCTGATGCATGAACTCTCTCGGTACCGTTCCGGTCATGGTCCTGGTCCTGCATCCCCACTCCACAGGTGTGACATTGCATGCTGTTACCTTCCTCTGATTGCATACATTTACCAGCTGTTCCTCTCCTGTCAGGATATCTTGCTTGTTGCTGGGCATATGTGGTACTCTTCCTCTCGTATCCCATTTTTAACATGGAAATGCTAATCCCGTCGCTGTTGCTAACTCCGTTTTATTCAAATACTCTTGGTGGTAAGCACGTGTTGCACGTGTTGCACTGAAGTGTTATAGCCTCCTGGCCGGTGCACAGAAGGTTGCTACACCACTTTTGTAAATCGAAGTTTGGAAAACTGATTGCTTTCACTTTGGTGTGGACTTGTACTGCTTGTACTGTTTTTTGTAAATTGCACTGTTCCATTCTGTTTCCCCACATGTGTTCATCACTGTTGCTTGTGATGTAGTTGTTCAAGGGACTGATCTTCCAGTTGTATTGGCAATACTGGGTGCCCAGTTAATACTTTTGTGATCACATTCTGTGGTACAGCTCGCAGACATTGCAAACACAGTTGCGCTGGTGTGCATGACTGCATTGCACCAGCCATTGTTGGTAAACAAACACATGCTCGTGATGCAGATGACCGAACTGCGGGAGTGCAACACTTCATTGGAGGGACAGGAGCGCCTTCCCTTCTCATGGCTATCCCCTCAGTGCAAACCATTAGGGGGTAATGACCGGCGCTGTGTATAAGCAGGGAATGGGGAGGCAGAGCGCCGCCTGCTCTTGATAATCGATCGCAGCTCAGCTGTTCTGGCATGGCAGTGATGAAGGGGGTAGCGCTGGTGTGCACATCCTCCGATCCTTCTCTGCGCTGGGGAAGGTGGCTGATGTCATGTACCGTCCCAAGATCGCCATTCTCTGTATATGTGCCCATCGCTGCTGAGTCAGTGGCAGTTACTTGCTGTTCTGGTGTGCTTTTTCCACTGGCCCACGTGGTCTGTTCTCTGGCATCCCCACTGCGTCTGAGAGGCATCGCGATGCTGTTGCAGGCTCTGTAGAACTTCTTCCTTTATTTCCTCATTGCGGGTGGACAGGAATTGTTGCAGAAAGTGCTCAGAATGGGTTGCTTCATGGAAAATTTGCAAAGAAAATTATGGCAGCAAAGAATTTTTGTGGTGGGATGAAAAACCACTCAGAGGGGTGACAGTTTTGTGGGGAATAAATGCCATGGAACGGGGTGACATTTGATGGAGTTTCATGTATCTGTAAAGGTTTGGTTGGAGTTTCAGAGGTAGTGTGGATGTTGATGGTGTGGTGGTTTACCCGACTAGGTTCCAGACATTGCTCCAAAGAGGTGTCAATGATAATTGATGTGAAGTGAAGAGACTCTTGGTGCTCTCAGGGTGATGCAGGTCATTCGCCCAGACATCATTCCTCCACTGTTGACACTTTCTGCCCCTATCATATACCTTATACTCTGTATTACTGATGCTATTACGGTTTTTAACCGATGGCCTATCGGCTGACCACACGCCTTTGGTTCCATGATTAACTGAGAATTAATGTTGCATAGTTGTTTACTAAATTGTGGCATATTGGCTGACCACACACGCGTGCAATCTAGCACAATTGCTCAACGAACACATACACATTAATAACACCTACAAAAAAAAAGATTTTGAATGAAAAACATGTTCAACTAACATGTATTTTAAGTGCCCTTGCTCTGAAGAGTCATGAGGCTAAATACAACTAAATAAAACACAAGCATTCCTTCACTGATATATTTAGCGTGTTGACTTACATTCCACTCGGGAAAACTTATACGTTTTGCCAGGCACAGCTCGTCAGCATGGGCGAAAGAGTCGAAAATTAGTATGGAGCCAAATTAATGGTTTATTGACGGGTTAAACTCCCCTGAGCAATGCAAACTGTGGGGAAGGATGGTAGGCATCTCCGGGGGTGATATCAAGTAAAAATGTTCCAGTAATATAAATAACTATTGCAATGAATATGGTTGGCGCAAAAACATGCAAGACCCCGGAGCATGACACAGTAGCAGCCTAGCCCTGAATGGCGGAGAAGTTTGCATTGAACCTCGACATACCGTACTTTATTGACACTAGTGTAACTACTGAATTTAAGCAATTGCATGTAGGTTCCATTCACTGTCAGCTAGCATTTTTTTATCTTGTCTTTTTACTCATACTCGATGAGACAATTAACTATGTATTGAAATGTACATAGGCCCATCTTGCATCATAGATATCATGCTCTATTAGAGTTGTCCATTACAGGAGGTCATGTTGAACAAACACTTCGCTACATTCATCTAACAACCTCTGAAATGCTGCTGGGTGTTGTAGCAGGAAGTATTATCTAATTCATTGAGAAAAATTTATGGTGCATTGTTAGGTGATCGCCTATTGATATTATATACCATACACTTAACCTCAAACAAGAGGTTACTTTTATGAGGGCATGTCGTCTTGTTAGCTTATGGCTGACTGAAATATATATCTCACATGGTTACAGAATACATGGTACATCAGAAGTGACATGGTGGTATTCCCACCGAACTCGTTGGTGTTTGTTTACTTTTTGGTCGCTTCTTTTCGGGGCGTGCTTTAACCACATTTTGAATGTAGTTCAATTGAGCTATACCGAAATTTTCAGTGAATTAAAGTTCTTTGTGTAAATAGTTTGTGTGACTTCACTCTAAAATGATGAAAAACATGTAGGATGTGCTTATAGCTATAAATGTTAATGTTGTATATGTCAATTGTAACCTGGTACTGAGAAAATTAGTCGTTTAAGCTTCCTTTGGTGCTCTTATTCTCCAAGCTAGGTACTGAATATACACGGACAATTAAATAATCCTGAAAGTGGCGTGGAACTGCAATATTTATTACATCTGCTTTAAAAATTATATGGGTTGTACTCAAGCATAATTTAAATTTCAAAGCTACTTGACCACATCATTTTGGAATAATTCAGACTTCATTAAATTTAATTCTTTAAAGTTTTATACTTGTAACGAAACTCACACTAGAAAGTTCTTGTATTTGACGAGAATTAAAATAGAAACAGTTTGACGGACAGCAAGACTACTACGAAGCTATCATGGACAGAGTTTACATGAAAGATCGACGCGATAATATAGCTCCAACATTCTCATCATTCAGGATACCATCATCTGGGTTACGAGCGGGAAATAACACGCCCACATCTCCTGGGAAGCTGGACATCATCAACTCGGTCATTTCTCAGTTGCAGTAGTGTTCGGCACCAGCCAAACTCAGTGTCTAAACATAGCTTCTTTCACTTACATCCATTTGCTGCCATGCCATCATGATGAAGAAACTTTAAGCTTAAGAACCTTTTTGTCTTACATTGTAGCAATCCTAGTGTTGCCACGTTATGATTTCTATTTCATGCTGTCCTCTATATCTGAGTTAGTTTATTGCTTGTCTATTGAAAGAAGTCTGACAATATCAACGAAAAAATTGTAAACAACTATTTGTTAATATTTTTGTATCTGGAAAACATAAAATAAATGAAATTTAAGTAAGTAAACATTATGTGTCTGCAATCCAAGTATCATAACATGAACAGAAAATACTCTAGCCTCGAAATAAACAAATAAGAAGGATCTGTACTACTGCAGATTGCCCTTCCAGATTTATCTGCAATTTATCTAAAAATTTAGATAAATCTAGAACACAATCAACTCTGTATCTACACAAGTCATCTTTTATAATGTCTCTTAAGATCATAAAACTTTTGGTGCTGACAGCACTCAAATACATAATAACTTTAAAACAACAATACACACATTAGCATTTTCAAAACAACAGAATTATCAACATGATATACTCAAATCGTCGTTACGAATGTCAAACATGAGTTACAATTTACAACTGAATAGTACTTTCAATAATTATCATTAACACATGCACATTTTCAACATTTCAAAAATACAAATTAATAACAGAAAACACAGCAATCTTCAAGTTCAATTCAAATAAGTTTGTGATTTACTTTTATTAGGACTCAACAATAAGAAATAAATTTAGGTATATCATAGTTTTGTTGGCAACATATACCGTCCCATGATCCCTTATATGTGGAATCAGGAGTGACATCCATAACACATCTGGGCTGTACTCCATGGTTGTTTTCATTCATCTGGGCATCGGAAGTTTCCTGGTGTAGTTTATCAACAATTGTGTTGAATCAGTGCAGTTCTCAGCCGTAGACAGTTCACAGGAACTTCACCAGTGATACAGGTACTGATGACATAATTAGAGATGGTTTGACATATACATCAGACCAGTTAATGTCAGAATAACACTTGGATAAACAAACGTTACAAGTTCAACTCTAAAGCAAACAATAACTTTTCTCGTCGACTCAGATGCAAAGTTTGCTAGTTGCACTCAGTATATGCCCATAACACTTTGTTGCAGTTTAAATTTAGAAAAAAACACTTCACTTCACAGTTTATTGTTTATGTAGGGTAAAAGTTAACTTTTAAAAAATTGTGTCATACAATCAAAACATATGAGAGGTAAAATTTAGATTACGTGATTATAGTTACTCTGCATGCTCTTTCTAAGATCAACCAATCTATAGATGGCAAATATTGATGAACCTAACATTATTAATGGAAGTGACTTTTACCGAGGAAATCTTTCCTCACTCCCTAACAATGCAGATTACCTAACTTACAATGTCTGCAAAAGATATTTACATACAAAACATGCACTAAAATAACAATAACTATTGTACATATAAGACAAGACATTGTTAATAAAGCTAATACAAATTATAGCAGAAAAAATACAAATTAGACAATACAACAATACACTTTAATATTCATGAGGAGAACTCATAGTATGTACACTGGAGAAATAGTAGAGAAAAGACATGGTTCAAGCAGATTTAATGTTTCTTTTCAAATTGAAGACTAATAAATAAATGAATTTTTTTCATCATGTAAGATTTGATGTTCACTACTAAACAGTGAGTATACAAACATCTAAAATAAATGTTCAAAGTGTTCAGTGTGTATGTTGTGAGGCTAATACCATGGGCATGTCATTTATTGGTTATGTATATCGAATACACAGGCTTGTTATTAATAAAATATCGCGAGCTAAGAAGTATGTTTTGGCATACACTTTCCAGTAGCATGTTGCGATTTTATTGAGAGATAAGTCATATTATGATCCCATACATGCTATCTTTTATGTTTACATCGTTTCGCATGAGAAGTTGAGAATAAAAGCAGACTAAGTACCATCATATTTCTGACGCATTTTTCATAGGCGACTTAAGTACGTTACAAGGCGATGATGCAGCTGAATAAGATCACTATCAGGTACGGCGAATGAACGTATTGGAGCTGTGACAATAAACATAACACATAACTCTTAAAAATATTAATAACATGGAGCAACTAATAAACAACAACATAGACCGACTCTTACAATGCTCAAGGCTCTGCGTCTATATCCTGACAGGATCTACAATCTTAAATAAATTCTTCAACCTCTTATTAATAACAGTAACTGTCAAGCTTTGTAATTATTCTAGTGGACTGCTTAGATTCAATCATTCTCATTCTCTTCAACAGGTGACTTTAGTGCATTGCATGGTTTGAGTTGCGCGATATTGTATTTTCCTATGCAATTACCACTCAGATCAATTAGCTCATAACAGATGGCCTTAATTATATCTGACACTTGAAATGGACTTTCGAACAACAAGAACAATACTTCGTAACTAGATTCCAGTAATTACTTGCAGGATTAGTACGACATAACACTACATCGTTTACCTTGAACTTGCTCAATTTACTTGTTTTATAATGACATTTGCGACTCTCTGCGGACATAAACAATCTCTGTCTTACAAATTCGATAACTTCTTCTCTTACCCTCTCTGATTTTCAGGTATTGTACATATGTTAAGGTTTGGCGAAATATAGAGAGCTTCTACTAAATTTGACATGCGCTGACCCATGAGTACTTATCATCTTCAACGTTCATCCTTCTCACAGTCATGTCTAGTCTTCCTGGTGGTGGCCAAGGTGGAATTGTCTTTTCACATTTCACCATTTCAGTAGAACAACTCTCGTTCAGCAATTTTACGTGATTTTTGTTTTCACTCATTTCTCGATTACGTATGCTCATCAAGCACTTTCGCCCCGACCTTCCCAAGTACAATAGCTGCATTAACAGTATCTTGCAACCATGAATATGTTGGTTGGCAACTGTGGTAATCCTGTTTTCAAACAAGACATCTTACAGATTAGAAACATATTTTGTGGCACGTCGGACACTATCGGTCATCTTTCATGGACAATCTATTTGTGCTCTTCTACCAAGTTTCCTAGTAGACTTAATCTGTTTGCTGTGTCTGACTCTACCTATAGGTCTGATGACACGGTTCTTCCTTACGCAGTGTCTCCTATGCTTCGTCCGTCTCCTCACACGTTTAGTCGGGACTGAGTGGATGTCAACGACAAATAACTGTGTTTCAACCTGACATTCGCAGTGTGCATAATTTTCTACTAACTGAATGTCATAATGACTTACAATGTCAATGTCATTATCCTGTGTATCAATCGGGTCGTCATTAACCTCGATAGAAACAGATATTTTGAAGAACATCAAGCTGCCCTTCCAAACCTGACCTGGTTTGTTCAATTTATTTAGGCAGTGAAACTTCTATTGCTGAAATACGCAATTGAACTTAGTCAACATTATTTTGAATGACAGTAAAACCTTTTTCAGCAGTTTCATTTTGCCGACAAAAACGATCATTAATTAGATCATCAAGTTTACTGATAATGTTTTGCAAAATTTTCAACCTGAGTATTCTGCATGGTTTGGTGTTCAGCTAGATCTGACACAGTGTTTTGCAATGAGGACAATTTATTTTGTGTGTTATTCACGCTAATATCAAGTACCGATAAATTATGCGATACATTTACAATACGTGTTTCCAAACTTTCCAAACGTTTGTTTTGTTCATCGAACTTGGAATTAAATTGAGTTTAGTTCGGACTTGGCAGATTTCATATCCGCACTTAATTCTAATTTGATAGATTTCATATCCGCACTTAAACTTGCGAGCATTCGTGCCATTTGTTCCATCAAGCTGTTATCATTACTTATTTTTCGGGTTTGTGTTACATTCATGCGATCGATATGTTCTGAAACATTTGAAAAAACTCTATCGTCCAGAAAACCACGAGCTACATATTCATTTTCGTCTCGGTTTTCATCTACGAAACGTAAACTTGGACTCAGTACAAATGTGTCTTCCATTCCTATTGTGTTGGAATCGCTTTCCTCCATGTCGTAGCTTTCTCTAAGGTAACGAATTGAACTTCTGAGAAAGTAAAATTCTCTAATAAAACTCTTTCTTTACAAAATTTGTAGATCTGCTTTGGAATCGTTTTTAATCTGGAGAGTGTAAAAGAAATTAAATTTAAATAAGTAAACATTATGATTCTGCAATCCAAATATCATAACATAAACAGAAAATACTCTAGCCTCAAAATAAACAAATAACAAGGATCTGTACACTACAAATTTAATGTTATTTTCTTTCTTTAAATCCCATCACTTAATGGTGTATGTAGGTACAATACAACCTATTTATTATATACCTACTGGTACATAAGAAACAACGTTGTGGACATGGTAACCAAGTAGGTTAAAAAAAAAAAAAAAAACTATTATAAAAATACTGTCCCTCCCATTCAGATCAATGATAAGCTGGCAAAGAATTGGCACAATCATTTTTTAAAATTCAATTTTATAATTGACTTTTAATATAACTGAAGGAAAGAGGTTCCTCTCCTCCCTTAAGTGGTGCTGTGGTGGGCATAGTGGTAGGACACTTGCCTTCCTCCAAAGTGATCCATGTTTGTTTCCCTGTCGTATAGGAACTGTGCTGATTGATACTGGCTGGCATGTTTTCTCTAGGTTTTCCCCGCCCTTGCATTTCAGTGCTCCATATCTGCCATATTTCACCCTGGTTGGTAGAAACCATCCAAACCTCTCATGTTCTTGATGATGGAGGACATCGTGTAGTTACAGGAAAAGTTTTGCTTTATTTTAACTACCTTTGGAACATTTGTCATTTGCTGTAATGATTACAGCCTACCGTTAAATACATCACCATCTAAACACACAAGTAAACTTCATTTATTTAACTTAACATCTTGTCGACAGCAGGTTAATTAGAGAATGGTACACTAAGAACACAATGAAGGGAATGCAAGGAAGGAATTGATCATTGCTTTCATTAATGGATCACCCCACAAACTGCCTGGAGTGAGTTCGAGAAACCATGGAAAATGTAAATCAGGAAGACTACATTAATTAGCTATTTAAAATATGGAAACTGATTTGATTGTATATTTTTATGTTGACAAATAGCAGATTTATTGTTTGTCACTTCAACTCTGTTGGCTTGGGGAGAAAAAAATTGCAGGGGTGGCATTTTGTATCAGGTGTAATCTTGTATTTGTTTACTATGTGATTTGCCATTAATGGCCGGCAAAAAGAAATTTTATTACAAATAAAGCTAAAGATTATGTATAGAACATGCCTGGTGCATTCACGTTTTTGTTTACCTTCACTCGACAAACTTTTACAGTCATAGCTTCTAATAAATTAATTCCATGTACTCCTAAACTGAAATACCTAATGCATGGCAGGTTAGTAATTGCAACCCTACTTGCAAAAATTAAATTCACTGCAATTGTTCTTTTACAAACTTACGCATTAATTTTTTTTTTTCGTCGCAGAATAAATCAGAAATAGATATCAGTTTTAGGTGTGTTTATATACCAAATTCACATTTCACAAATGCAAGAATAACACAAATTAAGTGAAAATTCGGAACAACTAGTGAGTTCATACAGCACTCGTAAGGTTATTCAATGTAAACAAAACTTGTAGGTCTATATCTCCAGTAAAACTGCGTACTTGTATTGTAATAATGCACTAGCAAACGATTTCAACAGTGTATTAATGCACAATAAAATAAAATATTGACGAAATAGCCAGAGTACAGTAAGTTAACCACAAAACAGCCACAGGGGCTCAATAGTAAACTGTGCAATTTTAACCTAAGTAATCCGTAATGAGACATCAAAAAATAAAACACACACACAAAAAATTCATGTTGGCTCTAATAAATGCCATATAAAATGAAATGATAGACACAAATAATGATTTACTGCAATCTGCAGACGATGTGCATTTGGTTAAAACAATGATATGTCGTGCATTGACATTGAAGGCTCCTATCGTTTTTTAAAAGTTGATTACAGGTACTCATGTTACACATTTAACAAATATAAATTCATGATTTCGTCATGTCTATATGCTAGACACAAATATGCATGGTTCATTAATTTTAATACAGAACGCACAATGGTCAAGTTCAAAACACGGAATGTGCACCAAGATTTTTCACTCGTGTAGTCGCATATTTCTTCGAACAGACGGAATAACGTTGGTCAATATATCACACACCATAAAATCTGTAGTACGTAACATAGCACCACCAATTCTACATATAAAATGGTGTTTGTTTACATTCTTGTACGCCCCGAGAGCAAGTGGCCAATCAGAGTGCTGGTACACGGGACACATAGAAACAGCTACTCTGTTGAACCTTCCCCTGCACTCTTGATGTGATCCTCCAATATGAGGTTAGCCGGTATCGTAGTCTTCATTGGCGTCGTGGCGAAGTCTGGTGGTCAGCTTCCCTGTGGGCTGATCTGGCCCACAGTTGCCCCCACTGACTCGCTTTGCGTGACGTCTTCCAAAGACAGTGACTCTACACTGGGTGTCATGACACTCCAGACTGGCTCACTTTGGTTTGCAGCACCTGTGATGTTGATGTTATGTGTTTGAGATGGTGTAACATCTTCCTCTTGCTACTCTTCTTCCCCTGCCAACCTGATGGGCATATGATTACCGGGTGTGGCAGTGGGGAAAAGGTGAGGAAGAGCACTCCCATTTGTGCATGAGCTTGGCTCCGCTTCGTCATTGGGCGTTTCTGCTACCTGCTCTTGGCAATTGGGCCCTTGCTCTTGCTCAGGTGTTCTGTGCTGGGACCCTGCACAACTAGACGAAGGTCGCCGCGATGTACGGCCACCTTGCGCCTGCTGCTGACCTTGATGAGGTAAGTTGTATACCCCAGTGCTTTTACAACAACATGTGGTCTGCTCCACTTAGGGGCAAACCCGGCGCGAAAGTTGAGCTTTGCGCTGCTCAGCTGTACTCATGGACGTAAACATGTTGTCTGGGCCTTAGCCTCTTTGGTGGGCATGGTATTGCTGGTACCCATTGTCCTATGTACCTCTCCTGGTGAATTCGTGTTTTTTCCAGGTCTTGCTCCCGACACTGTCGCCTGCCTGCTGCGCTTTCTGTTGCATCGCTGTTTTCTTGTCGAATTCCGAATTCTCCAGGGAGGGACAGCTCCCTTCCCTGCAGAATGGTGGCTGGTGATTGGCCTGTGACTAGGTTTACCCTCTGTCTGATTGTGAACAAGGCCGCAGGCAGATGTTCAGCCCAACTTGTGTGGTTTGTTCCTACCGGCAGGCACAACTGAGTCTTAAGGTCTTGATTCCTCCTCTCAGTTGGGTTGGCTCGTGGGTGGTAAACGGCCATTGTTTGATGGTGGACTATCCACCTGGTACACAATTCTTTCCCATAAATTGGGTACCATTGTCGGTTAAGAGGGTGTGTTGGTATCCCCATCGGGGGTAGAATTCGGTCTCCAGTACACAGGATATGTTGTGTGCCTGTGCACTGGTAAACTGGGTATGTTTCCATCCACATTGAAAACGAGTCACCAGAAGAATGAATCTCTTGCAGTTAGGCTCCTGTGGTTTCCGTGGTTGATTTTGTGTTACTACATCTGCTCTCGTACTCTTGCAGAGGTTACACCTGACGCAACCCCTCACATTTTGCCGGATGTCTGTGGTGATGCCGGGCCAGTGGAAATGGTTCTGCGCATTTCTTGTGGTTTGTGATGCACCAGGGTGGCCTGCAAATTGTGCATCGGGTTTTTTAGGCACCTGCCAGTACCCACTGTGCAGGTCCAATGGTGTCATGACCTTAGACTTGCCCAAGGTATGCACTGCATCCTTGACACTTATGTGGGGGGGAGGTATGCTCATTGTGATTTGATTGATTGCTCTGAAATCCACACAGAAGCGCCATGTCCTATCCATCTTGGGTGCTAAGGTGATTGTGCTGTTGTAGTGGCTGCGAGTGGGTTCAATCATACCCTCAGCTAGCATTTTTTCAATCTGCTCTTTGATGATTGTGCATTGATGCAGCTGGTATCTGCTGGGTCCAGAGTAGATAGGCTGGTCATGTTGAAGTGGAATACAATGCTCAGCTACGGTTGTTCGATGGAGGGGGTCTCCTGCCGCTAGTATTTCGCCTCGTTCATCCAGTATGCGTTGCACCATCTCACTGTATTCCGGAAGGAATGCATGATCAAGTTCGCCTAGTTGCACTCTGGGCTCGTTATCAGTGGGTTGGGATTCGTTGTTGTACACCGTTCGCCTTCCCTTCAGGCCGAAATGTATCCTACAAGTGGCTGGCTCAACAATGGCCTTTTGTTCGCTGAGCCAGGGGTTACCCAAGACGACATCCTCCCGTAGGTCTGCAGACATGAGGGCTGTGGTGATGGTGTCCACATCTCTAATTCGGACTGTAACACTGTCTCTCCCATTGGTTCCCCCACATTCTGCTTTGTTGTGAGGTGTAGTACCTGTGTACAAGGTATAATCTTGCTTGTGTCCACGAATTGCTGATTTAAATGTACTGCAATTCTAATCATTCGGTTTGTATTTTACTGAACTGCTGTATGCTTGGTTGCTGACTTCCGATTCCTGCCTGACCTACTTGTTGAGGAGGCTTTGTACCGTTGGGCCCTTTGGCCTGGAGTAGTGAGCGTCCGGCTCGCCTACCCCAATGGTACGTTTCCCATCGGTGATTTGTTGTTGTTCTGCAGTTGGTTGCATTTTGGGCATGCATTCTGCCTTCTCCCTTGCAATATTGGCATGCAAATGGCGGCTCATGTGGGCCTCCTACCATGCCCATGGTAGCTGATGTCCATACTGCCATCCTGGTTTCAGGGTATGTTCTTGTCCGGAATGCACCAGCTCCTACTACCTTGTTCGCTGCCGGTTATTCCTCTGTCCGCTCCATCTGCTCTGTGTCTTTTCTCCAGCGCGAATCGTACCCATCATCTTCTCTATTCGCGGCGTTTTGTTCTCAGCTTGCTTCGACCAGCAATGCACCAGAGTGCATGAAGTCCTCTGTGCTACTGTGAATTAAACTGTGCCGTTACTAGCCTGTTTCCCGCTCTAACCGTTGACACAACTACCTCTAGGATCTCACGCTCGCTCATGTGTGGATGATAGTATTTGATTTGTCCTATCTTCCTCATTGGGAACGCGGTCAGGAATTCGCCGGTTTTTTGCATTTCTACCACAGCTCTGCTCTGGGTTTATAATGAGGAGTAGGTATTGGCAAATCGACGTTGAAAGCTGTTACGAAATTCTACCCACTCAATACCGTAATTACTGATCATTTTCCACCAATTACTCTCCTAACCAACCAATTGTGTACCTATACAATTTGGCCACTCTTGTTGGCACATCCTGTATCTCTCTAAACGCATTGTGCAGTCGTTTAGAAAAGCCTGTGGGTCCTCACTTGATAGGCCTGAAAACATTAGTAATCATTGAAATTGGGCCAGGGTTGTACTGGCTTCTACAGCACTTGTGATTGCTGTAAATAAGTCTGGATATCACGATCGTTTGGCTGAGGAGAAGGAACACACTTGGGTTGTGACGTCTGCTTCTGCGGCTTTTCTGCTCTTCTGAGTAGGGGTGTTGAATGTATCAGTGGACTTTGGTACACACTGGCCCATTCCGAATGTTCCCGCGCAAAGTGATGTGCGCTAGAAAATTCCGCCCCTACTATTGGCCTGACTTCTGACCTCGGCGATAGAAATGCGCATTGTCCACAGCAGAATCTCCTGGTGGCTTGATTTGCCATATATTGCCCAGTCAAACATTGCCAGTGCATTTTGCATCCGCACGCCTCACACCTCATGGTTTCTTGTGACATTCGGAAAAGAATGCGTTCGCACGTTTCGCAGACAATACGGCCTTGTTGATCCGTGGTGGCCTTTTCAGTTCAGCTCAAACATTCCGGATGAAAACTGCATGCACACTGAACACAAATTATGGTTCCATCCCCCCTTCCTGCTCACAGAATTTGTTTCGCACACCTGCCATCCTGCCAATGCATAATTACATTTATTGTGGAATTGAAATCGATTAAGAGTGATTGTTGACATTGACAAACAAACTTGCTTGGCAAACCTTGCTCATTTCGAGTGGGTTGTACTTTGCCACAATCAGTACACAAAATTGCTGGTGATTCACCTGAGGTAAAACTCCATGTTTCGCCCACTCTGGCTCTGTTTGCACTTGTTATTCTTTCTTTGCGAATTTTCAAATTCCGGGTTTCCCTACAGGGACATATTATTTTTTCAAAGGGGTTTGTACTGATTGTGTGTTGTACATAAGTCAAACATAATGGTCTTGCTTGTTCTGTGCTTGTACACCAATTCAAATGCTGCCGAACAGTATCTCGTATAGCCGCGTGCTGTGGAGTGTGGGCTTCAAGGTCAAACATTGTGTTGCTACACGGCTGGCCCTCAGTCGCTCCTCATGTGTGGGGGGGGGGGGGGGGGTGATATTTACTGTTTCTCGCGGTGCCTATTTTTTCCCGCTGAGAACACGTGTTCCAGCTGCGCACATGACACGTGTTTTCCCAGTATACTGCTTGTTTTGAAACGGAAAATCACTTGGAAAAGTTTCTTGAAAATCAGTTGTTGGCTCTTGACTTACGATTGCCACACAACAGCTTTGAAAAGCTTTGCAAAAATGATCTTAATAAATGACTGCAAAAATTTTGTTGACTTTTGAAAGTTTGTGAAAAATCCTTAAAATCTTTAATTTTTTTTGAAAATGTTCAGAAAAGTTTTAAAAATTGATTTAATTGACCGTTGCACTTTAGGTTCGTTACTGTCCAAGGGAAAACACTGAAGAAGTTTATTTTTATTTTGAAAACGTTGGAAAATTTTATTACTGAAAAATGTTGCGAAACTTTCTGGAAAAGTGCCAGAAATAATTAAATTAAATTTTGATAGCTTTTGTTTCTTAATTGCTGACTTGTACTGCGTGAAAATACCGTCTTTACTTGTCGTGATACCTGTTTCCAATTACTGTACACGTTGATAACGCCCCATGCGTATGTTTACAGAACTCTCTCGCACCTACTTATGCACATTTGCCATGCTTTTATATTTAATTTTCACTTGCAATGTCGAGTGGGTGTGTTCGACTTGCATCTGTTTTGCCTTAAGTAGATTGTTTTGACTGATGAAGACCCTTACTAGATGTCAGTTGGAGTATGTTATTTCCCACTCGATTCACTGTACGTCTGTTGACGTAACACATATGCACTCTACAGACTAAACAAATCTGACAACTTGACCAATGAATATTTGTACAAATAGTATGACAAATAAAAACACGAACCCTTGATTTTATCGATGTCAACTGTAGTGTTGACTGTACTTTCTTAATTGCATTGTTATAGAGAGGTGTCTGGAGGTCTCAGGTTACTCACCAATGACTGTAGCTGTTCGTTGTGAAGCACTGTCTCACTATTACCTTTGTCGCATAGCCTGCTGTCCATGTGTTGCGTTGGGCAGGCTACCGACGTGTTGTTGGTGCTCTCCGATGTTTTACTTGACATAGGAATGTGGCTTGCTGGTGTAGACTGATGTTTTATTCGCCCGAGTTGGGAAAGACACTTGATGCGTTGCGCCTCCAGAAGTGCTGGTGGTGTGTTCATATACGCCTGAGAGCAGGTGGGGAACAGGAACAGATGATTTGCCTGGTGCCACGTTCAGTATAGAGAAAGATATCGACGGGCCCCGTGGCCGAATCCATTGATGCATTGTGCTTCCAGAGGTGCTGGTTGATGTATTTGTGTTCCACCTGAGAGCAGGTGTGGAACAAGAACTGATGATGTGCCTTGCACCACATTGGGTATAGAGAACGATTGTTGATGGGGGTCGTACGGCCGACGGCCTATGGCGACTCTGGATATGCGGTCAATATGAAGGAGAGGTGAGTGAATTCATCCGTTGTCCAGAGTTGCTGTCGGCCATCGGCTGTACGAACCCCATCAACAATTGTTCTCTATACTGTAAATTGAGCACTTTTGAAAGCTCTGCTAGGAGTATACTTTCGCATCTCATTTTGTATTCTTCTGACATATATAAGATAAATTTTGCCATGGACTGTACTACTGTATGCATTCATCATACAAGTGAAAACGAAGGAATATTAGTAATGTAAATGTTTTAATAATATGCAGGTTCGTGCTCTTATGTATATAAAACAATAAAAATTGGCTTCAGTACCCATAAATTTACATATTACACTCTTAAAACATGTGGTTGCGGCAGTGCACACGTAATACTGAGTGTCAACACTGGATTAAAGAAATTACAAGGCCATGAATAAACGAATATGCACATGATATGGCACTGCACTGCACTCGTCGATGCTGCGAACGAGCTGAAATGAGAGGGTGAGAATGTGGAACACGTCTAAGTAACATAAAATTAACAAGGTGAGTGAGATGTGAATGGTAAACATATGAAATGAACAAAACAGAAGATAACAAAGGCACATTACACTGTGATTAATAAAGAATGAACGGCTTTATTGAACATCTGCCCAAGTCTAATACCTGTGTATTGAATGGTGTCTGCCTTAAAGCCTTACTTGCCCTTTAAAAAATTAAAGTAGAACATGAACGTTTATATTCCTCCGTGCCATGCGGCTTGTGGCTTCTTTAGCGAGATGCTGCATTGCATGGCACACACTTAAAACCACACTGCACTGCTTGCTAGACATCACACATTCATGCGCACTGGCTGCACATGTATAGTGCAGAGCAATACTGTACTGCTGTAGTGCTGAGCGGTAGGTAAATAGTCTTAAGGAGCATGGCACGCATCAAAAGGTTGGAGACTGAAGAAGATCCGATTTTAGTGTGGGTAAGTAAAGAGATAAATGCTTTAATATTATGGATAAGGAGCTCAAAATTTTTTATTTGAAGGAGTGGAGAAGTTCAGATCATGGGAAATATCGATAAGGATGTAGAAAAATATAAGAAAGATCTAAGAGAGAGGTTGAGGCTTCAATAGGAGCAGCTAAATACTCAAGGCGAAGTAACATGGGTTCTCAGGGATAACCCGAAATCAAATAAGGGGATATATGAGCAGGAACTCCTGATGGTCTCTAAGTTCACAGAGGCGATTAAGCTGTGGACTAGTCAGATGAACAACAAGGTCACTCTGGCCAGGTATAAGGGAGGCGAGGTCCAATGCATAAGGTACAGTGGTATGCCTGAGACGACAGAACACATTTTCGGTGCCTGTCCATTTACTAAAGATGCATGAATATACAGACATACTGAAGTGTGTAGGCTGTTGACCGAGGAGTGGACTGAGCAAAGGAAAGATGGTGTAGTAGTGGAGTAACC
Organism: Dryococelus australis; assembly: GCA_029891345.1. Lineage (NCBI taxonomy): Eukaryota > Metazoa > Arthropoda > Insecta > Phasmatodea > Phasmatidae > Dryococelus > Dryococelus australis. The sequence continues at coordinate 197,272,445 of CM056995.1, read as the reverse complement.
TACCATCGATGTGGACGGGAAAATTTATAAACCAGATTTGGTCTTGGCAACTAGTAGGGATGAGTTTGTGGTTGAGGTGAGAGTCAGATTATAGGAGGGGAATAGTCTGGTCGATTCCGACCAGGAGAATATTGAATAGTACAAGATGTTTGAGGATGAAGTCTATATATTCTTATATGTATATAATGGTTTTATATATTGATACATGGAGAACGTAAAATATTATTTTTATGGCCCTATTGTTTAAAGTGCATTTTTGATAAAATTTTAGTAATAACAGCTATTTGACAACAGGCCCTCCATTCTAGTATTTAATTGTATATATATTGTAATTGTAATAATGCACGGTGCATGTTGGAATGAGTTATTACCCCCCTTGTGGGACGTGGTTGAAAATCCTGGGTTAATGAGCTTGCGCTCCCTAGCATCTACTGTTGGTAGTAGTTGTAAGTGGTGAAAACACTTTGCCAAACATAATGCTTTGGAACTGGGATTTTCCTGCTCCCCAGCATGTTGTTACTGAACACAATGAGTACTTTCGTCTTGCGTGGATCATATACACTGAGATGTACAGTCTCCTCAGTATGCTTCATCAATACTGGAACACTCGACGTCAAAGATAGACATGCTAATACTCTGAACACATGGTCTGCACCACATGTTGGCTTCTGAAAAAAAAATAATGCTGGCACAATTTTAATACTAGCCTCGCAGGCGAGAATAATGTAGGCGGAGACGTTTTAGTTCAAAAAATCACTGATTATTAAAAAAAGAACATGAGATGGTACACGATTGAAGTCATTATTGAGTGAGCATGCGGCACGAAGCCCCACTCTGGCTAAAGCTGTAAAATGCCATAAGCGTGACAAATATTACAATGCAAAACAAATTTGAGGGACAGCATGTTACGTCGACATTGCCTTAGCCTCAGGCCATTCATCATGCCATGCCAGCCAACATGTCACAGTACACAACAACGCCATGGAGCAGCACCTATGTCAATGAGCCAGTACTACGAGACCATGTGTTTATGCAAGACGTATGGCGAGAAAGTGTATAAAATGTTTTTACAGCCTTTTTAACATGTAGGAAACTGTGATGAGTGTATTGTGTTCGCAATATTAATTATTTGTGACTTTATTTCTTCAAAACCATTTGTCAGGGTTTATTTAGGTTAACAGTAATATTCAGTGCAAGGTACTAAGCGTATAATTTTCTGAGTTCTGTCTTGCATCATGCACCAGTGCACACATTTAAAATGCAAAGTTCATAGTTAATACACATATGTAAAATCATAACCAAAGATATGTCACGATGCGCACCCCATTCATGTGTTTGGTTTTAAATGTTATTGTTTGAGGGTTATTTATTTATGTTGCCAAGTGTTAAGTCCATATGGTTTTCTTTACCTAATGTCACCCAACCTGTCACGTAAGTATGGGACAAATAGTCTCACAGTGCTGTGTATATTATTCTTAATTAGTTTTTATTTCCATTTAGTATTCAGTATTTAATTTAAGTTTTTGAAATCACATGCACTTGAGCGCCATCTTGTAGGAGAATACAAATGGCCACACGCAAGGTAATCGTGCACATGTGTTGTACATAAATATTCCTTAAAAAGCATAAAAGCCTATGTTATTAATTATAAGTATTATCTGAGGTTTTGTAATCTTATATGTATTGACCAGGATCATCAGTACAACCACTATTGCAAAACTGACTTTTTGGTTAGCATTCCACAACTCTACAAAGCCAGTGTTTGTTTGGGCATAAATAAAAGCACCCATAATTTGCCACAGGTAAAATATGTAAGGCATAATAAACTCTGCTAGGGAAAGACTCCAATGAATTATTGCCCTGCTTTAGCTCATGTGTAAAGTGAGATTATGTTACCACTGCAAGGTGAAGTGATTGATTTCGAATAATAATTTTTATATTTCAGTGTATACATATTTGCTTTGATAGTAAGTGTTTTTAAGTATTCTCATCCCACCGGCATTGTAGTGTCCGTTTCATATTAGGTAACTATCATTATTAAATTGTAATTGACATGAACCGGTCAGCACCAGACATTCTCCCCTCCAACAGCATGTCTGCCAAAGTACTCACCAACCACATTCTACATCAGTGCCATAGCCTACATACTGTGTGACAATGTTAGTGCATCAGTGCAGTGCAATCTACATTTATTTAATTGTGTATTTTATAAAATGGCCTCCTTCATAGTAATCACATGTTTTTTCATGCTGCAGAGTGTTGCCACAAGTACGCTGCAGCACCGCTGTGTTGTGCCTTGTTTGTTTATGTTTTTGAAGGGAAATATATGTTGTGTTCTCATGTAATATTATGATCAGAAGGTGTATTTTATGTCTTCTAAATGTGAGTACTGTGCATGCAAGTTGTGTACATGGAACATTCATGCATTTATTCCAGGGTAATAATTATGTGAAATGTTGACATTGTGTTGTTAATTTTCCTAGTGTTATGTCATGTCATCTTTGTCAACAAGTATATAATAAAGTCACTATGTAGTAATTTAAGGCAAGTGGGATGTACAAAAATCGTGGACTCGGAATAATTAACACTGATAATCACATTCTTATATTATGTATTTGTCTGACATTTGTGTTATTGTTTTGAATTGTTTTGAATTCTTTGTTGCCCGTAATATAAACTGAGGAGTCCAGGCAAGTATGGGTTTTCGGCCCCCGTTTACACCACTAAGATCGTCGTGGGTTGTTTCGGCCACCCAATGTCGTGAACACTCATAGTAAAAATTATTCGAGGTTAAGAGATACACTAAGTCACTTGGTCAGACTGACCAAATAAATAAAGTAGTTTGCAGAACTTATTCGTGACAATATGATTTATTCAATATTATCCACACATGAGACACGTAAGTTTATACATCTCCACCATAACTCGGAGAGTTCTACAACATTTTGAAAAGGCATGAAGGCGACAAAGAATTACATGAGAAATTATTGTTCAGCCATGTAGCAAAATATTCTGAAGGATAGGTGGTGGTGCACACTCCAGGGTAACGAAAGAAAAATCAAATGTTCCAGGAAAATCAAATTAACTATTGCAACTACATGATTGGTTGAATAAGTTTAAGATTCCAGAGTGGGCCTACTTCACGACCTACTTCACGGTGTGTGAAGACACTACTGACTCAACATGGCCGTGTGATTTGGATACCTTGGCGCCAATTCAAGAAGGACAACACAAAGTTCTGTTATTCAGAACAAAACAAATTTAAGATGAGATGAATTAAACAAGGATGGTACAAAATTATAAAAATTGTTACATTTCACACTTCAAATTGTATTATAAAATATTTGAAAGGAATAAAAATTCAATTTGAAAATGGCACATGCACATTCTTAATTGAAGTGCAGTTCTGTCCTTTTACTAACCAAAACATGTTGCATTTCACACGGCGTGCATGCCTTTATTATAAGGGCTCAGGTCCCACATTCACTTGTGCTTCACTATAGTTACATATGAGTTCAGGGAAACTTAAGTTAACGTGTTAACACACTGTGAGGAAAATATTACCATTCGGGTCCGCAATGTTTATGACGGAAGGCACCAGTTCTTGGCCGTGCGGTTTCACATGGCCTATGCCACTCGTCACTGATGGCCAGTCTTTGGTTTGTTATGTTGTCTATGCAATTTGTACCATGTTTTCTCTGACATTTCCCACACGACTACTAAAACGGGAAAATAACAACATTGAATAAAAATTGATAACCCTTCAAATCATTATGGAATAATATTAAGCAATGTCTCTTACTGAGCCAACGAATTTTAATCTCTTATAAACAAACCAACACACTTTGGTAGCAACACAAAAGAACACAACTTAACAACAGAAAAATAATACAACACATTTGTCAAAAGTTAACACAAAATTTTCACTCTTTACAAAAATGTAAGCTAAACAAAATATGACATGTGGTTGCTGCGGTGCACACGTGGTGCACAAACTGCATCTCTTTGAAAACACACATTTTTAAAAAGGACAGATCAAAATCAATGATAATAAAATATTTCCCTAATTTCACTGTACTGGTGCATTTACAATGACACACAGAATGCAGGTTGATACAATGGTATCGTTCATGGTTGTAAGTACCTGTGGCGGAGATGATGGCGGCGGGGAAAACCAGGCTGGTGCTGGCAGTTCATGTCACAATAAGTGTACACATAAATGCGGGATGAGATCCCTGATATTAAAGACACAACTCATGTGAAAATTAGTGCATTTATGTTAAAGAAAGGACAAACGGTCACACGATTTAAACATGCCAGTGCCATTCACATTTATTTTATTTTTACGTAGGATATTTTTATAGTCCATATTAAAGTATCTTGTATATTATTTTATCATTCGTGTGCCATCGTTGTCTTCATTCACTCATGAAAAATTAGTTTGAATCTAAATAACGGGATTTTATGATGTCACATAGAAAACAGAGCTTAGGCGCCAGCTCCCACGTGCCCATTTTTAGTATTAGCATCATCGCTTCTTGTGGGGTAGTACGTGCATGAGTGCCCTCTCAAGGGACTTTAACTTCTTGTCTGATAATGTAGTTGCAATAGTTTAATTTTATTCACTGGTACCCTACAATCCAAAAATACAAGTATGCGCCACCTCACAGTCCGGTCCGTTTCTTCACTGTCAGACGTTATGTATCCATGTAAATCACTTTGTCGGCGTCGCACCTTTTTCGCAGTTTTAGCGCTCTCGAAGCTATGGTCGAGAAATGTAACATTTGTGTCATATACAAATGTTTTATGGATTAAAATCGTAAAGTAAACATAAAATTATACATATGACATAATTTTCTTTGTCCGTCTGACCACATGACCATGTGAAGTAAACATAGTCTTAAATTGTACATTGAGTGTTTATACACAGTTGTGTGGCCGTGAAAACCCACTGCTAGTTAGAGGTGTTTAAGGGAGGCCCACAGCCCTTATTAGACCAGGCCAAGGCTAAACAAAGACTATCGAAACTTTAACTGTCATCGCAACAGGAGTTACTACAGGAATGACATCGGGACATCGAGGGGAGGCCATATAATAGTCGGCCTTCATGAACCTCAAGAATCTTGTGCTCTGCACTGGTGCCCAAAACCAGGTAATTATTCATCCTACCTTCTATACAGGTCCCTAACTTGCAACCAACTTGTGTCCTACACATCCACCATGCCCAGTTTCATGATCAGGGTTCGAAACTCGATCTTAGAACAGGTGTTATATTTTCACAGAAAATGGTTGTACCCTCTTCTAACATCTTTGGCTGGAAGCTTGAACTCAGGCCGTGTCTCAATTTACAGAATTCTCTCTTGAGAGAGAGCACTCTTTCGCACAACATGGCGAGAACACTGCTTCGCACTCTATTATGTTCTCACTCTGGGAATTCAGATAATCACTCTCTCGTTTCTCTCCGACGTCAGACAAACAGCTGATGCCAAAAGCCGAGAAATAATGGTCATAGAAATTTGTAAGTAATTTATGTGTATTCAGAATAATTCACAAATAATTGTAGTACTAGGAGAATAATCATTAGCACATTGAAATACTAATATTATTATTTTATATTTTTACGCCACGTTACAGTAAACTGACAAAAATCGAGACTTGCTCAGAAATCCGTATTTATATTTTTATAAATTCATGTTTTGTATGTCATTTCGCCGTTTAAAACAGTTGAAATTATTCACTTACAGTTAAAATCCAACATGGTTTTGGCATAGAAAGCCACTAACCTTATTCAAACTTGGAAATAATATAAACAAATCTTGTGCCTGCGAGAGACTGTCATTGTGTATACAACTTCATGCTCTGTCTGTTGATGTCTGGCTGGTGGACCATCGAGGAGAGAGGATGAAAAAGGTTTTTCCATGATGATTCCAGGTGGGTGCTAGTATTCTCAGCGGAGAGCACGATGATTAGTGGGGCTGTGTGGCCAATGGCCTTATGTAGCCCCCTCGATGTCCGATGTGTTAACTGAAGAATATTGTTGAATTTTAGAGAGCATGTAAGCCATTATTATAACATAAGAAGACTCAGGGCTAGCGGATGTTATCGGAGCTGCCTCCATATGATCATGCTCACTCCCAGGGCTTTTATAGACTGTCTTATGCCTTAAAAGATTATGTAGGTACTCTTATGTCGGTTATGTGACTGAGAGGCGCTCGAGCAAATAAACTCCGAATACTAATGATGCCACTTATTCAATTATCTTACCATAGTGGGCACATACATTTAAGTCGCCGTTCAAGTAGGTGAACACTAGCACTGTAAAAAGTCGGTACGAGACCTACATGGATTATGGTAGATTTATGCCCTAGTCATGTACAAAATAACCGGGTATCGAGAGGATTCACTTCCTGGACATGGAAGACACTAGGTTCCAATTACGTTAGCGTTAAACTATCGATACACTACATGCTTATTATAAAGTAAGTTGATGGTCCAGGGAGGACGTAACACTCGTGTACACTCTGCTAGTTCATGGCGACTCTACAATAACTTCCTTGACGAGGTTCCTGGCAATCGGCTAGATCTCTACAAGTCACATGACTTGTGTACACGTAAACATTTATGTAATAAAATGAAAGGAATGATGATGTAGCCGATGAACAGGCAAGACAGAAACACCTTAACACTAATTTTTTGTTAACAGTTAAACACAAAATATAGCAAAATAAATGTGTGTCGGTGGCTGTGTTGCCACAACTTTCCTAACCTCACGCTTAGTCATGCTGGTTTTCGGTGCTGGATACCCTCGAGAACCTTCACGCATCAAAATGATTATACACATATTAATTAAAAAACCATATAAACATAACATACTCGTATTACACAACAAACAATCTTATATTATAAATACGTACATTAGCAGGTTAGCAAGCCACGTGCTTGCCATGTTGCCAGGTTTGGTAGCTAGTCGCCTTTGAATTAGTTTACAATAATGACGAAGCAAGTATTTACTGCCATATATAATAATTTTCTTATTTACTTTCTAAAACTGATTTTGTATGACATGTGCTACGAACGGAGAATATTTATAACTGTACTAAACTCCTCTCACATGTTCACATGTTGTTCTGATTATACTAAGTGAGGTCACCTAGCTGGTAGACATAACAATATATATATTATTTATTCCTCACGTGAAAATAATGTGGCAGACTTTGGCATGCCCATATTAAGGGCTGCAATAATATAAGCAATGAAACCTACGTGGCAGTTGCAGTTAAAATTAACAAACACAGCACTGGAAATATTCCTTGACAAACGTCAACGTAAAATGTAAACAAGAGCACGAGGTCTCCTCCCGACCACGTGACAATAACAACAACACTATCTATGGAAAGTCACCATGTGACATTCTGGCAGGCAATCACACACAACTACAGTACACAATCAAGCAATTACCCTGACTTAAAGTTTACGAACCTGCACTTCTGTAGCACTTCAGTGCACTGCAGGATCACATCTTTATTACATGGCACTTCAGTAATACACATTATAACCGTCAAAGAAAAACATATGTATACATAAACAGATACATTTTGCACTTCTAATGGGTGTATAGGTGCATAAAGTGCACTACATAGAACACAGCATGAACTTACCTTAACACTTGACACATTTCATAAATAAACACTGCACTGAAGGAAATTAAGAATGGCCATGAAAAACAAAACACAATAACAATTGAAGCACAGATCCTTACACTTGTATAGGCTGTTCATGGTAAAATGAGCACTTTTAAGGTCCTCCCAACAAATTTTAATTACTAATAAATATATTGTATTGCAGCATCTGGCCTAAAATTTTGTGGATGGTGAAATGTATACACTGTGTTTAATCATCACAAGGCAATGTTTATAATGAAAAGAAGCAAAAAGAAGGAAATAGGACGAAAAGAAAAATTAAGGGCCTTAAAAAAGTGCTCACTTTACCATGAACAGCGTATAGCACGTGGCAATGCATGTCGCTACTGCTCGACGATTCTGCTGTGTGGTTTGACGTGCTGCTAAACAGGCATAGTGAACGGGTTGACGTGTACTGCACACGCCAAACCCCTCACCCACCTCATAAGAAGACTGTTACATCGTCTATGCCGTCTCCTCTTCTTCATGTACAGCAGCGGGCCTGTTGTCGAAGATCATTCTAAGGCTGCAGACTGTAGACACGACTCTGATGCTGTGTTGGTGTGCAGGTCAGCTATTGCTCCCATCCTGACGACGGCGATATCCTAACTGCTGCACTTGGTACAGGACTATGCCAGCACGTCGTGCACGTGACTTGCGAATTCGAATTCTTTTCGAGCGGAGCAGGGGGGAAGAGAGCTCTGTTCCCTCTGCCTCGTCACCGTTCCTTCTGCTCCTCTCTGCCTGGTGAGGCCGACGTTGGCTGAGGTAGTGGGCGTCCCCGGCATGCTAACTTGCTGTGCCCTTCAACCTGACTGATGTACCTTCCGACTATCTATTGGCCGGAGATGACCAATGAACAATGGCGTCATGATGCCCTTAGTTTGGGTACGCACCTTGCAATCCTGGCTTTTCTCGGATGCGCCCCCCTCCTGGTTTGCCTGCTGTGATGTCATGGGATGTCGGTGATTCTACGTTTAATTATCCTGATGCACAAAGATATTGCCGCCAGTTAGAGCCGCTGTAGGCATTGAGGCACCCAGCATCATAGCTGTACTTATCTGCGGTGACATGATGACAATGATGGTATTCTGCCTGTCGAAACTAACACCAGGACAGCAAATTAGTGTTTCCCTCTGGGCATTGTTGTGGCAGCTTCGGTGTCTGAAGGAATGACGCAAACTTTAGCGATCCGCACAGCATCTTTGGAAAGACTGCTGCGCAGCGCATGCTCAATTTCACCACATTGCATGTGTCTGCTTTCGCATGCACTATAGGATGGGATCTGCTCCAGCGAACTGTGAAACCTGCACAGAATGCTCTTTATCCTGCTGACAGCGTGTGCATGTGCATGTAAACCAATTGTCCAGCATGGAGTTGAGAAGGGGTGTGGGCGGAACCTGGCCGCCATTGCTGTGTGTAGCAGCATTGTTGTTGCCATGGCTCTCTCTCTATTCTCCACCCTCTGTTCCCATTCGCTGGCGGTGTGCACCCTTGCCCGCCAACTAATTCTCACAGGAAGGGAAGGTCACAATCTTGCAGCAGCTGAGTGGGTGTCTTGCTGGTTGCCTGAATCATGTGGATCCGTAGTATGAATTGCACTGCGGGGAGGTGTTCTGCCCATGATGCGTGGTCATCACCCATGCGCAAACATAGCTGAGTTTGCATACCTTTGTTTCTATTTTCTGTTGGATTTGCACGTGGATGATAAATTGCGGTTGTGTGGTGTCTTACACACCAATGTGTGCAAAAAATCCCGCCATGCTTTCCCAGTGAACTGGGTTCTATTGATACTGAGCAACACACGCAGGCATCCCCAGCAGGAACAGAACTAATGCTGTAGTGTTTTTCCAAATGACCTCGCACGTATGCTGGACAGGGGGAAAGCCTCAGTCCACCTTGAAGATAGAACTGTAGCCACTAGAGTGAAGTGCTTGCCATTCGGCTTCCTGAGGTAAGGATTCATTATGTCAATGGCGACAGTTTCGAATGGTTCTTTCGGCTCTTGGGGCTGCACCCCGTTTTGCCTGTGGCTTTTTAAACAGTTACACGGAATGCATGTCTGTTCGAAAATCCTTACATTTGGTGCCAACCCTGGTCCGTGAAAATGCTTGAGAATGTTGTGCTTTGTTTGCGCTAACCCAGGATGTCCCACAAATTTTGCTCACATGCGTAAAGTGTAATACTGCATATCGTGTGGTAGTCGGTACATACATGCACCACTTTTCACTGTCCTCATCCACGCATGTTTCCAAACAGTTGTCAAAGACATACCACTTGCTTACTGTTTTTTGAGTGCAGTCCTCTTTGTATTTGCAGGCTCTCTGGCAGGGTGTTTATTCACTGACGGTTATCTCCTACAGTGCAGGCAAGGTGATGTCGTCCTCTGACACATCGATGTTGGTACACTCAGTTCTTATTTCGCCGCGGGCGTACACTGATGGGGATTCTTCGATGTTTGTTGAGTCGATTTGGTTCTCTACAGGTCTGGTATCGGGTTAAGTAGTATCTGGCCGCTCTACCCCGTCTGTTCGTTTCCTTGGGCTGACTGTCTCTGTTCCCCGGTGTCATTGTACTGCTCTCAAGTGGGTCAGTCGTTGTTCCAGTGAGTTCTGCCGCACTACTGGCAGGGACAGGAAGGCTGTCTGCCTCCCGGGCCATTGTTGATGTGCCTTGCGTTCCATGTTGCTTGTGGCCAGTGCTCGGTAGGTGGTGTTTGTAGGGGCGGAGTTTCTCGCCACTGTCTCGTCCGGGCTTTACTGTCTCGGCCTGGCTTCCATCTTCTGCCGGAGCTGGTTGGTTTCTCGGTGGAATCTAGCAACTTAGCTGATTGAACGAGATATTTTTTGGAGGCATGGGGGCGAGTGCTTGTCAGTACTCGGCCCTCGCAGTGCTGGGGATCACTTCCAGTATGTCCTGCAGAGAAAATATGAGATAGGTTTTGGTGATGCTGATTTCCTGTGTTGTGAACTCATATAGGCTTTCCTCACTCTGCTCGTCTGTTTTTTTTGCTTCGCTTGCGAAGTTACATTGATGTCTTGGCAAATCGGTATGTGTAGGTACTGTGGAACTCCTCCCACATGCTTCCATAATATGCAACACCACGCCACCAGAATTTGTGTCGCCTGACAAGCGCTCTCCCACACAGTTGGGCCACTCTGCTCGATCCACACCATAGCAGCATATGAGATCCTCACAATCTCACAAGAAACCCAGTGGATCTTCGCTAATTACCCCTGTGTATGTAGACATTGACTGGAACCTTGTTGGTGTTGTTTTGGCATGAGGGCAGATTGTCGACCGTTCCATTGTGTTCTGGATAGATGTTGCCAGTAGTACGTTTCCTGACGAGTAGTACATAGGCGGTAGTATTTGTAGTAGCTGTACTGGCATAGGTGATGTGCCAGTTTTTGGTGGCTTGTGACTGCGGAAGATTTCCTGTACAACCGTACTGATTTCCGTGTAGGCTTCCTGCAGATCATGAGGCTGTTCGGTCTTGACATGTTGACTTCTCATTAAATCTTGCAGCACAGATGTGCGTTGACATCATGCGAAGTGGATAAAATTAGGTTCTCACCAATTAACTATTTCCTCTGTTGTAAGACATTTTTAATGGTATGTGCAGAATAACTGTCCACACACCATTGTGGCAATTTACACTCTGTAGCATATGCTCCTCTTCGCACATTTCTTCAGCATGCACATCGCATATGGCGGTACTGGTTTTACTTTCCCGGGTGTATTTGTGCACATACAAACTGCTGTATTACAGGCTGGATTGACAAAGCCCTGTTTTGTGGTTGGTCGCATACAAGAGTCACAAATTTTGCCGGATTTTCCAATCACTATATTTGCTAAAGCATCCTGATTTATATTACTGTATTTACTTTTTCAATATCCTGCTGTAGCTGGCATATGGCAGTCGGTTCCTGACATACACATGTTATGCCCTGGAGAAAATTTACCAAAAACGGGTCTGGGATCGGTGCGAGGCGTAAGCATTTGTTGCACAAAGAAGAGTTCTGTCCATTAGTGGTTTGCAAATCCAACCATCCTTGTTCAAGGGTGCTACATGGTTCTCCCGAGAAACCCATCTTGACATCAAGGTGTTGTTCTGCTGAACCACGTGGTCTCATGGCTGTCACCTACATGCACATCAAGGGAGGGATGGTCCTGTCGCCTTGGTGCAGCGCGAATGGCGCTGTCGCTAATGTCGTCACAGGTGCCTGCTCGACACAAGAGGGCGAACTCCCCTGCTCCTGCTAAGCTGATGGTCCTTTTGGTGCCAAAAATTTTCTCCTATCAATTTTTGCTCTTTCCTTCGCATTTTCCATGATGAATTGTTCCAAATGACTGAATTTATTCGTGGGTAATTCGCCAGTAGCAAAAGAGAGGGAGCCGAAGCTCAATGGAGCTAACACTTGCATTGACACATGGTCACTCATGTCGCTCAACGGCATGGACAATGATACAGATTTCAGGATGTGAATTTTGAATTTTGGCAGGAAGGTTAGAGGATTTTCTGGCAGAAAGGATCTCTACACTCGTAGGTCTGTTTCAAATAACCACACAAGACGGGAAAGACATTTTACGCCAGGCGAAGACTAGACGATGGGTGATATTTGACAACTGGATAGTGGACCATCGAGGAGTAAGGTTATGTTGTCTAGGATGATAATTCCAGGTGGGCGCCAGCATTCTCAGCAGAGAGCACAATGGTTGGTTGGGCCGTGGGGCGAACGACCTTAAGTGAACCTCTCGATGTCCGACATCTTAACTGAAGAATATCATAGAATTGTAAAGAGTGTGGAATCAATTCTTACAATATCAGGAGACCCTGGGCTAGTGGAGGTTATCAGAGCTACCTCGATATGCTGATACTCACTACCGGGGCTGTTATAGATGGCCTTACGCCTTGAAAGGTTATGCCATTGCTATTAGGTCGATTAAGCAAAAGAGAGGCAGTCGAGCAAATAAAAGGCCGAATACTATACGACTCTACTTATTAACTTTACTTCCCATTGCGGGCACAATCATTTAATGACACTGTTCAAGGAGGTGAACAATAGCACTGTAAAAAGGTGGTACGAGTGCTACATGGATTACTGTAGATTTATGCCCTGGTCATGTACAAAATGACCAGGTACCGAGTGATTCACTCCCTGGAAAGCAAAGATAAAAGGTTCCAGTTACATCACCGTTAAACTATTGATAAACTACTGATGGTTGACTGGATGAGATGGGATTGATTGGAATTATCAACGGTGGTGAACAGAATTTGGAAAAATGTGTTAGGAATTGTATACCCAGTAGGCACCAATCATTGCTGTAACGGCATCACAGATATTGTCGCGGAAGAGCTGAGTGCTCGTAACCTCAGGTTCTGCAAGCTGATCACCCGGACCACATTCCCGCATAGATCTTGCAGTTGTTCACCTGATGTGGAGGCCTCATTTTCTGAACGAGGTGCACTTCGGGCGGCCCAATCACCGCTTGGTATTGCAAATTAAATATTACATCGATATAATCAAAACTCCCTACATGTGGATTGTCAGGGACAAACCACATGCCCATAAATGCTATTCGCGGTACTTTGATTAGGTTGCAGCACACATACAAATTAATATTTACCCTTAAATACATATATGCACATACATCAGGAAATGGCGGGTTTTAAGACCCGTGCCCTGAAACGGCTTTCGGCAGTCGAATAAAAACACTCACAATGCATGCTGTTTAATGCAGAATCAAACATTCCCTCCAGGAGAATAACTTATACAATTGCTCGCTTTAAACCTGCAGCAAGGGCGATGCGGTAAATAAAGCCCTAGGCTTCCATTAAGGTTAGGTGTGCTGATAAAATTATAAACTCCCCAGGCGATGCAATTCCTGGGGAGGTGAGGGGGAGTATCCCAGACGGCGAAAACGAAAAAGGGTTCCTGATATACTTAACTATAGCTGAAAAATGATTGGTGATGAAGATTAATACCGACCGGGCGGTACAAGAGCGAGCGTGGTTTCGTATGTGCATCCCCTTCTGGGTACGACTTGTTGACTGACCTACCACCATGGTGTGAGGGCTGGCAATGGCGGGCCCATGCGCCATGGAGGGATCTACTTGCACACATGGAGAAACAAATTTACCATTATATGCTATAACACTTCCAAACACTGCAAAAACACAAATCAATAATTATTTCTAAAGCTTACCTTGCGACTGGAATGAAATGGGGTGGACATAACACTGGTGGCAGTGAAAATAAACATATTTTAAAGAAAACAATAACACTTTAAAACAACAACATTGGGGCGTAAGAGTTTCTAGACATATTACACTTTATTTATGGGCCACGTGTCCTTATTTCATGGCCAGAAATGTGCTTGTGAAAATGTTACAACACTTTTTAACGTAATACACATGTTCCTGTATTACTCTGCCCGCTCTCCCGAGCTGGAAAGCGCTCGTGGCATTGCACTGCACTGTACTTGTCTGCTCTTTCCCGCTCCTGCAATCACACTACACTAACACTGCTCCCCGGTGATCAGTCGTTGAGAGCGCATGTGTACTGCTCTTGGGAGCGGCTGGCATGGCAAATGGCCTAGGGTGAGGAGAGAGACACGTCAAATGCCCCCCTCTTTGAGACAGTTTGTGGGCCGACGCCGTAACCTGCAGCACTCGGGTGTCGTCGTGGTCCTCCGAGGGCATAGGTTGTATGCCCTTCCTTGCTGGGCCGTACCTCCTTCCAGTGCTCCTGCCGTTCCTCCTCTTCTACACTTGTGTCGTGCTGCCATTCTTGGGCTCGACCAGGATGGTCTCCTTCCTCCTGTTCACTTGCGGTGTTTATACTTCTTGCCCTGTTTGCTATGTACACATGGTGTTTTCTATTCATACATGCGGTGACGTAGATTCTGCTCCTCCAACTTGCTTGCTTACATACTAAATTCTCCTCCTCTTGCTTGCGACTTTCATGCTAATTTCTCCTGCAAATTGCTTGCTACTTACATGCTAATACCTCCTTACTTGCTTGCGGTTATGTACATTCTCCTCCTGCTTGCTTTGTACATCCTGGACTTACTAGCTACATAATGTTTGTACATGTCCTCTTTCTTGCTATGTACAGCCTTGCACTTACTTGCTAAGCAATGGTATTGTGTATGATAGTGATTGCTGGAGTGACGGTAATGTGAGGCTAACTTGCTCAATATTTACATATTTGGTTACCTTGTTGTTACTACTCAAAAAGAAGGGTTCTTACTTGCGTGCAAATTACGTTTATGATGAAATTGAAAGACCTTCCTCCACACTTGCGATGAAATATGCAATGACCACCCTTCATACTTGCAGTACTGTATATGAAATGACCTTCCTTCTTACTTGCATGATATGTACTGTGAACTCCCTTCTTACTTGCATGATATGTACTGTGAACTCCCTTCTTACGTACATGATGATAAACTTTGAAATGGCCTCCCATCACACTTGCGGTGATAGTAATGAGTTTGTGCAATGTTTACACTTAGGCACGTAGTTGTTAACTACAGGAAACACTTTCTTGCTTGTTACAATCAATATGAAAATTTTTCAAAAAAACTTGTGGTGACTGTTCTGTTTCCTATGCTGTTCTTGCTCCACTGGCCAAATCAGAGCTGTGTTGATTCCGTAGCTGGGTGTGGGAAATGAAGTTAGTGGTGGTAAGATTGACGGGTACAACAGTGTTGGGTACATGGTAGGCATTGGCAGTAAAGAGGTACTGATAGGTAAATATGGTAATCGAGTTGCATTCGGATGGGATGGAGGCAACACTGCTGACATTGTTGCATTCCAGCTTTGTATGCGAGGCGTTCGTCCCCTCCTGCGACACATGCGACACTTTTCTCATTATCCTTGCTCTTGCTTGTTGCATCCGCTTGCCAATTAAAATTCTCAATACTCCTCTCGTTACTGCTTACTTGTATGTGACATGTTGACATGAGGTCCTGAACTTGTTGCTATATGTGGCAATGCCCATCATTAATGTGGCAGGTAACTCATATAAATACTAACCCACTTGTGGTTGTTTATTCTTTCTCACTAACACATTCCCGGTGGAATTTGATTTGACAGTTCTGGCACTGTAAGATGATTGCCCCTTGCTTGTTGCAAATGAGATTATCACAATAACATGGTGCGTGAGAGTCTGATTCCGTCTTGATTACTTGCGATTGCACTGTTTCTGTTTACGAATTATCCCGTGACACCACTGTTTACCCTGCTTGCAGTTGTTCGTGGATTGTAGCGATGTGGCTGTGGTCGAGCTCGGTCGGCGGTTTCAACGACAACAGTGCGTGCCTCGCCCTAATTTGCCAACAAAGTCCACTGGGAGTGTTTTGAGGCACTGCAAGAACAAATCTGTTTCTGTCGCAGTGGATGTGGTGTAGCTGGCCACGTTGACAGTTCACAGTCAGATGAGCAGTACGGATGACAGTTACAGTCCACGTGTGTGGGACAGTGGTCATGACATGGTAGCCCTGCTCGAGCATGCATGGGCACGGGGTCATCGAACCGGTTTTCGCTCAGCTGGGTGCCGAGATGCGGTGCGAGCGATGAGCGCAGGGAAGGAGGGGAACTTCTCAATTTGTGTCACACGTTCACTTTCCCCAAAACGTCACCAACACACCTCACTACAACATGGTACCTGCTCCCACACCTCAGTGACGTGCATATCACGGAACACAAGCAATCAGTCAAAAAACTTTCACATAGAGGGGGTAAGACACGTCACCCCCAATGACAAACGCGTCTGGGTCCGGTCCGCATGTAATACAATATTTAGCAAAATGGTGCCCTGCTGATCGTATGTGGAAACTGTGCGGTTTAATTCCACAGGAGTAAAATTTCAGCCAAGCTCTATTTTGTCACCTATCACTTCAACCAGCCATCTTGTTAACAGTAACCCAGCACAAGAATGGCATTCTCAAATCCATTTTGCCAATCCCCGTGAACTACATTTTTCTGACAGGTTGCATAAAGTTTACGATCTGCAGCCAATACATAAACAATTATCTACACCGCCGTCTGTAAAGTGGTCACACAATATGTCGACACATAAAACAGCATGTCAGAAGCCCACCCACAACGACTCTCGCAAGTGCAGCGTCCCTCGCCCCGCACAGATCAGGCTGTGCTTGGCACACCTTCAGAGCCCCGCACATGAGAATGCAACGATGCCACAGTTCACGATGCAGCAGACAGTTCACAGTCCCTGTAGTCTCGCTAGCGATACCTGTGCATTGTGTCTCTACGTAGGACATATATATCGTCAGTGCCCCCCTTTCCTCCAGTCAAAATTTTGCTTTTTCCACTGACGGTGACTGCTTTCGCCAGTTTAAAAACTAATTTGGGCTGCCTTTGTGTACTGTTGTTGTGACCCACTTCACTCCCGCTGTAGAGCATGCTAAATGTTTTCAAAACAAGAGTGCCGGGGGCCGCAATGATGAGCATTTATTGGGAAACATGCTGAGCAGAGCCGCATCTTATATTGGAACACGAAAACAAGCGCTTGCTACACCTCTTTCACCATGTCAGTTGAAAGTCATTAGTACTGCAACACCACGCGTTCTTGTTACTATTAAGTGCAAACAATACTACGCATTATTATACACAGGGTTTTCATGCAGCTGTGTGGCCAGCACTGTTTTTTCAGTTCAGCCACTTTATCCCCTTAAAGAAAATATAACATTCGTTGCAGCCACGTTAATTTTATCACCTCCTAAGTTTGAAACTACTATCAACTTAAATATCCACGTTCACACTTATCCACATAAATTTTTAGTTCTTGACAACCTCCAGCAAGACCTCATTTTGGGTGTGGACTTTATTAAGAAATACAATGTTATCCCTATATTAAAATACAATATTCTCTTTATCCATGCCCATGATGAGAACAAAATCACAGAAATACCGATTGTTTCTGATAGCGCAGATAAGCCCGACAACTCGTCCATTACCCATTGTTGCAATGCTATCAACGTTTTTGAGAATCAACCCCCTCAGGGTCCTCCTGTTAATGATAACCTTTCTCCTGTCCAGAAACGAGCCATCCAAGACATTACAGAGCTCTATAATGATAGTTTTGCAATGCAGAGGCACTGAAGTGCTGTTGTTAACATAACCAGGAAATTGCATTGGTTGTTACATATGAACCATTATTTGTGGAAAATATATACCGTACCGATGACGGGTAACAACCATAGTTAAACACCAACAACAAATATACTTACTTTAGCTATAACTGTGGTTCGATGGAAACATACTTTCGGTGTAGCACTCATGGGGGTGCATTAATGCGAGGCAAAAGTATGGATGTGTACACTAGTTTGACATATAATATAATGACAGCAAAACCAACTAAAAGAATAACTGCCATGGAGGCGTAATCAAAGTGGATTGGCTCTAAGATAGAGAAAAGTTTGTTGTTTCTGAACAGAACCTGGTGATGATTGGTATCAACAGTTGGCAACACTGGTATGTCTGTTAGATTTAAATGTCAGTTAATATCAAGTGCAGAAGTAATATTGGAAAACTGAATCCCAGAGGTCAGTGACAATTGTTGTAGGTGGAATGATTGTTCATTCAACCAATGGACGGGTACCATAGTCTGCTGTAGTGTAATAGTTGGGGCACGAACGTCACATAACCGTGTGGCCGCAATGATAGTTTCATCAGGGTTGGCAACACGACAACTGCATGGCACATGAATTTCCACACCCCCAAGTTGTAGTTCATAATATTGGCATTGAGGGATGCATTTAAACATATTACTGCAGTACCAGAAGGAGGGTTTGTTATGACATACTGACAAAATTAGGTAAATGGAAATAACAAAAGCTTGAAGAATTTCATTTAAATATAATATATTTTAAGAGTAAGCCATTTACTCTTTGAAGTTTTTCTTTTTATCAACAAGCCTCTTTTGTTTTATAAAAGCATTACATAATTATTAGAGCTACCACTTTTGATAATTTTCATTGTTATTTTAACACCTTCCATCAATGAAAAAATATCAATTCCAGAAATAGAGAAACAAAGATTTTATATCAGTCCTACATCTCGACAGAATCGTTCAAGAGAAACTTCGGTAATGCCTTAGTTAAACTGTTAGCAATCTAGTCGTTAGTGTTAATATATTTCAGGTTAATCACTCTACTGTCGACTTTTTCTCATATATAATGAAATCTGGTGTCTGTGTGTTTCATTCGCCAATGAAAGGCTGCATTTCCAGCCACATAAATAGCAGCCTGGTTGTCATTGTTGATGATTATAGGACAGTTGTTCTTCACACCGATCTCCTCAAGTACATTTTTAATTCAGCAGGCCTCACTCCACTGCTTCATGCGATGTACTCTGCCTCTGTAGAAGACAACTGACACACTTCTGCTTTAATGAGTTCCATGAAATGGTACATCCCAGGACTTTAAACAGGAAACATGGCGTTGACTTTCTGTCTGTGGGGTCACCTGCATGATTACAATCAACAAAACCTTCTATAATAGGTGCATCAGAGTTAGTGTTGAAAACTAACTTATAATTGATGGTGCTTTTGACGTACCGCAAAATTATTTTGAGAAAAGTAAGAAGACCTTTACTTGGCTGACTTTGGCATATGCTAGAAATATGCCAATGATACTCCTGCATGTGTTGTCCAAACTTTCATCAGTTGTAGCAGAATCAATCCTTTTAAAATTTGGGTTCATTGGAGTTGACGGTTTGCAACCTTCCATGTCGAATCTTTAAAGTATTGATTTCAAGTAGTCAACTTGATCAATTTCAATTTCTCCTTTTGAAAGATCTTGACAAATTTACTCCCAAATAACTGATCTTATATTTATAATCTTTCAAATGAAAGGCAGATTGGAATTTTCCTTTTAAGGTTTCAAAGAAATGCAAACATTTGCAAAAGATCAGGATATCGTCAACATAAACCAACATATAAATAAACTTCCCTCCCTGGTTCTTGACATAAAAGCAATAATCTGCTTTGGATCTCATAAATCCTTCCCTCGGCATTAACTTAATAAATTTTGAGTTCTAGTTTTTCGGAAACCTTTTCAATCCATATAAGGATTTCTTGAGTAAAAAATCCTTTCCTTCTGGTTTGTGGAGGTAGACTTCTTCAATTTCCCAATGCAAAAAAGCATTCTTCACGTCCATTTGATGGATCTTCATGTCCCTGTTCACAGCAGTAGCTAGCAATATTCTTAGTGTTGGAAGTTTTACCACAGAAAAAGGGTCGCAGCAGGAGAAGACGCTAATGAAATTGCTACCGAAATGGCCCCTCACGAACATGGATTTAGAACTGTTTGCACGAAAATAGAAGACATCTAATTTTATAAATTTGTATTTATATTTTCATCAGAAAGCAGTTCATCACATCACATGATATAACCCCGATCCTTAAGTTCTCTTACAATCGAAATGACCTCTTTTGTGTTCGAGTAATCCCCACGTCTTTGAAGCTTAAGCAAAGATCTAAATCTGTCTACAAGTTTGTTGGGATCTTCAGTAAACATAGTCAGTATAACCGTCGTCTTCGATCTTCTTCGTATCATTTGTCAAAGGATAATCATCAAGGAAATGTGTGGAATCATTATACTCTTCAACACTATCACTGCAGTTATAGTCATCAACAATGCTGTTTTTATGATCATCTTCACTTCCTGTTTCATCCTCTATATTAAATTTACTTTTCTTTGTAGAGGTTGTATCCGTTTATTTAGAAGTTCGCTGACTTCATGTGAAAGTCTTATGAGTGTACACTCTGTGTAAAACAACTCTACTGTACTCATTCCATCGTTAATATTAACTGTCTTGTCAATATAGTCTGCGGAAACAGTACACATTGATAGCAAGAGGTATTGATGACATCACTTGCTGGTCCCTAATAGATTAACCCTTGCAGATCTCGGTATGTTCCTCCAATGTATTACCTTGCATAAACTGCATGTGATCATTGTCGTAATGCTTCATCATGCGAAAAGGTCTCTTTGTACAGGTTGTTCTCTCATGTCATCTAGCATTTTGTCGAAAGGTTAACACTCGATGGCACAATCAACACTGGAGACAACCAGTTAGCAATGATGGCAGATTGTGACTCTATACTATATTCCATGTGCTTACACAAGTTGAGACGAATTATCTTTCACGACTGCCAGTGTCAAACTAACATAAATTAATCTACTAAATAAACCAAACCTACATTAACCTTCCAAAGGCCAGAAAAAATTCAGAAATAACCTACCATAGTCCAGATAAAAAATATACGTATTCTAAGCAGACACGTCCTGCATATCTAGCATTAATTCAGTCACCTAAGAACACATCCAAACAAAACGAGTGAGTTCAAAACGATGGTGGATTGTAATATAGAAATTATTTCCAACGAAAACGTGCCTCCGAACACTGCTGCCTACTGTTTGATTTAGCACGATAGAGTAGTGAGCTACGACTGCTTTTCGGGACTGGTGAACATGGTGAGCTAAGCATATGTAAACAGGATGATCACTGATTCTCACTTCACCTCAGTGTGTCTCAGGATGTACTGTAATCTGCAAGGCTTCCAGAGCTAGAGCAGCTACGTGCTTAAGGATATCACAGTGACCTATGACGACAATGGCAGACCTGTCAACCCTTACGATTTTCCCGTAATTTTTATGGAAAAGTTCGCACCTTACGATTTTACGGGTACTCTCCTTATCTTACGATTTTTCTCTCTGCCGGATTCCAAAATTCATGCAACAGTAGCTGCCGGGCTCTGTGAAAGTGTTACTTATATGTTGTATTTTCACGATAATGCAAGGTGTGGCCACTTAACTGGGAAATTGAGAAATATGGGGAAAAGCCATGAATTTTCTCAAGGTCTGGGAAAAGCCAGAAATGTTCTGCCAGTCGAGAACGTGCACATATGAGAGACATTTCTATGCGCATGCAGCAGCTGTTAGTATTCACTCTTATGAAGCCTTATTTTGTCTTGTTTTTAATTAAATAGAATTTCTAGGTGGTTTTTATGATCCTAAGGTGCATTATTATGGTGACACTGGTGCCAGTAACTGTCAAAAACGTACATAAGTTCATTCCACAAAAGAAGAAAATGGTTGTTGCCTCGGAAGTTTGTGTGCCTGCCCATTGATCAATATCTTACCCAGCACGCATCCAGTCATATGACAACTGAATGTGGCACATGCTGACTGTAGCTAGACAAATGCCAATGTTGTTTATAAATTACAATTACGCTTCAGTGTTTCAAAGTCATTAATATTGTCTCTTCACGTGAGTAATTTGTGTTAAATAGTAAAAAATATTTTATGTTCATACTACAGCATTTGTGGTTTTTTTTTTTAAATTACATTGCATGAAAATTCCATTGATATGAAGCATTTTCTATTTGTGGTCGTGAAGAGTTAGATATTTATAATATTTTAACGTAATACCTACTATAATTTACATAGATAGCAGCAAGGTTATGTAAACTTTGCCCGTGTGTTTTCACATCAACTGCACATGTTTGTTTTGTGGCATGGGAGTCTAGCATTTCATGCGATGACGTCAGATTGGCACGAAGACAACGTATTATAAAGTTGATGGGTGTTGATATCCTGATTTTTTTTTCTGTGGTAAAGTATGTATTTGTTAGCAGTGGTAATTCAATAAATTAAAAATATTGGCAAACACTTGCAAGATGTTTGTTCTGTTATATTCATGCACCAGTAGTAACAAAACAACAGTGTGTGCACCAATATGTTAAGTAACACGGTGTGGAGTTTGCGAGTTGTGGCTAAACGAGGGTCTTTTAGAAGTATTTGAAATGTGAAAAAACATTTGTATAGTGATTTGCCTGAAATACATCTGCTTTAATTTGTCTTGTAGCCTGGTGCACATACATTATATGTAAGATGTGTGAAAAACATAAAACAATACGTCCAAGTATTCAGTAATGCATATTCCGAGCAGTTTCCATTCATTCTGAAATCGGAGAAAGGTGAAAAGTATGTGTTTTGTAGTGTGTGTTGCTGTGACATAACTATTTGTCATGGTGGGAAAAGTGACATTACAAATCATGTAAAAAGTGCATTTTTTTAAAATTTTTTTGAATGATTACCAGAATTTTTGTGATCATATGCTAGAGTTTGTAACTGTTGGAATATTTGGTAAGTAGGCCTAGCTGAACTGAAAAAAAAAAGTTATATGTGTCAGGCTATATATAATATTATTGTGTTCTCAGATATATGTATTGTTGCATCTAGAAATAATTATTATGTTTATTTATCATCAAAATGTAAATCAATAATTTTGCAGTTTCATAACAGCAGATGAACAAGAAAAAATTTATATAAAATGTGCGACCTGATTACGCACTATGTTAAGCATTCTTCAATCTTCTTGATTTCAAAATTTTCAAGTTGGCAGGTCTGGAATAGCAAAACGCGCATGTGCTCTTTCCACCCCCCTTTTTCGTGGAAACTCTTGGACGAGAAAAGCAAGAAGACAAACTATTGGCTGATCAAGTACCACCATGGAATGGAGTGGGACAAAAGCAAGATTCCGTACCATCAGGTGGGAAATGTGCTGCATGACTTGCTGGTACAATATCCACAACGACTGGTTTATGTGGCAGGGCCCGAGCAGAAGAAATGGCTGAGTGACTTGTGCAAGAACGAAGTTGAAATCATCAATGTGCAGTGTGAGTATGGCTGTCCTTCGCTGTGTAAGCTGGCAAAACTTTATGACGACCAGCACCGACACACCCACAACAGATCAGAACCCGTCTGGACACACGCGTGGAGAAACTCGCAGCTGCTGCACAAATGGTGTGCTTCGTCAAGTTACGACTGGACACAAAGTCACCCGAAATGTACAAGAATTTTAGTTTATGGTGTAGTGGCACACCTGTTCATCATCCTTATTATATATAATAGTGTATAAATGTTTTTTGAGTTTTATTTATTTATTTCTTCTTGTATTATTTATTCCATTCTGTGCTACGAACAGTTATAGAAATGCCAAGCCTGACAATGGAACTAAAATTACTAATTTAAAAAAATTTATAAATGTGTTTTGTATTGACTGTGTATTAAATAAATAGTGCATGAAAATGTATTTCGGTGTATTAATTATTTCTTCCTGGTATAATTTCTTTACAATCTAATTAATTTTATTTTCTTGTAAATAATTTCTTTATGATGAAAAAAGAATTCATTTTTATAATTTTTTATCTAAGCGAATAATTAATCATGTGTTCTGGGGTCGCTCCCCCATATTTTCGAGCAGGACAAAGGAGCAAGTTTTCTTGGTAACATACTAGCTTTTAAAACAAGGTATTTTACAATTAATTATTGATGTTCTAAGAATTACTATTACAGATCCATTACCCTATCATGCTATAGTGACACACACACATAAAAAAAACTTATTCACTTACACACTGTGACCACTGACAGCAAAATTTATTCACCTATAAGGTGAATCGTAGGGACAATATACCCCTTTGGTGTTTTGTGGTTGTAATTTAATTATTTGTTTTCAGATAAGGCACTTATTACTCAATGATTGAAGGCGAACTTGCAAACTAACTCCTCCAACACATTTGCAAAATATTATGTCAGTGTAGAAGAAAATAGTACTCATTTTCGTATAATTACATCTGTCTAGTTGAACTATTTATGGCCAAAATACAGTCTTATTGCCTGCATGTTGGATCTTAAATCAACAGTTCGATTACACCCGCATATCACACCAAGTGTGACACGTTCCTTGTTGGTTCCGTGCAGGTACTTGTATCACTGTTGATTGTCACAGGTGTGTGCTAATCAGTGGCATGTATGTCTGTATGTTGAATAATCTATTATTTAAATAATAAAATAATGATAAATGTTTTAAATATATATATTTTCAATATCATGGCCAATATAGATTTATTACTTATGAATTAAAATAATTTCGGCATGGCTCATTACATGCATATTTCCGGTATAACCATTTTGAACCCAAATCCCTAACTACTTTCTTCTGAGAGAACAGCACGGGTGTGGAGTATATGCTAATTATATGAAGGGTGACCACCCTTAATGCTTAAGAGACGCATGCATCGTAAGGTAATTTTCCCATCCATATATGGGATTTTTCACTACCATGTATACGAATTTTATTACAGAGAGTGGCAATTTTACCTTACCTGTAAGGAAAATTATGTTTCCCCCACAAGTTTGGAATATTACCTTACACTTTCCAGTTTTTTTCCCATAATTTTTTTCCTATAATTTTTGACAGTGTATTATTCAAAATGAGACAGATTTATACAGTGCTCACTTTACCATGAATATGCTATAGTTGTGTGCTCAGTACAGCTGTATATTTCAGCTGTGTCATTTACTCGTGCGGTAAGATCTTCCTCAGATATTACTGGAGTCCTGCACACCATATTTTTTTGTAGCACCACAAACAAAATAGTCGAGGAGCGTAAGATATGGTGAGGGTGGCAGCCACGGAACAGGCTCACACCTGCCAGTCCATGGATGTGGACGGATGACGTCCAAGTGTCCCGCACATTTCTGTCGAAATACAAACTTAGAAGATAAGCACGTTGTCAGAGGACCTAGCTTCATATTGGTGTGAGGATTTTCTTACAGAATTAACATGATCAGCTTTTAATTTTTACAAGATAATATGACTACAAACCAATATTTTTCTGGCATTCTTATACTTCCACTTATCTTCCATTACTAGTCCGAGAATAATAAATTTAGCGAATATCTAACAATACAGAAGGTGTTAGTTATTCTTCGTATCATGTGCAAAAATGAGCTGGGTCTGTGACCTGTCTATGCCAATTCACACCACGCAATTCCACTTCTGCGCTCGAATGTGGCTTGAACCAAGCTAACATGAACAATTTATTTTCTTGAAATAAAGACACGTCAAATTTGCTAGTCTTATTCCGATATTACCAAGATACTTATATTGATGGAAATCAGTGTTGTCATAAATACCATTGTAATATTAAGCGAACAACACAGCATACTGTATATCACATTTCACGTAAAAGGATACTTAATATTTTGATTCGCTAATTTATGGCCAATACTGTATATCACATTTCACGTACAAGGATAGTTAATATTTTGATTCACTAATTTATGTCCAACTAATAATAAACATAAAATAAAATAGTTCGTGTAATGTTTGGTGTGGACCAACAGCATAGGAGGTTCTGTAGCAATCAATGTATAAGATCCATTTCTAGATTGTCATCAGTGTTTGCAAATATACAGATATCAACGTACCGATACATGCCTTAATGGTATCTCAATCAGCCTCTGTGCGCAAAATGGGGGTGTGATAATACAGTGGTCAAACTACTCGCCTTCCAGCTAGGCAAACCAGGTTCGATTCCCGGCGGGATCACTGCTCGGTTTTCTCATTTCCCTGGCCTTGCCCTCTGGCACTGCTCTATTCTCACCTCACTTCACCCTCATCGGCTAGGAAGGCGTCATTAACTTACACGTAATTTTTTTGCACCAGTTGTTGCAGAAACAGGAAATATTTGACATGAACTGTACTTACAAATTTATTTTTATCATCCAACACTTTGGAGCATGTGGAAAGGGTTTCAGTAGTTCCTTTGCACAAACAGTAAGCCAATAGTATTATCCAGCTAAAATAGTTCCCTTCTCCAGTACCAATCATGAGTATTCTACATCATGCCGTACAGACTGATTCTGAATAAATTCTGGATGTTCCTGTAATGCAAAAAACTTAATTGAATTAGATCAGATTTTGTTTGCAGTAGCAACTAATTACACACATGCTGTTACCCTGCAAGGCTTTTCACCAGCATAATTATAAACAACAGTTACATACCTGCCAACTTTTATGGTTTGCCCGTAAAATGTACGGAATTTATAGTGTGTTTACGGATTTACGGAAAAAGGTCAAAGTTTTACAAATTTTTTGTTCATCATCACATTTTAATTTTGTTTGTTTACTTATTATGATCGCCATAGATAGTGCGATGGAGACGCGTCACTGTAACAAAGAATCTGGAAGCTAATCGTGGAATATTATTGGCTCATTGAAGTTGTAGACTGCCCTAAAGTCGTATTTTTATGAAGTGTTCATGACTCGTATCTCGCCATCTTTGCATCACACAGTGTGCTTGTGTGTACTGGTCGGCCATGTTCGTTTTTAAAGTGCGTATTATTTATAACGTTGTGTCACGTAGTATTAGCTAAATGAGTGAATAACCTTTTTTTCTGATTATTTTGGAAACAGTACACTGAAGAATTTCCGTTTATATTAAAGTCTACCAAAGGAGAGAAGTTTGTGTTTTGCCATGTTTGTAGGCGCAATGTAAACATTGCAAAAGGGAACAGAAAATATGTTTTCAACCATGTGAAGTACGGAAAACACATTTTAAATGTGAAAGGCAGTTTTAATAAATTGAAATTAGGCAGTTCTTGGTCAAAAGTTCTGATGTGGATAACATTACAGGAACAGAATGCTATTTCACGTATTTTCTAGTTGAACTGAATATTCTAATAAGTGTAGCATACCATGCCGGGCCTATGTTTTCTAATTTGGAAGTGTCAAAAAAGTATATGATGGCCAGTCAACAGTATTAATTAAGATAAAACATTGAGCTGTTATTTTAAATAATACCTGAGACAATGTGTTGTAAATAACATGCAACATAACAGCTGTAGTGTTAATTTGAACTGTTAATAACTGAAGTTGATTGAAAGGAAAGTTACTGTGAAGTATTGTAATGTGTTAATGTTTGCTGTTAGTATTATTTCTCATTCTACACATAGCTGTAAAGTTTTTTTAAAATTAAATTAAAATGTATTATTAATAAGTAAGCCTAATTTAGTAAACAATTTGACAAAAATTGTTCACTTTCCTGCAAAGAAACTTCTACTTCGTATTTATTTTGTAATTTAAGGTCAAAATGATAAATTAATATGTAATAAAATAAGCCTGTGTGGAAGAAGTTTTCTTTATACTATAGGTTTTTGAAAAAATACTGCGTCTAGTTAACATTAAAATTTACATTTTCAAAATGTTTTACTGATTGAGGCAGAGCATCCCGCCGAACCTGTCAACTATAGCTCTGTGAATTATCAGTTACAGGAACGCGTTTGCGCATTAGCATATACTCTATATACCAATACAGGACAATCACTATACATGCAGTAAATCGTTTCAATTGGTTATATCATGACTAATACTACGTGCATGTATTTTTATAGAATAACTGTAAGCGATGATTCACCTAATACAAGATTGTTTTAAGATCTGTTTTATTTCATGCCTGCTCAGGAGAGGGAGGCAGTGCACCTCATGATGTAACTGCTGGATAAAGCAATGATGTCACATGCCTCTCCCATGCACTGATAGTGCATCAGCGAAATGAGACACTATGTATCGCCTTGCTCATGACGTAACTGCTGCATGCATCGTCACGCCGTAGTCTCACGGTGGACGACATGGAATTTTTAATGCCTCGTGCGTGTACATGATAATTTCTTACAAAATTGATTTTCAGGAGAAATTATATTAGTTTGATAGTAATTGAGAAAGACTTTAATCGCTGGAATAAATTTCTGAATAACTGTATGGTGTATGAAACTTATAATGCAAGCTGTTACACAAATTTTTGACAAAGAAAACATGATTTAGGGACCCCCATTTTGAATACCAACCTGTACATTGGATCGTTATTAAAAAAAACTTGTGTACATGATTTTCTGTCTGCTTACATACTTAAACGTACCTGATATAAAGGTATATGCAAATATCCATTGGTTAGGACTACCGTAGGCCTCCAGTTCTAAACCCGGAACCATAGAAATATTCATTTTTTTCTGACTTAGAAAAAATACAGTAATTTTTTGTATTATTCATGTGTGCTTGAAATAAGGAATTAAGCAGTCACCAGAGGCGAGGTACGGAATAACTCCCAAAGTTTGAGTCCAGAAAAATATAAATAATATTAATTTACTATCGGATGTAGAAAAAATTTGTAATTTTACCTAGTGTTTCTGAGACTGCATTAGGAATTTATATTAAAGGGGAAACGGAAGTTTCAGGCGCCAGATATAGGAACGATATTGAGATAATAGAGGCACAAATTGATTAACAACATTATTTTTCGAAGCTTATTAGCAAGGTTTGTGTGCGAACTTCTGGCTGATTGCGTATGCACATTATAAATGCCTAAGCAATATCTAGTGGCTAGGTACGGCGTAGGGATCTGTATTCGAGGTCTGAAACTATAAAAAAAAATAATTTTTCTCTATTAAACTTAGAAAATATTGTTTTTTCTTCCCGTGAATACGAAGACATCTCTTTGGCCTCAACTAACAAGGAGACACAAGTGAGCATTTCAATTGTGCCACTAATCCCTGTCGTATCTCGTATCTGTGTGACAGGCCGGCATGCAGTTCAGCTGTAGCGGCAAAGTGCATTTCTCATCAGTACTCCGACTTTGGTGCATGTCCTTAAAAGTGTAGTTATATAACTTGCCCGTGCACAGTATGACAGTATTTTTAAATGTCACAATAATACAACTCACGAGTGAATAGCAAAATGCATAAAAGACTGTAACATACAACAAAGTTGCATCTATATTGAAAATATTGTAATTTTTTGCCGGTTATTAATTTTTTCACTATGAGTGCAATAAATTTGTGTAAAAAAAAATATAATAATTATTTTCAAAATGAAAAAATATTTACACAGTCTTATATGTGTAATGTCAGTGTGTGTAAAAACCTTCTACATGCAAATAAAATACTTAATTTTTTAAGTTATATCTGAATAATGAATTTAAAAATTCTTAAATATTTAACCCCTTACCACAGGTTAAATATCTGTTTCAGTACCACTCAATGGTGGAGGTATGTTACCATGTAGGATTCATGAGAGTAGCTAAAAGTATGAATGGCTGGCATATTTAACTGGTTTGTTGGTTGGTTGAGTTTTTAATTATATTAACACACAAACAATTTATGTGACAAGTAATATATTATCTATATGCATTGGTCTAGTTTTAGTATTTGCAAAGTTCTACACGATGGTTAGGATATGTAGAAAACTTCCTTCATGCTGAACCAATGTTCATTCAGATGCAGGCTTGTACTTGCTTGTGAAGCCTGCTGACTCATTCTCTTTATTTACCAGACACCGTGCAGTTCCAGACCTGCTAACACAGCTATTCCCACGCACATGGTCATCCGACACCATCGAAGTGTGCAAATGGACAGGAAGCATGTACAGATTCCAGTTACCAGACACCAAGGAGGAGCAGAAATGCCATGTGCTGACTACAGCTATCTATCACTGTTCAGGTGCGAAAACGGTCAGGAAGAACATACAGGTACTGACTTGCTCTTGACATTTACAAGGTCAACTGGCCCTCGGATAAAATGAAGGGGGGCGTGGTGAATTTAAATCTAGCAATGATTTTTTCAAGATGTCTCAACTCTGGTGTACTTGACTTCTAGTATGAGGTATGAGTATATTTAGTGGGATAACATTTTAGTAGAGCAGATATTCTGCAAAAAAATGTGCTTATCTATTTATTAAATAGCATAATATGTATGTGAATGAAAACTCTATATAAATTCATAGTAATATGTTTATCTGCTTCTCTGAAACACTTATTAATTCTGTTTAAATCAAAATTATTGTGAGTGCATGTCGTAGGAGGGCTTTAGTACTCGTTCTAAAATGACAGACGATAGCTGCTAACTAATCATCATTGCCAGTGAACAAGTTCTTTTTAATGTGAAAATATATTTTGTCCTCATGTTATCTTCGCTCAGCTTGAGCTCATGATCACACTTAAAGCTGACTACTGTCAGACCTGTCACTCACATGATTATTTTACCCTTGACTTAAAAGGACCCAAAAATGACTAAATGACATATCAGAGTATTAAGACAGTGGTGGTAGATATGTTAGATTAGGTGAAGTTAGGTTAGGTTAACATGTCTTTCAAAAGACCTGAAATGGGTGTGACTACGTTAAACATATTCAGTGTCCTACACAATATGAAAATACATTCTATGTTATTATGTACTTGACTAAATGTACTGGTGGGTAGGTTAAATGGATGTTGAGAGAAATAAAATATATTAAAAGTCCTGACATGGGGTGGAGGGAGCACACAAGTATGATTTGGTTGTAGAGTTAGTTTGCATGTATGGTTGGTATAGCTGTTATGTTGATTGGTGTGATCTGATCACATGTTCCGTTATTTTGGCAGTATGGAAACAAGTATATATTAGATGGTGTTAGGAGAATGGTTAAATTAATAGTATTGATCTTATGATAGTATGGTTGGAATATTTGATTTGTTTGGCAGCTAGAATGGCTTGTTTATATGTTGTGTAATTGGCAAAGTCAGATGGGCTGAAATGGTAGTCAATATAGTTGACTATTATTATTGATAAGTAAGTCTGAGGTATGGTGGTGGATATGGACTGTATTGTTAATAGCATGACTGAGGCAAGCTAATGTAATGGTGAAAGGTAGGGGAGGGTGGGGGAAAATGATCCCCTTAAGCGAAAACTGGCGCAATTATTCTCATGTGTAACATTCTTTGAATTTTTTTTTGCAGGAATATGTAGTACAATGTTTTGATTACCATGTGTATTTTTTCTATATTTTTGCTAACCCTTTTCAAGTCATTATAAATAGATTAGTGAAAATATGCAATAGGATCATTCTACCCCAGGGGGTTTGGTGAGATGATCCCACATGTAAATTAAATAGTAAATTGAAAACAATTAGATTTTTGTTTAAAATACATGTTTAGAACAAGTCTAACAAAAACTACTGGCAAAATGGAATTTTAATCAATCGAAAGAGCTAACTTAAAACATCGTGCAAACATTTGCAATAACATATTTTGATAAGATTGTTATATTAAAACACCATAAAATAAATCTGGAATGATATCAGCACAAGTTACAGCCTACATAGAATAGTTTAACCCTCTTAAAAATGCAGTATTTTTAGGGAAACTGGAATACAAAAGTCACGCTGAAAATTGTTATCATCGTCTTCAATCCCAGCACATGCATCATGTGCCCATTTGTGGCACACTGACCTTTGCATCATCTCTGGAAAATAACAGCTCAGTGCACTGTATTTTTATTTAATGATACTTGCACTACAATATAGAATTAATTTTATTGTCTGCAATTAGAATCTAGCACACATCACAAAGCTGTTCAGGTTACAATGAAGGCATTCTTGTGGCAGGCTGAAACTTTTACCCGCCTGCCAGCACGATCACGAGAATAAATTCTACCTTACGAAACATCAATTAATACTTTCTCAAATTATCAACAATTAAATATCTGTTAGTTAAATACAAAAATTAATTTACCATGTACAACATGTAGATGTACTAAGTACTTTCTAAGACAGACTGCAGATTAAAAGAGTGGGATGGATCTCACATTTTTTCTGAAATAGTTGTTTAAGCGAATACACGTATCTCGGTGAATAAATGTTCTGTAAATATGACTTACTGTCAGGAAAAAAAAAAAAAAAAAAAAAAAAAAAAAATCTGTGCGTGTATTTTTTTTACTTTTGTCATATTAAGTGTTTTCTTGGAGAAAACAAATAATGAAAATGGTCAAATATCACATTTTTAAAACTTGCCTATGCAGTTTTCTTAAGTGGCAAGAGAAAAGTACGAAGATACGGGCGTAGTTTAATCTGCAAGCTTTCATCGCATGTAATAAAACACCACAGTTACAGATCTAATTTGCACAATACAATGTTACTGCAGAAATGCTGCACGCCTTGCGTGTAGGAGCGATGAGGCACTAGGCGTGCTAGTTAGTGTCGCACGTGTCGCTCCCTCGTTTCTTGAACTTGTGGATTCCCCCGGCGGTCCATCCTACTCTTAATTACAGGGAGATATCAGCAATCTGAAAGTAACAGTCTTTTGGAATCAACAGGAACTAGTACCCTTACAAAAGATTCCCGACAAATAAATCTGGAATAATATCTTGTTCTCCAAGGCCACCCTTCCCTCACTAATGGTCGTGGGTGTAGAAAACAAACGGATTGTATAAGACTAACACTGCAAAAATGTGCTTTCTACGCCCTTGACCAATAACATAGAAAAAACACCGGAAAGTACAGTTAACACGTGAACTTCGCAGCCAGAAGTCCTCGTGTGGAACTGCACGCATGTTGCTTGCTTATGTGAACTTAGTCTTGCTACACAAGGTCACCACAACTCATATTTCTTACATGGCATGGTCACATATCGTCCTTGATCAGTTTCCAGCCTTGCATATTGTCGTGCATTGATTAACCAGTCCACAGACGACATTCCTAACTGTCTGTTTCCGACTTCCGACTATCACCTTCGAGACATATAGACCAAAAGCAAGTATAAAACCCGTACTTTCAAGGTTTTGGAAGTGCAGCACTGTGAGTGACGCAGGTTTATGTTAACCGCTCTTGGCAACAGTGTGCGAGATAACGTACTGCATTTTCATGTGCTGGTTCCAGGGCTACAGTTTTATGGTCCCTGTTTCAATTTATTAGTGAATTTTTAAAGAAGTTTGCAGAAAAGAATTTAAGCCATCAGGTGGATACGCAGTAAGAAATTTTGCATCTTTACACAATATTTTTGTGGAAACTAGTTAACAAAACTATCCACAAGACAGTAGCTGACTCCCAAGTTACGTGAAATCCAATAAGTCACGAGTATTTCGCGAATTCATTCGGGGACAAGGTACACTCACAACACTTGATTTTTTCTCCTACTGTTATGATTGGATGACAGTTCTTTTTTAGACATGCCCCATTTAACTGTAAGACAATAATAATCTCTAGGCAGTATTGTGAGTAAATATTTAATAGTCCTGTACAGAGGCCTCAATTGATCATAGCAACTAATAAGCAAACGATAATATCTCTAGTATATAGAGGACTGTCCATACGAGCTTGCTGCTAACTCAATCTGCGAAATACTCGGGGTTCCGCCAATAGGAATTTTAATGTTTTTTGAGGCCTCTCCAAGCACAGATATACACTCTATGAAATTATTCATAATATTACTATATAAATGTATACGAATAGTGAGAACGGACGAATGGTGGTAAACTATTTTCCCATGCATCCAGGATATCATTCTATATTTGCTCACGAAACAGTCAAGTGCGTAGGTAAGTCCCAAACATTATATAGTAACGACGCTCAACATTCCTATATTTGCAGTGTGGCATGTGGAATTATTTCCATACAATGTGTAAATTAAAAACTTATATTGTAGTTTTGACAGTTTACCAGAAAATATTTTACAATGCATGTAAGATATGAAAGTAGAGGACGTCTCACAACGTGTATGACAAACTACACCAGCATGCTCTAAAAATTATTTGCAACAAAACAAGTTTATTTACTGGATAATCCTGAACTCCAGTACAAACTTTATGAGGCTATTCGTTATGGAAATAGGGGTAGATATCGTTATATGACCTATAACCTATAGTCTGTTCACGGTTACCTCCTGCTTTTTTGAAGCCCTGATACATTTATACTTTCAGGATTTTCCTCCGCCTCGTGTGAACCAAGTTTAAGTGAAATTAGAAAATTACACCCCAGGCACAATGTTCAGTAATTGTGCGACCTCAATTTAATAATATTTTGCATTAGAAACATTTCTTACTAGGAATTGCCAATGCACTTTTTTCTCTCTAATTATAATTGTAAATGAAATTTTAAAATTTATAGATAAAATATTAATAAAAGTTCAATTTAACCAAAAATAGTATATTTTTATGTTAACATATATGTAAAATACTTGTGAAGGATAGAATATTTTGGAAACAACCAAACACATGATTTTCCATATTTTGATTCAAAAAGTGTGAAGAAACCGCAAATAGACTATAGCCTGATTAATAAGGGATGCACATACTTAAAAACTGGTATTTTAAAGTATTGAATTGCAATATGTCAGAAACTACATGAGCTGAAACAACGAAAACTTCATGAATAGCATTAGCCTTGTTAGATGTTGTGTCATTGGAGAACATTTGATGAGCGATAACATTGTCCGTCATTAGGAAATTAGAGGATGTCATGTTATTAACTAACGTAATGGTTAGCAGTGAGTATTTATCGATTGTTATCAACCGCGAAATGTTAACAAACTTTCTGTATAACCAAATTTCATCTCCCAATTGAGGTTTTATATTCTTACAAACATACGTTACAGGATTAGAATAATGACTTATAACAGTCGTTCGTGTGATTTATGACAGCCTCATGTATAGGCACAGTCTTTCAATATATAATCTCCCGAGGATACAAAACCGACAAACCTGTAAATGAGGGATCAGGCATTTTATGATGTTTACGAAAGAAACAAAACTCCACTACCAGCTTTACCAGTCATACCTTGAAGCCGAAACCGAAACAAGGGATATAGCACAATATAACATTCTTCAACACTTACAGCTTTACGACAAAACGGATTGTCGTCCTTAGCTGCATCATAATTAGCACTCTCTAACTAGCATAATTAGCACTAGCCAAATAAGGCTAATACTATTCACGAATTGTTTCATACCATGTATTGTCTTAACACTTTGAAAATAACTACTCTTCAACTTCTAATTTTCAAGGGTGTGCCTCTCCCCATTAATGATCATGTTAAATCATAGTTTTAAGTAGGTTTTCTGATCAATGCTCCATTATGAAACATCTCACACTGTTTGTACCTGAGTTCAAGATCAGCCTGTCCTGGTCTATGCTGCTTGTTGAAGGCACTGAAAAAACACATGTAATGTAAATGTCAAATAATAACACTTATTATTATAAATATATATTCTTAATTCTATTTACGTTAAATCAGTATTATACTTGTTAAAAATATTCTCTCCCTGCTGTAAGAATATTATCGCATGTTGCAACATGGCGTACTCAAACTACTTTCCTATCATATTTTACAATAAAGGCTGTTCACGATGAAATGAGTACTTTTCAAATTAACCTAAGAAAAAGTCACTGCTACTAACATCGTATATTTTACCAGGCACACTAAGTGACATGTATGTTAGTTAAATTTCAGTTCGTTGCCGTACCACTCTCTTGGCTGCGTAAAAAGTGTCTCAAACAATCACTACTCCAAAATTACGTTAGGTTCTCGGGATAAAAGAAAAACACAATTTGTATCCTCAAACCCATGACATGGTAAAAATCAATTGTTTTGAATTTTTTTGGGACATGTACCTTAAATCCTATTGTTTGAATTCTAAAATACTCTTTGAAACAGTTATTTTTTGGTAACTACGTCATCCACAATCTCAAAACACAAAAATAATATAGCCAGGACGAGGCGGGGTTATGTTTAATTGATGGATCATTAAATTAATTGTACTCTAATGATAATATTATATAAGGTATAAAGTATCCACATCTATGAACTGACTTTTTTTTAAATTGAGAATAATACTAATAGTCTAATACTTTTGACTTATTTTTAGCAATGAAAGATTTCATAAACCTATAGTGCCAATGGCCTACTTCTGTAGCCCATGACAGGAGCGGTTCGTTTGCATGTTCACCTGTACCGGCAAGTTATGGAGTTAAACTGGCGTGGCTGTGAAAATTGACCAACATAAGTGCGTGATACGTGAAGTTATTTTTTCTTTCTATTTAGTTTATAGTTTACTCAACAAAATTAACAGTTCAGACGATGTTCCGTCAAGTTCTGCAGAAGTGACTGATTGTAAGTGCGTTTTAGAAAAAATTTTACCATACAAAATTAAAAAAGATATAATGAGCAGTGGGAAACCATCTCCTCATCTCAACATACATACAAAAACAAAACTGTGTGTGTGACATTTTAATGCTAGTTTTTACGGGACAGCTTGGCTTACTGGGTGCAAGAAATTTCAGAAGTTATACTGTTGGCCATGTTTATTATTTTCCTCTGAAAAAAGTGTTTGAACGCAATGCAGGTTTAGTGATTAGAACAACTTTCATAAATCGGTTAAAAGGCATGAACTCAGTAAAGCATTTACTGTCGTGCATATCACTGAAACAGTTTGGTAAAATGAGAATTGAGTTCTGTTTAAGTGACCAGTACTCAGAAACACAACGAAAATGTCAAAAAGAATAGACATATTTTGGGTTGTTTAATTGATGTTACCTGTTTATTAGCCAAGCAGGAACAAGTTTTTAGGGGATATGATGAGTCTTAAAATTCTTTAAATAAAGGAAATTTTCTTCAACTTGTTTATGTGTTTAGAGAAATGGACAGTAATTTGAAAAGCCATTTAGAAAACTCCACAGTTTTTCTGGTCTGTCAATTGACATACAAAATGATTTGATTCAATCTGTTTGCGATGTAGTGTTACAAAGTATCAAGATGAAAATCGAGAAAACCTTGTTGTAGGAATAATATTGGATGAAACAACAGATGTGAGTAAAAAATCTCAGTTAACTACTCTTTTGCGATACGTTAATTCAGAAGGGGCAGTTGAAGAACGTTTTCTTGGCTTTAGTGATGTTAGTTGTGATCGGTCTGATAGGGCCTTATCAGAACACGTGTTTTGTGTTTTAAGTGATTTCAAATGTTTTCACAAATTAGTAGCACAAACATATGATGATGCTGCAGTCATGGCAGGTGAAGTAAATTGACTTCAGTCACTTGTAAGAGTGAAATGCAGTGAGGCCATTTTTGTACATTGTTATGCACATAGACTAAATTTGGTTTTGTCAGATTCAGTCAGCCACATCAGCCAGTGCCGAAGGTTTTTCATGACACTTGCAGATTTGGAACATTCTTCTCTAAGTCAACACAGAGAACATATGCTTTAGATCAAGAAGTTAAGAAGCGTATTCCTAGTGCATCTACCACTCGGAATTTCAACAGTGAGCCGGCTCGTTGAAACAGTCAGTGAATACAAAGCTGAAATAGAAAACATGTTGGAATAAATGATTGAAAATGCTGACAAATGGGATAGATAAATTCTGCTAAGTGCTCACGGGATATTACTTAGCTAATGAGATTTTGATTTCATTTTCCTACACTATTTTCGCGATGACAAATATACTTTTTCAAGTTTTGCAAACGAAAACGTTTGACATTAATTTTTGCATCTTGAAAATAAATGAGTTCAAGGACTATCTCAAAAAAACAAAGAGATAATTTTGATTCAATCTGGCAAAAAGTTAGTGAGCATACAAGTGTAGCAGAGGCACACCAAAACAAAAGATTGTGAATGTCATATTGATGGGGAAGATAGAAAGGCATCGTACAGAAGGTTGTACGTTGAAATTATTGACGTAATAATATCAAATTTAATGTCCAGATTTTGTGCAATCGAAAAACTCAGATGTTTAAAACTGTTGGACCCTACAAAATTCGAAACATTTAAGAATGTTTTTCCTGAAGATCGCGTTAGTTGTCTGAAAGAAATTTATGGCCACCATTTCGATTTTCCCAGGTTGCAAAGTGAATTAACAGTTGTTTACGAAACTAATCAGTTTGCTGTTAAGAGCTTTGCAGAACTCCATCATTTTCTAAAGTCAGCTGATCTCGACGAGGTTTTTCCCCAAGTTGATACACTATCTAGTCTTATTTTCACCATTCCAGTTATGAGTGCATCAGCAGAACTATCCTTCTCCACCTTGAAACGCATTAAAACTTATTTGCGAAACTCACAAGGCGAAGGACAACTGTCTTCTCTGGCCATACTCAGTGTCGAAAAACAACTTCTTAATAAGCTGCGACCACAGGATAGATTTCATGATGACGTGATTGAAGTATTTGCTCAAAAAAACAGACAAATTGATCTGAAGTATAAATAAATAAGTAATCTGCAAATAACGACATGTTCATTAACGGACTCGTTCAGTAAGTAATCTTATATTTTATTTTTTGTGTTAATTTGTTTGTGCATCTAATTGACTGGGAAACAGGATGTTCGAAAACATGTATTATATAGGCCTATGTGGTTTTAATTTTAAATCAACGCACATTTGTAAATTTATGACATCGTCAGCATGTGTGCTTTACATGGGTTAGGCAGTATCGCAGATAAGATGTGAATGTTTTTAATGTTAGCCAGTTATTTGGTTTCGTGCTGTTCGCTAGCTTTTCCAAGACAAAACTGTTTAACTCTATATTGATTTTGGTTTTAAAATTTTATTGGGACTTTATTAAGTGTTGTTTTATTATTAATTTAAATGACAATACACCAACTTACTTGGTGTTGAATATCGGCCGCATATAATGTTCGCAAGTAAAGACTGTTGACGATAAAGTGAGCACTCTTGAATCAACCTTAGAAAAAAGTCACTGCCAATACCTCCATATATTTCAATGGATGTAAAGTAGTTCCATGTCATAACGTTGAACAAA
This sequence comes from Dryococelus australis, assembly GCA_029891345.1. Lineage (NCBI taxonomy): Eukaryota > Metazoa > Arthropoda > Insecta > Phasmatodea > Phasmatidae > Dryococelus > Dryococelus australis. Next base: position 197,233,327 of record CM056995.1, on the reverse strand, counting down.
AGTATAGGTAACCATTTGTGATAACTTAAATTATTTCTTCTGCTTCCTGTTTTTTTTAATGAATCGGAGTATAAAATTGACCAGATTTGTAACATATTTACTTTTCCAATGATTCCACAGTTTCACCTGACCGACGCATGAATAAAGTGATGAGGCCCATTACAACGTTAATTTTACATAAGGCGGAAACATACATAAAGTGTATACAAGTAGATTTCAAGCAGGGCTTTCAAAAGTGCTCATTTAACCGTGGACAGCCTATAGTATACTGACTTATGGAGAAAATCATTAAATTAACAAATTAAATTTGTCGATATTTAAATAATTGTTGTTACTTTCAGAATCTTCACAAAATGTACCTTTTCTGTTTTTCACAAGTAGTTTCCCCTTCTTAAAATATCATGCCTAGCCACTGCTGAGGGGAAGCTGCAGCACACCGATGTCACCGAGCACGCCTTCATCACGATGCACGAGATTCCAGTGTACTCCAAGCCACGAGATCCAGGTATGTGAAATGCTTAACGACAATGTGATTGAACCTACACAGAGTCTCTACAACTCAGGCCTATAAAGGATGGTGAATGGAGGTTTTGCGTTGATTTTTGTCCGCTTAACAAAATTACTGTAAACGTGCCACCTCCCGTAATCAATATGAAGGACACTTTGTCAACACTAGGGCCAGCTATTGTTTTCATCTCATTAGAGTCGAAATCCGGATATTGGCAAGTGCCTATCCGCCCCCAAGACAGAAAAAAAAACAGCTTTCACCATGCCAGACAGGCGTACATTCCAGTTTGTTGCCATGCCATTCAGCTTAAAGTGTGCCCCTGCAACATTTCAGAATTTTATGGTTACTGTACTAGATGGATACATAGAAGACTTTGCGATGGCGTATTTAGATGATTTACTTGTGTGGTCAAACAGCTGGGAAGAACATCTGCACCACCTGAGCCTTGTGTTGAACGGCTCAAACGCAACAAGCTTACGTGTAAAGTGACTAACGTAAGTTGGGTATGATTAAGATTGAATATTTGGGACACTATGTAACAGGGAACGGACACAAACCAGAACAACACGTACAGGAAATTCAAAACAAACACACACCCAGGTCACGAAAAAAGTCAGAAATTTTTTTGGTTTAATAAACTGGCTAAGGGAGTTCATCCCAAATCTTTTGGTGATAACCGCACCATTGACTGCATTGCTATGCGAAAAACATAAATTTGTATGGACACCTCACATCGACCAGGCATTTAAAGAGATCAAAGTGGCTTTAAAAAATTGTAACCCACTAGCCAGGACTTCCATTATAAAGTGATGAAACCAAAATATGATGATAAATTTGAATTATACTATTTCTTAGAAAATTTAAAGGTGGGAGCAATTCTCTCCTCCCTTAAAGGATTCCTAAAATATAAAACTTTTCTTTCAGAAGTAGGTGATATGAATAATTTTTATATAGCACTAAGTGTCAGTGATTCACTGGCACCGAATTCGCCATATGATTTTTAATATTTTTCTTACTCATCGCACCTCTCATTAATAAAATTATGAAGATTTGACTATAGGCCATTCATGGTAAAGTGAGCACTTTTTGAAGCTGTTTCATCACACAATAACAAATAAATAAATTTCATTGTGGCCTCGGACTTTTGGTTTTGGGTATGGCGAATGTATACACTGTGTTTATTACTCACATGGCAGTGTTTACATTAACAAGTGATGGAAGGATATAAATTAGTTGAAAGAAAAACGTAACTAGGGCTTTAAAAGTGCTCCCCTTACAGTGAATGGCCTATAGCAGTGTTTCACCACTAGTGGAGAAAAAAAAAATTATAAATTTTGATATCCATAAGGCAAAGTATCAATTTTATTTTCTAGTATAATTCTCTTGTTATCACAAGGACTCGATGCTATTTTATTAACTTCGATCGTAAATATTTTGTGTTTCTCACTTCTTATCAAATTCATTGTCCTATATTGAATTTTCTCATCAAAGACACATTTATTATAATCCTAAAATTAATTCTACTATTGACTACACATTTTTTCACACCTTTACATTTTTTTTTCTTTATCGCCAACTCTATATGCATACATTTTTGCTCTTAAACCGACAAATTCTTTCATTATTTCCCGTCACACTCATCTTTTATTTTGCCTAAAACTTTTTTATTTATTTGAGGCATATCATAAATATTGCCCTTTGCATAATCACTTACATCAAATTTATCTAACATTGTCTCAATGTCTTCATAAAAATTGTCTGTTTTAATTTTAGACTAATATTTTACTAGAGGTTGGCATAAAAATATTGATGTATTTTATCTTGCACAGACATATTCGAAATTTCTCAAACAATTGATAAGAGATAATACGAATTTTCTGTGTATAAATCATATTTGAGACATGTATATTGCGATTTTGTTGGAGATATGCCTTAGAAAAATTTAAGAGATTTGTGCTAAGTGTTGGGACAAATATTTTTTTTTTTACAATAGATATGAAAAATAAATAATGGAAAGTACAGAAATAAAATTAAAGATTTTATATTTGAAAACTTTTTGTATATAAATGAAGAATTATATAATCATTCTCGCTATTAAAAAATATAATTTTTACACAATCCAAAAAGAGAATCAGACAAAATGTGTTATACATTCTATAAATAAATATGGATATCTAGGTGATGCAAATTCGATTTTTAAAAATTGACGTGGAAAAGTTTGAAGTTTCTTTAAGAGTGTTTCAAGAATATCACAACCTCTCTTCATTTGGTGGTAAACACAATGAAGAAACACTTAATTGAATCAAAATGCCAATATGTGGTGTTAAGGATGAGATAATTGTGGACTTTTCATCAACAGCAAAATTGACTTAAAAATCATTAAAATGGAATTTGGCATATGCAGATGACTAAATTTCTAATTTAGCAAAAGAAGCTTTTAACATTTGGCAAAAACACATAAATTTTAAATTTGTTTATGATACGAATTCTTCAGATATACTTATATCATATAGACAAGGCCCACGTAATAATCACAGGTTGCGCGGAGTTGGTACTTATACATTATACCCATCTGGTAGTACTCTGGCTCATGCATATTTTCCAAATAAACAAAATAGCCTCGTTGTAATTCACATCAATAAGCAGGAATATTGGTATAATGATGGTAAAAACACTCCTGAAAATGAAATTAAGTTGCTACCAATTTTGATCCACAAAATTGGCCATGCATTAACTCTTCAATGTACAAATTATAAAAATGCAATCATGTACCGAATTCTCAATAATGATTTGGTTGATTTGCAACCAGACAATATTCAAAATATTCAAAACTTTTATGGGCCACCAATACAAAATAATTTTAATGAAAATAATCCAATTGATTTAAGCAAAGATGAATATATAAAAACATTTTAAATTTTTGATGGTGAACTTTTTATTTTTTACAGTAAAAATGTTTGGACAAAACTGTTTGGGGACAAGGAAATAATAAATAAGCCATTTTCGATAAGGAATTGGTTTTGTTTTCTACCAACCAATTTCAATATTTTTTAAAAATATTCCAAAGACCATCAGGTGAGCTAGTCCTGTTTGCTGATGAAAAAAATTTATATGGTTGATTATCCTAGCTATAATGTTATTGGAGGTTATCCAAAACATTTGCTTAGTTTGGATTAAGATATGAATATAAAATAAATACTGTTATTAATTCATATTCGGAGAAAAGTTTTATATTTTATGAAGAGTTGTATTATGAAGAAATAGATTAACATAATTTCCAGATAAAAGAAAGCATGGTCTAATTAGTGAGAAATTTCCTAATTTACCAAATATGATAAGATATACAAATGGTTTACTGTATTTTTTTTAGTAATGAAACTTTCATGGAATGTAATGAATTTACAAAATATTGACAAGAGTTGGCAACAATAGAATTTCACTGATTGGAATAAAGTGCGAATCCTATAATTAAATTATAAATAAAATGAAATATATTGTCAATGATTTAGAAATGTTAACCCCTTGATAGCTCTCTCTCTCTCTCTCTCTCTCTCTCTCTCTATATATATATATATATATATATATATATATATATATATATATATATATATATATATTCCAAAAATAGGAATATTTAAAAAATATTCCTATTGTTGCATCTATGCCATCAGAATATTCAGATATTTTTTCTTTTTTTTATTAAAAACATAAACGATCAGCTTTGTTGGCATATCAAAAGGCTTGCTGTAATCTATTTTCGTAGTTCCCTGAATAACTGTCATATCGTTTTTGGATCAATTAACATTAACAACAAAAACTATTTTTAAACAGTAAAATCCATAAAAAAGGAAAGAAACTTTTATTATTATCTTCCTTAACAATTGTTAAAATAATCCATAACTGATTGAAATAAATTATTTAACTTAACATCTGTTTCTTGATCAATAGCAACTTGCTTTTTTCAACTTGCAAATAAACATGTATATCACAATAATTCATAACTGATCAGCTTAAATTTTGCAATTATCTGTTTTGTTAATCAAAATATTTTTTATTGACAGGATCTTTACCATCCACAGGATCAGCAATATTATTAATTCTTCGATTTTGAACAGAAATATAGTGTGTTGTATAAACAAAATCATACTAATCTGATCTCGTAAAGCAGAAACAATTATATTTTATTTTGATTAAACATATGGTTTTAAATCAGAAACACTCGTATTGTATTTTGATTCGATGTCGTTTGTTAAAGCATAGTCAGCAACACTAGTTTATATTTGAAATCGACATCGTTTGGTAATGCATAGTCAGAAATAATAGTTTTTATTTTCAAATCTACATCCTTTTTTTTAGTGCATAGTCAGAAACAATAGTTTTATATTTTGAATCTACATCCTTTTTTTTTAGTGCATAGTCAGAAACAATAGTGAATCAACATCCTTTTCACTGCATTATCTGCCGTATATTATATATATTTTAAGGTATATATATGTATATATATGTGCATATATATGTATATATATGTGTATATGTATAGATATGTATATGTGTATGTATATATGTATATGTATATAAATGTATGTATATATGTATATATGTGTATGTATATATGTGTATGTATATATGTATGTATATGTATGTATATATGTTTATGTATATAAATGTATGTATATATGTGTATATATATATATATATATATATATATATATATATATATATATATATATATATATATATATATATATATATATATATATATATGTGTGTATATATACACATTTATATATAAATATATACATATATATATAAATGCATATACATATATATATGTATATGCATTTATATATATGTATATATTTATATATAAATGTGTATATATATACACATATATATGTGTGTATATATGCATGTATAGATATGTGTGTATATGCATGTATGTATATCTATGCCTTCTTGCAATTTTTTTTTTTGCAATTTGTTCATTTGTTAAAAATTTGTCTATACCCAAATTTTTCAATGCCTCATAAGGAACATAGAAAGTTATATTTGTTATCTTCATTTATATAAGTAAAATATATATGTCTTCAATAAAACATTTTAATTCCCCAACCTAATTTTCTTTTTGGTAACATTATTTAGGTAACAGCAGCAAAAGCAATTTTTTCTCCAATCGGAGTATCTTTATTTAACATGATTTCTTTTGCTTATTTTTGTAAAATTTTATCATCTTCATGCCTGGATTCTAAATCTTTATTATCTCTATAAGCAATATCGTGAAATTTGCAAGCTTCATCTAATTCATTTATTCCTGAGTCTCCTCTTTCTAATCTTTCATTTAATTTTGTAAATTGCCCACAATAATTTTAACCTGGCAAATGCAATTCGGGTTAAATGAAAATTGTTTAATGCCCAGTTTAGCACACATTTTCCATGGTGTTCAGAATTCCAAAATGAGTGCGGCATAATATTTAAAACTCGTATTAGATATGGTATTCCTTCCTGGTTATTCACAACAAAATCATACAATATATTGTTTAGCATATTCATAATGTTTACTTTTTCATTGTAATTGTTTTTATTCCCAGCACTTTCTTCACCGTGAATAACTAATAATCTGTCAATTAATTTTCTAACATTGTCCATCCAAATATATTCTCTCAGCAAATTATATTTTTTTATACCTTCACCAGATCTAGGAGTTTTTCCGAAATAATTCTTTCTGGTGTATTTGGAGCTGATTTTGACCGTTCTTTTATATGCTGTGCATAAATTCGATCATAAAATGGTTTAATAATGTTCTCGTACTTCCAACTTTGATTCGCATTTATTTGATTGATAGGTATATGTTTTTGGAATGCAACATTTGTGCCTATAACAATAAATTTGTAATTTTTATTGTCCTCATTAGTAAATTTATTTTTACATGTGTTTTCATCTACGAGATCATCTTTTTATTTTGTTAACAAATTAGAATTTTGTATAGTCTTTATCATCAACATATAGTTTATAATTATTTATCATTACTTCTGTATCTGCAATGTATAAATTACAATTATTTGCTCGTAAACCACATAGTGTTTTAAAAGCAATTTTTTCAGAAATTCTTTTTCCCAAATTTATAGTAGAAACATCTTCTATAGGCGAAACATTTTTCACTGGTACAATTCCCATTTCCTCTTTCAAATCAGGAGATTATTGTTCTGCAAATAATTCTTTTTAAAATGATGTTTCTTCTTGTGTTATAATCTAAATTTTTTGCAGCAAAATTTACTAGTGCTGTTATTAAATTTTTATTTTCTTCATTTACTTGTTCTACTTTTTTTTGCCAATATTTTGTAATTCACGAATTAATGGTAGATCTTTTTTCTTGTTTTTTTTTTTTTTTTTTTCATATTTTACCTCATAGTTCTTTTTATAATTTCTATACTTCTCGATGAGCAATTTCATTCGATGAACTCCCTCTGAATCCTTCATATATATATATATATAAAGTAAAAATGAGCCAGAAATCTAAATAGCTATTGCCGTGAATTTAGTTGGCACAAAAACGTGCAAGCCCCCGGAGCGCAATGCGGCCACAGCCTAGTCCTGGTATGGTTCAGACACTACTAAAGTGCCAGATTGACACCCAAACCTGCATGGGGTGGAGGTTAGCACGCCCAGCCGGGACTATTTTCTTGCACTGTTGCTACTTTAATACAAAATGCACTATAAGTCTCTCCTTTGATGCATGCAAACAAAACAATAAACTCCTTCATTAATGGCAACTTAATTATAGCAAAATTAGGGCTCATGAGTGATGTGAAGGTGATACATGTGAAAATGAAAAATAATTAATGGGAACACAACAACTCTTTCCATTCTTAAAACTATCATTCAGCAGTTTCCTAGGGCACCCCTGGTGTCCACGTGTCCCCACGTGACATTACCTCTGCTTTCAAGCACTTCTTAGGAAATACTTATTCTCTGGCACTATTTCTGATATTAATGCGCATGGGCGCACATGGCTGCTTGGAGACCCTTGCCCTTGTTGCACTGCCTTGCTATGCACAGGCACATGCATGCTCAAGTGTTTGATTCGTGACAGTCGTACACTGTAATCACGTCGCACTAAATCACATGCACTCAAGTAGAAAGCGAACATATGCTCTGCTGACTGGTGCGTGGCTGGGTAATAGGTCTTGGGAGGCGAGGGATGCGAGCACATATCAGATTCAAGCCCCTTCTCTTGTCTTGGATCATGTTATTTCGGATTATATGTTTAAATTTGTTTTTAATTACATAGATGATATTATTGCTTACAGTGAAGACTGTCTCATATAGATCATTTGCATTTGGTTTTTAAAAAATGCGAGATGTTGGACTTACAGTGAATCCTGAAAAGGTGACCCTGGGGTCCAATCGGGTAAAATTTCTTAGTTACCTGCTCTGCCAAGGACAACTCCAAATAGAACCTTACCGTGTGGATCCCATTTTAGGTTTCCCACATCCAAGAACACTAAAATGTTGTGGAGCCCTCTATGCCCTGAGGATGCGAAAAGGCGGCTATCCAAAGCCCTAAGTTGCCCTGAAGTGAGTGGTGCAGAGAAATATCAAAGAGGCACCGAAGCAAAGCTAACTATAGCAATTAACTAGAACTGTGATTGGAGAATATTCATACTGATGGTACATTTCACTTCCCATTTTTGTACTGTGGTCTTATTTCATCTTTTAAAATGTATATAGTATATTTATTCGCCTGATAAGGGGTCGGTGCGATAAGGTATTGCATGTTCTTTCATGCTTTGTGTCTTTTTCTTATCGTGTTATCTATGGTATTTATTTTGTAAAGGTTGTAACTTGTTCGTGAAGTTTATAAAGGTTGTTACTTGTTCGTGTATTTCATTTCGCTCCGTTTCATTAGAGAAGACACATCAATAATGGTTCCTGGGCAGAATCGTGTGTCTAGGTATTATCAAGAAGGTATACCGAAATATTTTGTCTTTTACTAAGGCTGTCAATAAGAACGATAGGTCTTGAACTGTTAAGGTTGTTGATATAGAAGAGACTTATATTTTGTTGTCATTTTTGTACCGTTTTGGTCTGTAAGGAACAACCGCGAAAGCAGGTAGTGCTTAGTTGGAAATGTGTTTCTTCAGGAAGTCGCATACTCAAGAGGATCCTGCGCCTAAGAAATTGGTGACATTGACCCTCGTGATATAATATGTTGGAAGACTTTCCCAGTTCATGAAGGGAAGGCCAATAATACTGCTGTCATTAGTGTATTTGGTAATGCTTGTAATGGTAATGTTTTCGCGTAATAAGATGAAGTTTGAAATTGATGATCAGATTTGGTTGTATCGCAAGCTGGTTGTTACGACTGGTGACATGCATATCCATGATCACGCTGAATTGTATTTTAATACATAATAAATCTTTTTTGACGTAATAATCGGTTTATTTTTTGTTATTGCTTCTGTTCCTTTTTTGTTAATTGGTACATAGATAACATTTATCCCTAGTGGGATGTTGATGGTATTGTTAGATATATATCGTTTGTATCATAAAGGAGCCGGACTAATTTAACTGCCAATTCGTCTGCACCAAACGAACCAGAAAAATTAATTTGCACCATTAAATACACACATACGTGACTGACAGTTGACAGTGAAATTACAGTTCATGAAGGGAAATCATTAGGACGAATACACCCTTGTGGTGTATGCTGGAGTAATTGTGATGACATTGCTGTTTGTTTGACTGAATTCGGTTTAAGAAGTTCAAATTTTATGGGTGATTTTGTTTTCAAGGTGATGGACTTAGAATATATCTGCCAAGCGTCAACGAGGGCATAACCCAATTGTTATGCCAGTTAACCACATCAGTAGACCAACCGCAAAAACTAATAACACACCTCAATAAACCAGGATTGCCTTTACGTTTTTGGTACTCATTGAAACAATCACGTATATACGCTCGATAATGAAAATTTGGAACTATGAAAGGATCCAAAACATAACAACTAGCCTTACTTAACCAATCAAATAACTGAACATTACAATGCAAATCTTTAACACTTACATTTGTAATAGGAGAACAGTTTTCCTTCGTAATATACTTCAAACAAGAACGCTTATTACGAACCCTCTGAATATCAACAGCGGCAAAATGAGAGCGCAAAATATCAGCAACCTCACGCAAAGGCAGACGTTCGACAAGTGATAAGAACACGTGAAAGTGAGGCTACCCGTCCAAGTGACGCTTCTCAGCGACACACCAGAACAAACACGCAAACAGAGATAACAGAGTAACATAGACATATAGGCTATTCACAGTGAGGTAAGCACTTTTGAAAGCCCTCTCATTGAGAATAATAGTCAATACATGTGTTTTATTTTAGCAGTAAACGTTAACTTCTGAGTGCGATGGAATATACACACACTGTTTATTACTAACATGGCAATATTTATTTAGAAAGCTGGTTAAAGGATAAGAGATGGCTGAAAGAAAAAAGTGACTAGGGCCTCAAAAGTGCTCACTTTACTGTGAATAGCCTATACTGTTTCGTAAAGTCAACATGCGGCAGAGTGATAAAAAAAGTTCCAAGGATGTCTGTTCGCCGCACCCCTCATATCATTCCCGCCTTCCGGCGGAGTCTTAACAGACACTTTCATTGATAACCAATGTACACAAACTTTGAATGCGTCAACTCTAAGGTAATATCAGTAAGTTGACGCTTGTGTGTTGTACCTTCCACAGTAAATACATGTAAGGAATACAGTTCTGATTTGTGTAATAAATTAGCTGGTAGTATGGCTAATTTCTTTGAGTAGCTAATTGTAGAACTATGGGTATGGATGCATCTTTTGGTTATGGTGTTGATATGTCTTGATCAGATTTGAGTGGTCATAAGGATTATTATGATTTGTTGGAAGTAGATATTCGTGTTTGTGTCTATTTTGTATTTGACTTTACAGATGTGAAATAAATGGAGCATCAGCATCATAACAATGCTTGGACAGACTTTTTATTCAACATAGGTGGGTACTGGAAGATTCCTTACCATTTGCGACTTACTATGTGGTGTTCTTTTTGATAAATGCCGATCATGTGTTAGTTGCTGCGTTCTTCTATGGTAACGGTTATAATTTTGATTTATGTCACTATGTGTTGTTAGTTACCAACCGTTCATATAGAAATTATGTTAATAAGCAGCATTCAGTAGACTGTTTGTTTAATTACTGAAACGATCCTAATTTGGGACATCAAAGACGCTCTTTGCGTACTTATTATAATATTGCTCATAACAGTGTGATGGACTTAATCGATGAGTTGCCAATTAGGCAAGGAGGTATGATAAATAGGGGCCGCCGTGATGTGGTAATAAGACCAGGTTGTTTTGTGCCTTAATAGAAAAATAATAATCACCTTCCCCTGAGCATAATTTTATTACATACAAAGTTATGTATTTCATTATATATATAATGTGTGTTTTTTACCTTTTACAAACAAGAGTATCAAGTGGAGTGTCTACATATTCGTATTTGTCAGGCAGATAACAATATGTCATCATAATATATGAATACGTGACTGACAAACACCATATTGGATTTTATAAGCATATGAATGTATTAGTAAATGTACCAAGTGTTATATATTTTCGGACTTGTATTTTCAAGTCGAATACTAAAGTAAGATTTTTATTTTCATATAATATTTTTTGGACTATCCCAGACTGATATAGACTACATTGAAAAAACACTCTAGGCATAATGTCACCTGTTTTTTCAATAACCTGTATTCCACAAATATATGACACTGTGGTTAACTTTAGAGTACTCTATTATTGAATAAATGAACCTTTGCCTTAATATCTTCTATAACATGTAATATTTCTTTCTTTTTAAAATATGAATTAACAACAGCGAGTGCAGCGACGTGTTGACAACGACCGGTAAGAAATAGTTCACATTAAAAATATTATATTAACCTCGTTTTTAGTATACTATTTGTAAATTAAAAGGTGCCTATCGAAATATTCAAATATTTAAGTACACCGAAGGCAACATATCTCATTTTTACAATTCAAAATAACAGCGGGAAATATCGTGAGTAGGCCGTAATGGTACAGTATTGTTTTATCGAGCGAGAAAGCACTTGAAAAACTGTCGGCTGGCGGAGCTTGTCACACTCTTTCTCTTGCTTCGTCTCTTTCACACTCGGGAAATTTCACTTCGCTAGTCAGCTGTGAAATTATACATGTTTTCAATTGTAGCGTATTCCATACTTATTACAGCAAAATAATGATTTTTTGAATGTAAAATTTACAACTGAAAAGAGATTTTAATGTTTGAATGCGTATTTTAATATATTTAGATATGATGGCGGGGTAGTTTCCTAGTGAAGTTGGCAGACGTGGCTAGGCATGACATGGCGTGTTACTTTTTGTCAAACGAAACGTAAATTTTTCTTACTCCCAAAGATACTTCAAATTAATACATCACGTTTGTAGACGTTGTTTTTTTAAACCTACCTAGGCAAGTTACGATGTTGTGATAAATCTGTGTTTCCACTGCAGTAATAAATATGCTGTGACGTGTGTTTCGTTAATCATTGCGTCTGTGAAATGGCGTGCCTTTGTGCATCGTGGTCGATACGCTGGCCCTGTGGTGCGTGGTTTCAAATATTTGATTAGCACTATTTATACGTTTTAAATGTGAACCGTTTTTATGATGAAGTTAAATAATTTCACCCACGTCTGTTATTTATATAAACGTCATACCTTTGCCCTAAGGGATTTGAAGCACAGTCGTGTAATGTAATTTGCCACAATCCCAGTAGAAAAATACTAAGTTCAGCCCGATAAATTTCAATAAACCTAATTAACAGTAAGTAGCAATACATAGAAATATGAGCGGAATAAAAGTTATCGTAAGCTTAATTTGTGCTTATGTTCACCGCTATCTTTTAAAGTTTGTATGACAAAATGCCTTTTCGCCTGGTTGTTCCTTCCGTTTTAATATTTATTCCAACTGAGGCCGTACTTTTAGAGAAATGACCCAACACACATCAATAACAAAGGGATAATTAGTACAGACCTTTACCTCGCAGTTGTAACAGTGTTAAACACATTTGCGGCAAAATACTTACGTGCATTACATATATTGAGTTACGTCTTGGAAAACAAATATGTTAATGTAAAATAACCGTAAGAACTGTCTTCAATTCAGGCATTTTTAAAACATCATAAAGCTGGCCTTAATAATGTTAGAGGCCTAAACTGTGAATATTCCTACGGAATGGTTTTTGGAATATGACAGAATTCTTTGAAATGCTGTAAACAGTAAACAACACATTTGTCAGGTATAAAAGTAGAAGTCACATTTCAATGTTTATTTTTAAGTGTAGAGGAAGTATACGAACATATGTACACACAATGGAATGTAAACATTGATTTTGAAAGACGCTACATGACAGTCACATGGCAATGTTTGTTTACATTTGGCGGAAGGATACGAAACGGGCCTGTAAGTAGATATTTAGCAGGGCTCCGAGAAAGTAGCTTCCAATGGGGAATGGACTATAGCAATAAGATTTTCTTTTTAAGATATTTTTTTCCATAAAGGCATAATTGCTTAGGTTTTTTGATTGTTAGATACTTAAGATTTTTTTCATATTGTCATCGACATGCAATATAATTTTTTTTTACTGTCTCAGATTTAAGTATTTTATTCATATGTAGGGACTTTGTTACTCACACAGAACTTAGAAAAAAATGTATACTACCTATGTTGAACATGGAATATTTTCTACCCCTATGCTAGGTTTGTAAGTCCCCCCCCACACACACACACACTGTCCCATTAACATAACTTCATTTAATGTAATCGTCTTTAAGAACTTATTTAGTCACTTTGTGTAGAAATGCTGTGACATACAAACCCATCAGTTTGAACTAGTACTCCATCGTCGGCAGTAGGAGAGCAAAGAGGTCCTCGTCACTGTTTATGTTATACATCTCTTCGCTAAGCGAGTTGTAGAGCTCAGTTGTCTGATATCTTGAAATAACCATTGCTAGATTTCAACTCACCACGCCCGCCTTTACCCTATTCATTTTATTCAGGGCTTAGGGGCCAGCTGATTTTGTCAAAGTTTAAAAACAATGACATGAGCAGTGTTAGCAGGTCTGACCTGCACAGCAACTGGAGTTTGTACGTGCTTATACATCGTTTTCACAATCTGAATAAGCCTAAGTCAGCACATAGAAATATTACCATGTCTGCACCAGCGCTGTGTCTAGAAACTGGAGTCTGTTAGTGCTTCCTGGCCGTTTTTACAATTTGCATAATTCTTAGTCAGCACATAGCTATGTTAGCAGGTTTGCACTCGCATGGTGTCTGGTAACTGCAGTTAACTAAAGAGAATAAGTCAGCAGGCTTCACGAGCAAACACTGACTCATCCAGAATTGTGGTGGAGTGGAAAAATGGTGGAGAGGGGAAGTTGATACATAAAATTGGAGGAGAATGCTCGTAGTATTAGTTTAATCACTTTATATCTGTGCAGTTCCGACCTGAAGATGCAGCCGTTTACTCCGGGATACCTGGTATGCCAGAGCAAGTACAAGCCTGCAACGGGTATGGACATTGGGTCAGCATGAATGAAGATGGTTTTTTTCAGCTTGGTTCCAGTACCATGTTGCTTTATTACCTGCCCAGTGTATCACCTCCGACCAGATTCGAAGCTACCTTGCACTACCAGCGAGCTGATAAGTCTAGAAAAAGAAGAATGCCTACGTCAAGTTTGGGGTAGTAGCAAAATTGTATATCAACTCAGAAGAATAGACAGCCACAAGATTACTTGGTGGTTCATGCACTGTGATGGAGAATGTCACAACGACACTTTGAACCATGGCAGAACAACTTGGAAGATTATGTTCACCCCACTAACCTGTAATTTGTATACTGCATTAGTTTCCCTGAGTATGAGTCTTCATCGAGTATCCAACAATCAGCCATGTTTGATCCAGAGAAAGACTACTGGTGTGTGCATCCGGGCTTCCAGAAAGTATAATATTGTGTGGACGATCCCCTGGTAACATGTGTTGAGAAATCTGCAAATTATGTGCATGTTTACTTCTCATGGGATACAACAGCTAGCCAGATTGTATAAAACCCGAAATTGTGAGACTGTTTTAGCAGCGAATGTGAAATTAACCTTTGTAGACCATACCTGCGTAGTTTTCCATGCACACTACAAGAATTTAAAATCAAGTTTTAAGCATAGTGAGAAATACTTTTGATGTTGATCCTCAATGCGAGCATTTACTGTCGAATATGCTCATGAAAAGTTCAAAGCATTACAATCTGTTTAAGGAAGCACCCAAAGTGCCACTCCGATATGCTGAATCGTGTACCAGGGACCTGACAGCGCTGTGCACCACCATGGACCATTCTGGACTGATCTGCAAACAAGTGTGTGTGTGTGTGTGTGTGTGTGCGAACGAATTCTGTCCTATTCATATGTAGAAATTACTTACTGAAGTCAAGTTTTCACCATCAAAACTTCTGACCAAGTAGATGGGACACTCTAAATAATACAGAAGGGTTTGTGCATGAACAACAGGTTATGCACTCCAGCAGCAAGTATGCTAGTAGTGAATGCACCGCAATCGGCAACACAGTCAGCACTGCAGTTAGCTTCGCAGGCACTACAGTTAGCACCACAGGCACCGCAGTTAGCACCAAAGTCACCACAGTTAGTACTGCAGGCACTGCACTTAGCACCAAAATCAGCACTACAGTTAGCACCGCATGCACTACACTTAGCTTCACAGGGAATTCAGTTAGCACAACAGGCACCACAGTTAACACTGCAGTTAGCACCACAGTTAGAATCGCAGGCACCGCAGTTAGCACCTAAGTCACAGAATTTAGCACCGTAGTTAGCTTCGCAGGTACTGCAGTTAGCACCACAATAAGTACTACAGTTAGGACCACAGGCACTGTAGTTAGCACCGAAGGCACCACAGTTAGTACCACAACCAGCACTACAGTTAGCACTGCAGGCATCGTAGTTAGCACCGAAGGCACTGCTGTTAGCACTACAATCAGCACTACAGTTAGCACTGAAGGCACTGTAGTAAGCATCGCAGGCACCGCAGTAAGATTCGCAGACACTGCAGTTAGCACCACTGGCACTACAATTAGCACCACAGGCTTGCCAGTTAACACTGCAGGCACTGCATCAGGGACCACAGTCCGCACTATAGTTAGCACTGCAGTTAGCACCACAGGTACTACAGTTAGGACCGCTGCACTACAGTTAGTACTGCAGGCACAGCAGGCACCACAGTTAGTTTCACAAGCACAGTACTGCAGAAAGCACCGCAGGCTCCGACACTACAGCCACCGCAGGCACGACATTTAGCACTACAGGCACTGCAATCAGCACCGCAGGAACCACAGTTTTTTCGCAGGCACTGCAGTTACCACCACAATCAGCACTACAGTTAGCACCACCGGCAGTCAGTTAGCTCAGTTAGCCCAAAAGACAAAGCAGTTAGCACTGCAAGCACCACATTCAGCACCGCTGGCACTGCAGTTAGAAGCCATAGCAGCACAACAGTTAGCACTGCAGGCACTGAAGTTAGCACCACAGGCACCACAGTTAGCACCATATACACTGCAGTTAGCACTGAAGACACCACAGAAATCACCACAATCGGACTACAGTTAGCACTACAGTCACGACAGTTAGCACCGAAGGCACTACATTTAGAGTCACAACCAGCACTACTGTTAGCACCTCAGGAACCATTCTTAGCACCATAATCAACACTACAGTTAGCGCTGCAGGCACCACAGTTAGCACCTAGGGCAGCACAGTTAGCACCAAAGGCATCACAGTTAGCTCTACAATCAGCACTGTAGTTAGCATTGCAGGCACCACAGTTATTAGTGCAGGCACGGCAGTTAGCACCACAGGCACCACAGTTAGCACCGAAGGCACCACAGTTAGCACTGCAGGCACCACAGTTATCACTGCAGGTACCGCAGACACATCAGGCATGGTATGCACCTTAATAGACTCTGATATGTCGACTTTGTGAGTGTAGGAAAAAAATTTTAAACCAATGCTTGATGCATTAAGTTATTTTTTTGAAAAAATGTAAATAAATGTATATATGTAAGAAAGTAAAGTTTTTAAAATAACCCATGTGCCATAAGTATGTAAAAAACTGGTATATACCCAAAAGTATCATGCAAAAAAAGTTTAACTAGTGAGCAGTATTGAAATTTTTTAAATATTAATATGCAATTTTTAGAGGCTGATAAACACAAGAGTTATTACCGCAACTGTCATATCGGTGGATACCAAACACAAGCTTTGTTACATAACCAGAATGCATCTTTATTCCCGCACGAATGACTGGCCTAAAAAATAATTGCATAAAAAATATTCACCTCATTTCCTTCTGTGGCCATATAGAACTCAGTCGATTTTAAACAACCCGATTAAGGCAAAATACTATAACCCTCCTACTGCATGCACTCGCATAAATTTCATTTAAAACACCACTGAATTAACAAGTCTTTCAGAGAAGCCGATATACATATTACTATGTGAGTATAAATATTTTATTTATTATTTAAATTCTAATTAGTTTTTGTATTTATTCACACACACATTATGTTATTAGATAAAAAAAGCCTCTAGCTCTGAGTTTATTGATAATCGAATTTATCTCTTCACTGACAGACAGATCCCCACATTTCTGAAATTCAATCAAAATATCTGCCAACCAACACCACTCATACTAGAATTCAAGTATACCTCAGCCCACACTGACCTTATCAAAAATCGTAATTCCAACAAGCTTGTCATAGCATCAGACTCCAGCCAAAATATACCAGACATTAATATAAATCACTCTATCAACCAACAAAATCTACCAGGTGAAATACCTCCAACATACTTTACAATTCATATATATTTTCGTTAGACAATTGTAGTGTTCATCTGCGATGTGCATTTATCACAGCAGTCTTGGAGTCCACATTTTCGTTCTCAGCGATGCATAGTTGTTTACAACTTCTGACGATCTGTATGACTTACACTCTTCATAGTACAATGTCTGCACCACTTTTACTTTACTTCATCTCCCCACTGTTTTTTGGAAACACGACGCAGGCTCGCATAATGTTATGGGCGCTTTTACTGAAGATCTTGGCTTAGTAACCACATTGTTTTCGCAGTTTTCGGTGAATATTATATGAAACTATATTTAAGGCAAAACGGAGGTTTTAGCTTTTCTGATATAGGATTGCAACCGATTGCTGACCCAAGTTTTTGAAGCCCTTTTAGCGATGTAATTTGTTTAGTATTCTTGCGCACCTGGTATAAGAATTTAAGTAATATCCACCATTTAAGCATTGTGCAGGAACATGCATTCGAGACCTTAAACGATAGAAATATTAATTCACTTTCGGACTTAGAAAAAAAAAAGTGTAATTTTTCCCAGTGTTCAGTTAGTATTACACGAATATATGACGACAAAATGCAATAATCCTGTAGTCGGGATGAAATACAGGTTTTGTAATGTTATTAATAGCACAAGCTTATTAGGGCAGTTGATGCACTGTTTAGTAATCGTGCGCAATTAAAAAAATAATTTATGCAATCTCTACATGTTAGGTATGGTGTAAGGACCTGTGTTCGAAGCCCGAAACTATTAAAACAATATTAAATTTCTATTGGTCTTAGAAAATATCGCACGACGTTTTCCGAGTGACGGGAGAAATTTTTTTTTAACATGTAAAAGAATAAAACCGTAAACTAAAATGGAAACTGTATTTCAGCGTGATAATTCTAACAGAACTTCACTCGAATTTATTTATGACACCATCATTATCAGACAGGGAGCACAGATATACTGGACAATCTCATCTACTCTGTAAGGTTTAATCCATACCTAGTCTGAGAGGTCATTATTTATGTTAGACTTATTTATTTTAATGAACGCTTATCCAAAGTACGATGTTTCCAATTTGAATAATGACCAGAGTTTCACATTTCTTTGTTGATATGTGCTCGCGGCTTGTCAGAATGTGAACATCCTCATACGCATATTTTATATATAATATTATAAAACGTACGTAGATATATAAATTATTTTTTATTATATCTAATGAAAACCAGTTACATTTTTTGCATACATCTTGTAACGTAGTACAGATAAGAGTCTATTAGAAGCAAGTTTCTCGGTAAAAATTACAAATTTTGTTCTTAATAGTGTGCACTGACTTTCTTGTCATTTGTATTTCCATATTAATTAAAACATTTACTGTCCAACTTCACAATTTTACATTAATGCTATGTCCATATCATTAATATTATTCGTGGACATGTGTTGCAAGCTTTTTTATTAGAAAAGTAACTGTATTTGTCGACAAAATAGTTTTTTTTTCAAAGCTGTGTCTAGGGATTTTTTTTTTTTTGCTTTTTATAACACTATTATACTCAAACATAAATAACTTGCCTATAGTATGGTTCATTGTAGAAGAACAAATACTCATATTTCTCAAAGTTCAGTATTAAATTTTACTTGGAGACAGTAGTTACACAGGCATTGTTAGTATATTAATGTATACACTAATTATACTTATTTCCAGCTTCACCATTTTTTATAAACCTACCAAGACCAAATTATTAATATTATTTGTACTCATTTGTTGAAGGTTTTTTTGCTGACGTCTTCCACATGGAGTGCGGCCATGTCGATGAAGGAACCTCGGGCGATTTCCAGCTTCCTTCACTTCCTACTGTCTGGGGTAAGTGCAATACCACTGCCAGGATTACAATATGGTTTGTGTTCTAAATATTTTCTGCACAAAATAATGGACTGAGGCACGAGAGGACCTAAGTACATAATCCTAATAGGGAAGAAGAGCAAGTCTGTGACAAATGTGGGATGAAGATTGGGCAGAAGGACAACATGGAACGTCACCTGAGAAGCTGCAATGGCACAATGCGGCAGAAAGCAGCTGGAAACTGCAACTTCTGGAATGTTCCATTTGCCAACATATCAGATGCCCGAAGGCGTGGAAAGGGGTGCCATTTTAACCTAGAGAAGAAGACGTATACATGTGAAGATTGCGGCAAATAATATTCCAGGACAGATAAGCTGAGAGGACATATCAAGAATTGCACCAGCCCGACACCTCCACCAGCGAAGAAGGCCAGATGCGATATTTCCTCCCAGAAGCAGCCAGATCCAGCACTAGCACCATCACCTCGTCCGAGGATTGTCATGGGAACTGACAAACCAAATGAGTTCAGGTTCGTGGATGCGGATACGGTCTTCAGAGGCGTAATGAAGACCCTCGTTTCAGAAAATACCTCGAACCAGGCAATGGACATCTGCAGCTACCTCAAAAACATGAAAGACAAGACCATCGGGCAACTGAAGCAAATAATCGAAGACCAGGGAGCCATTAAATTAATTCATTTTTGGAATGTCTATATGGGAAGCCTGAACCTCTTGAGCAAGAGACCGGCAACAGGGCATTCAAGACAAATAAAAAAATGTACCAGTACACAGCGCGAGCATCGGAAAGATTTGTCATGAGGAGGATGGGTACCATGGGAAGTGAAGTGGCTGGACCCTCACCTCTGAGAAATACCTGCAGCTCCGAATCAACAAGCTGGATCCCCACCAAGCCTCGTCTTACATAAAGTTGCCTGCAGCGATCAAGAGGAAAGAAGCCAATATCAACCCAAAAAACACCAGAGACCATATGAGCTTCAAGTGGTCGATTTTGGCATGGTACGTTGAAGGTGTACATCCCGAGCGAGTCGACAGTCACTATGAAGACCTGGAAACCAAGTTCGATTTTACAGGCTTCGAGTTCCCCACACCTCTGCAACAGATTTGGAAATTGGAGAACAACCCTACCGTATCAGTCAATGTGTACTCGCTCACTGACGCAGAGAAGGTCGTGCCTGTAAGAGTAATAAAAAAAAAAGGAAATACTTTCGACCTATTGCTGATAACAACCGAGGAAGATGGAAATTCGCATTACACATACATGAAGAATTTTTCAAGACCGGTGCAATGGCAGTTGATTAGCGACCAAAGGATGATCCATACATGTAAACGGAGCTTTATGTTTTACTATGACCTACCAAGAATAACGGGTCTTGACGGTGCTAAAATCCTTGAAGAACACAAGAAGTATTGCAGTCCTCACGCTCCAGTAAGTATCGAGATTCCAAGCCACGACGAAAAGGGAAGCAGACGAACCCTCAAGGTCAAGAATTATCAGAATGGAGACAAGATACCCATTGTGATCTATACCGACTTTGAAGCCATGCTAACGCCAGTACACACGTCAGCCAGATCCCATCCGCTCGAACACATGTGCATACCAGAAACACGAGGCTCACAGTTTTTGCATTTATGCACTCATGGACAATAATATTATTCCTGCTTGAAAAACATCAAGCATGTCCGATCGACTGGTAGTATACACTGAGGAAGATATGGATAAAGTTTTTATCGAGAGGATAGTTGATATTGGGCATAAGGTGGAGGAAATATACAAAGTAACTAAGCCGATGGAACTCCTAACGAACATGCAACTATTACATTTTTCTGCTGACAAGTGTTACTACTGCTCCACAACATCCACAGATAGCAACCCCAGAGTAATTAACCACTGTCACTTCACAGGGCGGTACATCGGACCTGCATGAAGCAACTGTAATTTGCTCCACCAATTTCAAAATGATTGCCTGTATTGATTCACAATTTGGCCTATGACAAGGAAAACATCATAATCCCGCACATGGAGGAAAAATTTAAACATTTTCAAAATTGCTGGGGGAAAAGTTTTCAATACAGTTTGTTGACACATTTAGATTTATGTCTACAAGCCTCGCTTTGTTCGCTGAAAACCTGCCAAGAGAAAAATCTTTCGCACCTGATAAACTGGATCTCGTAACCGGAAAGGGCGTGTTCCCATCGATTATGTAGACAGCCTGAATAAACTGGAAGAGATGCAGCTACCATTGAAAGAAGCATTCCACAGCCAGCTGACTGACACGACATAACCGACAAGGATTATGTGTAAAATGTGTTCAAAAATTCAACTATAGGGCTCGGGCCAATTATTCTTATGTATACTTGAAATTTTATGTATTATTGTTATCAGATGTGTTTGAGAACTTTAGCATCATATATCTCAAGATCTATGGCCACGACTGTGTCCCTGTGAGCGCACCAGCCCTCTCCTTTGATATTATGCTTAAACATACTAAAGTTAATTTAGAGTTTCTTGTTGATTATGATGTGTATTTATTCATTGAGAAGGCAGTAGAGATATCTACGTCATGGGTGTACCTGACGACAGCATCACAGTCTACATATTGGAGGTCGATGTGCAGTACCCCGCAGCTCTGCATGAAGCACACAAGGACCTGCCATTTATGCCTATAAACGAGTGCTCCCTCCTCCCCCTAGGCAGGGAACACCCAAAGCTTATGACAACTCTGGAAGATAAAAATAATTATATTATATATGATAGAAATTTGAAGCATGCGCTGGAACATAGGCTGAAAATCACTCAAATACATAGTGACTTCAATTTTAACAGGAGGCATGACTCAAATCATATATTCATTTGAATACTGAAAAACGACAGGCAGAAAACAACAGATTTGAAAAAGACTTATTTAAATGAATTAACAATGCTACATTTGGTTAATTAATGGAAAATTACAGAAATCATCAGAAAATGGAACTTGTATGCACAAAAACAGAAGGATGAACCAAGTAACTAATAGCTGAACCACATTTCGAGTGCTGCACAATATATAGAAAATTTATGGAAAAGGAAACAACAATACTTGAAAAACCAATATATGCAGGTTTTGCTACACTAGATCTCCCCAAGGCCCTGTAGTATAATTTCCATTTATGATGTTATGAAGACAAAATATGGAGATGCACTTCAACTGGCCTGCATGGACACCAACAACTTCATATTCGAGATAATGAGCAATGATTTCTATCAGGACATGGCTAACATTGTGGGGCTGTGTGCTAAAATATACATCTATAACTGTGGAGGCAAGATTATGAAGAAAGCTAAGAGAGTCGAGAAAAGCAACTTGAAGAAAAAATTACTATTGAAGATTACAAGAGAGTGATGACACAACAGCAAGTCACGCGTGTTAAAGATCAAAATATAATGCCGCACCATCACAATATTTACACAGAATGCACAAATAAATTAACACGTTCATGAGTGGACAACAAGAGAATAACACTACCAGATGGAATACTGACAGAGCCACATGGATACAAGAATTAATAAAAAAAGTTTCATACAGTATCATTTGTTCATACTGGGTAATAATAAAGAAGAGAAGAGGGGAGAGAAGAGGGAAGAAAGGAAGACATTAAAAGAATAAAAGAAGGAAAAAGAAGAGGAGATTAGTGTATTACCATTTATATCCAATATAAGTACATGGTGTTGTATGTATGTATGTCAAATGTTGTAGCTACCACTGACAAAATTCATACATGTATGGGTCATGACTCACAGTAACATTTAAGCATTTGTATGCTTCCATTCAACGAGATATTTCCTATAGTTCCTTTATCACATTGCCATGCAGTTATATCTTCAACAGTTACTTCCAGACAAATTCTTCACTCCGCTTTAAATCATGGTGACACTTAGAGATGACAACTGAATCCTGCCAGATGTTCTTTCATAAGACGTACTCCTAAATGACCTCTAAACGACCCCAAATGGCTCCTAAAAAGCCCCCATAAATGTCCCCAATGCCCCCTGATGACCCCTGATTGTGGAATGTGTGGAGCGATTGTGGAGATTATGGCAAAATTGTAGAGCATGTTAAGCAATTGTGGAGCATGTTGTGTGATTATGGAGCAATTGTGGAGCATGTTGAGCGATTGTGGAGTGATTATTGAGAATTTGGAGCGAATGTGGTGCATGTGGTGCTGATTATAGTGCTATGTGCAGTGTTGATTGTGGCATGTTTGGTGCATGTGGTGCTCATTGTGGTGTATGTGGTGCTGATTGTGGTATGTGTGGTGCTGATTGTGGTGTTTGGGGCCAGACTTATGAAGGGTCATCTGGCAGGAGTCAGTTTCTGCTTTAAATGTGACCATGATTTAAAGCCGAGCGAACAACTTGTCTGGAACAAACTGTTGAATATATAACTGCATGGTAATGTGAACAAGAAACTATATAAAATGTCTGGTTGAATGGAGCCATAAAAATACTTAAATCTCACCGATGAAATGTGTAGTAAGTGTGAAGTGTGTATGTAATATATATGTATATATGTATATATATCAATATATATGTATGTTATGTATATACATGAATGTATATGTATATATGTATGTCTATATATATGTATATGTATATATATGCATGTATGTGAACAAGAAACTATATAAAATGTCTGGTTGAATGGAGCCATAAAAATACTTAAATCTCACCGATGAAATGTGTAGTAAGTGTGAAGTGTGTATGTAATATATATATGTATATATGTACTTGTATATATATGTATATATATCAATATATATGTATGTTATGTATATATATATGCATGTATATGTATATATGTATGTCTATATATATATGCATGTATGTATATGTATTTATATGTATATATACATATGCATGTATGTATATGTGTATGTGTGTATATATATGTATATGTGTAGATATATGTATGTATATATGTATATGTATATTTATGCATATGTATATATATTTATGTATATGAATGTATGTATATGTATATATATTTATGTATATGTATATATATTTATGTATATGTATATATATGTATATGTATATATATGTATATATGTATATATATGAATATATGCATGTATATATGTATGTATATATATGAATATATGCATGTATATATGTATGTATATGTATATATGTATGTATATGTATATATATATGTGTATGTATATGTATATATATGTATATGTATATGTATATATGTATGTATATGTATATATATGTATATGTATGCATGTGTATGTATATGTATTTATATGTATATATTTGCATGTATATGTATATGTATATATATGTATATATGTATGTATATGTATATGTATATATATATGTATGTATATGTATATATATATGTATGTATGTATATATGCATATATATGTATATATATGTATGCATATGTATATATATGTATGTATATGTATATATATGTATATTTATGTATATATGCATATATATGTATGTGTATATATGTATATGTATATATGTTTATAAATATGTATATGCATATATGTTTATAAATATGTATATGTATATATAAGTATATATATGTATATATGTATATATATGTATATATTTATGTATATATGTGTCTATATATGTATATATTAAGAATACAAAGAATTTAATGATGGTAACTGAAGTAAGTGTCCCAGTGAATTGATGTTTGTAGAAATGGTAGCTGACAAGAGTAGTCACATAACCAAACATCATTCATGCTATTGTCATTACAGGGATCTGAAAAATAATAACAGTTTTCCAAAAAGTTATTTACTGTCCAGACATTTTTCACGAGTTTACGTGCTTTAAAAATTATAATGTACTACATAAATAAATGCCTACCGCTGGAAAAACTACCTACGTGTATGCCTTGTTAGAAGTACAAATAATAGGCTGTCACGAGCAGATGTCTATGTCGTAAAGTTGAAAACCGATGGACGAACCTGATGTTTCGAATGTAACTGACCGACTGTTGGGTAAGGCTACTTACATGAAAAACATCATAAATGACACGTTACCTTATAATTAAACACAATGGAATTAAAAGGACAGAGCGTTTTCCTAGTGCTTTAGTTCACTCATTTTGAAAGATTGGCATTTGAAGGGAGGAAATAAAATGAATATAATTGGCCTTAAGTCATTTATTTGCATATTCATAACAGATGTTTAAAATGTCAACCCTGTATCTGTACACACAACCTGCAGCTTCATATAAAATTACATTGTAATGATTGGAATGCACGCATGTTTACTTTTGCTGTATTTTCACCTTCTCACAGTTTGTGCCTCAGTTCCCTTATGTTGTGACACTCGCTTGAATAAACGTTTTATTTGAAGTACCACACATGAAAAATCAATTGAATTCAAATCTATTGATCGAGGGGATCATGCTATTGGTCCACTACATCCAATCCGTTTAACAGAGAATGTGGTGTTTAAATGCTGCTGTACTTGCAGCGCATAGTGACACGGAGCACCACCATTCTGAAACCACATGTTTCTACGCACCTCCAGGTTCACGTCTTCTAGCAGTGGCGGAAGATTTTGCTGGAGAAAATTTCTGTACGTGTCACCGTTCAGTCTTGCCGGTAGTTCAAATGGCCCAATCAATTGGCGGCCTACTACACCCGTCCACACTTCCCCGGCAAACTGGCGTTGGAAATGTATCTTAATACTTGAGGGTTTCCAATAGACCACGAGTGAAAGTTGTGAATTTTAAATATTCCACCTCTTTGGAAAAGTGACTCGCCTATACACAAAATATTATTAAAAAAGCTTCGGTCATCCCTACACCGACGCGGCATTTCTTGGCAAAAGTCGGCCCTTTTTTCATAGTCAGCTGGGAGTAAAACCTGCACCCTCTGTAAGTGATATGGGTGATAAATGTGCAATAGTTGTCGGGATATCAGTAAGACTGCTTATCTTCCTGACACTAGTAGACGGTTCATTGCGCACTTCTTCCAACACTTGGTTAACGCGGTCCAGGTCAGCCCTCGGGATGCCTTCACAACTTGAACCAGGCATACGGCCTTCCATAAACGTGCTGTGTGTGTTGATAAACACCCGGTAATCATCAGAATAGCTTTCAGGTTGCCGGCCTCCTCTTCTCCGTAGAAGTTCTTCATCAAAAGCAACAGCACAATGTCCGCTGCTTTGAGCGACCCCGTAAAAACAGTGCATCTGAGCATATTCGCGAGGTGAATAATGCATGGTAGTCTGTTTATGGAATGTTACGTATCCACATCGATTGGCACAAAATCACATCCAATAACTTATGCAAAGTCGTCTTTGCCAGTTAGTAACCAACCGTTCATATCACACTTCCATTCAAAAGACTAAAACACAATTGCTGTCACCGCGATAATGGGAGCATTTAATTACAGCAGACGATATACATGCACGCACTGTGGGAACATATTCGCTACTCCCTTCTTGGTGGACTGCTTTACTGGTATCTACGTATTTGACCAATGGGAACAGCAACACATGCGGTGTTTCATTCTTTCATGGTAAGCTCTCGCGTTTTCCGAGAAGTAAACTTATTGTATGTATGTATTGCTGCTCTAAATTCAGTGTGTTCTTATTGCAACTTCTGGGTCGTAACTCGGTTTTCCACTTCACGACGTCGATGTTAGCTCATGACAGTTTATTCCTTGCACTTCTAACAAGGCATAAATGTAGGTAGTTTTTACAGTCGCGGGAATTCGTTTATTAAGTAAATTAGTATTTTTAACGCACAATAAACTATTGACAAATATCTACTGAATACAAAACTTTTAGAAAACTGCTCTTATTTTCCAGATTGCTGTAATGACAATAGCATGAATGGTGTTTGATTATGTGACTACACTTGTCAGCTACCTATTCTACAAACATAAATTCACTGGGACACTTACTTTCGCCAAAATCATTAAATTATTAGTGTAGTGTAGAATAGGTCCAACACCCGGCAAAATTTCGTACCTTTTAAATAGTCCAAAAACGGGACCACTTATATTTTGGTTATTTTTGTCGTTACTGTGCCCCCTCTATCATCAGCCTCTGTTTGGACGTGTGTCCGGAACATCCTATATGTATGTGTGTGTGTATATATATATATATATATATATATATATATATATATATATATATATATATATATATATACATATATATCCTATATGTATGTGTGTATATATATATATATATATATATATATATATATATATATATATATATATATATATATATATATATATATATACGCCCTTAAAAGTTATGAGTACATTTTTTTTAACATTTCTATTTTTTTTGGGCACATGTTAGGTCTAGAGGATTATTTTATTAATTTTCAGGATAGGAACTGTGTTAGCGGATTAAATTATATTGTTTTGTTTCGAAGGAATAATTTGTTTCGTATGGTTTGATTTAAATCTCTCTTCAATTCACGATTAGGGACGCCTGGAATTTTCTCTCTTGATCGGGTTAGGAATTTGCTTGTTATTGTGTTAGCTGTGAATTTTACTGTTCTCAGTATCGATCCTTCTCGTTCGAAGTGAAGTTGCAGTTTTACTCTCTTCTGGTCGTTTCGATTATGACAATTTGTAGGAACTTCAGCAGATTCCAGCTGTGCCTCACACATTTTTGCGCGCCGTGTAGAAGGTTCGAGGCGAGATACGATACCGTGTTTTGCAGCGGTGACTGGCCAAAGCCTAGGTCGTGTCTGGGGCGAGGGGGAAGACTTCCTGCTGATTCCAGCTTGGCGAGGCGTGATGGTTCCATGGAAAGGGGAAACAGTCCCATGCCTCCTTTGTGGTCTGACTGTGACCAGAGGGGGGATGCCGCCCGCTGATTGGCTGAAGGCCGAGGGAAGGCGAGGTGGACAAAAGAAAGGTCAGGACGAGGGGAGCAGAGAGTGCAGTCGAGTGAGTGGAGGTTGTGCGGTTGCGTCACCAGCAGCAGTCGGGGAAATCGCTCGGCAATCTTTCAGAATGAGTTAAATTGCGGATTTATTTATTTTTCTGCTTAGGTTAGTGATTGGTCGGCACATTTCTTTCCGAAAGTTCGGGAAGAATGGCCCCGATCAATCTTATAAATTTAAATAGTAGGATAAGTTAGGTTTAGAGAGAAGGAAGAGAGTAAGCAGTGAGGTCGTCTGTGTGTACGCAGCTACGAGACGAGAGGTGCAGTCAAGGTTGTTGTTTCAGAAGTATTGTCGAAGGTGAGTTAATTTTTATTCTCATGGTGTAACAAATGTTTTTTTTTTTCAGAGGGAAGTAGTCCATTACTGGTGTGTAACGAGTTGCTGTTGGTTGGTCGTGTCTTTTGTCCTTTGTATATTTGAAGTTAGCAGTTGGTACTCCTGGCAGTTACACGATTGTTTTGTTCTCTATGTGTGAGGTAGAAAGGTGGATATTATTTGTGTACTAGGAAGTTTTAAATTAATTTTAAGATCTATGTTAATTTAAATATAAGATAATTTTATTTGAGTATTATTCCTGCTTGCCTTAACAATCCTCTGAAGTAAGTAGCTATTTTGGAGAGTCTGTGGTGTAAATAGTTATTGATCGTAGAGTCTAGTGTTTACATTTGGAAAGTTAGTCAAGCGAAAGACTATTTTCTGTTAAACTTTTTTTGATTATTTAAAAGTTTAACGTACGATCCTTCATGTCTATAAATTAGTTTTCTTTATTCGGTTTTTTTAATAAAGAATATCACAATTATTGTTGTCAAGCTATCAAAAACGCTACTCTCTGTTTACAGTATCATTTTATATTTTTCTTGGCTCATGTTGTCTTCAGCATATCAAAGACTTGTTTGATTGTCCTGTGCATACCTTTGAGAGATTTCAAAGTACTAATTAACTTGTTTTAATTCTTTTTGTTATTAAATTACACAATAATACTCGTTTACAGCCGACAAGATATTACATCTACTTTTTATAGTTATGGTTACTTTTATGCAAATTAATAGTTGTTAATAAAATTGTTTATCTTTTTTGGTTATGAAACTGGTGAGTTTCGGTTTTGTTTTAAGTACCCTAACTAGGTTGTCAATAAATTTTAGAGTTTTGAAGGTTATGATAAACCCTTTCTTATTTTATTCAGTTTTATTAGGTTTTATTCAGTACATCAGTGATACTATATATTAAATAATTTATAATGATAGAGAGAGTTTTCTGGATACATGTGGATGTATTCATAGGTAGAAATTTTAATAGAACCACCTTACAGTCTCATTACACGATCCCGAGCCCTATATCCCTATACCCCCCTCCTTTCCTTTCTATACCTCTTTGCAGCCTAATGCGAGTGTTTCACCCTCAGGCTATCCCAGAGTGGGAAATATTAAATAATGGTTGGTTGATCGAGATTGGTCGCAGTATCTATATATGCATGTTTAAGGGTATTTGAGGGCACCCTGAAAACCCTTGCAGGGATTCTTCTTTTGAGAGCCAGCAAGTGATGTCATCAATATCTCCTGCTGCATCGATGGGTACAGACGATTATGATGGGACAGTTGCAAGACGTACACTAAATACTGATGATTGCTCTGAGACCTTACAAAGCTAAATTAAACTTAATATTGAGGATGGAACAGGAATTGAAGACTACCATGAAGATGGCAGTGGCGATAATGGATATTAAGACAATGCTGATAAGGGATCTGATGAGAAGGATTATGCTTCTCCGGATGTTCCCACACATTTCCCCAACGAGTTTCCTTCGACAATTGGTGTGAAGAAGGCAGAAGACTCCAAGAATGCTCGTTACATATTTCCCGCAGACCCAAATGAACTGGTTGATAGATTTGGATATTTGATTGACCTGAAAAAACACAGGGATCTCTCACGCATTTGTAAGATATTCTCAATAAATGATGAACTGAAAAATCGGGGTTATATCAGTATCAGATGAGACTGTTGGTTACTATCCATGATCTGCATATACCGCCTCTAGAAAGCTCTTTAGACCACGGGTCTTATACACAGTATACAGGATATCACTCGCTTTCGCCCCTGTTCGCTAATAAATAAACTATTGGCCGTAACGTAATAAAACATGCTATGCTACAGACAAACCCTGGTGTGTGAAAAGTACGGTAACGTTATTGGCTCAATGACGTCATTTGAGATGGAGCCACAGTCCTTTTCTGAACGATTATAATGTTAAATACCACCTGCATGAATGTGTACATTCAGTCTAAATTCCTATCGCTGCTGTTGTGATGCAGCTGTTTGTTCGGGTACAGTGTTTAGTCAGTATTCAGTGCGTGTTTATCGTCAGCAGAGACCGGGAAACTGAGCCTATAAAGGTGCGATACCAATAATTTATTGCACAGTTTGGTTGCCATAAACTGCCTGTAAAGTATCCCATTAAATATTTGGAGAGGAAAATGGAAACAAGGGGAACATTGTTGGATGTGCATGGGAGGACATCCAAAACTGCCAGACCCAATGTTACAGGAAATGAGAAACAGATTGCCACAACGCCAAAGAAGTCATTGCATAAAGTGTAGCAGGAACTTGAAGTTTCCACAAGCGCACAATCGAGATACAACAAAATCTGCATGCATATCGTGTTACTACAGTGCAACAACTACAACTTCCAAACAAAGTGAAAGGTGTCAATTATTGTTATTGGTTCCTACAGCTTTTCAATGGGTGTCCGGAAATTCTTATTTACTTTTGGGTTTCGAAAGAAGTGTGGTTCCATCTCAGTGGGGTCATTAATTCCCAGATCAGCCGGCTTTGGGTTACTCACAATCCTCGCACTGTGCATGAAACACCCCCTCTTTCATGATGAAAAAACTGAAGTGTTGTATGCTTGAACAAGGCGCCATATTACTGGCTCCATCTTTTTCAACACTGAAATGTATACCGACGACTATGAGGGTATCTTCTAAGAGTTTGTGATTCAGCTGGATGACAAGTAACTCTGTATGGGCTATTTTGAGTTGGATGGCGCCATTTTTCACAATTTCAACAGCATGAGATAAATTGTGGCCTCCTTTGAAGGCCGTGCCATTTCCAAAGTGCTTGGACAGTCCATTTCACCCGACCTTCTCCAAATTGATTTATTCCTATGAGGCACACTTAATGGGAAAGTGCATTGCAAGAAGCCACATACTATTCTGAAACTGCAAGACATCAATCGGCGGGAAACTAACACTAACTCCTTCAATGTTGGTGGCTACCTTCCATAACATGGAGAAGCATGTGCGGGCATGCATTGATGCTAATAACACCCACTTCCAACACTTACTTCGATGTTAACATGCTTCATGTACACTAAATATGTTAACATTTATTTATATTATCACAGATAGTTTGTTACATTTCAGTAGAATCAGATGTGACGAAATTAGGTAGAAATAGCAAGCCGAAATTCGGTTTGCCAATTTTAATCTTTATTCGTCTTCTCATCAGAGGTAGACAATTATCACTCGATTCTTGTTGAAGGTTGTTCACGATAAAGTGAGCACTTTTGAAATCAACCTTGGAAGAAATTTACTGCCCTTGCCTGCATATATTTTAACGGGCTACTGAGTGACATGCGCCCGGTGAACTTGGTAATGATAGTTGGAAAATAGTTCCACATCTTAACGTAAAATAAAAAAGTGTCACGAACCCATTTGTGATAACTTAAAATTATTTACTTAGCTTTCTGTTTTTTTTATCAATCACAGTGAAAAATTACCAGATCTGTAACATATTTTGTTTTCTAATAATTCCAGTGTTTCATTTGACCGATGCATGAATTAAGTGACTAGGTCCATAGCAATGTTAATTTTTCATAAGGCGGAGGAATACACAACGTACATACAAATATATCTTAAGCAGAGCCTTCAAAAGTGCTCATTTTACCGTGAACAGCCTATATCGAGAATTAAGTTTAAACCATATTGCAGCAATTATAGATTAACTCCAATTGTAGAAATAACGAAGGAGGCAAACGTGAATTTGCCTACACCGTTATGGCCCCGTGTGTGCGCGGAAAAAATAATTTGATAGGATGAATGTTACGTCTGAAAGATTTAAAGAATGTTAACCATGGGTACACGCACATTAAGTTTGTCACTAATTAGACCATATCACTCTCTTCAACTTTCCTCACACGTCCAGTCTTTATGGCGTCGCTATTCGGTGGGAATCCTGTTGTGCCACTACCTGCGACCCAGATAAGTATGGTGGATTGCGGTCCGCCTATACTTAGGATATTGTGCATTCAGTTGCGCCTGATTGGTTGTTACTTCCCGCCGTGGGACGTTAGCTTGTTAATTTTAAGAGTGTGCCAGTATAGAGCACGCATCGGGCGTATAGGGGGCGTGGCACGTGTAAAGAGTGCGCTTGGGTGACAGGTCTCAAGGTGGCGGAAGGTAGCGGTAGGGAGGCTGGCCGGTATATATGGAGGTGCGCGTGGTGTTCGGATAATGCTCTCTGCAGCAGCTGGTGGGGGTTGTGGAGTGGAACTCCTACACTAACACACTCATCATTCATTCATTAACACTCACAAGCATATACTTCCCTACACACAGCTGCATGCGAGGTCTCAGACAATACGTAATACCCCTAGCTCTAAGTTTTCCTTCTTATGCCTGTAACACTACTAATACTTTTTCCTGTGTTACAGAGAATGGCAATCATCTATCGGATGGGTGGCTTGGTTCTGACCCCCCACCACCAGACCCGCGCAGCGTAGCCCTGGTTATTAATATTGTACGACACTCATTTCATATCACCCTGCATCATATACACAAAATCTATCTTCGGGAACTAACAAATACCCTACTTTCTCCAGCCCTAATCCAAAAAAGGGAATTTTTTTAATCCTCCGTGACTGTCGCATAGTTTTTCCTAGGCCCTCTCCGCTTTGCCTGATTTCCTATGCCCCTAACTAGACCCTTCTTCTTTCGGGGTGTGTCCATGGCTACAATTGCGACCATGGCACCAGAAAACCCTTCTCAGCCGCGATGCATGCGCCCATTTTATTAAATAAATCCGACCTAAGGCGTAAAGGGCTTGCCCTGAGACGCAACCCATTCTCCAACCGACATAGCTACTAACATGCATGCCGGAGAGCACACAGAACTGTGAAGATGCTCATGCTGACGTAGCGGGATTTAAGGGCTCGCCAAAAAAAATTGTTCGGAGACACACGCACCGCCGGCGAGCGGGTAACCAAGGCATGAGAGGCGCCATCCGTGTTAGGAGAGCTTTGGATCGGCGAGAAGATAAGTATGCTGCAAGATGTGTGGACTGGTAATATTTCATTATAGTAAGGAATGAACTTAGTTTTTGAAGTTGAGGAATCGGCATTTAGGTTTTGTGACTGAAAGTGGGATTTGTAAAAATTTTGCTAGCTATCTCTACAGGACTTAGAAATATCTCGCACTAGTCTCAGTAGTGGAGTTCTCGAAACTTTGGTTTTGTGCGACTGAAAGCAGGACTTGAGAAATTTTGCTAGTCCCAGGTGGACTTAGTTTTTGTGTGATAGCTGCACTGGAAGGTCTTAGAGAAAGTTTCAACGATTACACAGAAGAACTTAAGCTGAAACAGGAGAGCTATCGAGGTTTCGTTTTGACAAATGTGCAGCAAAATTTTAATATTTTCGGAGATATTGTTGAGTTGTCTCGAACTTAGTCTCGTTTTCTCCAAGAAGAATAAAGATCGGATTGGAAGTAATGACGGGTTCGGAAATTTGCTGGAAGCATTGTGGCTTCGAGCGTTCTGGAACAGGCGTTGCCATGATGTTTTCATGAGGCCGGAAGGAAGTGAGTTGGTCAATAAAACTGGAACACAGGGCTGTGGGGAATTGCGTGCATGCTTTAGTTGGTGCATTTTCATGTAGGCCAGGAGGAAATTCCCATAATCAGCCTACTGGTTTTAAGTTTGGAGTTAATGCCTCTGATCAACGAGTTAAAGGATCACCAGATTGGGAAAACAGTGGGAACTCAGCAATTACGAGGAGTGTGAAATGAGGATAGGGTCGACCAAGAGAACTACTTAACAGTTTTGGGGGTAGATTATGGAGTTGAGAGCCCAAACTCTTTGAATGGGACTCGTGGAGTGGTGTGTGGGAGTGGAAGAGTGTGGAGAGTGGAAGCATGTGGAAGTGGTGTGAGGATGGTCAATACGGACACATTGTGTTATCGTGGGGAGAATTTCCCTAGGTCTGACCTCACTGGGTGTCGAACAGATTTTGTGTGGAAGAGTGGATGTCCTGTGGTGTTACTGCGGTCTCACTTGGTGTGTCTTCGCCAGGAGAGTATCCCTGGGTCACAACAGGTTGGTTGTTGCGAGTACTGCGGACCAGTGTTTATCGCCGCCTTTAAGTGGAGTGAGGGAGGGGGAATATCCCTAAGCACTGGTCTGTTGAATGGATGGAATGAGGATGAAGTGGATAAATGTGGAAGAGTGAATGGTGATCCTGCTCAGAGAGGGATCAGTATACAGGATATTGAGACCATTCACTTGCCCGCTGGGTTGTGTGTGTAAGAAATTGGGCGAAGGGATGTGTCTTGGAAAATATAAAATTATATTGAGCCCTGAAATTTGTAAAGTTGTTTGGCATATTAATGTATTGAAATATTGTAAAAAGTAATAAGAAGTGTGAGGTCTAAATTATTGTGCAAGATAGTAACTATCGGTAAAGATATTGTATATCTAAAATATTGCAATTTTATGAAGTTTTATGGAGAATGTGTTTTAGAAGCCGAGAGGGTTTTTAGGGTGTACGGCAAATTGTGGCTTTTTCTAGTATGTTCCAATGGATGAGTATTATTTAGTGGGAAGCATAAGTAAGTTGAACCATGTACTAGTGTGAAAGGGTTCTTTTAGGGTTAAGAGTGAATTTTAATGGTTTTATGAGGTAGTTGGTTTCTTATGTAACGAGGTGTGATAAGAGATAATTGTAAACTCGTATTGATAAAATAGGGGAATGCTATAAGATGATAAAATACTTAATTGTAAATTTCTTTTGATGAAATAGTGGAGTGTTTTTTCAACCGAAGGTTTTTTTTCTTCGTGAATGTGTAATTGAGGTAATTACAGTCGTAAAAAATACGGTGAATTGCTGTTTGATCTGACTAGTATTTTCTGTATACTTTGAAGTAGTGAATAAAATCACTTTGAGAAAAGGATTATGTTTAAATGGTAGTGCTAACATACCGTTTCCTTACTTGGACATACACCTGGATCTCGAAAACACAACGGCTCATATATATCTGTTAATGTTTGGATGGATTGTTGTTTCTGGTATACCTTCTTCATTTTCCTGTTCCTTAACAGTGTAAGGATAGTGACAAGGAGAGCTTGGGGAGTGAATATGGTGAGCCTGGGGTTGAGGCCGCTGGGTTACATGATATGAAAAGAAGTGACAATATGAACAAGTATTCGGTAATCATGTATAATTGAAATATCTATGATCAACAGTAAACATAACCCTCAAAATCTGCAATGTTTCAATTTAAATATTAATGAACGAACATAAGAAGTTGAGAGAGAGTGAAACATCCGGTCTATTTTTTCGTGACAAATAAACACTCGCAATCGATCTGTCTGACAGCATTACATCCTGAATATCAACATGATTATTTCCCTTTAAAGTTATGTTGAACAGTAATGAGAAACTGTGAAGCAAGTAAAATATTTACTTTTTGTTGCTCATATTTATTCTGCTAATGCATTTATAATATAAAAGTTCAATGCAGTTTTTTTATCAGTTCGAAAATGAGCACTTGCTGTTAGATAAATTAAAGAGTGATGTCACAATTCCCATTATAGATAGATGCAATGTTGCATGCAGCAGAGTCAACACTTAAGATAATATTTTTATTCAAACGCAGTAAAAATAAACAAATAAGCAGAATAGAAAAATGGTTAAAGGTACAGATTTTTAGAAAATACTGCCTGGTGTTATGAAACTGACTTTTATAGTCAATTCATTCCTGAAAGGGGCTAAGGGGTGTAGCTTAATAATGGGTCACGATTACGTAGAACACAACAGTAAATTATGGGGTTTATTGAACACAAGGATAATGCAATAACTATGTACATGACTATTGATCGGGGGAGATTAAATGACATACCAAGATGTTAATTAATTATGTTGAGATTATTTACCACACGCCATTATTATAACAATCTAATTGGAAAGTCCCCACCTCAATCATGTTGCCGGAAGCTGTTTCTAGGAGGCGGTTAACGACAGACGGACACACACATCTTGGGTGATCTTCTCGTTCCTACGACCCGACGACGAAAGACGCCGCATCCAGTGTTACGTCGGCCTATATCGGGCACGTTGTTTAACATTTTCGGCCCCATTACTGGCCAGTGGAAGAGTTTTCTGCAACTGCCTTTCGTAAGGTGTTACTGCAATCACGCTCGTGCCCTGGTTCAGTGTTTGAAGGCGTGATCACTTCATAATAGTCGCAACAGGAAAATATAATAAAAATACAACAAATTCAACAAATATAGCAGACTGCATATTGTAATATTTTTTCTCGCAAACCTTTCAAAAGAATCTGCCATAGAGTATTTTATTTCTTTGCTTACTCGAAAATAATACTTTAAAATACATACAAACTCGGGGCACCCCTTGAAATAATTCCGGAACCTGGTGTTATATTTGTGAATTAAAGAAAACAATTTAATAGCCAATGTTCTTGCTGAACTTGCTGTTACTTCCTGTTTTCACGCCAAGATCGAAAAATTGTTTTCATTGACATTCATCTGACGGAAGATTTTATAGACTTGGACACACATATATATATATATATATATATATATATATATATATATATATATATATATATATATATATATATATATATATTGGTTTTACTTATTGCCGGTTCATATTTTGCGTCATTGTAATTACAGTAAGTAAAATAATAATTCATCACTTGCACTCGAGTTCTTCAGTGATTGCTCGCAAGACCTTCATTACAGTTAAGGTAAAGGCTTGTGCAAACAACATGTTTTCAGCACACTCACCTCACGTCGGAGTATTTCAGACCTGTTGCCTTGATCTCTCCGTGACACACATGTCTACCGATCACTGAAGGAAACGCATACTATATACACATTGACAACACTATCATGTGGTGAATATTAAGGGGGTACGCGGTGTTTAAAATCTAGTTTTGAAATGCATAATTACAAATAGTGCAATAAGTACTTAGATGGAGCGGTCAAAATCGTAATGGTGTTTCACGAATTCGATATCGTAAATCTGTGTAAATGTAGTTGGCCAAATCGTACGCCTTCATTGCAAAGTAGGGGTAGTCCCCCTCATTTCGTAGGGAAAGTTGGATGACTAGGCGGTAAATAAAAAACCGGGGCACATTATGACCCACCATTGCACAATGACGACAAAAGTTCCTCGTGTCCGAACTCGCTCTGGTGAACCGTTTTCGAGAAAACGCCACTCAAAATTTCTAAGGTGCGGTGTAGCCCTGAAGGGTAGGCAACACATCAGCCACCCACGCCACGCTATGTGGATATACATCCACATGTAATGGTTAATGTAAATAAGGACAAGCGTAGGGAAGAAGGAACGGAGTGCAGCTAAGTTTATTGCACGACACGTGTACGTAGTACACTTAATTAATGTTAGGACTTACAACAACTGTTCGAATTGCCGTCCAGCAACTTCAATACACAAATGGTAACAGCGGATCAGGTTGGCCTGGACCGGTACATAAATGGCTGGTATGGCACGTACAGAATCAAATGTGGCTATCACATATGTGACTTGATCTTTCTCACCAGCCACAGGTGTCTTGTAGATCAGGGAGATGACATGACCCCGTGAAATTCAGCGGAGTCAGGTCTGGAGATCGGGCCGGCCCACCTCTGCCAATCCAGCAGCCTGGAAATGTGACGTCAAGATGGCGGCGTACACAGTAGGAAAATGTGGTGGCGCCCCATCATGATTAAACCACGTGGTGTGGCGAATGGCAAGATGTATGTCTTCCAGCAACTTCGGCAGTACCTCCTGTGGGAACGTCAGGTAGCGGGATCCATTGTGGAAGTCGGGTAGCAAATAAGGCCCCATCAAGTGATTGTTCACAATGCTGGCCCACATGTTGACACTGTAGCGCACTTGGTTGCCCATGGGGTGAGTGTGGTGAGGATTAGTGTGCGTCCAGACATGGCTGTTTCTCGTGTTGAAGATTACATCACTGGTGAAATGGGCCTCATTTGTGAAGAGCAAGGTTGATGTGAAGTCTGAGTGCACATTCTTTTCTTTGAGGAACAATTCGCAGAATGTAACACGTGGCATGTTATGATGTTCGCTAAGAACTTGGACCTTAATTCCGTGGTAGGGGTGGATACGGTTCTCGTACATAACTCGCAGAATCGTTGAATGGCTAACACCCACACCGTGGGCCACAGTCCGTAAGCTAACAGACAGTTCCTGCTGCACACGGCGAAGCACGTCTACGTGAGATACCGCCGTTCGCCTTGCGCGTGGTACTCCAGCTTTCAGCCTCGTCACTGTCGTTCAGACTTCATCCCGCAATCTCTGATGGAGCTGTACAGACGTCGCACGGGGTAGCACAGATGGTACAGCTCCACAGCTTGCCTTGCATTAGTACTGAATGCTGCGTACACAAGGTACATGTCGGCTAGCTCCATGCTTGCACAGCCAGCAGGCAAGCTCACCTCCACGCAAGAACCGATTACATCCTTTCCTGTTTCCCCCGCCACGTGCGTCGCGCAGTTCTCAGACGCGTTGCCTTCCTCCACAGGGATACGCCGGACCTTCCCAATTTTGAATACAGTTTTCTCTAAAACGTTTCAGCGGAGTGAGTTCGGACAGAGGACGTTTTGTCTTCTTTGTGCCCTGGTGGGTCAAAGTGCCTCGACCTTTTCTTTAACATCTAGTGTTCCAAAGTTTCCTGCGAAACGAGGGTTTCTACCCCTATGTATGCTATGAAGGGGGAGTATTTACCCAACCACATTTACACGGATTTACAATCTCCATTTCGGGAAACACCATTCCGATTTTGGCAGCTCCATCTCAAGTCCTTCGTGTAATATTTACATTTATGCGTATCAATATTCGATTTTCCACACCGCATTCCTCTTAATGTGCACTAGACGATTGTGTTGTCAATGTATAACTCACGTTATTTTCCATAAGGAATCACCTCCTGGAGTTTGGCACATGAATTCCAGTCCACATTGTATAGAGCTATTCCCAGTTCTCGCCACCGTGTCCTGAAGCCTTGAGTTGCTTGAAGACCCATCTAACTGCGAAAATGTCATCAAAATTTGACCAATAGTTTTTGCGTGGTTCCAAAACGAGAAAAAAAATGCTAAAAATTAACAAAATGGCACTTTGGAGGAATTTAGTAATAGTACGTAGTACATATTACACCTTCAATGTAAACGGCGATATTTCTTTGTTCATGAGACCATATAAAGTATTTGCGTTTAATTCTGGAATTATTTTGCAAGCCATATAATAAAGAAATTATTTTAACAGTGATATAATTTTGAATCTTACTGGAAAAATGATGTGTCAACATAAAAATTACATATATAACTCCCTCTATTGTAGAATATTACACAAATTATTTTCACAATTAATATTTAGAAAATTATATTTATTAAAACACATTTTTTTTACTGAATCACTTTGATGTAAATAACCAGAACTCTAAATAATAATATTTTTCTTAAATGACTAAACAGGTAACATGTGCGCTAGAATGACACATATATGCAGTTTATAAGAAAAATAACAACCATAATTTTACACAAAACTAAATAGCAAACATACTTGCTGTTTTCCATGAAAGTGTAAACATAACGAGTGGTTTATAATAATTGTGCACCATTTAAAAATTCTATATTGAAAATGATGCAATATTTGTCAACGCATTAATACTGTATGTCACAGAAAATATTGTCATTGATAGTCTAAATTTTCCCCTTATTACATTCTGTAGGAAAATGCATAAAAGTAACAACAATTTTGATTTGCAAGCATCGTCATCTGTCATTTCACAACAAGACACACACTACTGGTTGTGATTAACATAATAATCCTTACGTGATATGGACTGTTATAAGCAAAATTAACTTTCAGAAAATCGCCTTCGTAACATAGTTGTACGCAAGGAGCATATAAACCAAATGTTGTAAGTCAGGACGACTTTCCTTAAACTGTGAAAACATTGAGTTTTCATATTTAAAATATTTTACAATTGCTTTCTATTTCAAATAAATTATTTTAATAATGCCATCGTCATATACATAAGTTAAAACAATAACGTAAAATTTTAAAATAATAAATTAAAAAAAAATACAGTTTTTTTTATACGAGTCAGTTGATTTCATAACAACGAAGAGTCGAATACAAATATT
This sequence comes from Dryococelus australis, assembly GCA_029891345.1. NCBI lineage: Eukaryota > Metazoa > Arthropoda > Insecta > Phasmatodea > Phasmatidae > Dryococelus > Dryococelus australis. Next base: position 197,192,617 of record CM056995.1, on the reverse strand, counting down.
TATAGAACTTTAAAAAAAGTTTCATTCATAATAAAATACACAATTTTAAATATCTAACGGCAAATTAAGTTTTTTAATGTTGTTTAAAAAACAAATGCATAATCGTTAACGTGAACAATTCTTCCTTGACGTAGATTCATAAATAAAATTATTTAATTCTCAATACGAAAAAAAATCGAAGTTTCATATTTAAATTTATTAATTTTATCATCAAAATTTGTAACCAAAAATAAATAATTCTCTTATGACTGCACATTTAAAAGTATCAAAATTTATTTTCGAAAATGCTATGTAAAATAAATTTGGCGTGTTTGCGTACATGTTTCTCAAATTCCTTTGTATTTACAGGACTGCTTTGTCAATGGTATTTTACAAATTATGTGTTTTAACTAAAATTTTTCTATAAAAAAATTATACGAAGTCGATTAAGTTTTCAAAACACCAGTCACTTAAGATACACAAAATAAGGTATGCATATATAAAAAATTTCATTTTAGATAAGTATAATCAATCTATTCTCTACGACCCAATTAAAACGATTTATTAAATGTGTAAAATATTACATATAATAACTGGTTTAATCAGGATTGAATTTATTTTAATTTTTCACAACCATGCTGATTTAGATTCAAAAAGCGAAATTATGCCATAGTATAAGAACAAAATTTAAAGCTACGAAAATTATTAATTTTATAAATATAATTTACTATTCGCATAATTTCTTGGACTTTTTTAATGACATCATATCCTTTAAACAAAGGAGGTAAGAATGCTAGATTATCAATTTACTTTTTGTGCTGAACCAAAATCGTTTTACTGACTTAATAGGCCTATTCAAAATTTTGCCACTTGAGGAAAATGAGATAAGAGACTGGTTAAACACCAACCAATGGTAATTCTGTTTCACCAGATACTACCACTGTGGTATTAGACTTTTGGAACACCCTCTGCGGCACAAATATTTGGTGACAGCCAGTGCTTTCTAGCGAGTGGGAACGATAGTGTGTATAGGATATTAACTGTAAAGTGAGCACTTTTGAAAGCCCTCTCAATTGGAATAATAGTCAACAGCAATTTTTATTTTATCCTTAGACATTAACTTCCGAGTGTGGTGGTATATACACACTGTGTGCTATTACATAGAAATGTTTATTTATAGAGGTAGTTAAAGGATAAAGAATCGCTGAATGGAAAATGTAACTAGGGCTTCAAAATTGCTCACTTTACCAGAACAGCCCATAAATATATTTACACCATGGCGGGAACACAGTGCGGTCGAGAGCTTAAATTATTGGCATCTGTTACTTTGCAAACAAGCTTTCAGGCAAATCCTTTCCTTTCATATAAAGCAATTTGATTTCCAACACTGGGGAATTAATTACATTTCAAGGAAGATATGTTTCTTTATACTTATACCTTATTAGGAAAACAAAATAGGAAACATATTTAGTAATCTACCATTTATCCATGTTTGAGTAATAATTAGTGTGGTCTGAATAGTCGGCGCTTCTACGACAAATTATAAATGACTAGCATAACATTCGGCGTATTTTCGTGGTTGCATCTGTAACAACGAGGTGGTTCAACGCTTCTGTTCACCGCTTTGTTGCGAACGCACGGTAACCGAAGTAGCCAGCGTTCAACATTTTTGGCGTACGCAGTGAGGAGCACGTTAAAAGGATTGTTAACCGGATATTGATGGTTGCTGCTCATCGTTTTGAATTCAGAGTTTTCCTATTGCATTTGCAACTTGCATTACCACATGATTGCCTTTTAATGTTCAGAATGAATTAATATACGGTAGTTAAAAATGAAGATGGTACCTTGTTTCGGGATGAAATTTGGACAATTTTGTTGGAATGGGTCGGATGTGAGTGTTTGTTTAGTTGGTTTAGTTATGATATTTCGAGTCTTAGTGAAGTTTTGATATATGCTTTTCTTCGTTATGACTCGAACTGCATTTCTGACATGTGAATTGTATTATTTTCAGGTGAGAAGTACATGTTAGTCTCTGCATTCAATTACATTAACACGTCCGTATATTCCTGTCTATTTCTGGCACAATTACAGTGATTGCGCAGTTTTGAAGTCCCCTCCGACTGAGGTTCACCGTTTATGTTTACAATAAGCATCTTCGCGATGAGATCATTTCTTTGTGAACGATGATGAACAGCCTGTTACCAATTCAACCGCGAAAATACGCTCACTGACGCGGGCTGCACCGAACTGCTGACAGTGTCGCGCCGAATTAACGCATCGGCTCACACGGAGGGAGACATGCGGAACAAGCGCTGTGTGTGTGTGTGCGCGCGTGTGTGTGTCAGATCACGGTTAATTCATTCACGGGATGAACGGGTCTTGTGGCCGTTTATAGTAACGTCTATGACGGAAAAACCATAACCAAAATTATCCCGTTAAACTTACAAGAGGTAGGTAGTCTTTTAATGCTGTAATTATTTAAATGTTTGCCTATGACACAGTGTTCCCCATAACTAAAGGCTGTTCACGTTAAAATGAGCACTTTTGATAGCCCTGCTTAAGATCTACTTGTATGCACGTTGTGTATTCTTCCGAATTACGTAAAATTAGCATTGCCATGGACCTCATCACTTTATTAATGTGTTGGTCAGGTGAAACTGTGCAACTATTAGAAAAGCAAAGATGATGTGAATCTGCTAATTTTTACACTTCGGGGCATTAAAAAAAAATATACAAAAAGCGAAATAAATAATTTATGTTATTACAAGTGGTTACCTAACACTTTTAATTTGGTGTTAAGACATGGAACTACTTTCTCTCCATCGTTACCAACTTTACTAGGCACATATAACTCGTTGCGCCCGATTATAATATATGCATGTAGGAGCAGTGACTTCTTTCTAAGGTTGATTTCAAAAGTGCTCACTTTATCGTGAACAGCCTTTACAGTAAAGGCAATACTTTACATCACACTTTGACACTTTTACGTTTGGTATATTCTACATATTCAACATCACGCCGTTGCACTAGACAAAGCAGTGAAGGAAATGCTCGTGTTTTCTTTATAGATAACCCACTTCATGTAAGTGTTTAGGGACCTGGTTCACTCTCAGTAATTCACTTACCATGTATAAAATGTCTTACGTAGCGCAGGCACGCTATTCCAAACAGCTCTAAACAACCTCTGTGTAGAGGGAAGTTGCCACGTGGTCGACGACCGAATCCCTGTGTTAGGAGACACTCGCGCTCGTCCACGTTAGCCTGGTAGACGAGCTGGCGCCCGTCATCTTGCTTTCCTCTCTATCTTGAGTCGGCGAAGTTTTCAACTTGGCTGTGACACTGCGAATCCATCCGCAACATGTCCCCATCATCCCTGTGCGCGACCCAAGCCCATAGACTAGAGATGAGGTAGACCGTTCTCGCTGGCTGCGCACAACCAATCTTCGTGTCCCAACATTGAACTGCTTTTCTGTCAACACGTCTAGCGAAAATGGCGTTGTTTGGAGTTTAGGTAAGAAAACTGATTTGTAAACAAATGCTTTGAGATGAATGTGTACTTCCTCTAAACAATTTGTAATGCAGTTTGATTTAATTAAAACTCGTAAAAGTATTTTATTAATGTAATAATGCTTGACATTTAAAAATTACGATATAAAAAAACACGTTCATCGCTGTTGACCATGTGACTTTAAAAGTTGTATGTTGGGTACATGCGCAGAAGACGTATAAGCGGTCTACCTCATATTTTGTCTATGCCCAAGCCACGTCAATATGTAAACAATGTTTAGCTGTGGATATCAGGTCACAGGTTTACTTATGGAGTGATAATAAGGTGATTATTTTCGTCTAGCCGCTGCACGCAGGTTGTTGACTATAGATGCGTGAGACACCAGAGACGGAACTATGTAAAAAAAAAAGACTATATAATTATTAATTAGTTTGAGACAAAAAATGTAAGTCGGAAAATGAATGTGCGAAAAAGGGGACAGGATACACAAGTAGCAATATTTTGTTTATTACAACAAATCACAGGAAATGATAACTCGAAAACTGAAATACTTTTCAAATAACACACCACTGAATGTAGATATTAAGCGAATGATATCTCACAACTAGACATTTTCATAACCACCATTGTAATGTAATTATATAGAAGAGAGAACCCTAATAAATTAATCTAATTCCAGAGAGAAGATATTAAAATATTAGCAATTAAAATATGTTACTAATCATTTTGTCATCATTAAATAGCAATTTTAATAAAACATACCCAGTTGTTCATACCTGAATAAAAATTTATTTATTAAAAATAAAATATTTTTAATAAGTAGGCTGGAAGTAAACTGTGTATTAAAATTATTTACTCATAATTTACAAAATCCACATCTTTAAAAGTTTGATCACTATGTTTATTCACGGCCTTTCAAATATCACTTGTTTGCGCCTTATGCCACTCTTTCCCTTGTTTACGTTAAAACAACTTCAGTCAAATACCGATTGAAGTAGACACCTCCTTGTTCATGTGAAATCAACAATGCCTAAAATTTAGAACATTTTATAATCATTTATGAATTATATGAAAGCTGTTCACGGTAAACTGAGTACTTCTGAAAGTCCTGCTCAAAATCTTGTGTGCAAACTGTGTGTTCATACAATAAATTATTAGACAAGTAAATACTTTAAAATTTTTCTCGTTATATCACTTATGAAAATAGAAAGCAAAAGAAATCACTTCCGTATTCACGAATATTTACCTAACACTTAAGTCAATGTTAAGACAAGAAAATACTATACTTACCCTCAGCCCTTACTAACTTTACAGGCAACACTCCAGTCAGCGTGTAGATAGGAACGGTAACAGTTTGCAATCGTTGCTTTCAAAAGCGCTAAATGAACCGTGAACTGCTTGTTACAAGTGGTCTGCAAGTCAGGAGTTAAACGAATTTATAACATGTCAATTTTTTTTTTCGCTAAAGGAACACACTTATATTCCATAATAATTAATAATGTTTCAAATAAGAATATAATGAACTTAACTTAGCTGTATTTGTTAGAAGAAGCACTGCAAAGTGCATAGGGCCTAAATACTATACAAATATCTCACAACCAGAAAAACTTCAGAAATTTCTGCAGGCACTCGCAAACTGAGGGCTGTCGAATTCCCACATGCCAACACTAAAATTCCAGCACTCGATCGCTCGTGACGGAAAAATAACTTGTGAGCAATGTCCGACGTTCCATTATTATTCGTTCACTGTGCATTATATTCGCACTTGCAAGAAAGTTAGATCAAATGGTATCTTGCATTATGTCACAAACTGTGGCTACTGCAAATTACAAACTACCGAGTCCACAGCTATCTGATTGGCTTTTTTCGTCCACCTGTTCAACAATCAATAATTGGCTGTGCAATTTCAGTAAATTTTCTTTCAGGCATTGGACATTTACGTACATGCTTTAAGGCTTTTTAAATACTATTTTCTAATGTTTTGTCTCTAGAGATATGCGTTGAGGCGTAACGGCTGGCGGTCTGTGTCGTCATTACTGGGGGTTACTTAGTGTGTATCTATATGTAACTCTGATCATGGCAACTCTTCTGCACCCACGGGATCCCCCTCACTAGCAGCCACATGTAGTCTTCATCTGCTGCACGCTCTTCACAGTCAACCAAATACTCTTGAAACTCCTGCATAACATCCACTTCTACGCACATTCAGTATTATTACTCATATATGCAACATTAACATTGCCATTGGCTTGATCACAATATTCATACGCCATTCAGATGATGACTGTATAGGCTGTTCACGGTAAAATAAGCACTTTTGAAAGCCCTGCTTAGTATCTACTTGTACACACGTTGTGTATTCCCCCGCCTTATGTAATATTGGCATTGATATGGACCTCATCACTTTATTCATCCGTCGGTCAAGTGAAAATGTAAAATTATTTAACGAATTATTATTTACAAATCTGCTCATTTTTAGACTTCGATGGATTAAAAAACAGATTGCGAAAGAAATAATTTTAAGTTATCACAAATTGTTACCTAACACTTCTTATTCAACCTTAAGATATGGAACTACTTTCCATCCAACGTTACCAATTTTACTGGACGAATGTCACTCCTACGCCCATTAAAATGTATGCATGCAGGGACAGTGACTTTTTCCTCAGTTTCATTTCTAAAGTGCTCAATGTATCATGAACAGCCTTTAATAAGGCATGACTTTGCTAATTCGTACAATTACATCCATGAAAGAAACAGAAAGTAAAACAAAGCATTTTAATATTAACAAATTTCTAACACTTTTAAATCAGTGTCAAGACATGAAACTACTTTTCCACCATTGCTACCAGCTTTACTGAGCACGTGCTAGTCTGTGTGCCCGTCAAAATATATGTACATAGAGGGAGCAGTTGACATTTTCTAAGGTTCATTTTAGAAGAGTTCCGTCAGCCGTGAATAGCCTGCCTGACTTGTGAACGGAGCCAGTTTGCTGCTGTGATGTGACAGAAGCTCTATCTGAGCTGCCGTATTACGATCAACTTTGGGTTCACTGGGAAAACGTTCTAGGTTATTACTGAACAGCTGCAATCTGCTCAAAATTCTGGGCTAGTTTTGAGGAAAATTAGGTTCCGTAGCTACAATTTATTCCAGCACTTTTAAAACCAATCCGGGAAAATATTCCATACCGCAACTATTTATTTTAACAACATCTCATACTGACTTATTTACAGAAATGTTGCCAGCAAATTAGTGTAGGACTTCCGTGATAAAGGTGATGTAAAGATGAGTAATATTTTATACGCATTTAAGTAGTACGCACTTGTCTGTAGTCTATTCATTGTTTATTCCCACTTTTCGATTCTAACCTTTGTCATGTTTCACAAGCTTTTTATACTTCTGTAAATAATAAAAGTACCCTATATTTAATTTGTTAATTAAATATTTATTTATGAATAATATGTATAAATACAAGGACAAAACAAGTGTGATGGTAACACCTGGTAAGAAATAGTTCTCATGCAAAATATTATTAAAGTGAGTACACACGAATGCAGACCAGGCGGATGTAATAATGCACTAGTCTGGGTCGGTACGCATCGAGCGGAGGGATCGAGCGATCGATCATTCATGGCAGCCCCGTTCACAATTCGCCTGTAGAACGAAATCGAGCGTCCATCGTCCCTGAGCGTCAACTCGCAGCCACCTCGTTTTCACCGTTTTTCTCCTTCGGCTTTTTAAGTTTCGTTGATCGACAATTTACGAGCCAACTGCTACCTCAAGCCGTCTTTGTGCAGCTACTGCTGTTGCTGACTTAATGTTGCTAGCTAATTCACACACTTGTTTCTCCTCGGCAGGGACGGAGGGGACAAAGGCAGCAGTGAGACTATACAGTTGAAGAGAGCAGGGACATTATTGTCATGGCGAGGAACTGGAGGATGGCAGGACTATGCAAGTCCTCTTGGCGCAGGCAATTGCTACGCCTCGTTCTCGATGGGGAAGAAGACAGCCTTGACGAGGTTGTAGGTCTTGGCGACGGCAATGTTGCTGTCGTAGAGCTTCTCCGAGGTCTTGCAATCGACGTAGAACCACCAGTTGCACTTGAGCAGGGACTGGTCGAAGAGCGTGTAGAGCGGGCACGAGTAGCTGCGTGTTGTCACGGCTCCAGCTGAAGAGTGCACACACGCGTGGAACACCTGCGACACACACACATACTCTCTCTCTCTCTCTCTCTCTCCACATAGCGTCCTCAATAGCATGATCAGCTTGACATGACAAGCCTGTAAGCTTGAATCAAGCTAACTTTAGACTCTTCACGATAAATTGAGCACTTTTAAAAGCCATGCATAAGATCTGCTTGTGTGGACATTCTGTATTCTTCCACCATAATCAACATTGCCATTGGCTGAACACTTAGTTCAAACCCCCGTCAAGGAGAGGTGTAAAATTATTAGAAAATTAAATATTTTGAAAATTTGTAAGATATTACATGTATGTGCTTTAAAAAACTGAATGCAAAATAAATTATTTTAGTATTTACAAATGTTTACGTAATAATTTAAATTCAACATTACAATATTAAAATTCTTTACCTCCGCTGTTACCAACTCTACTGGGCGCACGCCACATAGTCTGTTCTTTAAAATATTACTAGATAGGGACAGTGTCATTTTTCAAAGGTTGATTGTCAAAAGTGGTCACTTTACTGTGAACAGCCCTTAATCCCCATAGCTTGCAGCAAGCTTGATTAGTTACTCACAACAAGCTTGCCTTGGCAAGCTGCAAGTGGTAATTCATGCTATCCGCAATCCGCAAGATTGCCATAGGCAATTATGTGCCAGTTGTAAGAAATTAGGATTGAATCAAGCTTGAATCACACATGATAGGAAAAGCCTGCTAGACAAGGCAAGTACAAGTCGAATGGCAAGCTTTAATGTTTTATTCGAGATGTCTCTTGCTAAGGGATACTTTGTGCGAGCACCCAAAAACGGGGGGAATGGATATATATATATATATATATATATATATATATATATATATAATATATAATATATATACAGTTATTGCGCAGAAAGAGGGAAATATAATGAGCAAGGTGCAATATGAACCATAAAATGAACAAGGGTTACTGTAACACGCATGCACAGATTGCGCAAGGAGCAGTTTGGAGATAACCCTCAAACTAATTAAAGAGGTTTAAGGACGAATTGTCTCTTGTTCCTGTGCAAGATGTGTTTTAGAAAGCATCAATATTTTATATGGTTCTGTAAAACAAGTTTCGTTTTTCGAATGTGATTTTTAAATAGTTTTGGTTCATTTTGGAACAGTAAAACTGATATGCTAATAGGGGACATTGAGATAATTTGGTGAAACCCATAACTTAATTTTGGTGTGCAAGGCATCCTTTGGAAATGGATATCTCATATCATCCTTCTGAAATAAACATGTTTTGTAACTATAGTATGCTTAAAAATAATGGCTGCAAACATCCTTATTATATTGACAGCTGTAACGACAGTTCCTTGTAATTGCCTTTATGTGGTGGTCTATGAGGATGCCTTTGTGATGTCGCACAGGTATGGCAACGCTGAGTGCTATGTTCTCAAAATAACACTCAGCATGCTGACTTTAACTGTTCTGTTTTACAAATTGTTTCGCGTCAGATATATGTAAACATAGTAAATTTTCAATTATAACATTAAAACATTTTCGAAAACCCTTTAAAATTAATTCACTTCTATATACAATACAATACATTTTGGGCATCACGAGATAGCAACACTGAGACAGTGGCCTACTCCATCGTCTGTACCGTCACTGGAGAATAACTTTAGGCTGTATCATTGCGTAAAATAAAATTTATTTTTTAAATATATTCCAGACACTTTATAATTGCGCAGATTAATCTAATATTTCTTTCCTGCATGGCATTTTAATTCGTATTATTTCTCTGTGAAGTGTGTGTGATTAAATCAAAACCAATACACAGGCAGTGGCATAAAAAAGTTCCCTCGGGGACAGTGGATCATGAAGGAGGAGTGTCCAGCAGGTCACTGACCTGGGGCAATGTGCATCGTGGGTGACCATGAACGTGTAACACGACTTCTTCTCGTAAGGAGTTTGATTGCGAACTGAGTTCATTTGGAAACATTGATTGTGCTATAGGCATTCAAAGGTTATCAAAGGGAGAGTCACGAAGAAGACAAATAAAGCCTTCAACATAGGAGTAACCTGTATTTAAAGCTAGTGGATCGTTAGCAAAGTAAATAATGTAGATCAAGGGTCTCCAAAATACGGTCCACGGGCCGCGTCCGGCTCGCGAAGGTGTTTAATCCGGCCTCCGGCGCGCATGAGAAAAAATAGCATGCAAAATTGAGTAAACTTAAATTTGATCACAAACAGTAAGAAAAACAAGCACACGGATTCACGAAATTTAAGAACCCCCTTTCTCCTGCACGGTAATTCAATATGCACGGGATTTCTTAGAGCCAATAAAGCATGTTCCCTTCTCGATTTTGGTGACCATATATTCTAAAAGCTGCTGCTTTTCTAGTGCGGTAACGCTGATAATACGCAATATTTTATCTTTGAGAATTGAGCTACTAAAATTACTGAAACACGTATACGAGCTATTTACGATATTTTCTTGTTCATAAACAGCATAGCGGTCACATTTTATATTTGCTTGTAAAAGTAGGGACATTCCTGCTAGTCCGTAAAGACATGGCTACAAAATGGTTGGCAACACTGCACTATCTTTGTCTTTGCTGTAATTTCGTTAATATGTTCAGGCCGTGTCCGTGTTTCTTAATGTCATATTAAGGATGACTGTTATTGTTTGAATAAGTGAACGCAGATAAAAAGTTCAGATTAAAAAGATAAAAATGGATAGTGAATGCCGTGTCTTCACTGATAAGTGGTGTGTGGAATATTTTGTGATAGAGGAAACAAGCCAAGCACCGTGCGTGATCTGTAATGAACTTATTGTTGTTCTTAAGGAGTATAATATTATTAGTCACTAACGTCACTACAAAACAAAGCCTGCACTAGAGACATAATTTTCGAACTACCAACGTATAATATTATCGGGGATAGTGAAATAAAAGTTTTTAAATATAAATGCATGTCTGCTCTTTTAAAACTAAGGAATAGCACACAGTTAAAACGACCGACAAAATTATCACACACATCGTAATATATTAATTGTATATAGTCGAGCATTTCCAATATATAGTTCAAAAGTGAAATTACGACACGAAAGGGAATAAATTGTGCGTAAGTCGGTAAGTCGAGCCTTAAAGCTAACAAAACAATCCCTCCGTACCCGATAGAATATGTTATAAGATAGTCTCCGCGCTTTCTCTTCTTATATTAATAACGTGCCTGGGAGGGCCACCAATGTGGGGCCACCACTACCTGCACATTCGCTAAATGAGATAATACGGGGAAACTACGCTCAGTGCCAAGCCCTGATCGCCATACTGTGGCGTTGTCGTGCTATCCACTCGGCTACTGCGCCATCTCAGAACTATTCTGAAAAACACTCACCTTCCGCCACGGCGAACTGGCTTCGATTCCTGCAGATCTGGAACCCGAATTTTTGCATCTGACAAGCGTGATCGAAGTTGCCATATAACGGTGAGATTTTCTGGGTACTCCTGTTTGCTCTCAATTGCATTTTACCATTAAACAATTAGTACTCAACTTTCGCCTCCAAAGGGGCCACGATAAAACAGTGGCTAAAGAGCTCACCTTGTACCGAAGCGAGACGGGATCGATTTCTGGTAGGGTCGCTTCCGAATTTTCGCACATGGAAATCGTGCTGGAGGATGTCGTTGGTCGGCGGGTTTTCTCGGTGATTTTCAGTTTCTCCCATCCTTGCATTACGGCGTTGTACCATACTCACCTCGCTTCACCCTCATCGGCTCTCAAGCCCCCGATGTTAAGAGCTGCCCAAACCTTGAAAGGCGCAAATTACTATAGCAGTTCAAGAGTCACTCACCCTGCAGCCTATCTGTGGGTCGGCGTAGAGGCCGGGCAGGTACTTCTGGCGGTCGCAGTGGAAGTCTGTGCGGGTGGGCACATAGTGTAGCAACACTGGCGTCGTGACATCATTCGGCACATTCGGGTAGCCCAGTGGGTAATACTCACGCGGTGCCTTCTTTACCCACATCCGGTGACCAGCTTCCGGTGAAACCGTGGGGATATCCTCCACATTCTACAAAACACCAACCACACCAGCCTATAGCACCTCTGTGTTCTACAACGTACCAAACACACCAACCTCTAGTCGCTCCACATTCTGCAAGACACCACCATACCACCGACCTCTAGTGCTTTCATTTTATATTACACACCAACCACACCAGCCTCCACATTCTGTGACACACCAACCAACGAACACGGAACACTAGCGCTGATTGCCGTCCTCTATGGACGCCTCGGTATCCCGTCCTTTCTCCTTTCTACACCTCAACTCCCTATCCCCTCCTTGTTTTATGACGTCACGTTTTCACAGTCCCAGGTTTTAAATTTTAATTCGCCACGACACATTGTGTGTCGTCGCCTTCGTCGCCCAACTTCTGGCAGCGTTATACTACGACATGAACTGCGATATTATCTCATTGTGTGGCACAGTGTACGGCAATTTACGTAGGCGAATTAACGTGCAATTAAATATGTTTACTAACTATTTGAATTAGATTTTGTAAACCGGGGCGAGGGTGGAATAATTGTGGTGAGTTGCGGACAGCTTTTGATACTTATTGCTTGATGGGCATTTAGAGTAGTTTAGTTGAGTGTCAGTAGTTGTGCTTCTCGATCGTGCAGAAATTAATTGCTATTCTCTGGGTTTTTTGGAAGTTCGTATAGTGATTTCCTTGAGTGTGGTTTACTGTAGCTACGGGTGTGTATTTTGGTTTTCGAGTGTTGCTTACTATAGCTTGCTGCTCTGCCGACCTCATTTGTTTCCACCAAGCCAGAATGGCTTCATATTCGCGTCCACAGCTCGCCGCATTTTGTGTTTATTTCAACTGGGTGCGTGTTCCAAAGTGTTTTACGACAGAGGGCTGTAATAGGCTGCCTTTTGAATCAGGTGCCTCTCTGTTGAGTGACATTTTTAGTAGAGTTTTTTAATATTAATTTTTAAATTGTATTTTACTGTGAGGCGCCCTATCGGGCTTTTCGCCGCCGCTTCACGGCTGTACTAATTGTGTCTATTGTCAGTACTTAATTTTTAGTGACGTGCATAGGGCACATCGGTGTTTCTGGATTGATGCAAATTAAGTGTGAAACAATTTAAAGAGCGTTTGTTACTCCAGTAAATGTTGGTGACGTGAATATGAACGTAATTTAATTATCTACGCACGATCTATTGATCCCTATTGTCATTCTCCTTTGTGGCTAAGTTAAAGGGGTTTTTAAGTTAAAATATTGTCACGTTTCACTTAATATTGCAATGGTAGTGATTATGACGAATCACATATCTCGCCAAGGCCTTTAACTGGCTTGTGTTCAAGGTTAACTTATTACCATTTCAGTGGCACTTTTTAAGTATTTTAATGTATTTCGGTTTGATACTAGTCAAATGGTTAAACCAGCTGAGGTGGTAGGTAATAATAGTGAAAGAGTTGTTTAACTTTTTAGTAATTAATGTGACTGAGTCTGACGTGTTGAAACGTCAGTTTGAAGACAGTGATATATTAATCACAGCATACTGCTGTTTTAATAAACGCACCTACGGGTAATTCTAGGCAAAGTTAATATAACTTGAACTGGTAGGTAACGATCTTACTGAGAAGTATATAAATTAATTTTCCAGTAATTTTGATTATTAGCCTGGCGTGTTTTTACGTCAGCAGGATATGCGCAACATTTTACTTACAGCTTATAGCTTTTTATATTAATAGCTGTGATATTCAGTGACCCATCCCTAAAGGATTAAAAATGATGTGCCAAGTTGGCACATTTTAAGAATTCCGTGGCAAATTACACTGCGTGAGAGTAAAAATATTGGAGTGATGAGTCATATTATTTTGATGATTTTAATTGAAGGGCTATGTGCGTTTGTTAAACATTGTTACCGTCTTGTCAATATTGCATAATTGTATTATCAAATTAAAATTGGTTCAAAGAAACCGAATAATAATGCAATCAAGGGGAAATAACGTGATGTTACTGTATTTATTGTAATCCTTTGCAACTGTGTGTTTTGATTTGTATACATTTGGTGTGGTGGAGGATCATTAGGGGTTATTAGTAGTCATCTAGAGGTCATTGGATGTCATGAGGGATCATTAAGGGGTTATTTCGTTGTCATTTAGTGGTCACTTTGGGGCCATTTAGGGCTCATTTATGGGTCAGTCTTGTGAGGGGGGAGGTCTGGCAGTTGTCTGCTTTGGGCCCATGAGTTCAAGCTGAGTGATAACACAAGGACGAAATATATTTTCACATAAAAAAAATATATTCATGAGCTAATCATATTGTACCTTGATTACGAATGAAATATATAGATTTTTCTGTGGATTTTTAAATAATTGACTTCGGTGTGAGTAGTTAAACATGGGGAAAATAGTTTCTACTGTATGATGTAACTTTTAAATTGCGGCTACAAGGCCGCTGGACGTACAACCCGCTATAGCTATCTGTCGGGTGCGAAGCGGAGATCGTGTTATACGACACAGCAGCAAAGTCCAACGCACAGGTGGTTACTACACACCGTACATGTGTGTACCTGTAAAAGTGTTAACACAGCCTGTTCCAAGACGTGGAGCTACGTAGGCTACGTGCAAAGTTCGAGCTCTGGCGGAACTACATGAGCAGTATAGAACGTTTACCCCCTTTTTTCATAGATAATTATCAATTTAAGTAATTTTCACAAAATCTTTTATTTTTATAATTATTTAGGAATTTGTGTATTTTTTTTTTTTTTTTAGAAAGTTTTGATATTTGTTAGAATTCATGTAACTTTCTGTTTGTTTTTGTTTTAATGTAATGGGTTAAGAGTAATGGAGTATAGGGTTTTCCGTAATTTTTAAATATATTTTTGGAATTTTTAGGATTTTTATAGGGTTTTAGAAAGTTATGCGATGTTTTATAATTTTTTTTAGAATTTTTTGCGTAATTTTTTAAATATTTTTTTTGTTAAATTTAATGGAATATTTTAAAGGTTTTTGGAGTTTAGGAATTTATTTAGAATTTTTATATATTTATTTAATTTTTGGGATTTTTTGGGTTAAAGGTTAATACCAAAGGTCAAGATTACTGGGGTCAAGGTCACAGGTAAAGGAAATCCAAGGTGGCTGTCGGGTGGCGTCGCAATGTGGCGGCAGACTGCCACCAGTACTGGTCCAAGGTCCAGTATTAGCCCCCGTTTAAAATAAATTATACCCGAACAAAGATAATCATTCTACTGAAATGTTTGGTTTAAAGGAATAATTATATGAAAACATGCAATGTGGTGCGGGCAACATGACAGGCTTCTGTAGTGTTTGGTGGTAAATTTGTACTGTGTAAGTGGACACCACAAATCTGTAAACTTTCTTACGTTCATTCGTTTTAAGAGTACCATTAGGGAACGTTGAAAGGTATTTGGTTCCGTGAGTTGATTGCGAAGGAGTTGTCATCAGGTTGTTTGCAAAAGAGCGTACTTAGTCGGCTGGAGGCGAGTGTTGGCACGACCTGTGAGCGGAGGGGAGGTACCCCGAAGCGAGGACGTCTACTAGCTAACACCTGCGGTGAGTAATGTCGTCCACAGGAGAAAGTTTCCAGTGCCAGTGTCCACTACAGTAAGAGGTGCAGAGCGCGGCTAGGAGACACGTTGTTCCAACATATAGCAACTCGCAGATGTTACATGTATCACCGACGCCAGCTACATAGCGGGGAGATGATCACTCCTCCAAACCCAAAACGGGACGTGCCTTGACCTCTCTATGAAATAAGGAAATCCGCATATCGTGCGGGATGTTGAGGCAGTGCCATGTGCTAGTGTCCGAGAAAGGTCAGGCGACGAAGCGCAGTCGTTTGTCTCTCCTTGACCTGGCGAATACATGACTTTTATACCACAACAAGCATTAACAAAGAATACCTGTAACAGGCTTTCTTCAACCCACACCTACACTCACAAAAGGTATGGTTATATGACAATGACGGATGGGTAGATATTTAATGTTCAGGTCCAATCTCTGCGTAGGCAGTTAGACTCCTGAGCACTCATTACATTAAGGTACAAGAACTACATCTCATTGTAAGAAGAAATTCTGTGTCGTGGCGATGGTCAGGTGACTTTAAAAAGCTCCAAAATATTCAAATACCTACTTCAGAAAGGTAAATAGCACGTTGGAACAATCGGTTAACTCTTCCAGAAGTCTGGTTTAATGTTCAATCAAACGAGGGTAGACTGGTGATGGAAGTAGCAAGAACTAGTTATGGTGGTAGAAATCCGGTAGGCTAACCCGTCCTCATAATCATTGGCCGACGCAGAGAGCAGTGGGATGTGTACTGGACTGGGAGTAAGGGCATGAACTGGACTTACAATAAGGTCGTGGACTATACTGAGAGTAAGGGTGTGGACTGCACTTTGACTGGAAGAGGAGCAAAGTTTATCGGTATGATGAGATCACTAGACTGTGACACACTTCCGGTCAACTGGCGTGTTGGCTGGCTGCTCACAGTGTTCCCAGGACGTGTTTTATCTTGTCGCTGCGGCAACATTCCAGCCATTATGGGAACATTTGCGGAACGCCTTCTTACGCAGACATTAGATTGCTCGGTAGATATACTCCTCTGACAACGAGTACGGGACAAACTAGATTACGCGCACTATCCACGTCGAGGACTGCATCGAGAAACGGTTTTCAACGGAAGTCGAGAACAAAAGTTTGTTTGATCATACTGGCTTTCGATGTGAGCTGGAAACAATGTGGCGGCTGTAGAGAACTGGCTGCCGAATTTAAACACCGATTCTGGTTTATACGAAACTATGAAATACTCTGCAAAACAATTTTGTTCTGAGAGAGTATTCAGGATGTGTCTGCAGGGATTTTTCACACTTTCTGAATCCAACCTTTTAAAAATTCCCCCACTTATGACGTGTTCCGTTGTTTCCTACATATGCCATCTAGCGCAAGAACTTCATATATCTGTTAACAAAAAAGTATCTTATTATTTACTCAATTGAACTGTTCCTATTTTATTTATAAATTATTATATTTAATTTGTAATTAATTCGAATAAAACAGAGGAAAAATAGATGCATTCGTAATGCCTGATAGTAAATGTTCTCCTCCAAATATGATTACACAGGACGCGTACGAATGCGGTGGGTTGTTCCTTTGGTGTAATTTTCTAGACTCGGGTAAGCTTTGTTTGCACGAGGCAGAGGAATAGCCTGGGAGAAGAACTTAAGCAAGGCTTTAGAAACGTTGGAAGCAATCATGAAAAGGACTAAACTTCTTTTTGTAGGTGATGTTATACGCAATAATTACTGGAGATTGCAACTGGAAATACATATATGACAAGCTGGTTGCCTATCACTAGGCGCCAGTGTTGCCCAATACCACACTGCACAGTCGATGTAACGGCTGTTCACGATAAAGTGAGCATTTTAGAAATGAGCCTTAAGAAAAAATCATTGCTCCTACTTGCATATATTTTAACGGGCGCACTGAGTGACACTCCCCCAGTAAATTTGGTAACGATGGAGGGGAAAGTAGTTCCATATATAAACGTCGAATAAAAATTGTTGGGTAACAATTTGTGATAACTTAAATTATTTCTAGTGCTTTCTGTTTTTTTTAATGCCTCGAAGTGTAAAATTAGCAGATTTTTAGAAGGTTTACTTTTCTTATAATTTTACTGGACCGAAGCATGGATAAAGTGACGAAGCCCTTCCTTGCCAGTGTAAATTTTACATAAGACGGAAGAACACAAAACGTGCATACAAGTAGATCTTAAGCAGGGCTTTCAAACGTGCTCATTTTACCGTGAATAGGCTATAGATGGAGACTTTTGTGGAGCGATTTTTAACGCTTCCGCCTTTATGTAGGTTGGCTTATCGGGGGTGTCGTGCAAACATTTGTAAGCTACTGTTACAGCGACTGTGATAGGCAACCTGCTGTCCATGCACGTACTTGAAGATGTGCATTCCAGGCGTTGTAGCTTCTAATCTTACTTTCACCTAACAAGTACACGACTGCCTTTCCTGACATTTTTTCATTAGGATTTTCTGTTAAATTATGTCCACAAATAGTGTAGCTTCTGTATATGCATAGAGTTCAGTTACATCCTTTAAAAAAACTTCAAAAAGGACATTTTAAACTACTACCTGAGAATCATTGAAACGTTTAAATAGGCCAAGTAGTTTCATAGGATGTCCTTCAGAAAGCTGCTCTGGTGGTGAAAGGTGATCTGGTAGATGGAGCCCGCATTTTGCAGTAAGCATTCTTCGAGATATTAAGATAAATAATATGCGAAAAATTACATACAGTATATTAAAGTACTTTTTAAGTGTTACAAACAAGTTGGTTTTATCCACTTATCTTCCAGAGTGTTAAATATAATATTTCTTCATATTCGTATTAAATTTTATAGCTTTATTATAATGAATGAGTCTTAAAAATAGCGACAAACGCCGGCTGAGTGTTTCTCATGAAAAATATGTCGAAAACATATATGCGACATATAGTCGATGATACTTCTTAAGGATGGTAGCAATTTTGAGTGTGGAGCTTAAACATATGTTTATTGTAAATATTACAGAAAGATTATGAAATGAATCAATGACATCCAGGATAAAGACGCTGTAACATGTGCGTTCAAGTTGACGCCGGGCACTTTGAATAACTTCTTTATGTAGTAATACATTATGTGTGATGACTGTTGCTTGCCTGCCTGGTGCAGTAACATAATGGTTTTGACATTTCCCTAAGAATTCCTCGCAACCGGTGGGGTTTATAGTAGTGACGCAAGACGACATTTAAAATCAATTTTAAGATTCTCTTTCACAATACGCCATTGGAAAAAATAGCTTCGGAAACAAAGATATTAATGTGAAAACAGTATTACAGCCTTAATTTTCTCTATGATATACACTATCGACCAAAAAGTAACCCAAAAAGCACCCGTGAAAATAGGTAATTCAGTACGTCAGTTGACTTGTGTGGCCGCCATACTCTGCAGGCCGATATAGAACCAGTTGACAAGGAGATGACACGAGTTACAGAGCTATCGGACTTCGATAAGGGCGTGATTGTGGACTGCCATCTCAGTGGGCTGTCTAGCCGGGCGATTGCATGGAAGGTAAACAGGCCCAGATCAACGGTCGCATTCGTCCTGCGTAAGTGGAAAGTCGATGGGCATTGTGCCATTGCTGCACGTTCTGGGCGACCTCCAATCTTCACCGACAGAACGGCTTCTGCCGCAGTGTATAGTGCCAACTAGGAAATTCAGTGGCGGTGGAGTGGTGTGGGGCTGTTTCACGGCCTTCGGCGTAGGACCGTTGGTGTTTGTCCGTGGCAGCATGAACACAGAGGCCTATTGTAACATTCTGGATAATGAAATTCCCCCAACATTGTGGCGTTTTTACATAATATACCCGTGTTACTTCCAGGATGACAATGCCAGGTGCCATGTTTCAAGGGCTACTATGCAGTGGTACGCCGACAACAATGTTCGCCGATTGGACTGGCCCGCCCAGAGCCCCGACCTCAACCCTATAGAACATCTTTGGGACGAATTGGATCGCCGGGTGAGGGCTCGTCCGGCGCGGCCAGAATCTATTGCTCAACTCATGGAATGGTTGCAAGAGGAATGGCGACGAATCTCCATGGATGTCCTGCAAACACTCGTAGAGAGCTGCTAGACAGGGTGGCTGCTGTTATAGCCGCAAAAGGCGGCCCTGCGAGATTCTAACGGGGTTACAACCACAGACCAGACATTGTGGACAGGTGTCCAATTACTTTTTGGCCGATAGTGTAATTATATGGTAGTGACTGGTTTTGCAGTGGTTGCTGATATTCTTTCAATTATACATTACTCTGGATGTCATTGTTCAATTTCAAATACCTCCTGTAATATGTACAGCAAACCTGAATTTCAGCTCCACCTTCAGGAGTGTAACCACCCTCAACCACTATCGTAAACGGTATGTCTCGTATATATTTCCGTAAGTAATAAGTAGGTGAAGTTGGTTGGTGGTTTTCAGACTTGCTCTGTATTTAGAGGCGACATTAGTGGAATAAAATAACCAGCTCAGGTCTGTGGATCGTGGAGTTGGATTGAGAATTGTGAAATCACAGTGCAGGGTGGCCATGTTGGATGATGTCACGACCTACATAATTTCCCGTTTTAACCTAAAAATCATTTCATTAATTGATGATTCAACCTCAACATTGATCTTTTTCCATAAAAATGTTAAGAAAGTTTGATCATATTAGGTTTAATATTTGTTTTTAATTTTACACAGATCAGCGTGAAGAAATTAAGGATCTTCGATGCGTGCGCCAGAAAGTCCTCAAAAGAGCAAGTCAGACTCAAGGGTCTGAGTCTAGCCCCGTGGATAAAGAGGGACAGCGATTATGTTTGTTTACACTGTAAATTCAGATATCGATCTTGAACCCAGGTGACTTCGAGATGACTGTAAAGCTAAAAAGGAAATATGAAAAAATTACAAAAAAAAAAATTTGCTCTCTCTATAACATCTAACACTAAATGGCGCCCCACAATGCGAAATCGCTTGGATGTTATTTGTAGCTAAAAAAAACCTGAACCATTGGAATTTTTCAGTTTTGGCAAAGAAAAAGAACTGTCAAGACAAAAATATCTATGTCATAATTGTTAATAATTATGCCTGAGCCGCTCTGTACTTGCTGTACAAGTATGAGTGTAAATCCTTGTTCGGCTTCTCTATGGTTCGCAAACCTCTACCATCATGTTTCCTTGAATTTTAAAACATTTTGTTTCGTCAGTAAATCCTCCAACACTAATTCCTGGCCGTGTCTCAGTCTCACGTACTCAATAAGAAATCTTGTTTATTTTGTCACTGTACCTATGAAATCCCTAATGTTATTAAATATCTTACAATCCGGACCTAAGATCTTCAATTCTGTACGATTAGAGCTTTGTGAGCATCTTTTTGCTTCCGTATGTCTGATTTTCATAATGCTTATCAAAATCAACACCAATTTCTATGTACGTTGGATCATTTGAGGAAATACAATATACAACTGTGCAACAAGACAGCAAACTCCTCAAACGTTGTAAACTTGGCTAGCTGTACAGTAAATTAAGCAGTTAGAGAATGACAAAGTGTAATAAAATCTCCCGCCAAGCTGTCTTCACTCTCAATAGCATCGATAAGTGTGTGCTTTGCTAGCTTTTTCCTATATCCGTCATTGTATGACAAAGTTCAAGGGTAGTCGCGCAACTCATAACTTCAAACTATATTTTCATTAATCTCACACATTATAATTTTCTGAACGTTGACTATTTCTTCAGTTTTCTGCGAGTACTAGCTTTCTTTTTTTTCTGGCTGGTAGTGACTGCTTAGTAGTGCAAATGAATGTTTTTCAAGCTTTTACATCTGTTACATTCGAAGACACTTTTTTTGTCGTTTCTTTAAGTATTTCACAATAAAGTCTCGTGACGTTTCTTCGCCACGTTATTCTAGTTTGAGGAGACATGCTGCTTCACTCTTATTTGCTTCTTTACCGCTAAGTGTATTGTGCTAGTATGTTTAATTTATTCAATTTTTTCTGTGAACATACTTTTTCTCCTGAAAGGTCCTGAATCCAACTTTTTATATCAGATTCGCATATTTTTATCCTAGACGCACTCCAATCGTTAATAAGAATATTAAACCAATTTATCTCCTGTAGAGTCGTTATTAAATTCACAGAATATCATAAATGCATTGCGAATAGTATTTGTGGGATAATGAAGTGTCCATTTCTCCACTGCTTATGTTTTTTTACTAGTACTAATTAATCCACATGTGTCAGCAGACAACCTACCTTGTCTCTACTCAAGGGCTAAGTCGCAAGCTACTTCACTTAAAGAGCCTCGCTTCCTTTTAGCGGACAACGCTCCTCTTGTTAGGTCACTTACCACTCTGTCTGGTAACTGGAGCATGTCTTGTAAATACAATGTACCACCACCAGAGTTCCTGCAATGATTCATTGAAAAGAAGGACGGTAACATCCTTCCTACTGACTGATGATATTTGCAGCTAAAAGTTTCCCTATCTCTCCCAGCGTTAATGGAGACTAGAACAAAATTCAAACCATTTCGCAGTATTTAATCATTGCATTGCATAATTGTTTCATCATTCGCTTTGGAAGATGCTCGCCACGACCAATTTTATATACGCTTCATGGCGTACATTCACCTGTAAGTATTAAAGAGACATGCATCCTTACAGTGAGTAATCGCTGTCGACTGTCGAGGCATATTTAGTAACGTGAGATGTATAGGTTCGTAGGTATGACCCTATAAGTGAATAAATTAAATATATGTAGTAAACTAACTTTATTTGACATACAATATTTAAACCTCACCTTCTTACATGTGTTCATAGTTCAGACAGTAAAGCCGATATTACACGATACCTGAGTCGTACTTGGTTCTTGTACAAGCTTCTACAAGCCCTGGTGCACGAGCCGATATACCACCCGCTATATAAGCTGCCATGGAAGATTCATAATATAGGCTGATCACGGTAAGGTGAGCACTTTTTAAGACCCTTCCAAAATTTTCCTTATAACCAATGTTTGTCTTTCCGCCACTTTTTAATATCAACATTTCCATGTGACTGATAAATACGGTGCATACTTTCACCACTCTCAAAAGGTAATGCCTGAGTCTGTGCAATGAAACATACTTATTAGTGGCTAATGCCTGGTTGGAGGGCCTAAAAAGTGTTCCTTTTACCGTGAACAGCCTATCCACGACAGTAGCTCGCGTACTAGCACCAAGTCTCCTATTGCGACCTCTTTTCTTTCTCGATCCACTTTAGAAACTTTGTTACCTTTCGCTCTCTATTTAAATGGATCAGGATCTATTACTAATGCTAGTCATTGTAATATTGTCAGCCCCTGCTTCAACAGTTTTGGATCAGTAAACTCTGCTGTTATTCTAAACATATCCTTTCCCATGGTTCATGTACCATATTTTCCGACCAACCTCACTTTCCTACATTTTGGAAAAATTCCTTAATTTTTCCCCAAATTATTCTTTTATCTGAGAATTGGATCGCATTTTAAGTTCTCAGCGCAGTTGTGCTGACTTTCATGATGTTCTCAGGCTTCACCAGTCACCATTCAATGGGCCATGGGGTCAATGGGTCATGGGGTCAACGGGTCATGGGGTCATGATGCCTTTGGGGTCATGGTGTCATGGGGTCAATGGGTCTTGGTACCATGGGGTCAATGGGTCAGTCTTGTAAGGGAGTCAGTCCGACAGCAGGAGTCAGTTGTCTAATTTAAGTGTGACCATGATTTATAGGTGAGCTAGGAACTTGTCTGGAAGAAACTGTTGAAGATATAACTGCATGCTAACGTGATCAAGGAACTAGCATCTAAAGCCGGCCTACCAGCCTGTGTGTGATATCTCAATGCTCGAATGTGATTGGTTAGCTGCAATCATGCGGTAACTTGGTGAGTGGCTGGCCGGTGCATGCACAATATATTAATGGTGCAGAACGATTGGTTCAAAGTCAATATGACGCCTTAGGGCTTGCACGCTTGTATATTATAAGCAGTACGGAGGTAAGCTGAGAGGTTTGGTCTGACAGCAGCTGTGTGGAAGGTGGATCGTCTCGGCTAGCTTCTGCCCCTTCTCACATAATTTTTATCATAATGCAAGGTTATGGGGTCAAGGTCAAGGTAGTCTGCGTATAACATGGTGGTAGGAGTCTGTAATGTATTATGATTGCTAACTTTTATGTATTTTTTCTCGAGTTTTTGTTTCCAAGGTCATTGAAGGTCATTGGGTCAAGGTCGAGATAGTCTGCGTATAATATGGTGGTAGGTGTCTAATGTATTATGCTCGCTGAATTTTATGAATTTTTTCTCGGGTTTTTGTTTTCAAAGTCATTCAAGGTCGTGGGGCCAAGGTCATGGTCATTGGCTTCCAATATGACAGATGGGAGTTGCCTGTAGGCTGTTCACTGTAAAGTGAGCACTTTTGAAAGCCCTGCTTAAGATCTACTTGCATACATGTTGTGTGTTCTTCCTCCTTATGTAAAATTAACATTGTCATGGACCTAATCACTATATTCATGCGTCGGTCAAGTGAAACTGTGAAATTATTGGAAAAGTAAACATTGTTCCAATTTGCTCATTTTTACACTTCTATGCATTAAAAAATACAGAACGTGAAATAAAGTTACCTAACACTTTTTGCTCGACATTAATATAGGGAACTACTTTACCCTCCGTCGTTACCAACTTTACTGGACACATGGCACTCATTGCGCCCGTTAAAAGAAATGTAGGTAGGGGCAGTGACTTTTTTCTAAGGTTGATTTCAAATTTGCTCACTTTACCGTGAACAGATTTTACCATGATGGTGGCCTCCAGTTATGTATAAACAAATGTCGAACGAAAAAACAAATATGATGGCCTCCAATAGCATGTAAACAAATGGCGAATGAAAACATCAATACGGCGGGATGAGTATAGTTGAGGGGCGTGGATGCGAGGGAGTTAACCATCCGCTGGATTCGAACAGAAGTGAGTAATTGGTAGTGTGGTGGGAGACCTCAGGTAATGTAAGGTTTTAATTATTTTTTTTTATAAATTTAAGGAAAATTTTTTGCAGAAAAAGGAAAAATTCGAAGGGAAACAGGGGGAAAAAAGCTGCCGGGGTTAAAGGATTTTTAATTGAAAAATGTTTTAAATAACATTTTTTTAAAATAAATTTCTTAACGATTTTTAGTTTTAAAACGATTTTTAAATTAAATTTCTAACAATAATTCTTGTTATAGTTTTATATCGATTTTTCAATTTTTTGTGATAATTTAATTTTTTGGATTTTTGCATTTTTAAGGTCAAAGGAACTGCTCTCCTGACCCCTGGGCAACTGATCCCTGTTTCCTATCTGACCCGGATCACTGATCCCTGTCAGCATTTCTGGAAAAAATGGGTCATTTCTGATGATATTTTAAATAATTCTTTTAATTATTTTTTAACAATTTTTAATAACAAATTTTTTTCTGAATTTTTTTAGAATTTTTTAAAGAGTTTTTGGTATTTTTAAAGATATTTTAGTTTCTTTTAGTTCAAAGGTCTTCGGGGTCAAGGTTAGGGTCAAAAATCACACGTGTCAGTGGTAACAGGTCAATGACATCCAAGATGGTGGTCGGGTGACGTAACAATATGGTGGCTTCTCGGCTCCTGACTTCTGTGCCAGACGCCGATACTCCAGAGTCTGCCAAACCCAACTAATGTCGACGATTTGTTTATTTATTTTGGTTTGTACGCCCTATGTGGCTTTGTGTCTACTGTGCACATCAGAAAAAAGTAAGGGACAAAAATAGAACAAAATTGTGTACCTTCTAAATTTCTTAACCTTGCTGAATTCATGTTAATAATTAATTATTGAGAAGGAGCTGTACCAAAGGGTTTCATGTGATCTAAGTACTCCCAAAGATTCCCAAAATAGAAAATTTTCCAAAATTGCCCTCATAGGAAATCGAACCTGGTATCCCCAAAAATAAAAATAATTTCCATGTCTGTGAATCAAAGAATCCAAAGAATTTAAAAATAAATTTAATGTTACAACCGGGAATCAAATACAAAACCAAAATTTTCATATACAAAATTTCTCAAAATTGCCCTCGGCATGAATCGAACCCGGTAGTCAAAAAATAAAAATTTCCAAAATTGCTCTCACTGGGAATCTAACTGAAAGTGCATTGCACTTTAAGTGCAAAAATGAAAGTGCAAAACCTGCAACTGGAAGTGCATGTGCAAAAATGCACTTTTCCGAAAAGTAGCACTTAAGTGCATTAAAAATTAGTAGAAAGTGTATTAAAGGTCAAAAGAATGTCAAAAGTGCATATCCAAATTAGGTTATGGGGTCAAAGGTTAAAATTGAGCTAGTAACCCCCCCCCCCCCCAATTCATTACTAACATAGTCTTGAGTCAGTCTGAGTTTCTGGATAATGTATTATTGAACGACGAAGTTCAAACCATGAAACATTGTATGACACTTCAGTATTTTAGGGCTGCACCTTGCGGATTATCATTCTAGCATACATGTTAACAAAAAAGTCGCCTTGTGGTTTTAATCTACATGCCACCGTTTTCGAAAAATTAATGCATAATATTCTAACACGCAATCACAATATCTCCAGCGGTTATAGACAGTGAAGTAGGTAACAACGGAATAGAACTTTCCAAAAAAATGTGGCATTTAAATGTTTCGTTCCAGTGATTACTGTAGCCATACATACTGCACTAAATCACTTTGCTTGCCAGAAAACTGCGGAAACTCGCTTCCTGTTGTCCAATGCGCTCTCCTATGTTCCCCTTTCAACATTGTTCTCCCCCCTCCCCCTCACGACCTGTGGCCACTCCAGACAGACGTACGCAGGACCTGATAAGCAAGCCTTCGCTTAGGAAGTGCGGCGAGTTGGGCGGCTCTTAACATCGGATGTCTTCACAGCACGTCAGGGTGAAAGCGAAGTGAGAATGGAGCATAGCAGGATTGTAAGAGAGGGGCCCCGGGATATCCTCGAGAAAACCCGCCGACGAGCGGCATCGTCCGGCACGACTCCCACGTGCAAAAATCTGGGAGTGGCCCCGCCGGGAATTGAACCCGGTTCGCGTTGGTGTTAGGCGAGACCTCTAGCTGCCGCAGCAAGGGGAACACGTTTAAGGTTGAAGTAAAGTAACTGCCTATGAAACACTGCATCCGACTATACAATGTGAACAATTCATAAAAATGTAGTACAGACACCGTACAAAATGTCGGAAAAATGCTATTTATGTTGTGTATAAAAGAAGAATGTAAATATTTTACAGCATTATAAAATACTTCACTGAAATATACGTTTGAAATATAAAAAAATAATCTATTAAAAGTGTCTGTATTTTTTAACAAAATTTAAGCGCATTTCCATTCTGGATGCTTCGGAAAGCAGAATTTGCAAGAAAATCTCGTTCACGAAAGACCGTCATAGTATTAACTGTTATCGTGTGTAATAAAATCATAGTTATAATGTGTCATATCGATTTTATAGTTAACTTTATTTACGTCAGTTTCAGCCATAAATATTTGTAACGAATGGACGCGCATAAAAATTATTATAAAAATTATTTCCTACATTATTATTACGACTTTCTTACACACAATAAGTAAATATTATGACGATATTCCACTACAAAGATTTTCTTGCAAATTCTTCTTTATGAAGAATCCAGAATGGAAATGCGCTTAAATATTATTAAAAATGCAGACTATTTGAATCGATAATTTTTTTTCATTTAAAAAATATATTTCAGTAAAGTATTTTATAACGTTGCAAAACATACACATTATTATTTCCTATGTAGCATAAATTGCACGTTTCTAACAATTTTTATGGTGTCTGTACTACTTTGATATGGGTTATGCACGTTGTATAATCGGGTGCAGTACACCATAGGCAGCTGCTTTACTCCAACCTTAGAGGGAGAGAGTGACAAATTACCCAGCTCTATAACGCGAATTGTGCGTGGTATTGGCTGTTCTCTGAAAACTGCCCTTTTTGGAAATTCCTTTTTAAAATCTTCTTGTAAGCACATGTGCATGTTGCAACACGTGTAACATTAATGTTTCCATCGGCCTGATCACAATATTCACGCATCGGTCAAGTTAAACAGTAAAATCATAACACTAAAAATTTTTAACATTGGCTAATTCTTGCACTTATCAGCGATAAGAAAAACATAAAGCAAAATAATTGATTCCAGTGTTTGCAAATGTTTGCTTAGTACTTATAATTCAATGTTGGGAGGTGGAACTACTTTCCCCTCCATCCGTACCGACTTTACTGAGCACATGCCAGTCAGTCAGTGTGCCCGTTAGAAGATATGGAGGTGGACAAGGGCAGTGACATTTTTCAAAGGTTGGTTTCTGAAGAGGTCAAACAACGGCGAATAGTGTAGCGGGTGCTGGGGAATTGTTTGGCCAAACTTGAATGGCTTGTAGGGAGCACTAAGAAAAGACGTTTCTGTCCAGGACCACGTGCCTGCGAACATCTTCCTGTGACGTTACAGGCGCGGAAAGAATCGCGCAAATTTGAATTTCGCGCGTGGGCCGGCACAATTGATTGGCTGGGTGGGCTGTCGGCAGGAACGATGACCACGTGGCGCAGAGTGCGAACGCACTGGACACGTAAACTTCGTAACGCCAACACGGAGCGCAACTGAACTGCTGCTGTCGCTGTCGCTAAGCTGGCGGCAAACAGTATGGAAGGGAAAAAGAGATTCCACTGCCAGGCTGAACTTCGTTGCTTATTACCTCTCTACGATCGGGCCACTAACGCTTCTCTTGTGACCAACATAAAAATAAATGATTATTTCGTAGTGACTATTTTATAACATTAAGATTGATAAAATATAATCTTAGAGAACATGGTTAAGTATTTTTAGCACTAATAATTATCGAAATGATGTAATTACATTGGTTTGTATTTTTCTGTTAATTTTTTCTGCGCAGGGAAGATGCCTTTACCTTTACCCAAGATTTCCAGCAATTCAAAAAGTTAAGTTTGAAAAACATTTTTGTTTGTTTTGTCAGTTAATAGTACTATACGAATAAAAGAGACAAATATTCAGGCAAAACAAACCAAATTGGTTTAGAAACTTACCTTTCTAGATTGCTGGGAAAGGTGAACTATTTCACAAGTGTGTTTGGCTTCGAATTTTCACAGTGAGGAACCCAACTTCTTGTTACACATTTCTTTTTAATTTTCCCCCTTTCAAAATTGGAATTCAATTCAATTCACGTACGAAGTTTGTAAACAAATTGGTCAAAAACGCCAACTTTGTGGAATAATTACAACATAAACAATTTACCAAATTTATTAAATTGTTCGCTTAGTGCTTAGCGTGTGTACGATTAAAGTTGATTTGATCTTAAACGTAGAAAAAGGATAACTCTGTTTGAACGATAATCCGATGAATAAATTATTTTACAATTGAATGACTTTTCGATGTTGGTACAAACGGAATTGTTAGTGCTCGATAAGAACAGCGAAAGCCCCATATAGTGACTGGCCCCTGGCTGGCGGGATACACATCCTCCCCCTAGCAGGTTATGACCGGGGGGCCTAATCTCGAGATCGTTCGAGTGTAGTTAGTATACGAGACGTCTCGCACAGTCCGCAACGTATACGATACAATTGTTGTAAGCTCCAACCCCTGGAACTCGCATACGTTTTCAGTGTGCGAGGGGAGTGCCAGGCAAGCGTATACGAGTGACATTTTGTCATGTTGGTAAACCTGCGGCGAGACGGGAATAAATACTAGCGGAACTCAGCCAATCAGAAGCGCCACTTGTATCGCGCGCGTTTGTTTATTTATTTTGTACGTGGTTGAATAAGCAAATGGCTAAAATTACCAAAATAACCAACGAGCAGAGGTTATTAATTTCGAATTCGTAGAAGGTTGCGTAATTGAATATATGGTGGTGTGCGTTTATCTAAGATGTTTACAGAGAATTAATTTTGAAAATAAAATCTCGTGTGGTCATTACTTAACCTCTACGTACGTTGGAAATACCAACGATATTAGGTTATTTTCTTTGTTTGGGGCATGAATTTATGCAATATTTATATGCCTTAAAGCTAATAATGTGAAGCATAAAATGTTACACGGAACAGCAGATTTGTTTCTGTCTTTCAAATAGTTTACGTGGCAGGGATTGGTCAGTAAAATTCTTCCCTGTGGAAATTACATTCAATTTAATTAAGAGCGCACAGTTGTGTATCATACATTGCCATAATGTTTACATTGCATTATAAATAATTAAATGTGAATGTATATGTTACGTTGCCCATCATTTGGAGAGTATTAGCAGCTACATGGCACTGCTAGACGTCGTGTTTGAGTAAGAGCAACTTTTAGTGTAATAATACTGCAGACGTAGATTAAAGGTATCAGTTATTTTGGGTAGTGGGATGTAGTTTTTGGCTAGTAATCTGAAGTACTATAGAATTTAATTAATTTACACTGTTAGAACAAATTGTAGGAAACAAGAAACTTGCACAAGGCAAATTGACAGCTGACTGGACAGCCAAGGATGCCAGCCGGTTGTGGGAAGAAGTTTCTGTGAAATTGAAAGTTTGTGCAATAATCATATGTTAGTTACAGAGTTTTATATGCAAGACTGACTAAATAATAACTTATGACGTCTAACCACCCAACTACGAATCACTAAACAACGTCAGTAGTAGGCCTATGTAGATTACACTTTTACCCGTAACCTCATGTGCACTATCAACACACATTTTACTTCTTATCCATTCAACAAGTTCTTAGTTAGCATACGATTATATATTCGGCACAGCATAAATTATGTGTAAATTGAATTCACACAACGTCAACAGTCATCTTATGTCAAATATTTTGTTTGTTTTGTTGAGCTACTCGTCTACGACTCCACATCTCGCACGACGATGATCGAGAGAGTGGCCACTCGCACGGTCGAGACGTATACGATGGCCCTCGTATGGTTCGATCTTACAGTTTTCTAAAATCGTGCGAGTTACAGCCGCAATTCGATGATTTCGTATACGAGAGCTGTTCGAGCTTAGGCCCCCAGGCTGCAGTGCCAGTACATTGGTGGCACGCGCCGCGCGCTTGTTTTCGCACCTGTGACGTCACAGGAAGATGTTTGCGTACACATGCTCCTTGACAGGAACGTCTTGTCCTAGTGTTCCCTACAGGCCATTCAAATCTGGCCAAACAGTTCCATAACACACACACGGCGGCCGGTATAGGAAAGACGACACTGACCTGGAAGTGACTGGTGGCTCGCTCCAACACTGTACGGAAGGCCTGTGAAGTAGCCGCCGCCCTCGCACTGCTATTGGTGGAGCTCCTGTTGCGTGCAGGCTCGAGCAGCCTCAGGACTCCGCCCAGCGGACGCGACTGTCGCTTCTGTCCCGACTGCCAACACACAACACCACTCGCAAACATGTCCTATACTTATTACATACACTCATATAATGGTTGTTCACGATAAAGTGAGCACTTTAGAAGAACCTTAGAAAAAAGTCACTGTCCCTAATGGACGCTCTGAGTGACAGTCGCCCATGTTGGTAACAATGGCTGGAAAGAAGTTCCATATCTTAACGTCGAATAAAAAGTGATATGTAACAATTTGTGAAAAATTTTAATTATTTATATCGCTTTTTGTTTTTTTTTATTCCATCGAAGGGTAAAAATTAGCAGACTTGTAAAGTATTTTCTTTCCTAATAATGCCACGGTTTCACTTGACCGACGCACGAATAACGTGATGAGGCCCATGGCAATGTTAATTTCACATAAGGCGGAAGAATACACAACATATATACAAGTAGATCTTAAGCAGGTCTTTAAAAAGTGCTTATTTTACCGTGAACAGCCTATATTTGCATTACTTATTTTACTGTACGTAACATGCTGAGCGCTGCAGGCGTAATGTTAACCGAGTTGTGTGAAGTTTGACTTAACATTACGACATCCATATTATTTTTAGACACTTGCAAAGAAATATTACATCGCTAGTAGTTTTTATACAATTCTCTCTGCAATTTAATATTACGTCAAAAATCACTCAGCGTGTAAATTACTCAAATGAACAGTGCGGACTGTATATTATCCAACGCAGGAAAGATCATTATTAGGAGACACTGAACTCGGTATTATATGGTCGGTTAGTCGGTCAGTAATGAACCTTGTACAGTACATTAGGGGGCTTTACGGTGTTGTGTGAATCAATAGGACAGTTATAAATGGGAATACAGAGAGGAACACATCTGGTGGCCATACAGTCGTGAATATAGGTGACTCACTTCTAGCTTAACTAAATTGCAAGTAACTCTTTACTACATTCAACATGTTAAAATGCTTGGTGCTGTCATATTACACAGCATGAATTTAATGCTGTTATGATGATTCCTGGGTTAATAATTGGATGAACTTCTTTATTCTTATTTATTCTTAGAACGCACATTTCACATAACATAGGGTTGCAAGCTGTTTTCGCAAAGTTCTCTGCAACGTAAAGTCACGCCTACAGCTCTCAAATGGTTAATAATTCAAAGAAGCACTGTGCTTCATTTATGACTCAAGGAAGTATTCAAAACAGAACAAAGCACTTTCAAAGAGCATTCACAATATTTATTAAATATCATACATAAATACACTTGGAATGAGGTACATAATAATCGATACATATTCAAATAAGAGCGAAATTATTATAAACCAGTATAGCATATATTAGAACAGACCATGAATAGAAACTCTTTATCTTAAAGGAACAATACCCATTATCACTCAAAAAGTGACTATATTTTTGACATAACATTTAATGACGTTCTGAAGAACAAATTTAAGTTTCAAAATCTATCAAAGGCTCAAATAAAATTACAGATCCATTAAAATTGCACCATCGCAAGAGATTGGAGCCTTACTAGTATCATTGCAACATTCCCTTATAGTCTGAAAAAAATCATGGGAACGCATTTTCACAAACTTGGTTGCAGTGTAGTGTAAATGTGCCAACAAACATTCCATTAACTATACTGTTCAAATAAGTTCCGACCGTAATAAAGTGCGTAAAATGTATGGTACTAAAAATGCTCTCATAAAACACATATATATGGCTTAGTGCTACAGAGTGTAACCTTGAGATGAAGATAATTACAAGACAAACCAACCAAATGACCTCCAACGTTTACAATATTTAGCCAGTACACATTAAAACGATCTCTCCTTTCAACACCAATTTTAGCATACCCACCGCAACCAGAATGGTGTAGTTTATTTCACATATTACCAAAACAGCAGGTTATCGTAAGACGATCATTACTTCCATTTAAATTCGGGCGTCGACAAGACTTTTAAATTAACTGCGTCCACCATTTGACAATTACTTCAATTACTAGGTGTGCAAGTGAGTGAGTGAAGAGATTTGGGCGGCTCTTAAAAGCGAGGTCTTGAGAGCCGATGCTGGTGATTGAAGTGAATATGGAGCGGCGCCGGAATGAAGGGGGAGAGGGAAACGGAAGATCCCGAGAAAACCCACCGATCAACGGCATCGTCTGGCACGATTCCCACTTTCGAAAATCCGGTAACCCGGTCGGGGATTGAACCCGGATCGCCTTGGTGGGAGGAGGTGTGCAAGTGAACGGCCAAATACTACGCGAATAATCTTAGAGACGAGCGTCGGAACAGCGCATAAAAATAACGCCCGAAAATGTGCAATATTTCGAAGGATATTAAACAAACCAGGGAAACAACGCGTAAATACAAATCTATGACAAAACCACACCTTCGTGTATCAAAACTAATTTTCTCTTAATAACATGAGACAAATATGTGTGTGTGTGTGTGTGAGTGTGTGTGTGTGTGTGTGTGTGTATATATATATATATATATATATATATATATATATATATATATATAAATATATATATATATATATACATATATACACACACACACATATTTGTCTCATGTTATTAAGAGAAAATTAGTATATATATATATATATATATATATATATATATATAAACCCTCCGACATCAACATAACTACGTTTGCCGTAATAATTAATGACATTATTTTATGGGACTTTAACCTCACTCAGATATAAATGGCGAAATTAGCGGAGAATGGATGAAGTATGCCAAATGATATATAGAAACGTGAAGATATGTACGTACGTACGAGCGTGCGACACAGCTGCCCTACCAAAGCCGCTGGCAACCAACGTAAAATCTAGGACTGATAATTAAAACCTTCACTAAAAAATCATCAAAACGGAGGCGACAACACACTGCCCCAACAAAGGTCTGCTCCAATTATAATCAGTACACAAAACCTTTACAGCTATGCCATAAGCCGCAAGCCGTGGCAATCATACGGGTATATTTGACCCATTGGAAACGTGCTGGCGATCCTAGACATTTTATCCACGTAACACAAGGTACTTTACAAAGAAAACCCCTATGGCAAAACTAGTATTTAAAATATTTCGTAAGCAGAAGGCTTCACCACACAAATGGATGAAAACACATCAGAAAATTACACTCGCTAATCCATAATTAAGTTCGCGTGTAAGTGCCCCGACTTACCGCTTGTAAAATGCAGATCTCAGAAGCTCTCATGCTGGACTCGTTCATATACAACGAGAGCGCACTCTACCCACATTAAGGCCACGATCTCCCATTTCTACAGCTTTTGCGAGAATTCAATTTTTGAACCCAAACGAGTGCGAATAATGTTAAACCCTCTACAATTTTGTTACACATTTTTTTTTTTATAATTTTGTGTAATTTTTCAACACAAAAAATTGTATAATTTTAACTAATTATTATATATAAATTTTCGTTAGTAAAATTAATTCGATAAAATTATACAGTTTTTGTGTTGAAAAAAATAGACTACACATAAAAACTATTTGTAACAAATTATTATTGTAGGAGTATTTTACAATATCGGATCCCATTTGGGTTCAAAAAATGAATTCTCGCAAAAGCTGTATAAATGGGAGATCGTGGCCTTAACGCGCTGTCAGCTTGCCAACATCGCTACCCAACATGATGCCTGCGGATGTCGGTAGTTAGTCATCGCTAATGACGTCGTTGCAGTCGGCGATCAGAAAAGAGAAAGACACCAGGAGGGGTTGCGCAAGGACTTAAATTAACACAAGATCAGGGGAAAGAAGGGCAAGGAGGAGTAAGAAGAAAGGATAGCAAGGGAGAGGTGTGAACTGGCCGATGAGCAAGTCGTATAGCCAGTAAATCCAAGTGCTGCCGTCGCAACACGATGAAACAATCAAGACCATGTGTTACGATGGAAGATTCCATGGCAAATTCCATACAAGCCTTCATGGCTGATAATAAAGATTGTTCTATAAAAGACTTAGCCGGCCGCTGGTCGTGTTCATAAGTTAACCGTTTCGGTAACTGGTCGTATGCAGTTATATATATATATATATCTCAACGGCTCAAATTTTTCTGTGAGAAAACAGCTTGAACACCATTAAACAAAAGTAGCCGACCTCCCGTAGAGCAGTCGGTTGGTGCGCCACCGATCTGGGGTGCGGGAGGCTCTGGGTTCGAATCTCAGGAAAGGCATGGGTGCTAATTTAAACTAGGTTATAAGTAAAGTCTGTACGCCTTCCTCTGCTAAGCCCTGAAACATAAAATTTGGGGACGTTAACAAGCCCTTTCATAATAATTAAACAAAAGTAAAATAAATGGCGAATAAAACATTAAAAATATGAGTCTATCGATTCTATTAAAACGTTATGTGGACATTATAGTACACATCAGTGATTATTTTAGGCAAAAATTTTAATTATTGGAAGACAAAAAAAAATTAGACTCTCTGCACTAACGAATATTCCATAATCTGTTGAGTGAATTCTGTCCTAGAACCAATGCGTTGACCTGCATTGGAGAAAGTATGGCGTGACAGGTATTTCATGGAAGCCTCTATACCTGCTTGCATGCACACTCCGGTAGGAGGTCTCTTGGAAGTTTCCACCCAAGATTTATTCAACAAACTGCCACAGTCAACAATTTGCCGTTACAATTTTTTGTCGTAATGGTGTGAGCGATAGTTTCACATTTCTGTCCGCTGTTGACGTACGACAAAAGAGTCATGCAGGGAGGGCTACAACACTACGAAAAGTTTTTACTACTTGTGCACGCGCAGTGCTTCATTGTAGCCGAGTTCAGTCACTCCGCACTCACTCACTCATTAGATGCCAGTAAAGTTGTAGAATGACAACAAGATTTGCGGAGCTGTGTTTGGACTAGGGACCATAGACTAAAGATGAGGTAGACCGTTTATTTGTCTTGTTGCGCATGTACCCAACATTGATCTACCCCACTCCTACACAACTGTCAAAGTCACATGGTCAACAGTGATGAGCGTGTTTGTTTACATATTAATTTTTAAGTGATAAGCACTAATATATGCATAAAATACCTTTACCATTTCAAATCTAAACAAAAAGCATTACAAACTGGTTAGAGGAATTATAAAAACAAATCGAAGCACTTGTTTACAAATCACTTTTCTAACCTAAAATCCAAATCACGCCGTTTTCGCTAGACGTGTTGGCAGAAATGCACTTCTATGTTGGGACACGGAGATTGGTTGTGCGCAGCCAGCGATATCGGTCTACCCTCATCTTTGGTTTATGCTAGGGATGGGCTAAACCAACGATCTATATAGTAAACATAGAGAGGGTGACAGTGATTACAGCGCTCTTAGCGGAAGCCATCTGCAAACTGTCCCGCCATTTTAATGTTAGTCAAAACATTGTCAGATGATGCTTCTTGTCATCATGTTACCGTGAATGAGACGTGACAAGTTTTAAATATTGAAGGCTGTGGTTGTTTTTTGTCGTGTTACGTAGAGTTCGTTACACCAACATATGAATGACGTATCGTTAGAGAATGTCGTCTCGACATGTACATTTTATTGCTTCGGATGAATTTAGAATATCGTTCTGATTCCTGCTTTATGTTAAGCGTATGGATACACAAACCGCAGCAATAAAACAACAGATATATTATATTACAAGTCCTACGTACTTAAGGTATTTGCATATAACAATACTTACAAACATTAGAGAAATTGTGTTCTTTTGCAATCAGCTTGAACTTTGTTATTAATAATACTCTACCTGGAGCAGTCTGTACTTGGAAATTCACAGAAAAAGTACATTGGAATTGATGTGATTCCTATAAAAGTAATTAAATACTGTTCTAAAATAATTATAACACCTCTTGTCACATAATCAATGAAGCCTTTAAAAGTGGCATTTTCCCTGATGACCTTAAAGTTGCTAAAGATTTTCCACTATTCACGAAAGGGGATCATCCACGGTAGCCTAATTGTTAAGCTGAGGGGCTTTTTTGAAAACAAAAAAGTATAATAATAATAATAAAGAACCCGAATTTACTAGGGGCATCAATATTTCATTAATACTAACTACCAAACCGATAGTGGGAAGGACTATGAAGATGAGGGAAATTGTGGGGAAAACGAGTGGAAAACATGTACTTAATATTAATATTTACACATGGAAATACACGAATAGCCTAAAAGACACAATCAAACAACACAAACAAAACCAACACAAACACCTAAATTGATATTGGGGAGGGCAGTGAAGATCAGGGAAATTGTGAGGTTAAAAAAATACAAAATAAGTACATTTTCATTATAAACTTTTACCCCTCAATTTTCCTACAGTTCACAGCCCTCCCCATCAGGTGAAATGTTGATGCATCTCATACAATCTGTGTTCTGTATTAATAATAGAGTGTATTTATACCTTCTTCCAGATTTTTTTCAAAAATGCCCCTTTGCTTTACATTACCTCGACGATATGTTTCCATTTACCGGAACCTGCTTTTCGTGAGGACCCGCAAAATATTAATTTCCACGTCGGTCTCAATACACGAAAATAATGATTTTGATTACAAGGTAAATCCACCAACTCTGTGGTTTGATGCCAGGCTGCTGTAGTGTATAAATTCTTTGCATTGCAGTTTCAAGCCGCAACACTACAGCCCATTGCACCTTTGATATTTCTGAGCACTCAAATAAATGGATACATAAATCGCTTAGATGATCCCTTGCATAGGCTTATATACTGCAATCTCAAACATGCAGGCTGGTTTGATATTAACACAATTCTTCACAAAAATAACATTCACAACACTACACTATACAACTTCCCGGCGGTTTGTCTTACGCCATGCAAAGAAAAATTCGCGAATTGCACTTTATTTCCAGCCAGTAAGTGCGTGAAAATGTCTAATTGTATATTCTCTGTCGATTATTTTGTGTAGGTATGCATGCTATTCCTTACTGTTACACCCTACCACGGACCTTTGTTTTGACCAACAATAAAATAGCGGACAGGGGTTCAAGTGGCCTTAGTCTGGAAACGCTCCCGCCACTCTATCTTTAGTATATAGCTCGTTGGGCTAAACAGTTATTTTCATGTAACGAGTTCCATCCTTCCAGTTCCAAGTAAGTAACACGTTCTAGTAACATGTTATTTTTGTAACAGATTACTTTGAAATATTTCCCACCTGTCCCGACGTTCCAGGATGTAACAATTACGTGGTTCAATGTTCCAAAGCAAGGCGTTTCAAGAAATAACATCGGCGCATACACAAGGTTGTAAATCAAGACGTTCCGAAAAAGGTCTTTTACTCATGAGCACAGTTGCCAGTCGAGACGTTCCGAAAAATAACTTTTACGCATGCGCAGTAGTCAAGCGTTGGTTTAAGTGAGGCATTCCAAGACGTTCTAAAAATAACGGTAGAAACGATGGAACGTGTTACTCGTGTAACATGTTATCAAATTGTAACAGTTTATTATAACTCTTACGTTAAATAACGCCCATATCCAGTTTGGACTCCAGAATTTGCAGACAGCTCAGGAGAAGGTCGAGTCTGGTAAGTTTGAAAAAAGTTTCTTAATTGGTTTACAGGCCAGCAGATGAGTGTATAACTAGGGGCAACGTTCCTCAAAGTATAGTATGATAAAATTTTGACGTGATAAATACTATGTCGCGGAAAACAAGCGTGAAACAATTTGTTGCACTATAATATTGCACAGTAGGTAAGAAGGGCACAAAACTGACGTTTATGTCGACGCCTTTCCTACAAGCCAAAACACAAGTTACTTTTACTTACATGATGCCACTGGCAATGCATGCTTCAATTACCTGTCAACACATAGTGCCCTGTAGAAACACCGACAATACGGTTATTATGTCGCTCAGGCGTTGCCATGCAAAGAAGGTAATAACAAAACATTAAGAAGTTTGTCGATCGTGGACGCGAAATAATACATGTTCACTAGAAACTGCATACTACGTCTGCTTAGGGCCGGTTGCACCAACATTGTCCCCGATCCGAGATCGAATGATCCTAGATCCGAACCAGAATCCAGTTCGATCTTTGTTCCATTGAAAAAGTGTTGCACCAACGTAATTTCATGATTCTGGATTTTCGATTCGTTGATTTTGGAGAGATCGATATTAAGTATGAGACAAATTTTGTTATTGGATCGTAATATATGACGTAATGGAATTAGGCGAAATTTTCACTATATATAGAACTAGATGTGCGATCTTTTATCTATTTTAAGTGAATTATTGTTGTGCGAATTTTACTAAATAATATTCAAATACGTATAATGTTGTTTTAATTTCCCAAGAAACCAATCGAACGTAATTATATCTGTTGGTGTATTTTCAAACTACATTTGTCGACTATGGCTGCTAATCTCGGATCGAGATTTCGAACCGCCAATTTTGGTGGTTCGAAATGAACTTCACCTCGATCTCCAGTCCAGCTCTGAACTCGAATGGTGCAACAGTTTTCAGTGTCGATCTTAGATACTATCGCAGATCGAGTTTCGAACCACGATGGTGCAACTCATGGTGGATTCCACCATGGATGCAACCGGCACTAAGAGCTGGCGTATTGTGGAGGTGCGAACACCGAGAAGAACAGAAGTAGTGTTGGTGCAGTGGTGAACATAGCTAGGCTTCTTACTGCTAGCTTGTGTTGGATGCATACAACTATTATCCAAATATTTAATACAAAATTACTATTTTAGATGCAGAAAATAAAATATATTTGTTGTGTGTTGTACTTACGCTGACTAATACGTGTTTCGTTACCACTATCAATAAGCAGTTGGTTTTGTGTTCAGCGATAGTGATATGAAAGTAGAACGTTAGCACTGATTACGTATCAATTACACACAGATATCATTGGGTACTGAGCCTACCAGCGTACAGTGCCTGCGAAACTTAACATGTATACACTTTTGTGTACCTTGAGTGCGAGTCGCCTATGTACAGTACAAGTAACATGGGCACTTGTGCTGAGCTACGTAATCCCACTTACCACATTCCTGACCAGTCTCTACTGACCTCAACTGTTTACATGAAGTAAGCTCCACCTTCTTGCTTATACTATTACATAAGGCTTATTATTGGCTGACTGTCAACCAATGGCGTGCGAGTTGACTTGCCCCGTGTAGGTGACCATAACGAGATATAAAACAAACCATGTTATTTTGAGTTGCTTGCAGTGAGTGTTCCAAATGTCCTCCACCGTCGTCTTTGCAATGGGTACAGTAGGGTACCAAATACGCATGTCAATAGTGTGGCCGTCGTACTAGGTACTGTAGCACTGTCGTGGAAGCTTTGCGTGCGTTTTGCACGAAAACGGTGGGTCATGGGCAGTTACAACAAGAGGGCCATTTTTGTTAAGTAGGTCATACTTCTCAATAAACTTGGATCAAATGTTCACAACTACTAACGGTAAAAATGATGTTTTTCAAAAAATGTGGGTGCCAACCCTGGTATTTTCGTTATGGTGGGAGGTGTTATTAATGAGAGATTGTTTTCGAGCTGAAAATCTGGATAGCATTAATAATATTATGGGAATTATAACTTAAATACTCTTCGTTTTCAGTAGTTCGCAAAAATATCATTTAAAAAACTCGATTTAAAGGTTTTCAAGGCCTTATAACTGTTCAATGTATTTCTCACTTAATTTTGTATAAAGAATCTGTTCAACAAGTTTGACGGTCGAATTCCGCCCCAACCTGTATACGTTTATTTGTTGGGGAGAGAGAGAGAGAGAGAGAGAGAGAGAGAGAGAGAGAGAGAGAGAGAGAGAGAGAGAGAGAGAGAGAGAGAGAGAGAGAGAG
Organism: Dryococelus australis; assembly: GCA_029891345.1. Taxonomy (NCBI): domain Eukaryota; kingdom Metazoa; phylum Arthropoda; class Insecta; order Phasmatodea; family Phasmatidae; genus Dryococelus; species Dryococelus australis. The sequence continues at coordinate 197,152,173 of CM056995.1, read as the reverse complement.
AGAGAGAGAGAGAGAGAGAAAATATTGGGGTTAGAATATATATTTTTAAAAAATTCTTATTTTCATGTAATCAGGCATGTTTACTAGACAACATGATTTTCACAAGAGAAGGAAGGATTTATGAGCACGCAGGAGAAAGTAAAGTAGGGCTGTCAAAATTGCTCCAGTGGTTGCCGCGAAGCTACATACTGTAGATATGTCTTGAAGCAGTCAAACGAGTGTTGTGTTAACCCAAAGAGCTCGGGTTTCTCTGAGAGCCGCATTACGACACAGATTGTGGAAGCGAGCAGAATCGCAGCAGCAGCAGCAGCAGGACTGATGACGACACTTGCTGGCTTGCGATCACCAGGTGGGCAATGTGGATGGCCGCCGCGCAGTGCTGCAGAGGATCGCCACTGCGACATTAGCTGTGTCAGAATTGACAAATTTCGTTATTTCGTTATTTTGTAAATTTGTTATTTGATAGCTATCAATTTGGACCTTGCCGACAGTCACTTGTTTAGCACTTGCAGCGATACATTATTACATTAACAGTGCAAAATATTTTTATCTAAATTTAATGCTTAAAACAGACGTAATGTTTCTGCAAACATCAATTGAATACTACGAATACGTTAATAAATAAATATGAAAATAATAAATTATGCAATAGCGACTCATTTATATGTGTATATAACATATATCAAGAAAACACTTGCTTGCTTTTTCAAACATTCCTAGTATATTTTATGTACAGTTATTTGTTTTAAAAGTCACTTTATTTACTCGTTCGCGCATGTGTTTTTAAAGTAAAAACAAACACGGCACTGATTTTGTAATTTTGCATTTTTTGCCAACATCAGCTAGGTACAAAATACGTCACCATTTCTGTATAAAAAGCGGGTCACGTGATCATTTTGTCTACAAAATGTGCCGATTCAGACACGGCCTTTGTATGGGGTAGCAACATCGCGCAAAGCTGATCCCTTTATTATTTCACGTTAAAACTGTTTACGATAAAGTGAGCACTTTTGAAATCAACCTTGGAAAAAACTCACTGCCCCTACCTGCATATATTTTAACGGGCGCCCATAGTGAGTTACGTCCAGTAAAGTTGGTACCGATGGATGGGAGGTAGTTATGTAACTTAATGTCGAATAAAAAGTGTTAGAGAACCATTTCTGATCATTTAAATTATTTATTCCGCTTTCTGTCGTTTTTTTATTGCATCGTAGTGCAAAAATAAGCAGATTGTAAAATATTTACTTTTGTAATAATTTTATAGTTTCACTTGACCGACGCATGAATAAAGTGAAAAAATCCATGACAGTGTTAATTTTACATAAGGCGGAAGAATACACAACGTGCATACTAGTAGATCTTAAGCAGGACTTTCAAAAGTGCTCATTTTACCGCGAACAGACTATAATTAGGGGTTGTTGTTAACAGGAGCCCGCCGCCGACGTCACAGCGCAATTTCTGACCACAAGCGGTTCTAATCGCCGGCAGTGCAGGGTCTGGTGTGCTATTTCAACATTCAGGTCTAGCTTAGTTCAATATGAAGTCTGTAGTAGCTACCCGCTATGAATGCATGTGCCTTATATACTTGTATTTCAATATTATTTCAATTTTATTTGTTGTATAAATTATATTTAATAAATATATTTTACTTCTTTCTTTTTAAAACAAATAATTTAATTATTAATTAGATAAAATAAAGGCAATTAAATGGCATACACTTTTTAACTACCTATAAAACCTAACATTGATTTTAATTCAAAACCAGCTACAATATGTAGATCTAAATTGTCGTGTTAAGTCATATTTAACTAGAATACAATAATATAAAGCACCTAAATATATATAACAAAGCAATTTTAGAATTGTCAATACAATGAATGTTTTCTTCTCCTTACTGTAAAATTGTCATATTTGTATAGTTTTGGATATATGCTCATCTAATTTAATACTGAACTGTTTAATATGTCCACTATTTTAATGCTATTATTTTCGAAACTTATGTTATTTCATATAATTGTATGGAATCCATTTATATAAATTTTTAAAAACTTTGTATTATTTGCCATTAGTAATTTTGAATATATTTGCATCTATTATTAAAATTTTACTATTATTTTTTTTAGATTTTATTTCGCATGAAATATATTTAAAGAAACAGAATAATGAATATGAATAATATTAGAGTTCTCTTTAATATACAAATTATTGCGTAAACTGAAGCATTATTGAAGGTTGATTTTATACATTTTTCATATGTAAATTAACGTTTTAAAAATTAAAACTTAAGGGACTGCTGAAACAGCTATTGCTACCTAGATTAATTGAAATGTGTGTGTATTCAAGATTAATTGGAAATAAATAAGAAAATTGAAGGGATGTTGTCAGAGGATAGTGTGATAATTGTGATAATTGTCAGAAAAACCATTAATAATTGTTGATAAGGTTGTATAAACCATGTTAAGTTTTTTTTTAATTGCACTTAAAATTTTAAAATGAACCAAGTATTTTCGTTTAAAAGGTGATATTGAGAAAACACTTAAAAATTGGAAGTTACCGCAGTTGTTTCTTAAAAATAATTATGAATAAATAATTACGCCGAATGAATATGGACGCAATTACTAAAAAAATATTCGATTATGCCATATTAAAAATCAAGACGTAATATAATAAATTATAATATCTTTATACTTGATTTTTAACTATCTCAAACGGGTTTAACCAACTTAAAAAACTAATGTGTTATAATATTAATTCTTTATGTATATTTTTGCAAGTTTAATCATAATTAAGACACAATAATATATATTTTTTGGTGTATGCCTATACCTGTATATTATACATAAGTTTAAGATATATGTTGAATGTTTTGGAATAAAGACTTTTTTGTTACAGATATGACAAGGTTAATTATGATGGTAGATATATAAATGGCGTTAAAGATTTTATGATTAGCTATTCAGATTAATTACTTTCTACTGTTTTATCATTAAAGATTAAAATTTGGTTGTTGCATAATATTCTCGATTTTTGGGTTGAACCCACGTATGTTGTATAGCTTTGCGCCATATCTTGTCACGAAAATCACAAAATTGTAGTGTGTATGTGTGTGTTTAGGAATTTGTGTGTGTGGGAGCTGTGATTTATCATTTTACAATGGCAGTCTTAGCGCCGGCACTACCTCACTCACGTTGGCTTTGTCCTGCAAGGCACGGGGAAAGAGAAAGTTAAAGGATTACACATCACGCAGTTATAGGTATAAGGACGCTGCGGCCTGATTAGTGTACCCGCCTCCTGCTAAGTCGCACACTAGCGATGAGCAGCGGCAGCCTCATTTGCAGCTGTAAAACTTGACAAACCGGTCTTCAATAAGTCTTGTAAGTTGTAAGTGGCTCGAGCTGTTTGGAGCGTTCAAGGCACACAATACGGGCGACACTAGCACGCACGCCTAGCACCTCATCGCCCCTACGCGCAAGGCATGCAGTGTTTCCTTCCGTGCACTGTACTTGGTTCTGTAACAGTCACACTTCGTTAAACGCGATCAAAGTCCACTCTATGCCAATATAGTTGTACATTTCCCCTAAAACTTTAAGGAAACTGAGCAGACAAAGTGTAAAATTGTTATTCAATTTCCACGAATTTTTAATTTTTTTAAAACACTTAATCTGATAAAAGTAAAAAGTACGGCCTTAGATAACCTTAGATAATTATTATTGCCTTTTACATTTTTACCATTTCTGGAAAACAATCGTAATCCCAGAAATTTAATTTACGAAGCTACATATAGCGGATGCTGCAAAATTGCATGTCAATACTTCGGGGAAACATTCCTCACATCTGGATGATGAAAAAATGTTATATGAACATAAGTCCGCAAATGCTTCGTTTCTTCATTACAGCCCCTAATACACTGTACGTTATGTATTACGAGCTGTAGAGAAGAAACGAAGCGTTTGATGACCTATGTTCATACAACATTTTTTCTTCCTCCCGATGTGTGGAATGTTTCTCCGAAGTACTGACATGCAATATTGCAACATTCTGTATACGCGCAAACTCTATATAGCGCACACACACACACACACACACGCACGCACGCACGCGCACACACCACACACACACACACACACACACACACACACACACACACACACACACACACACACACTATATATATATATATATATATATATATATATATATATATATATATATATATATATATATATATATATATATATATATATATATATATGCTATATAAAGGATGGATCGCAATTAGACCAACAAACTTCGGGAGGTGATTCTTCATGCAAAAGCAAAAGTAAAACATATGCGTGACTTTATACATAAACCGAATTTTAAGGGAGGTATGGACCCTTAAAAAACCGAGTTTTAAACCGTATTTGTGCAAAATATAGGTAACGATGTAAAATGTAATGAATATTATTGTATTTTATCGGGACCTTCAATATATGAGCTGATATTTTACACAAATACGGCTTAGAATCCCGTTTTTTTTAAGGGCTCATGTCTCCCTTAGTATTCGGTAGAGGTAGGGGAAATTCGCCGAAATCGTACTACCACCTAAATCGTACCACCACAGGTTTTCTATAAAGCAGGACTAGTGGAGCGCTCTCACTGTGAATACTTGAACTAACAGATGTATTGAGCAGTCCGTGAAAATAGTTAGTCAGTGTAAGTACGTGCTGCGTTTTTATTACAGTTATATTGCTTGAGTGTTTGCTGATGTAGTTTTTCTACTCCATATGTAAGATAATACAGCACTTCGAGGTAAGTGTGGTTGAATTTCATGCAGTTATCATTGTGGTGCAAATAATGTTAAACGTAACGACTGGTCGCTTTGTAGCGAGGCACCTGTTTTAGGTTAGAAATGACGTAAAGAGTGAAGTTGTGCGCAGTTGCCTAAATCGTACCGGTACGAATTGGGATATCATAATATTTGAAGTTCTATATTTGCAATATATTTGCATAAATTAAATACATTTTAAATAAACACAAGTAACACACGAGATAATTGTGTTAGAGAATGGCAGGAAGGAAACACGGTGCCTGGAGTGAATCAGACATGGAAATGGCTCTGGCAGCGTACAGAAATGGGGACATGGTGTCCAACTAGTGCTGCCGCCAGTATGGCATTCCAAAACGAACGCTAAAGCGCCACTTGGACTGTAAAAACGTAATTGCTAACGAAGGTACGAAGACGCTTGGACGGACTACTACCTTGCCACTGGATATAGAAAACCAACTTGTAGAACATATTTTAAAAGTGGAAGAACAAATTTTTGGAGTCACAATTAACTATGTACGCAAGCTGGCATATCAGATAGCTGAGCACAACTACATTCCACATAGCTTTAATCGAGATACTCAAATTTCGGGTAGAAAGTGGTTTTACACTTTCCGAGCTCGTCATAAAGAGTTGACATTACGTGAACCAGGAGCAACATCCATGGCTCGAGCAAGAGGGTTTAATAAGGAACATGTTGGCGAATTTTTCAACATTTTAAAGAAAGTCATTGATGAAAACAAAATCGATGCGACCCGCCTATTTAATATGGATGAAACAGGCGTTAGTAATGTTCAAAACCAATGCCAAAAGGTTTTAGCTAAGAAAGGAAAACGCCAGATGGGTTCAGTCTCTAGTGGAGAAAGAGGCGTAAACACGTCAGTGGTGTGTTCCACAAGTGCGTCAGGGTCATAGGAATGATAATGGCTTACGAATTGAAAGTTGGTGCTCCACCTGGGGGTTTTGTTGAACCGGCTACATAAATAGCACACTCTTTGTACAATGGATGAAACACTTCGTTGCCACTGTAAAACCAAATGTTCACAACAAAGTGCTTCTGCCTCTAGATGGGCACACAACACACTACAAGAATTTGGAGGCTCTACAAATAGCAAGAGAAAATGGAGTTATAATGCTGCAGTTACCTGGGCATAAAACCCACCGGATTCAACCTTGGACAGAACATTTTTCAAACCCTTTAAATGATACTATACACAAGCAGCTGAAAAATTGCTGCGGACCAATCTTGGGCTGTGTGTCACACGATATCATGTTGCCACACTAGTGGCAGAAGCATATGGGAAGGCGGCAACAATTGAAAACACTATCAACGGGATTCGGTGCACAAGAATCTGGCCACATGTCACTGTGTTTAAAGACTGTGACTTTGCACCAGCCGAGTACCTAAACCAAACAGATGATTCTACACCAGTCAATGAAGATGCTGATCTGTGTGCATCTTCAAGGCCCAATGATGATGTCACTATTGAGTCACCCAACTCAGAAATAAAAATGCAAATTTTTGATTGAAAAACCAAGTGATGAACTGGCCCTAATGTAACATCAACCAATTCTCGTAAGCTCAGCGTGTCTATTGAATCATTTTCACCAATTCCTAGGTACAACAAAAGATGTAGATTGGCAAAGGCCCAACGGCTTTTTTTTTGACAATAAGTCCATACAAAAACGGTTTAGAATTGGCGAAAGCATTGCAAATGCCACAGGCAAAAGTGAAAAAGTGAAAAATAAAAATCTTAAAGGACGCGCCAAATAACCTACAATTACCACAGGCCAGTATTAAAAAGAGAAAGACTTACGGGCCTAGGCCTACAACGAAGAAACATTGTTCATCCGCAGGAAGAAACCAAGGCCTAGATCACAATTTACACCAGCCATCCACTTCATTACAGCGTGATATTCCGATCGACCTAGGAGGCCCACAACGTGACGACTGGTATTGTTCTGTATGTGAAGAAACATTTGTGGAAGATATGGTTCAGTGTTAAGTGTGCGCGTCCTGGATACATGAGAGTTATTTGGGTAGCCAGTAAATAATTGAATATTTCTTGCAATTACCATAGGAAAATAATCAAACTTTATTAGTATTTAAATACTACAATAAGCCTGTGTGTTATTACATGCTGTCTTGTTTGTTCTCTCATTTGATTAAATTTATAATGTTATGGCATGATTTAGAACATAGGAAACCAGTTTCTTATATCGTACCAGTTGCAGCCTGTTACAAAAAGTTCTATATTTCTTCCCCAATGCTACATTCTGAAATGTAATCCACATAAATGTACCCATAAATAGTCATACTTTTTGATACAAATTCGTAAAACCTTGTTTTTTTTTTCTTTTTCATTTCAGACAGATAAAACTGCAAATGTAAAAAGTGGTACGATACAGGTAACTCTCCCTTACAAAGTGTCACATTTTTTCCGTTTTACTTTTTCATGTACAATCACCTCCCAAAATTTGTCGGTCTAATTGAGAATCACCCTGTGTGTGTGTGTGTGTGTATATATATATATAATTTAGTACACAGTCCTCTTAAGGTTTGTGTTTGCTCGACTGGTTTTACTGAACCTCAGCTCATATTATAGGACTCTCGGCCAGTGGTACACATCTTGCATTCGGGTTGGCATTTATCAAGCCCCGGTCGTTTTCACTTCTACGGCATGTTGGCGAGATGGCGATTGCACACCTTATATGATAACCATTCAAGAAAAAATCCGTGACAGCACTGAGTAATAACGACAATTATCTTCGTACACCTACTGGATGGTCGCTCTCTCAGTAATGAAATGTCCGTAAATGTTGAGAAACCTTAGGCGAATTTACGTAACTTACCGTAACTTTATATTTGATTACTTTATTATGTATCAATACAAAAATTATTAACATTGTTTTGTAGGTGTTGCCACAGACAATACAATAAAAAAAAAACCAAATGACACGTCAGGGAACCGTGTGTGAATTTGAACTAAATTTCGTACTTAGGCTACACATGTGAGAGGTATATTAGTTATATAAGAGAGGTATATTGCTTATAGGCCGTTTACGGTAAAGTGAGCACTTTTGAGACCATAGTTACATTTTCCTGTCAGCCATATTTAATCTTATACCCACCTTTTAATATTAATATTGCCATGTAAGTAATAACCGCAGTGTGTACACTCCACAGAACATGGAATTTAACGTTTAAAGTTAAAATAAAATATATTTAATGAATATTATTCCAAATGAGATGGCTTTCAAAATTGCTCACTTGACCGTGAATAGCCTATAGTTGCAAAAATTGATCAAATTTTCTTTTAAATATGCTTACATCATTCATGTAGACAATTATTATCTTTAACGTCATAAATACAGTATATGATCCACAGCGAAATGAGAATACGAACTAAATTTTAGTTGTGGAACATTGTTTAATGCGTTATATGATAATAAAGTCGTACACTGACAGAAAGCGACTTGGAGCAAGTTCTTTATAACGACTACATTTATGAGTTATAATTAGTTCCTCGACGACAAAGTCTTTGTCGTCGAGACACCACCAGGAAGACGTCCAGAGATGGGAGCGTGCCGTCTGCCGACATACGTCTAGTCTTCAGCCTTCGGCATCATGAATAAGGTGATGATGTTCCTTATGGACTACCAAATATGACATCGTTTAAAAAAAATTAAGGAACTAAATAATAATAATAGTAATAATAATAATCATTAACACAATGTAACCAATAAATGTAGTAAGAGCTCCTCCGAGTTTAAGACTAACTAAAAGGTTTGTAAACGAGGAGTTTTTATTATTTCAATATAGGGACGATGCAGACAATGTTCACCATTGAGTTACGCCTATCCCCAACTTGTACGTATTTATAAACTAAAAAGAACACACCTTTTTATAAAACGTAACAATTGGTTTTCTTATTGTAGAATTGTTCATTATATTTATTATTTCGATTCATTTGGTGGAAACGTTACTATCGAATTAATTACTTATTTAAGAAATTATCATAATTTATTACAATCATGATAGAACACAAATTTTTTATTCTGTTATGTGGTCATTTGGGTTTAATAGTACCAGATTTATTTTTTAAAGAAAGCAATTTTTCTAAAATATTTCTTTGTTATTAAATTACAGATTTTTTTTGAAAAGCCATTAATCAGCTGTTGCGATAAATTATTTAATATTGATGATAGAATTAATCAAATTAATTGTAAGCAAGCATTTTAATAAATATGTCATAAATAAATAATTTATGCAATTAAAAATATATGTTGCTTTAAAACCATTGTTAAATAATACATTAATAATCAAGTATTCAAAGATTTTGCTGATAGAACAAAGGAATATCTTACAGAAATATTAAATGATCTTGTTCCTCAAATAATTGATTAAAATAATGAAAAATTTTGAAAAAATTAAATGAAAACTTAAAACATTATCAAGATATTAAAGTACTTATTCAATTATCAAAATAGATTTTGTTATCTCAATATCTAGATTTTAAAAAGAGGATTCCTTTGAAATATTAGTTAATTAATAAGATTCTAAATATAAATTTTAATAATTTAATTAAAGAAGTTGCTTTAAAAACTAAGTTTTATGATTATATTAACAATCAAATATTCATTGCTGAAAGAACAAAGACATATCTTACAAAATTGTTTGGTATATTACTTAGTCAAATAATTGATTTAAAATTATCAGATTACAAGGATACACTAAAAACCTGTTTGAACAATTATTCTTTGATGAATGGATTAAATAATTGTATTAAATATGAAAAAATCAATGATTTTCAAGAATGACTTAAAATTTTCCATAAAAATCAGAATAATGTACATAATGAAAAATTTGATAGTTTATGTGATAATGATATACCTGATGCTATTAAAGATAGTCTAAGTAATAATGTTAAAAACTAAAATTTTAATCAATTTGAAGATGTTGCTTTGAAAATAAGTGTTGAATGATTGTGTAAAGAAAAAAAATTTAGTAATTATGGCATAAGTATGAAAAATTATATTACAACATAAGTAAATTTGAAATTGAATAGTTGTGCTAAAAATAACCATCTAGGTGGTTTTTTAAAACTATGCCGCTTTAAAACCTGAATTAAGTGATTATATTAAAAATGAGAATTTTAATATATTTCAACAATATATTGCTTTAAAATCTCAGTTATGTGATTATATGTAAATAATAAATTTGATAACAAACATTTAAATATTAAAAATGAGCTTGAGAAAATAGAAAATAAATACAATACTTACAAACATTTTCTACGAATACTTTAAATATCAAAATAAAGCACTTACAAATAGCGTATGAGATATTGAAAATTAAATAAATCAATTGAACAAAAATAATAAATGCACAGCCATAAAATATAATTCTATAAATAAATGGACATTTATGGTGATTTATTATTTTACAAATTATTATTTAATAATATATGGCAATGAAAATGATAGATTAACAAACATCGCTGATACTATTGCTCCAAGTGATGCAGTAAACCAAACACATTTTCAATTGAATAGAATACGAACAATAAATTTAAATGGAAAATTAAATGCTGAAAAACTAATCAATATTTTAAATTGCATATTGGATTAAGTTATTTTCTATTTATTTTTGATGTTAGTACAAATATCCACTATTCATAGATTTTAAGAATGATAAGTGATCATTATATATATAAGACAATTAAAATACACAAGTGACTTATCCGTGATTCGAATTCAGAGATCTCATAAAGTTAAACTAGCTTCCAATCAACTGCATCACAGTGGTAGGATTTGGAGCATCAACCTCGGATGTAGTCAGTCTAATATTTTGAATGATTGGGTTCCCTAACCTGAAATATTTATTTGGCCATAATTTTAAATATAATTGTCTGAACCACTACAACATATAAGTTTACATGGCCTACCATAATGCTACTTGTGTGAAAAAACTTGATGGAAATAAGTTGCCGGTCTCCGAGATATGGCATAAAATCCTTATTTTCTTAAATAGGGTTATCTTACAAAATTGCTTACAAAAAGACTCTGTACAGAATGTTTGTAATATATAATGTTAGCATAAAAAGTTTGATTAGAATTGACCAAGTTTTTAATAAATATGACAAACATATTAAAATATTTATATGGTTGCCATTTTTAAAATCATTGCCTGATCCGATTTAAATCATATAACTACACTTGGCCTTCTTTGGCCTTTTGCAAGTGTGTAAAATTGTGTGGAAATTAGTTGAATTATTCCACTAATATGGCAACATTTTCAGTTTACTCACCTGAAACTACTTTGCAAAAAAATACTGCGAAAGAGGAGTTCTGTGTGCATATCGGTTGATTGGTCCTCGGTATATGGTACGAAACCTCCATTGATAATGTGACAATCTTCATAAATGGAGGGCAAAAAGTTTATATTTTAGCACATTTGGTTATTGTCGTAGATAAAATATACGAAGTTAAAATTTAATCTGTTACATAGTTTGGTAGATAATGCACACTAAGCTTAAATGTTTGTATACACGCTATTCAGAAAATAATAGACTTGCATATTTCAAACGTATAAATTAATATAGGCTACTACAGTAAAACTTCTTCTCCAAATATGAAATAAATTGGTTAATTGTTTCCCGAGATACATCATAAAAACTATATTATTTAGTACGGGGCTATCTTACAAAGTGGCTGAGAAATGAAGCTTTGCATTTAAAATTTTGATGGATACAACTGATACTGTCGGCATAAAAGGTTAAGTTGATATTCGTTTTGCAGTTTCGTAGATACAAAATAGGGATCTGAAATGTTTATAAGGCAACCATTTTGAAAATATGTATGTTTAACCTACTCAAAAATTTATCAGTTTACATAGCCTACCCAAGTACTTATTGTTTGTTAGATTTGGTAGAAATCGGTTGTTTTTTCATAGATCACAAAATTTCAATTTCTTAATTGATACTATTTTTAAAAAATGGTAGACGAAAGAGATTTCGTGTGCACACATTTGATTGCTGTAACATATACAGCCGTCATACAAAATTTCGTTGGAATTAATTACACGGTTTCGACAATATAACATTCAAAATTAAAATACCTACGTGGCTTACATTTTGAAAATAAGTGCGACATACATAGTACATATCAGTTAACATTACATACCACGGTACTACATGTGTGCCACATTTGGTAGGAATCGGAAAATAGTTTCCCGAGATATGACAAAATTTTATTTATTCGTGTGGCCCTATCTTACAAAATGTAAGACTAAAGATTCTCCATGTAGACCAATTTGATGTTTATTATATATACTCCCAGCATACAAAGTTAAGTTCGAATTGGTTAAATGTTTTCGAAGATATAGCATACTATTCTAAAATATCTAGATGGACGCCATTTTGAAAATAAGTGTCTGATAAACTTGAAAGGTGTTTATACACATCAACAGAAGCAGTACTATTTGACTGCCAAATTTGGTAGGAATCTGTTAAATGTTTCCCGAGAAATTACAAAAAAATGCTTAATACATGTAGTGTTATCTTACAAAATGGCGGAAAAAATTGTTTTCGGCTTATTTGATAATTGTAATAGGTACTGTCAGCATATAACATTTGGTTGAAATTGGTTAAATGGTATGGTAGTGATACCAAAAAAATATATATATTAATATATCCGCTAATTGATAAAAAGGTATCTAATAAAGTTTCATTACACATATTTACCTGGCCTATCATAGTATTTCTTATGTGCCAAATTTGGCAAAAATTGGTACAGTAATTTTCGATGTATAATTTAAAAGATTTATTTTTATATGCGGTACTGTGTTTCAAAATGACCGACGGAAGTGGTTGTTTAAATTATATGATGCTTGTAATACATACCATTAGCACATACAACTTGGTTGAAATTGACCAAAATGTAAGGTAGTTATATCAAATAAATCTAAAACCATTGTACGGCCACCATTTTGAAAATAAGTGTTTTGTAAAGTTAGTTAATTTTATTTACTTTGCCTATCATGATATTACTTGCCAAATTTAAAGAAAATTATTTGAGCAGTTTTCAAAATATAACATAAAAACTTTATTTTTCACGTGGTGCTATCTTCCAAAATGGAGGACAAAAGTGGCTGTTTGCTTGTATGATGCTTGTAGTAGATAATGTCAGCTTACAAAATTTTGGTTGAAATTGGTCAAACGTTTTGATAGTAATACCAAATGAACCTAAAATATTTATTTGGCCACCACTTTGAATATAAGTGTCTAATTAGGTTCAATTAATTTTATTTATCTGACAGATCGTTGTATTACTTACGTGGCAAATTTTGCAAAAATAGGTTGGGTTGTTTTCGAGATATAATGTAAAAATTTTATATTTCATGTGGTGCTATCTTACAAAATGGCGGACGAACAACAATATTCACCTCTGAATTTAATGTTTACAACTTGCACTGATAGCACACAAAATACGGTTAAAATCGTTTGAATGGTTTCCGAGATATGACATATCGCCCTAAGTATTAAAATGGTCGCAGTTTTAAAAGTAATTACTCGGCGTGGTCGGAAACTGTAATATTCAGGTGTCCGTACTTAGTACTATATGAAAAATAAATACACAGAAAAGTACACGTTCAATTTGTAAAGCTAAAAAATTAACATTAAAAACTGTCCATTTGCGAAGGCATAGCAAGAAAACATTTTCCTAGAAGAAAAGTTATTTTATTCGGAATTGATGATTTACGGCAAACCGGATTTAGTCGAAATGAATTATGAAAATTTAAAAGATATTGCGGAAATTAATAATGGCTATACGCACATATTATATATATATACATATCTTCTATCGATATTTCTTATAAGTATGGCATTGCTATTTCAGTGAAAGATAAATCTGGTCAAAATCAAATAAAATCTTTTGAAACAATTAAAAAAAATTGATATCCTGACAATTTAGAAACAATATTAAACACAGAACTAATAATATGAAATGAACTGAAGTTAGGAAAACATGAAAAATTATTATTGAAAATAATATATATAAGATTAGCGATATTGTATGAATGATTAAAATAAATAAAACATGTTTGAAAGGTTTTAAATTTTAATACACCAACTTGTATTTTTAAATATATGTATGTGAAGCAATAGAGGGTAATTTTTATAGGTTTGAAATTTTGAAAATCAATCATCCTAATCAATACTTGGTTGAAAAAGTTTTAAATACAAAGAACGATAAAATTTATGATAAATGCCTTGGTTTTGATAATTCACGTAATATTTGGATAACTAAAAAAAAAATTGTTTTATAAAATTTTAGACAACTCTCTTTGTAAAGATCATTTATTCTATCTAACAAATCATTTTCTGTAATATTCTTTATACTAGAAATAATTTTATCGAGCTGTGATTACTAAAATTTCTTCCATTCATTAATATAAATTGATAGAATTTGGATCGTATTCAATTCTTAAAATTTCACTGATTGAATTAGTGACGTGAAACAATTTCACTGATTGAATAGGTGACGGCCGACTGTGATGACGAATTAAATATTGCTGTTATTGAATGTAGGCAAATAGTTACCTGAAATAAACACATTTTCGATAGTTTACTATTTATATTGTGCAATTTAGCGTAATTTAAAAAAGTAAAATTATTTCGACGGTGGCCGGGAACGAACTCACGACTCTAAGCGGTTGCCTTGCCACCTGAGCTACCATTTGCGACAGGAAAATATATGTCTTATAGTATCACATCGAAATCATGTTGTTTGAAGTTGTTTGCTCATACTTGTCATTTTTGTTTGATTGGTACCGTTACGATTGTTAAAGGGAATAGTATATATGAATGCACTGTCTTCACCACATTATATACAGTCTAAACCTTCAAATAGAGCGATGTGACGATTACATGGAAACCAAATGAAAGACGTAAAAACGAAATGAAAGTCTGTGTATTCATATTACCTCGTAAAATGGCGTTTTGAAAGACGAAACACATTTTATAGAAGTATTTTGTAATGGTTTTATTAGTTTATTCGTCGTTACTTCACTTGATACACGTTGTTTAGTGGCCATTTTTAAACGATGTTCGACGGCCATTTTCACACGTAGTTTCACTGATACATCAGTTAAACATAATTAGAGACGGAACAAGTTGCTCAAGTTTTTCACTAGTCCATCAGTCATAAAATAAACCACTGAGAAAACAGTGGAAAAAATGGCTGACGAATCAGTGGGAAATGTCACTGAATCAATCAGTGAAGGAAATATGGCATTTTTTCTCTGGTTCATCAGTGAAATTCACTGAAGTGACTGTTGTATCAGTCAGATATGTTTGGCTGATTGAAACAGTGAAATTCTCACCGATTCAGATTTAGAGAATAGTTTACGTATATGCAAGGGTTACATGACTACACCTTGAGGCAAACTAGGTGAGGTAACAGTTTGTGGACCATTTTGTTAGAACTAAAGCGAAATTTAACAGAAAGACAAACAGAGCAATACTAATGATAACAACAATACAATATAGTGAAATTGCGCCAATTCCAAAGTGATCTGGTTTAGTTTGATGAGAAGGATGGAAGACATGTAGGACGTTATGGGAACCAGTGTCATGTGGTTTGTTCGCAAGCAGGGCATGAAGTTGTTTGAGGGGTGAATTGTTAGGTGAAATATCCGACAGAGATGACGAATGTATTGAACTGATGTTGGGATTAAGCTTAGGAATGTGAACGACGGGCTATGTTGGTCTAAATATATAGCGGAATTGACTGAACCACATGGTTGTAAAAGATCGAAATTGGATTTGTTTGGCCGTTCTCAAAAAAGATAGAGAAGTCGTATTGATTCTGAATGAAGTGATGAAATGACAACTAAACAACCAACTGACAATTTTGGGCACCTAAGTGAAATCGAAAAGACCTGTTTGTAATCACTGTGAAAAATTGCGACACAATGCGCCAAAGTATTGCCAACTAGAAGACCGCATTCAGCGAGATGGATTAGTGACTGGTAATTCTCGCCTTCCTCCGCCTCGCAATGGACAGTATAGCGCCCTCTTTGTACACAGTCCGTATGATTTTGCCAGCGTTTCATATATTTCTTCCGCCTCTCTGCTCTGAAACTCGACCAATCAAGCGAGAGTGTAGTTAACACCGCAGACACCGACCTCTCACTAGCCTCTCTCTGACCTCTCAGGGCGCCTATCAACCAGCGGGAAACTACAAAACATCTCGGCCTCGCAAGATGCTCCCAACCTCCCTTCGACAGCGAGCCTTATTCGAGCACAACAATACGCCGATCTTGCTACCTCACTAGAAGCCACTGGCCTCGCAGAGAGACTGACTCTGCGAACGCGAATGTTAAAAACACCACAGCATTCCTAAGACTGCGGCTACAAAACGAGAGAACGTCCTAGTCTATCAGCAGCTACCGATACAAACAATAGTAAACATACTTGTCGGTTTCGGGTGCCCCGTTTATTGCACTTCATTTAAATTTTAAATGGTTTTCATTAATATACATGATGAGTCCTTTAAAAGAGGCCCCGTGGGACATGTGTGTAACGGAGCGAGGGAATGAGGAAATACAGACCAGTGTGACAATATCATATAGAGTAAGGTGGTCAATGGCGGCCACTTCCGGCACCTACTCTAGGTATTTTGTTGTCACACTGGACTGTATTTCTTCATTCCCTCATCGGTTCTCAAAGTATTCGCTGTTAAAAGCCGCCCAAATCTCTTCACTCACTCACTCATTCCCTCACTCCGTTACACGCATACCCACGGGGCCTCTTTTAAAGGACTCACCCTGTACTTATCCACACACATATAAATAGTTATGATATTAATTTTTAATGTCTCTGCACGGGTCTTGGTTTCCCCGCCTTCTGGGCATATAGATTATACCGCCCCCCCCCCCCCCTTCCATGACACAAAATGGCCTGTCACAACACCAAGGGTGGGTGCACGTTCTAGCTGTTTAAAATTATGAAAGAGGCTCAATGTATATTGCAATAAAAATTAGAAAAATACACCAATAACAGAGAAGCGTGTTCACAAGCTACGAACATCAGCTTTTTAAAACATTCTGAAAAGTATTGACAGTCTCATTTGGTTGCCAGAAAAACCAGCTCCTGCCAACTCTCTCTGATCAGAAGACACTTTTTTAGTCGGCAATAGTTCAATAATTTACATTCGGTTAAAGGTCACTCAAAATCACATTAACAAAGGCAAACATAACTTCGTATGTATGAATAAAACAAATTTCACAAAGATGTCAATGAAGTGTCGCCTTGCTTGTATGACTTCCTTATTCAGCAGATTTTCGATCATACAAAACTGTAAGGCTAGTGAACAACGCGTGTGGAGGCCAGAACAAGAACACAAGTTTGATCTGCTTGGTTTGTAAACGGTTCCTCAGTGCACCTGCAAACATGCAAAAAATTCAAGTAGCGTTCCCGGTTGCAGGCCACAGTTCCCGGCTACAGGCCACAGTTCCCGGCTACAGGCCACAGTTCCCTGTTACAAGCCACAGTTCCCGGTTACAAGCCACAGTTCCCTGTTACAAGCCACAGTTCCCGGCTACAAGCCACAGTTCCCTGTTACAAGCCACAGTTCCCGGTTACAGGCCACAGTTCCCTGTTACAAGCCACAGTTCCCTGTTACAAACCACAGTTCCCTGTTACAAGCCACAGTTCCCGGCTACAAGCCACAGTTCCCTGTTACAAGCCACAGTTCCCGGCTACAAGCCACAGTTCCCTGTTACAAGCCACAGTTCCCGGTTACAGGCCACAGTTCCCTGTTACAAGCCACAGTTCCCGGTTACAGGCCACAGTTCCCTGTTACAAGCCACAGTTCCCGGTTACAAGCCACAGTTCCCTGTTACAAGCCACAGTTCCCGGCTACAAGCCACAGTTCCCTGTTACAAGCCACAGTTCCCGGTTACAGGCCACAGTTCCCGGCTACAGGCCACAGTTCCCTGTTACAAGCCACAGTTCCCGGTTACAAGCCACAGTTCCCTGTTACAAGCCACAGTTCCCGGCTACAAGCCACAGTTCCCTGTTACAAGCCACAGTTCCCGGTTACAGGCCACAGTTCCCGGCTACAGGCCACAGTTCCCTGTTACAAGCCACAGTTCCCGGTTACAGGCCACAGTTCTCGGTTACAGGCCACAGTTCCCGGTTACAGGCCACAGTTCCCTGTTACAAGCCACAGTTCCCGGTTACAGGCCACAGTTCCCTGTTACAAGCCACAGTTCCCGGCTACAAGCCACAGTTCCCTGTTACAAGCCACAGTTCCCGGTTACAGGCCACAGTTCCCGGCTACAGGCCACAGTTCCCTGTTACAAGCCACAGTTCCCGGTTACAGGCCACAGTTCCCGGCTACAGGCCACAGTTCCCTGTTACAAGCCACAGTTCCCGGTTACAGGCCACAGTTCTCGGTTACAGGCCACAGTTCCCGGTTACAGGCCACAGTTCCCTGTTACAAGCCACAGTTCCCGGTTACAGGCCACAGTTCTCTGTTACAGGCCACATTTTATGGTTACAGGCCACAGTTTCCGGTTACATGCCACATTTTCCTGTTACAGGCCAAAGTTTCCAGTTATAGGCCACAGTTCCTGATTACATGCCACAATTTCCGGTTACAGGCCACAGTTTCATACCACCCGACTGTGTATTCGGAAATATCTAAAAAAAATAAAAATAAATAAATAAATAAAAATAATGAAAATAAGGACTGAGAATTGATGTAGTGAGCTGTGACTGGAAAAACAAAGTATAATTTTGTTCGGCATTTTGGCATCGAATCTTGAAAAATAACTTTCATGGAATGGACGAAATCTTTAGCATTCTTCTGATTAAAGGAGAAACGACATACAGAAAAAATTTTCAGATGCCAAGAGCATTATCGAACATGGCATAAGTTTTAAAACCATACTACCAGAAGTAATGCGTAAAAATTGCACTGTAAACATGAGAAGAACTCTAACTTATAATACTCACTGCTGAAGAAACATTACAGAGAATATTGGAGGTCCCACATATTTCTGACTTCTAAACCGTGGTTACACGAGTGCTGTTAAACACATTCAGCTAAATACATTCGGTAACCACATGTCTGAACAAGTTTAAAAACCGAACGTGTTTTCGCAGTCTCACACCCAAAGAAGAATGAAATAAATGGAAATTCTAACCTCAACAAACATGGAACTTAAAATGTATGATATTTAATTATAATAGCCTCCAAAATTTATCACTATTGATCTTTTTAATTATTATGAAATCTACACTTTTACTATAATGGAATAATGGGTGGGTATTAGCACATTCAACAAGTGCAGGATTTCCCGCCAAATTCAGTAATATTTATTACACTGCTTGGTTGATTTGAAACAGCCAATAGAAGATTAGCAGAGAAGAGAAGTCGTTCGAATTGACATGAAAACTATTCACTTTGAACGAGAAACAACTGCGAGATCGGAACCCGTTCGAAGGTAATTCAATAGCTGAACTTGTTTTAGTGAAGTAGTTGTGCATCCCGTGTAACCGCGGCCCTAGTTAACATGTTGCAGATCGCGCTGAACAGTTTGTGAATGAATACATTGCAGTTGAGAGATTAGGGTGGCTCTTAACTTCGAGAACTTGAGAGCCGATGAGGGTGAAGTGAGATGAGAACCGAGCAGCGCCGGAATGAAAGGGCGGGGACGGGATATCCCCGAGAAAACCGACGACCGGCGTTATCGTCTGGCACGATTCGCACATGCGAAAATCCGGGAGCGACCCCGCTGGCAATAGAACCTGGTTCGCTAGGCGGGAGGCGAGTAGTCTAACCACTAAACGACCGCGACCCCACGTGTGAATGAAGATGTGTTATGCCAGCAGGCATACGAAATGTCTGCGTTTATTATTTCAAAAACTTTATAAATAATTTATTTTTAGCAACAGTGTTACTAGAAGGGAGTTATGGTTACGTGAATTCCTATGCTTTTATTCTGTGTAGTGTAATGTAGCTAATATTGCGTAGGTGTAATTGTCACATTCTCGCACCAATTTGTTGCAGAACTAGTATTCTCCAACAATTCCTGTTTACTCAATCTATTTCTTCTCTGGCTTGATTGATATTCATTATCCACACTAATTAATTGTTTGCCCACATCTGTATTTTGAGTTACGCATTACTTTTGATACGTTTACGCTCATTGCTTGAAATTGTAAAAAGTGTACAATGTAAATTTTGCATTTATACCCATAAAATAAAATACACAGTTTTCGTATTATCATAAATCCAACAATGAGAATTTATTGAAATTTATATAGGAAACTTATGTCTATGAGACAAGTTTGTTTAAACTAAGCCGCTGTGAGTAACACAATTGTAATTAAGCCAAATTTATATGTCGAGGAACTCTGATACTTTATAATTTATTCTATGATATTATTTTACCTGCATATGCGTAACTAACGAGGTGCAAGAGTTACCGAGCCCTCCTTTAAAATGGATTTTGCTCTGTATAACAAAAGCTTATTTTGGAAAACCAGTACATTGTTAATAGTTTCGCATTAATACGTGTACTTTCTATGGTAACAGGAATTATATATATATAGGTACCTCATTTATTACGTACTGGTAATTATTTGTAGCGTTTGAACTTGTCATACCGTGAGTCACGTGGCTTGAACGTAATACAGAGTGGCCTGCCACTAGTAGTTCCCTTCTTACTGATACCAGCAGTGTTCGTCGCCTTCCTTCGGGAGCCACTCGAGTTAAGAGAATGTGTTTGTTACCCACGGGTATGGGCCCTCCGCCGTTAACTAAGCACTTATAGGCCTATACAGCGTGTTCCGCTACTCAACCGACATACTTCGGCAGTTTGTTATCCAAATCATTGGCAACAAAACATGTCATATACGCAAGTTGGCTATGCAGCCCCGTTTCAGAGGTACGGAGATTTAAATACAATAAAAACCTAAATGGGAATTACTAAATATCTCTGACGCAATTGACTACATTCATGTTGTAAGTCCCACACAAGCTGTTAGAAATATGCCCACTCTGACTGCAAGCAGGCTGCTAGTGTGGTAGGTGTGGCCAGTCTTTGTTAGTGTGTCGGGGCGAGTGGTCGTGCAACAATGACGGGAATGTTTACATGTGCAGAATACGCAGACATGGAGTTTGTTTACGGATACTGTGGCGGAAATGTGCGTGGTGCAGCAGCTGAGTATCCGCGCAGGTGGACAAGAAGAGATGGGTCAGTCCTATGGCCGGCGCGCTCCGGACCTTTCCCCGTTGGACTTTTCCTTCTGGTACTGCACCTGAAGAGTAGGGTTTACAGCGGACGGCGATCAGACACACGACACCAGTTGCTGCAGGAGATAACCGACGTCACTAATCAACTCAGAAATGAACTTGCAGGCATGATGCAGTGGCAACACGCCATGGTAGGCTACAACATATAGCAGTCTGTTTACGGTCAGATGGTGCACATTTTGAACAGCTCGTGTGCGATATTCAACATGAATGTAGTGAGTTGCATTAAAGATATTCAGTAACTCCAGTTTGTGTTTTATTACAATTACGTCCCTGTAACTCCGAAATGGGTCTGCATAACATACTTGTGTATATGACATGTTTTGTTGCCAATGATCTGGATAACAAACTGCCGAAGTATGTCGGTTGAGTAGCGGAACACGCTGTATAGGCCTATAAGTGCTTAGTTAACGGTGGAGGGCCCATACCCGTGGGTAACAAACACATTCTCTTAACTCGAGTGGCTCCCGAAGGAAGGCGACGAACACTGCTGGTATCAGTAAGAAGGGAACTACTAGTGGCAGGCCACTCTGTATTACGTTCAAGCCACGTGACTCACGGTATGACAAGTTCAAACGCTACAAATAATTGCCAGTAATTAATAAATAAGGTATCAAATATTTTCAAAATTTCCTGTTACCATAGGAAGAATACACATTAAGAGTTAGTTGGAGCTGCGCGTACAAGGTCAAGAAGTGAGGGAGCAATACGGGACACTACCACGCACGCCTAGTGTCTCGTCGCTCCTACGCGCAAGGCGTGCAGTGTTTCCGTCGTGACGCTGTATTGTAATTCATATCTGTAACAGTGAGGTTTTATTACACGCGATGAAAGCCCATAGATTAAACTACATCCGTATCTTTGTACTTTTCTCTTGTCGTTTAAGGAAACTGCACAGGCAAGCTTTAAAAATGCGATATTTGACCATCTTCACGATTTTTTCTCTAAGAATATACTAAATATGACAAAAAGTAAAATAATGACATAGGTAATTTTGTTTTATCGTTTCTTACAAAAAGTCGTATTTGCAGAACATTTATTTACCGAGCTACACGTAATTGTGGAAAAAATTATTTCACAAAACACATGCAGGTACACATAGCTCTTAATGCGGAACTATTAACAATTGGCAATGAGAGAGAAATGTCTTCTATATTTTGACGTTAAAATAAAAGCGTAAGTTATAAATTTGTGAATACTGAAGTAATTAATTTTGCTTTCTGTTTTTTAAATGCATCCTAGTGCATGAATTAGCATTTTTGTAGGAAAAATTTACTTTTCAAATACTTTCACAGTTTAATTTGGATGACGCGTGAATAAAGCGACTAGTCCCATGGCGATGTTAAATGGCGAAAGAATACACAATGTGCACGCAAGTAGACATCTTGAAGGGGTCTCAAAAATGCTCAGTGCACTGTGAGCAGCGTGTAATGGCGTTCATCGTCCCTGTGTTGACGTTTTTCCTGGCCAGTAACACTATACGAGGGCAGTACACCGCGGTATCGAGGTCAAGGAATGCTATCGTATAGCTGTTATTATTACCCCGGATTGAATTACTAGCCGCCAGAGGAGTGAGTATCGTGGTACTTGCGACCTAATATCCACAAGTTATCGAGCTACGAGAAATTGTTTGCGCTATGTTAGCATTCTATAGGACGTGAATATATAGTCTGACAATGTCACACTTTGTTACCGCCTTATAAGGCCCAGCAGCGGGGTAAGATTAGAAGAAACTGAAGCTGTACTCTTCAGAAATACACATGCTGTTCCCGGCCAGCCTCTACAACAAATGCCGTGTGGATGGAGAGGCAAGGGAATGCAATTTTGAGGGAAGCAGGCATACCTACAGACATCAACCTACGCGATGTCTCCACGAGAACAATGCTCACTTATATCTACCAGCTATCCTAAGCGAGATGCGGGGCTGACTTACTACTCGCAGTTAATGAGGGCTATATTGATGTTAAAATATTGAGAAAATTGCTAGCCGTGTTAGCTGCGGCTTCAAGTGTTTACAGCAGTTTCCATGGATACAGCGGTATGTGGCCCCCGCGCTACAACTGATTGCCTGCGGCTTAACCCCCCCCCCCCCCACCCGTATACCATATGTCAGCAGAAAACATTTTGCCGTGCAAATAACTGCATACCAGATTAATTTCTTTACTGTCGAAAATGTGTACATATTCACGAGTAAAACTGACGTTTTACTTACACCACAGTTTTCCTCGCAAATGAAATAAATATGGTGATCAACCTACCATTGCTAAATCTACATTATTCAAAGACGGGACCATGGTATTCAAGTCCAAACGAGGCGTCCTTGCTACGGCTACATTAATTAATAATGATAACTTTTAAACCAACTGTACGTACCATGGGAACGTTTTACGGTACTTTAAGAAAACTGTCGAATAAACACTGCTCACCATAAGATCGAATTTATGAATACACAGACATTTTTCCTTTTGCGATAAAAATGAAATACAATAATGTTCTGCCTTCACAACTCTCAACAAGTGCACTCGATCGTGAGACCGACGTGTCCACAGTTTTAATAATTTCATGACGTATATGTTCAGGGGTGTCCATCTTCGGGGAGATGTCTAGCCAGGCAATTACATATAATTTATGAAAAATACAAATCGGCTTTTTTTGTTCCCTAAACTGAACCTTTATTTGCATTACTATTAAATCTTAGAAGAAGTTATGTCCAAAGGTATCTAACAGCTTCTTGTATATTATTTCAAACTGTATATGTATGTTAAATCATAACGGTAACCTCTGAACCCGAGCCAAGAACGCATAAATGTGTGTGTCTTATTTAGTTGTTTTTCAATATTATTTCAATTTGAAAGCCATCGCTAGGCACTGCAAATAATATTATTTTACTTTTACAAAAAAATATTTTGGCAACCAGTTGCAAGAAACTTTTTTTGTAGAGCTTCAAAAAGTTTTCTTGTGAAAATTGCAGTGCATAATAATTTTTATACTAAAAATTAAAGGCAAATATTTCAACTTTTACTGTTGAGAAATGGAATAAAAACAATTCCTATTGCGGTCCCGTTAAATCTGTAATACAGCAATTATATGGAAGCAGCAAAAATTCTAAAATTTTATTTATGAAAAATTTGCCGTACTCGAGACTCGAACTATCCTTCGTGTTACTTGACCACATGAACACTTTGTCTTACAGTGTTTGTTAACTTTCAGTGGTACGACTGAAATGTGTTAACATGGAGCAGGTATAATACAGTTGAAAGAGGCGCCGTGGGACATGTGTATAATGGAGCGAGGGGATGAGGAAATACAGTCCAGTGTGACAACATAATACCTAGAGTAGGTGCTGGAAGTGTCGGCTGGATGTGGCCATGGCAGCTCGAGTGCAGTTCTGTGAGTGGTTTCGGTCCAATATGGCTCCGGAGATGTTGCAGGATAGATACGTATTCTTCCCGATGAAGTATGGTTCCATCTGTCAGGGTACGTAAACTTCCAGAACATGCGCCAATGGTCAGGTGACAATCCACACGTGTTGACATAAGCTCCACTGCACCCTCAGAAACCCGGTGTCTGGTGTGCTGTGTCATCACGCCGTATCACCCCCGTGTTCTTCCATGAGACTGTGAACTAGGCTCGATACATCGAACACATTTGTAATGTTTTAGCAGAACAACTGACGGAGGATAAGCGCAACAATGCTTACTTTCAGCAGGATGGAGCCACGACGCATACTGCACGTGCAACGATCGCGCGCATTGAGTCGATGTTCCAGACTGATCGTGTCATCAGCCGCGGAACAAACCAACCTATTCCACCCCGTTCTCCAGATTTATCTGTTTGCGATTCCTTCTTCTGGGGCGCTCTAAAGGGACAGGTCTACAGCAACAACCCGCACACACTCGAAGAACCCCACGCCAACATTATCACAGCTATCGATGTCCTCGTCCGTGGCTTGTCATCTGCACACCTACCTCGAGGTCAATGGCGGCCACTTCCAGCACCTTCTGTAGGTATTTTGTTGTCACAATGAAATTCCTCATTCCCTCGCTCCGTTACACGTATGTCCTAAGGGGCCTCTTTTAAAGGACTCATTTGTATAACGTTTTCTCGTGGAAGGATCGAGAGTAGTGTAATGTAGTTCCTTCTGCAACAGGAGCCAGGAGCCGGAACTGGAGTCAACTGCCGCTCTCTTGTATTGCATCATTTCCCGCCGCCATCCTGTATTCCTGAACTTCTCGCTCCATCATTCCGGTCATGTGATTGCCATCTTTGATTCCTTCATATTGGATTCCGCCATTATCCCCATATTCTCGCAAGATATGTATCTTTGTAATGCGAATATACGTCTTTTACTTTTGATAATTGATAACGTGTGTACTCAATTTTCCCGATGCAAGCCTAAGATATCATAATCGATACAATTTTTTTTATAGTTTCCAAAAATGTTATGTTACATAGATAACAATTTAACTTGGCGTTCTTCGGAAGTTTGTTAGAAATTGTTAGCCATTCACAAAACAGTATTCCTAGAGAAATTCTAAAATATTAAATGTTTTTGGCTATGATAGGATATGTTAGGTAATCCATTGACTTGCATTATATGAAATTGTTGCTTGTTGCAAAATGAGTACTTAGTGCTTCTGTTATTACACTAGATTAAATTGGCATGTCTTTAACTTAATGATAGATAAAAATTACATAAATTTTAAGGTATTACTTAATATTTAATGTTTAAGATGAGTGGGTTTAAAGAAATATTGCACATAGTAGTTCATATATGCATATTTACCTCTTTGGGATTTGAAACAAAGAATGTGTATGTGTAACTATACATGCCTGCATTTAGGTTGAGGCATTGACAAAATCAGTATGCATATGTGATTTTTATGCTTTTTGCAGTGGATAAATATAGTTACATGTAAACAAAATTTAAGCTTCTTGTGAGATGAAAGAAGGTTTAATTGTGTAAATATTTGTTACAGAGATGA
Source organism: Dryococelus australis (assembly GCA_029891345.1). Lineage (NCBI taxonomy): Eukaryota > Metazoa > Arthropoda > Insecta > Phasmatodea > Phasmatidae > Dryococelus > Dryococelus australis. The sequence goes on along the minus strand of CM056995.1, from coordinate 197,126,049 downwards.
GATCAAAGTATTCTAGAAGGACCAAATCAACTGTTAAAAAGAGCAGATCTTAGCAAACATTCTTTGACTATGGAGTTTTTATGTAATAAACATGTTTTTATTGCTACATGTAATATGGGTTAGCACGATTAGAGTGTTATGAGTGTTTTATTTGGACATTAATTTGGTTTTTATTGATGTTATATAGTAAATAATATAAACAGAATCTTGGTAAGGCTTTTTTATTTTTGTGGTGCATCATTATACTTATTATTATATACATGTGATAATGTGTATTGGAAGGTAGATGATTTAATTTTGTTCATTTGTGTTGTATGATAGTTTTTTATTTAGTTGTTTAGTTTAGTTGTTTCACTTGTGATGATTGATGTTAGGGGTCTTGCAAGTAGGGTGTTATGTTGATAGTAGTATAGTTGAAGTGATTCCTTATTATGATAATGACTGTTTTTTTGTATGTTTTGTTCATTTGAGTTGTGTGATAAGTTAATATAATTTTCAAGTATTTAATTTTGCTTGTAAAGTTTGATGGTATGAGGTTTTGCAATTGCTTTGTAAGGTATGTGCAAATGAGTTGTGTGAGTGTATGCATGTGTTATGAATTTAATGCCTGTAGCTTTGTTATATGGGAAATTATGAGTTAGTATGCTTATAAGAGGACTTTAGGCATGTTTGACCCTGTAGTCTTGTTTTTTGTTGGGGCTTGATGTGTATGTTATGAATTTGATGATTGTAGTTTTGGTATATTGGAAATTAAGAGTTAGTATGCTTATAAAAGGACTTTATGTCTGTTTGAACTTGTAGTCTTGTTTGTTGTTGGGGTTGATGTGTTATTAATTTAATGACTATCTTTTGTACATGGGAAATTATGAGTTAGTATGCTTATAAAATGGATTTATGTGTGTTTGACACTGTAGTCTTGTATGTTGTTGGGATTGATGTGTGTTTTATGAATTTGATTACTGTAGCTTTGGTACATGGGGAATTGTGATTTAGAATGCATACAAAATGGATTAAGGCATAATCGAACTTGTCAGAACAGGAATAAGGTCAAAATGACTTTACCAATGTGTTGGAAATTGGATACGATGTGTAAGTTGTGAATTTGATGATTGTAGCTCTTGTATATGGGAAATTATGTGTTAGCATTCTTATAAAAGGGCTTTATGTGTGTTTGACCTTGTAGTCTTGTGTGTTGTTGGGGTTGATGTTTGTGTGTGTTTCACTATTACATTATGAAATGGTTTATCAGAATAATTCATTGAAATATTCTCTCTGTGGTTGTTATATGTTGAAACCGCATTCACAATTGTTTTTTCCTCTTAGGGTTCGTTGGCCTGACAGGAATAAAGCAGGATCTGTTTTCACTTGAAAATATTCTATGAAAAATATGATTATGGTAAGGTTTAGTCTTGAGCTGTAGTTCCTTAGGAACAGACATATGTTTCTCTACATATAATGTGCATTATTGATGAGGTGAGTAAAGTGAATGCTAGCATTTGGTAAGTGTAATACGTTTCACAACTAATATTAATATCAAATGATACTAATTTCCATCTCTGAAACAAATTCAAAGGTCTATGACAGTTGAAGTTTGGTGGTTTTTCTGAGAGGCTATATTACTTTGGTGAATGTTTAGTTGTTAACTATTCATGTGTGTATATGCATAACTAGTAAATATTCATTACATGTTTATGCAAGTATGTATTTTCACGATTATGTTAACTACACGATCACATCATATAACTGCATTCTCCACCATTCTCGACCTTCGACAGTTGACATCTAACATATAACATGTGAGTTGAGCAGTATATGCCGACCAGGTAATATGATAGGCAGTGATCGTATGTGAATGGGTTAAAATGCATTTCTTAGGATTTAAAAAAATACCATTAAGTGGATCTCCTGGGAATCGATCTCGGTCAACCAAAAATAACATTGCATTAATTACTATAAGCAGGAATATAAAACAAAACTAAATCTTTGTTAAATTCGGATATAAAATAATATTACGTGTGTTGACCGAGACACTAACTCGATAATCCAAAATTACCAAAACATTAAGTAATGCCTAGCACCTACCCATGTAACTAATAACATTTTGTTAAAATGGGAAATGAATTAATATTACATGCCATAACCGAGGACCGAATTCTTGAATCGGAAATTAACATTATTTAGTAATCGCTACCACCTACCCAACTCACAAATTTGGTTTAAATCGGAAATGAAAAAATACTAAGTGATCTGACCAACGATCGAACACTGCATTAAATACCTATAGCATCAACCCAAGTCACAAATATAATTTGCTTAAAATCATAAATTAAATAATGTTATGTTGGTAAATATGTCCTTGATGAGTATGTACTGGTGAATTTATTACTAACAAGATTATAAAAGGTCTAAAAACCTTACCATTATGTTATATGTAGGGTACTGTGTTTATGTTATGAATTTGATGAGCATAGCATAAATGGTTCAGCAATTTTTAATACATTTACAAAAAGGGTTTAACTCATAATTGTCCTTGTCAGAGAGGCCACATGGCTTAAGTACTCTTACCAATGGGTTGGATATTGGATACAGTGTATATGTTATGAAATCGATCCTTATAGTTTCAATGGTTCGGAAATTATTAGTTTATTTATGAAAGGGCTTAAATTCATAATAGACCTTTTCAGAAAATTCATAAGTCCAAAAAATGCCATGTTGTAAGGTGGGTGATGCGTTGTATTTGATGGTTGGAGTGGTTACATCATAATTTAAAAAAAATAAAGATTGCTTCTATGTTTACTAAAATTCAAGATATCCATGGTTATGTTTGTTTTGTAAAAAATTAATAAATATATTTTTAATTTAAACCCAAAACTTTTCTTAAACATTATGATAATCCTAATCCCAAAATTACTTAACTTTACCTCACTTTTTAGGTGATTGTCGATAAGGGCGAATAAAGTTAATTTCTTATACCGACCTCGCTCCCAGCACTCTCCCCCCAGGTTAAGCCTTATGGCACTACTCATGCCGATGTCGATAAGTCGGGGAAAACCCTTGGAATGAAAAAGAGGTAAGACCGAATTCTAGAACATGAAAAAACGATGTGGAGTTATGGTGCGTGAAAAAACATGTAATTAAATAGCATTTGAAACAGTATGGAATTATAGAGCATGGCGAATGGTGTACTGGTCACCAAAATGGCATATTTCAAAATTGTGGCATACTGGCTGTCGGAATGGCGGAATTCAACATGACGGAATCCAAGGTGGCAGTCACATGTCCGAAATGACAGAGCGAGAAGTCCAGGAATCCAGGATGACGGCGGGAAATGATATAATTCAAGAGAGCGGTGGTTGGCTCCGGATCCTGGCTCCTGTTGCAGAAGGAACTCTATTACACTACCAATGAAGTTCCTGATTTAAATAACTGACTTCAACTCATAATGACATTAGTCTGCAGACGGTTTTTTAGCTCACTTTCCGAAGGAACTAAAGACTTATGAGATCACTTTCCTGACAGTGTGTGTGTATCCCCCCTCCCCCCCATGACATTTTAACTCCTGAACCTAATTTCTCCAAACTCGGTACTCATAAAGCACTTAGTAGGTATATCTGACTTGTATAGTTTTCAATCACTCTAGGCGCTTGCTTCCAAAATGTAAGCTATGTTAAAATATAGAGCGATTTGTCATGTCTCGGGTTTCATAGACAGATTTTAAGCAAATTTTGTACGTCGGCAGTACATAAAGTAAGCGTAAAATTTAAGAATGAATATTGTTGTTAGTCCACCACTTTGGAAGAGAGCATCACATGCAAAAAAAAAAAGCTTTTTCTTATAACTCGAAAACTACGCAACCAATTCTAGTTACATTTGGCAAGTAAGTAAATATATGGCATTCCATGTAAAGATATGGAATTAAAGTTGATTATGCCCATCTTTTCAAAATAGTGGTGATTAAATATTATATGGTTTATTAGGGATTACCTACCATACCGTTTAACTAATTTCGGCCAAATATCGTATTATCAAAGTATCTGTTATGATCATCGTAGATGCCAACACATAGCCAATTTTTAAACCATTTTTGTAAAATGCCGCCACATTAAATAATGAAATTTTTAGTCATATCTCAGGAATCAATTGACCGATTTCCACCAAATTTGGCAAAAAAAAATGTACTACGGCATGTTATGTAAATTAGTATGTTTTAAGCATGTTAACACTTATTATCAAAGTGGTGGACATAAAGACATTTTAGCAATGTAAGCTATATTTTCGAAACATTATAATAATTCCAAGTCAATTTTGCTATATTAAGAGTATGTTCATGCGCAGGGTCGAGGATCCGGGATTGGCACCGGCCATTTATCCTCTCAAAATTGCTTCTTTATAAATAAAAATCACCTGTTTATACCTAAAAACACTTGTTTTCACCCAAAAATCACTTCATAAATCGATTTCTTTACTTAAAATCCACGTTTCTTCCTTTAAAAAATCCCCGTATTGCCCAGGTACAGGTTCTGGCCATCATCTTGAATTTCCCATTTTTACCTTAACATTTCCCTTTTTTCCTTTAAAATCGGTCATTTTCACTTTGAAATTAGTCCTGTTCCCAAAAATGTTACCCATTTTTCTCTAAAAAACAAAATCTCAAAAAAATCGAAAATTTAAAAAATCATAAAGAAATTGTAAAAACTTAAATAAATGCAGCTTAATACCTCGGATTTTAATGTGATTTCCTAGAAAATCAACCTCCATCTGTCAAAGTTTAAAAAAAATCTGTGTTTGCATCGCATGAGCAGTATTAGCAGATCGCACTTGCATGGTGTCGGGTATCTACAAGCGTACAAGTCGTTTTTTCTATCTGCATGGTGTCAGATAGCCTAAGTCGGGGAAGTCTCCCATGGTGGACCATACTGTGCAGGTACTCTATCCCATGTATCACTTAGCGTCTCCCCACCACTCAGTTAGGATATATTAAGGCCGAAGCATCACCAAATCTCTCAAGGAAAAAAAAATCCTGTTACTATCCTATATTGAGAGGAATATAAAATGAAGGCGGAATGTAAGGTTTTAGAAGAATTATTCTGGAACCGGGAAGAAATACTTACAAAGTTTTTTTTATGTTATTAATAGCGCAAATTTCCTAATCTTATTAGCGTAGTTCATGCAATGTTTAGTATTCATATGCGACTCTTAATAATGTTTAAGCAATATGTAACTTTTAGGTATGGCGTAAGGACCCGCGTTCGAAACCCGAAACTATTAAACCAGCATTAATTTTCTGTTGGTGTTAGAAAATATCGGACGGCGTTTTCCGAGTGATAGGAGAAAGTATACAGGGAGTCGTGGTGCATGCTGGTACCTTAGTTGTTTTTCATACATTGGGAAGTTAACATAGATTTGCAAGCATTCTCTCACTATACACTGAAGATGAATTGCAACTACGAAGGCCTGCCTTTGACCTCGACAACCATGGAGCTGCGACCTACGCCATCGCTTACTAACAAGGCTTGAACTCATTGATTCCTGTCAGACCGACCACTCACAATACAAACTAATTGACCCAGGACCCACGATCCTTTACCCTCGACTGCGGCGGTGGAGGTACAGGTGGAGGTGTGTATGTGCGTATATATGTGTATATGAATGTGTGCGTATGTGTGTATGTGTGTGCGTGCGTGTGTGTGTGCGCGTTGGGGTGTGAGTGTGGGGGGGGGGGGTCCCAAATTGAAATAAATTCTCCTATTCTAAAATAAAATTATATAACCCTACCTCCAAAAATCTGGAAGCTGAATATTTGATTTAATAATCTCGTTTTAAAAAAAGTAAATATCTAGGTCTCTCGGTTATTTCATCACTTCATGGATAAACTGTAATTGCACTTTGCACTTAAATTGCCTAGAACTACAGCAGGCTGCCACCACGCTTTGCTATTGGTCGATGCACAACTTTGACTTTGTTACTCACACCGAAATTAGAAACATTTTATATCCTATGTTGAATGTGGAATATTTCCTACTCCTATGTAAGACATAGCACAAATCCTAGAACTTGTAAAAAATTCTATTTAGTCACCTTCGTCCCACCTTCTGCCGAGACTTAGAATAATATTTAACATGTTATTGGATTAAGAGAAATTCCTACATCATACAGAACTTGTAAAAATTTCACCATTTTTCCCATAGCAGGTGACCGGGATTAGTGACCCAGGTGACCTTGGGTTGGCATGCAGACGCCTAAGAGACCACAAAATCAATATTATATGTTTAATTTTTTAAATTTAAGTATATTTTATTGGCTCTTCATATACCTCATTGTGGGGTCTAGAAGTAAGAAGTAATCCACCAAATTATTTAAATTGGCCCAGAATTGGATTTTGGGGCATGTTTTTGCACATGAGAGGCTTTTGCATTTTTAGGGAAAAATGGGAAATTTAAATTTTTGGTAAAATAGCATATTTAGGAAGGGGTTTTTGGGGTAGGACATGCGATTTTGAGAGAAAAATTACAAAATGGCCGTTGGCTCTCCCTACTTATCAAGAATCCTGCGCCAGAACATTCTGTGCTATACGACTATTACAACCATCAGATGTGTAGCTACAAAGTCTCTTTACACGCAATCTTGTAATATCTCCGGATAAAACTAACAGGTACCCATCAAATTTGGCAAACAAGTTGCACTACAGCAGGGCATGTGATTTTATATTTTTGAGTTGTTCAGACGCTTAATTTAAAATTAACGGCCATATAAACATTTTAGCTCGGTTCGTTATATCTGGGAAACTACGAAACAAATTTCAACTTAGGTCTCAACTGTTTACACTGGCGATGTACATTATAAATAAATTTTCCGCCATTTTGTAAAATAGTTCCCCATGAAAAAATGCAGTTTATGTTATATGTCGAAATACAATCAACCCATTCATATTTAATTTTACGAAGAAATTGTATTGCGGTAGGCCATATTAATTTATATGTTTTACATATGCCAGACACTTATTTTCAGAATAGCGGCTAAAAAAATACTTTAAAGGCTGTTTGCGGTAACGTGAGCACGTTTAAAATCAACCTTAGAAAAAAGTCACTGCTTCTACGTGCATATATTTTTACGGGCACACTGAGGGACATGCGCTTTGTAAAGTTGGCAACGATGCAGGCAAAGTAGTTCCACATCTTAACGTCGAATAAAAAGTAGTAGGTAACAACTGGTGATAACTTGTTTTTAACTTGTTTTTTCTTTAGCTTCCTGTTTTTTTTAATGCATCGAAGTGTAGAAATGAGCAGTATTATAAAATATTTACTTTGCTAATCATTTCGCAGCTTCATTTGATGGACGCATGAATAAAATTATAAGGCCCATGGCAATATTAATTTTATTTAAGGGGGAAGATTACACTAATTGCATGCAAGTAGATTTTAGCAGGGCTTTCGAAAGTGCTCATTTTACCGTGAAGGATCTATAAGTTAATTTTGCTGTAACTACCAAATTTTACACACATGTAGTGCTACAGTAGAGTATGTAAATCAACATGTTTAAGGTATGGCAGGAAATTTTTTAATGGCTATAATTATAATATTTTAGGTTAGTGTGTTATATATATATATATTTAACAATTATACAAAAATCAACCAAGTTTTTTTATGCCAACAGTGTTCTCAGAAGAGTTACTGAATGCCCTACAAACTTACCTGATTTAAGTGGGGCCAGACCTTGGATTTCCAAATGTGCGGTTATATATATAAATATAACATATATTAAACAATTAAACCAATTTCAACCAAACTTTGCATGTTGACAGTTTCTATTAGAAGCATCACTTAGAGAACGTTCACTTTCAAGGCAATTTTGTAAGGTAGCGCCAAATAAGAAACAAAGTTTTTATGCCATATCTCAAGGACCAATCAACCGATTTCTACCAAATAATTCACACAAGTAGCATTATGGTGGGCCATGTACTTGTGTGTTTTAAGTGGCACATACATTTATTTTCAAGATTATGGCCCTGTAAATATTTCCAATTAGTAAACCCTATAATTCAAAACATTAGACTGATTACATCCGAAGCTTATGCTACGAATCCGACCCCCGCAATGCAGTTCATTGCACGCTTGCTTATAGTTCCAGGTTTTCGGTGTTCGAGTTCTGGTTTTGGGTTTACAGTTGTATCACTACTGTTCCTCGTTTCCTTTCTAATTATATTGCTGTCAACGATACATCAAGGACTACCTACCATCTTAACTTTCAAGAACTTCATTCAAAACTATTTGCACCCATGAAGAGAGAAGAAGGGTCATTAGATTATATAAGTAACGTCTTATTTTACAAATATTTGCGTTCTGGATTACAGTTGTTTACATTGCGAACCTACATTTTATTATTATTATTCCAGTCTGTTCGCTTGAATATAACCATTAATCAGCTTCCAGGAGCATACACAGTAGCTTTACTTTCATAAGTATAAATGAAAATTCTTTAACTGAGATAATCAAATGTCTAAAAAACAAGAACTCACTGGGTATTGATGATGTTCCAGTAAAGTTAATAAACTTCTGTGTACATAGTCTAACATTACCTCTAACTATTATATTCAACAAATGCTTAAATAATTGTATTTTTTCTGATCGTTTAAAAGCAGCTAAAGTCATTCCCCTTCATAAAAAAGGCAGTGAAACTGATGTAGGCAATTACAAGCGAATTTCTATCTTAACTGCATTTTCCAAAATTTTGGAAAAAACAATATATATTATCAGTTGTCAGCATATTAAAAAAATAATAACATTATCTCAAATAATCAGTTTGACTTTCAGAAAAAGAAATCTACAGAACAAGCCATCTATCACTTTGTAAACAAAGCCTTAGAAGAATTAGACAACAAATACCTTGTAGCAGGAATTTTCGCTGATCTATCCAAGGCCTTTGATTGTGTCAATTATAAATTACTTCTTCAAAAAATGATAGGTTATGGTATTAAAGACTCTTCACTTCAAATGTTGAAATCTTACCTTTCTAATAGAACTCAGCAAGTTTGCCTTTCTCAATGTAACAACAAATATCATTTTATTGAATACAGATCCAATACCTCTGATGTAAAAATAGGTGTACCTCAAGGCTCTATTTTAGGGCCAGTGTTGTTTATAATATTTGTTAATGATTTTCTAACTTGTCTAAAAAATAGTTATGCTGATGACACATCTATAATCATAAGCGAGAGACACCGTGGAGAGCTCCTTGCTAACACAAGAACCACTTTACAGGAAATGGTGACATGGTTTGGAAATAATAAATTGACTCTTAATATAGCAAAATCTTCACTTATGTATTTCTCTCTCCAAAATATCATCCTCCAACATCAATTCTATTGAAATTCCGATACTACATAACAAGGAAGTCCTACCTACTGCAAAAGATACTAAACTACTTGGTCTGGCAATCGACTGTAACTTTGAATGGAAAGCACATTGCAACCCTATGCAACAGATTAAGTTCTTATTGCTTTGCTTTTTACTCCATTAAGAAAAAATGTTCTCTGGAAGCAGTCAAATCACTATACTTTGCCAATGTCCACTCTATATTGAAATATGGCATAATATTTTTGGGGTGTGTCTCAAGATTGGAAAAAGGTCTTCAAAGCTTAAAAAAAAAATTATGCGCTTTATATCCAACATTGCAAACCTTACTTCAAAAAGCTAAACATTCTCACACTTCCTAGCATATACATTTACAACATTATTATTTTTGGATTAACTTACTTAAATTATTGCATAAACAAGGATATACATTCTTGCAACACAAGAAAAAAGAAAGACATTCATATTACAGCGCATCAAACAAAGAAATTTGAACAGTAAAATTTATTAATAAATTGTCAACAACACTGAAACAGCCTTTAAAGGACAAGTTGTCTGTTTTCAAGAAATTGTTTAAAAAATATCTCTTAGAAAATGCATATTATAGTATTGATAAACATTTTTAGCGAACATTATGTGCTATAAAAATTGGCAGGTGTGTAATGTTTTTAGTATTGTGCATTGTAATCAATAAGTTATTGTAAGTTACTATGTTTATATTTTACTAATTATTATATCGTGATGTTTTTTCAGACTTTTCTATGTAATTTTTGTATCTTATATATATTCATGTTTATCTATATGACAATTCCCATCACATTTGTTGTGTAAAACTGGAAGCTAAATAAATAAATAAATAATTGGACAGGAGAGATATGCATAGAGCGTAATCGCATGCATTTATCTTATCTAGAAAATTATGGTAAAAGAAAGTGAATTATTAACACCCGACAGTACGTTAAATGGAAATATTTCTCCCATAGCCAAAATTATTTTCCAGTAGTATTAATTAGTAATGTGAAATATTGAATGATAAGTCTATGTAATGATGTATGTGGTTTTATTCGTAGAAAGTTTATCCCTGGATAACATATATGACTAACAGGAATTAAAGGCTGCTAGACCTCTTAATCTCGAGAGGTACGATAGCTTTCCTAACCTTGTATAGCTGTTTTAGGAAAAATCTTCAGCCTTGCCCGGCATGAACATGCCAATGAATGATGATTTATGCACACTCAAATATATATATATATATATATATATATATATAAACCATTTCTTTTCGCACTCAAATATAAGACTTTTATCCCCTGTGAATGCATCTGGAGACATGCTGAAAACAGCAAAATTTGCTAAACAAATCAAACGTGAAATACACCCAGCATTCGTAGGTTTTGACTCTACATGAATAAAATTGATGCAGCTTGGCTTTACACTTGGTTTAATTAGTGACGAAATAAATTTAATGGAACAATAACGTAAATTAATCAAGTTTTAAATAAAATAACATAATATTAACTGTTTCACACGATTACAACAAATTTGTGACATTTCATCTGGAAAGAATTCTAACTTCTGGTATCTTCTTTCTAAAAAAGAAAATTAAAATACGTTATCAAGATAATATTCGAAACAGCTCGCTAATGTCGTGTTTTTTTATCTCTTTTTTAAAATCTCTTTCGTCCTAGTTACCACAGAAAATTCTGCCGTATTTCCTTTTTTTTTTTTTTAAACAAACTTCTTAATATAAACATTGCAAAGTGACTCTTATTTTCATACTGCATTTAAAGACAATAAAGGAAACAACTATAACTAAGCCGTTTAACAAAAATCGGAATATTATAAAAAAACATATTTAGCATTCCTAACTATATAAATAAATACTCACGTTTCTTATTATACAATCATTATTAAACACAGGCTTAAATAAAACAGCTAGTGATCTGAACTGAACTGCATGAGAAAGTATTAAAATCAATATGCCCATTATTTCAAATGTTACAACATAGAGAGTGATCACATGATCTTAACGTATTTAGAAGATTATAGTAAAAGGCAGTGAAATATTTACACCCTACAGAACGTTAAAAGGAAACGTTTTTTTTCCGAATTCAAAGATTATTTTTCAGTAGTATTAATTCGTAAAACCAATTATTGTTTTAAGTGTGATAATAATTATAGAATATAAATGGGTTACGTGAATACTGCGTACCGCAAATAAATTACATATTAATAGTTTATTAACCATAAATATTTGGAATGGAATGTGCTATTTGAAATAAATTTTGTATCAGTTTGCTGATAACAACAGTATATTATCACTACTTGGCGTAGAATTCAAGGTGGTGTAACGGAATTTTAATTTTCACTGATGCTTAACAGAAATCATTCCCCTCCCCCCTAATATATTAACGAATTAAAAAGTGTTAGTAAATAAAACACATGTAAGGATATTTTTAGATGCTGCAATGTCAGAGACGCTACGAGGTGGTTTCCAAGGTACAAGCCCCAAACGTTTCTCACGTTAGTCGTTCATTCCGAAGTACGAAATGTTATTAGAAAACAAGAAAACGGCGTTGTGTGTCACTATGAATTAAATATCTAAGTAAAATTTTATGAAGTTTTTAAATGCTTGCATCACTTACTACAAGAGCCCGTAAAAAAAAATTCAAGCATGTCGAAAAATGAGAACGCGAAGGTATGAGTGAAGAGATTTAGGCGGCTTTGAGCAGCGCGAGGTGTTGATGAGAAGCGAGCAGGCTAACCGTTCAGCCACCGCGGCCCCAGAACGCGAAGAAAACTTTGTGTTTTTTGGAAGTATTTTACATTAAATAAAACGCCAGGGAGAATGCAGTGTGCGGTTGCGAACAAAAACTTGAAATGTCAGTGTGGATCGGGATGTTTGTTATTGAAGAGTGAAGTGTGAGTGGTATAGTCTGTGTCTGCAACTACCGAAGAGAGGTGTGGGAGATGAAGATACAATGGAGATGAGGAGGGAGATCCACGACAGTTCTCAGCCGTGTCTCTCTCAATACAAAGAGCGCTCTCTGCAGAGAATGACTTTTGAATCATTCTGTAGAGTCGCAGTGGGAATATATATTGCGCCTTCTTTGAAATTTTAAGCCACTTTTACGGCTGAAATATTTTTACCGCTAAATGTTCTTATTGAGTGCAATTACCACTCTTTATGGCCAAACTGTTACACATGTTCACAAATTGAAAAAAATTGCAGTTTAAATAAGCGATATCGTCGAATACGATGCCTTTAAAACATTTAACCTACCCACGGCCAAAAATAGGTACAGTAAGTTCTGCCAGAACACGGAGGATGTGCAAGCACGAGAGAATGCAGCGAGTCTACAACTTGGCGCTCTCGCGCTCTCTCCACAAACTGAAGCCGTGTCTGAACTCATAGAATACTCTTTCGAGAGGGCACTCTTTCGTACAACCCGGCGAGAGCACTGTTTTGCGCTCTCTCACGCTCTCGCTCTGGGAATTGAGACAGCCACTCTCTCGTTTCTCTCCGACCTCAGGCAAACAGCTGATGCCAAAAGGTGGGAAATCCATGGCTATAGTAAGTAATTTATGTGTGTTCAAAATAACTCACAAAAATTATAGCACTGCCAGAATAACCATTACCGCATTAAATACTACTATTTTTGGTCTTATATTTTACCATCATGTTGCAGCAAAGTGACAAAAAAATACGAGACAAGTCAGAAATCGGTTATTATATTTTTATAAACACGCGTTGCATGTGTTATTTCGCTGGTTTAAGCAATTCAAATGTTTCACTAACAGTTAAAATGCAACGTGGGTTTGGCCCAGAAAGCTACTATAACCTGATTCAAACATGTAAATATTGTAAGTAAAAATGGCGCCTGCGAGAGCGCCAGCGAGTATACAACTAGGTGCTCTCTCTCTTTTTCTCTCTATGCTTTCGCTCTTTCGCGCTCTCTCCTACGTATTGAGACTACCTGAGAGCGTTCTCTCTGACGTCACAATGACGTGGTCGCGAGAGAGAGAGCATGAGAGAGCGCTCTCTGGGTCAATTGAGACACGGGATGAGACGATCAGAGAGCACCCTCTGTGACGTCGTGATAGAGAGCAAGAAGATTTAAATATTCAAAGAACACCGTTTTCAAATGATTTTAAAGTGAATATATGTTCACGATACATAAGTCAAAGATTTTAACTATTACGATGGAAAACATACGTATGGCGGATTTAGTTTTACGAAATCGACCGATTCCACGAGAGAGCGTTCTCCTGCGCCAATTGAGACACAGCCTCAATTTCTTCTTCTAACACTTGCTTCTTGAGGAGAGGTGGGGCATGCTTGTCCATACTGGAGAGAAAGATGGAGACGTGAAAAGCATCTTCCATATGGCGCTCTGGCGCACGTGAAACTATGTGTATAGTAACGTCAAGTAAGCAATTACGAAACTACCGCATCTTATTCAGACGTGTGACTGGTTTTTTCCTCTCACAACTCCCGTAACTTTTCAAACCTCCGTGCGGTATACAAACCGAGTGGACATAAACAAGGAGAATTTTTTCTGGAAAACAAAATCATCATGCAAAAAAAAGTACATGAAACGGATTTGATTTAAATTCAAGTTTTCTTGTTGAACACGGGAAAAAATTTATTTTTTACTGGCAGAATTATCCGGCGTTGCCCGGGGAATAAGAGGGAAATAACAAACACACGGCCCTGTTTTAGATTTTTTGGGACCATTGGGCGGTCCGGAGATACACGGCCCAATGAGAAGCCAGCGTCAATTTTGGCCTACACAGTATTTTAAGTTGGCTGCTGAGATACAACAAGTATAGCCCAGATCCGTCGAAAGGTTTAGGGTTGTATGCAAAATAAACATACACACATTCAAACTCGTGTGTGTATGCAATATATATATATATATATATATATATATATCTGAATAGAATATTAAGCCTAGTACACGCAGCCATCTTTCTTGTACAAGAAAGTGAAAATGAAGGTGAACAAGAAATTGAACACTAAAGTGCATAGTAGCTAGTATCCATGGAATTGTGTTATCAATACACACAACACTAGCTGGTGAGCAAGGTAGTGGATGGTTGATGTCAACTATGTATGATTTGGAAGCAGTTTTTAGGGTTGTGGGGGTAATTTGTGCATTATCAATATCATTGCCATAAAAAAGAATAAAAGATTTAGTCCAATCAGACATATTTCTAGCAATAAATATATGCATATGTAGAAAATCTACAATCGCTACAGAAAAAAAGACAAACGTCTATATATTTTTTGTTTAAATTCGTAAGAATTATTTACGATAGTGGGACTGTTAAATATTTTATCGTATTAAAAACATTTACATATCTGCTTATTGCGGACATCAACAAAATATATGTTTTGTTTACATTCCACTTGTTACTAAGGTGACTACAGGATGTTCACAATAAAGTGAGCACTTTTAAAAAGCCCTGCTTAAGATCTACTTGTATGCACGTCGTGAATTATTTCGCCTTACGTAAGATTAACTTTGTCATGGGCTTCATCACTTTATTCATGCGTCGGCCAAGTGAAACTGTGGAACTATTAGAAAAATAATTATTTTACAAATCTGCTCATTTTTACACCTATATGCATTAAAAAAACAGACAGCGAAAGAAATAATTTAGATTATCATAAATGGTTACCTAACTACTTCCCATCCATCGTTACCAACTTTGCTGGGCGCACGTCACACAGGGCGCCTTAAAATATATGCAGACGTGGGGCAGTGACTATTTTCTAAGGTGGATTTTCTAAGGTGCTCACTTTATGGTAAACAACCTTTAGAAGAATGCTACCTGTCGACAGCTCGTTCGCGAACAGAGACTTGCTAACTCAATACACGTGTCATGTGGCAACCATTAGAAAGTAGCCACTTCTTCGGAGTTCCGTGGTTTGTGTTTAATTTCCCCCCCCCCCCCACCGCGCGTCTCGCCGAATCAATGACTAAACACTGCTTAATGTGACGTGGTCATCACATGACAAACCTCACCGTCAAACAGGACAAAGGGATGTACAACATACCAAGCAAACACGCTCCAACACTTTAGCGCACGTGTTTAGTAGCAGTAGAGCAATGTATTCGGAAGTGTTATAAAGTGTGCGATAAAACGAGAACTGCACTCTGACTCAACACAGGGATGAGTCATCGTAGAAGAAATGAGGTTTAGAGTAACACTTCACAGCCTCACACATACAAATAACATTAAATGAGTATGATAAATACACCACGTCACATGGCAAATGACCTGAGCTTTCTGTGACCACATCCTAAATATGTTGCATAATGAACAAAATATTATCAACAACCAGCATGATAAAATAAAACCAGAGGTAATAAAAAGTAAACATTACTTGGTAAATCAATGCCATTGGACACAGAGAAAAGTAGAATTATCAAAAATACGGTATAAATCCACAGTAAAAATAAGTTCAACCTGGCCGTTTAATGCCTATAGGAAAGCGACTAGAAGCGTATAGTAAGCAATCTGTATCAGTTTTCCGTTCAGATGCAGCATGTTTAGTTTTTCTCTGCCTTTCATAGTTTTATCTACTTACAATTTGATAACAGGTTCTTAAATTTTTTACGTCAAATAATGAAATATTTTGTTGGGCTTAAATTTTATTGACGTTTTTCTTTACCCTTCAGAATAAGAAATGTAAATTAAAGGCTATTCAGCCACGTGTCGGACTTGGGAATATACTGTGAAGATTCCTATAAGATAGACCTCAAATGGCACACGAAGATGACAAGAGTCCTTGAACATTGAATAAAGAAGTAATATACATTATTCAAAATAAATAATAGTACATTTTAGTAATACCAAGATTTTAGGCATATAGTATGCAAGCTGGCTTACGAAGTAGGGAGAGTTAATTGGAATAGGTAAATTTTAACATATAAGTTTTTTTCTATATCCTTTTTCATCAGATTTATAGAAAATTAAAAAAAAAATGTTTTTGGAATAGAAGGAAATTAAAGCTTTTTTTTAAAAAAAATAACCTATTCCATATATTTTGTAACTAATGAAATTGCAATTAAATGTTTGATTGGGTTCAATTCTTCTAGTATTAAAAAAAAAACATTGCAAAATTAGGAGGAATTTAAACATTTCAGATAAAACAATTGATTTAATAAATTTTTATAGCTAATGTAATACATAATGAATGTTTTGCAGGCATAATCGGTACTGTTTTTTTTACTGATAATTAAAATAATAACTGAGAAAATCGATGATTTTGAAGTTTTCAAATAATACATATCGAATTCATAAATGTTAAGAGGTAAAGTATTAATCATTGAATGTTTACGTTTGTTCAATTTTATAGTACAATCTATTTCATCGAGAATTTTAACTACACATTTGTGAAATCGGAAGAATTTAAATATTTCAAAATAAATAAACGTTGCTTTACCTACTGAGTTGCCCGTAACGCCGACAGCAGTGAATCCTAGCAGTAGATTGGGATCACTATGGCGGACGAGGGAACACACACACACACACGACTCCAGCGACACTTAGCAGACGAGAGAAACAAAACCGGCAGTCGGGCTGGGTTGAGAGGGGCGGAGCAGGGAACAACTAAATAGCCAAATAGAAATGCAGGTGGTGTTCAGTCGGCTTATAATCGTTGTAGCGGGTAAGCGTGGACCGTAGTCTTCAAAATCGAACTCCCACACATCGCATTTTTATATTAAATTTATAAGATTGTTTAACAATTTTTGCATTAAAATTTATACATATTTGCATTACATTATGAATTTTTAAAATCTGATAAACTTTTTAACGTTTCCAATGTTTTAAATATTTATTAATACTGAAACAAATACTGTCTTCATGTAAGTTTTCAAATATTTAGTTTCATACATTTTTTTATATTTATAACTTTATTGTATGGTACCGTTTTGTATCCAAACATTTTTATTAAATTTTATTTTTCTATTTGTAACTAACTATAAAAGAGTGTCAACATTATTTTAATATATAATTTAAGTGAATTTTATTAAACAATAACATGAATAAATAATGTACACCTTAAGAAATTCTTGAAAATGGTTGTCGAATATCGAATTCTTCGATGGTGAGGGTTATGAAGGTCTTAGTCAGGAGGTGGACATCATCTTCGTCGTAAAATGATTGCGAAGTGTTCATCATGTTACTTACTACCTTCAAGCTATCCCGATCTTCGAGGTGTGCAGAGAGTTGTTGTTGGAGGAAGCCATCAGCTCATAGCGGGTCTTGCCAAGTCCTTCTTGTGGCGTAGTGACTGTGGATTCTTATTGGGCGATGGATGAGATGGCAGCGTAACAGTGACATAGGCATTTGGAGTAAAAGTTAGTGGCGAGCTTGTCGGAACTTTCAGGAAGCAGCAGACCAGGAGTTTCGCAGTGCAACTTCACAAGCATGTACCAAACAGAACCCTGTGAGAGGCCATCTGGAGTTGTGGCTATATTCAGGCCAGGAGGTTTATTTAAGTTTCTTGGATAGTGTACCGGCAAGTCTCGATGTTGATCTCAACAGTCAACGTTCCTGCCCACGGTGAGACGCCGTTTGAAACGATCGGGCGCAAAATACTCCCAAATAATTATTCTAAACGCACTATCGTTTCGAGACCTCACTCCCTAGTTATAAAATGACTACCGGACACTCCAAAACAACCCCTCTAAATGGCCTGTTTTTCCGCATATATATATATATAAGTTAGACTCCAGCACCACCTATCGAAATCAAACATAACTAAAAACCTTACTCGCCATCTCAATTAACATATGGTGTGAATATGGTCTCAATAGATCAACACCAAAGCTGACGGATAGTAAAATTGCACCATAGCAAGCAGCCGTTGTCCCCTAAACAATCTTTTACGTACTACTTACATTTATAGTTTATTTAATGAAATATAAATTCGGGGAAATTCCCGGCACCCCTCCCTCCAAGCCCGCAATTACATTTACTTCGCTGTTATATGATTATATCCAGAAGTACAAGCTAGAAACTATTTTAAAAATGGCTGTAAATGTAGTTATAAATATTTATCTCGATTAGATTTGTGCTCATTAACTCAAACATGTAATTTCACGCAATGCATATGTTCGACTTTGCCAATATTTAGCCACATTGAGCAGCTGAAAACCCAGAAGCCTAGAAGTTGACAACGTCCACGAACGCCTGCGAACAATTTTAAATAACATCTCTCTACGGAGACGAAGTAACAAGATCAGCAAGGAAATTCGACCAGTTAAGACAAAAGAAAGTCAAACTTATTACTCCCTTGCATTCATGAATAGATGTCGAGACTTCAGTGTCTATTTTCGGCATTCTCTCCAAAATAAAATATTGTAGTTCAAACTATTTGCTTATCATTATTACCAATCCACACATCACACTATGCTAATATTTACAAATAAATGGAAATTTCAATAAATTTTCTAGGACGGTTCTAACAAAAGTAATATTTAAATGGTATATTCTATTTACTATAATACAGGCACAACTCCAAATGGCCACTGTTTTGTACATACCTGTGAAGTTACACATTTACTTAGCATATATATAAAAATTAAACTTGTACATGGCGTACGGTTATGCGTAGTATGGAACGTTATGTGCAGTAGGCTTTGGACCACTTGATGACTGGGTGGTCGTAAACTGAGATATTTTGCGAGTTCAGCTCAATACTCCACAGGTCCGGCCTCTTCACCACATGGCGTGACGACTTGTGATCACGACTACACATAACACATGCAGTTTATATATGTAGAAAAAAAAGAGAAAAGTAATAAACAATTTGAAAGAAGTATCTTTAAAATCTATTCTCCTGTGTCAATAGCCTATAAAATCATTTGTTTCGACATTCTTTCTTATGTACTAACATTCCTAGGTGTAGGGCTAAAAGTGCCTTTAAAGTAGAGGTATTCTTGTTCATATAGTATTAATTAAATTATCTTTTAACTTATTGTTAAGATTTGATATTAAAATTAAAATTTTAAAATAACATACACAAACACTTTACAGAATTCTTGGATACAGAATTGACAAATTAAAATATGAATTTTCTCATGTGAGATTGAAAAATATTATATAATGACTAAATACTTATTACTGTTACAGACGCAACAAAACACCATGGCAATGTTTTATTGACTTAAAAAATACATGTTTAAGAAACGCCCACATACACTAAAAAAAGTTTGAAGGATACAAGCTGCTTATGGCTTAAGTAATGTGTGTTACCAGTGCTGTGGTGTTGCTGCCTCGCTTGGTCTGCGCCGATCTCCGCCTCTCTTCTGTCTGTGAGAAGGTCGGCGAGAAGCCCATCTCATCGCCCAGGCTCAGTCCTGCAAAAACACCAGCGCAAAGCGCCGTCAGCCATACACTGTAACTACAGCTCAGTGCGCCGTCACTCATTCTATGGAGCTACAGCACAGTGCATCATCACTCATACACTGTAACCACAGTACAGTGCACCGTCACTCATTAACTGGAAATACAGCACAGTGCGGCATCACTAATACACCGGAACTACAGCACAATTCGCCGTCACGCATAACCTGTAACCACATCACAGTGTGCCGTCACGCATACCCTGTAACTACAGCGCAGTGCGCCGTCTCTCATAAACTGGAACTACAGCAGAATGCGCAGTCACGCACACAATGTAACTACAGCACAATGCACCGTCATACACACACTGGAACTACAGCACAGTGCACCGCCATTCATACAATGTAACCACAGCGCAGTGTTCCGTCACTCATTCTCTGGAACTACAGTACAGTGCGTCGTCACTCATTCACTGGAACTACAGCACAGTGCGTCGTCACTCACAAACTGTAACTACAGCACAGTGCGCCGTCACTCTCGCACTGGAACTACAGTACAGTGCACCATCACTCACACACTGGAAGTACAGCAAAGTGCACCATCACTCATACAATGTTACTACTGCACAGTGCTCCGTCATATATTCACTGGAACTACAGCGCAGTGCGCCTTCACTCATATATTGGTACTACAGCACAGTGCGCCTTCACTCATATATTGGTACTACAGCACAGTGCGCCGTCACTCACTCTGGAACTACAAAACAATACGCCATCTTTCACATACTAGAACTACAGCACAGTGCGCTATCACTTATACACTGGCACTACATCACAGTGCACCGTCACTCATATACTGGAACTACATCACAGTGCACCGTCACTCATACACTGGAACTACATCACAGTTCACCGTCACTCATACACTGGAACTACAGCACAGTGCGCTGTCTCTCATACACTGGAACTATATCACAGTGCGCCGTCACTCATACACTGGAACTACATCACAGTTCACCGTCACGTATACACTGGAACTACATCACAGTTCACCGTCACTCATACACTGGAACTACAGCACAGTGCGCTGTCTCTCATACACTGGAACTATATCACAGTGCGTCGTAACTCATACACTGTAACTACAGCGCAGTGCGCTATCTATCATACACTGGAACTACAGTACAGTGAGCCGTCACTCATACACTGGAACTACATAACAGTGCGCCGTCACTCATACACTGGAACTACATAACAGTGCGCCGTCACTCATACTCTGCAGTGTAAAAAATAATGGTAAAATTACCTGCAAGTGTAAGGTAATATTCGCAAACTTGTGGGGGAAACAGTTTTCCTAACATGTAGGGTAAAATTACCGAACAGTGGAGCAAAATTCACGTACATGGTAGTGAAAAATTCCATATATGGATGGGGAAATTACCATACGACGTGTGGATCTCCTAGTCGATTTATAGCTATTTGATAATTTTATAATATATATTTTCAACCTTAAAATTAATTTTTGTTTCCTAGTCATACAAGCTGTCCAACATGGCTCTTTATATGTAAGGTATAATTACCGCACTATGGAGTAAAATTCACGTACATCGCGGTGGAAAATCCCCTAAATGGATGGGAAAATTACCTTAACATTCATATAATACACTAATATTCACATTGAATGTCATATTCTAGTCTTGGTATAATGTGTGAGAGATCCATGGTTCGCGCCTACCCTCCGGCAAGTGAAGAGGATTTTAGAGTTAAGATTTTGGTTACTCTTCGTCAAAGGACATACGTAATATGAAACAATTAACACTACCAATACCCCGTGTATTTTTTAATATAATTTTATTATACATTATAGTTAACATTAACTTACTTGCATGGAATTTTCTCCCAATTTTACCAGGGACTTTTCCTGTACAGTTAGGAAATATAACCTTACTTGTAGTGGAAATTTACTCCGCATTTGACAGGTAGCTTCCCTTGCATGTAAGGGAATTTTACCTTAAATTTTTTGCAGTGTGTAACTACAGCACAGTATGCCATCATTTATACACTGTAACTACAGCACAGTGCGCTATCACTTATACACTGGCACTACATCACAGTGCACCGTCACTCATACACTGGAACTACACCACAGTGCGCCATTACTCATACAAAACGCACATACATAAAGCTTCGGCTTGAGCGATACATGTCCAGGCGCAAAAACAATAGTTTTTACAGCACACAACAGTGACAGCAATATAGTTCCAAGTGCATATGCAATACAAGTACTTCATGTAGGGATTCTCACACCAATTTTCCTGGAATACTGTGGGAACAGCAGCTTACCATATACGCGTGTATGGCGAATTGGCTTTTTACAGACGCTGTATCGCTGCAGTGGAATGTGCGGAATATTTGTGTGCGTTTCAAACGAAAACGGTGGGTCCTAGATAGTTGCAAAAAGGGGACTATTTCTGTTTCGTAGGTCATACTGCTCAATAAACCGCATCAAACGTTCATAATTCCCGACTGTAACGAAGTTGCCGATAATAAGAGGGTGGCCACCCCTGTTATTTTCGTAATAGGGAGTGTTATTATTATGAATTTGCTCTTAGGTTGAGGATACCGGTAACATTAAATAATGTTCCACGAATTGTACTTTCATCGCACTTGGTTTCCGATATTTCGCAAAAATGCATACCAAAATCTCCATTTTCATGGACTTATTTGGCGGTTAATATTTAGTTTAGATACAAAGAGACCTGTATATCTGGCACTTGATTTTGCACAAGGAATCACCTCACGAAGTGTGTTGGTTGAATTCAGCCCCATTATGTATGTCTGCCTCTGTAGGTGAAAACTCGATCGCAGAATCGGCACTGGCGTAAGCCAGTTAGCGATGTTTCAGGTCGAGGATCCATGGTCGTCGAGATCAAAGGCAGGCATTCGTATTCGAAATTCATCTTCGCGGTATGTGAGCACTCGGAGAATACCCAAATACTTGTTCACCCTGGAAGTAAACACGATGGTATTATGTATATAATATATATAAGATATGAATATACATAATAATATATATTCCTATTCTCGGTATAATTTTTCTATCTCATTTATGTATATAACAGTACCTGTGTGTTTTATTCCGGTATGAACGAGTATTTGAGTTTTCTCAGAGTACTCTCATACCTCGAAGATGAATTACGAATACGAAGACCTGCCTTTGTCATCGACGACAATGGAGCCGCGACCTGCATCATCGCTAACTGGCTTACGCCAGTGACGATTCTGCGATCGAGTTTTCACCTGTTTTCAAAATACACATCGGCATGAAAGGGCGGTCTCTTCGAAGACCTGCTGAATGAAAACTTCAAGAATATGATTTCAGTGCGAATTCTGCCAGAGGCAGTTTGCATGGAGTGATATTTTGAAGAGATATTCTAAAACTTGTAGCACTGGTTCTCTGCAACTACAATCGACTCAGTAACCGTCTCCCCCGCGGCCTTCGCAATAAGGGGTAATTTAGGAGTCATTGGGGTCATTAGGGGTCAACTAGGTTTCATTTAGGGGTCATTAGGGGTCATAAATGTTTCATTTAGGGGTTCGCACCGCATTCAGCACCGCAACCAGCACCGCACGCACCACAATCAGGGGTCATTTAAGGATTATTCTTGTGAGGGATCGGTCTGGCATGTGCCAGAGACCGACTACAGCGTGTGATGTCTCGGTGCTGCACGTACTTGGTCAGCTGCAACCATGTGGCAACACAATGATTGGTTGGTCGGTGTCCGAACAATGCATTAATTATGTAATACGATTGGTTCAAAGTCAATATTACGTCATAAGGCTTGCATACTTTATATTATAAGCAGTAGAGAGGTCAACTGAGAGGTTTTGTTTGACAGCAACTCCTGTGAAGCTACATCGTCTCGGCTAGTTTCTGCAGCTTTGCATATAAGTCTTATTCTACGTCTGTAATGTCTTCGGTTACTCCAGAGTTAATGGTAGCTATGAGAGTGCCATCGACTTCTTCACGAGTGGTACCAGAAGTCTTATCGACTTCTGGAATCATGGTGCTGATAGCACCATAGACTTCTTCGGGTGGGTCACCTACAACACGGCAGCCATCGACGATTTCAGGTGTATTGTTGACAGTGCCATCGACTTCTTCAGGTGGTCCTCCAACAGTAGCTCCATCGGCATCGCCAACTGGACCATCGACCTCTGTTCCAGCAGCATCTGTATGGTCAACCACCTGTGCTGAACCATTCCGACATTATAAGTGTCGCTTTTGTGAAAAGACCTTCATGGGCAGCAGCCATTCTCAGCGATATGAGCGCTTTAATTGTGTTAAAAATTCCTGTTGCATGCCATATTTGCGTGTCAGTTGCGGTAAGTAGATTAGCTGTAGCGACAATTTTCTTAGACATATTAAAGTAAATTTTTTTTTTTTAGGGAATTAATGACTATAATAAATTCACTGAATTAAAAAAGCTTTTGAATAAAATTGTCTTTTATTTCATGTTTTCCTAATTTGTCAGTATATAATTAAAATATTAAAAGTACAGAAATAAAGTAAATTTTATAAAAAGTATTGTATAAATTTCCATTGTCCTATATGTTCAATTATATAATTAAAGATACAAGTTTTTAAAATTGAAGAGCTTAAATTTTTTATAATAAATATATATCTAACAAATTATTCATGTTTTTAATGTCCCGCATTACTCCTGTAGGTATACTGCTGATTGGAAACATCTGTTTCAAAATAGGATGGAAATTAATTAGTCTTTTAACGCCTAAAAATATAAGGGCCGACAGCTCGCTTGGCCTTGAACATGCTTACTTTTATGCTTGTTTTCTCGGGGTTTGGTTTACAAGGTCATTCTACGTCATGAGATTAAGGACAAGGTAGTCTGCATATAAAATGGTGGTGGTAATCTGTGATGTGTTATGCTTGGTGACTTTTATGTATTTTTCTCAAGTTTTACTGTCAAGATCATTGAAGGTCATGGGGTCAAGGTTGTATCTAATATGGTGGTAGTAATTAGTATTGTATTATGCTCGCTGACGTTTATGAATTTTTATCCAGTTTTTGTTTTCAAGATCATTCAAGGTCATGGGTTCAAGGTAAAGGAAGTATGCATCTAAAATGGTGAGAGTAAACAGTAATGCAATATGCTTGTTAACTTTTATATTGTATTTTTGTCGATATTTGTTTGTAAGGTCCTTCGAGGTCATGGGGTTAAGGTCAAGCTAGTCTGCATCAAATATGGCGATGGTAGTCTGTAATGTATTATGCTTGCTGACTTATGCATTTTTTCTCGCGTTTTTGTTTTCAAGGTCATTCGAGGTAATAGGGTCAAGTTCAAGGTAGTCTGCTTGTTGCTTGAATAGCCTTGAAAACAAAAACTCGATAAAAAATACATACAAGGTCACGTGGTCAAGGGCAAGGTTGTCTGCATATAATATGTTGGTGATCAGTAATGTAATATGCTTACTTACTGGGTTGGCGAGGGGAGTGAGGCCTGCCGTCTAATTTTTTTGGTGAGGGGGGACCTTAGGTATTTTAATATTTTAAGTAAAGGTTTAAATAACTTTAATAATTAATATTTATTTTAAAGATAGTTTTTAACAATACATTTTTAGAATTTTTTCGAAAGTTTTGGAATTTTTTCGAATTGAATTGGATTTTTGGTTTGCTAAAGGCCAAGGTCGAAGGGTAAAGGTTAAAGGTCCTGCTCTCCTGACTCGGAGTCACTGATACACCTCTCCAGAGCCACGAGTCCACCTCACCTGCTCCGGAAAAAATTGAAAATTCTGGGATTCTTTTTTTAGAAATGGGAAAAAAGGAAAATTTTTGGGAGGAAGGGAAATTTTTAGGGAAAAGGAACTTTTTAGGAAAAAAAGGAGATTGAGAAAAACATAGAATTTTAAAGGCAAAAGGGGGGAAATATAGCGGTCGGTTGACGTCAGAACAAGGCGAACCCTGAATCCAAATCTGACGCCAGACGCTGTTATGCCACCACCTACTACTGCGAATGTCTACTAGCGTGAATGTCACATAGTTATGGTAACCAAACTCAGGTGGCGAGTCATTATTTATGCACGCTCTTAGTCTCTTCGTTCAACTGTCTGTTGTCGTCGTTTCGTTGTTTCAGCACCCTTGTAAACACTGCCTCAGTGCTGAAGAATTTTATGCGCATGATTATTGTGTTCCTAGTGGTTTCAAAATGGATAGCAAACGTAAGTAATTTACGTGTACCTTTACAGATAGCAAAACAGAAAATTTGAAGCATTTACCCCGATAGTATAATCAGCTTGATTCAAGCCATCTGAAAGCTTGAAAATATAACAAATTTACCACTCGTGAGAAATTATATTTGAATCAAGCTTGAATCACACAAACATATGACAAGCTTGCTAAGCAAGGCAAATTCAAGTTAAAGGGCAACCATTCTGCAAGTTTACATACTATATGGGTAGACAAAGGCGAGAGTGCAACAATTGTTCTGGAGAATTACCGTACGGATAGTCGCAGTTAGTGATTGGAATAAGAACACTGCCAAGCTTGAACATTGCAGTTTTACTGTCCTGTAATCGCACAATGAGAAGGTTAACGCTTTTCAATGGATTTCTTATTTATGTTTAGGTCCTATTGTTTTTTTCACATAAATTGATCGGATTAACCAGATTTCCAGGTAAGTGCGTTTCGAAATCTGACACCACTGCCGTTATAAAGAAAATCTGCAACGTTTGACTGGAATGTGAGCAGAAAATCACTTGTGCAATGGGCCAGAATCAAATTCGTGACCTCTCGAATGTGAGTGAAGCAAGCTGCCGAGTCGAGACACGCTAGCTGTGAGCCAACACAGTATGTTTGAACGACGAAAGCAAACACCTGCCACCTTACAAAGTCATGCATGTTTACTTGCCCAACGACCAGGATAAGTTGGCGCGAGGGGTTTGTCCAAGAGGAAGCCATGGAATGCGCACTGAAACCGGAAATCTCACTGTGAAAGTGTGACTTCGACAAGAAACCTTGTGGGAAATAAGGTGAAACTGCATAAACAAAGCATGAAGAAAGTACTAATTGCCAGGAAGTTATCTCCCGAAGCCGGGAAGCGACCGTGAGTAACTAAGTGTAGTTCTCACTAGACGCCCACACGTGACAAATACTACCTTTTCCCACAGACAGAGCTGGACTTGAGAAGATACGCGCTTAATACAAGTTACCACGTCGCTGCCAAATAAATGTTAAGGGAGTAAGTTGTACTCCATCTTTAGACCTATACTTCTTTTGTTACTTTGATATTTATTTTTCAAAATGTGACTAAAATGTATAGGCTGTTCGTGGTGAAGTGAGCACTTTAGAAAGTCCTGCATAAGATCTACTTGTTTGCAAATTTTTTATCATTCAACCTTTTGCAAATATAATAGTGTCTGGGCCTGATCAATTTAGTCACGCATCAGTAGAGTGAAACAGTGGAATTATTAGTAAAGTAAATATGTTACACATTTGCCTATACTTATTTTTACTTGGATTAAAATAAACAGAAAGCGAAATGAATAATTTCAGTAATCACACATGTTTACTTCACACGTTTCATTCAACGCTGTGACATTTAACTAATTCCCTTCTGCCGTTACCAACTTTACTGAGCGCATGCACTCCAGTGTGCCGTTACCAACTTTACTGAGCGCATGCACTCCAGTGTGCCGTTACCAACTTTACTGAGCGCATGCACTCCAGTGTGCCGTTACCAACTTTACTGAGCGCATGCACTCCAGTGTGCCGTTACCAACTTTACTGAGCGCATGCACTCCAGTGTGCCGTTACCAACTTTACTGAGCGCATGCACTCCAGTGTGCCGTTACCAACTTTACTGAGCGCATGCACTCTAGTATGCCGTTACCAACTTTACAGAATGCATGGACTTCAGTGTGCTGTTACCAACTTTATTTTGCGCATGCACTCCAGTGTGATCGTTGAAAAACATGCACTTAGGGGAAGTAACATTTTTCGAAGCTCTGATTTGAAAAGTTTTCAATTAACCGCAAACAGCCTATAACTATATTTTGGACATGATAATAATCGGATTTCTTGTACTAATGTCGCTTCTGCAACCATTTTCAGAAGGTAATCAATAGTTAGTTCCCTTTATCACACACAGTAAAAAAGGAAATGATTGTACTCCACTAGTATTACAAATAATTATGGATTATTTTATTGCTCAACAAACTATTTCCGTCTCTATTGACTTAGCTGTCGACGAAACATTAAGGTTACTAAATCCGAACTACCTACCTGAAACAATACACTAGGATGATTTTTATCTCTCCCCTTATGCAAATTGTTTATTCGTTGAACCTTCACCATAGACCGAGCGCGTTGATCAGTGTATGACGTGTAGTCCAGGAATATTAGGGGTTTCACCTCGGAATGAGAGATAGTCAGCTATAAACTTGTATAAACCTTTATTTTGACACCCTAAAACTTGTCTCAAAACCTACCTATCGTAGGTTGTCCGCGACCACAGATATTTCAAGGTCAAAGGTCAAAAAATCGATTTTTTTACACATTTATTGCAAATATCTCGTTTCCTATGGGTTTTATGCTATTTGTATTTATTATAAATATTGTAGAGGATTAAATTCTCTACAACTTTTGTTTAAACATTTTTTTTATATCTTGAACCATTTTTGAAATAGAGGGCAGAGCGCGCGCAGTGTTTAACTATTTAGAGTATCATTCGAGGTCAACCTGTAGTCCCGATTAAAAACACGCCGTATAAAGTTTATAAATTATTGATAAATATATAATTCTAAATAATTTGCATTTTTTATTAACTATTACGTTATAATTAATAATTTTTTTCAATAATTCAGTATCTATTCATTTAATAATACTTACCTACTCGTGTATTTATAAAGTTATTAAGGGAAATACTTTAATTACATTTTAAGTAGAAAATAATTAAGTACATCTATATTGAAATCCGTAAACTTATAGATCGCGAACCACAACCATTCTTGCAGTTGCAGAATATTGTGTTAAGCAATTCCTCAACAATGGATGATCGAATGTCTTCTCTAATAATAGCTGCTGCAGCTTCTACAGTTCTTAGTATTTCTGCTTGAGGATTTAAGTTTTTATTATCGTACCAAGCTTTTGATAAAATATTAGCGTGTGAATCACGAAAAGAAATTATCGTAAAAGCTCCTACTTTTTTCGTAATTATTATATTGGTTAAGCACTTTTGTTGTAGCCTTGAAATAATAGTTTTAGCATCTGGTACATACCCTGTCAAGACATCTTTAAGCTCTTTTAGTGTAAATTGTGAATCGTTATTATTTTCTATGTAATTGAAAATCTCTATCATAGCTTCTGAAACTTGATTATCTTGACGAAGTTTCGGATGAGACGATGGTACTTTAATTGTGAAGAAATTCGTATAACAAACAGCATGGTATTTAGCTTCAGCAGCAACTTAATCATATTGAAAAAATATACGATTTTTCACAAATTCTCCGAAAGTATCACCACGTTCTTCTGCTTTTTTCATAACATTGTCTTTAAACTCAAGAGTACTCACTGCACTTATCTTGCGTCTATATTTTTTCTTTTTTCTTTGTCTCTGCGGCCTCGTCAGCTATTTCACCACAAAATAAACACTGCTTCTTGAAATCGAACACTTCACTTAGTCTTTTATGCGGTACAGTTGGAGAAGCTGTAGTTTCATCTTGTTCTAGTCGCCGTTTTGCTGCTAATATACAATTTTTGCTAATGTAAACAGTTCGGCACTTTTCATGCACTTGTACAGAGGTTATGGTTTTTAAATAATCAATAAGACCGTCGTTTCGTTCGATGCTTGCAGTTCTCAGAGTTTTTATACTACGCACTAGATTCACTAATGATTCACCTTCCGAATCTGACTTTTTACATATAAAACACAAATTATCCATCACTCTTAAAATTGTACGTCCGTAGTTACCAAGATACGATTCAAAACTAACGAATAACAGTGGTTTCTTGAAAAAGAAACCGGTCGTGAGTAAGCAATTGAACATCTGTCCTTTCTTGCTATAAATAGAAAGGTTCGTACTATACAATAGAGGTCCGTTGTCCCAGGTATAATTTTTAACGTTTTAAAAGAATCTATAAGTTTACGGATTTCAATATAGATGTACTTAATTATTTTCTACTTAAAATGTAATTAAAGTATTTCCCTTAATAACTTTATAAGTACACGAGTAGGTAAGTATTATTAAATGAATAGATACTGAATTATTGAAAAAAATTATTAATTATAACGTAATAGTTAATAAAAAATGCAAATTATTTAGAATTATATATTTATCAATAATTTATAAACTTTATACGGCGTGTTTTTAATCGGGACTACAGGTTGACCTCGAATGATACTCTAAATAGTTAAACACTGCGCGCGCTCTGCCCTCTATTTCAAAAATGGTTCAAGATATAAAAAAAATGTTTAAACAAAAGTTGTAGAGAATTTAATCCTCTACAATATTTATAATAAATACAAATAGCATAAAACCCATAGGAAACGAGATAGTTGAAGAAAAAAAAAAAAAAAAAAAAAAAAAAAAAAAAAAAAAAAATCGATTTTTTGACCTTTGACCTTGAAATATCTGTGGTCGCGGACACCCTACGATAGGTAGGTTTTGAGACAAGTTTTAGGGTGTCAAAATAAAGGTTTATACAAGTTTATAGCTGACTATCTCTCATTCCGAGATTCTTGCCCTCATTTGACTAACATTCCTGGACTAGTGTTGCGTAGAGAGCGTAAGCTAGCTGCATTTCTTTACTCTATTCGATGTTTCTTCACACTTTTTGAGTTAAACCTTTGAAAAAACACCCAATGTATGACGTGTTGTGTTGTTCCCTAAATATGGCATCAATCAGAAGCGTTTTATACTCGTGTTAACATTAAAGTACCTTATGTTACGTAAAATTTAACTTCTCGTATTTATAAATTACAATATTTTATTTATTATTAATATAAATAAAAATCGAGGGAAAATAGGTGTGTTGGCAATACCTAGTAAGAAATAGCTGTCAAGCTCAATATTACTACACTGAGTGCGCACAAATGCGGTGCGTTGTCCCTTTGGCGTAATTTTCTAGACTCTGTTAACCTTTGTTTGCACGAGGCGGAGGAATATTCTGGAAGTAGACTTTAGCAGTGCTTAAGAAAAGTTGGAAGTAACCGTGAATGGCCTATATTTACTTCAATGGACGTTGTTTGAAACTTTTAATCACTTCCTCTGGCTCATACACGGCATATATTCAAGTTACGCCACATTTTTTTAAATATTAAAGCAAGAGTCTGTTGAAAAACCAAATATTAACAAACATACGCAGTAGTGCTTCAAAACATTACTTTTTCTACTATGCAGGCAAATCGTGGTTAAATTTTGATAACGCGCAACGACTTGATTCGGTTAGCCTAAACGTTGACCTTTAACTTGATGAGGCGTTTGACCGTGTGTAACTTTCTTACGGGTGGTCGTCAGTTCTAATCCTGCTAGCTGCATCAGGATTGTTTCTCCCATTCCGCACGCATGTAAGGCAAGGGCGTAGAAAGTAGATGTTCCAGTGGGCCCCATCTTCAAAAGAGCTATTTTTGCCATTCCCCTAGGCAAGTTAGAGAGTAAAGTAGGACTTGGAGCCCCCCTGTGTTCTTTCAGATTTATTTATTCTGTCAGGTTACAAAAACATTTTTTATCTATTCCTAAAATGATTAATGTTAGACTGAGGTTATGCACACCGACAGGCAGCCTGAGCAAGTTGATCCTACCAGAGCTATTAAACTACAGTCGTTTCCACCTGCAACACTCACTTGCAAATAATTACAATAATGCTTGGCAAGCGGCACTCACTCATTAAAAATTAGTAACTTGCTTATACACTGTCATTTCACTTACGTGAAGATGTAATTAATGAAAAAGTAAGTTAATATGATTATAATTTTATAATGAACATCGCTACAAAAACTAGATTTTGTTTAGAAATACATGCAATCACAAAGTGTTATTGCAGGCGATTTGTTTTACTTTCCACTTCGTATGATCGTGTTTGAGGTCACCTGAAGTGCAGGGTCGTTGCTGACTAGTAAAATGGCGTCCGCGTAGGAGACGGCACAGCGTGTTGTGGTTGTGTGGCTGGCTGAGACGAAGTCGTCAACTTGTACTTTGTTCTTTGTGTTGATACCATTCCCTTGTGATTATGTTAACAGACGGCAATTTGTTTTGCCTTTCAATAGCAGCGTACTCAGTCCCTGCACTTCCCTGCGATGCTCGCCGCCTCATCACGGATGCATACATACGTGCTCGATGTTGAAGTAGAAGTAAAAATATGACTTGGACTTGAGTGAGATTATACGAAAGTCACAGAAAGTAAGAAAGTACATCCGCGAGGGTCATCGCAATTACAGATGTGTTGGACCCCATGGACACAACTAATTCTACGGGCATGTTTAGATCAGACATAACACATATAATAACTAACTCGCTTACAAGAACGAGCTCATTGGAAATATTTTCTGTATTAAAATTGATTAATACAACGAAACAAATATTTTTCACCTGTTTTTATGTACGAAATTTCGCAAAATAACTGTTTTTGACTTCAAGTTCCAATATTTCACTTTATCGAACTAAGTTTTTACTTTGCGTAAGATACGTACTGAGTAAAAGCAATTATTTTACATATAAATACGAAGAAACAAAGAAATGTTACTTATTTTGCTGCTTATAATATCACGAGCATTCAGCACACAGACTCGTACTTTAGTGATAATGTTCGCTACTCACTTTGACCCCAGCAGTCTTGTCAGAATGTAACGCGTGGGAGACTCGAATATCCAACACTGAACAAATATACGCCAACATTTTCCTGTAATAAGGATAGAAAGTTGTTAGGAAAAATAATAGGTTTGTGCAGTGGGGCGGGATGGAGCCCAGGGAAGCGATCCAGACATACACTATGGGCTATCGCATGATAAACAAACTCGGGAACACTATGGGCCGCAGTGGCTCAGTGGCTAGAGCACCCGCCTCCCAACAAGGTAATCCGGGTTCAATTCTCGGCGGGGTTGCTCCAGGGGATTCTCAGTTCCTCTGCCCTTGCATTCCGACGCTGATCCATACTCACCTCGCTGCTCGCGTATTTGCAGACTCTCGAGACGTCGTTAAAGGGACTATGTAGCTGCGCGTCCAAAAGTCAAGAGGCGAGGGAGCGATAGGGGCGACAGTTACACGCACGGCTAGCGCCTCATCGCTTCTACGCGCAAGGCGTGCAGTGTTTCTGTCGTAACACTGTAATGTGCAAATTAAATCTGTAACATAGGGGTTTTATTACACGCGATGAAAGGCCACAGATTAAAATACGTCCGTCTCTGTACGTTTCTCCTGCCGCTTAAGAAAACTGCATAGGCAAGTTTTAAAAATGCGATATATGACCATATTCACGATTTTTTTCTCAATACGACCAAAGTAAAAAACGAGGGCCATAGATAATAGTTTTTTTTATATTTTATATCAAAAAGTCATATTTCCAGAACTTTTATTTAACGAGATACGCGTTTACGCGCAAACAACGATTTCACAGAAAAAGTTTCAGTAGTTAGGAGCCTTAGGCCGGGAACACACGGCACCGTAAAACACCGGAGACGGCTCATGTCCCAAAACTGTTTTGATGGATGTCACGGGCCCGGTCTGTTTCATGCAGTTTGTGCAGAGTCATGGACGAAGAAAGGCGTAAATTAATAATTATTCGTTTGCTACGGCACCGAAGAAAGAAGAACTCTATAATCAATTTGAAGAGAAAAACAATTGTTGGCCAGTTGTAAATTTAAATGAGTTCATTTAATTGAGTTATGCGTAGCCATTTATGCATAGTTTTCAAGAATGGAAACAACAGCTACCTATGTAATAATATGTACATGTTTTCAATACATTTAATTAAGAATGGAACTAAGAGTCAAAGCCTATTCATTTAATTGAAAATGTATTCACTGCAGACATACTAAGCTGTATAAGCATTTGTGATAAATTGATAGTCAACGTATAATAATTGTAAGTGAATAGTTGTAGTACATCTTCGACACTATTACAGCTAAACTATTTCATATTTAAGCATCTTATTGATTCCACCTGTTTGTACCAGGAAATCGTGTAAATTGGTTCAAATTATTGTAGAGCTGCTTGCCATTCCCTTTGCAATTAAATTTAATTAATTGCAAATATTATACATAATAAGTTTTCAAATTTAACATACTATAATATTACAGAATAACATTTTTGAAAATTGGACCAAAAATACAAATTATATTAAATAATTCACGTACAGTAATTCATTTATTTTCTACATCAGCAAAAATGTGACCAGTTGGATATTTTCACATGGAAAATTAAAGTTTAGAATTTCCTCTATCAATTGTTAAGTTTTATATAGGCTCTTTATGGTAAAGCGAGCCCTTTTAAGGCCTAGTTACTTTTTCCTTCCAACCCGCCTTTGTAAATAAATATTGCCATTTACGTAAAAAAACACAGTGTGTATATTCCACTGCACTCAAAAGTTAACTTCTAATGCTAAAATAAAAAATATATATATATTTACTATTATCCTAAATGAGACGGCTTTCAAAAGTTCTCACTTTACCGTGAATAGCCTACGTACATTTTCAGGGGTTTAGTATGTTATTCTTAGGGATAAATAAAAAAATTGCACAAAACGACTACTATTAGTCATTTTCTAGTGAAGAAGCGCTTTTAAAACGACTCATTAGTGCTGTACCAGATCTATATTTAGCATTAGTTTCAATCTTAACATAGAAGACTCCATTACGGCAACCTAAGTGTAAGGAACTTTCAGAGGTTTGTTAGGATAGGTAACCAGACACAATCTATCCTAAAGTACAAAATATGAAGAGATAAAATAAAGGATCTATACATACAGACGGGATGATAACGGAATGAATATGACACCGAGACAATAATGTTATGAATAATAATCTCAACCAAAGAACTGTAATAAATATTTACCTTACAAACGTCTGTTTCTCATCATCCGGAAGGTACTCGAAATCTGTCTTAGCCTGGACACAAACATACTTACCCGCATCAATTTTTTTTTTCGATCTTTGTAAACTTCACTCGTTGTCCAACAATTCAGGCTTTCCCTGAACCCTGGCAATTACCAGTTCAATCAATATCTACATCGGTCATTGTTGTCAGGTTGACAGAGCACCAGGCCCCTCCC
This sequence comes from Dryococelus australis, assembly GCA_029891345.1. NCBI lineage: Eukaryota > Metazoa > Arthropoda > Insecta > Phasmatodea > Phasmatidae > Dryococelus > Dryococelus australis. Next base: position 197,091,052 of record CM056995.1, on the reverse strand, counting down.
TTGTCAGTGTGTGTTGCCCAGTATGCCACAATGGTCCGCTAGAGTGTGTCCGGAACCAGTCACAGGCCGCACGGCGAGTTATAGCGAACCCGACGGGCGGTCCGCTACCCTCGAAGGGGCCTGTTAAGACTTTCAATGTGCCGGGCCCGGCCGGTGCCCATGTGTTCTGTCCAATGCCTCTCCATGTATCATTAAAGCAGACGGGCCGAACACGGCCCGTGGAGTTTGCCGTGTGTTCCCGGCCGCCCAAATCTCTGAGCTCAACCAAATTTCGCTGCGGAGAGGCGATGCGACAGACCTTATTACTAAACACGACGTATGTCCTTACGGCATAAAGCAAGGCCGAGGGCGAGGCCAGCACATTTGTAGTAGGCCTCCATCCCTAGATGCCGTGTGGCTCCCACTGGAAGCCGCTCAGCCTACTATCATAAAAAAACACGAAATATTAAATTTAATTTTTTATGACAGAAATAATAGTCAATATTTTGTTGCAAATAAAAAAAAAATTGATTATTTGAACATAAATATGGTTGCTGTAAATTTTCAATGCCAGCAAAATTCACTGTAAGTGCATCTCCCCCACCCCCCGCACCAGTACTTGGTATATATATTCTTCTGTAAAGCTGTGTTTTAAACAATAACGAAAATGGTGTATATCGGATGAACAGATTGCTGTATTATAGCCACCGCTTAAAACTCTGAGGAAACAGAAGACGTGTGACGTTTGTGTATGCTACTTTGTATGGCAGTCGCAATGCTTCCTTATGATTGGGCGAGGCGTTTCATATTGTTTACGAGTGATTCGCCTTTAGTTTCGGTAGCCGGAAACTGCACATTAACTAACTGCACCAGTATTGTCTTGATAGTGGGTGCATTGCAATATGCTATTAGATGGGATTAAAAAATTACGTCCCACCCAAAACGAATATCATATGCTACCCTAAACTCATACGCTTGGAGTATGTGTGCACGTACTTACACACACAAGTACATTACATGAATACACAAAGACACACGCCATATACGTAGGCCTATGCAATTAGGCTATAAACAGAAAAGCGAGTACTTTTGAAAGCCCTCTTATTTGGAATAATAGCCACTAAATGTATTTTATTTTAGCCTTATACGTTAATTTCTGAGTGCGGTGGAATATACACACTGTGTTGATTACTTACGTGGCAATATTTATTTTAAATGTAGTTAAAGGATACAAAGAAGACTGAAAGGAGAAAGTAACTTTAGCGTTAAAATTGCTCACTTTACCGTGAACATCCTTTACATATGTGCATTTGTAGATAGTTTAGTCATAAATATACGCTAATTGTGAACTCTGGAGCGCAACATTCTGACATTAATACAAAATGAGACAGAAAATGTAACGCGACTTGAGGCCTGTAATAATTGATAAGGTATTCGTGTAATTTAAAGTCAATATTTTAAATGCTTTTTCATTTCATTATAAATAAGCTTTCTTGAGATTAAATAACAAATTCCTAGGAAGTGTTCTTTTCGGATGCAGATTTGAAATTTTGTTTAAGTGAAATGGGTGCTAATTCATTCCTTCTCATTAAATAATAGCAAAAACAAACGTATTATTATCGCACTGAACACTAAAGCCGTACATTCTGACATAAATTTATGATATATAAATGAGCTATCAATTTCAAATTAATAATGTTCTCTCAGGCAAAAGTTAATTTATAAAAGCGGCTTTTGATACTGAAATGGAATTGCTGTTTGTCTGAATCTATGCAGTTTTTCTGGCAGTGGTTTATTTTATTCACGGGAGACGATAGATAAGATTGGTTGTGAAAAGTAAGATTTGTAAATTAAACACATGTATCGAAATTTAGAAAATTATCAGTCTACAAACATACAAAGATACAACTGGAAGGAGGACAATAAAATGTTTTGTTGGTACCGATACAAATATTCAAAGCTAATTAGAATGAAAGAAAAAGGAAATGCTCAAATCCATATGCACACAATAAAAAAGAGGGCGAGGTGTCTCCAACAGTATCAGTGTGCTTTGAAAGAAAACAATTCAAAATTTGACATGTAAACACGAGAGACTCTTATAAAGTTTGGTAAACGATGCCTTCACAATCCAGCCCACGGCTGTAAAAGACAGGTCTGGACACTCGCCTATCTAACAATTTTAGCGAATTGACCCCCTTATTGGATGATTTAGTTCATGCATTAGTCGCAGAGTGTTGCAAGCAAACTAGTGTTGTTAGCATTGCTGGAATAATTACAATTACCCTCCCTATGCTAGCCATGTTAAACCGCACTACTTCGGTAGCAGCACTCTGTGGCTGGGTCAATGAACTAAATAGGTCAATAAGGGCGTCAACTTTTAAAAACTATTGTCCACACCTGTCTTCTACGACCGTGATCCAGCCTCTTCAAGACTACAGCCAGGACAGCACGTTTCTAATAGATGTTGCAACTTTACTCCTCCAGTGATATAAGAGGAAAGTAAGCTAACAGAATGGAACAGTGTGTAGAAAGGAAGGCGAGGCTGTGCCAAGTCGACGAACGCGGGTTTGTGAACGTCTGTAAAGAAACAGGCAGTTCAACTTTCTGAAGTGTTGCGACAGGTGGATTCTGCTGCGTCAGAATGTTAGTCATTGACCGTGGTTTCTCGTGGGCAAGGCGTGGACTCTGCACTACAAGACACACACACTTACACAGGGCATCTTGTAAAATTACAGGTTTTCCGGGTTATGTTTACAGTTAGTCATAGACATTATGATTACAGAGTACTTGCTTTCGTTGTAATTTCTTTTCATATTATTCCAAATTACGTTTTATTATATGAGTTAACAGTAGGTATAAGTTATGGTTATTTTAATGGTTATTGATATAGAGATAATGTGTAAGTAATTAAAATTTGTGTCTAGACAGTATTCCGTATTAATATTTTTTGTTTGTTATTTTTTCAATTCCTTCCTAGAGGGTAGTCAGTATTAAATGTTTACTAACTAAAGTTTTTTTAATATAATCATCCTGGTTGTCTCTCATCTCGCCATTGCTGATTGGCGGAGGGATGTGTCACGGTCAGACGACATCCAATCAGAAGACAGCAGACAATATAAGTAATTCAGCAGCATAATATAACTATTTTTTTATTTAGAAAAATTCTCACTCCCTCCAAGGATGGACGTGGATATTATAGGAAGAAAGTTTTAAGGATACAAAACTTCTAACTTTGAATAATTATTGATAGAACGTAAATAAAATTGATTTTATTGTATTCGAGAATGAACACTAACTTGTCAAATGTTGTCGAAGAAAAACCTAATAAATAAAATATTTGAGAAGATTAGAATCGTGACTTAATAATTTCGACTGATAGGATACAAAGGTAATTTTAAACTGATATGTAACAAGCTGTATGTAAGTATCATAGAGGAGTGCGTGAAAAAAAAAGAACTCATAGTGGCAACATTCGTTACTAGTATTGTATTCTCACTAATATTTCAAAATTTTACAGTAACTATAAAATTTTTTGTAAAAATTTGCCACTTTTGAAACATTTGATGTAAGTTGCCAGGAATTTATTTTTAACATTTAATTTCTGGCCATCGTTAGACAAACTTTCCGGAGACAAAAATAAGTTTCATCTTCCTATCCACCATGTTGGTATTGTATCATTGTATTGTACTGGATCACTGGACTATACTATTAAACAGAAGTGCTGCTGTCTGCTGGCCCGAGGCGACAACTCTGCTGTATTTCCTCGCAGATGTGTTCCAGCTGCTTGGTGTTGGTCTCTAGTGTAGTTAGTCCTACTGTGGCCACGGGTGTAATCATTGCGTAGTGGTCCTTGTTATAACACGGCCCCTATCACATCCTGTCATTACCTAGTGGTTCATGTGACAACAGGGCTCCTATAACATCCTGTCATTACCTAGTGGTCCTTGTGATAACACGGCCCCTATATTGTATTGTCATAACCTAGTGGTCCTTGTGATAACAGGGCCCCTATCGAGTCCTGTCATTACCTAGTGGTACTTGTGATACCACCGCCCCTATCACAACCTGTCATTACCTAGTGGTCCTTGTGATAACATGGCCCCTATCACGTCCTCTTCGCTATAGTAGGAAAAGTTTTGACAGGAAATAATAATAATATATGGATAAATGAGGTATAAGGAACTGCCGTGCAGTCCTAGGGCAAGGCGAGCAATAGGTATGCTGTGTTTTGTGTTTCCTGCTGCCATGTGGGCCTTGAACTTCAATCCTGCTAAGATGTGCAAAGTGTCTTCCATACGAGCACAGCAGATACCTCGTAGGATGTTCGCGAATGCGTCAACCAAAATGAAGTCGTGAGTCCCTAACACTATGTGGCATGGATCTTTTGATTATATTAATTCTATAAAAATGAAATAACAGTCAGTTATAATGAAATTGTAATCATAATGGAAATGAATAATTTAAACTGTAAATAATTAGAATGTTAATATTAACTGTTCTCCCCATTACAATTATCGCGTTCACAAAATTAGTATGAGAACCAGGAAAAGAATTTCATATAACACATTCAACACATTTACATGTTTATAACTGATTAATTCTGAGCTACATGTTAGTACAATGTTAGGGTAGTGATCTAATAACATTGCAGACTGATACATGTGTGACATCATGGTGGTAGGAGAGAGATACGATGATATCGAAATGTAGCAAGTTATTAAATTACTTATTTAAACTTTCATAAAATGCTCAAAGTAAATAAAATGTTTTGCTGGCTTCATTACTTCTATGTTTCAATATTTTAGCGAAAACTGGAACAAACAGAAATATAATATTATTAAATGTATTCTAATGTACATTATTATTATGTAAAGATACCAAAACAAAATTTATCGTTTGTGTTAACACTTGTTTCTGTAATAATAATACTGAGACTTCTATAAGATATTTAAATTGTACAACAATTTATCTTGGTTATACAAGAATTATAATCATAACATCCTTACTACTATATAAATGCGAAAGTGTGTTTGTTTGTTTGTTTGCCCTTCATTCACGTCAAAATGGATAACGGATCGACGGGATTTTTTGTACAGAGATAGTTGGAGGTCCAGAGAGTTACATAGGCTACTTTGTATCCCGGGAAAACATCTCAAACAGTTCCAAAAACATGATGATTAGGGATGTACATAGGTACTGGATTAAACTTTTCTTAGGATTACTGCATAAAAAAGCATTGTTAAAAACAACTCCGTCATTTCTCCTTTATTTTTGTCTATGTGCTGTCTTACGTTCCTTCCCAAGAGCCGCAGTAGCTCAGTAGGTAGAAACCCAATAGTGGGGCCGCAGTAGCCCAGTGGCTAGAGAACCTATAGTGGGGCCGCAGCAACCCGATGCGTAGGAGAACACAATAGTGGGGCCGCAGTAGCCCAGTGGCTAGAGATCTCATAGTTTGTCCGCAGTAGCTCAGTGGCTAAGAACCCAATAGTGATGCCTTAGTAGGTCAGTAGATAGAGAACCCATAGTGGAGCCGCAGAAATTCAGTGGATATAGAAAAACCCAATAGTGGGGCAGCAGTCGCGCAGTGGGTAGAGAACCAAATAGTGGGGCCACAGTAGCTCAGTGGGTAGAGAACAAAATAGTGGGGCCGCAGCAGATCAGAGGTTAGAGAACCCAATAGTGGGGCCGCAGTAGCCCAGTGGCTACAGAACACAATGGTGGGGCCGCAGTAGCCCTGTGGGTAGAGAACCAAATAGTGGGGCCGCAGTAGCTCAGTGGGTTGAGAACACAATAGTGGGGCCGCATTAGCCCAGTGGCTCGAGAACCCATAGTGGGGCCGCAGTAGCTCATTGGGTAAGAACCCAATAGTGAGGCCGCAGTAGGTCAGTAGCTAGAGAACCCAGTAGTGGAGCCGCAGAAACTCAGTGGATATAGAAAACCCAATAGTGGGGCCCCAGTAGCGCTGTGGGTAGAGAACACAATAGTGGGGCCACAGTAGCCCAGTGGGTAGAGAACAAATTAGTGGGTCCGCATTAGCTCAGTGGCTAAGAACCCATAGTGAGGCCTTAGTAGGTCAGTAGCTAGAGAACCCATAGTGGAGCCGCAGAAACGCAATGGATATAGAAAACCTTAGAGTGGGGCCGCAGTAGCTCAGTGGCTAGAGAACCCAGTAGTGATGCCATAGTAGGTAAGTAGGTAGAGAACCCGATATAGGGGACACAGTAGCTCAGTGGATAGAGAACCCTATAGTGGGGCCGCAGTAGCTCAGTGGGTAGAGATCACAATAGTGGGGCTCCAGTAGCCCAGTGGATAGAGAACACAATAGTGGGGCCGCAGTAGCTCAGTGGGTAGAGAACCAAATAGTGGTGCCACAGTAGATCAGTTGGTAGAGAACCCAATAGTGGGGACGCAGTAGTGCAGTGTGTAGAGAACACAATATTGGGGTCGCAGTAGCTCAGTGGGTAGAGAACACGATATTGGGGCCACAGTAGCTCAGTGGCTAGAGCTCCAAATAGTGGGACCGCGCTCGAAGCAGTGGGTAAAAGCTAGCTCAATATAAAACTGTGATATCATGACTGCTAGTTGTTCTGTGTGGTCATGTTACTATAAATTAATAGATGTGAGATGTCTCTCTATAGTATGCTTTTAAACATGATATTAATAAACGACATATGCATACTAATAAAATTCAAATATATATATATAGTTATTTTTTTTGTTATATGTATTCTTATTGTTGCAAGTATTTAAATGTGTTTTTTTTATCTTCCAATGCTCTTTAAACTTAAATTTTTTTTCTATAATTTAAAAAATTATTTCGAATACCTCCTATTATTTGCTGTTTATATTTAAACCTATAAAGTGTTGAGAAAGTACGAAGTTTTAAAGTAAAGTATGTAAAGCATGTTACGGATATTTATGTAAAATGTTAATGTTGCCTGCAGGATGTAAAGTGTCATGAGTGTATTATATATGTATATATATGTATATATATGTATATATATATATATATATATATATATATATATATATATATATAATACACTCATGACACTTTACATCCTGCAGGCATATATATATATATATATATATATATATATATATAATACACTCATGACACTTTACATCCTGCAGGCATATATATATATACATATATATATATATATATATACCGCTGGTTACCTTAATACAGTGTTACGACTCGTGAGCTGGGTTAAACGGTAGAGCTGTTACTGTAGGAGGGATTTGCGCACCTTGACCTTGGTGTATGTGTGTGTGACGTTAGAATAGGTATCACGCTAGTTCTGCTATCGCTATCTGATGTCGCTAGTGTCGTCGCCCTCCTGAGAGACTTTAGTTGCGGTGTAACCTCACTATTGTTTACTGCTGTTCTGAAATACAATGGGATTTATTAACAAAAGGCATTCGTAGTTTGTTTACACAACTTGTTTAAATATTAATTTAACTAAATAGGTAGGCCTTAATAGCTTATGTGGTGTATGTATATTTACATTAGCTAGTTAAATTAATTCTCTTTACAATTATATATATGGGTTTTATTACATCACTGGATGTATTATTTTTTCAGTATGTGTCTGACCTAGGGTGGCTTCTATACTGAGGCTTGCGTTAAATAATTGATTTTTGAATGATCTTCATCTCTGGCCATAATATCGTTACGTCACTAATGGTAGTGTTTTTTACTCAATTCTTAAGCAATATCAACTAAAAGGAATTGTTATACAATTGATTATTTGTCTACAAAACTCTTCCCTGAAAAAAAAAGATTGTAGTAGGCCTACCCTGTGTGCATGCTGCTGAACTTTTAATTAATAACTTGTTGTTAAAATGAACAACTATATTGACAATTCTTAATGGCACATATTATTCAAGAGAGTAATATGGTATAAGATAGTAAACAAGATTAAATTAGAGGGAAGGAATTATAAATAATTACTAATTAAAATAGTACTTCCACACAAAGGTTGGCACACAGGGTTTGGGGAAAATCTGCACTCATGATTTACACCAGGGAGGTCGGGAAATGGCAAGTGCACTCGTGTACACCTCCAGGGTTGCACCCCTACTGCCTGAAGCTCTTTCAAGGTCAGTGGAGCACAGAAGGAATGCCAACCTGCACGGGTCACCACACCATCAGGGGCCTAGGCTAAGTTGTTCCGCGTCGCACGTGAAACGGAAGGATTGTGACCTCCTGGATAAGTAAGTACTCATATCAACTGTGTGAAATGTAGGTAACCTTCAGAATGACTGACTTACAATCGAAATGGATTTGCCTCGAGCATAACTCCTATCTCGTAAACTACCCTTGACATTACACAAAATTATTCATTCTTCATGCCGGATTCAGCAGCCTGCGCATCAAATAGGGAAAAGGGATCACAGAACTGCTTGAACCCAACGAAATTAATTCTTCTCTGTTTCCGTATGGCAATGGATTGTAAAAAGCGTATGAGCAAATTCGGTATATTGTTAAGTTAAATGTATAACAGCAGGGCCGTGTCTGGGGGGGGGGGGGGGGGGGCAAAAGGGGCATTTGCCCCGGGACCCATATTCTATGCCGGCCACTTTTTTGGATTAATCGAAAAAATTTACAATGAATTGACTTTTCTAAAATAACCATCTAACCAGCAGGGGTTGCTGCAGATATTTCTGATTGAAGTACCCATAGTAAAGATAATTAACTTTCGTATAAATGTGGCATGGTTTAAAACTATAATTTCTAGACTGTAGCTGTAAAGAGAGCCTCATATTTATGTTGCCCCCGGGTCTCGCATGCCCATAAAATGACGAATCTGTAGAACAGTAAGTTGAAGTTAAAGTGGGTGTGAAGAGTTGCTATTGCGTGGTGTGCGCCGGCACGCTGTTTCAATAGCACTGCTGCAGTTGCGCCGCCAGGAATTGCTGATGTGCTAAGTGATGACAGCAACATCATTGGCGGAAGGGAGGAGGGGGGGGGGTTTCTCAGCCCGCTTCGCCCGCCGTCGAACCGAGTGCTGACAGGGAGAGAAAAGAAACACGCATTCTTGGGAAGTCAAGAGAGTGGTGGGTGTTATTTGCTTTGTGGGGGGGGGGGGGGGGGGGAGTGGCTGAATCACGCTACTCAGGAAATTGTGTCGCGCAACTTTTTGTGTTCCATATGTTCACTATTAGCTTAACACTGTGTTAAGTTTATCATGTAGCATTCTTATATAAATTATTAGCTTATTTCTATACACCTTTCTTAATTATAGGTGGAATACTGGACACCATAATAAAATTCTGTACCTCTATCTGTTGAGAGCAATATCTTCTTACATTATTAACTCCTATATGTAATTTATTAAATTAGCATCAATTGTTAGTTAAAGTAATGGTAACTGTCACATGATTATTAATTACTATTATGGTTATCCCTTTAGTTCAAATAACTAAATGCAGCCCACACAGGTTATTAATACCTTTAGTTAAATAACTAGAATGTTGTTTCTGGTTTAACTTCACCACAAAATAAATAAATAAATACATGCATATATTTATATGTATAGGCTGTTCACGGTAAAGTGAGCACTTTTTAAGGCCCTCCCAACAGGCTTTAACCACTAATAAATATATCTTATTGTAGGATCAGGCATACAATTTTGATGGTGGTGAGATGTATACACTGTGTTTATTTGTCACATTGCATGTTTATACTAAAAAGCAGAAAGATGGAAATAGTATGAAAGGAAAAATTAAGAAGGGCATGAAAAAGTGCTCACTTTACGGTGAACAGCCTATATATATATATATATATATATATATATATATATATATATATATATATATTCTACAAGGGTCTTGCGGTTCATACTGAAATTCTTTAAATTCTTAATATTGTTTATCGTTTAGGTTTAAAATTATTACTTTGTAATTTTAGACGTGGGGCTGTAAAAGGTAAGTTATTATTTAAACCTAACAAGTTTTAAAATAAATATATGACATTAATTTAATTATACTGCTACTTAAAGTCTACAATTATTAATGTTGAGAGTGGACGTAATTAAAACTTTTATTATTATTACACCGTAATTAGCGTGGGTGGGGAATTGACTGAAATGAAGGGATGGAGGGTAGAGAAACTGCCTCTGCAAAGCAGCGAAAGGTAGGAGCAAACCGGTACTTACACCATTGTTATGAATTTAGGCAACGAGTGGTTGAAAAAAAAACGGCGCTTCCGCCAGTGTTATGAATTAGATTTATTGTATATTCATACATGAAACTGGATGAGGACGTAGCTGATTAATGATATATGATTAGGTAGAGCACAAATGTCCATGATGGGGTTTATTGAAAATTATGAACATACAATATCACTTACTAGATTATTATTTAAACATGGGGAGCTTACATGGAATAACATTATTCTATATTACATCTGATATTATTGATAACCACACGCCAATGCTATTGTGATTCTAATTGGAAAGTCGCCAACTTAATCATGATGCCAGAGGCTGTTTCTGGTAGGAGTTTATCAACTGCCATCTCTGCGATCCTTCTCTTGGCGATGGCCTGATAAAGAAAGACGCCGCCACCAGGGGGACGCTGACCTATACCGGCGTATTGTCCGACATATTCGACCCCGATTACTGCCGTTGTGGGTTTCTACACCTGGCGCTTTTCGTAATGCGTTGTTGCAATCCCGCTCGTGTCCTGGTTCAGTGTTTGAAGGTATGATCAGGCAGGCCACCCGCCTAAGGCGTGATCACATCATAAAAACTCGATCTAGCAAGGTTGCGCCGCAGTGCCGAGACAGCCAGCGAGAACCAGGCTGTCCACTCGTAGTTACTTGTCGTCTCCCTACAGCGTGTGGGCTACCCGCTTGCTCAGTTTAGACGCAGTCCCTAAGCGGTGCAGGGGAAGTCTGGCTGTTTCACCAGACACCTGGAAGCGGTCGGTAAGCTCACTAGATCCTCCTCCAAGGCCTCGTCATCTAGGACCTGTGGCCTCTCACTTTGAGGTTTATCACAAAGCGGCAGATCTCTCGACCTGAAGTTGTGAAAGCAATGCCTGGTGGGCGGTGCACAAGCTGACACCTATTCCCCTCGCCACGACTCGAGCTATGACTGACGTGAATGCGCTACGAGACACTGTCCCCAATCACCGGCACACGACTCGCGTACTGTACTTCCGTGCCAGCCATCACATCCTCCCGTGCCGCATCAAGTACTGCAGCAACTTATAGCCTGTTCACGGTAAAATTAGCAATTTTAAAAGCCCTGTCTAAGATCTACTTGTATAAACGTTGTGTATTTTTCCGCCTTATTTAACATTAACATTGCCATGAGCCTCAACTCTTTATTCATGCTTCGGTCAAATGAAACTGTGAAATTATTAAGAAAATTAATAAATTCTTAATCTGCTCAATTTTACACTTCGATGCAATAAAAAAAACAGAAAGCAAAAGAAATAACTTTAAATGATCACAAATAGTTACCTAACACTTTTTATTCGACGTTAAGATACGGAACTACTTTCCATCTATCGTCACCAACTTTACTGGGCGAATGTCAGTCAGTGCGCCCATTAAAAAATATTCATGCAGGGGCAGTGACTTTTTCTAATGTTCATTTCTAAAGTGCTCACTTTGTCGTGAACAGCCTTTATTTGGTTACCTCGCACAAGCCACGCTCGATAAGCCTACCGGCATCAAGTGAGATCGCAAAAAACTAACAACACAAAAGTGTCATCACAAGAATGAGTAATAAATAAATAAATAATAGTTAGTTATGTGTAGTGGGGAAGTTAGAATGTAACAGAACCGAGCAATATTAGTTTTGCTAACAAGGTTCCCAATAGCAAGATAAAGTACACAACACGATAACTGTAAGAACATTTATGGCAAAGGGAGTGTACGATAAGAAATCAAGCGATTTAGTGTTCCAATAAGCTACAAGATCTTCATGTTATTCAGACACAATACGATCACACATTTTTTAATAAAACAGTCAGACTACACTTTAAACAAACGTAATAATAATAATATGACTATAAATGTGACGACATTTTAAAAGCGGTACCGGTACAGATAAATATTCTATAGCAGAAACGTGGTCATAAAACTGTAAATATTATAATATAACAAATAAAAGCTCCCGACTTCACTACGGTGTAGCCAACTGTGTTTCATTACTTAATGATGGAACAGTTTTGTTCAACAAAATATGCATATGATTTTCTGCAACAAACAGTTTTGTAAAATATATATTCACATGCTGTCATGAAAGTTTATTGATAGGTATTTGAAAGAATTCATTATGTTTCTTTCCTTTGAACTGTAAAGTATAACGCGACTTTCAGCTAATAAATTTTTTTGCAATATCATTATTTGTATAATTATTTTTCTTTCAAAGTTTGTTTTTTCGGATATTCGATATGAAATTGTAAGAAAAATTATACCAGGAAACATGAAGATAATATAAGGAATTTACGCTGTGCAGTATCGAGTAGTTATTTTCATTCTTTTGCAAACACGTACCGACACATACGTATAGGAATATATGATGTAAGGAATGGGGTGGGACAGAGACTGATACATCTTCTACTCAGTGTTTCTCGTATTTTCAAGCGCGGTTGTTAATACTGTTTCGCGAAAATAATCCAAACTTTAATACTTGTTTTTTTTTCTTATCTCCTAATTGGAATAAAATCATTTAAAACGAATTTGAAATTTTTAACTTCAATTGCAGCTTACCTAACTATAGTATTGTTAATAGCTATCAACACTATTTAGAAAAAAATGTTTACTAATGAAGATAACTGAGCCCTTACTCTCGACAATGTGGTCAACGTGGCTAAGAAGCGAGATGAAAGCACACGGGACAAGCATAGGCCCGCAAGAGCAGGCGTCTTTGTAATATATGCCTACACGTAGCAAGTACGTACATGTTTTCCTTAACTAAATGTACGGGGCTACGGTGACTGAGCGGTTAGCCTGCTCGCCTCCCACGAAGGCGATCCTGGGTCAATCCCCGGCCGGGTCACTCCGGATTTTCGCATGTGGGAATCGTGCCGGACGATGCCGTTGGTCGGCGGGTCTTCTCGGGGATCTCCAGTTTCCCCCGCCCTTTCATTCCGGCGCTACTCCATACTCACCTCAATCACCCTCATCGACTCTCAAGACATCGATGTTAAGAACCGTCCAAATCTCTTCACTCACTCACTCACTCACTCACTCAAATAAATGTAAATACAGTGGATATATTCATGGGAAGTACGTGTGACTACGGCTTTATGATTATACTCTTAAACTTAACTAAAGATTTGTTTTTGGCTTCTGAGTAATCGGGTTTTAGTTTTTTATAACTATATTTTATTTACCAATTTTTGTCGAAATAATTAAACCAATTTTTTTTTGTTTTACGTCCTGGAGATATTGCGTATAAATAAATTATATTTCTGAATACCTTTGATGTTATAACTACAAAAACATAGGTTTACAATTATTATGCTTAACTTATATATTATTAATATTAAAGTGAATTTTGGAAAACATTAATGACACATACTTCTAAAAAAATAAGCCGCGAATGAAATGCTTGCCCGAGCCTATCTTTACTTTTGGCGCCATCTAGTTTGTCACGACCGCCATCTTGAATTGTAGATATGAATTGAGTCATATGCAATGACTCTCGCGTTATCACAAGGAATCGATAGACACCTCATTTATAAAAATCGGTTGTCATATGTGCTTTGCTACAGTGGAACATTCGAAATGTAGCATACATACATCCATCGTGTTAACATCATAACACTTCCTTTGCTTTGCCGTAGTCGGGTAATAATTAAACATTTCTAAAGGGAGTTTTGGCAAGTACTTACAACACAGGGTATTCCACAGTATGAACGCTTCCAAAACCAAGGCCGACGACACAGGAAAAGCAGTTTTATTCTATAGGCTGTTCACTTAAAAATGATCACTTTTGAAAGCCCTGCTTAAGATCTTCTTGTATACACGTTGTGTATTCTTCCACCTAATGTAAAATAGGCTCATGACAATGTTAATTTTACATTAACATTGTCATGAGCCTTATCACTTTATTCATGCGTCGGTCAAATTAAACTGCGAAATTATTACGAAAACAAGTACTTAGAAATCTGCTCATGTTTACACTTCATGCATTATATATATATATATATATATATATATATATATAATATATATATATATATATATATATATATATAAACAGAAAATGAAATAAAAATTGTAAGTTACCACAAATTGTTATTTAATCCGTGAAATTATACGTTAAGATATTGGACTGTTTTTTTGCCTCCGTTAGCAACTTTAACGAGCGAAAGTCACTCAGTGCGCTCATTAAAATGTATGCATGCAGGGGCAGATACTTTTTCTAAGGTTGATTTCTAAAGCGTTCACTTTATACTGAACAACCTTTAGTATGATGGACAACACTGTGCTGCGGGCTCTAGACAAATTCAAACAGTGCGTTGCATAAATGACAAAAAGAAGCAGAGTGGCGTGAAGTAAGCTCTGCATGTTGCCCTGACATGAGACTAGCGCATGTTGTTGGGACCAGCAGTTTTAATGCAGGAAGAATCAGCAGTGCATTGTGCACGCTCGCCATATCGGCCGTGTGCGAGCCGCACTCTAGAAGGGGGAGTTGAGAATCAGCTTGGCAACAATCCGACCTACGTCAGACAAACGACGAAGCATAAATACAGCTGCTGGACGCGCGCTCACCCCCACTATACGGCCCACTCTCAGACGCTTCGCCATTTGTCTGCTTGTGTGGAGCCGATCAAGAAGACGTGTAGTGAGATGCCACTGACACGAGGTGTCGCTAGTCCAGGCCGCAGTCTTCCCACGTCAGGAGACGTACTCGCAGCATCACACGGCGGAGCTTCGGTCGATTCCGAACTGAGTCAGTGGTAGTTGTTCACTCAGTAGGGTGCTAGATCGAGTCGAAAGGGAAGCTACGTGGTTAGTAAAAGAATTGATATAAAAGGTAACTTAAATATTGCAAGTCAACCACCAGTCTATAGTTAATTCCTATTTGTAAATCGATTAATTGTGAAAAGAAACAGTATTTAATAAATTGTTGTTTAGAAATCGTTGTGTTCCTATTTCTAGTAATATTACGCCACCCGTAATTAAACCCAGTGGTGTATAGAATTCAGTAGAAGTGCAGAGTTGGAGAGAGTTAAGGAGAAGTGAGAGTTAGTGAGTGTTGTTTTTTAGAGTCGAAGTAAGGCTAAGTTGGCGGCCTTATGTAAGCCAGGCTTGGTGTAGTCATCAGCCTTAGAGTTCAGTTTATCCAGCTATACTTCGAAAGCAGTAATAAGTGTTAGGGCTGACTAGGCGCACGCATCAATGTGTATGTTAGTGCTCAAGAGCAGTTTGCTCAAATACTGTGACAGTGGAGCTTCGCCTCAGTGGAGCAGCAATGAGACTGAAAACAATGCGAGTTGCTGTGTCACTGCTAACACAAACTTATTTCAGTGATGTTCACATGTTTGCTTCGTTCTAAAACGATTCGCGAGCTAAGACTAACATCACCTATTGCCACTAACATCACCTTATAAAGGCTGTTCACGATAAAGTGAGCACTTTTGAAATCAAATCTAGAAAAAAGTCACTGATCCTACATGCATATTTTATTAACGGACGCCCTGAGTGACATGCGCTCAGTAAAATTTGTAACGATGGATAGAAAGTAGTTCCGTATGTTAACGTCGAATAGAAAGTGTTAGGTAACCATTTATAACGATTTAAATTATTTCTTTTGCTTTATATATATTTTTTAATACTTCTATGTGTAAACATGAGCAGATTTGTAAAATATTTACTTTTATAATAATTCTACAGTTTCACTTGACCGATGCATGAATAAAGTGATGAGGCCCATGATAATGTGAATCTTATATAAGGTGGAAGAGAACACAACGTGGATACAAGTAGATCCTAAGCAGGGCTTCGAAAAAGCTAATTTTACCGTGATCAGCCTATACACGGAAAAAATATATACCTTTATGTATACATGTATATATAATGTTACTTAATGTACATTTGTAACAAAGAGAGAACTTGTAGGATATAACTGAGCATTGGATTGTTATGCCTATAATACGTTATGGAGATCATGACTGCTTTCAACAATGGGGTCTTGAGAGTCGATGAGGGTAAAGCAAGGTGAGTGTGGAGTAGCACCGGAATGCAAGGGCTGGGAAACGGGAGATCCCCGAGAAAACCCACCAACCAGCGGCATCGTCCGGCACGATTCCCAAGTGCGAAAATCCGGGGAGCGACCCCGCCTGTAGTTGAAACTAGTCCGTCTAGGTGGAGGGCCAGCGCTCTAGCCGCTGCGTCACCGTAGCCCCATAACCGTGAAGAGAACACCAGGGTGGCAGCACAGCGAGATAACCCGCCAGCTGACGGCGTCTTACACTAGTTGCCCGGTTGCAACGATGACCGCAGTAGCGCCACAGTTACACAATCACCGAGAAACGAAAATAAAGTCGTACAATAAAAAACAACCGAGATATCAGCCATTACCTTTCCAAAACTACACTAAGAAAAAATAGGTTGTAGGAACAGAGTTTCTGTACTCACGGCCCATATTGCCTGTTAATATAGGGACGGTAATCAGATTGGTTGTTGATGCCATACGAATATTGGCATTGGCTGTTCACGGTAAAATGAGCACGTTTGAAAGCCCTGCTTAAGATCTACTTGTGTGCACGTTATGCATTCTTCCGTGTTATGTAAAATTAGCATTGCCATGCGCCTCATCGCTTTATTGATGCGCCGCTCAAGTAAAACTGTGAAATTTCTAGGAAAGTAAATATTATACAAATTTGCTCATTTTCTGACTTCGATGCATTAAATAAACAGAAAACGAAAAAGTAATTTAATTTATCACAAATTATTACCTAACAATTTTTATTCGACCTTAAGATGTGGAACTATTTTCCATCCATCGTTACCAACTTTACTGGGAAAATGTCACTCAGTGCGTCCATTAAAAAATACTTGTTCAGGGGCAGTGACTTTTTGCTAAGGTTCATTTCAAAAGTGCTTACTTTATCGTGAACAGCCTTAGAAACAAGTGTGTGTTGTCTTGGCTGTGTGCAACTATGAATACAGTTTCCACAGCTGAGCATTCTGTTCCGCATGCAGAACAAACATCCATAGTTCCTCCAAGAGAACGCCTCCAACATTGGGCGACGAACTGAGAGAACATTCTGCAGCTGGTTCAGGAGTGTGATTGCTGCTACCACGAAAGCCGATTACAATACTGTTCTGTTCTCACTTATTTGCCCATTTTTTTCCCCCAGTTTACCAAAGGGAAAGCAGAAGTTGTTAGCTGAGATTATGTAAGTTCGGACTCTCATAGCGCGCCGCTCCCATCGACAACGGTCTACATCTACTGCTGCCGAGACTACGATTGGGCAAGCACAGCCACTTGTCGACTTTATTACTACTACGAGGGTGTAGCCTACAGTATGTCGCGCTCTCGCCTTCTATTCCTACTGCGCCCGGCCTACATACTGCGCTTGAGGGCGGGCGAGTTACATATCTATAGACTGTTCACGGTAAAATGAGCACATCTGAAAGCCCTGCTTAAGATCTACTTGTATGCACGTTGTAGATTCTTCCGCCTTATGTAAGATTAACATTGGCTTTGTCCTCACCACTTTATTCATGGAACGATTAAGGTAAACTGTGGAATTATTAGGAAGATAAATATTTTACAAATCTGTTCATTTTTTTTACTTCGATGCAGTAAAACAATCGTTAACTAAAGAAATAATTTAATTTATCATAAATCGTTATCTATCACTTTTTATTCGACGTTAAGTTTTTTAAGATTAGAACTACTTTCCAGCGATCGTTAATAACTGTACTGGACGCATGTCACTCAGTTCTCCCGTTAAAATGTATGCAGGCAGGAACAGTGACTTTTTCTAAGGTTTATTTCAAAAGTGCTCACTTTATCGTGAACAACCTTTATTGACGTGTCAACTTCTCATGAGCACAATGATGATGAATCTTCAGCCAATTTGCATTTGCATGGGTTTCACTCTGTGGTAACTTGCCATCGCCATCCGCCGCGTGAATGTAAACTGACCGCACACTATTACAAAACTCAAGGAAATATTTCCCATACTTGCAGAATTCTTAACCTGACCTGAGGAGCTTTGGTGGTGAAGTGGCTAGAGCGATAACCTACCACCAAGGCGAACCGGGTTCGAATTCCGGCGAGGTCACTCTCGGATTTTCGCGCGTGGAAATCGTTCCGAATGATGGCGCTGGTTAGCAGGTTTTCTCTGGGATTTCCCGTTTCCCCTGCTCTTGCATTCCGGCGCTGCTCCATAACTTGCTTCGCCCTCGTCGGCTCTCTAGGTTCCTTTATTAAGAGATGCCTACATCTCTCTTCTCGACTCTCAACCCGACCAGGAATTGAGCGTCGGGGTTTTGACCGGCCAATTGTGTCCAACTAACCGAATACGTAACTTCAGACATAGCGCTAACGTATATTTCTCGCATTATGTTCCGACTGCTCCATAGCTAAGGTAGACTCTACAAGGCTTATTTACGTCCTTGTTTTCGTCGTTAAGAATAATTTGTAGCTTGGCCCCCATCTCTCCATTGCACCCGTAAAATAGTATCCATATTGTAAAAATTTCTTAATTAACAATCGACATATAACGGTGACATTCAATTAACCGATTTCATTATAATTACTTTCTTGAATACTCCCAACTTGTGAGCAAGGAACCTTGACTGCAATTTCCTACTACTTTCACTGAAATGTTAAATAACTGCTTCCGGATTATTTGATCTTTCTTCTGGGATAATTGACGGTCCTGCTAATGTAGGGCTGGGTGTCTCCCATACGAAACGAGTTTGGCTGCTTCTCAGCCCAGCTGGCCTAAATGACGCAGATCGTCCTGTTGTGAGCCCGGGCCAGTTTATCAACACAACCCGTATCAACAACAAGTTATTTTGTGACCCCCACTTAAAACGAACTGACGTGTTACACACAGGAAATGGACAGTTTATTGACCAACAAAATAGTTTCTTTTATACGTCCAGGCATATTCTTAGCCTAGTTTCTTCTTCCGCTCACGACCAAATATCGTACATGCACGTTTCCATCAAATCACACTTCGAAACTGTTCTAAAATTAAATATGTATTATATATGATCAGGATTATTATGCTATTTCCACTTACAGAGCTCCTACGGGAAACGTTGAGGTTTTCGTGATACAACTTGATACACTTCTGAACGATATGTTTCTAATGAGCTAAAGAATAATAGATTGTGGATATTTTAACTTAGGTTATAGACAATGCACAAAATTGTTTAAGTAATGTGTGTGCTCAAAATTTGATTTTTGTAGTAAATTCACAACGACAAAGGGTAATTAAAGCAACACAAGAAAGCAGATGACCATATACTTGCTAGAAGAATTGGGAAAAACCAGAGCCTCTACAGAGATGGAGCAGGATATCATTATTGAAAGTGTCTGCCAAAGCATTGCTTGAGATACAAATATTTTGTAGGAGATGGTGGTGTGAGCGTGTATTGTTACGTTTGCATCACCAACTACGCAGTGCGAACAGGAAAAAATGCGGTCAGCGGCAGCCTACTAAAGAGACTGGGTCAACACGAGCAGCACTGCAAAAGCATAAACTATCGGGGAAAAAACCTCCAAGTTAGAACGTATTAATTAGTTCTAGCTGACATCGAAGGACGGACATCGGCAGACAACCATAACCCAGACCACGTCAAGCAGTCGGTGAATAGGAACGGGTGGTACTAACTCCATTTCGCCAGTCTAGTGACTCATGCTCTTTCCATAAAACTTTGCTACAGGGAGCATACACTGCAGTAATGACGTAAACTCATCAAATAATAAACTTGGTGACTATCTTTCTCGGCTTGAGTATATTTAATGGATTCAAAAACATAAACTTTAATTTTATATATTGTCCTATTAGCAATGATTCTTTTGAATATCATGCGCCACAGAGACAGTAACAATTATTACTATGGTGATTTTATATTACAATACCAAAGTCTTTTTATAATCAATGTTATAGAAGATAAGAGTAATCTACGAGTGACTAGGGAAGCACAAGAAAATTTACTACCCTTCCCATGATTCACAAGATTAAATGAATATGTACAGAGCTTTTTAATACACTCGATGTCTAAATCCCACCGTCTCCAACACTAAAATCTTTTGCATCTGAACTACATGTAGCTCTTCATACGTCTCAATGGTACCTCTTTTATTAAATCCCCTGTAACTTAATTTCTTTGTAATACACAGCCTTCTTTACGAAACTGTGGCATAATGTAGTTTTATTTTGCTTGATTACTTTCTGCGAATGTGATGGTGTCTGCCTGTTCATCCGCGATGTTCTCCAGAGTTAACTTCCATGTTGTACTGAGTTGCTCTCTTAGAACGCTTCTGCAGAAGTGTCATCGTGACGTTGCACAACAACTTGCATTTTCTTTATTAATTTAATGGACGCCAAGGTCTAGTTGTATGCACTGTAGTCCATATTTATCATCTCATAGTGTTATATCTAGTTTTGTGTTTTTCCCAGTTTCGTATTGAAAATATGTCTTCACTCGCCGAGTTAATATTTTCGCCATGATTGAATAGTAAACATTTGCCAGGACCACGAGCTCTAGTTTTCTTCCACAGACTCGAGTACCAATATTGTCCTTTGACTCTAACCTGCTACTTAACATCTTTGTTTATGTCTACCCCACTAAGATGAACGTAGCATTTTTCGAAATGAAATCGTATATACGAGACTCCATGTAGGTACCATTTCCCTTGAACTGTGGTATTAGATACTGAAATTAAACATATCAATTTTCTGCATAATACAATCAACACCGTTCATCATTTCCGCTTGAAAAACAATCTAAATAATCTGAGATGTGAGGTCACATTCTCCAATCTGAGTACATAAATCTCTCTACAGTGATCTTGCTGGGCATGTCTAATAAGACGTGCATTCACATCATGTAGCATAGCTGTTCAATGCTTATTGTATTTCCTACCTTTCGCTCAACTACTCTGATTCCTATCACAAGTTATTGTCCTGTGAAACAATCACTTCTCTCAGCTTCAACAAGTGTTACTCGTTCTTTCAACAAACGTTTCCCATCAATGGGTGTTTTCGAATATTTGGTAAAGCTGTGTAATTTGTCTGAAAGATATGTGCCCGTATGATTTGCTCCCGTTTTCATAGCGTATCCAGTGCCAGCTCCTATTAACATAGGATATATTATACTGGGACAAGGAAACCTGAGGGGCATATCTGAATTCGCGAGGGATGGAGGTCTTAACAAAAATTAAAATAACTAAATTTGATTTCTAATTTATTCACACAGCTTTTATCTACATAATTAAATTATTTGCATCCACTCTAACTATTTTTATTACTTTGTGAGTGCGCTATTTAACGTCTATTTCAACTCTAATTAACATCCTTCTCAATGCCGCGGTTTCGTTATAGACAGTTAATTCATACTCATCATTAACACATGTTCAGTCTGTCTGTTGCCATCGTTTGAAATGTATTTCACAGCTTGTAATGTCTTTCGTTTACTGGGAAAGTCTTCCAACAAGTTATATCATGAGGATCGATATATCCCTATATAAAGAATGGTGTTTTAGAGTAATTGATTGTGAAAAAAGTTATATATTACTGTCGTTTTTTATTCCGATGTGGTCTACAAGGTAGAACTGCTAAAGCTGTTAGTGGACTTTTAGAATTTTGTTTCTTCAGAAAACATTTCCAAGCAAAGGATCCTAAACCTCAGGATTTGGGAGATATCGATCATCGTGATATAATTTGTTGGAAGACTTTCCCAGTACACGAAAATGTTGTGAATTATACTGCTGTAATAAGTACGTACTCCCCTGATATTTATTCTCGTAAGAAGATTAAATTTGAGATTGACGGTCAAGTTTGGCTTTATCGGAAGTTAGTTGGTACTATTGGCAACATGCATATTCTCGGCCATATAGAAGTTGTATTCAATCCGTAATAAATTATTTTTAGCCGAATTTACGGTTTTTCGTGATTATTTTTGTACGTTATATATTAAATTTAACATGGCGTGAACTTATTATTTTAAAACATATATTTTCGTAACATTAAGAAAACACTGATGACATACTTACGCCTGCAACAATCCTTATAAAATTGTAGATATTGATAATGATTTTCCTTAGGTGAAATGTCCAACATACTACAGAGACATACATAGAGGTACGTACCCAAAACACATATACATATAGAAATGTACACAAAGGTTTTGTTATGGGGTAACCGGGGGGGGGGATTAAAACAATCATCCTGCCAACTCCTGCATCAGCATGGTATAAGTGTGATACAAGTACAGAGTGTGATGATTTAATGTATATTTTTAGAATATTAGAATTACATATTTTATGGTTGTGAGATTTGTTATTTCAATTAAGTAAGTATGAAACAATTTTGTAATGTATTTAATCTGCCATGAATTTGTGGCATAATGGTGTTTGAATCATGAAAAATGGTATATTAGTTCAATAGTTATTAATTAGCGAAGTTTCGAGTTGGACACCATCTACCTTGCCAAGGCTTAGCGAGGCGTCCTAATATTAAAGACGCCTCCCGGAATACTCGTATCCTAAGTAAAGTCTGTTAACGATAAAGTGGGAACTTCAAGAATGAACCTTAGAAAAATGTTACTGTCCCTGCATGCATATCTTTTAATGACCGCACTGAGTAATATTCGCCCAGTAAAGTTGGTAACGATGAATGGAAAGTAGTTTCATCTCTTAACGTCGAATGAAAAGTGTTAGGTAACCATTTGTGATAAGTTGCAATTATTTCTTTCGCTTTCTGTTTATGAATGTGTCGAAGTGTAAAAATCATAAAATTTGTAAAGTACTTAATTTATTTATAATTTCACAGTTTCATATGACCCGACGCATCTATGAAGTGATGAGGCCCATAGCAATGTTAATTTTACGTAAGGCGGAAGATTACACAACGTGCATACAAGTAGATCTTAAGCAGGGCTTTCAAAAGTGCACACTTGATCGTGAGCAGCCTTTATAAGCTAGTCGGGCCTGTATATTTTCATATTAGCTCTCTGCCAGCCTGCTTGTCGCGACCAGATGTTTGGTATGTAAGGTCGCGGACTTGTAATTTCTCTTTCAGTTCTTAATATTCGTATTATCTGTGGTTTCTTTGGCTATGTAAGTAAGTTCTGTTCTATTTTTATTCACTTCGCTTTCTGTCTGGCATACTTAAAACATACAGTTTTACATAATCTTCAGCAGTACTACTTGTTTGCCAAATTTCATATGAATTGGTCAATCGTTTCCCGAGACATGACATCTCTTTATTTATTCACATGGCACTATCTTACAAAATGGTGGTCAAAAGATGCTCTATGTTAATGCATTTGATAGTTGTAATATCTACTGCCAGAATATAAAGTTAAATTGGAAATGATTACATGGTTTCGATGATAAAGCATTTTAAGCTAACATGACTCTATTTTGAAAGTGTATAACATGCTTTGAACACACCACTTAACATCATCTGATTCAGTACTACTTGTTTGCCAAATTTGGTAGGAATCGGTTAATTGGTTACCGAGATATGACATAAAAACTGTTATTTATATTCGTATTGCGCTATGTTACGAAATGGCCGACAAAAGTGGTAATGTATTGGTATATATGATGCTTGTAATAGGTACTTTCATTATACAAAATTTGGTCACAATTAATTAAGTTGTACGGCATGTATACAAAATAAACATGAAATATTGATATGGTCGCCATTTTGAAAACATTTTACTGTGGGTTCGAAAACTATAAAAGTCTGGCGTCCTTACGAAGAACTATACGTGTACCCAGTTTGGTTTTATTCTGTTCACGAGTTCAAAAATTAAAAGGTGAGACACACACGCACAGATACACACATTCATACACAGACAGTAAAGTGATCACATAAGCATTTTTTTTTTCCTTCGGAAAGTAGGCTAAAATGTTAAGAATACCAGGGATCAGTATTTCCCTATGTTAAGGTTAGGCAGGATTTACAACAGCTTGTCCCATCCGTGAGTCATCCGCCCGTCCGTTATACATCCGTCCGTCATACATTCGTCCGTCACCCAGTCGAGCGATTTACAACCAAGCATCGTACGTACATCGTTAAGCTAATTTTTGCAAACTAAAAAAAAACAAAAACAAAACCGTTTACAAATAGGAAAAAATTCTCGATTAAAAGTGGAAATTATGGGCTGTGTTGTGTTTCTAAGTACCCAAAACGCACTTACGCGTGGTTAACGGAAATTAACCGATGCAAAAATATTTTACTAAGCATATAATGAATGATTTTAGTACCTTTACTATTGCACAAAAGGAACTCGTGTTTCCAAACATAATTATCAATTGGTGTACAGGAAAAATGTAACTTAATTTAATTTTACAGAACAAAAACAAACATATGAAAACAAAAGAGAGCCACAACAAAACACTGCACACGCTACAAAGCCTTGTAAAGAACTCGGGACGAAAGAGTAACGAAACGTGCACATTTATAAGGCTGTAATTTCATCCGTTCGTCCGTTAAAAGTTAAAGCTTGCCAAGGTTTTGACGGACAGGTAGAATTAACGGCCACCTCTGGTTGGCTATTGGTCACGTGATTGACGGACGGAGGCGATGAGTCATTGCGAATCCTGCCTAAGGAGGACCAACAACCTTAATTCAGTGAACATAACAACAATGCACAGTAAAAGGGTTCGCCTGCATGGAGTTTATTTCCCACGTTTTAGACCGATAAACGTTACAAGGACGTCATCGCCGCTACGCTGGTAAAAATTTATCCAGAGGTATCCGTAAACTCTCCGTAAAATTATGGACACATTGATTTTTAAAAACATCTTTGTTAATTCCCTAGTTTGTTTTCTGTACTAATAGTTTAAATAATTTTTTATATATTTTATTTTAATTTTCATTATGTGGGTGTTCTACTGTGCATAAGTAAGATATTTAAAAAAGTTAAAATATTTTATACTTAAGCAAGGTTTGATCCAGAGTCAAAAAGTTGCACGATCACAACCTTAACCACTTACCTACATTGCTCACGTGGTGAATCAGATATAACTTTTGAATTTCTGTATTAGTCATTTAAGCCACTTTTTTTTTTGTTTCTATTAAAGTTTGTGTATTTTATGTGTTGCTAAGTGTTACATACGCCTGTTGCTACGTTTTAATGTTTTAAATAACAGGTCTTAGTGACATGGATAACCTTAACTGCCGCAGAAACGATAGTTTCCTGGTTACAGAGCGGGCGAAGAAAGCTTCGTGTAGACTCAGCATTCCTCGTGCCCGAAACCCGAAGTTAAATAAAATAAGGAGATTTTTCGTATTTTGTATATACGCACTTAACTCAGTTTTTCGTCATTGCGGATTGTGTTTCCGTACATTTAATATGCATTTTCGTAAAAATTTCCGTAAATATACGGACATTTTTAACAGTGTAGTGCTGCGTCTACCTACCAGACTTGGAGGAGTGACGCTATCATTGTATTGATGGAAAGTCTGTGGCACGGTCCACTGCATGTCCATCGGGTACTTCTATGTTTGGATGTGAATACTTCGGGGAAACATTCCTCACATCGGGAGGAAGAAAAATGTTGTATGAATATAGATCCTTTAATGCTTCGTTTCTTCTCTACATCCCGTAATACAAAACGTACAGCGTATGGCCCGTTATGTATTATGGTCTGTAGTGAATAAACGAAGCATTTGCGGACTTAATGTCCATATAATATTTTTCATCCTCCAGATGTGAGAAATGTTTCCCCGAATTATTGATTTTGCAGCATTGTAACAGTCTGTATAACGCGTGTATTTTGAGATACAGCTCTTCGAGAAACCTTTTCTTAACAATGTTTAAATGCTCTGAAATGGTGATTTAATGTGCGTGACGTCTTAAAAGTGATCCACAGGCATCGTGTGAAGCGTGTATTCTTTCCGCAGTTGAGTGCATTGAATGCACGTTTTATAGCTGTACAAGAAACCTGTATTTCAAACTCTCGGCAAAGCAGTTGGACCGCCAGGGAACTATATCATAAAACGTGATAGCTGTGACATATATACGACGATTATATCAAATCCGACAAATTTGTCAATATGTCATGACAATGTTCTGTTACATAAATAATTCAAGTTCACCTTATTTGACAAGCAAAAAAGTGTGAATCGCCAGCCTTAAAATAACAGTTTCATAAACCCGACAAATACACGTCAAACAGTAAGTTCCATTTATAACTCGCTAGATAGCTCTTAAGAACCCTTACAATAATCGATCGCAACCTTATATGGTATTTTTGAACATTCGATTCGTACCACAAATAATTAAGCGGTAAATCATAATTCCACCCACATAACTTTGTTCACTCTAGCAGCAGAATGCAAAGTAATGAGGATAAAATTTATATATTAAACCTGATCCGAGAGGAAAATTATGTGCTATTTGGCAAGCAATGTTAATTCACACAATATTAAAACACAATTGCACTGCCATGTTATATAAAGATCACAAATTACTGGTTACATAAGAAAGTTTGCCTGTCATTTCTGCAGTGAGAATTCTACAAATTTGTAGATATGTCACCGAGTGATTATACTAATCTGTTTCATAAAACAGTATGTAGTGTAATATTTGACATATTCGTCGGATTTTTACCTGCCAGCTCAAAACTTTTGTGAAACAACTACTTGTCAAATTATCATAGAGGTTTGCAAATTTGTCATGACAAATTTGTAAACTTGTCAGATTTTATGAAACACGCATTTGTCGGATTGTAAACCTGTCTGACAATTTCCGGTCACCTGTCAGCTGTTGAATTGTAACTTTTTGAAATAGGTCCCACGGAGGCGAGCTCCATGTTGAGAGAGGGCTGGGTGACTCACCTACGTCGACGTAGCCCTTGAGGCCGCCCAGGTTGCGCACTCTCACAATGCTGGACTTCTTGAAGCGGCAGTTAACGGACATGCCCAGGTTGCCGACGCCGACCTCGAGTACACACAGCGCCTGCGACAGCTGCCACAGGCAACCTGCAAAACACCACGTCCCCTCTCAACAACCAGCGCGACAGTCTTCTCCTTCATGAAGGCTGTTCACGGTCAACTGAGCACTTTTCAAAGAAAACCACCTTGTGTATTCTTATACCATACGTACAATCAACACTGCCATGAACCTCGTCACGTTATTCATGCGTTGGTCAAGTGAAACTGGGCAATTATTAGAAAAATCAAAGTTTGCGGCTAGGTCCATTAAAAAAACAGAAAGCAAAATAAATTATTTAACTATTCACGGATGTTTAGCTAAGGGTGGGTTTACGATTGACTTAACAGAATAAGTGCACCGTGTGCTTAAGCTATGATTCAATGTATTCAACGGTATTCGTTTATGACTGTCGTGTGCGGGTCTTGACGGGTCGTGTGCGATATTGGCGTGACTTAAGAGATCGTAATATTTTTTATCTTAAGTACAAGTCAAGACGAAGTAGCCAATCAGAGCACAGCGACAGTTGTTTTTCGCAGGAAACTGTATTTACATAGCTTGTATTTCGGTTATGTCATATTGTGAAATGGTATGAAAGTAACTATTTTAACCAAGATCGAATATCCTCTTAATTTAAAGAACTATTTATGGCCATGTTTCCTTTCTTGTATGAGGTTATTAAATTTGTTTAAATTATCCTTTTCAGAGTGATGTAAATGCCCGATGTTGACATCGGTTTCCTCTTCTATAAGATATCTCGAGTTTTTCAAAACGATTACACAAGCAATAAACACAAATAATTAAATATATTTAAATAACCTTCACTCTTGTCCATATTTCCAGGTTATGTCAGCCGTTTTCGTCTTCTGCGATTCTGATTGGCTAGACTTAACAGTTGCTAATTTAATCATAAACTGCAAATTTTCTTATTGTTCTTTTTCTGTGTGCTTATCGAGTCATTAAGTATAATTCTTAATTCTTCAGTGTTTATTGTAAACCCACCTTAACACTTTTAATTCTACGTGCAAGCATGGAACTAATTCCCTTCTTCCGTTACCAACTTTACTGTGCGCGCGCAAGCCAGCCCCTGTACACATTACGATACACGCACTTAGGAGCAATGACATTTTTAAAAGGTTGATTTCAAAAGTGCTCTCTTTACCGTAAACAGCATATATCATTCAGTACATCACATGCTGAATGAAAAAACTTGTGGCAACTAAAACAAAACCATTGAGTCTTTTTGCAATATTTTTGCCAGTAGATGAAAAATACTTATCGCTTAACAGTGAAATATATTCGCAAAATTCTATGTGCTTTAACTGAATACACAGCATATAAATAGGCATTCAATTTATAGAGAGATATTATTTAATGAGTGTGCATTAACACTTCATACACACACATATATGTGTTTGAAAGTACTGAATGGCGCACTGTTATATGGTCACACAGTTTTAATACTTCACATGCCCTTGTCCACAGAGTACGTTGAAAACTTAAAAAAACGCTATTATATTCCATTCACGGTAACTTCCTACATTTGTGAAGCTTGTCCTGTCAAAGTTCCTCACCCAGGGAATTCTTCTCCCTCATTCAAATAAAGTTTATTATTCGTGTCTAGCAGATTACACCAAAGGGACTGTTCACCACATTCGAGCGCATTATATGTAATAGTATTTTGATAAGTACAATTTCTTTCTAGAAATTGCCACCACGTCTATTTTCTCCCTATTTTATTCATATTAATTATTGATGAAATATTACAACTTATATATTAGTTCTCAATAAATGTACAATTTAACCAAAAGTAAGGTTTTGTTACAATTATTCCCTCTCGAAATTCAATGGGCTAAACAAAGCACAATAAAGGATGGAGGTCTTCATAAAGGTGTTAATTATAATTTCGTAATTTTATTTACAATAACTGCACACAAAGTTCTCTAACCTCAACGTCAAACAATAAAATGACATCACTTACTTTTTACAATTATTGATTTCAACTAATACAACATACAATAAATTTACAAAAAAAAATTAACTAATTAGTTAAAAATTAGTCCCAGTGAACAGTGTGTCAACCCAGTCAATTGTTTTATAAATTATTTGACCATATTTTACAGTTACAAACATAAAATAAAATCCGTATTACATGTCCACTCAGGTTAGTCCATGTCCCGCTAGTCCGCAATGTGCTAGACTTCTCCGAGCGCCCTCACGCGCAATAGGCTTCACTCGTCGGATTTCACGAGCTCTCGTCCATTCAAACCAAAAACACCTAGTACGCACTCGTACTGCACTAAACTACGTGTCCACTCTCCGATAGATGGCCTTTGCCAAAGACTACTGGCAGTCCCAGTCCCACTGTGGCTTGTTGCACCGAGTGTCCTAATCCCCAGATTATTCTAGATTATTTCTTGCACCTTTGCTACATTTGTAGGCATCTCCAGCAGGGTAGGGGAGGGGCTATGAAGGCAGCCAGGAACCGAGCAGCGTGACAGCTTGACCACCGCTATCAATCATTCACGGGCTTCCCAGAAGGAGAGACAAAGCAGTGAGTGAGCATGTCGGTCAGCGGGAAGGAGAGGGTCGAGTTGGGTCACCTCCACAGTGCCAGACAGCCGCCCGGTGCCAGCTGCAGCGCGCAACAATGCCTCCTCCTTAAGTCTGTTCATCCTGAAAAGACTCTCCAACATCTGAACCTTCTGGAGCGCCATTTTTTCAATGTGTACAACTTTAGACTTTTTTTTTCATGGGTGCTGGCGACAGATCTGGAAGGAAGTGTCACTTACTCGCTTCATAATTTGGTAAGGGCCTTCCCAACATGCTCGGTATTGAGATGTATTCCCCTGAAGGTGTTTTTTTTTCTCTTTCATTTTTTTCCATACATCCACACTAGCATCATATGGAACTCACGGACAACATGGAGCGTTCCTCTTGATGCCACTAGACACTGGGATATGTTCGTACCTTGCCCCTGGCTGTCTTTATTCTCCTGAAGACGCATATGTGCATCTCCATCTGTAAATTGTACTTTTATTGTTTCCCCGCCTGCATTAACTGTCGGGTGACTTCTTACGCTGTCCGACTCCAGTATCCTTGTTCTTCTTACTACCATGCACGGAACAACTGCAACGGTACCCATTAATTTTCTTAACGACCACTGCGCGAAGCGCCGCTATAGTATACTCTCTGG
The DNA here is from genome assembly GCA_029891345.1 of Dryococelus australis. Lineage (NCBI taxonomy): Eukaryota > Metazoa > Arthropoda > Insecta > Phasmatodea > Phasmatidae > Dryococelus > Dryococelus australis. The sequence continues at coordinate 197,060,762 of CM056995.1, read as the reverse complement.
CCGCTCGGGATTCCTACTCCCTTCTCCTCCTCTTCCCCTCTCCCTTCCTCCCGCCCTTCTCAAAGCACTCGGCATTGAATAAATTTATTGTAACTGGCCCGTGTTCTTACTTGCCGCTCGGTCCGCTTCGGAGGAACATCTACCTGTTGCCTGCACTCTAAATTCGAATCAGTGGTTTCCCACTGATTCGCAGTGACATTCCACTACTCTAATCAGTGAAAATGGCTCCACTTAGAATCAGTGTAAAACCAGTCATTGTTTCAGTGAAAAAAAATCACTAATTGAATTAGTGACGTGAAACAATTTCACCGATCTACAGTCGGCCTTAAAGTCTGTAATGTTTTGGATTTCAATTGTAACGCAATTTTGTGAGCCGATGAGTGGAGACTCGGTTAGGTGAGTGGTGGGCAATACGCTTTCTATTTTACTGTTCTGGACTGTTAGTTTGAAGGTTGAATGTATGGTTCATAAATTAAATGTGGGTGTGCAGTTTAGTACAGTATATAAAATTTTGTTTTGGCCGTACGATGGGAATTCACTTTCGATGTAATGTTTTGCACGTAGAAATTTGTTGGTTATTATTCTGTATTCGTGCTGCTCTCTGTTGGTGCCGCCCCAGTTTTCTCTACGCCCAGTAAGATTTGTTACGACCAGCCATTGTCCATCACTTGTAGGGAAGGTAATTTATTTTTAATATTGTGTCGTTATTTGATTTTATGATTAGGTACAATAATGCGCATGTAGGAATTTCGTCTGGCAGCCTCCTAATCAGTCTTGAGATATTTTATAGGAAATTTTATAAAGTTTTTTAACGTGTGGTTTTAATGCATCTGGCACCCTACAGGGCTTCACAGCTGCTGCCTTTCACTTTTATTTTTGTATATTATGCTTTAATTGTTATAATGTCTTTTAACATATATTTTAACGTGTTAGTACTACGCCTGCCTGTCTTGGAAAGTGTCAAATGGTGACCTGGTGTTGCCTGTCAATAGTGTAATTTTACTGAATGTGGCATTGAGTGCATTTTTTAGTGCACAGAGTTCATTTTCATGCATGATTTTATGAGAATATACCTAAATAAATACGGATTTGACATTTTGAATGGACTTAAGTGTTTTACATATCGTGCAATTTAAAGGTGCTTTTAATGAAACCAGTCCTTAGATACGTCACTATTATAATTATTCGCCATGAAATTATATTGAATAATTGATAATGATTTGTGATTGGTGCCGTAACCTCACGTTAATGATATTTTAATTGGTCTAGTCATCTTGATTACTGATAGAAGTAATTATACTTTTCGAGGTATATATTTAATGTTGTTCTTAGCACTATTAAATTGTTTTATGCTTCACCATTTCATTTGTAATTTAAATATTACAGAAATTTCATGTTTGTTGATCGCGCATTGCTGGCGCATTTTAATTCTGAATGAATTAGATAGTGTTATGATTGCAGTTAGTTGTATCAATTGGAATTATAGGGTGACCTTTAAAAGTTTTTTTAAGGGGCTTTCAATACTTTGTTGTTCACGCACCTTTGTTAAAAGAAAGTTTGCGCCATTTGTTGACTCTTTTTAATGTTGCTGTAAAACTAATGTTAAAATACCTGTATAGTGAACAGCATGTATGCTTTGCTTGTTCCTTGGCCAGTTCCCCGAGGCCAGTTCGCTTTACACCCCTGGACACCAGGCTTGTAAGTGTCCCTCCTTTCCACAGTTCCAGCATTCTCGGCGCTTCCGTCGGCGAGGGCCAGGTGTCGCAGCCTCTACGAAGTTCGAAAATTCCTTTACCGCCGTCTCCAGTCTTCTTAACAAGCTGTCAGTCGTACTCACGTCTGGCTGCCGGGTCCTGTAGTTTCCCTGTGTGCACTGGATTCTCAAGTGTCTTCTCTGTTCACGTTCTCAACATTTCCGATGCTTAGGTGGACAAAAACTGGGTTTCCTGGCACAAATGCTCGCAGCTATGTCTTTCCTCGTAGTCCGCAACTTCCTCAAGACGTCCGGGATACTATCTCGATCATCGTCACTGCAAGGGGTATGTAGGCTCCTGCTTTGCTGACTACCTCCAATGTTCGGTCCAGGGCATCCTGCATGCTGTGTGGTGACGCTAGGCATACAGCTCGGCGCACATCCGCATTGGTAATAGCATCCACGAAAAAGGCGACTGCGATGACGTCTCGTGTCTTCTCAGAGCACTCCTCCAGAGAAAGGCGCGATAACCTAACGATGTCACTCCACAGCTCCTGCAGAGGTTCCACTGGTCATTGGATGCAGCTTCGCAGTTGGGTATGGCGAGCGTGTCGCAGGTATCGGTCGCCGAATCACAGCTCGAAAGCCAACACCAGTGTAGATTATTCTAGTCGATGTCGTTCTGGCAGCGACTGAAGTAGGCCTATGTCCAATGTAGATACGCTTAGTACAGCCGCCAGGTAGTACGCCAGCTGTTCTTTCCTCCAGCCATTCAGGGCTGCAACGATCTCGAACTGGTGCTGGTATTGGCGCCAAGGTGTCTGTCCATCGTAGGGGGCGGGCTTTATTGTGACGCCACCTTTACCCACCCCTGGCTGAGGGATACCCTCACTGCAGAACTGTTACACCTTCCCTTCGATGGCTGCGCTGGCAGCGACCTCTACCTTCTTCTCGCTGCCTGAACTCGTCGGCTCGTTGGTAACTAGCCTCGGCTCCTCGTCCGCTCGTATGTGTCACTGTAAAAATTCTTGCCATTTCTTCTTGAGAGCGCTCACCTCCTGGTTCACTTTACACTAGATGCTTTCCAACCTTTCATTCACACTGTCCATTACACTGTCAATTTTCCTGTCCACAGAATCTATTCTATTATTCACTAATTCGCTTACACCTTCTATCAATCGGTCTACATTCCTGTCCACGCAGTCTATTTTTACAAGCTTTTATTTAACTTGCCTTCTTTGTTTGTTTGTGTTTACGTTCGGGTGAAATCTTGCAAGTCGATTTTAAACCACTTCGCGTTATCCAATTGAGCTGAAATTTTGCATGCATGTGTAGTTGCCGTGACAATACAATGTGAAGATACCACTGAGCTGATGTGATGATGGAGCCGGAAGTTACAAGCTTTCGGCTCCCCACTCCTTCGGTCGAAGCACGGAGAGCTTCTATCCCCGCCGACATTCTTCTAGTTAGCATCCACAAATAAATGTATAAATAATTAATGGGCTTATTATTACAAAATTTTTCTACCAGTAAATACTCTACTCTTATCTCGATTACAATTTTTTTTTACTTACTTTAAATAAATAGCCTCCATCCTAATTCCGTCACCTGTGTTACGATTTCTCTCTCTCTCGAAATTCAGTGGGCTAAACCACGTTCGATAATAGATGGATGTCTTAATAAAAGAGTTCATTATGATTTCCTAAGTTTATTCATAATAACTACAAACAAAGTTCTCTCAATTCAACCTCTCACAATAAATTTATATCACTTAATGTTTAAATTAATGTCTTCAATTAATATAATTTATAAATTCCTCAAAGGAATTATATAATTAAAAATCAGTCTCAATATACAGTGTAATAATCTATTTAATTATTTTATAAATTAGGTGTCCATACTTGACAGTCGCAATATTTACAATAAAACCCGTATAACATGTCCACTCAGTCTCGTCTCAGTTTAGTCCATGTCCCGCGAGTCCACAATGTTCTAGATCTCTGCGAGCGCCCTTATGCAGAGTACGCTTCAATCGTCGGGTTTCCCACACTCTCGTCAATTCACACCAAGAACATCTTGTCCACATCCGTACCGCACCCGACTTCGCAACCACACCTAGCTAGATGGCCTTCGCCAAAGACTACTGGCAGTCCCACTGTGGCTTGTATTTATACAGTCTTAGGCCGCCATCCAGAAATATCTCTAATTCCCGTGTTGCACCGAGGGTCCTACTACACAGATTATTCTTGCGCCCTCGCTACATTTGTATGCATCTCCTACAGGAGGAGGGGCTGGCTCTGACGCCAGACATTAGCCGAGCGGCGTGACAGTCTGATCGCCGCTGCCAATCATCCACGGACTTCCCAGAGGAAGGAGAGCAACAAGGCAGTGAGCGTGTCGGTCCAGGAGGAGGGGAGGGTCGAGTAGGGTCACCTCCGGCAGTGCCTAACAGTCGTCCGGTGCCAGCTGCTGCGCGTTACAGTACTTTATGCTAGTAGAAGTATAAAATGCTTGCGATACATAACATATTTAGGAAACACACAAGAACCTCATACATGGGGTGATTTTTAAAAGGTTTGATTCCAAAAGCGCGAATGAACCGCGAATAGAGTATATTTCACTCGCACTTTCCTTATATAAGACATGTTCAGTTACGATAATCTTGCACTCAAGGTGAGACGCAGTGCTGTGAAGAAGTTCGTGGTGAGCGGCTTCCTACACTCCAGTTGTCAGTCATTTCCAAAAAGGGATGATCATCGGCTTTCGGGTCAAGGGGGGGGGGGAGGCAGCATTTCGGAAACAGCAACGTTTGTAAACCGATCACGTGCCCCTGTGGTAAAGGTATATCGTGAGTGGACGAATGGCACCATTGGGAATAACCATCATGGAAATTGCGAAGCTCCACGTGCCATTGATGTCCGAGGTGAATGTCGACTACGACGATACATGAAGACCAACTGACAGGCTACAGTGGAACAGCTCACCGTCCAAATGAACCAGGGGTCATCCAGATACGTGTTTACCGCAACAGCTCATCAAACCCTTCTGCAATTGGGGCTCCGAAGTAGAAGGAGAGTTACTGCACCCATGCTAACACAGATGTATCGACGAAAACGACTGGCATTTTCTCGACTGAATTGCGACTGGACGCTGCTGAATGGCAACGGTAGCCTTCTCAGACGAGTCACGTTTTCAGCTGCATAGAACCGATGGACGTCAGCGTGCCCGGCGAGAAATGTCAGAGAACCGACGCCCTGCATCCATTACTAGATGAACAGAATGCGGTGAGGGCAGTGTTATGGTTTGGGGAATATTCTCGTGGTATTCTCTGGGTTCCATCATCCGCGTGGAAGGCACTCTTGATCGATTTGATTATGAGTCCATCCTTGGCGGTCACGTCCACCCATCCATAATGATTGTTTTTCCTTGGGAGGTTGGGATCTTCCAGCACGATAATGCACCTTGCCACACAGCTAGAATTGACCGAATGTGGCTGTAAAATGATCAGAACTTCACAGTACTTCCCTGGCCACTGAACAGCCCCGATCTCAATCCAATTGAACTTCTATGGGACCACCTGGATCGTCGTGTTCGCCATCTGTCTCCTCCGCCACGCACCCTACAACAGTTGTGGGACGCACTGCGGATACAGTAGCATGGCTCCAGATACTCGTGGAGACCTATCAGCACCTGACTGAGTCACTGCCAGCTCGTCTAGCTGCTTTCCGTGCTGCGTAGGGCGGTTACTCTGGGTACTACCAGGTGGTCATGGTGTGATTCGACTGTGTGTGTCTATATATATATATATATATATATATATATATATATATATATATATAAACACAAACATATATATGTATGTATATGTGTGTATGACTTAGTTTTTGTACAATTACAATTTGAAATATCAATTTAATTTTATCGAAACAGAAAATTTAATTTTTCTTGAAATTATTTTACAAAAGTTAAACAGAGAAACTCAAAAACTATTTTACTTGAGGGCTGTTTATTACCAATTACCGACCGAGGCAGATCAGTGGTAAGTCACTAAGCTAGTATTCGTGAGGACCCGGGTTTGTTTCCCGGTCCGAGCAACCACAGTTTGGTCTCCCGTGTTTACCTGGACCCTCTCCAGGAGAATACTGGGATGGTTGCTCACTCCAGGCCAAGTGTTCCTTCCTCCTTCGCTGATAACCTTGCTGTCGTCAAGCCCGCCCTTTACCTTCTTACTGGCCGTTACTCCGCTTTTCTCAACGCTTGTAAGTTAGACTGTGCTGATTACGAATTGAATATAGCAACTTATAGAGAAAATAAGAGTAAAAGTTTCGTTTAATAAATAAATTAAACCTTTAAATATTATAACAGCATTAAATTCTTGCCGAAAATCATTAAATTAAAAAAAAGCTCCAATAAACTTTAAAATTACTCAGGAATAGGATTATGGGTAATTAAACCGACGAGTTTTTTTTTTAGGTCGGCATGCTACAGCCCGAGAGATTTTGTAATTGCTTCCCGACTTCTGGTCCCCGTGAATAAAATGACGTGTGAAACAACACATGTACGCCTCTGCTCATAATGAACACAACTACACAACTGCGTAAATTACGGGTTATCTGCCACTTACAACAAAGTGATGCAAGGTCATACATTCAAATTAACTGTTCAGATAATTACGCAACAATTATCCGTACTTCCCACAATCTCGCCGAAGGAAGCAGTCGCAGTTGACCGGTGCTCTCGGCTCAAAATAGTGGAATTTAATGTTTTTAAAATTCATATTTCTGGCGGGTTCCCAAATCCTTCTCCGCCAGCATGAGTCACTTCACAGTTCTGCGGACCTCCGGCCAGACATTATAATGAACAGGGAAATGATACGGAGCGTGGTAAGGAAATGCATTGGTCAATTGCCTGGTCGAGGGACTGGAAAATTCCCACATTACAAGCCCAAGATTTATCCTACAACATCCCGAATTTGAATGATTTATTATGCCTTCAAATAAGATTGTCACTACCAGCGGGGTGACACTGGATAAGTCCTACGCATGGGTTATTTAAAATGTCGTTCTCTCAGTATACCAACTTCGACATACCTCCAAGCCACCACAGTTTTAAGTTATCTTATACAATATGATATAAAAATAATGAACTGTATGAGTAACATATCACAATAATGATTGTTTTATTAAAATGTGGCTAGATTACGTTTCGTTCTTTCTTTACTTTCTATGTCTACTTTTTATTGTGCATTTTATTTCGTTTTGGTGGTGTGTCGGTTGTCTGTCTGGAAATCTTTGTCTTTTACTCGTTGCTGGAAAGTTATTTTCACATGTGTGCTGTAATACAAAGCAGAAATAGTTTGTATTACCACTTTTATGCATTTTAATTGTTTTATAACATCGCGATGCATAGGCATAATTAAAACAAACTTTCCTAATAACCTCAAAACTTTGATTGTTGAGGGCTATATCGGGAATTTTTTAGGTTATAAGTTTGCATTAAACAATCCAGTTGAATTCTTATGTTGATGAAGTGTTGAATTTTATTTGCGAAAGGTACCTGCTGTGAATTGATAAATAATTAATGTCAGATTTTCATGTTTTTAAAAACAGAAAATTTAGTTTGTTAAAGGCGATTTTTTTACCAGGTAGTATGGCGACGTTGGTAACACAGTCGTACAATAGGTATTTACTTTTCTCCCTTTCCCTCTCCAAATACATTGCTCGCAAAAACCGACGACAGATTGACGCGAGAGTGCCGTATCTACCTCCCTCCCTTACTCTGTGGTCACGACCGTAAGTCAGTTGTGGTGTAGTGGTTACACTGCTCGCCTCCCATCTTTTTCGAACCGGGTTCGATTCCCGGTGGGGTCGCCCCAGTAATTTTGCATGAGGGATGCCGCTGGTCAATGGGTTTTCTCGGGATCTCCCATTTTCTCCGCCCTTACATTTCAGCGTTTCTACATACTCACCTCACTTCACCCTTATCGGATCTCAAGACCTCGATGTTAACGGCCGCTCAAATCTCTCCACTTCACTCCGCCCCTGCCGAAACATCACTTCGTCTAACCTCACCTATTCTTCAGACGAATCACGTCCCACTTAGCATACATCTTCCTGATGTCCATTAATAACACTGCTGCTTCAATAGAGACACTGTTCTTATTTCGATATATAAATTATTATAGCGACAGCAGTTTTTGTCTGAGGCAGTTTACCTAGTTACAATGTAAAAAAATTGAGGTAAAATTCCCTTACATGTAAGGTAAAATTGCCCCTTAAATGTCTAGTCAATTTACATAAAAAATAATGTACTATTCCCTAATCGTACGGGAAAAGTACCTGACAAAAGTGGGGGGGAAATCCCATACAAGTAATGGAAAATGTACAATATTGTATTATAAAATTATATTAAAAACTACCCTGGAGTATAAGCACTTGTTAATTTTTTTATTACTTATATCCGCTGACGAATAGCAACTGAAACCTCAACATTAAAATCCTCGACACAAGCTAGTGAATAGCCGCGAAACATGGGCCTCTCTCACGATAGGCCGATGCGCTATCAATTACACCACGACTACAGCATGAGAACATCAATAAATATTAGCGTGTTAAAATGTTGTTTCTTCCGCCCGTCCACCCACTTAGGTGTTGAGACAATGCTGAAGAGATGCACGCGTCGTAAGGTAATTTTTCCATCCATTTATGGGATTTTTCCGTACCGTGTACGTGAATTTTACTACAAAGGGCGGTAATTTTACCTTACCCGTAAGGAAAACTATGTTTCCCCCACAAGTTTGCGAATATTACCTTACACTTGTCAGATAATTTTCCCATTATTTTTTACAGTGTATTGTTCTCATATTCCAAATATGATAAGGAAGTTACCAACATAAGTCGTATCTCCTCTTAATGTATGGGAATTACCTTGATTAAGAAGGCCACAATATATGATTGAAGTGAACGTTAGAAGTGTGTTAAAATAAAGTATTCATATTGCTAACACTTTGAAATCTGGTTACTTGCGCACTTAAACACCATCAGTTGACATGGCCTGCCAAAGAAATACTTACTTGTCAAATCTGGTGGCAATCGGTTGGTTGTTTCCCGAGAAATGACCTAAAAGTAGCGCTATTTTACAAAATAGCGGACAAAAGGGGCTATGTGTAGACATATTTGATGGTTGTAAAACAGAACAGAACAGAACGAAATTAAATTACATCAGTACCCGGCTATTGGCCATTACTGATCTTAGTTATATATATTTAAATAAAATAATGTATGGACTTCCTGTCTAACATAAATCAATTCTTCTATTAGGTAGTATCTGAAAGGGGGATCTTTGGGCATATATTTAATCCCCCCTCCCCCACATTTATCCAAATTAAAAGGCACGAACTCTGTTAAACAAAGAAAAATCAATAATTAATTAAAGTTATGTTGTTGCTTTAAGTGGTAGGAGGTTTTAATTTAATAGGAAGTGTAATTTTAATATTTAATAATTATTTTCCCTATCTACTGTATTGAAACTGAAACTATCACAATTTAATAAACATTTAATGAGAGACCACTGTCGGGGGAACTTTAATACTTAATGAACATGAGTAAATGGATTTACAATTTTGTTGAAAATGATCTATCGTTTCTCTTGGGCCTGAAGTTTTCTAAGGGGGCCCACACTCGTCACACAGCCTACTGCCAACATACAACATTTGGTTGAGCTTTAATACATGGTTTCGTAGATATAGAATACTAAATGTAAATATTTATAAGCCGCCATTTTGATAATATGTGCCTAACACACTTACAAAATGTCAGTTTACATTGCGTACCGTACTATTTATTGCTTACCAACTTTGGTAGGAATCGGTTGATTGTTTCCCGTGATATGACACAAAAATGTGTTTCTTCATCTTACAAAATGGAAAACAAAAGCGGCCAAGAATTTGTTTGACTTTTTAGTTAGTAATTTTAGTAAATGAAGTTTGGTCAAAATTTAGTCAAAATAAGTACCTTATCCATTTAAATCGTATATGGCATAGTCTAGTTGTGGCTTATTCACACTTTTTCAATCAAACTTTTGAAAAACTCGCCATGTATGAAGTGACTAGTGGTTTCCGAAATATATCATGATTCAGAAGCGTTTTATACTTCTGTTAACACAGAACTATCCAATTGTTGGTTATATTGAACTTTTACCTAGAATTAATTTATAAATTATATTATTTAATTTAAAAATAATATGAATAAAAGCCGTGAGAAAATATGTGTGTTGGTAATCCTTGGTATAGGCTGTTCACAGTAAAGTGAGTACTTTCGAAGACCTAGTTACATTTTCCCTTCCAGCCATATCTAATCCTTTAACCACCTTTTTAAATAAATATTGCCATTTACGCAATAAAGACAGTGTGTATATTCCACAGCGCTCTGAAGTTCTTAAACTAAAATAAAATATATTCATTGACTATTTTCCAAAATGAGAGGGCTTTCAAAAGTGTTTACTTTACCGTGAATAACCTATAAAAATTATTCTTATGCAAAATTTTTTATACTTGGTTTTAATCTTTGTTCGAATGTGGAGGAATATTGGTGGAGTAGCAGGGCATCAGAAAAGTTGGAAACAACCGTGAATGGACTATAACAAGGCTAACTATAGTGTTAGTTACCTGCGGTATTTAGCGGAAATATATTGAATAGTTTCTGAGATATGATTTAAAGGCTTTATTTTTTGGGTAGTGCTTTCTTCCAAAATTGCCGAACAGCAACAATATCCCTCGCTAAATTGACTAATTAAAAAATTAACTGTCAAAATACGAAATTTGTTCAAAATTGGTTAAATAGTTCCTGAGATATGAAATGGTCCCCTAAATATTAAAATCGCCACAACTTGAAAATAAGGAAATGCCGTGGTATAAAACTATAAAAGTTGAAAGTTCATACCAAGTACCATAGGTGTACCGAGAATGCTGAAATACGGTTAACGGATTCAAAAACTTATAGGGAGAAAAATACACATACGCCTATGCAGGGAAGGTACTTCGTATTCAAATCTTTTCTACAGTTTTTGAGTTTAGTGATCATGATCTGAGCATGAGCATGCTCATATCATACGTGATCAGGATATATATATATATATATATATATATATATATATATATATATATATATATATATATATATATATAGTCCATTCGGAAAGTAGGGTAAAATCGCATTAGAAATAAAGTGGTCATCGTCGATCATGAAAACAAATGTATTTTAAAAATGGTGAACCATATCGAGCGGGGCGGTCATTCAGCAAGAAGTTAATTATTCAAGAGTAAACAAAGTCACACAGTCGATTATACTGGTGGACTCGACCAGGATTTCTCACAAAAATCCTCAAAATGTCAATTTTTGCATTTTATGTATAAAAGTATTTGAGCACAAAAACGAAGGAAGTGAGATATGTTTTATAATTAGTGTGGCCTGAAAATATTTTTAATATATGTTGTTTTATACTGAAAACATCGCTACTAACAGCGTGTATATTACAAGTTAGTAATTAACGCATAAGTAGGGGGAGGATGTATCCTTCGAACTGAGTTTATTCAAAATGGCGGCGGGTGCATTTGTTTAACCTTGGTAGATGGTTGGGTGAGGAGGACCTCAGGATGTTGCATGACGAAGATCATAGGGTGCCGCATCCCCCCCCCCCTCCCTCACAAACGTGACCTACCTACATTGTACTGCCCTACCCTCCGGGGTATTGTCTAAGTGCTTTCACCTTCCCCACACCCCTTAGCTATACAACATCCATGTCATTTTTTACTTAAATGCAATTGTGTCGCCCCACTCTTGGAGTTTATTTATTTCTTTATGTCCTTCCGCTTCCCTACCCCCTCCTTAGAGCTAGAACATGACACTGCCAACGCCTGCATTTTAAGATTCACTTTTTTATGGATACACTTCTCGAAACACTTTTCCCCCTCTTCCCCTCCCCCGAGAACATGCCAGTTATTTGAAGGGCTGTTCTGACGGATATCGTCGAGTCACTGCCAGCGAGGCTGGACTTGCTGCAACTAGTGGTTGGTTAGGTAGAGTAATTATACTTTATTTATGCATTTGCGCAATTAACAATTACGTAATGAGAGTAAGTACACGTCTTGTTAGGTCGGGAGCTGTAAGGGGATACAGTTGCAGTGGAGGGGAGGGAGGTGATGAAGTTGCATAGGATTTGAATCATGCATGCACTAAATAATTAGATAAAATATTTTCGTACACTTGCACCCTTGCATATGCAGGAATATATTACTGACTACTTACATATCGCAATGAACAATTACTGAGTACAAAAGTTATTTGTATGTCTGCACGATGCCGCTCCTCAGTGCAGACTGCGCTCCAATCACCAGTATGAATGCTTATATCCCCTGGTGGTCATATTGGCAAGAGCTATTTCATTATTTCTTTCTATGCAGCCGTATTTCCTGGCAGCCATATTGGAATATATTTAGTGTATAAAAATTTGGGATTTATTTTATATAATTGTAATTGTATATCTGGAAGTGGTAGAGGTCGGATTGTGGAGCTGCGGAGTTAGTGCGATCCCACATGTGCACCGGGGTATGTACGTCCTTGCATACGAAGCATTCAAGTACTAATTACAGCTAACGAGAGCACATATCACATTCAATAAATAATTAGTTCATTTTATCAGAATATTTAATCTTGCATTATTATATGCTCTGAATATTTAATTGAAGTCTTCCATGTATCGAGAGAGTACAAATCGCAATTACCAAGTCTTATTACACAAGTTTGCATACCGACACCATGTTGCATAGGAATTAAATAATTTAATCACGCAAAATTAAGATTAACTTATATAAATGCAATGACTAATAATGCGCATTTGCGTATGCAGCAATGAATTATTGAATTACTACAAATCGTAATGAACGATAACTAAGTACAAAACCTCCATATATGTCCGTTCCCCAGAACATCTCTCTCTCTCTCTCTCTCTCTCTCTCTCTCTCTCTCTCTCTCTTTCTCTCTAGATATTCGATAATATGTAATTAAAATACCTGTGGCACCTGGAGACCATATTGCCAGACGTTTAATATATAAAAGCTGGGGAAATTTATTTAGAAAATTCTCAGTATATGTTAGGAGGCTTCAATGTCGGATCGCGGAGCTGTTTAGTGTATACCAAGCGAGTGACGAAACCATGTAAATATATAATTTAATTATATTATTTAATCGCGCACTTAGGTACTTAGAAAGGTACTATTTATGCAGATGCGTACCTAGCAATGAAATATTTAATCGAGCACATATCCCATTTACTTATTATATACAAAATACGACTTATTTTTACGTGCAAGTAAAATATAATAAATACGCACTTGCAATATTGCCTTTTTTACGCGTATCGAGACATACAAATAATATATATTTTAACCCAAACCAATATAAGGCATACAAGTACGGCAAAAGCCACCAACATGCAAGACTTGACGAATCTTAACGCGTCGGGTCGTGTTTAGAGAAGGTCATTGTTCTCACTAGTCACCGGCCCAGGGACCGCGCTCATAGGGTTTCTGGGCCGCGGGACATTCTTGTTTGTTTGATATACGTGGAAAAGCAATATGGCAATAGAGAAATATTTTAATTTTAAAAGAGGACAATATTGTCAATTTAGTTTTCGAAGCGTGATTTAAGTAAATTAATTGAGTTTTAATTTTATTATTAATGAAATTAAAAAATTATTACGTTCCATTCATCTTCTTTTAAATTACTGCAAAAATGTGCAAATTTAAATAAATAATATTATTTCTCAAACCAAGACAGTTGTGAGAATACACATCTGTTCAGGGTTTCATAGGTAAATGGACAGAGCAACTTTAACTTAGTGAAAATACATGATGTTGCAAACGTAATCCAAATTAATGTTATAAAAAATATTACTGACTCACACTCTGCGTCGAAATACATATCATGAAAATCTTGGTACCAGCAACATCTTGTATAATATTCGTCGTTCGGTCACACTGCTCATTCTCCTTAATCCTCCCTCAGATGACTCTCGGGGGCTGAGGTATGGTATTATAAACCCTATCGTAGCACTTGTAATATCATGCTACCTCTACCTTGAAGGAGACACAGTGGTTGAGCGATTAGCCTGCTCGTCTCCCACCAAGTCGAACCGTGTTCAGTCCCCTGGTGGGTCATTCAGGATTTTCGCATTTGGAAATCGTGCCGGACGATCCCGTTGGCCGGTAGGTTTTCTTGGGGATCTCCCGTTCCGCCCGCCCTTTCATTCCAGCGCTGCTCCATACTCATTTAACTTCACCCTCATCGGCTCTCAAGACCTCGATATTAAGAGCAGTCCAAATCCATTCATCCATTCTAATTTGAAATTAAATTCTAACTATTACATATAATGCGGGAAGACTAATTTTATTATTCTTCAGTGCCGCATGTTTTCGCCATGTCTGTCAGTCCGATATTATAGTACATGAGTCAGCCAATCTAAGCATAAAAATAAGACTTATCTAAGAAGTCGATGATGCAGTAGGTCATCAACTGCCTGACAGAACCATGTTGGGTAGGAACTGAATACTTGAAAGACTTCTTCAAACATTGTGCCAATCACGAGAGATGTACATCACATCTCATACATTGAGTCGTGCGTTATCATAGCAAGTAAACAAATTCCTATTTGCAAAATGGTACACATACGAAAAAAAATTATCTAGCTAATATTTTCGGGAAACGAACCGAGGACTTATTTCTCGAGTCTACACTCGCTTCCAACCTCATCAAATGTGTTTCGAGAAGTGATGAATATTTTTTTTCAATTCATTATATAAATACTGTATGTGTATGTTTAGTCGATACGTAAATATTCTCCAAAATTTATTTATAACGCGAGTAAAAATAATCTAAGTATCTTTAACGGAGAATGAAGCAAGGACTGTCCCCTAAATCCCATAGCCCTTAGCCTCGATAAATATGTTTCAAGTCGTTACGCAAATACAATCAATAAAAACAAGTGTTTGTATTCTCGCGTGAAGTAAAACTGATTGGTTTTAAATCATATATTAGTAAATATTTCAAAATAAAATGTCCACGTTATATGTGATCGCCTTTCAATAAGTCTGTTAGCCTCTTCGAATTTTTACTGCAGACGAGTCCGTACCCCTATATTATTTGATTATCCTTACATAATGCTTGAGAAATTATATAATTAAATGTTGAACACACATGAGCGGAATAATCTATAAGCGCGTGAAATAAAAGTATTTATTTAAAAAAAATTATATATTATATACTAAATTCCAGGCTTTCTTTAATCGCAATGTTATTTTTGCTAGAGATGCGTCTACGTGACAAGCCATCACCTACAGAGTGAGAAATAACAAGTAGTGATGCCGGGGGAGGGGGGGAGGGGGGTCACTGCCATGTTGCACATTCCCGGCGCGATGCGGGAGTGAGGGGGAGGAGATCATTTCTATGGCTGTTTTGAACTCGTTCTGACTCGTCAAAACTTGCAGTGTCTTGCATGTTGGCGGTTTTCGCTTTACGGGAAACGTATCATATAACGGGGACCGGCTGTCATCTCGTGCATCCCTGGAGAGCCTTCCCTGGGCTGGTGACTAGCGAGGACGATGACCATGCTTTAAAAGCGATATGACTCGTTAAGATTTGTCGTGTATTACATGTTGGTAGCATTCGCCTTTTGTGAATGACTTATATTGGTTCGGGATAAAATCTAGGTCATATTTATATCTCGTTACCTTTAAAAAAAAAGAAAGCTATATTGCAAGTGCGTACTTATTATTATACATGCACAAATAAATAAATAATTTTCACATAATAAGTAAATGGGCTAAGTGCTTAACTAAATATTGCTTTACTGGATACACATTTGCATACAAATTCTCTCACTAAGTACATATGTGCAAGATTAAATAACATAATTAAAAAATCTATTTACATGGGTTCGTCACTCACTTGGTTTACACTGAACAGCTCCGCGATACGACCTCGACAGCTTCCTAACCTATACTGAAAATTTTCTAAATACATTTCTCAGGTTTTTTATAATAAATATATCACAATATGGCCGCCGGGTGCCGCAGGTATTTGTATTATATACTATCGAAAATCTGGACAGTTGAGAGAGAGTGAGAGGGAGTGTGTGTGGGGAGAGAGAGAGAGAGAGAGAGAGAGGAGAGAGAGAGAGAGAGAGAGAGAGAGAGAGAGAGAGAGAGAGAGAGAGAGAGAGAGCTGTGCCAGGGAACACACGTGTATGGAGGTTTTGTACTTAGTATTTGTTCGTTGAGATATGTAATAATTCAATAATACATTGCTGCATATGCAAGTGTGCGTTATTAATCATTGCATTTATATAATTTAATCATTTATTTATTGCACCATTAAATTATGCCATTCCTATGCAACAGGGTATCAGTATACTTACTTGTGTGATTAGACTTTGAAATTGTGATATGTACTCTCTTGGTACATGTAATACTTTGGTTTTAATATTTAATGTGCATAATAATGGTCGATTAAATATTCTAATTAAATAAATTAAATTAATTAATTATTTGATGAATGCGATATGTGCTCTCGGTAACTGTAATAAGTATTTCAATGCTACATATTCAAGTACGTACATACCCGGTGCACATGTGAGATCACTAACTCCTCAGCTCCACAATCCGACCTCTACCTCTTCTAGACATTCGCTAACAATTTCCTAAAGTAAATTCCAGCCTTTTGTATATTAAATATCTTCCAAAATGCCTGCTGGAAAATACTGCTGTGTGTGAAAGTAATAATGAAATAGCTCTAGCCAATATGGCCACCGGGGGTATAAGCATTCATACTGGTAACCGGCCGCTCAGTCTGCAGTGAGGAGCAACATGATGCGGACGTCCAAATAGTTTTTGTACTCTGTAATTGTTCACTGCCATATGTAATAATTCAATCATTCATTCATTCATATGCAAGGGTGCAAGTGAACGAAAATATTTTATCTAATTATTTAGCCCATGCGTGATTCAAATCCTATGCGATTACATCACCTCCCTCCCCTCCAATGAAACTGTATTCCCTGACAGCTCCCGACGTGACAAGACGTGTACTTACTCTCATTACGTAATTGCTAATTGCCCAAATGCATAAATAAATGTAAGTTCTCTCCCTAACCAACCAACAGTCGCAGCAAGTCCAGTCCCTTCACATCACTTGCACACTAACGGGGGTGGGTAGAGGGGGAAAAGTGCATCCAGAAGTGCATCCATAAAATGCATCTTGAAATGTAGGTGTCGGCAGTGACGTGGTATAGCTCTAAGGAGGGAGGGGACAGAAGGGCGTAAAGCAATAAATCAACTCCAGGAGTCGGGTATACACAATTGCATCGTAGTAAAAAAATGACATGGGGGTTGAATGGCATGGTGGAAAAGGAGGGGGAAGGGAGGGTGAAAGCACTCAGGCAATATCTTGGGGGGTTGGGCGTTACAGTGGATGTAGGCCAGGAGGGTGTTGATAAGAGGGGGGGGGGGCGAGATGCGGCACCCTGTGATCCTTGTCATGCATCATCCTTTAGTCCTCTTCCCCCGAACCCTTCCCCAGATTAAACGAATGCACCCGCCACCATTTTGAATAAATTAATTCCAGAAAATACATCCTCTTCCTACTCACATAGACCTAATGATAACTAAGGTTAAGTGATTATAATCATGTGTTTATGATTACCACACATTACATTGCCATTAACTTAAAACATGCGGATCGAAACACCACGGATTGATACATATGCACTCATGTACTGCGACATTTAGTAGTTTTATAAATACAGAATATTTCTTTCTATAAATGTTGCATCTTATGTAGAATGATTAAGTAGGTTCTGGGACAACAGATTCCGGTTTCAGAGCACCGGAGCTGATCTACTCTGTCATTCCGGTCATCCATTATTCATCTTAAAATCAAGTGACCTTAATTTTTGACGTTGACCCCAGTGACTTTTGACCCCTTAAATCCAATAAATAAAAAAAAAGCTAAAAATATTTATTTAAAATTTTTTGTTTACAATTATTAATAATTATTTTAAAAAATAATTTGAATTTCTAGTTTTCCGACGGCAATATTTTCCTAATAATTTCCTTTTTTTACCTCAAAGTTTCCCATTGTTATCTCAAAATTTTCCTGTTTCCCTACAAATTTCCAAAATAATTGCAAAAAAGTAAAATTCAACGAGCAATGTTACTGACTACCGCCATCATATTGGGAGCTGGTGACCTTGACCCCATGAGCTTGATTAACCTTGAAAACAAAAAATGACCATATTATGTTACTGTCTACTACGGCCATATTTGTTGAAGGTGACCTTTAAATTTACCCCTTGACTTCGAATGACATTGAAAACAAAAATCTAGAAATAATTCATAAAAGTCAGCAAGCATATTACATTACAGCGCTCTTAGTGGAAGCCATCGGCAAACTGTCTCGTCATTTTAATTTTAGTCAAAACATTGTCAGCTGATGCTTATTGTCACGCTGTTACCGTGAATGAGACGTGATAAGTTTGTGAAATATTGAGGGCCTTGGTGGTTTTCTGTCGTGTTACGTAGAGTTCGTTACACCCACATCTGAATGACGTATCGTTAAAGAATGTTGTCTTGAAATGTAAATTTTATAGATTCTGGTATATACATACATACACACATATTAATATAATATATAAAATATAATGTATTATATATATATTATATTGTTCCGATGCCTGCTGTATGCTCAGTATATGGCTGCACTAACCGCAGCAATAAAACAACATATATATTATATTACAAGTAAGTACTGAAGGCATTCGCATATAACAATACTTATAAACATTAGATTAATTTTTTTTTTTTTTTTGCAATCAGTTCGAACTTTGTTATTAATATTACTCTACCTGAAGCAGTCTGTACTTGGAAATTCACAGATATTATACAGACACTATTATTATCTTTTCATTATGCTGAAAGGAATTGTTTTTTTTTTTTTTTTTTTTTTTTTTTTCATATTTCCCCTAAAAAATGAAGAATTGTCCAAAAAATGGGTAGCTGCTTTGAGATGGGATACGTTGTACCCAACTCCTGCCAGCTACTTGTGTTCTGCACACTTCACCGAAAAATGTACATACAGAACAAATAGCCAGAAACGTATTTCGGCAAGTGCTGTTCCTACCGAATTCTCTTTTCCAGAGCACCTAAAAAAAAAAGTTGAGAGGCCTCTGCCAAAGAGAAGCTTCGCAGCTAAGTCACACGAAGAGGCAAATGAGGAGCCTCCGACAAAGAAATGCAAGTACTTCAACTAATAAAAACGTAGAAAATTCTGTTGAATTTGAGTTTAAGGCTCATCCTAATACAGAAAGGTTTTTCTTCGCGAAAATGGCTTTTTGTGTGTATTTTATAAAGGCCATTAATTTCCACAAAAATTGCACACTTTAAATAACCACACCATAAACAGTCAGAAGAGGGGAGGACTATGAAAACCAGGAAAACTGAAGTAAAACAAATGGCATAAGATACAATAATTATGACAGAAAGCCAAAGTAGTATGTAAGCTTAATTGTCCTGAATCCAAAATAATTATAATTTGTCTGGAGTTATAACATTCAAGACTCCAGTGACTTACTTGTGTATTATTCACTTCACAGAGCATTTCTGGTGTTATTTCACTGGTTATTACCTCAATACAGAGGTCTTCATATGGCGGCTTGGTCTCATAGGTGCGTGGGTTGTATTAAAACTCTTAAGTAATAAAAAGTCCTCTGGAATTTATGTGATTCCTATTAAAGTAATTAAAGATTGTTCTAAAATAATTATAACACCTCTTGTTCACATAGTCAATGAAGCCTTTAAAAGTGGAATTTTTCCTGATGACCCTACAATTGCTAAAGTTTTTCCACTCTTCACGGAAGGTGATCATTTAGGGTAATTCTTAAGCAGACAGCATTTTTTGGGGAAAAAAAAAAAAAAAAAAAAAATTAACAATAAAGAACACGAATTTACAAGGGGCATCAATATTTTATCAATACTAACTACCAAACTCATCAATACTAACTACCAAACTGATAGTGGGAAGGGCTATGAAGATCAGGGAAATTGTGGGGTAAAACGAGTCGAAAATATATACTTCATAATAATATTTACACATGGAAATACATGAATTGCCTAAAAGACATAACCAAACAACACAAACCAAACCAATACAAACACCTAAATTGATAGTGGGGAGGGCAATGAATATCAGGGAAATTGTGGAGTAAAACTAATGAAAAATATCTACATTTACATGCTGAAACAGGAAAATAAATTCCTAGGAGTTCTGTGAGCGGTCATTGTAATTTTATTTTACAGATGCTGGTCTGGATGTGTTGCATGAGCATAGTTATTGCTTGCCGAGCCCTAAAAAGTTGAAGGAGATGTACTACAGAGCCACCGAAAATATAAAAAATCAGAGGAAGAAACTGAAAATCAAGGCCCAGAGAGTTCGAAGACAGAAGCATAAGGTCATCATTCAGCAAGATATAATTGCAGGGCTAAACAAGAAACTTTGTTCTTCTGGCACTGGTATTATAAACAGCTGTTTTCAAGGAGTGGTGAAAGAGCTGATAGACATTCATGGCAAAAAAAAAGGTTTGTGAATACAGTGAATCTGTTAGGAAGTTTGTGTTGACAGTTCACTTTTACTCGGCACAAGCGTGCCGATACCTTAGGAAGTATTTCATACTGCCTCATCCAAGAACACTCTGTCATTAAGCTACATCAGTAGATGGGAACCCTGGCTTCACAGAAGAAAGTTTTGCTAAAATAGCTAATGAAGTTAAAAACAGTTCACGCCCAATTCTTGGGGCTCTCATTTTCGATGAGATGGTCATTAAGAAAGATATTTTTTTGGGATGGGGAGCAGGTTTGTGGCTATGTTGATTTAGGTCAGTGTAATTTGAACAGTGAGTACTGTGACGTGGCAAAGGAGGCACTTGTGTTCATGGTGACAGCTCTCAATAGAAGCTGGAAAATACCTGTGGGCTACTGCTTGGTAAATGGAGTGTCTTCTGAGGTTAAATGTAACTTGGTGGAACAGAACTTAAGGATACTGCATGAGACTAGAATTAAAATTGTAGCAACTGTGTGTGATGGAACAGTGACAAACAGAGGTGTGTTAAAAAAGTTAGGTGTAAAATTAGCTGCTGAGAATCCCCAGTGTTGTTTTCCCCATCCTGCAGATATCCCAGCACAAAGTTTTCAGTTTGTTAGATGTTGTTCACTTAATTAAGCTTACCAGGAATGTGAAATGTGAAATGTTGATGCATCTCATACAATCTGTGTTCTGTATTAATAATAGAGTGGATTTATACCTTCTTCCAGATTTTTTTTTTTTTCAAAAATGCCCCTCTGCTTTACATTACCTCGACGATATGTTTCCATTTACCGGAACCTGCTTTCCGTGAGCACCCACAAAATATTAATTTCCACGTTGGTCTCAATACATGAAAATAATGATTTTGATTACAAGGTAAATCCACCAACTCTGTGGTTTGATGCCAGGCTGCTGTAGTGTATAAATTCTTTGCATTGCAGTTTCAAGCCGCAACACTACAGTCCAGTGCACCTTTGATATTTCTGAGCACTCAAATAAATGGATACATAAATCGCTTAGATGATCCCTTGCATGGGCTTATATACTGCAATCTCAAACATGCAGGCTGGTTTGATATTAACACAATTCTTCACAAAAATAACATTCACAACACTACACTATACAACTTCCCGGCGGTTTGTCTTACGCCATCTTTAACCTTGCGAAGAAAAATTCGCGAATTGCACTTTATTTCCAGCCAGTAAGTGCGTGAAAATGTCTAATTGTATATTCTCTGTCGATTATTTTGTGTAGGTATGCATGCTATTCCTTACTGTTACACCCTACCACGGATCTTTGTTTTGACCAACAATAAAATAGCGGATAGAGGTTCAAGTGGCCTTAGTCTGGAAACGCTTCCGCCACTTTATGTTTACTACATAGCTCGTTGGTATTAATTCACCCACCAGGCGGCAGTCATATTTGTTAAGGTAAAATATTGTTATTTTGTTAAAATATAGGTTGTGCTGTTGGCACCCTCCATATTGGATTATATTTTCAACACATGTGTAGCGTTAATTTCTCAAATATGCTGCCTGCTATCGGCCTGTACCGAATGGTGACATTGACCATTCCTGCAAAGTACGTAAATTGTCATACTTAAATTTTGCTTTGTTTTATTCTTAAATTGAGTATTTTAATTTTAAGTAATTTTTATATAAATTAAGGGCTTTTAATAAAAATATGAAATGCAACATATTTATTTACACAAAATACAACAAATAATCAAATATATATAATCGGGGAAAACACTATTATTTTATAATAATTTATTATTATTTTGTAATTACAATTTCAGAAGAAAGCAATTCATTACATCATGTGATGTAGCCTCCTTCCTTCAGTTTACTAATGATTGAATATATCTCAACAAGACGTAAGTCATGCCCACGTTTGTGAAGGTCAATCAAATATTTAAGTCTATCAACAAGTTTATTTGGGTCTTCGGTAAACATGTAGTCAGTATTCTCAGTGTCTTCTGCCTTCTTCACATCACTTGTCGAAGGAAACTCGGTAAAATGTGTGGGAACATCGAGGAAATCATAATCATATTTAACAATATCATGGTCGTCATAGTCATTATCATCAACATTGTCAATAGAGTCATTTTCATCTATGCTGTCTTCATGATCATCTTTATTTCCTGTTTCATTATCAATATCAAGTTTACTTATCTTTGTAGGAGGTGTCTGTTCATCATCAGTAGTTAGAGACAAGGACCATTCATTTTGAAGTTCGTCGACTTCATGTACTTCTTGCAAGTGTACATTCCGCACAAACCGACTAAATCATTCCGTCATTAGCATTAACTGTCTCGTCATAATCGTCTGCGGAAACAGTGCCCACCGATGTAGCAGGAGATATTGGCAACATCTCTTGCTGGCTCCAAGTAGATAAACTCTTGCAGATGTCGATGTGTTCACTCATTGTATCACCTTACATACACTGCATGAAGGCATTGCCGTAATGCTTCATCGCGCGAAAAGGACACTTCGTACAGGCCGTTCTCTCATGCCACCAAGCATTGCAGCTTTTGCAGAAGATGTTTTCACAGAAGCGACACTGATGACATAACGGTTCAGGCAAAGACTCGGACGGACATGTTGGAGATGTAGGTGATAGAGCCAAAGAAGCAGGCAATACCGGCAAAGGATTTCTAGGTACCTCAGTCGAAAAGTTCAATGTCTCCATTGATGATTTCGTAGGCGTAAAAGCTGAAGACGTCGATGGCACTGTCAAAGCTACCATTAGCTGTGGAGTGTCCGAAGACATCGCAGATGCAGAATAAAACTTATATGCGAAGTTAGCCGAGGCGATATATCTTTCACGGCAGCCGTTTTCATACTAAGCCTCTCAGCTGACCTCCCTACTGCTTATAATATACGCGTATGTACGCCCTGTGACATCATATTGACTCTGAACCAATCGTATTACACCATTAAGACATTGTTCGGACACCGACCAGCCAATCACTGAGTTGCCACGTTATTGCAGTTAATCAATCCCATAAGGCATTGAGAAATCACACACAGACAGGTAGGCAGGTTTTACATGCTAGTTCCTTGATCGCATTATCATGCAGGTATATCTTCAACAGTTTCTTCCAGACAAGTTCTTCTCTCAACTTTAAATCATGGTAACACTTAAAGCAGACAACAGACTCCCGCCATTTGCATTCGTTAAAAGTACTCACCCCCATAAACTTAAATAAATGTAGTCTTCAAGTTACAAAAAAATCTTCATAATTTTTGGAAGCACCATAAAGCCTACGTTAATAGCCTTTGTACTCCTGCCAACTGCAGACTATCTGCCATTTGCGAGTTGTTATGGCTGCCATTTACCTTTTTCTGTTAGCAGTTTAAGGAAAATATGGACAGGAACTGATGCATCCTGTTTCCTCAACTGCTATGGAAACATTTATGCCTTCTGTTGCGTCCATGGGTATAACAAAATGTAGCAGAAGTTAGATGTATCGTAGGGCCAATTTGAACCATGAAGTATGAAGAAGCAATACGAGTGGAGGTAGATAGAGACGAAGCAGTGTGATGGAAGTACCCGGAGAAAACCCTCCGGCCAATATCCGCCACGACTCCTCATGCGAAAGTCGCGTGAAACTTCACGCCGGGAGTTGAACCCGGACCCCTTCATATGAGCCGAGTGTGCAGGATGCTTAACCACTGCGGCCCCGTTTTCCTTCGTAGCTGTTACAAACAATGCTAGTAAATGGTGGGCTATCCTTATGCTCATATTGTATCATTTTAAATGTTACTATAACTATGGATTTTTAGTTGTAAAATTGCCATATTATGAATAGAGCAATGGCGTAAGCTATTTTTGGGGCATTGTTTTGATTGAAAACATTACGTGGCTCCAAAAGTAAGCAAAATAAATTATTCCAGTATTCACAAATGCACACTTAATACTTAAATTCAACATTAAGGTTGAAGTAAAGCAACTGCCTATGGAGCACTATACCCGACTATACAACGCGAAGAACTCATAAAAAATGTCCTTGTACAGAAACCATAAAAATTGTCAGAAAAGTGTGATTTATGCTGTATATGAAAGAAGAATGTATATATTTTGTAACATTATTAGATATTTACTAAAATATCCTTTTTAAAGGTAAAAATTAATCGATTAATATAGTCGGTATTTTTATAAAAATTTAAGCATATTTCCATTCTGGATGCTTCAGAAAGCAGATTTGCAAGAAAATTTATGTCATGAAATATCGTCATAATGTTTACTATGATTGTGTGTAAGAAAATTGCAATAATAATGTAGAAAATAATTTTTATGATTGATTTTATTTGCGTCCATTTGTCACAAACATTTATGGCTGAAAATGACGTAAATAAAGTTGATTATAAATGTGATATTATACATTATTACTAAGATTTTATTACACATGTTCACAGTAAATATTATGGCGATCTTTCTTGAAGAAGACTATTGTAAATTCTGCTTTCCGAAGCATCCAAAATTAAAATGCGCTTAAATTATATTAAAAACACAGACTATATTGATCGATTAATTTTTCCATTCAAAAAATATATTTTAATAAAGTATTTTATAATGTTGCAAAATACATTAATTCTCCTTTCATATACAGCATAAATCACACTTCTCCGGAAATTTTTTATGGTGTCTTTACTAATTTTTTACGAGATATTCACACTGTACAATTAGGTGCAGTGCTCCATAAGCAGTTGCTTTACTTCAACCTTAAAACACGGAGCTACATCTCTACGTCATTACCAACTGTATTGGGCGCATGGAGGTCAAAGTGCATGTAGGAGTAATACCTTGAACTGTGTGAACTTGGCCTACCTGACCGCACGTTAACCTCCTGGCAGAGACCGCGCTGGAACAGACTCCGTCGAGATAACTCAGTGGTTCGCGGTTTGTAAGACACCGCGCTGCTACGTGAGCAGATCACCAGGGAGATAGACCACACACGTGCATGCATGTGAAACATGGAGTTCTCCTTCTGGAAACAAGTTACTGCGTTTTCTCCATCTTACAATCTGCGATACATACCGTCACAGAACATGTACTGGATACCATAAATGAATACTAGCTTGTAAAAAACATCACAGGGTTTTGCAGAATAAATAACAAATGAAAATATGATTTCGTGGTAATACGCACGTGAGTCACATAGAAAGGCGGCTATTCAGAGTATCGCTTTTTTTTAATTAGGAAAATAAGAATTACGATACTTTGAACGGTAGGATTAAGTGTGTAGAATAAATCAAATCAAATGAATGCGTACAAGAAATTGTTGCCCCATATTTTCTATAACAAATGATAGCTCGCATCTGATATGAGGTGCGTTTTTTGAAGTAAGGTCCGTTTAGAAATTTATACCACATGGCACTAAGAATCGAGATATTGAATGCGATGTCTATTGTTTTGTTCAGTAGCTACTAGAGTAGATATATTAATAGAGAGAGCGTTTGCTATACCCATGCGTACAACAACGACCGTTCAACACGTATATCATGTGATTTCAGGATCGAAATGCACGGGCGTACAAAATGACGTTGAAAAACAAGAATCAATGTGCTTTTAAGTGCTAATAATGCAATACTACGGCGATTACCACGTGAAGATACATGTTTTCGAATATCCGACATTTACCTGAAATGTATGTAAAATCTTGTACACCTGCTTGTATTGTGTACACATATAAATGAACATTGCCCAGCTACGTATAATAAACAGTGTCGGCAATTGTGCGGGTCTGGAATATGTATGTGTAACATTGTGCAGTAAGTAGTTCTTAAACTAAATATCGACATAAAAGTACGTAATTACCTGGGGAAAGTTACAGTGCTCTAAATTTTGAAACTATTATTAAAAATTGAGGAAAAATAACATTGATGACTCCGAAGACCATGTTGGATTCCAGCGATCTCAATCTTCACCCAATTACCTTAAAAACAAATTTTAGAAAAAAAAAAAAAAAAAAAAAAAAAAAGGAAAAATACAATCCATTCGTAATTATCGACGAATGTATAACGTCACCGACTACGGCCCCAAAGATCCATGCAGGTGACCTTGACCTCACATCAATGACCTTGACCGTAAGTTTTGATTACCTTGAATGACACTAATTCCAAAAAAACTTTCGTATGTAAAAATAGATTTTGAAATAAACACGTAAGGTATATTTTTTCGAAGAAAATTGATGTCATGGATAAATACAGAGCCGCGTAATAATGCATGTATTTAGTAATTAAATGTAATTTTCCAACTACGATAGTTTAAGAAATCTGTTTAATTTGGTCTAAGGTTTCTCTAACTGAACTGTTTAGAATATGATCTACATAAGATCTCTCACAGTAGTTAGCATATGTTAAACTGCATTTTATTATTAGAATTTTCGCAAAAAAGTATTTTATAATTTCTTTAATACCCCACCAAATTTTGAATGTAGCCTTCCTACAATAGATCATGTACTCAGTGATTTCCCACTGAAATTGTAAAACTCTATTCATCCAGCTTCAGATTTTGTCTCCTTTGCTTTATTTATACAGTCAGAAGCGCCGTGTTTTGAATGGATGATCACGTATTTGTTTCTTTCTTCTTTTTACCGTACGAGACGCCCGCAATTTTTTGCACATTATTGCACTTAATAAAAATACAAAACATAGGTATTTTTATTATTTACTAATCTGCATTATCAATAACATTCCGATATTCCAATAAGTTTTCCTTCATTTGACCTCTCCAACTTAGGCAACTTGAAGGAAACGCCAAATTAGAAAATTACATCAGGTTTAGAACTACTTATCCCGGGTACATTCGTTGGTTACTTGCTACTTTCACATTTCATGAGATGAAAGAAATCATAACAACTGCATTTTTAGTGCACTTCATTATGAAGACGAAGACGTTTATGGTGTTTATATATAACGGATATCCTAGCTAAAGAACTAGTTTTCCTTAAACTCAAGTCGATGCTCACTAAAATCAATGCGAGTTTCCTCCTTCTTAAAGGAAAAAAGGAATTGCCTAGGATAACAGTTTATGCGCCTATATAAAGATGTCACAAAACTGCAACATATACAGTAGTTGCAGTGCAGTATAGGCCCCTCCCCCTCACCTTAGTATGAAGGCTGTGTTCCAAATAGCCACCACTCACACTTGCTCTCGCGCTAGTACTCCCTCCTTATGGAACTATCGTCACTCGTACTTTTAAAATTAATCAATACTGTCTCCAATCGACTGTTATTCTGCATGAACAAAAAATATTTACTTAAAAAAACAATATGGTCATTAATATTTACATTTCAATTAACAATGGATTGATTAGTAGGGGTGATGATGGATATGACAGTAATGTATGAAAGAGTCAGGTATAAATTTCATCTGAAATCAACAGTTTTAGCTTGGAATTTTAGCACCGTTTTTTCTAGAATTATGAATTCATAATTTCCAAATTTATATATATTTTAAATATTTACTGAAAATACTTGACAGTGAAAAAAGACTAGTTCCTGTGCCATTCCACTGTTGTCAGTACTTTAGAAAACAAACAAAAGCATGGCGGTTGTAGGGAGCACGTATAGAGAGCATGCATGTGCGAACACTCGTAAACAAACACTAACTCTTGCACTCGCTCTCGATGGACATTTGGAACAACACTCTCTGACGTCATTACCGAGTGCGAGTGCATGAGAGTGCGCATTTATTGTATTTGGAACACGGCCTAAAGGCTTTCATCACAATAAATGTATTATTTTATACTTGTACCTCACACTACTTACTATTTAGACGTTATTAGTGATTACAATTTCCTTGCAAAAATAATTTTCGAGCATATAGTTGTCACATAAATGCATATCAAAATCATAATTTTCATTGCTTTAAAAATGCGCAAATAACTAAAACTTACATAAATAATGAAATGATATCATTCTCACTCAAAGAAGACGCTAACATAGTTATTTCAAGACGTTTATAAAATCGTACAATGAAATGTTTTGGCAATTTAAAAAAATGGTTGCAAATAAGGACATTCTTATATGGCTGTCCCAGAAGTTTGTAAAATAACTTTTAGCTGAGCGCAGACAAGCCCTTACAGCTGGCCTTGTTATATTTCCTGCAAGTAGTTTGGTTAATTTTAACTTTAACTTTGAATTTGACACGTCATTTTGCAAAAACCATGCGATCTTAAAAGATTTTATCTGAGGGGAAAGAAGTTGCAGATATTGCCTACGAGTTGGACAGCACGTGCATGATACAAATATAAAATAACAATATCTTGTTTCGAACGCTCTTCATACTGAACGAAGAGGAAAAGTTTAATGGCAGCAATACCGAAAACTATACTGTTCAAATCATTTAACTCCAGTTACATTTGTATGATGTGACAGTTACACAAAAATCGTACTGATTCACAGATAAAATATAAAAAACTTTAGACTCGGCCCCTAAATATCATGCCAGATGTAAAAAGAGAATGTAATAAGAAAATGAGTGCATGTTGTCATTTTGAAAGTTGTCTGGCAAACCTGTTGAAAACCGCCTCTCACTTCACAAGGCGTGGCTTAGAAACAGGAAAAACTCTGTCCGTATAATATTTTTTCCTGTCAAGGTCATTCAGTTATTTCACACAAATTTCTTAAAACCGAACAATTTAATAAATAGAAGGGAACATTGTCGAAAACAAAATATCAAAACTTGTTATACCGTAAAAACACTTTAAATTTGAGATATATTTCGCCCAGACTTGAGCCACGTCAATAGCATTCGACGTGATCATAACTGCTGTGTTCGAATTCATCATTAACAGGCCCTAGCCTAGCTTCGTGGCCTAAAAAAGGCGCATCGAGGCTGTGAATTCATATTGTCACTGTGAGAATTCACGCACGGTGAGGTCACACATGCACGCTAGCCTAGAATGCCCCACTCAGCTAATGGCACTAGCAACGTCCCCTTCAAATGCCCTACACTGCAAGGAGTTTCGTTTTTCAGTTGTTTATAACTGTTTTGAAGCTCCTTCCTGACCTTTGCTGGACACTGTTGTTCGTACACAAAATGAGGCAACATATAAAATGTGTTTAATTAACTGATTTTCTTTCGTATATGCATTGCAAACTGCGAAACGCATACTAGTGTTCGAAATTATACCCACTTCGTGACGAAGGGAACAAGGAAACTGTGGGTAATGAAGCGATCAATGGAATTGTGGGCATTGAAGAGATCGAGGGAATTGTGGGTACTAAACGAAACAAGGGAACTGTGGGTACTGAAGGGATCAAAGAAAATGTGGGGAGTAAGTGATCAAGAGGATTGTGGGTACTGAAGGGATCAAAAGGATTGTGGGTACTGAAGGGATCAAGGGAATTGTCGGTTCTAAATGGATCAAGGGTATTGTGGGTACTAAAGAGATAAAATTAATGGAGGGTACTAAACGAAAAAAAGGGAATTGTGGGGACTGAAGGGATCAAGGAAATTGCGGGGAGTGAAGTGATCAAGGGAATTTGGGTACTGAAGGGATCGCGGGAATTATGGGTACCAAAGGGAACAAGGAAATTGTGCGTACTGAAGGGATCAGGAAAATTGTGAGTACTGAAGGGATCCAAGGAATTGTGTGTACTGAATGGATCAAGGGACTTGTGGTTACTAAAGGGATCAAGAGTATTGTGGGTACTGAAGGGTACAAGGAAGTTGTGGGTACTGATGGTATCAAGGGAATTGTGGGTACTAAAGGGATCAAGGGAATTGTGGGTACTAAAGGGATCAGGGGAATTGTGGGTTCTATAGGGATCAAGGAATTGTGGGTTCTAAAGGGAACAAGGAAAGCGTGAGTATTGAGGAGATCAAATAATTTGTGAGTACTGAAGGGATCAAGGGAATTGGGGGTACTAAAAGAATTAAGGTAAGTGTGGGTACTGATGGGATCAAGGTTATTGCGGGAACTAAAAGAATCAAGGGAATTGTGGGTACTGAAAGGATCAAGGGAATTGTGGGTACTGAAGGGATCAAGGTAATTGTGGGTAATGAAGTAATCAAAGTAATTGTGGGTACTGAAGTAATCAAAGTAATTGTGGGTAATAAAGGGATAAAGGGAATTGTGAGTACTGAAGGGATCAAGGGAATTGGTCCTACTAAAGGGAACAAGGAAAATCCTGGTATTGAAGGTATTATATCAAGGAAATTGTAGATGCTTAAAGAATAAAGGAAATTGTGAGTATTGAAGGGATCAAGGGTAAGTGAATAAAGGTATGTGGTAATAAATTCTAACAGATGCCATCTCTTAAGAATCTATAGAATGGTGGGCAGTGATGGAAATGGTACACACTGTTTGTGGTTAATATCGAAGTTCTCGCAATGTCTCATTTTATGGCCAGTTTTTCCCTTCAAAAACATTCAGAACTAATGTTGCCATGGAACCCATCAAAATATCCATGCGTGACACGTTAAACTGTGAAAATGTGGACAGAATATTTGATTATACTATTTTGCCAATTCTGTCACTTGCACAAGATATCACGAGCCTAAATAAGTAATGCTAGTGTCAGAAAATGTAAAACTTTCACCTAGAAAGTTACGTTAAGAAAGGGCGCTACTGTTCGTCCATCGTCACCAAATGTACAAAGTGAGCTGTAATAGCAGGGAAGTTTACCACTGGCTGATTTCGAAAGTGGCTTCTTAGCGGTGAGTCATGTAGGTAGGTATACAAGGGTGCGTGCAGCGGGGGATACAGACAGTGTCGGACTGGCCAGGTCGGAAGGTGGGTAATTATTGCCGAGGGCCCACGGATCCAAGGGAGCCCCGAACGGGCTCACGAGTGACATAATTTTTTCAAATAATAGATTTTTGTTATAACTCCAATGCCGTAAATTTTATTCAGTGGGAGTAAATGATGGTATACTTAAAATCTTATTAACTGTTTATCCTAATGTTTTTATAAACTCAAGTAAAACTTGAGAGTAATAAATATCGAAATAGATAGTATAAGCCAATTGGCCAATAGTTTATTGGTACGTAAATTTATTGGAATAGATTCCGGACGGTGGCGACATGTTACCTGCAACTGCCGTGCGGCCGCTGGCGCTAGGTGCGTGAGAGTCGTTGAGCGCATGAGCCAAGAATCAGATTTTCCCTGTTCCTGTCACGACTTGAGTTGCGACTCTCGTGTCTTGTTTGTCTTGGCAGGAATGTTGTTGAATGTGTTTCATGCGGTGTGTGATTGTGGACTCCTCGTGATGTGATTTTTTTATATAAATCATTGAGAAAATGAATAAAGAAGAGCGTAGACCTAAACCTGGTGGGGCTTTAAAACGAAAACTCAAGAAGGAACGGGAGGTAAATGTAATGAAGACAAATAAAGTTCTTGACACGTACTTTACTGCTATTCCAAAACCTGAAAAGTCTCAAGGTAATTGTGATTTATGTAAGTCTATCTATAAACCTGGATTTACATTTCTTTACATTTTGCTATAGTGATTTTTATTTTTACCGAAGCATAAACGGGAGCTGACAGCATATGATTTTTGTACCTACTTTGTTTACGAATTGTTTTTATTATAAGACGAAAAACCGTATGGTTTTAGCTTATTATTCAATCAACGAAAATTTAATTAAGTCAGTAATTAGCCAAAAGTGCTCAGCCTTTTATTTTGAAAAAAAATTGGCTTCGCTGTAAAAACAATTTGTTATAAAAATGACCAGAACAAGTTTACGATGTTGAATGTTGGCTCCTGTTTGAATACAAAACATTTATTGCGGAGCTACTTGGGGATTTAGTGTGCTACTCGAGCTCCGTAAATTTACGCCCCCAAAATTCCCTAGTATTTAGTGCACTAACTTTGTCACGTGGTCCTTTAGTACCCTAAATAGTGGATTCGGATATGGCTATAAGCATACTGGGATTAACCATTTGTATTCTGTACATACAATTTTTGTGCGAAAATATTCTTAAGATGTTGACTTACGGGAGCATACGTTTAATTTTGTCCACTACAAAGGGCGAATATTGAAATTAATATTCCTTTTCTATGGTAATCACAAGTCAGAGTAATAGTAATAGTTTAAGTTAAAGACACCAACATTTAAATGTATTTCTTTCTTCAGTAAATTGTAATATAAGGCTTGTAAAATTTCATCGCATGAGTAGATTTTCGTTACAAAAATTCTTTAATGTATTATATTATTATCGTCTCTTCCTTTCGCTATGATGTAACGTAAAATACGAGTTCATGAGTGTAATTGATAGTTATACCAAATATACTGTAAGAGCTTGAAACAGTTGAAACTCTAAGACTCTCTAAACAGGCAACCCTAATGATATTTCTGCTGGGCACTTCGTGCACTTCATCTTCTTTCACACAATGCATCAATTGTTTTAACACACATTTATGTAAGCCAAGCCATTAAATATTTATGAAAATTTGAAGGCTAAGTTTGGATGTCTTGGCTTCTGGGTTGGAGGTTGGAGCCGCATCTAAGTGGTATCTCGTACAGATGTTTTGCCGTACCTCGCAGCAAATTTCCAGGGTGTCTCGAGCAAGAACAAGATTGATACTCTGAAGATCCCTGCTGAAAAGTACGGCAAAACGTGGGTACGAGATACCAGCAAGATGCTGCTTAAGCCTGGAAGCCAAGACATTCATATCCAGCCTGACAATGGCCGCGAAAGCCTATAAATAATAAGTTTGTCACATATTAAAATAATAAATAGGGCTTGAATTATTATAATGTAAAATGAAACCATCTTACAACAAATTGTGAAAATCCACTGCTAAAACTGTTGCTTTATCTTTTAAGCACCAGCCAATTATGGCCAAACAGCATCACATCTATGTACCTCAGATGTGACCGATTTGGATGTGGGTGAAGATGTTTATCCCGAAGCTAAAGATGCCGGTACCGCTTGGGCTTTGATTGCTGAGAACAACAGTAGGTTTAGTTCATCCGAATGTGAAATTGAAGACAGTGATCCTGATGAAAATATTTCCACCCATAACTTAACTAATTTTGTAAGTCCGAATGTCAAGGATCCCGTTACGTTGAAGAGAGCATTTTTGAAACAGCATCCTGTCCAAATTCATCATGTGCAAGGGGAAACACTTCCATTCGAACCCAGCAATTTATATTATAGAACTTTACCTAATGGCGAGAAAGTCCAAATAAAATGGCTTTCGTGCTCTTTTCAGGTAAATAAAGTGTTCTGTTCAACATGTACGGCCTGCGGTGGGAAAGAAAACGGGGAATCCTCATTCATTTCAGGACAAGAGGTTTCATATAAACATATCTACAAGACTGTAGAAATCCATGAAAATTCAAAATTCCATCAAAATTCTGTTACAGCAGTGCTTCAGCTATGCAAACAAGGAGACATTGAATCGCTTCTCAACAACAGTCAAGCCACAAATAGCAAGAAACAAATTGTAACTAGAAGACAAATTCATCAGCGCCTCATAGATATCACGCTTTTTATTGGAAGACAAAGATTGGCTTATCGAGGGAAGGAAGAAGCAGGTTATTCTCTTAACCAAATAGGAAATCATGGAAACTTTTTGGAGTTTGTTTTGCTAATGTCGGAATATGACGTGATTTCAAAAACTCATGTTTAACAGTGTATAGAAGATAGCAAGAAGAAAATAATGAAAGAACTTGAGAAGCGAAAAGTAATGGAAAATAAGAAGAAACATTTTGGGGGAGGATTTCGTTACATTCTTGTCTAAAACATTTATCAATAAATGAATAAAGACAATAGGCAACACTGGAAGGCAAATGATTGTGAAAGATTTATCTGATAGTATTATCTGTAGTTTGATGATTGATTCCACACAAGATATAGCTACCATGGCCCAGCTGGCAATATGTGTCCGGTATGTAGTGCAAGGAAAGGTGTACGAGCGACTTCTTGACTTTTGTGTGTAAGAAGACTCCACTGGCCAAGCACTATTCGAAGTAATAAAACATATTTAACAAAATATGGATTATCTCTCAAAAATGTAGTAGCTTGTTCTTTTGATGGAGCTGCCAATATGAAGGGTTGCTATAACGAGCTACACGCTCAACTGAAGAAAGATAACCCTGAACATAATGTGGCATGGCACATGTTTTAAGTCTGGTTGTGGCAGATTCTACAGTGAATTGCCTTCAGGTCGAAAAATTTTTTGGCTTAGTGGAGGAGACGGCTTGTTTCCTCAGATAGTCCTACTAAAGAATGACTGTTTGGAAAAAGGACACAAAAAGCCGTTTCAAAGGTCAAGAAAACTACAGAGACTTAAAAAAATTGGCGCTACTAGATGGTGGAGCAAGCACAAAGCCCTGACTTCAATAACTGACTACGAATCATTTTCAGATGATTTTGACTGTGCCAACGATACTTGGAAGTTGGTCAATCTGTTTCATGTATTATTACAAATTTTTGAAGGTAACTTCGGTTGCAAATGTAAGTTTACAGCTCGAACACTCATTAAACAATGGAATAAATCTGAACACTTATTTACTGCTTTTATCATTTTGGATTTATTCGTAGTCATTCCGACAGTTTCTGGTATTTTATAAAGTAAAAATCTTAATTACTCAAAAGCATGGAAATCAGTAGAAAACTTGATAAAACAAATCCAAAAAAAGAGGGATGAGACACATTCTGATAAATTACTGCAATTCTATAAAAAGTACACTGTTCACATACAGACAATTTTTAAATACAGTGAACTAGAAATGGAGGTGGATTTCCCTAAAAAAAAGGATTAGCAAAAAAATGAAAATACCAGGAGAACATGCACAGGATGATTCAACTCTGTTACTGCTACCCAGAAGTTTAAGGTGTTGTATTTTAACATTTTAGACTGTGCTATGAACAGCATTTAAGAACGGTTTGTTCCAAATCAGGATTTACTATAAGATTGTGCTATTTTGGATCCCAAAAACTTTAGAAAAATGTTAAAGCCCCCAATCATGAGATTTGTGCGACTGCATTGGTAGTAGTGTCAAATTTAACAAACATGAGCAGATTTGATCTTATTAATGAATTGAAACAGTTTGCCGCACAGTACGATGTTTTCTAGCAGTCCCTGGAAATAGAATGCCCTGATAAACTTGCACCAGGTGAAGAAGGAACAAGCGATGATGACGTCGATTTTGATCTAAGGTCTTTGGGTGGAATCAGTATTAATGATAACTGTTCCCAATATATATCACCTGCTTTTACTGTATTGTATGATCTATATTTTCAATGTGGTCTTTTCAATAATTTGTATTCAGTTTATAAATATTTAATGTCAGTTCCATGTACTCAAGTTTCTTGCGAAAGAGTCTTTTCCAAACTAAAAATGGTTAAAAACAAACTAAGAAATTCTTTAGGTCAGGAACTTTTAAGTAATTTCATGCTCATGAACTGTGGGAGGGACTCATTCCAAAAAATTAACAAAATTAAAGTAATAGATGACATTGCATGTACAAACGACGAACTTAGAAAAAAATTAATGGTATGAGTTTTACTGTTCAGTTTGAATTATCTTCTTATATCAAAGAAATGTTACATTTTTCTAAAGACAACTATTTCAACAACAGTCAATGTCATTGTATATTCAGTCTACAATACTGTGCATGATTCTATATTTAGCAGTAAAAAATATTATGCAATAAAAGAATTTTATAAAACTAGATGTTTGTATTAAATATTATTACAATCCCTTCCTCTCAGTAATAAATAGAATTGATTGTGAGTACATGACGTCTCTAGTGACTAGTCTCTACAATATTGTTAGCAGTACATTCCGTATGAAACATGGTTTTTTTTAGGGGGGGGGGGGGGACTCAGATAAATTTGGCCGAGGGCCCAGAAGGCTGCCAGTCCAACACTGGATACAGACCTCACTCTTGTGCGGTGTCTTGTGGGACAGCACGAAGAAATACATTACGAGAATGAGGTTAGAATCAGTTTGTAGGACCCAATCATTAGTCGTATTACAAATTAAGTTATACTCTGTGTCACATAATCTATGTTTACTCAGTAGACGCTGCACAAGAAAATATTTTTGGTAACTTATTTTTTTTCTGTGTCAGTATGTATGTAATCGCGTGTCATAATTATAAGTTAAGTGTAGCAAAAACTACACAAAGAAAGGTGAAACGTACTGATATGACATACTTAAAAGAATAATACCTTAGTTTGTAAAACTCTTATTTTTATATATATATATATGTAATATGAAAAAAATTTAGTTTCTAACATATTAAAGAGCCATATAAATGCGTTGAGTCAATAGATTAGGGCGGCCTTTAACAACAAGTTCTTGAGAGCCGATAAGGTTGAAGTGAGGTAAAAATGGAGCAGAGCCGGAATGTAAGGGTGGGGGAATGGGAGATCCCCGAGAAAACCCACTGACCAGTGGCATCATCCGGCTCGATCCCGACTTGCGGAAACCCGGGAGTTAGCTGAGCCATAGAAGTGTGGTTGGTGTTAGGGAACACGCTGGAGCGCCGCCTGGGATATTCGACTCCTCAGGCGGTTACTTGTCGATCATCCACCATCTTTATCCATGTCCGCCCAGCCACCTTACCTCCGCGTGACCTGACAGAGTTAGCAGCTAAACGCTGTTCACGATAAACTGAGCACTTTTGAAATAAATTTTTGAAAAATTTTACGGTCCCAGACTGCGTATATTTTAACGAGCACAATTACCGGCATGCGTTTTGTTAAGTTGGTAACGACAAAAGGAAAATAGTTCCATGCTTTAACGTCGAATGAAATGTGTTACGGAAATATTTCTGAATACTGTAATTTTTACTTTTAATTTTTGTCCTTTATAATTCATAAAATTGGAAGAATTAGCAAATTTGTAAAAATATTTAATTTAGCAATGCTTTCAGAGTTTAACTTGGTTGATGCATTAATACAATAGTCAGGCCCATTGTGATGTTAATTTTTCATAAAGCGGAGGCGTACACAATTGCATACAAGTAGATCTTGAGCAGGCCTTTCAAAAGTGCTCAGTTTATCGTGAACAGTCTTTACCTTCTCTGCTAGTGACAGCCACTCAGTATTAACTATACCTACAAGCGTGCCTAAGCTATACGCACATTTCTCGCCATTATTTAAATAATTGTACATCTCTTTACAGAACTGGCTGCTTGTTACATTGTTAATGTCTCAGTAAAATCGAAGAGATCAGGTGATTTTTAAGCGCCTACCGTGATGATCTTGGCTATTAAGTACTTATCGACATTTACCAACCATTCATAAATAAATAATTTCCTCTTTTGTGTCGCCGCTGTAATTCGAATTTTGGGCTAGACTGAATTTACTTTGTGTGAGATTTATTCTGTATCTTCAAGATGTTGTAAGTTAATTTGATTTATTATTGATTGAAACTCGCTAATATGTACATATTTCCAACAGATATTGTCAATATATGACAATGTCATTTGACTCTAAATGTTTCAGTATAAAATTTCGAGAAAAAATTTTTTAAAGCTAGTCGAGTGCGTTTAAATTATTTTCTTAAAGCAAAAAACTATTAAAACATAAATCATAATTTAAATGAACTAAATACATTCAATTTCGTTTTTAACATATCTCGAGCAGACATATAAAGAATAAATCATATTAATTATAATAATTTTCTTTATATTTAAATCGCAAACGCTAAGTCGGAAGTTTAGCTAACGTTACATAGGCTACGTTTCAGCCGCCATTCACGATTATACCTATTTATGGGGCGAGAAGTCCAAATTCAGTGGGAGATTTGGGTGACTCTTAACAGCGAGGTGTTCAGAGCCGGTGAGGGTGAGTGAGGTGAATATGAAGCAGCGCCGTGATGAAGGGGCGGGGGAAAGGGAGATTCTCGAGAAAACCCGCCAACCAACGGCATCATCCGGCACGATTCCCACATGCGAAAGTCTGGAGTGAACCGGCCGGGGATTGAACCCGGATCGCTTTCGTGGGAGGCGAGCAGGCTAACCGGAAGTCCAAATTGACTCATGTTTGGAAATCAACCACTAATATTGTTGATTTTTCAGTAGCGAGTCTATAATATATGAGATATTTTTGTCATTTATTTTCCGCATTTAAGCAAGCTGTGAACAATGAATGTATATTATGACATTTGAGGGACCCCACATAACTTAAAATTTCCCTTAATTACATGACTGGCAGAATGGCAAACTGTAAGTCAGTAAAACAACATTTTCCTCCGATCCTGTTTCTGTGATATATGAAGATTTTCTGTGGATTATTTTTTCCATCAAATCACTGATTGCACACAATATCTCACTGGAATCCAATTGCTTTTTTTCCAGTTTCTGTTGACGGGAACACTTGCACGAAGTGACATTTGCACGTATCTCTCCCCACCTCCCTCTGCAAATAATATTCGTTGAATCAGAAGTACCGTTTGCTTTGTTCGATAAGGCGATTCACTTTAGACTTGGTCACTCGTCGCTGCCACATGGTTGTGTGTGGCAATCGTATTTGGTTTTCTGTCCATTTTTTATAGTCATTTCCTGCACAAATTTTTAGCTTTTAATTATTCATTTTGAAAATTATATTACACCCGATAGAATTCTTTTCTATCAATGTTGCTTTCCCCTAGTTTAAGAGTGCTTTTGTTTTATTTTTTTTCACCACTTTTGAGGTTGTGGATAATATCCTCCTTTTCTCACCAGTAGTATAAGAATGGCGCATAGGGGACAGGATTCATGATTCGCAGCTCGCAGCCATCAGCCACGTCGGTTGTCGAGTTGGCCTGGGGCAGCCATGTTGTGATGTTACCCGAGTACCATACTGGATCTTGGTGACCTTGACCTTGACCCTATGCCAACACACCTCTTGTTGCATCACTTCCCTCGCCATTTACTTAACATAGCTCATCCCACATCAACATTCACGCTTGCCACCAGACATTCAACCTGCCTCCCCCATTCCAACCACAATAACTCACCGTTGCTAGTCCCTTCGCCTTACACTTTCGCCTTTAACCAACTACACGATTCTCCACCCCTCCTTCCTCCACTAAACGAAAACCCAACCTTTTGCTGACTGGCTCTTGCCAAGACCAATCCCTGCTAAAATGGCTATATCAGCGGACAACACCAACCCACCATACCACCCACCTACAGGTCTACCAATAGTCGATGACAGCCAATCTCGAAAGAGTCGCCTAATACGCATCTAGGTGCTATCCTCTTCGCACAAAAACTTCACAAAATTTTCGCAGAACTTTGCAATACTTCACCAAACAGGGGCCGCGGTGGCCGAGCGGTTAGCTCGCTCGCCCCCCCCCCCACCAAGGCGATCCGGGTTCAATTCCCGGCCGGGTCACCGGATTTTCTCATGTGGGAATCGTGCCGCCGTTGGTCGACGGGTCTTCTCGGGGATCTCCCGTTTTCCCCGTCCCTTCATTCCGGTGCTGCTCCATACCTCAATCACCCTCATCGGCTCTCAAGACCTCGTTGTTAAGAGCCGCCCAAATCTCTTCACTCACTCACATTCGCCAAACATTTCAGCCAGAGCTGGCCAACTAATCTGTTGCAAAACATTCCACTAAAATACGTCACGTTTCATTCGTTCGCCTTGTAGAACTCAGCCGATTTTAATCGATCCGAGTAAGCCACAATACTCAGATCCTACATGGCCCTACTCCTGCATACACTCGCATAAATGTTTTCTACAACAGACTCTCGCCATTGATTGTACACACTGCTGGCGTAATAAGTCTTTCAGAGAAGCAGAACTGACTGAATAAGAAATCAAACTCACATTATTAAGCTGGTACGCACAAATTTAATTTATTTACTTAGTATATAGATCCCTTCTTTCTAATTATTCCATACGTTTGATCATTGTAATATTTTTAAGATATTTGCAGATCATGGATAGTAGCTAACAGTCTCGTCTGATATAACACCGATCCTTCAGTTAACTAATGATAGAAGATATCTGGTTAATGTGCGAGAACTCTCCATCATGTTGCAAAGCGACAAAATGTCCGAGTCAATCAACAAGTTCAGTCGGGTCTTCGGTAAACATGTAGTCAGTATTATCAGAATTTTCTGCTTTCATCATGTTGGTCGTTGCAGCAAATGAACGAGCGTTCTTGACGCCTTCTGCCGTCTTCACGACAACTATCAAAGAAACTCGTTGGTGAAATGTGTGGTAACGTTGAGATAATCATCATCCTTTTCATCAGATACTTCATCAACACTGTCTTAATAGTCATTTTTATCAATGCTGCCTTCATGATCGTCTTCACCTGCTGTTTCATTCTCAATACCAAGTTTACTTTTCTTTGTAGCAGTCGCATTGTCATCATCGGTATTTAGAGCCGACGACCGTTTATTTTGAAGTTCATGGACTTCACGCGAAAGTCTTGCAAGTGTGCATTCCACACATAACGACTATAGTGAAGTCATTCCCTCTTTAGCATTAATTGTCTCATCATTATCGCCTGACGAATCAGTATTGAGCGATAAAGCATGGAGTACTGGCGACATCACTTGCTGGCTCCCGGCAGACGAACTATTGCATATCTCTGTGTGTCCCTTCAATGTATCCCCTTGAATAAACTGCACGGTACCAATGTAGTAATGTTTCATCGCGCAAAAATGACTCTTTGTACAGGCGGTTCTCTAACAGTTAAGAGCCTTACGCAAGAAATGTGCTTACTAAGCTTGCGCAAATGAGGTACACTCTAAATTCGAATCAGTGGGAAACCACTGATTCGGAGTGAAATCTAACTACTCTAATCAGTGAAAATGACTCCACTCATAATCAGTGGAAAACCACTGATTGTTTTATTGAAAAAATCTCACTGATTGAATTAGTGACGTGAAACTATTTCACTGATGGAATAAGTGACGGCCGACTGCAGTGACGAATTAAATATAGCTTTTATGGAATGTAGGAAAGTAATTACGATAAATAAACACCTTTACGATAGTTTACTATTTATATTGTGCAATGTTCCGTAATTTAAAAATAAAATTCATTTCGAGGGTGGCCGGGAATTGAACTCGCGCACCTTTCGACCCGAGGCCGTTGCTTTACCATTTTTTTTTAAACCTTCATTTGACGTTGTTGTGACATTTTTGACGTTTGACGAATTCCCAGTGCGACAATCGAGCTGAGCATCTGCCACGTCGGAGGCACCGAGGTGGCCCTATTGCTTGGCCTGCACGTTCAACCGACTTGACTCCGCTAGACTACTTCCTGTGGAGCTCTGTGGAATTAGAGGAAGACCCGCTGGCTCAGATTATGGCTGCGGTGGGTCTTGGACTTCCAGATATTGGTGATAGTGTGTACCAGAACATGGTACGCAGGTGCCGTGTTTGTGTGGACGTCGCTGGTCGTCACATCGAGCCCTTCTTGTAAGTGGACCCAGAAGAAAAACAACGTACATAAATGTTGCAGACGTGGGAGAGGTCAACATGTGATGCGGTGTGGTTTTGTTTGTCGCGGGGAAACGGTACATTTCCGCACATAAGTTCTTGTGCAAAACGTAACCGTCTTGGTCCCCACTACAAGCCCTTACAATGTGTAATGGGAATTTACACACATCCTGTTTATTGCGAATAGTTAAGAGCCTTATGCAAGACATGTGCTTACTACGCTTATGAAAATGAGGTATAAGTTCTAAATTGTGCCAACATTTGTATAATAAATATAATTTGATACAAAAATATTAATGTGTAGCAAAGTTTAATACGGCTGTTCGATCACGTCTTACCAGTTCTACAAATGCTGTAGTTATTCCTCAAATTAATTCAATTGTTTAGTTCATTTATAGTGGCGCAGTCGGTTGGTGCGCCACCGATCTGGGGTACGGGAGTCTCTGGGTTCGAATCCCGGGCAAGGCATGGGTGTTAGTTCAAGTTAGGTTATAAGTTAGTCTGTAAGCCGTCCCTGCCAAGCTTAGCAGCATAAAACCGGGATACGTTGGACAGCCATTTAATATTACTATTAGTTCATTTATAAATAAAAGTTTGGTTATAATTTGTTTACAGTTAATTAATTATATACGAATAAGTGATTACAAATACGTTTTTATTTTCCTAAGTATACGTAAGTTATGCGCACGATATTGTATTTTTTACTGTCCAGTATGTGCACGTTCCTGTTGGAACACGTAATTTTGGCAGCTCCTATGGAATTTTCAGAAGCCGATGTTCAGGACAAATGAAGAAGACGTAAATAGGTGTTGTTCAACTTTGATCCATGTGAGAGAGTGATGGTAGTATATTATCATTAGATTGAGTTTATTGACGTGCAGCGCCACTCTATTTCGTAACCTCTTTAGAGAATTGCAGAAGGTTGAGTCTCCTTCACGTCCTCAGGGCAGTTAGTTTTGAGGAGTCAGGTCTTAGGCAGGATTTACAACGACCCGTCGCCTCCGTCCGTCATTCGTCCGTCAATCACGTGAGCAGCAGCCAATCAGAGGTGGCCATTAATTATATCCGCCCGCCCGTCAAAACCATGGCAAGCTTCAACTTTTGACGGACGAACGGATGAAATTACAGCCTTCCAAACATGCCCGTTTTGTTACTCATTCATCCCAAGTTCTTTACAAAGCTGTGTAGTGTGTGCAATGATTTGTTCTGGCTTTATTTTTGTTTTCGTATGTTTGTTTATGTTACTGTAAAATGAGATTTGGTGACACTTTTCCTAAAGATTAATTGATAGTTACGTTTGGAAACACAAGCTCCTTTTGTGCACAGTAAACATTATAAAGTTATGCTATATATGACATTTAAACATTTTTTACATCGATTAATTTCCGTTACGTGCGTGTATGGTTGTTTTAGGTACTTAGAAACACAATTCCGCAAAATATTTAAACTTTTTATGGAGAATTTTTTCCTATTTGTAAACGGTTTTGTTTTTATTAGTTTGCACCAGTGACGGACGTACGAAGTTTGGTTTTAAGTCCCTCGGTCGGGAGACGGACGAACGTATGACGGACGGACGCGACGATCTGTTATAAATCCTGCCTTATACATCAAGAACGACCGCTCTCAGTCTTTCCGTCCGTGCATAACACAAGGATGGCGAAATGAAGAGCGCGGTATAAAAGGTAAAAGCAATGATTGGCCACGAGAGGCGTGAGGTCACAGTTGAACCTCGCCTATTGCACTCACTTGCTCTCCAATTCCACTTCCTGCGAGATGGTCGGGACAGCTCCGTGCCCACGCCCAAGTTTCCAATCTGCTATCGCGAAGGAAAGTAATTATTCCGTGAGGCAGCAGGGAAAGTGGTCGGCTCTGGCCGGAGTTTGTTGTGGGGAGGGGAGGGGTAGATACGCCGTAGCACAACCTATCAGAGCGCGACCAG
The DNA here is from genome assembly GCA_029891345.1 of Dryococelus australis. Lineage (NCBI taxonomy): Eukaryota > Metazoa > Arthropoda > Insecta > Phasmatodea > Phasmatidae > Dryococelus > Dryococelus australis. Next base: position 197,017,078 of record CM056995.1, on the reverse strand, counting down.
ACAGCACACAGGGGTTCCCCAGTTGCGTCACATCACGGTTAGAGAATCCTTACCGCTTCCTCACGACACAGCTGATGTTCGCTCCCCCGAGTATCTGCAGCGGCCTGCCGTCCACAGCAGGACGACGGCTACAGCTCATCCAAGGTCAACGTGACAATGCCGGCTTGTTTCTTCTCGCATCCTCTTGTGGCTGGTTGCACCAACATCTTCCCCGATCCGAGATCGAATGATCCTAGTTCCGAACGACGATTCAGTTTGATCTTGGTTCCATTGTAAACGTGTTGCAACAACGAAATTGTACGATTGTGGATTCCGATTCATCGATCTTGGTTTCAAAGTGAGAGATCGAGAGTAAGTAAGAGACAAATGTTACTATTGGTTCGCAATATATGACGTCATAATGAATTTAGGTGTAGTATGCACACACTTTTTTCGGTATTTTAATACCAATGTTATTGAAGAAGGTAGCGTACATAGAACTAGATGCGCGATGTTTTATCTATTTTAAGTGAATTATTGTTCTGCCAATTTTACTAAATAATATTCTAGTGCGTATAATGTTTTAATTTCCCAAGAAAACAATTGTACTTAGTATCATCTATTGGCGTATTTTCAAATTAAATTTGTCAGCGACGGCTGTTCTTTCGTTATCAAAAAATTCTATGTGATAGTTTATGCGGAAAATTAGGACAGTTTATGATGTTCTGAATGGCTTTTCCAGTTTTACGTAGTATTTTCTTGGTGGGATAAGCATCAATTTCGTTCTCTCTTTACAAAACATCAATACATCTTCAGTTAAATAAATACATTTGATCTTAAGCTTTTGTAAAATGTCTCAATTTACATTTGCAACAGTAAACAACAACCGAATACATTTTTCAGCGATTTAAATATTACTAATTTTATTTCTAGTAAATAAATATATATAACAGAGCTTTTGAAATCACACAACCTATATTCAACAGACTTGTATTCTTCTCTGATCTGGGACTGAGATTTCGAACAGCCAAATTCGACGGTTCGAAATGAAGTGCATCTCGATCTCCGGTCAAGCTCTGAACTCGAATGGTGCAACAGTTTTCTGTGTCGATCTTAGATCCGATCTCGGAACGAATTTCGAACCACGATGGTGCAACTGGCAATTAGTGTACTGACACCATTCGCTTAGTTTAACATTGCCCCATTGCACAGCCTGCTATCAGTTGCATCACTTAATTTTTTTCTTTACCTACTCTAGAACTAAGTACTGTGTGCTTGCCCGCTGTAGGGTCGGGAGTTAAGTGTATGTTCTGCCGTGCCATTATACCGCCCCCCCCCCCTCCCTTTGCCAAACCCTGGCCTAGCGGACCACGATGACACATATCTTTGGTTATTTTGCGTGAGAAAGAATGTGACGTCTTTCACACAATTAAATGTTGTTCAAGGTAAACTAAGCGCTTTTGAAAGCCCCTCTTAAGATATATTTGTATGCACAATGTGTATTTTTCCATAGTAAAAATGTCAGCCTGATAACATTACTAAGGCCTCGGTCAGTGAAGCTGGTACATTATTATAAAAGTTAACATTTCACAAATTTGCTAATTCTTGCATTTATATGCATTACAAACAGAAAACCAGAATAAATCATTTTAATATTGACAAATGTTTACTCAAAACTTTTAATTCAAGGTAAAGCAATGAAACTACTTTCCTGCCATCGTTACCAACTTTACTGAGCGCAATCCGGTCATTGTGCCCGTTAAAATACATGCAGTTTGGGGCAGTGACATTATTCAAAGTTTGGTTTCCCAAATTCGCAGTTAAACGTGAACAGTTTACATATAACTGTATTCCAGCGCAGCGAAGCTGGGTACAAAAATAAGGTACACGAATCTACATATATGCGGTTCACGGCAAAGTGAGCACTTTTAAGGCTCTAGTTTCTTTTTCCTTTCAGACGCTTTTTTTAATCTTTTCACCACCTTTTTGAACAACTATTGTTATGTATGCAATACACAGTGTGTGTACATGCCATTGCATTCGGAAGTTTAGGTCTAAGGCTAAAATAAAATATCTTTATTTACTGTAATTCCAAAAGAGAGGGCTTTCAAAAGTGCTCACTTTACTGTGAATAGGCTGTAACTAGCTGCGTACAACCAGTTTCCGAGCCCCAAAATCGAACTGCTTTTCTGCCATCACGACTAGCAAAAAAGGCATGGATTAGATTTGTGCTTAAATACTGTTTAGTAAATAAGTTCTTTCAGATTATTTAGACTTTATCTAACTAATTTGTAGTGCAGTTAGATTAAATTAAAATTGGTAAAAAAGTATTTCATACATATTCTAGTGCTTGTATTTTAAAAATTGAGACACGCATAAACAAACACGTTCGTCACTGTTGACCTTGTGACTGTCAGTTGCGTTCCTTTGGGTTAGGTCAATGTTGAGTACATCCGCAGAAGACGAATATGCTGTCTGCGCCTGTCTTATGCCTATGCATTGGTATGCAAAAGCGATCACAGAACTACGTACGTATATCTGGTCGAGTTAGACTGCGGTCAAAAACGCATAGAAACATTTTATACTGCATCACTCCTTCAGGACTCCAAACACATTCTAGACTCTAGTAGTCACGAGTATGGGTTGACGTATCCTGCCAGCGTGTTCATGCCTTCAGTGAAAGCTCTACATCGCTTACCGACTTCCATCGTCGGTAGTGTTAACAAATAAATCAGCAGTGAAAGTACCCCAGACCGCTTAGCCGTCGAGCAGCTAGCACTGTTTATGCAATCCACTTCAAATTTGCATTCCTGTTATTTAACAGTTTTTAAAGGAAAACTATGAAAACATTTTAGCTTTCAATCTTGTGCCACTTTGAAGAACACTAGAATTTATTTACTACGTAAAAATACAGATTATTAATAATATTTCTTAGTGATGTTTTTGATGCGTTTACAGAATCATCGTGTAAAATAAAAGTTAAGTGATTAGGCAGAGGGGTGATTCGGTACAATTTCTAAGTTACTGTTAAATACTTTTTGACAGTGGCCCTTTTCTTGACATGTGTTACGTTTTACGTAAAGCTTAATTTTTTAATCAAATACTTATTAATCTGATGTGTGGTAAATCAGCCAGACAACCGCGCTTTTGAAAGTACCGCATACATCAACATTTCCACCGTAACATCTTAGATAGAATTTAAAACGCATCTTATTCGCCATCTTCGTAGTGGCAATCGTGTCAGAGAGCGAAAGTACTTCAGTAAAGGCTGTTCACGATAAAGTGATCACTTTTAAAATCAAACTTAGAAAAAAGTCACTGCTCTTACCTGCATATATTTTAACGGGCTTACTGAGTGACATGTGCCCAGTAAAGTTGGTAACAATGGAAGGAAAGTAGTTCCATGTCTTAATGACAAAAAAAAAGTGTTCCTTAACCATTTGTGATGACTTAAATCATTTCTTCCGTTTTCTATTTTTTTATTAGAGCATATAAGAGTAAAAATGAGCGAGTTTTAAAAATATTTACTTTCCTAATAATTTCACAGTTTCACGTGACTGACGCATCGATAAAGTGATGAGGCCCATGGCAGTGTTAATTTTACATGCGGTGAAATAATACACAAATAATACACAACAAGTAGATCTTTAGCTACCAGTGAGAAGTGTCCTCTGTTCTGTGGCGATTCTGCTCATTAGAACTTGATGCTCATGTTTCGACAAGTCGCACATTCGAACATAACCTCTAGTAAAGTCATTTTATGAGGGCCGCGATTGATAATACAGTGGTTCGGAAGCCTATATATATTCATATAACAATATCTTATATATTATATATTTAAACGTGTGTATATAAATATATCTAAACTAGGGGCCCAGCCCGTGACCATTTTCTTTAGTAGTGTCACGTGCCTAGAATAGTTACTATGTCTCTCATTTTGGTTATCATACAAAGGCTGATTATATATATATATATATATATATAATGAAATGATGCGAAACCTTGAAGCGACTGCTGCCCCATTGTAATATTTCTCTATCCACTTGGCCACTGCGGCCCCACTTAATTAAATCAGCATTGAAGCGACACTATAAGTAAGCAAAAATGATATTCCAGTACCTTCATATTTCTATGCAATATTCTCTATGCATTAATACAAAACTTCTCATATGAAAAAATTAATTTGAAAATGAGTTTCTAGGGTAAAAGGTAATGATTGCGTAATTTAATCTTGCTGAAATTCGAACTTTAACTGTATTCAAGCCTGAGGATTCGCTCTGCAAAATTTGAAGAACTTCTGTTGAGTTTCAAGGGACTTAGAAGTATTAATGACGGACAGACAGACAGACAGACAGAGACAGTCTCCTTTTTTATATTGTGTATGGGTATACTTTATTTTCTTTCTTTCTTTTTGGGTGAGTGGAGGGGGTAGCAGGAGCTCTGTACGATGTTGACGCTATGGTGTTCTAGCAGCGACTGACCGGAGTGGTGGGTTGCAATGTGATATATAGGCGTTTAGTTGAGTGCAAGAGTGTGATAAGTGTCATTTATTATTATTTTTTCTAATTTTGATGTGTTTGTAGGGATGTTGATGGCAGATAGGCAATTTTTACGAATATATTTAACACACAAGAGAATTTCAGAGAGTTAAAATGATTTATAATATTGGCCTAAGTGTAAATTTTATGTTTTGGAGGGGATATTGCTTGTAGATGGTAGTGAAAGATAGGCGACTTTGAAAGATGCGATTTACGTGTTAGTAATGACAAACGATTGACAATTGTTTTCGAATGCAATTAAATGTTACACACAAGAGAATTTCAGAGTGTTCTACGTATAATTAAATTACATGCTCCGAATCCCAAATTTCAAACTACTACGTGAATAATAAGTGCAATTACTCCAGTATGGAAATAAATGTAATGTGAGTCCCGAGCTTAGAAATATAATTTACAAGAGAGAGAAGTACAACACACCTACATGAGTGTGGAATTAATGATCTAAAACAAAATTTCGCTATAAATTACTTTAATTAAACGACAGTCTTCGTAAACACATTAACAAGTTTGCATGTGCAACTTACATGTACCTTACACGATTCAGCCTGGTGAATAATATCTTATGGCAAAAAAACTCTAAATACTATTTAAACCAGATGCAATCACGTACTTGAAATTATATTAAAATAAGTCAGTTCGATTTGTGAATGAGTAGCACTTATGTCGAGCTGTGAGTAGATATGTGTAGCGCGTCCGATAGGTAACTGTGTTTAAACTATGGAAAAAACTAGTAAATTAAGGAAAAAAATTGTAATGTTTATGAAATTCACTGCACTTGTTAACACAAACCGTATTTTTTAACTGCTAGGAATTTTTGTAGACCAAGATCAGTGATTTGAAAATCTTATCGCAATATTGACTTAACACAAGGAAAAAAGTTAACAGATAAAATACTTTTATATTAAAATGTTAATTGTGGCTAGAACTAGAGATGAAGGTAGGTGCGATGGTCACCGGTCCGTAGTTGCGATAACCCGCGATCGTAACCTCGTCATCTGCCAAGTTTCTAGAGGTGCCGTGAAGTCAAGAGAGAGCTGTGTCGGTATACATACATCTAGTCCAAGCTTCTAAGAGCAACTGAAGATGTCGCCTAGTGTCCAGAGAGCTTCATATCTGGGCCGGCCTGGTTGTAGCCATCCCCTCCCACACCAAAACTCCCACCCCTCGCCCTCAGAGCCGGCCAGAATCCAGGATTCCAGCCACCCCCTTAACCCCCTCACCCAACTGGTGTCTGCGAGGCCCTGGTGGTCATTCACCCATCTGCTTGCAATTCTCATTTTTTGCTATTGACTCAAGATGGCGACAACTGGGTAGATAGGCTCAGATCGGGGGCTGTCTGCTTATAGCCACCCCCTCCCTCCCCACAGAACTGGTCAGAGTCCAGAATGCCAGCCACCCCTACAACCCCTCCCTCCAAGCCATGTCTACGAGGTCCTAGGGGTCAAGAACCCTTCCCATCCCTAGTCTCGAAGGTGACTTGAAATTGTAGTTTTTTGAACAGCTCCACTATCTATCGCACCTGGTGTCTGCAAAAACCTATTTTACACACCCCAGTTTCAGCCCTGAGAGAGCTTTTTCATTATTTTTTGTGAGCTGATGCCCCTGCAGTATCTGTTTCACGACAATGCACCCCTCCTCGCTTCAGTATTCAGAATGCATTTTTCTAGTGTTGGCTTCCCTGCTTCGGCTCGCCGGCCCATAGCCCTCTAAATGTGTACCCCGAGAGATTTCGCCTGACTCGCTGTCATTTCAACCTTATGTAACAGGTTAACTATATGAGCAGTGAAATGAAAAAAAAAATTACAAGTCTCCGAAATCAAATTCCCAATATAAATCCCAGTTTTTTTTAAATTTAAGCATCAAATTTTAACTATAATCCAGGAAACTTACAAATTAAAGAAAACATACAGAAATACAAGGCTTATTTTATTCACTCATTAAAACAGAACTGTTTTTTACAAATATTCAAACTAGATATATTTTATTCACTCAAGAAAAGTTTTTTTACTATCAATTCAATGTATATTTATTCATATAGGAGAGAAAAAATATTGGGAATCTTTTAACAACGAGATCTCAAGAGCCAATGATGAGGGGTAAACAAGGCAAGAAGGGAGAAGCGCCGAAATGTACCGGGTCGCGTGCATGATACTAGGGGAAGCGAGAGAGATCTCTGATAAAACCCTTATACCAACAGCAACATCAAACATGGGATCCACACATTGCAAAAAAAAATTGTTTTATGGTGTGACCAGCTCGAGGAGGCGAGCGTGCTAACTGCTCAACTAATGTGTTCCCTCTCTTTTTACGTCTAACCAAAAACTTTCCAACTGTAAAATGTATTCCACGTAACATAAAATGTATATATTTGAATTTATTTAATATTATAACTGTTTCCGATGTGAGTTTAACGAAACAGTACGTAAAAAGGTGGAAATCATGTTTTTCGGAATTGGAATATAGAGATTCTCAATGTTATTCTTACTTTCTTACTAGAAGGTCCAAATTCTTGTAAAGTTAAGGGGAAATAGTGGCCATTTTGAATCCTTACAGTATATAAGTTAGTATAAATTAATATTTTCTCAGTCTTAACTTGGTGCCAGCTAAGGTCACTTTGTGTGCATGCATGTGCATTGTTGTAGCACAGATAACAATGCCAGATGTCCATTGCAACAACAACATTGCAACAGAAGTGTCATCAAGGTCAGGTGTCGATAATGTTAACGACACCAGGAATCCACTACAACAGAAACAGGTGTTCACTACAACATCGACTATAATGCCAGGCATCCATCACGTTTACTACAGCTCCAAACATCCATCATGACTACTGCAGCTTAAGGTGTCCACACTGAGAACGACGTCAAATATCTACAACATCTACTACAACTTCGCTTCATCTAGATCATCAATGCAGAATATACTAGGCATTTCATCTCTGCATCAGCTCACAACAGGTACACTGCACCAAGGTCATTGTTGTGACAATTGCGGCTCTGAGTGCGTTGAAACGTTCGATGCTATTTTAGCTTATGGGAAGGCAAAATTCTTATTGAGTTTAGAGTGCTTCCAACTGCGAGTGCTGCCGAAAGAATTTATAATGTGTTTTGCGGGTCACAAAATAAAATTAGTGTATCTGTTCCTGCCTGAACATTTACAAACTGATGATTATATTGTATCCTATTTACCTTGTGATGACTTCTTACAGCATGCCTGCCTTTGCTAATGATGGGAACTTACAACATATGTGGAGGGATTGTATGTCTCACATGCTGGAACATCTACTTGAAGCTAGAATCATTCCAGATATAGCAATGGACTCATCCAGAGTCGATGACGTAGATTCTGACATGTGCACTGTCATCTTATCAAATTTTATATGAGAGAGAAACTTTTTTGTAAATAGTGTATAAAGAAATAACGTAAAAATAATGTGCTATACTCAGGGTTTGGAAAACCACCAGGACGACACCTTTGTAATTGAGGAGCTTGCTATTTCTTATGCAAGGTATGCTAATGGCCCTAAAATATTATGTTTTAAATCTCCCAGACCTCTGTACATTTTAAAACCTTAAGTTAAAATTATGCTTCGGGAAGAGACTTACAAGATACATAACCTGAAATGGGACTCTGGTGACATAGCTTATGTAAAATATTTTCAATATCTAAATGATGCATTACTCGAAGAATATCCCATACACATGCTTGGGAAAAAACAGAAGGAAATTTTAAAAACTTTTACAAATGCAGAAGTAATAAATACCAGAAGATGCCACGACCATTAGAGTATTAATTCAATAGTCAAACACTATAATAATAATCACTGTGAGGAAAAAACATTCTGCTCAAAATGTAAAAGCAAAGCTTTAAGAGAATATTTGTACCAACACCCTACCTATGTGTAGAGATATTAAATTTTTGAATTAATGGTTTGTTCCAGGCAGCATAAAATTTCGAAAAAAAAAATGGAGAAATTCTACCCAGAGAAGATTTACTCCACTATTTTTCGAGGACACAAGAAAGTATGGTTCAAGTCTCTAGGCAACATATACTTTCAAACACAGATGTGTAACGGAAATTTACATTGGAATTTCGCAAAAAGTTTCTGAGGAAGCCTGTATATCGAACGAGTGCTGTGTGACGAAAAAGAAGACTGTCCTGTTTTTAATATGCGGCCTGACAGTGAACTGCCCTGTTCTTCTTGGGACATATGTTTTAAAAATCGCAGTGCAGAAATAACCTAATAAACCAGGAGTCATCAAATAAAATATAAATTGATTAAATAATTTTATGACACCACCACCTTATGGATAGAAACATGTAATAATAAGGAACACATCATGCAAATACAAGGTAGTAGCGCACTTCTATGAGCACTATGTGGAATGTGGGACTGTGAGGTTTGGAACAGCATTGTTTGTGTCTGTAAATTTGATCTAACAACGTTGTTATTGAAGAACTAATTTTAACTGGAAGAACATCTGTCTATATAAAGAGAGAGAGAGAGAATTGTACATCAGAGCTTCAGTTACAATGGAGAGATTCGACTCATCACTTCAGTATGCTAGTGTTACTCCAGTATTTAGGAGAGTGTGATTTCGAATTGAAGATAGTCCACTACAGATACAGATTTGCAACAGAGATGAACATTGACTTTTCTCGTTTCGATGTATGTTATGGGCGAAATTCTTGTCCTTTATGTAATTTATGTCCTGAGAGCAAACTACCTTGTAATGAAGGTAAACTAGAATTTGAAGCTCTAAGTGCTTACATTACCAAATGCAAGTCCTACAAGAAAATCAAATAAATTATGCAGGAGGAGTGTAGTTGCTGTTTTCTCACTACAGCTTGGACAGAACAATGCAACAGCAAGCAACATTATACGTACATTGGTGACCAAGAATTAACTTATACCGATGGCATGCGGCACTGCAAGGTTTTCAAAGTAAGAACATCTTGCAGACTATACAAAGGAGTGTGCCTAGTATAAAATCGCCAGCCATGGCTAGAATCTTCAACCCTACAGACTTATACCAACTCCTGCAAATTGGATACGAAAGATTTTCCTTTAAACCATACAACAGTATTCTACAAGTTCATGTCTGCAACAATATAGAACATTGGTGCAACATTTTCGACAACAGTCTCAGCATTTGCTTTTGCGAACGAATAGCATGCAACGATTGTGCTGGGAGATATCTTCACCCCAACAGTGACTTACCAACAACATTAGAAGATTTGATGATTGCCAGTCTTATCAAGGAGATAGAAGAGGAACAGAGATATGGTGTAATCGACTACCGCTCACCAGACCATTCGTTGAAAGGAAACCTTAAATGGGGACATCCACAACTTTATTTTCGAACAAGGAGGATTGGTTTTTCCATCGATGTGTAATTGATGTGTGTGAAGTGGCTAATTCAGAATAATGATCCCAATGTTCCCATTGTGCCCAATGAAATACAAGTATGTATTTTTACTAACAGTTTGCATTCTGTATCTTACAGTTTATTATATTCACATTATGTTGTTAAGTAAATGTGTGAGTGAGACATTCATTTCAAATGTACATATTTCTCTCAATCTTTGTCAGCACTTAGTAAACCAAAATCTTATGGTGCTACTTTAATTAACTGTAACAGTTCTGAATGTTATGTAAACCAGTACAGACCCCATATAGTAGATCGTAAGCATAAATTTAAGGGCAAATGCATTCTAACTTCATATTGCGATGAAGAAATATGTTTGAAACATCTTGTTTATAGTATAGACTGTGTTTTTCCCTATCAGTATATCGAAATGTGAGATAATAATCTTCATACTTTATATCATTATAGCAAAAACAAGTTTGGTTACATGTCTCATTTTGGGCATAATTCATCTAAATGTTATGTACATCAAGCAATAAGATTAGCAAAAAATAAAATTTTGCCCTAAAACATGCATCTTGCAAATTTAGAGAATGAATTTATATATATATTGTTCCTTGCTAAATCTTCTCAGTCGAGTATTGGATGTCATAGTAGTAATATGACATATTTTCATCCTGCAAATCATTATGCATTATGTCAGTATCTAACAAGGAAAGTCCAATATAACCCCATGGTGCAACGAAATTTTGCAAAAATTTACAAAAACCTTTGACAATATTTTTCATTTTAAAGTAATTTGCTTTCTTCTAGGAGGCGAAAAGAGTCACGAACTCATAGAGTGTGGTGACAATAAGAAATGTCCAGTGTTTCATATGACTACAAACACAGGTCTTCTATCTAGTATTGAAAATGTGTGTTCTCATTATGTTTAATCATATCCATATTTGGTTGAAAGCAATGTTTTACATGCCCCTTCTTGTAAAGACGTTTGTATTCAAACATACAAATTAAAACCAGGACATAAGAAATGCTCACTCCTTGAAAGCAAAGGCCAAGAAGGGGATCTGGAGCCAATTTTAAGAAAATGCATGAAAACTTTGTGGAAGTTACTAACAGTTTATAAAAATTATTATTTTAAAGAAAAATGATGTATTTTGTATAAATCATTATTTTGTGCCCTGCAGATGTTTTGTAGCAAGGTGTAATTGTTGTACATAAAGTTTGGATCTACCTGTATTTTTTAAATTATTTGTGTACAATCCTGTATTTGCTAGTGTTAAAAATGTTTTAAATATATTGTAATTCACTTGTGTTAGTATAGCATAATAATGTTTGGAGCAAATTCTACTTGATAGTGTTAAAATGTTTTTTGTCAACATATACTTGATAGTGTTGAAATGACTTAAACAATTGTGTAATTTGTATGTTTTGCAGCAAAATGTTTCTACTTGCTTAAATACATTTTTGAACATAGTATGCTGTTTCAGTTAAAAACTGATTTTTTTAAACATCTTATGTTTGTATATATTTTGTAAATAAATATGATGTGAAATGCATCCCTTTTGCATGTTTATTTAACCAATTCCTTATCAAAAGTGAACTTGTTCTGGTAAGAAAAATATTTTCTCCCCAGAGAGAGGGAAATGTATTAAATTTGTCTCCAACAGAGGGGGGGGGGGGAGAGTAAGAAAGAGGGGAGAGAGGGAGAGAGAGAGGGATTCTTAAAATTTTCTCTTAAAAGTCTGTTGCATTAACAGAAAGAGTCATGCAAAGAAAAAGTAAATAAATTAGACTATTAATTCGCCAAGAATACTATTCAACTAAAGATATATTAGAACCTGACAAAAATACATCTGCTAAAAAAATACATAAAATGACTTGTTATATGTCAACTGCCTCCATAGCATAATTAGATTATACAAGGAGGCTCTGGGTTCGAATCCTGGATAATACATTGGAAATTGCAATATATACTTTGCGGGTTCGATTCCCGGCTATGACATGGTTGATATAAGTTGGGTTCAAATCCGCTTAGATCATGTGCGATTGCAATCTAGTTTCTCACATTTAGTGCTGGGTAGTTATTATTGTAAATATAGATTCTAGGTTCGATTCCTGGATAGGTCTTGTATGATATTAGCTAATTTGTAAGTCAATAATCATTAACCATATCAACTAAAAGGATTAATCAATTAAATATATAAAATTAGAAATAAATGATAGTAAAAAAACAGGGATTTGCTTGTATATGTAAAAGAGTGTTGAATATTATCATTCAATTGATTTCACCTCGTAATGCAAAAAGTTTGTATTGGAATAATAATAATTCATACACAAAATTTTTAAATAAGAACATAATTCAAACGTAATGTCTTAAAACTGGACAACAACATGTTAAATTCACATATAAAGGCTAAAATACAGCATATCGAATCTAAATCTAAAAAATCGCCTAAAAATTCTTTTAATGTACTTTGAAACAGGTTAAAATTTGATTTAAATGTCTCAAAACATGCTATTCATCGACCTGATATCCATTTCAGGTGAATAGCATAATTTTAATTTTTGCAACAAGGGAGAGTGATGGGCTATATATAGGGGTACACACCTACTGGAGCTCATTTGCTCCTGTGACTTCATGGAGGTAACATCTCTTAGACCTCTTGTGGTTGGACAGCCCTTGAACCAGTCCACAGTGATAGAGTGCCTAGTACAAGGCCACCTGTTGCCCGTCCTGTAGCCGCTACCAGAACCTAATGCGACAGTTTGTCTTGAATTAACTTTGTGCTTCTAGTTCTACCACCCGCTAGTGAATTCACCTGCTTTCTCGGTCGACCGCATGTTTGCTGGAGCAAACCCATAGGACTTTTGCTTGCATGGACGGGGTAGGTTCCCACAGAGCTCTCGAGGTGATTGCAAGCACCCGGCCGCACGTCTGCCCCAACGTTCACCTGGCAGAGCAGCCTACTTTCCAAACCGACTGACCTGGGTTTGGGTCTCCTTCAACAAGCAACATCTTCGCTACAAGAGTTTAAGTAAGTGAATAATTTTAAATATTAAAATTAGGTTTTTCAGTATTTCATTAAAAAATTTTCGTTTTCTTTCAACTTTGAGTACATTGCATGGATTTACTTTTTATTGAATGGTTATAAGTTCTAACAAAATCTTTAGAATTTGAATTAGATTTCTTTAAAAATCGTTAAAACTGAATGAAATTTCTTTAAAAGTCATATCACATTTAAGAATATTTAAGTATTTTTAAGATATTAAGGGTGTTTAGTGATGTTAAATGGTTATGAATGTTTTTAGGGGCAGGTTTTTGCTGTAATTGGGTGTGAGTAAGAATGTATGACTGAGTGTATGATTGCAGGGGAAAGGTAAGAAAAAATTTAATCCCAGATGAATTTTATTTATGCACATTTGAGTGTTTTTAACAAAGTTGAGAGGACAGGTGAACTTCCAGTATTAGCATTTTACACTACATAGAATAAGGTTGTGTCAATAACATGTACCTACCTCTCTTTTCACTGTTTAAATATTCACAAAGTATGTGAAAATTGCCTAGAATTTGTCGCCAAGTACTCTGAGAAATTATGTTTATGTAGGTGTGAGTGAGAGTGTATGACTGAGGGTTAAATGCAGAGGACTAGTTCTATGTGTATGAGAGAGGGAGAGAGAGAGGGAGAGAGAGCGAGCAAGAGGAAGAGAGAGGGAGAGAGAGATATTTCAAGTATTTTTTTAAGTTTCAGCAAATTTTACTTCTAAAATGCAAGTATTGTGGTTTGTATAGTTGTAATAGCAAGTATGAATTTAATTAGATTGACTGGTATGTGTATGTAATTTTTTATAGTTGTAAAAGTATTGCATGGTTAGTTTTATAGCGTAAAATGTTTGAATTTTAAGGAATTTTTAAGGAATTTTTTAAGATGTTTAGTTTATAGCATGAAATGTTTGAATTTTAGACAAGTCTTTCACAGGCTTTGAGTGTAACAGAGTAATTCCCCTTAAGAAAACTTTTGTTACTTATTTTCGAAAAATGTATAAAAAATTTTGACCATGTAAATTATTTTTTTACAGTGTAACCTTGAATATATTTTTGCTATTCCAAACTGGGCTTAAACCGAACTGTAATAGCATGAGTTTAAATTTTATTGTTATATTCTAAACAAAAACTGCATGCCTGGGACGGAAAGCGATTCTTTTGAAAGACAAGGGTGAGACAGGTCGCAAAGCAGGGTCAATTCAATACTGGAGACGAGCTGCTCGACAAGAAATTTTGCACCGGAGACACACGGTGGAGGGACAGGGCTGGAGGGGACATGACAACTTTCTCCTTTTCCCATCCCTTGGCACAATGCAGAGACACCTGCAGCGTCTATGTGATGAGTCTTCAGAGGGGAAAGGGAGAATGTTGAGTGGGCTGGGGTTGCTGGGCAGGCATGGAAGGGGGAGAGCGATTGTAAGGTGGCGCACCCTAGTGCTAGCAACTGCTTAGTGTACTAGATTTCCCATTCTCTTGTCTAGTCAGCTCCATGCACGGACCAGCTGGCTTGTTCCATGCTTGTGTCATTTACTGTTCACCCTCACTGTGCAAGCAGCCCGTTGGGCAGGCGAGATCTTGGCCTGTCTTTTCCATATTGTGTTTCGTTTCTCCTCGCCTGCTAGCTACCTGCCTCTTGTACACATTTAAAGTTTAATATTAACAAAAACATTTGCAATTATGTCTAGGATATTAGTAATAAAATTATGTTGTCAGTTATATAGTATGTGTTTGTGTGTTTGTGTGTGTGTGTGTGCAAGTTATTAAGAGTGTTTACTTTTTTTCAGAAACACTAGACACCTACATATATTTTGTTGTGGCATTACGATTTTTATATTGGGGAAACTAACAAAAGTTTTAGTTAGGTGTAAAAATGATTAAGTGTAAGAGATCCAGTATTGCCATCTTGCTGGAAGATCTTTATGTAAGCAATTCCGATTCAGAATTGCAGACGGAAAGACAAACAAGCTGTAGAGATAGCATCCCTTCGCCTAAGCAGATATGAGTTAATCTATTGGAGGATGAACTCTACTTAAACAATTCGAGCACGGATACGCTTACAAAGACATTGAAAAACCAAAAGGTCAAAACATGTCCGCTTCCCCCAAACATGAGAAGGTTGATCTTTTGAATGACGACTTATTTCTATCAGACTCGGAAGATTGTTGTGATTCAGAGAGTGCTCCAACTGTTTCACAACCGATTTCGAGTCGATAAGAGATATTTCTCCAAGGGAGCCAGAAAATAATCACTTTTCCGATTCCCAAGCCTCAGTGGAAGCTATACCAGACCTGGTGTACCAGCTATTGTCTACGCCATTCACAGGAAGACTGAATGGCATGTGGATACATAAAGATCAATTAGAGCCTGAGGTGGATTTTTCTCATATTTTTCAAGAGCTGTAAAGTCATTTTATTCAGCTTAATAATGGAATCTCCCTGGCCTTTTAGAATATCCGTTTCTGTATGGGTAAGTACTTGAAGTCCCTCCCTGTTCTCCATTCATCCAATGTGGTTTTAATCTATGATGATGATATCATTCCTTATCTCACTAACTTGAAGAATTTAGTGCGCGGTGGATTTGTGAGTCTGAAATGTTGACGTACATGGATATACATGTAAGCCAATATCGGCTGTTCACCGTTGGTGCTGTGCACACTAAACTACCAAGGTTTATTTCCAAATCTTTTGCTTATGTCGATGTAGACTGTCCGGAAGGACTCTTTTCCACTACGCCATCATAGCATCTTTGTTTCCTGTCACACAAAATGCTCACAGAATTACTTCATATCGAAAACCTCACCAGTTTTTGAATATCGAAGGTCTGTCGGCACCTGTAGTTATACAGGATATTCCCAAGTTTGAGGAGAACAATTCTATTTCTATCAAAGTCTACTGCATGTAGACAAAGATAGCAATATAATTTACATAACTTGCAAAAATGGTGGGGTTTTAGTTCCATGAATATTTCTACTGTATGCCATGACAAACATGTAAATATTATGCAGCTCATTTGCATTTTGTCTGTATTAGAAATTTGTCATGGCTGGTTGGTAGTCAGCTGAATAAGAAGAAAAACAAAAAAAATGTTTGCAAGTGTTGTCTCAATTACTTTGATAGTTAGGAGAAACTCTCAAGTCACAGTATTCTTTGGCAACAACAAAAGGCAGTTCGCAGTACTTTCCCCACTGGGAATGACCAGTATTTGGAATTTCAAGATTACAGCAAACAGCAGAGATTGGCTTTTGTGGCCTATTGCGATGATTAAAGTTTCGTGAAACCCATGTCCACTTGGTTGCCTAATGATGAAACAAGTAATACAACTACCATAAACCTACATGTTCTATATACTTGTAGTATAATGTTGGTTTGTTCATACAATCCCACTTTATCTCAGTATTTCGAGTTTGTGGGTGCTGATTGTATGTACAAATTAGGGGATAAATTATTTGAACTTATAAAGTGGATTGCATGCATTTACAGCATCATTGTTCTGATGAAGCCAAAACCCCCTGCTGATGAAGTTAGTTTGGTGGCTCAGAAATGTTGTCACATTTGTAAAGAACTGCTCGGGTCAGATGATATTGTGGTCAACCATGACCATCTGACAGGCAAAATCAGAGGCAGCACACATAATAAGTGCAACTTGAATTTCAGACTCCCCAAAAGACAGCTTGTTGCTGTTTTCCATAACCTGCAGAATTACGATGATCACTTTCTTATAAAGCTATTGGCTGAATGTCACATAACATTACATGATGGAACCGTGGTAATTGACTATCCTGGAAAAATTCAAGTCATTCGAATAACCCCTGAAAAATATAAATGTAACACAAAACAGATTCCTATGGGACTGATTGCATTGGAAAGATGCAATATTTCAAGTTAAGATTTATTGATTCATTCCAATTCATGAGTGCCTCCCTGGAAAATTTGGGAGGCAATTTATAGCCTGTGCAATTGAGTATCACCCAAGACAACACCCAGTTCGAATTGGCAAAACAGAGGGGAGTTTTTCCTTATAACTTTGTTAAGCCACCAGACAGTCTGATGTGAAAGTCGCTCCCACCAAAGGATGCATTTAATAATTTTATAAGAGGCAAAGGCATTAGCAATGAGGATTACACTCACACTCAAGCCGCATGGGATGCATTCAACTGTATAAACTTGCAGCAGTATGCCATTTATTAATTATGAGTGGACACTTGCTTGTAGGCTGATGTTTTTTACAATTATAGGTTCTGTATGTTTGGCTCATTATGGTCTTGACCCTGCCGTGTATGTCACAGCTCCATCTCTTTCATGGAACGCTTCATTGTCAATGACATGCACACAGCTAGAGATGTTTACTGATTCTGACATTTAACTTTATGTAGAACATGGGGTTATGGGTGGCATTAGCCAGGTTTCAAAAAGACATGCAGAAGCCAACAATGTTTACATGGGTGATGGCGACGACTCCTGGCATCGAAATATATATGCCATTTCGACGTCAACAGGCTGTAATGTCATACAATGCAGTCCAAGCTTCCGATCGGCTATTTCGAGTGAGTTGAGGCAGACATGTTCTCTTCATGGGATTTTGCAAACACGGTGAATGACTGAGACACTTGTTTTTTCGCGGAAGTTGAGCTGTATTTTTCAGAGAAGTGTTATGATAATCTACCTGATCTGCCTTTAACCCCAGAAAATGGCGTACCCCCAAATGGCTCACATGAGAAACTTCTTTTAACACTCATGCTGCACAAGAAATATGTTATACATGGGGAAACAATGAGGCAGTATTTGATGTACGGGGTTAAACTTGACTCTGTTCATCACGTTTTACATTTTGAGCAGAAGGCATGGATGGCTCCTTACATCGAGTTTAACATTGAGTAACATGTCAATATCGTTTTTGAAGTTAAAAAATAATAATGTTTATGGAAAAACCTTGCAGAATGTCCTCCAGGAAAGTGATATCAGAGTCGTTTCGAGGTATGACATGATCTATGGGGCTGCAGAGCTGATAGAACATCCTACATTCCAGGCATGGCAGATTATCGATGAAAACTTTGTCCTTATCAAGATGTTAAAGAGTTCAATTGTGTTCAACAAATTTTTGAACACTGCTGTTGCTGTTCTCGACCTTTCAAAATTAACACTCTATGAATTCCATTATCAATAGATGTGTACAAAATTTCTGCTGCCAGCTTTGCACCTCCTTCATTGTGACACAGATTCCCTAATATATTCTGTTGCTTGTGATGACATATACAAAGTAATTACCCCGTATTTAAAAGTGCAGTTCGATACATCAAACCATGTGCTCGATAATCCACAAGGAATCCCTTCACAGGAAGAAATATCATACTGGGGTGATGATATATGAATGTCCTGGGTGCATAATCACACATTTTGTGGGTTTACATTCTAAGTTTTATGCATACAGTGTTGCGAATAAGCAATGCATTTGTATGGCGAAGGGTGTAAAACACATTGTTTTGCAATCACTCTCATACGAGGATTATCGAGATTGCCTCAGAAATAGCACAAGGGTAATGGGGACCCAATATCAGTTTCGTTCGCATGCTCATCAAGTATACACCGAATGCATAACAAAGATAGTGTGGTCAGGTATCGATGATAAGGGGTACATAGAGGGAGATGGCATATCAACCTTACCTTGGGGGCTCTCTCGAATACCTGAGTAATTTTTTTTATTTTCCTCCGTACATTAATTTCAGCACCACAAAAAATTTGTAGATCTCCTAGTACCACGCGTCGCCATGGATGTCCACCTGTCACCACCACACGCACCTCCTGTTCCAAACTCACCACAGCTGACTACAGCTGTCTAAATCATCATTGCAGCTGACTATACCTACTACAAACATCATCGCAGCTGACTACACCAACTACAAATATCTAGAACTAATTGCATCACTTCTGTTACATTAAAATCCAATGCTGCTGTTGTCTGTTTGTCCAAGTATAGTATAAAGAATTAACCTATCTTCGATATCTTTACCACTTGTCAAAGAATAAAATGAAATTCACAGTGGAAACTGTTTGTGTGTGAGTGTGTTGTAAGCAGGCATTTGGAATTTGTGAGTGTCTAATAAAAATACCGGATATGACACCTTAAAAGAACGCTCCACAGTAAATGTCTTTAAAACTACTCAAGAGATTGTAAATATTGTACATGGTTAGGAAAGTGATATCCGCCGAAATGCTCTGACAATTGTTTTTTTTTTGTATAATTTAGAAGATTTTTTGCTGTACATAAATCTCTTAAATTGTGTTTTAGTACGTGTAAATATTAACTTGATTTGATGGAAAATAATGTCTTAAAAAAATGTTAAATATGTAAACTCAATGTTGTTGCAAATTGTTGTTCTTGCTGTTTGTATGAAAATGTGTTAACACAACATTTGTTGTAAATAGTCGTAATTGTTCTTTTTTTGTATATAAATGTGTTAAGGTGTGTTTTAGGGAGTGTGTGTGTGAATAATGTTTGTTTGATGACAAAATGTCTTTTTTAAATATGTTTTTAGAAAGTACCAATGACTTGTTATGACTCATAATTTTTGATAATAATAATTTTTGTAAAATAATCTTATTTTTATCCTCAAGTGATTATTAGGTAAAAGAACCTCTGCCCCTCCTTGGATTGAATCTACGATTGCACCAAACAGTATAACATTATTAATATTTAATTTTACATACATGCACACAAATACAGCTCTTCAAGATATAGCATGGTGTCTGGAGAAGAAGGCAAAACAATATATATATTTATACTAGTATTTTAATTTTTTTTTTAAATTATAAAATTCAAGTCAAGTTATGTAAAAATACCCGTATATTTTCCCTTAAATTTACAAGAGTCTGACCTACCTTCATCTCTAGTAATAGCCATGATTAGCATTTGAATGTAAAAGTAATTTATTGGGAAACTTTTTTTAGCATGTTAAGTTAATATTGCGAACAGATTTTCAAGTCAATTTTCTGAGCACAGTCTACGAAAATTCCTAGCAGTTTAAAAATACAGTTTGTTTTAACAAGTGCAGTGAATTTCATAAACATAATTTTTTTCCCTCCAGTTACAGGTTTTTCCCTAATTTAAACACAGTTGCCTATTAGACGCACAACACGTATCCACTCACAGCTTGATGTAAGTGCTATTCATTCATACATCGAATGAACTTATTGTAATATCATATCAGGTATGATTGTGTCTGGTTTAAATCACATTCTGAGTTATTTGCCATAAGATATCATTCACCAGCCTGAATTGTGTAGTTAGTATGTGTAAACTTTTTAATGTGTTTAGGGAGACTGTCGTTTAATTAAAGTAATTTATAGCGACATTTTGCTGTAGATAGTTAATTCCACACTCGCGTATTTGTGTTATACTTCTCTCTCGTGTAAATTATATTTCTAAACTTGATACTAACATTACATTTATTTTATATTGGAGCAATTGCAATTATTATTCACATAGACATTTGAAATTTGCGATTCGATTTATGCAATTTATTAATACTTAGAACACTCTGAAATTCTCTTGTGTGTAACATTTCATTGCATTCGGAAACAATCGTCAATTGTTTTTCATTACTAACACGTAAATCGTATCTTTCAAAGTCGCCTATCTTCCACCACCATCTACGAGCAATATTCCCCAAAAAACATAAAATTTACACTTAGGCCAATATTGGAAAGCGTTTAACATTCTGAAATTCTCTTGTGTGTTAAATATATTCGTAAAAATCTCCTATCTACCACCAACATCCCTACAAACACATAAAAATTAGGAAAAAAACAATTAAAAATGACACTTAGTGCACTCTTGCACTCAACTCAACACCTATGTAACACATTGCAACCCACCACTCCGATCAGTCGCCTCTAGGATACCACAGCGTCAATATCGTACAGAGCTCCTGCTACACCTGCTCCCACCTAAAAAGAAAAAAATGTGTATCCATGCACAAAAAAAGCATCAAATAAATATGGTCAAACTTTTCCATCAAATTAAATTTATCAAATTTCTTTGATTAAACACACCCGATTTATTCGGATTAGGTTTAAGGATTAACTCTTTTGATATCAGTTTCATATCAAAGGGTTAATCCGATTAATCAGAAGTGAAGTGAAACTCACCCGCCCCTACTACTGCTGATCATGTTTATGTTGCCATTCCAGGATTGTCAACTTGTACTGTGATTGTGGGGGCATACAGTAATTTAGGTACTTGTGCGGTGTGTGGTAATGCATGTATGATAATACGGTCATTTTCACAATCTTGATCAGGACTGTGTTTAAGTTATTTATTTAATAGTAATTGTTCTTTTACGGCTTTTATTTTCATAGATTTGTTTTAAATCATAGGGTTATTAGTACCATATTTATGGTGTACCTGCTTTAATGATCTGATTTATTTTGAAAGTTAAAACACATGTTACACTTCTTTAGCGTTTACTGTTTTATTTCTTTACTAGTTTAGTTGTTCATTTAACACTCGGTTAGCCTTGCAGGGATGTGTTAAGTATTTGGGGTTATGTTTGGACAAGACAATCAGCAGTTATATCAGTAGCATTACACTTGTAACGTTTTCTCAAAGCAGTTGTAAGTAAAGACTAACTGTATAATTTGTGTATTTAATATATTTTTGGCATGTGCAAAGCAATGAAAATCATTATAGGAATGAAATGCAGAGCACTTTTCTACTGGATGGTAAGTGAAAACAATTGGATTTGTGGAAGTGTACGGTAATTGTATGGTAATTTTTATACCAAAACCCCACAATTTTCATCTCAATGGTTGACAACCCTGTGCCGTACTCACGTTGTTCACATGGCTTCTTAAGACGGCAGAGATGATACCCGAGGCTGGTGTCGACATCTGGACCTTGTGTCTAGACCCGTCTTATTACATCGCAGGCGTGTGGCTTACGCCTCTTAACTCTGTTTTGTGACACTATGTCTACTTTCAATGAATTTCAGCAGTTTTTCATTAAGTTTCTACAGTAAATTGATATAATTTATTAGGTATGTGCAGTTAGCTGTAATTTTATCCTTCGGAAGTTTAAGATTTGTGATTTATACGCAATGTACGTTTTACTAAACTTCTAAACATTTTACCTTCACATTCCTTCAATGCAGTTTTGATTGTCTCTTCCAACTATTTAAAACCTTTGAACTAAGCCGAGGCTTAAAGAAGTGTTAGCGAAGTGGCTAGTTAAGTGAGCGGAACATTTTGCTACTGACAGTAAATTTTAATTCCCACACGTAAAGACTTTTTCAAGTTGATTTGCTGAAAAATTTCAACTGAAGTAATAAGTTAAAGAGTACGCATAATTTTGTGGAGTTTGCAGACACGCTGATGTTATTTTTATTGGCTTCCAACCCCGAGTTTTACTAGGTTATTTTCTATTCGATGCACTAACATTGTTTTCATTTTATTAAAATTAATGCTCCACCAGAGTCATGTGACGGTCTAAGTAGTAGTGTTTGACAGCAGTAGTCGTGTTTATATTAAAGGGTTTTCTATGTTTAATTTTACTGTATGTCACGTCCTGTTTCGCGCATGATTCCTCACATCGTTCACTGTAAGCTGCTTGTGTCACTGTCAGCTATACAACTTTGTTTATTATAATTACAACAATATACCCATTATTTCCCACACGAAACTATTTCTCTCTACTCTTCAGTATTCACTTCTTTTCCGCATCCATTAATTTATTATTTTCTTTCTCAGGGCCTCGTCAATTAGAAGACAGATTTTGAGTTGAAACACACCGTGTTAAAGAGTCAGTAATTTGGTAATGGTACATATCAGTGGAGAGGATTAACAAAATTATTGACAGTTATGTTAGCGAAAAACCTGTGAAGTTTTCAGTTTATTGACATATACATCTCTGAGTCACTACTAAAAATTATCCTGGTGTTTCATGATTTCGCTGTTGAAGAAGTGCCTAAACATTCCAGCCAGTAATCAAATAATAGAATTTTGTACTATTAGACCTGACTGTGATAAATATTTATCCTTAAACATATAAAAATGTAAACTCACTCAGCTACAAATCTGTTCTTCTTTGATCAATTATGCAACTTGTTGGCAGTTTTATATCCCAGTTTCAAAAAACAGGATTTTTAGAATTTATTATAAACGGCGATGGGTTGGAGGAAACTAACATGACTGGATTAGAGTAACATTGGTGGTAATAAACAAAACACAAATTGTGTAATTAGACAAACAAATAATTTAGTTTCAAGTGCTCGAATTTTCTTGAGCAAAGGCCTAGCTGAGTTCAGAGCGGTTGAAAAATTGAACCATATTTACTAGAACTAAATGAAGATAAAACATTTTTGTATTCCTTACTGTTTTAGACAATCTTGTCGCTCACTATGGTACGTGTAGGGAGGGATGCAAAATGTGACTAGTTCTGTTTTGTGGGAGCACGTTTCCCATACGTAGGACTCGTACACAGATCGCAGCAATAAGAAGGCCAATGCCCGATCCTACAGGACCAAATACGCCTCAGACATTCAGTAGTAATCGCCGTGTCGATGAGATAAATACAGAATAAATCAAGAAAACATCCGCATTGATACCTAGACGTAAAGACTGTTTGCGATTAAGTGAGCACTTTTGAAATCAACGTTAGAAAAAAGTCACTGATCCTGCCTACATATACTGTAACGGGTGGACTGAGTGACATGCGCCCAGTAAAGTTGGTAACGATGGATGATAATGTAGTTCCATATCTTAACGGCGAATAAAATGTGTTAGGTAACCATTTGTAATAACTTAAATAATTTATTTCGCTTCCTGTTTTTTTTAAATGCATCAAAGTGTAAAAATGAACATGTTTGTAAAATGTTAACTTTTATTATAATTTCACAGGTTCAGTAGACTGACGATTGGATAATGTGATAAGGCCGATGACAATGTTAATTTTATATTAGGCGGAAGACTGCGCAATGTGCGTAAAAGTAGATCTTCAGTAGGTCTTTCAAAAGTGCTCATTTTACCGTGAACAGCCTATAGGTACCATAATTATGCTAACGTAGCTTAACCAAACTGTATAAGCTGTGTAGCATTTGTACGATAATAACTGTTTATTATTAATGGTGTATATTCATTGCCGTGAACTCTTAATGGGTTGGTATACACACTAATACAACTTTCATTTATCCCTAACAATGCAAAAGTAAGCACTGAGTTCCCAGTTAATAATACTTCGCTTCCGATCCGGCGCTCACCAACCACAGCACAAAGGTGACCAAGAAAAACACTATAGGCGTTTGGAGATCTTTTTAGTGCGGTCTGTGTCATGGGTGAGGTAATCTGATGGCAACAAGCTGGAGATGAGAGGAAAATTGTGTACCATATTGAATGGATGAGGTATATTAGAAAATGCCATGAATCCGAAGATGGGGTCGGAGGATTACCGAAGCATGAAAAGGGCAAGAAGAGAGAAGGTGCCACATTTCATTTACGAAATGAAACTGGGAAAGGTCACGCAGGAAAATCGTGAGAAAAGCTGAATACCGGTTCAATGAATGAGCTTTACTCAAGCGCCGAACTGCATTCCGGCAAGACATTTACCATAAACTGTGTGCATTTGTTCATCATTCATTTAAAGCGACTGTTATTTTCTAAGACTAACACTTTTACCACTGCCATCCATAAACGTACACACACTTCAAAGTAAAACAATTAATTTCGTTGTTTTTGCACGCTTCTATAAAAACCTAATGTAATAAAGGAGCACACAGTGTGAAAATACTCTACTATTTATGGTTGTCGTCATACCCTAGCTGTCATAGCACATAAATATTGATAAAGCCTGTTCACGATAAAGTGAGCTCTTTGAAATCAGCCTTAGAAAAATGTCACTACCCCTGCCTGCATGTATTTTAATGAGCTCACTAGCGACATGCGCCCGGTAAAGTTGGTAACTATGTACAGAAAGTGGTTCCATGTTAATGTCGAATAAAAACTGCTAGGTAAAATTTTGTGATCATTTAAATTATTTCTTACACTTGATAATTTTTTTTAACTCCTCAGTGTGTAAAAATGGGCATATTTATAAGATACCTACTTTTTCTAATAATTTCACAGTTTCACTTGACCGACGCATGATTAAAGTGATGAGGCTCATGGTAATGTTAATTTTACATAAGGTAGGTAGAATATTACACAACGTGCATACAAGTATATCCTAAGCAGGGCTTTCAAAAGTGCTCATTTTACAGTGAACAGCCTATACTGATATTGTCTCCGTACCTGGCATCATGGAAGTTTTTTTTATACAATTATATCTAATACACTGACCATACATATGCAGTGATTCAGAAATTTCTGGTGTGTGTATCAACCAATTAATCGGCGCCATTTTGTTCAGACACCGATGAGACCAGTACTCTAAATAATGATCGTCCGTGGTTGTTAGCAGCAGTAGAGAAATCAGCATATTAATGGGAAAATATCTATGTAGCCACATGTCACAAAGAATGATAATCATAATTCAATCATCATCGTTGGACATTATTTACTGCGTGATGTGCACAGCCGGAACGAGTGTAAAGATTGAATTTTCAATACGACGATTTGATAAGTCGAAATTTTTCCTCTTACTTTAAACAACACAAGGGATAATGACTATTTTACTAGTCGGTTGTTGTACATATTGTAGTTGATAAAAAAACAGTGGTATTAATTATGACAGGTCAATGACCAAGAAGATGTAGTATGTATCGAAATATCTAGCGATACTACACCAAATATGACATTCGAGGGTATTTACTTTTCCTACGATTAGCATGGCTACCTTTAATAAAAATAAATGTGTTTTGAAGTGCTCTATAACGATCTACACTGTCTA
Source organism: Dryococelus australis (assembly GCA_029891345.1). Lineage (NCBI taxonomy): Eukaryota > Metazoa > Arthropoda > Insecta > Phasmatodea > Phasmatidae > Dryococelus > Dryococelus australis. Next base: position 196,991,252 of record CM056995.1, on the reverse strand, counting down.
AAGGTTACAAATTTGTAATAGATTAATTTATTGGATGTATCTGTGAATAAGTATTATAACGCAAAGCATAGACCGATAAATATGAAACCACTTGAAGTAAATCAGTGTAATGAAAGACACCCATAAAAAACCTAACTACAAAGTGGCTAATATTGTTAGAATAAGTAGGTTAAAACAAATGTTTGAGAAAGTATACCTATACGGGAAATATGTCAAAAGGATTATTTTAAATTCTTCGATTTTTAAACCACAATGTTTTTACTTATATGTTCAAAGATATCAAAAGTGAAGTAAGGAAAGTTCATTTTTAGAATATGAAGTCATAAAAACGTAATATCCTAATCAGTATTTTGATCAAACAATTTTAGAAAGAGAACTTTAAATTTATCTAAAAAAAAGTAGCTAAGAATTGATAACTTATAATAATACTCAGATTAATGAGCGTGATTTAATTTTATAAAAATTGTCAGTATTAATATTTACATTCAGAATTACGTGATTGATTATTTATTTGCTATGTTCTTTCCAAGCGTATTCCTACCTATTTATCTTGTACTCCTTATTTTCTATTGTTCCACCTATAAAATACTTTCAACATTACTTATATATTCACATCCGCAGCGGTAACCACATTGAACTCGATGTCGGGAGGACCTCGGTTCCATTCCCAGTTAGCCATCTTTATTCATGTATTCCAGGGTTTTCTGTATTAATTACAGGTGAATAATAGGATGGTTTGTTACTGCAAGCCCTGACCTGAATATCTAGTGTCCCTCTAACAAGGCCTTGCCACTGTCCGGAGGCACTCAGAACACCAAATGACAATAATAAAATATTTATTTCAGCTCTCTCTGCTTAGTCATCTTTTATTATATTACTGAATGCATCTCTTTTCTTTCCTCTAGTTTGTGAAGTTATCGCGTGTTAAATTGTACAAGTTTCTATATTTACAGGTTTATTTATTAAAGTGTTATTATAAATATTATAACATTTCTTATTTTTCTCCCATTTTAATTTGCCTTTTTATCATTATTATAAATCACCATAATGCATCTGATAAATCAATTTCTCTATTTCAGTTTTAAAATATCACTTATATTAAGAATTTCATATTTATAATTGTAATATTAGATATTTCTTCTGTATTATATGTAAAGGATGTATTTTTATAGTTTTTTGATTTCCTTGTACTTTACATAACTCCTGTCTCTACCAAGATTCAAGTTACTCTATTCTTGTTCAATTATGGATGAAAAGTTATTTATATCTTATTATGCCTTGATAATCAATATAACATTATGGAGTATAATTTAGGAATTTTTTTCACATTGTTTTAGTTTTAGATTTTAATAAACTGATGGCAGATTTATATCCTTATTATAATATTTTAAAACCAGTTTCACCATATACACGCCGAATTTATCCAAGTAATTTTTCTTTTATATCTTTACTCCTTTCATTATAACATTTTAGGTGACATTATTTATATAGGTGTATGATTATCTTTAGTAACAGATGTTTATATAAAAACAAAATTAAATTCTTATTTTTTTTTCAATTTTTAAGACTTTAATATGTGTAGCTATTAAAACACCTTTCAACCCCAGAACATTGTACGCTTCCGTTTCTGCATTGTTTTATTTATCATGAACTGATTCAGCATGATTATGAAACTTTTAAAGACAAGATAGTTTATATTCGCCACACCCACACACAACTTAAAAATAATATTTACTATCGTTAGTGTTTCATTATTCATTATAATTTCCAATTAGTACTTATTTAAGGCGGAATATGCAATTATTTAATTTATGTAGATGAATACATTTCATCACACAAGTCTAATAAATTGCAATATATTTTTTTAGTTTTTGTATGTATAAATTTTCTTACTTTGAGTTTTCTACATAAAGATATGGCAATACGGTTTTGTTGTTATTTTACTAATGCATAAATAAATATTACAGGCTGCTCTCCATTTTAAACAATATACACAAATTAAAAATTACTGTCGGGACAAATATATTGAAATAAGTTTTACGATAAAAATATAAGATAATATACAGATATATATTTTCACTATTTTAATATTAATGAATTAGAATGGTACGTAAATATTTTATAAAAGAACATCTAATCTTGAAAATGGAACGACATGCATGGAATATAATTTTCGAAATAATGTTGCAGTTTCAATAAAGTATTTCAGTTGGATTGTTCTAGTTTCATTTGCAGTATTTTTTACACATTTTACATTAAAATTAGCATTTTTTATATCCTATACATTAAAAAAGAGAAAAAATCATTTAAATTAACATACCCTAATAATCATAATTAATATTGACTTAAAACCAGATATAAGATTTACTTTTAATTTATATGAATATTAAGTTATTTAATAACCTTTTATTAATTTAATGTTTTAATTCCAAACTATGCAAAGTGCGTCCGCTCTCACATTTCACATCTACTTGCATTTAAATGGACTCTTATGCGTTACGGCGAATATAGACAAAGAACCAGAAAACATATCAATTCTCATAAAACGAACCACAGGAAGGTATATACGAAACTAACAGTCAATAAAACATAAACTAAGGAGTGAAATGCAATTAACTGGACAAGTAAAATTATGGGAAATAGTAACAGGGACTATAGTTCAGGAAAATATTAATTCCTGGTGAGAGTAAATGGAAGCCGATAGAAAATAACTAAACATAAGCAAAAATATACAGAGAAACTATACATTGTGAAATTGATACGAAAAAAACCCCTACTTCACAGGACAGAGCAGGAAATCAAAAAGAAAAAAACGCATGAATTAACCACAATGATCACAAAACAGTAACATAATATTACTTTTGTCAATGTGTGTAAAATGTGGAAACACAAAAATAAACACAAACTGACAAAACTGCAGTACTGAAACAAACGAAACCACTATCAGATGATGACACAAGACGACAATACGGATATTCAACACAGGTAATGAAACAAAGATGCACAATATTTCAGGGCCTTGAATATGTCCCCTTTCTCAAGTGAAACTCTGCAGCGGAAAGTTATACATACAAACTGGTCGGAAACTCGCCCGAAATATATTGTGAGGAGATTCCTTGTGGAAACTGAGGCAGACATATACAATACAAATTAAAGCCTATTTCTGTTCCTAAGGGTGATATACAAACTTGAAAATCGAGTTAAGAATTAAATTTTTTTTTAAATATCACAAACGGAGCGGAATTAAACTACATTTTTAGTGTCATCGAGTTTTTCATCCTACGAAACAACCAGCGCTGAGGACAAAATATATATGCAATAAGAGGGTGAAACCTCTATTATTTTTATTAGAGCGGAACGTCTCAACTCCGGTACTTTCATAGGTTGGAGATCTTGATAACACTAAACACTATCCATAGAACTGTAGTTAAATTCCACACCGTTTCCGATATTTTTCAAAAATTCAGTTTCTAAACTCGATGTTCAAGGGTGTTTATCTCCCTTAGGAACTAAGCTAGGCTCCAGTTGAATTTAACATGTCGACCTCATTTTGCACAAGGAATCTCCTCACGAAATATTTTGGGGGAGTTTTCGAACAGCTTACGCGCGCGTGTGTGTGTGTGTGTGGGTGTGTGTGTGCATAATTATCGTGGTGCTATCGCGAGTTCTCTAACAGGGAAGCAGAAGTTTCTGATTGGAGGTGCTAGGAAGAGTGTTCAGTGACTGGACTGGGCTGGAAGGGGCAGATTCTGGGGTTTAGATAGTATTAGGCGGAAGAAGTCCATTTTTAAGTGTAATTGTTAATTTTGGACATTCATGCATGTATTTCAATTATTGGCAACCAACTAATCATTTTTAACTTTATGATTTAGTTGCCTGATTTATCTCTTGCCGTCCACGAAGTTAGATTATTAGATTTTTCATTATATTGTTTTCTGCTGTTTTAACTGGCCTGGTATATATTTTCCATAGACTCTTATAGTTGTTTTTCTAGGAATGTTTTGCTAGTCTCGATTTATCCGCTAAGAACGATATTTCGCTACGGAAGTTGACATAGGCGCAAGTCGAACTCGTGACGAGCCCACATCTGGTAAACACCAGCGTGTCTACCAATAACATGAAAATCTTCTTCGTCCAAGAAATCCTTTGAACTACATGATGCAGGATGGATGGAAGTCGTCCTAGGACAAGGGTAAGAACCCATCAACGTCCAACCCGGGCTCGGTATCGGCGCCAGACACAGTCGGCTCTTCGCATGTCGGTCACGTGACGGACACGGGGGTTTCCTCGGGGGACTCCCATGTTATCCTCGTGCATTCCTTCATTTGTCAATTTTAAGGTCTTGTTCCTGGTAATTCTTATTGATTCTATATGCCCAGTTACGATAACATTGACGGGCAATGGCAGACGAGAGACTTCGGAATATTAGCACATCCTCGGGAATTCCATCTCATACCGAAAGGTACGGAAAAAGTACGTGGCCAAAGTGGGGAAAAATGCCATAAAAGTAAGGTAATATTAACTATATTGTATAATACATTTATAATTAAGATTACACGGGGTATTAGTACTTACAGTTAATTATTCTTTTTACCTCTATCCTCTGAGGAAGAGTAATCGAAACTTCAACTCTAAAAATATTATTGTGTTAAAGGATTGATTTTCCGCCCCTCCTCCCACTTGGCTGTTGTGACAATGATGAAGAGATGCACGCATCGTAATGTAATTTTCCCATCCATTTATGGGATTTTCCAATGCTATATACGTGGATTTTACTCCAGAGTGCGGTAATTACACATTACATATAACGAGCTATGTCGGACGGCGTGTATGGTTAGATAATAAAAACTAATTTGAAGGCAGAAAATATGTATTACACAATTATAAAATAGTTACAGATCGGCTATGAGATCCACACGTCTTGTCGGATACGAGACTCCAGCGGCAGAATCTTATACTAACTTTTGTGTGACAAATTACAGCAACTGCTTTGTGCCATGGATCTTGTACTCTATAGACTTATGTTTGTTTTCTATGAGAGTGACGCAACTTATAGTGTCGTGTTGTTTTTGTTGTGAAAATACAAAGTAAAATGTTTGTAGTAAAATAAAAGGCGGTACTCATGTAGCAAACTGTTTTAATTCGGTGTCTATTCAACACGTCGTAAGGTAATTTTCCCAATAATGTATGGAATTTTTCACTGCCAATTATGAAAATTTCACTCCAGAGTGCGGTAATTTTACCTTACATATAAGGAAAACTATGTTTCCCACACGAGTTTTTGAAAATTACCTTACACTTGTCAGGTAATGTTACCATGATAAAGCCTAGTACACACGGGTATATTTCTTGTACAAGAAAGTGAAGATAAAGGTGAAAAATAAATTGCACACTAAAATGCTCACTAGCTAGTATGCACAGAATTGTGTGATCCATACACACGAAACTAGCCGGTGAGCAAGAAAGTGGATGGTTGATGTCAACTATGTATGATTTGGAAGCAGATTTTGAGGTTGTGAAGGTAATTTGTGCATTATCAATAGCATCTGCCATAAAAAATAATAAAACGTTTAGTCCAATCAGACATATTTCAAGCACTAAATATATACAAATGTAAAATCACTCACAGAGAAGAAGACAAACTTCTCTATTTTTTAAAGTTAATACACAGAATTATTTACGATAGTGGGAGTATTAAACATTGTATCGTATAAAAACATTTACTTATGTGCTTATTGCCAGAATCAAGAAAAGATATATTTTGTTTACATTCGACTTGTACAAGAAAGATGGTGAAAAATAGGATCGCCCCTATATGGTACTAGATAATATACAAGGTATTGTGCGCTAGTAACTAGCATACTCGGCGGCCGTTCACACGATGCAAGTCAAGAACGTGCTCACTTTATTGTACAAGAAAGATGGCCGTGTGTACTAGGCTTGAGGACCTCTCTTCAGTCGTAGCTCGATGTGTGTGAGCAGCGCAGACATTACAACTAAATTATGAGCTGTTGAGGGGGGGGGGGGAGCCAGCACGGGCGGCGCTGCTACAGGAAGGTAGCCTCAACCTCTCCTCTGCCTCACTTCCTGCACAGGCCGGACTAGTCTGGCGAGCAAGGCAGGCGCGCCGCCGGACACACATTCCTGTCTGAAAATTGCCACCTTGCCCCAACTGCCCCGCCTTATCGCTCTGCTATTTCCACCTTGCAGCGTCCCCAAGTTTACCAACCTCGCTTTAGAAAGCGAATTTGCAAAACACCATTTGTGTAAACAATAGACTAAATATGAGGTAGACCGATCTCACTGGCTGCGCACAACCAATCTCCATTTCCCAGGATTGAACTGCTTTTCTGCCCACACGTCTAACAAAAATGGCGTGGATTTGGTTTGAGGTTAGAACACTGTTTAGTAAACAAGTGATTTCAAGGTGTTCTTATACTTCCTCTAATAAATTGTAATGCTTTTTGATTACATTCAAACTTGTAAAAAGTACATGATTAATGTAATAGTGCTTGTCATTTAAAAATTAAGATATAAACAACTGTTGACCATGTGACTTTGACAGTTGTGTTCCTTTGGGGTAGGTCAATGTTCGGTACATGCGCAGATGACGAATAAGCAGTCTACCTCATATTTAGTCCATGGTGTAAACACGAGGCCCGTTTTGCAAAAGGTCCGTTCATAATGCGACACCAATCGAGACTAAGAATCAAGATATTGAATTCTGTGTTCCATTGTTAGGTTCAGGTAGCTGTCGTCCATTTTGTTGTAGTATGCCCCATGTGAGTATTCGAAATAAGCGCGACAATAAATATTCCTGCAAATTGTGAAGTTGGTGCTGTTAGCCAAGTTCGTGTTATTATCCGGTATTTCTTCTTCGCCAGAAACCACAACGCAGCTGAGATATAGTGGGATATTGTTCTTGCACGACAATGCTCGACCACACGCAGCAGAGATCGAAATGTTGAAATATTGTGGAAGCTTCGCTGGGATGTTTCTGACCACCCTCCCTTTAGCGCCGACCTGTCGTCACGTGACTATCATATCTTTACGCATTAAAGAAATGACTTGCATCGTAACAGTTCACAGATGAAGATAAGCTCAAGAACTTTGCCAATCGATGGTTGAGGACATTGGCAGCAGACACATTTCACAGTTGGGTAAGGAAACTGATGACACGCTACCAGAAGCCTTAATGTCGACTATGCAGAAAAATAAAGGAAATATGTAAATATATTTTGAACATAATAAACTGTTTATACTTTATATAATCTTTCTCAAATTTTAAATTGTACTATACCGAAGAAATGTGCCTCGTAAACGTAATTATGTTTGTCTCAGGAATCTATATTTCGTAATTTTTACTACATAAATACGGCAACAACGCGAATTCCATTGAGATATAAAAATTCACATTTATCCTCATAATATTTGCACGGCATTAACTAATCAACGATCCTACACCTATTTAGCTTCGGCAGAGGTGCAAAGTGAGGTAGCATAATGAGAACACTGTGTCTGTGTGAAATAACTGCGAAACTAACGACACTTAATTACATGCGTTGTCACTCAGACAACTGGGAGAGCCCCGTCAGCAGAATGAACATAAACTATGTTAGAAGTTACAACCGTAACAACTGTTACAGGAAATACATCATCAGCGATTTTATACAGTGTAGACAGGAAAATGTCTCAGTATAGGGTCGCTAGAAACCTCAAAGAGTAATGCTTGTCTGTAGTAAAGACCAACAAGTGTTCGCTCCCTGGACAAAACTTACTCTCGTCTTAGACTCAAAATGCGTTGTTAAGAGCTCGTGTTACTGCTATCCAAGGGTTTTATTCTCTGGTTAGCTATTTGGACATGGGATAGCCGGTTAGTTCAGCATTTTACCGGGTGGACAGCGAGTATGGAAACAAGGAAAATTAACTACTGTGACTCGTAAATTTTTATTACGACCATTACAATTTTAACGAAGTAATAATCGGGGATATTGACAAGTGAATAGATTAATTACTTTAGAAATAAGGAACTAACAAAAAAAAAAAGAGAGTAAATTGTGCAAGTGCTTGTTTTTTTTTAATGTGTGTCCTTAACGAAACAAAATCATAATTAACATGTGCCTAAACAGATAATTGAAAAGGTTAACTAATTTTTGCACTGTTCATCAAGCACGTTTATAAATAAAAAATATGTTCATTCGTTTGTGAAATCATACCGCGACTTTGTAGAACACACACACACAAGGAACATCGTATCGTGAAAGTTTAATTTAAAGTCCAATATATTATAAAATTTTCATTTTAAATTTGTATTTTGTCTAATCCTTCTACATGAGTGCAAGAATGTACAAAATGGATTATGATATTTTAATTCCTACATCATTCAGCTGTAAATTGCATCATAAAGTCACTACTACTATTAAAAATAATATATTCCATCATTAAGAAATGCAACTAAAGTTTATACAAAAAAATCACGGGAATAATTAGACGTCCAGTGTAGGCGAGTGAATGTTCAGAGTCGTCATGGTGTTAACCAAATTCAAGGATTATTTATTCATTGTGTCTTAAACACATCGTTACATACAAGGTAGTGTAGAGACGACACTGGTGAATGTCAAAGGCCCACTATTTCCGCCACATCGGTAACTTTGAAGTTGCCATCAAAACAAATATATTATACGTATTATAGTATATTTTTCAGAATTAGTATGTAAAACTGAATTTAAAACTTTTTTTTATATCTGTATTCGCATTTTTGTTTGACAGCACATGTATTCTTCAATATTTAAGTGAATAATTTACAAAAAAAAAAAAAAAAAACTGTTGCGTAGCTTTCCTTGAAACATAGTTTTTTTTTTCTCCTACATTTTACTGAATTTTAAATGCCCTGTTTCAGCTCACGCGTCAAGAAAATGTTATAATAAATTTAAACGGGAAACCAATGTATTTATATATAGCACTAGTGTCTGAGAGAACATTTGCGTCAATATTAGAAACGTTGTACATGCCATTCAGATACAAATTAGATATCAATTTCGGCAAAGAAAGTCAAACAAAAATTAGTGGTCGTATTAACAGGCTTAAGGCCATGGAAGAATCTCCAGGGGGCGTTCTTATTTCTAGCTTGTATGTCAGGTAGCCGCCTACCTGGCATACTTTGTGATACCGCGTTTACGAAGCAAGCTGCCTACTCACCAAACTCCTATTTGGTTAAGATACACGGAATGTAACACATCTTCGGGTGTTTTTGTATTGGCCTCAATGGGTTTACTACTCAAGGTATCTTCAGATATTTTAGTCAAACCTTTGAAAAATCTCCCCATGTCTGATGTGTTGTAGGTTTTTCCTGTATGTGAGATGTAATTGCAAGAGTTTACAGAGCCTACTTATCGTATATTACTATATTGTTTCTGGTAGAAAAGAATCCTGACTGATATTTTATTTCTAAAAAATATTTAATTTATAATTAGTATGAATTAAACAGGGAGAAAAATGGTGGATTGGCAATGCCTAGTAAGACGTGCATAGTTCCAATGCAAAATATCACCAAACTGAGCGCGCACGAATGTGGTGCGTCATTTTATAGGTTTGGTTAAACTTTTTTTTTGCGTGAGGCAGAGGAATAGGCTGAAAGTAGAACTCAGGCAGTACTTCAGGAAAGTTGGAAATAATTTTGAATGTATTATAATAGCTATTTTGTAAACCTTCAGCTGTGGACTTTCTATTCAAGGCTAGAGTATTAATTCAGTTTAATTTTGGTTATTACCCCGGACAGTTACGCTCCAAATACCAGAACTGTAGTGAACTCTGAGACACTCAACGTCGACTCGATATTCGTAAGTTGAGTAATTCACTGTCCGGCCTTCTCGCCATATAAGTGAGTGAGTGAAGAGATTTGGGCGGCTCTATACAACGAGGTCTTGAGAGCCGATGAGGTTGATTTAAGTAAATATGGAGTGGCGCCGGAATGAAGGGGTGGGGGAAGCGGGAGATCCCCGAGAAAACCCGCCGACCAACGGCATTGTCCAGCACGATTCCCACTTGCGAAAATACGGTGACCCGGCCGGGGATTGAACCCGGTTCGCCTCGGTGGGATGCGAGCGTGCTAATCGCTCAATATAAGTGTAACGTATTAACGAAAGCGGCCTCCGAAAACCACGTTATGTCTACTACATAGTTGGATAGTTAAAACATGCGTATCTTAATTTCAAAAAGGAAACTATTTGAAAGTAAGGATCAGCTGCATATTACAAAATCTAAATATTAAACGCCTTACTGAAACGTCCACACAGAAAAAAAAAGTTATCTTTCACTATGATTTGTTTTCCTTTTCGACTGAAGGGTGCTAATGCTACGTTTAAATGTTCTACCTCCTCCTGATAGGAAATACACAGCTAGGACACGAGTTTTACACGCATAAACAAATAAGAAGCGGAGTAACTTGGTGAAAAGTTACCGACTTGGGAGTTATTAAGGTTGTAACGGGTTGCACGTTACGACAAACTATGTATGAATTCGACCATTAAAGGCTGCTCACGATAAAGTGAGCACTTTTAAAATCAACCTTAGAAAACTGTCACTGCCCCTACATGCATTCATTTCAACGGGGGCGCTCTGAGTGATATGCGCCCGGTAAAGTTGGTAACAATGGACGGAAAGTAGTTCCATATGTGAACGTCGAATAAAAAGTGTTAGGCCGCGGTTACACGGGGTGCAGAACTACTTCACTAAAACCAGTTCTGCTATTGAAGAGGTTACATTACCTTCGAACGTGTTCCAATCGCAGTTGTTTCTCGTTCAAAGTTAACAGTTTCCATAAGTAGTTTCGAAAGACTTCTCTTCTCTGCTGCGCACCTATTGGCTACTTCGAAGTAAACAAGCAGTGTAATGAATATTGCTGAATTTGGCGGGAATTCCTGCATTTGTTGAATTAACTTAAGTTTAAGGTCGAATGTACTAATACCTACCCATTATGCCATTACATTAAAAGTGTAGGTTTCATAACAATTAAAAAGATCAATAGTGATAAATGTTGGAGGCTGTTATAATTAAATATCATACATTTTAAGTTTCACGTTTGTTGAGGTAAGAATTGCCATTGATTTCCTTCTGCTTTGGGTATGTGGCAGCGAAAACACGTTCTGTTTTTAAACTTGTTCAGACATGGCTACCGATTGTATTTAGCTGAATGCGTTTAACAGCACTCGTGTAACCACGGCCTTGGGTAACCATCTGTTATAACTTAAATTATTTATTTCGCTTTATGTTAGTTTTCTAACGCCTCAGAGTGTAGAAATGAGCAGATTTTTAAAATGTCTACTTTTCCAATAGTTTCACAGTTTCACTTGACCGACGCATGAATAAAGTGATGAGGCCAATGGTAATGACAATTTTACATAAGGTATAAGAATACACAACGTGCATACAAGTAGATCTTAAGCAGGGCTTTCAAAAGTGCTCATTTTACCGCGAACAGCCTATACCTGCTGATAAATACTCGCCCCTACAACTCACGCATACCATTCAAGCGTACCGCCGATGAAACGAAAATGTCATGGCAACTGCTGGTACTTACATATTTCTTATAAAGGAAAAGTTAGCACACATTCACTTTAGTAAAAACTATACTAATAAATCCAGTACATTACTCAATAAGAGGCCGTTGCCATGGCGAAATTTCACTTCACCGACGGCGAAATACGATTAGGTCTGGAGTGAAAGAATATAGGTTTCTTTGTAAACACAGCGTACTTACCACATAAGTAAAACATATTACTTTTACGTACCACATAAAAAGTTAAAATTCCTTCTTCTTTATATGTTCCGTGTAATTTCTTTTAATATCACACCCAAGTTCAGAAACAAATCCGTATGTATGCGTGTGTGTGTATATATATGTGTGTGTATATATATAATTATATATATATCCACCCAACGAATCGTATATATTATTTTATATAAAATCGTATATATATATAATTTTATATAAAATCGTATATATATTATTTGATATAAAATCGTATATATACGATATTTTTATATTAAAATTACAGTTTTCCTGTGCTGAAGCACGAAACATGTCAAAAATCTCTTAAGACATAAAACAAGGGAAGTTGGATTGAAAAATTCTGGGGAAAAAATATTTTTCAAAAAATTAAAGAATGACCACAAATGAAAAATATGACAACATTGGCGATTAGAAGTCCTTCTAAATTTTTCTTTTAGCCGATTTCTATCTTTGGTCCACTTTTTAATATAAGTATTGCATTGAGGGTAGTAAAAACAGAGTGTATATCAACTTTACAACTCTCAAAATTTATTTTCGGGGCAGCAATACGATTAGTTCCGTTGGATGGATGTTAAAACGTGCTCACATCTCCGTGATTAGCTTATAGTCTAGATATGCATAAGCATTTGTAGGACAAGCGGGCTGGTTTCGTTCCTGACAGATCCTAGTTCGGTTACATATACTGACAACCACCTGTGGGGCATTTCTGCTTCCATCGGCCGTGCATCCGTCGTTTCTACCTGACACGTGTCATTCATTCCGCCTCATCAACAGATGACTACTATACCACAGTATTAAACCTACTGGGCAAGAGACTTGAATGCTCGAGTAAGTAAGTATCTAGGTGAGTGAGTGAAGATATTTGGGCAGCTCTTAACAGTGAGGGCTTGAGATCCAATGAGGGTGATTGAATGGAATATGGAGCGGCGCCGGAATGAAGGAGCGAGGGAAACAAGAGATCCCCGAGAAGACCCGCCGGCCAACGGCATCGTCCGGCACGATTCCCACTTGCGAAAATCCGGTGACCCGGCCGGGGATTGAGCCCGGTTCGCCTCGGTGGGAGGCGAGCGTTCTAATCGTTCAGCCACCGTGGCCCCAAGTATCTAGGTGTCTATCCAGTCAATAATCATCATCGTTGTACTTTCTTCATAGAAGAAGATGACCAATAGCTGACTCAGGAAAGCAATAATGAAATCATTTTTCAAAAGGAAACGGTTATTGTGGTAGATTTGTGAGAATGACAAGAACAGACAGTCTATTTCTGATTTATGACTTCTCACTCTAGTAATTTGTGACCTACACAGCTTTGAAATGTAGTTGCGACTCGCGTTTAAATTTCTACAATGATGTGAAGCACGTGTACGAAACTGATATTTTTTATTTTTTAACAGATCTGTTCTGTGTCGCTCATTATACGAAAACTTTTGAGATGTAAAAATACATACTTACATTTTTCTCTTCCCTTAATATATTTTTTAAAGTAACATAAACCACTGTCACTTGACATATTTTATCTGATGCATAGATGTTGTTGCAGTGAGTTCTAAATATGCTTTCAAAACCAACAAATAAAAATTTAAACAAAACAAACTTATGAAAATTAGTGATAAATATTCCAAGTTAATTTATTAACCGAACGATCGAAACCCTGGCTGAAGGCATATAATTATAAACAAATTTGAAAAAGGGATACGATTCATCCATGACAGTTTTCCAGTATTCCCACCATGGTGCTAATTGTTGTCAATGCGAGCGCTAAGCACCTTAAACGATATCTTTTGAAAGTACTTGGTAAGGTGGTAGAGCTTAAGAGGGCAATTTCCTTTCAAATAGTTGTTTGCGCAAATATGAGTATCTTAGCAAATAAGTATTCTAAGAACACGACTTTTTCCCTGGAAGGTAAAGAGCAATTATCTAAGGCTGTATAGATATGCATTTTATATCATATTATGTTTAATCAAATGAAATAATGTGATAGTTACGTAAGAAAAAAGAGCATTTTTTGAGATTTCATTTGCAGTTTCCTTAAGTGTTAGAGAAAAGGTATAATGAACATGTGCATTTAATTCTATTACTTTAATCACGTCTAATGAAGTCCCACTGTTACAGATCTAAGTAGCACAGTGCAGCTCGACGACTGGAACAATGCAAGCCTGTTGAGCGTGTCTTGCATGGAAACTAGGTGGGCGTTAAGTACTAGTGTGTCTCTCGTTCGTGGGCGCTGGACGTCCAAACCAGCTTCAGGCACATAGGAGCCTAACGTCTTGTTGACGTTGAGGTCACTGGACACGCAACAAGTAGTTCCGGCAAGCAGGGACGAGGAGAGAACTGGTCATGGCTGAAGTAAGGAAGAACCTCGGAGTTCGTCTGCTATGGTTTAGGAAAGGCATGTGGTAGCCGTAGTACCGGGGGTCGAACTCGCACCCTCGCGACTGTCTCGGCCAGTGTGCTGCTTCAGCGTCAAGTAGCACTACGTTCGTGAGAAAACTTCACTACTCCACAAACTGGTATATTTATAGGGAGGGCAAAACATTTTTACTTTGATTTCGTAGACAATTGTTGTTGTTTGAATTACGCACTCTCTTAAACACAGATTTGAAGATACATTTTCATTAAAAGTTAAACTCTAATAAATTATTTGTAAATTTGCCATACCAGTGTATAAGTACAGTGACAAAGCGCGAATATTAAATTATTTTCCCATACGTACATGGTAAGATTCCTATAGTTTCTCGGAAAAGCGTCAAATACGTAGGAAATTTCCGAACTTTATATAGTAACGGTACTAAATATTCCCATATTTTCATCATGGTACGAAGTACTATTACCATACACTCTATAAGTTATAAACTTCCATTGCAGTTTAGGAAGTTTACCAGAAAATATTTTAGAGTGTAGAAAATTTTGTACTTTAAACCGAGGCTACTTTGCACCTGCAGCGGTAACTTTGCACCACTCAAAATTTTCTTTTGGTACAATTTGGCATAGAAACAGAGGCTAGACTACGTCTAGGTATTTTAAACTTTGAATGTTCCCTACCCCGGTAATGTTTGCTAGCCATACTTTCGCCAACTGCGCCACCTAAACAAATATTCTGAGTGGTGCAATGTCACCCTGGCAGGGGCAAAGCTGCCCCGATTTGCAGTACAAGTTTTCTGCTCTTTGAAACTCTACATAGTGATGATACGAGGTTTCGGCTTTCTGTTTGTAGATCATTTCTAAGCATTCCTTGAGATACGGGCTTTTCGTAGTCTATCAGTTGATGTTGTGTTATGATAGCTGAAGAAAAACATTTAGTTTAGTAATGGTTCTGATTACGAAAAAAAAAAAAAAAAAAAAAAAAAAAAACTGTTTTGCGGGTACAAGAAGGCATTTCGAAAGGGCGCACTCAAAAATTTTCTTAATGACCACAACTTTGTGACATCATGCCAACCACGACACCGGGTAATGCATAGCTGATTGTACAGAGACAAACTGCCGTGTACATGCGGAACTGCAGACTTGCGATAAGACTATGTCCGGGCAGCCTTGCAAACAAGTGGTTAGGTGACCCGCTTGTCAGCTACCACAGACGCACGCCGGTCGAACCAATAAAGGCCGGGCTACAAAATATTTAGCACAGAAAACAGCACAGGCACAGAAAGTAGAATACACGTATTATGATGACACTCGTTACAATCACGCACAGCACACGCACAGAAAAACAGCACAGAGGAAGCGCACAGAAAGTAGGGTTATATCCTATCATTCCTGTGCGTGTGCGTGGCCAATCAGAGCGTCGATACCACCGAGTTCACGTGACTATGAAAATGGCTACAAAAGTCGTTAATTTGACCAGTGATTGAAGAGTTTGGCGCCATATAAACATAAGTTTGTTTTGATTGAAATTGTTATTGTACAAGCAATGTATGTTAACAAGAACGGGATAACATATTGTATTTCTAAAAATTACGACACACGCAGCAAAGTAAACAGAGCTGTCAACAGTATGTTTTCATTAAAATGTGACCAACACACGCAAGCGAAATTTACCAAGTATCGTTTCCTTCCATTTTCACGATTGTTTTGTGTAAACATCCGTTATTTCTGTGCGTGTGCTTTTTGATTGTAGCTATAAGATTCGAGCTGTGTGCATGTTCTGTGCTAAACCAATTGTAGTCTGGCCTTAAAGAAACCCAGCACTGCATGTGCCATGTTCCATGGCAGCACGAGGCCGGTTAACTATGTACAATGAGTGAGAAGTACGTCCGTATGAAAACTATTCCCGTGACTTGAACGTGATACCAAGAGGAATATCATGAATATGTGTATAGTTATAACCCGCAGAAGAATGTAGAATTTCTATAGTAAAGTTATAGGGAAAAACACTTCCATAAAAAATAAGTAACTTCAATAATATGGGGATTGTTCATGTAACAACCAGGTTTGTAATAAACTAAGAGAAGATTGCAATGCTATAGCGTAATCGTGGTAACGTGAGCACTTTTTGAAGTCCTCTCATTTAGGATAATAGTCAGTAAATGTATTTTGTTGTAGCCTTAGATGTTAACTTCCGAGTCCGGTGAAATATATACACGGTTTTCATTACTAACATGGAAATATTTATTTTAAAAAAATGTGGCACAAGTTTTAAAAAAATAGCTGATAGGAAAAAGTAAAATTGCTGACTTTTCTGCGTACAGCGTGTATATATATATATTTATGGTACTCCGGAGAAACGATGTTCCCGCAGAGCGTGTACGAAAAAGACTAAACCGAGTCAGTTGTGCGCAACTGCTTGTTGTAGGACAACGCTGCATTGGCGTTGTTCCGGCACCGGCTGCACCATACACGACAGACAAGTTAGACCGATTGTCATCTTCTGCGCATCAGTCCGACGGTCATCGACCTCCCACCAGTACAACTGTCAGTCACGTGGTCAACAAAGATGAACGTATTTGTTTACATCTTAGTTTTCAAACGACAAGCACTTTTATGTGAATAGAATAATTTTAGAAATTTGAATTGGATCTAATTACATTGAGAGATGTTTAGAGTAAGTCCAGACACACGTGAAAGTACTTGTTCAGGGTTGCCACATTTTTTTGCATTGGATAATTCCTTGATTTCCAGACTAGAAATCTTTATTCCCCTGACCTTTTTCTAACATTAATTTTCTGTAAGGATTGGCGCCTATTCATTATAACACATTTCACCAAAATACTTCTCTGAGCTTACAAAATTGCTCACCAAATAGATTGCAAATAAAAATGCCTAACCATTTAGTCCAAAACCATTAAAACAATTTTATATGATTCTGGCAGTGGCGCACGATTGATGGCAGAACTGCCAAATATATCATGGATAGCACAGAGTTACACGACATTTAGATAGCTTGTTTAAAATTCCCTGACATTTCCCTGTTTTCCAGACCTGTGGCAACCGTGTTGTTGACACGCACACGTGTTCTTAGTGGCATTGTATTGGCAGGTGAGCGGTACACTAGGCTTACTCAGCAGTAGGGCGGCGTGCAGCAGCTCCATGGCTGGGGCGGCTCAGGGCGGCGGACGGAGGCGGCGGCTATAACACGGCGGCGGCATCACTCCTGCGAGGAGACAGAACCACGACCGCACAGCGCGAGATCGCTACAGAGACTGGCGCCAGCGTCGCGCCGGCAAGCAGTGCTTCCACTCCCCTCCCCCTTCCAACAACCTTCTCCTTTCTGACCTACCATGCCTTCACCCACAACACTCAACACGAGACCCACTCTCATAAGCCGTGTCTGAAATGGCTACGAGACCATTATATAAGTTACTAAATCGACAACGTGACCAATTTAAGGCCCAAAATATTTGCGGATTTAGGGTTGAAATTTACTGAGGTGAAGTAGCACACTAAATCCCCAAATAGGTCCGTAAAATCGTCTGCTGTTGTTTGTTTAAGTTTTATTTCCCGCTTTGTGGTGCAAACGTCGGTATTGAGTGTTCTTAAAATGCTGCACAATACACGTACGTGAAAAATGGAATATCAGGGATCAACATAAAGTTATTTTAAAATAAAGTTCGTATGTTGTATTAAAATTGCTATATTAATGACGATTGGTATTATATGAAATGGAATGTTAATTGCAGGGAGCAAAGAAATAACGAGAAGATTGATATCGGCTAGAAAGAAATAATATCAGTTATTCGCAAGACAACGGGGTTACGTGTAAATGCCTGGAAGAAGGTTATTTTATTTTATTTATTGATAGGGTGACTAACAAAATAACGTTGAAATTACTCAAGCTTGTAGTTTCCACCTTTGTCACACGTAGTGCTGTTGCAAGCCGTTCGAAACCATCCACCCTAAATTCCTAAACCTTAATTCCCCAAATTGACCTTTTTGGACACGGCTATACATTCTAGTCACTGTTCCTCCACACTTTTTGAATCGAACCTTTGGAAAATCACGCCATGTATGACGTGTTTAGATAGTTATTTCCTAAATATGTCACACATCACATGCGCTATATGCATCTGTTAACCTAAAAGTTTTTTACTTTTGTTAAACTAAGATTTGATTTATATTTTGTTCATAAATTTTAATGTTGCAGTAATAATTAATACGAATAAAAATAGTGGGGGAATAGACGTGTTGGTAACGATTTGTAGTTCTCATACAACTAAGTGCGCATATTTACGGTGCGGCGCTGTTCCTCTGGTTTCTTGTTTGCACTAGGCGGAGGAATATCCTGGAAGTAGAACTTCAGCAGGGCTTCACAAAAGTTTGAAGTAACTGTGAATGTTCCATAGCAACCGCAGGCTGAAGATGTGCTAGACCGATATTAGTCTCGTGCGCATCTAGCCAACAATGACCTACCATACACCAATACTAGCGTATAGTCTAAATCACATGGTTGACACTAGGATTGTTCGCGTGGTATGATATTTTGGCAGTAATACATTCCCAGTTACTCCCAACGTTTCTCAAGCCCTGCCTAGTAAATTAGGAGGAGTAATTGCACTTATATTATCAATTTTAATTTTTATAATCATACCATTATATAAAATAAATTTCCAAGGATTGATATTCTGCCCTATTAATCAAATAACCTTTTCATTAATAGTAACAACATCTACATTATTAACAGTAATAGGAGCAAAACCAGTAAAAGACCCTTATATTTTAATAAGACAAATCCTAACTTTAATTTATTTCTCCTATTTTTGTATGATAACTTAGTTAAAATATATTGAGATAACTTAATCAATTAGTTAGTAAGTTTTATAGAAACATATGCTTTGAAAGACTACATCTGAAAACAAGTGGTATTTTTTCACGAGCAAAAAAGTAACAGGATGAGGAGTTACTCATTGCATGACGACACAAATTACAAGCAGCAGAAAACTAGCACGTCGAAAATAAATATATACATTTTATTATGGAAACGTTGGTACTGATTAGTGCCCCTGTGTATTTTACGTTTGTCAAAAATTCTGGCTACTCCGGATAATTTACTTCGAGGATGAACACGACTTCATTATTTGTATTTCTATGTGTATATCCCTGTGCATTTCCTACAGGACACACAAAAACTTTTCATCTCGAATCTGTGTAAAAGAAAATGACTTTTCGCAATCACCACTCTCAAGACTCGTAGACGTCTGTAAATTTAATTTGGCGCTGCCCCATTTTTATTTTTGCTCGTTCTGTTATTTCTGCTGCACCACGGCAGGCAAGAGCAGAAATAGCTGTTTTTTATAGCAGAAATAATAACTTCTACCGCCACCCGAACAGCATACAAACATGTGTTTTCGGTCACACGAACGCCAACTGGCGGAATACAATACCGCGTGAACACACGGATTTATCAACGTGTTTGTTTACGTCTTAAATTTACAAAGACAAGACATTTTATATTAAAGGATTAATTATATCACTTCGAATTTATTCTAATTGCATTAAAAATTGGCCGCAGCTAGTATACAAATATTTTAAAGCATCTGGTTACATAAACAGAGTTTAAGCTCAAGTTCTGTCGACGTAGTTTTTGATAGTTGTGTTGGCAGTATTGGGGCACGGAAACTGTATAATGCGCAACTAGAACGTACACTCTACCCTATTTTACTTCTACGGTAGCAAAGCCAGTCTGAAGGTTGGCAGTATTGGCAGAGCTCAGTGGGAGGATGAAGCGAGGTGAGTATGGAGCAGCACCGGAATGAAAGGGCGGGGGAAACGGGAGATTCGCGAGAAAACCCGCCAACCAGCGGCATCATCCAGCACGATTCCCACATGCAAAAATTTGGAGTGAACAGGCCGGGGATTGAACCCGGTTCGCCTTGGTGGGATGCGAGCAATTTAAACACTCTATAAAATCGAACAATTATTGTCAACAAAATAGTCAAGAATTCTGAATAAAGGTGTTCGATTGCCAGCTTTATCAAAAATTTTGTAACTCGGCCGGAAATGGCGAGGTTTCCCTACTTTTCAGTTGTTACACCTATGTCCCTGTTTATGTCAATGAAGTGGCAGTTTACAGAGCTAAAACAATGTATATTTGGCGCCAGCGCCGCACAAACTGGAGTAGTCTAATAAATAATAGGACTTATTCCGTTTTCCTTTCAAAAATAAAGCTTATCGATAGACACATAATTAGTTTTATATCGATATTTTTCATGTGATTGGCAATGATTGGACGCACACATCTTTGTTCCAGTGGACATGTGTGTGCTGCAATACACTGACAGTATTGGCATCACAACGCGACGTCTGGCGACAAACACTGGGGCCATTGCGTACACGCACATCAACACTGCGAGGTATTGATTGACTGCTGCGTAATGTTCATCAGGGGAGTTTCTCTGAACATGTTTCGTAACGGATGTCAGCGACGTAAGCGAAGAACGCGATACGAGTACCCGGGTGACGGTGACATAGCAAAACGTGAAGGCTGTACGGTTCGCCAGTCAGTCGGCCGTGGGGTGGATACGGGAGGGAGGGATGTACACATGTGGTTACTACAACCTGGCAAGTACTCGCGTGAAAGCAGTTAGCACCTGACACCGTCTACACATCGGTGCAGTGAGTGTGCAAGCACCTCTCTGGTTACAAGCCTGCGTCTCCCTCCAATTGCCAAGGCGAAAGGGAATTTAGTTCCCATCCATCTCTACTAGCTTTTTCATCTCTACCAACACGAGCATGTTGCACACACACACGCACGCGCACCCCACCACGCACACGCACACGCACACACACCCGCAGTCTCTCGTAGTATTTCTGATTAATGCATGAATATTCTGAATTCTATACTGTCGACTGGGTTTTTTTACGGTGTCTATGCCTGTTTTTCCAGTCTCTTCTAGTGATAGCTTAGCTATAAGTACACTTAGGGAGGTAGTCATGGCCCCAATCGCAGGCCATGGCTGTCCACTCCCTCTCTGCCGTGATGCATGTCTCCTTGCATGAATTCCTATCCTTGTAGGCGTAAGGGGTCTAGCCCTGAGATGCAATAAATTCCCGCCCTACCCACCGGGCTTTCACTTTACACTTACAGGCTATTCACGCTAAAGTGAGCAGTTTTTGAAGCTCTGTAATTTGGAATAATAGTCAGTAAATATAGGTTATTGAAACAACAGACGATAACTTTGAGTCTGGTGAAATATGTACACTGTGATTATTACTTACATGGCATTATTTATTTTAAAAAGTGATAGAAAGATAAAAAATGGCTGATAGTAAAAAGTAACTCGGGCCCCAGAAGTGCTCACTTTACAGTGAACAGCCTATAGTTATACGACAGTTAGAAAATAAATAAATAAAACTGGTGCAGTGCCACTCAGCGATTGCACATTCCTTCACAAGGCACGCTATTGAATGAAGAGACTTTGGCGGCTCTTAACAGCGAGGTCTTGAAAGCCAATGAGGGTAAAGAGCGGTGGACATGGAGCAGCGCCATAATGAGGGGGAGGGGGAAACTGGAGATCCTCGAGGAAATCTGCCGGCCAACGGCATCGTCCGGCACGATTCCCACTTGCGAAAATCCGGTGACCCGGCCGGGGATTGAGCCTGGTTCGCCTTGGTGGGATGCGAGCGTGCTAGAATGGTTTACTGGAAAATGTGACAATAGGAGCTTAGCTAATTACCTTACCATCATTCTATAGATAATTGCATATATTAATTCGCTCGCGCCTTTTTATCACAACCAGGAAAAACCTATTAACAATCAGGTACAAATATTTACACACAACAATGAAATTTAATGCTTCTGTAATGAAACAGTTTCGGTAATGACCCTGACTCTTTTGTTGTGACAGTTAAACCAGAGAACTTCCGTATAAGGGGTGATACAGCCTCTTAACAATACCGTTATCGTTTGCACGAGTAGACAGAAAAAGGCGATACCATTTTCTTGGGATATGGGAGCCGGTAGCCATCTTTGATGACATCGCTTTCAAGGGTCCTTAATTTTGACCGTTCCTCACCCTCTTAGATTACATTCTTTGTGACGTCACCACCTTAAAGCTTTCTGTTTTCCTCTTAATTTCTCTAATTTCCCACAAAAACTGTCAAAATTCCTAGCATGTCACTTACAATTTTCCGAATTTCGCTCCGAACCTGCAAACATTTGCTTATAATTTTAGTTTTATTTCTCCTTATTCGAGCTAATAGAGATCGGAGTCTCGTAGAACACTGCCTTACTGTTTCCGGTCGTCACTTTTTGTTTCGTTCGTCATCGTTAGTTTTCGCCCCTCTCTCTATCTCTCTCTCTCTCTCTCTCTCTCTCTCTCTCTCTCTCTCTTTCTCTCTCACACATACACACACACTCTGGTACTTCTGGCCATCGTATTGTTTTCTTTTGTTGTAGTCCACCAGCTTGCGTTCTCCTGTCGTTTGTTTTCACTTGAGACACTGTCGTCGACAGCCATCTTTCATTCACGAATTTGAAACCAGGAATTTTCTTGGATATAGATTACTTGTCTCGCTGCCATTAGACTGCCGCCTTGTTCCCAACCACCATCTTATTTTCGCCTGTTGTTTGTTTTTCTTCTGTTGTAGACAATACAATGTTTCCACCCGAAGAAGGACCCATCTTGTTTTCTCGCGTCGTCTGATTTTCTCTGAAGATGCTAGAGAGTGCTCGCATTGTCCATTTTTCTTTTCGTTATGAATACTAGTTGGCATAGGTCTCGCACACTTAAGTTTGATGTTCCATTTGTTGTGCACAAGAAACATGTCAATTATAGATGTCATTTAAATAAAGTGACTTAAACAAATTTGTAGGAGTGCATGGTCGCGAACTTTTTTAACCGAGCATAAAAACTAGGCTATGCCATAGACAACACGGTTATCACATTGTGTAGTAAAAAAAAATTATTTTAAAGTAGACCATACAATATGTCACAGAGTTCTTAAAATTACCTAACCTTTGCATTTCATTTTGAATCCCTGGTACCAATAAGGGCAGTCATTTCATGTAATGCGTCCCCAGAAACTCGTCACAGAAAGGTTAAATCTCCTTCAGAGGAATGTGATAACATACAAGGATCATGCCTTTGGAGCCGAGAGCTAGATTTTCCTATTATTTACTTAAACTCAACTTCATATTGTTGAAGAAAATCATTCTTAATAAATCTTGCACATTAAAATGTTATTATACACATTAAGACATAGGTATGTTTTAAACGTTAAGACATGGGTATGTTATACTGGGTTAGTCGGGATGGATTGTGTTGATTTCGGGACATGGTTCCTTACGCGAAATAGAGCACAAATGTATTTAGGCATTTTTCGAATTTCAAATTACATTTCGTCAAATATTTCCGAAACTATTTGAGACTAAGCAACAAAATTTCGAACAGTGGTATAGGAAAGGGAGACCTTAAACCTGTTATCAGTGTGGTGGTAATATTATCCCCTCTTCCCGCATGCGAAAATCCGGGAGTGGCCCCCGCGAATTGAACCCGTTTCACTTAGGTGTGCGGGGGGGGGGGCGAGCAGTCTAACCACAACATCATCGCGACCTCTAGTAGATTCGATACACGACAAGGTGAGCAAACTGCAAACAAGGACTGGAGAGCAGCGCCGGCCTCCAAGAGAGGGTCTGCAGATACCACGGTTAACAGGAATGTCTGCAGCAATATTCATGCAAACACTCAGCGGACTTTCTAGTTAATCCACTTACCGTTGCACAGAACTGCTTCCCGCCACACGCGACCAGGCGACGGCAGTATTACAGTGCGGTAAAAGCTGTTCACGACAAAGTGAGCACTTTTGAAATCAACCTTAGAAAAAAATCACAGCCCATGTCTGCATATACTTCAACGGGCGCACTGAATGACATTCGCCCGGTAGAGTTGGTAATGATAGATGGAAAATTTTGTATAAAGGCATTAACAAGTTGTAAGTTGTAAATATCCTATAAAGAAATATTTCCACAAATAATTCTGAAAGTGAAATTATGACAGGAAAAAGAATAATGTCTGCATAGCATGTGAATCCGAGACTAAACGGTATTGTGAACACCTAAAAAGTTATAATTTCTAATTGTTTTTCAACTTGTGGTCACTGCTTTCAAGTACTACATCCTCGCACCGAAGCGTGTTTGTCTCACAATGGCCAGTTGCATTCACAATGTTAGTGTTTTGGAATGTACAAATAATACAAACTCATTCAGCGAAATTAAATAATTTACACTGTGATGAAATACCAAAAGTGACTGTAGGAAATCATTAAAATCGCGTTATGAAATGTTTTGTTTATTTTTTTCCAAAAATGGTTAGAAATAAGGATATTGTTGCATATTTTTTATTTGTATCACTCTATGTTTTTTGTACAATATGTTTTTATAAGAATGCTTTAAAATTGACTAAGGCATGACCTTTCTGTTACCATTTTTAAATTTTTTTTGATCGATTTCATTAATTTTATTTTTACTCCTCAGAAACATATTGTGATTTGGTCACGCCATGATACAAAAACTGTGCTTTCTATCATTTTGTTACGCCATGATGCAAGAACTGTGCGGTCTATATAACATTTTAATGGGAGAAAAGAGTAGTTATAAGTACTGTGTAGAAGTTTAATGGGAATTCGCACAAATATAGAATAATATATTTGTTGGCGACCCGCGCCTTGACTATTGATGTGTTGTGAGGCGGCCACTTACATGCTCCGTCATCTCGTGAATCCCAACCTCACAACTTGTGTTCCTTAGCTCAAGTTATACAGCTCAATATACTGTTTAACTGACGAGGGACTGTCTGCCCAATGGCGAAGTGACCCTCTTACCAAAATAACAACAAAATGGCAGCTGAATCTGTAACATGCACAAAGTTCTGGGTTTGAATCTGGAACAAGAAATGGAGTTGCCTACATTTTTGACGTAATTTTATGTTAGTCCAGATTGTACTCCGCCTTTAGTCAACTTTCGAGCGTCAAAGTGAAGATTCCCCAAACAGCAGTTGTAAGTTTATTTAGTACTTTTGTGGAGAGTTTGTGTGCAAGTGCGTGCGTGTGACTGCATATGCGCTGACAAGTTTCTATCTTGGAGCT
The DNA here is from genome assembly GCA_029891345.1 of Dryococelus australis. Classification (NCBI taxonomy): domain Eukaryota; kingdom Metazoa; phylum Arthropoda; class Insecta; order Phasmatodea; family Phasmatidae; genus Dryococelus; species Dryococelus australis. The sequence continues at coordinate 196,965,949 of CM056995.1, read as the reverse complement.
CAAATGATCCATGGGACGCCAATTATTTATAAGCTTAGCTAGAAGTTAGCTTTATGAAGCGCAGTTATGGTCAGGAAGTCTGCGGAGATAGCAGACTGTTTTGCAATGTGTTATGAACCAACAAAACGCTCATGAGCAATAAATTGTTCAAACCTGTACTTGGGTTCGGATCATCATCGTTTTGGCCTCCTCGCCACTTTAACGCTGAACATTGCAGAGCGATCACGACTACCAAAGTCCACAAGAGAAGAAAAAACCACAGATTTGGAAAACAAGTATAGTTTTTAACTGAGGTTTACGGCCTAATAATTGGAACGTTTTAATAATCATCAGGCGCATAAAAATAGTTATAGGCCATTCATCACATTAGTTAATTAGGTTTATTCCTCTCATCCCAGCCTGCTGTATGTATGTATGGCCCGTTCTCTATTGCCGATTCCAAGACCGTCTCTGGGAGGTTATCACTGCAACATAATGCAGAGGCTGTAGCGATAGTGTGCTCTTTACAGTAGCTGGTGAGAGCCCCAAATCGACGAAAGAAGATCTCACCCCCTTTCTTACGAAGCTCAGTACACCCGCAGCATTGTGGGTGGAAATATATTCTATTACAGCCTATGGCTATAGAGGCATGCTCGCCGCGAGGTAGCACAACAATAGAATTTTTAACACATCTGTCCCCGAAGACACATATTAGTATTAGATTGTTTAGGATAATTATTAATTTTTCCTTTCAAAGGCTCCACCATCTCTCTCGGCTCCAGTAAAAACCAGTGAGCATTGGTACTGGCGTTGCTCACTGGCAGCTTACTTCTGTTCTTTCTTTAGTTTCAGGTCCACTGGAGGATCGGAGGGAAGTGCCCCCATAGCACCACTTCCCTCACCAGAGTGACGTGCAAGCAGCACTATCAGCACAATTGCTGACCATTGCTGCCCAATACCTCTCTGCTGTGGTGCACGCCTCCTTGCATGAGACTTTCTTCCCTTGTAGGTGTACGGGGTTAGCCCTGATGTGCAATTAAATCCCGCCCTACCTTCGGGCTTCCTTTCCCCTAACACTTAGGTATAAGGTAGAGCAGAAAAAAAATCGCAGGTCATTATCATGCTTGCATTGAGTCACTTCGAAGTACAAACTGATACGTTAACACCGGTCCGTCAGTGAAGTGGTCCTCTACAGTACTACCTGTCCATAATGTACACAAGCCATGTCAGTAATACACTAACCAATCCTGACATCTGTATTAGTGTTAGACATTTTACACGCACATCTACCTTTGCTAGTTTCAAGGCCACACGCTACTTATCTCAAAATGACCGCAATTCAACCCCTACGTCCTGTTTCACTTTTGGGCGCTTTTACTGAAACATCCGGCAGATCGCAGTCAAAGAAGATTGAAGGAAATATTGTGAAAATGCTCAGAAATTGGTTTACTAACTTAGAAATGCCAATCGTTTTAAATCACCTTACACAGAATACAAAAAGAAAACATTTTTTCCGCAGTAAAGTTTCAACTTTAGTATGATATACGGAGGTGGTCTAATATATTTGAGGCAATAAAACCTATGATGAACCGTTCTCCAAACTATGGTGAACACAACTTCTGAGGTAAAATATAATTTCCCAGGAATTTCCACGGTCTGTTTACTTATTGTAAAAGTATGTGTATTAGTGTTGGTGCAAGATTACCTGAGGGGCGTATACGAGTTCGTGAGGGATGGAGGTCTAAATAAAAAGAAAATAACTATAAATTAAATAATTATATTTATTCTCAACGCTGCAAACAGTTAAACATTGGTTATTTACCAGTCTCAGAGTCCTATTAACGCCTATTATTCTTATTTAGCGCAATATTTAATTACTATCTCAGTTTCAATTAAAGTATTTATCACAGTATTTACTGTTGCTAATGTCCCTTAAATTGCTCCAATTATTTACATACGTTTAGTTAAAACTGTCTAGTTCCATCGTCCCGAATGTCTTCACTCACGCATCCAGTCCACAGTCCCGCAGATCAGTCCCACTCTTCGCTGCACACAAGCTCGCCGACGCACTCTCGCAGATCGCTGCAGTCGTCTCTCGCCGCTCCGGAATCGCCCAACTGTTGCATAAGGTCGCACGAGACGCTAAACTCTCGGCTCTTAATCACTCATTCCTCAGAGTCCCGCATGTGGTATTTATACTTGAAGTAGGTGGCGTCTAGAACGTTCTCGGCACTCCAAGATGTTATGGGAAAAGTAATGGTGATGACGACGACGTTCCTGTGTAATAAATAGAGAAATATGAGTTTCTCAGGCTTAGCGAGGCGCGAGCTGCGATAAGTTTATCGGCGTGTGCGGCGGCGTCCTTTATGATGGGCCGCTCGCTATCACATAACTGCTGTCTTTCACTTCCAGTCACTCGCGCGGGATGCGAAGCAGCGACCGCGTAACAATATAGTCGATTGAGGCCATTGCCTAATTTAGATGAAAATTTCAGTCAACTCTCCGAATTGCACTGCACACAGAAATGTGGTTAGTTTGAAGTTAATAACAAGCAACTAGTTTTTGCTATAGCTTATATGAAAACTGTGTCTTCAAATACCTTAGTAAAACTGCTTCGTATTCTGAGAGAGACATATTACGGTTTCAACTAGCAAAACTGGTGGGACTTAAAAATACACTTTCGTGGATTGAAAAAAAAATATATATAAGAAAAAATTATTTGTTCAAATTCGATAATACTTCAAAATATTATTGTGCTTACAGGTTTTTTTAGATTGGAATCTTGGAATCTTGGCAAGTTGTACAAAATCGATAGGCTTTAAATCCAGCTATGTTTGCAATGGCTATTGCTAAACAGGCAAAGTCCAACAACATTGTGTGTCCTACTAATCTACGCAAGAGTATTTTCACAGTTGTCGCTCTTGACAACAAGGACCATACCACCTCATCCAGGACTGCCAATACATCCTTTCATCTTCTGATAAACATGGATTGTGTCAAGAAACTCTTCATTTGGACGTTGCCTCTTGCTAAAGATATTTTTGACCTTAATACAGAATGCATATGTGCAAGGGAATTTGTAATATGTAAATGCATGAAAGCAAAACTGAAATGCACTAGAATGTGCCAGTGCAAATGTAGACCACGAAACTGCTAAAATAAGAAAATATGCAGAATGTAAGCATTCTCACTATATTAAGTGACCTAAACTGCATTATTCATATAACTTATTTAGCATATATTTTTGATTAATGTTCCACTTATGTTTTAGTGATATTCTGCAATTGTATATATTTAACTGGAGTTTCATGTTAAGTGTTTACCCTTTAACCTATTCGTGCAATTGATTGCTTTTCATTATTATTATTTTTTTTTGTAATTTGAAGCTTATACCCTTATGTTATTATATTCTGCAAACAAATAGTACTACAAATTTGACCTTTTCTAAGGCTCTCTAGCCACCTTTATGATAATGTTTCAAAACAATTTTAATGCTGAAGATTGGATGGATTTTACCTTTCAATTCATACCACACATAATTTGTGATTTTTTTCAAAAATCTACCCTTTTTTTACTTCCCTAGTGCATCAAAATATGTGTTCTGGTAAACAAATGTCATATTGAAGCTGAGACTAATTTTAACTTTAATTTGAAACCCCCAATGTATTGCTTATATTTTTTCAGAATGTTGATTCCCTCTATATCAACCCCCGTCCATCCTTTTCCACAGGTACCCCTGAGGGCAAAACGTAGTACAGACCCTAAGCTACAAGATGACACCAACTTGAACTGAAATGGTCATTTTGATAGGCTGCAGCACTCCACTATTATTTACATGTTCCTGTATTCAAAGATAAGAACGGCTTTTACATTTCTAATTAGTTATATTTTTATCCTTAGCATCAATTTCTATTGAGCATTGTGTGTAAAAATTTAGTATGATTTTAATAATTGTAACAAAAACTGAAAATTTTAGGGGTAGAATTAAGTTCAGCTACTTTTCATTAGGATTGAGGTGAGTTACACTTCTCACAAGTACAATTTTTGGAGAATGTTGGCATACATTTTGAAATATGTGGTGGTAAGGTAAGTAGAGTTAAGAGAACCGTTACCATGAATTAAATATTTTACTTACTCTTATTCTGTATTGCAGCATCAGTATAATATTAATGGTACCGATTTAAAGCGTCCAGTATTATCCTTTTAGATTCAGCTACCATAAAAAATGCATTTCGTATTTTCGGGAGAATATAGAACACATTGTCTAGGTTAAGTTTGTTGCTTATAATTTCGACGTTTCATAAATATCTTTATAAACATAGGTTTACATTTGACAATAAATATATTTTCAGCCTCTTCCCGTCAGCGACTTCTGAAGACGAACCATCACAATTAGTTACAGGTTTCATTTAATTAATTTAAAATTTACAACTTATAATTGGGTAGTATTGGAAAAAAAAATTGGGCCATGGCTAAACATAATTATTTGAAACTTTACCACGTAAAGTCTTCCATCGCCGTCATTTTTAACATATCATACTCGTACGTTACCCTCGTGCAATATTGCGTAAGAGTATGTTTCATATATCGATACATGTCTTGTTACATAAAAGTACTTCGCAACTGCGTGACAGGAAAATAAATTGGAGACACAATATGGATATTTAATTACGTGCGTAGCTATAGTTGCTATCCTTTTCGCAAGACCGTCTTGAGAAACAAACCCGAGAAGAAAAAACAGCTTCATGCGTTGTCATTCCACTACAGCCAGTTTTATACGTGTGTGTTTTTTGTCATGGCTATTACTACGGCAAGAGAGCCATTATGAAGTCGATTTCTCTTGTAGCTATGACAGGTTCAAAATGAAGTGCAAGAGGTGAAGTAAGTTTTTTTCTATCATCGTCGTCGTCGTAACAAATCGTAGAACTTGTGATACGGTATTTCGTCAACTGCGGGTGTCATGGCATTTCATAATAATATGTTGAGTACGTTTGCAAGAATAAAAATAAATATAATAACATAAATAAAGGCTACTGAGAACCACTAAGTTTTTAACGGCAATTTGGGTATATATGTTGGAATAATATTTTATTTTGTAAATGAACTTATACTCAAGCAGATTAAAAAATTATCGCTCGTCAATTAAATTTAGCTTGTTTTGTGCATATATTTACAAAATAATTTTGAGATTTAATCTTATATCATATTTATAAAATTTGTGTAATTATATCTCAACCAAAAAAGCTACAATATTCACTATTGATTTAGAAGCAAAATTTGATTCGAGTGTGTATTTTTTATTTTAAAATGCTTTAAGCCCATTTTAAATATTTTTTAAATTACATTAAACCAGTTATAGTGTCTGTTAATTCCAGAAATTTTATATAACGCAGAAACAATTTACCTTCTTACCTGTGACATTTTCGTGGTTAAGTTATTAAATGTGTGTTCGTCACTTTTTCAAAACAAAATAAATCAACATAAAGGTCTTCATCGAGTGAGTTGTGATGCGTGAATAGCTGACATGCAGCGCCAGGCTAGAATATAGGGAGAGTAGTTTTTGAAGTACTCAGTTAACGTGTATCAATAGCCTGACTGTCATCGCCAGCACATCACCCATTATTTTAAATAATTAAATAAATTTTCAGCAAAGTATAAGTTTTCAGTAAAGTGTGTTCTTTCGCGTATGTGTAATTGCTAGGAATGTTTAGCGAGCGCACTCACTTAGCCTGGGCGTAACCTCACCTTCTCTCGAAATATAAGCAAAGACTGTTACAGCACATTTTATTTCCAACCCAATGTTTAGAAACGCTTATTCATAAGACTGTTCTATCATGTGGCCCAGTATTTTGACTAAAGTATTATGTTAGCAATGTAGTCAACTTTATTTCATAAGACTGTTTCATAGTGTTTTCCCAACACTTCAATTTAGTAAAATGTGTTTTATATATTCTTTTGTGAATTTTAATTAAAGTCTGTTCCTTAGTGTATTGTCAGTAAAGTTTACATCACCTCGTATTTCTTACCTCGTTTATTAAGACTGTTAAAATTGCGTGTAAACTAATATACCAGTAATGGTTTAGTAAATGTATATCGCTCCAACACAACGAAAAAAGAAAATTATTAAAAAATATTAAGTAAAGTGTGTGAATTTTCAGTAAAGTCTACAGTAACGACTGTTCATTCGTGAAATGTGAGTAAAGTATCATAGTACCCCTATCATTAATTTTATGTTTTATTTTATTATATAAAGACTCTCTGATATGTTCCTTTCGTATAATGCCTGTTTTCCACAACGACTTTATATCGGAAAGGTTTGCAAAATGCTTGAAATAGGGAAAAATGCAATTCAGAGTTTGCGAAGTGCTTTCCTACAGTTACTAACACTAAAAGTGAAGTACATCTCTTGTTCCAAATGTTCACACCTTTAAACTAGTTTGACGTTAGAATTTTAAATTAAATATCAAGTATAAAAGTGTGCAAGAGTAATACCTACGTCTTCTCTGGTGCGTCAGAGTACTTAAGTATCTGCTCTCCGAACAACGCCTTATACCGAATGCCTGACATTGTTCATACTGTAATTACTTACTTTTTTTTTTTTTACAATATTTTACAAAAGTTTTATTTACCATAACTTAAATTTTATTCCCTGTCGCCTCATATCATATTTATTAAAAAAAAAAAGAGAGATTTTCATAAGGAAGACTGTCTAACATGTTCCTTCATGTAATATCACTATGTTAGTAGAATTTAAATTAAAATCTTAAAATAATTCCCACCCTTTGTATCTGTTAGAGAGACTCTTCCATAAGACTGTTCCATCATGTGCAAGCCAAATCTGTTCCCACATGTTGTAATACACACACATATATATACTAATATATATACTATAGTACTATTATTGTAGCGAAGTGGCTCACGCCTGTACCCCGCTGCTATGCCAATACGTGCGCGGAGATAACCAGTCACAGCGCACTTCACCCACATGGGCTCTTCCACCTTCCCGCACTACTCCGGCTCACTCCATCACAACAGACATTCGTCAACTAGTTGTTTAAACTCTATCTACAAAGAACTTATCAGGTGTTAAAGTAAAGGAAATTACACAGGCACTTGGATTGTGTAACTTTCAAAATGCGACGTGCCAAAAAGGGGGAGTGTAGGTACAGTTAGTTTTTGTCAGATAAATTTTGTTTTGTAAAGTTGTTAATTGTATGGTATTATCTATGGATTTTTTTTAAAAAGTAGAAATGGACAATTATTGACATGTTGAATATCAGTTGTATATGTAATATGTATGTAAATATTAAGGTTGGACAAATAAAAATGTGTTAAAATTGAAGGTGCTGAAATTTACTTAGAGTTTAGTTTGTCATAGCTTAATATCCAACACTCTAATTCCGAGCTCAGTCACTCTGCGACCTCCGAGCAAGAAACACATATGCTGCTCCCGATCCACCACCACGCCGCATCCATCCAGCAGACAGCGAAGCAAAAACATTTATGTTGCTCCCGACACCCCCTCCTTTCACGCACCAACAGAGCTCATTCCACCAATACACACCAACCAGGACGGACCTACCCTGCTGCTCTCGACACCCCCTCCCCTCACCCACCATCAGACCTCATCCCCTTGTCAGACACCGATCCCATCCTCACCCTTCATTCTACTACACAGCTCATACCTCGCCAAAAACAGAACTGTTAACATCTAAAGTGTTCCTTGTACCATTCTTGCTCCAAGATCCAACCGACCAATCACAGAATCGAAGGGGTAGGCCCATATATGCTGCTGCTACCACCCCTCAGACCTCAGTCGTCTGCCAGACTCCGAAGAGGCAAAATATATTCTTTAAATACTTCCTTTGCACACAAACATAACATCAATTAACCCTTTCAATAAATTTAACCCATTGAACACTTACATGTAATCAACCCCTTCATTAAATTTAACCCTTTGAACACTTACCTGTAATTAACCGTTTCATTAAATTTAACATTTCCATTAAATGTAACCCTTTGAACACATACTGGTAATTAATCCAGATAACATCAGTAATTAACTCTTTACCTGTAATTAATACAGGTGCGATTAAACAGGTGCGATAAACCACTTCCTGTTTTCGGAGCTCCATGCTCTCACTAATAATGTATCGATTGAGTCCTCAAGTGAGCAAAGCAGATTCGAGGCTCCTCAATGCATGATCCACACAGTCCTCAGAGCATCAAAGGGTATAGTCGAGTCTCCAGGTTGGGTCCAACGGATCAAGCTCACAACCACCATCCTGTACCACCCACGAAACACCCCCACCACCTCCCCTAAACACGATCCTTTATATATGGTATGAAACCAGTGAATGAAAATTGTATTCTGTTTGTAAAGCGAGATGTTAGTCTTACCATCCGCATAACAGAGCAAGATGTCGAAAACTCACGCGATGCATGTCAGGTTACCGTGAGAGGACTGATTTGCTAGCCATTGGGTGACGGCAAGATGGCGTGCGGCAGGATTCCCGCGGGCGAAAACCGGGAGCGACCCCACCTCGGTGGGAGGAGAGCGCTATAACTGCTACGCCAACTCCCAGTTCAGTTGGCAGTGATTCAAGAAAAATACTTTTCATTGTAACGACAAAGGCGTCAACAGAATTTGCGATGTCGTATATGCAGATGGCCACACGTATGGGTGCCAGTTATACTGTAACGTAACGTGACCATAAATACCTGCGGGGTAGGGTAAGGCCGTGTCTACATTCAGCCGTTCCTGTGGACGTGGACGTGTCCGAAACTCGGCGTCAACTGACGTCACTATGACGCCGTCCGAATATGGTCTACAGATGCGTTGTCCAAAGTGAGCTTTCAGAATCTGGCACTGGATCGCACTAAATTCGGCATATTATTTGTTGTTGCTTAGTGATGTAAAAATTTGTTGTTTTATTGATTATTATATTTTACGAAATGGTTGATTTGAATATTTATTTATAATAAACGCCTTAACGGTTTTATTTTTAATAAGTTCGCAAAATTACATCCAAATTTAATTTTATACTTACGTTTTAAAAGTTTTAGTCTTTCAATAAAATTTTTCAGAACGAACGAAGACATCCCTAATTATTTATTACCATTTTATCATATTTGTTTTGAGAAAGGTCACCTTGCACATCCATTACTTACATATACAATTTAAACATTTTAGAAACGTGGGCAAAAGTAATTGAAGTCTTCTTCTTTTTCTTTCAGCTTAGGACACAGCTTCGGACAAAAGTTCAGTTTTCCGATTGCTCCAACTTGGGACATATGTTGACTTGGGACACGGCAGCTTGGGACAGCGCCATGACGTCAGAGAGCCACGTGAACCAATCAACGCGTCCTTGTGCTAAGACACAGGTTGGGATAGCCCAAATGTAGACAGGTCCTAATACAGGCGAGTGTGTCCCAGCCACAACAATAGGATACGTGCGGTATAAATTAAAATTGTGTTTGAAGATTATTCCTAAGTGAGTACATCTAAGACAGTGCTGGGACAGCCTGACGGGATACTGTTGCCGGAACCGTCCACACTGCCAAACAGAACGCACTTTCACACTTACCCTTTTTGCTTAACACAACACACTACAGTTGCGTGTACCATTTGTACACGAGGCTGGAGCACACAATCAGGTTCAGAGTAGTTTCAATAAAATAAGAATCAGCCATGCTTAGAAAAATTGGGGTAGGAATATAACTACTAAGTGATAACCAGGGCTTAACAATTTAGTTTCAAAAATTCCTGTCATTTAATGAGAAAAATCCCCAAAATTAAAAAAATTATAACATTTCAAAAATATTCAACGCTATTTAACCGGGCCAATTTCTACGCTGCCAAATCAAATCCTTACGTAGGTTTCGTATTTACTACTGTAGCCGGCAGACATCTGTGCACGTCTGAGTGCGCGGAGCGTGTTAAGCGTGTCAGAATAAGCGCGGGGGGGGGGGGGGGAGTGATTCACATGCAGGCCTGGCCGTACTATCGGTTATTCCAAAAACATCATTTATGACGGGCTCAGGTATATGTAAGGCAATGGAAGACGAAGGGCGTTCGTAGAGGTACAGGAAATTTATCCTCAGTGTTACAAAATTGCACTTTACCACGATATTTATATAAAACCACATATCATAAAAGTATAATACAACTGGAATACTACATAGTTTTTAACATTTGGTGCAATTTCGCGTGAATAATTTATACGTACAGTTTATCAAATTATAACAAAACAGTAATTTCAGGCCAGTGCTTTTATTTTGAAACTATATAAAAGGTTTTATATCTTTATTTGCAAAAATTCGCGAAAATGAGTGTTTTTACTTATAGTAGGCTGACCCGCACTATAAATAATGCATAGCCTACACACAGTGTTTATAAAACAAGAAATAAAATTATAAAGTTATATTCTACAGCATAATGTTCATCTACTTCACAAATTACACCCAATTAATCTGCGTGAAAGCATTCTTGCCGTGCTAAACGGTAGTTAATGTGAGATTGTGGTCTACATACGCCTGGGTGTTCAAATTTAAAAGCTCACGAAAATCATAGTAAACATTTAGAGTTTATATAAAAATGTGTTAATTATCTTGTCGGTTTATGCATTGTGTCTAGAATTCCGATTCACGTGAAAAATTAATGTCACTTGTACAGAAGTTTTTTTTCAAATATGGCTGGCTTCAGCAAACGGTGTATCCAATATAAAAATATTGCTATGTCATTTATGATACAGTTATTTGTACTAACTTAATAGACCGTAATAAATGTTTGTCTATAATTCATGCCAGAAAATGTTATTCCAAGTGCAATGTTCATTAAGAGAAAATATTTTCCTGATTATAAAACACAGAATATGCAAATGTGTAATCCTATTTTAAAGGCATTAAAAACTTAAACATTAGCAGTTTAAAATCATATGCCTGTCAAATTATTAGACAAACAGATTAGAAACTAACGCTATCGCTATTGTAATAAGTAAATTAGTTTTGTTGTTATTGAAGTTAAGGCCACACGTATTTACTCAAGAAGTAGTAGGTCCGATTTCTAATTGTAACATATTAATTTAAATATAATATAAAATATAATCTTTGTATTATATTTGTGGTATAAGTAAATTTATGTTTGAAAGTATGTAATATATTAATTTAGATTCTCAATTTAAAAATGTGATTGAAATACAATTTTTGACAGTAATGTTAAATATATATATATTGCAACCCTCTTAGAAGGATAATATATTCATTACAAGAAAAGGCAAATATTCTATTGGTTACTAGTTTTCAAGGTTTTACTTGTAAAAGTAACACAAAATGGACACACATTTCCAGATTTAGAGAATTAATGTTTTTATTCCGTGGCAAATTTTTTGTAATAGTTGTCCTATTGGAAATGACATTTCCAAAGAAAGGTTGACTCCTACGGACAAGCATAAATCACACACTTGCTCTACCCAGTTTCGAAACAGGAACCACTCACGCTCAACACTCAACTGAATGCGCCACAGAGGGCAGTCAATAGGTCAACCGGAACACTGTCAGTGGTGATAAGAACTTATTTTAAGTGAACAAAAACATCTTATTTCATTGGAGATAATTTTTAAGTTACAATTTAAGTAATATATTAATTGATTATTCCATATTGTACCTATAATTCATTGCAGGTTGGTTGGTATTCGCTTGCCTATATTTGCGCTAAGTTAAATGCAGAAACTACTGTCAAAGTTTTGAACATTGTTTTAAAACATCGAAAGTTTAGTTTAACCTTCATACATCACTCTTTTCTATGGAGAAAAAAAAATGAAAATAAAAATATATCTTTATCCTTTTCTCAGTTCTATTTTGTGTTATTGTCTAGCAGTGATTGTACTAAATATTCCTTTATAATTTTATATATATATATGTATATAGCATTATTGTAATTAAATAGTTTTAAATGTATTATTCATTATTAGAATAAATTTATCCGCTGCCCCATATTGTGATTGTTGATTTCGACCAAAGACACAATTCAAGAATTCTATGTCATCAAAAATATCGTGCCAACAACTATGGATATGTTACGAAATTACATTCGGCATTGGCTAGACAGATGACAGCTCTGCGCGAATTTGTGTGTTATTATTTGCATGATTTTTGGATTAATTTTTAAGTAAAACTGCTATGCTGTAAAATGTGTTCAAGTTGGCTTAGCTTTGGGCTGTCTCAAGTCCCTCAATGTTTGCAAATTTTGTGAACAAATTTGTCTAGAGTAATGCATTCCCATTGAGATATTTATTACACCACACTGTAAACCTTTAGATCAAATATATATCCTGTGACATCAGTGAAAGTAATGAGAACATCAAAAACCTGTATATAAGTATATTTCTAATGTAATAAACCCCAAGTACTGAATTTTGATGCATTTCTTCAAGTAAAGTTATGAACGATATAATGACTTAATAGTAGTATACAAATGGACAATCTAAGAGGGGTTTGAAGATGCGCACAAGGGAACTAGGCGACCCCATCTTTGTTGATGCCATATGGGAAAAATTACCAGTTTTTCCCGTTTCCCCCAAAAAATTTCCCGTGTTCCTCCAAAAAAATTATCATATTCCTTCATGCCCACAGTGGCCTTCTTGGATCACAACCTCCTGCTCTGTCAATCTGATGCCAGGGTGTTGGGACCTTTTCACCTAGCATCCTGATGGGCGTCGAGTCTCATGCTCTGTCATTCCTTTCGGGATCTGTCGACCTAGTGTCGTAATGCGGTTGCGAATACCAGCATTGGCTTTCACGCTCGCCAGATCTAAGTGCACATATAAGCATTGTTAACCCTAATTTCCGAACCACAAAGATATAATTTTAAAATTCATAAACCAGGCTGCACCTCCGACGATGACAAGGGTCGCAGGACCAAATATACCTCATGTCTACTTATAAGTATAGTTGGCTGTAATTTCCCAACAATGTAAGACATAGTTGCCAAATTCATAACATAGGCATAATCCACGATGGTGAGAAGGGTCGCAGGGCAAAGTATAAACTATGTCTACTTACAAGCATAGGTAGCTGTAAGTTCCCAAACACAAAGGATATAGTTGCCAAATTCATAGCATAGGCAACATTTACGACGACAAGAAGGGTCGCAGGGTCAAATATACCCTATGTGTACTTATAAGTATAGTTGATTGTAATATCAAAACTATGTAAGGTATAGTTGTCAAATTCGTAACTCAGGCATCACCCCCGACGATGAGAAGTGTCACAGGGCCATGTACAGCTCATGTCTACTTATAAGCATAGTAGGCTATAATTTCGGAAACATGTAAGATACAGTTGCCAAATTCTTCACATAGGAATCACTCAAGACGACAAGAAGTGTTGTATGGTCAAGTATTCCCTACATCTACTTATAAGCATAAATGGCTGTAATTTCCTAACTATGTAAGATAAAGTCGCCAAATTAATAACAGGCATTATTTACGACGACTAGAAGGGTCGCAGGGCCAAGTATAATCATATGTCTACTTATAAGCACAGATACCTCTAATTCCCATAACATGTACAATATAGTTTTCAAATTCAAACACAGGCATCACCCCCGACTACAAGAATTGTCGAAGAGCTGAATATAGCCATATGTCTACTTATAAGCCCCATGGGCTGTAATTTCCATAACTCGTAAGATGTAGTTGTGAAATTCAAACACAGGCTTCAACCCCAACAATGAAAAGTGTCGCACGGCCAAGTATATACTTTGTTTAACTATATGCAAAGTTGGCTGTATGTTTTGAACTGCATGGTACAGATGCCCAATTCATAACATCGGCATCATCCATAATGGTGAGAGGGGTTGTAGAGCAAGTATACCACATGTCTACTTATAAGCATAGTTGGCTGTAACTTCCAAACCATGTAAGATATAGATGTGAAATTCATAACACAGGCATCACCCCTGATGATGAGAAGGGTCGCAGGGCCAAGTAAACCCTATATCTACTTATAAGCATTGTGGTCTGTAAGTTCCGAACTTCATTATATATATATAGTTGACGAATTCATTACATATGCATCATCCATGATGATGAGAAGTGTCGAAGAGTCAAGTATACCCTGTCTACTTATAAGTATATTTGGCTGTAATTTTCGAAACACATAAGATGAAATTGTCAAATTTGTACCACAGGCCTCACCCCTGATGATGAAAAGGGTTACAGCGCTACATATACACCCCATGTCTACTTATAAACATAGTTGGCTGGAATTTCCAAATCATGTAAGTTATAGTGGCCAAATTTATAATATAATCATCATCCACAATGGTGAGAAGGGTCGCAGGGCAAGGTATACCCTGTGTCACCTTATAATCATAGTTATCTGTTATTTCCAAACAACATAATATATAGTTGCTAAATTCATAACATAGACATCATTTATGACGAAGTGAACGGTCGCAGGGTCAAGTATACCCTTCTTTTACTTATATGCATAGTTGGCTGTAAGTTTTGAACCACATAAGATATGGTTGCCAAATTCATAACATATTTTTATCATCCACAATGACAAGAAGGGTCGCAGGGTCCAATATAACCTACATCTACTTGTAAGCATATATGACTGTAGTTTCCAAACTGTGTAAGATAACATTGCTAAATTAATAAAATGAGCATCATCCACAACAATGAGTAGGATCGCAGGACCACATATACCCTTCATCTACATATAAGCTTAAATGTCTGTAATTTCTGATCCACATTATGTATTGTTGTTAAATCCATAACATAGGCATCATCCATGATGGCAAGAAGGGTCTCGAGCCAACTATACCCTATGTCTACTTGTAAGCATAGGTGGCTGTAATTCCTAAAATGTGTAATATATAGTTTGCAAATTCAAAACACAGCATCACACCCAACAAGGAGAAGGTTCACAGGGCTAAGTGTACCCAACATCACTTATAAGAATGGTTGGCTTTAAGTTCTGAACCATGTAAGATATAGTACTAAATTCATAACAGTCATCACCCATGATGATGAGAAGTGTCGCAGGGTCAACTATAACCTACATCTACTTATAAGCACATATGATTATAATTTCCGAACTGTGTAAGATAAGATTGCCAAATTAATAACATGAGCATCATCCACAGTTATTAAAAGGACTGCAAGATCATGTATACCCTATACCTACTTATAGGCATAGTTGGCTGTAATCTCCGAAACATGTAAGATATAGTTGCCTAATTCATAACATAGACATCATCCACAATGGTGAGAAGGGTCGCAGGGCCAAGTATACACTATGTCTACTTATAAGCATAGTTGACTGTAATTTCCGAACCACATAATATATAGTTGCTAAATTCATAACACAGACATCATCCACAACTATGAGAAAAGTCGCAGGGGCCAAGAATGTCCCATGTCTACATATAAGCATAGCTGGCTGTAATTTCCGAACCATGTAAAATGTAGTTGCCAAATTCATAACAGAGGCATCATCTATGATGACAAGAAAGTTCGTAGCATCAAGTATACCCTATGTATACTTATAAGCATAGGTATCTGTTACTTCCATTCTATGTAAGATATAGCTGTCAAATTCATAACACAGGCCTCACCCCTGACGATGATAAGGGTTGCAGGGCCAAGTAGGCAGTCGATATTATCTGTAAGAAGACAATTTATTTGTTTATTTTTGGTCCTTTGCAAATAATACTACATTTATCAGCTGTCTTGTTGGTGTTTCATATAATAAATCACAATTTAATACAGGTAAGTGTGTTGACAAACAAAAAGGTAACTCTCACTCAAAATAACATGTCTGTGTTTTACAGTTCATATTTGTGTTTTTATACACCGCTGTGTTTGCATGGTCATGTGACAAATAACGAAATTAAACAGCATCAGATGATTTGATGGTCAGGTTGGGTATTTAGCGTGCCTCTCCAATGCCACAGCATTTCTTCCTGATTGCCCATGTATTTGTAGCCCCGAACTTCGTCACGTGATCAGTTGAGAACCTTATTGCATTTTCGAACATGCCTTATGTTCTCCTCCCTTTTTAAACAGATGTCCTCTGACAACACACATTTCGCAAACCTTGGGTCTCCATTCGACTCTGGGCATGCATACCTTCTATGTCACAGGCATATACAACCAATTTGATTCACATTATTGTGTAGCAATGTCTCACCACAACCAGAAGGATCAAGGAGGTGAAACGGCATTCTGTAGCGATGTCTCACCACAGCCAATAGGTTTGGGAGAGAGTCATAGGCCTTGTTGAGGCAACAGGTTTATCCGCTGCTAAAACAGGCCGATGTTACGGTGTACCAGAGAGCACTGCGAGTCGATGGGTATGGCAGTTCTGGGACATGGGTGACATGATGTGTCGCGGAGGAACGGGTTCATGGAGGGTGTCGACTGCAGCCGAGGACGATCATCTTATTACCCAGGCACAGTTGACTCCTTTCAAGTGTGCCAGTCAACTAAAATGTGCCACGCACTTTTCCAGTAGCTCGAGTACCATTCTGAGTAGCTTGACTGCGGCGGGACTGAAATTCCAACGTGCTTCAAGGAAACAAAATCTCACAGATGAGCACAGGCTTTATCGACTTGCATTTGCCGGGGAAAACATTGACCGTGAGGTGTTGTCTTCTCCGACGTGTGTGTGTTTTCCTTTGCTAATGATGGCCAATGCGTGTCTTCAGAACTTGTGGGACCCGACACATGGCATATGTGACCAAGTGCTCGCACTATGGTCATGCATCCATTGTGTGTTGGGGATGGATGAGTGCATATGGGATAGGTGTGTTGCACAGAACCGATGATCGAGGTCTGAGTACATGCGGCCTCAATATCGGGCAGTATTAGCATATTCTAGAGAATATTATTATTCCCTCGGTGCGAGTAATGTATACCAATGGTGTGCTGTGCTTCCAGCAGGACCATTGTCCGATACACGCTTTTCGGACAGTTCAAGAATGGTTCCGAAGGCAAGACCAACTAGAGCTCGGAGATTGGCCACCTTAGAGTGCCGACTTAAATCCAATTGGGCATGTTTGGTCGGAGACGAAGTGCATGATGGCGGCAAACTGGCCTGATCCACAGCCAGCAAATAAAGATGCTCTCTGGGAACTAGTAGCAGATGCCTGGGATGTAGTAGCTAGTAGCGAATGCTATGCTACTGCTCTGGTCGCCTCTCTACCACAACGACTGCTGCAGGTGGTTGAGAATGAGGGATACTGATCTTCGTATTGAGGTTACAAATCGGCCCTTTTCAGGGCTAAATAGACACTCATGTAAAAAACGTGACACCAAAAACCAATGGTACACCACATAGTATAATGACCAATTTGAAATACAAACTAAAAGTGCGAGGTAGTTTCGAACCCGAAACAGAAGGCATCAGAACCATACATGCGAGACCATTCTTGTTTGTTACATGTGTTTTTTATATGGATGCAAACATATGCTTACAAATAAAATACATTACATGATACTGTAACATATTGCATTACAACGAAACAAAATAATGTAACCAGTAGGAATAAAAATTAAGTAATAACCTAATGTTATTGTGTGAAGGAGAAATGCCATTTTTTCGGCAAGTTCGACCACCATGCACACATTACGATTAGCAGACAGCTGGCAGCATGGACTGACAACATAATATCATTCCGGTTCAAGTTCAAGTCCGGTGTTTACTGATATTTATTTGTCTAATTCTGTAGTTCATTCCAGGTGAATTGAAATAACATTGAACTATTTCCCGAACTGTTATTCTATACTGTGCGATTTCACTCATTTTGGTATTTTCAGTCTGACGAATATAGTTCTAATTCAAGTCAACGAATTGCTCTGAACTTTAAGAAAATGTGTGATTTAATTTCCAGTTCACTGCAGGGGAAAAATTAAAGAACTGTTTCTCGAACTATATCTCGTATTTCCTTATGTTATTATAGCCCGGCATTTTCGATTCAAGGTGGACAATTCCAAGACATGTTCACGGCCTACCATGAACTAAAATTATGTTCACAGTTACATCTCTAGTTCATTGAAGCTTAAATATGAATTAACAGTATCTCGAACTATATCTCGTACTTCCTTGTGTCATTCTAGACCGACATTTATAATTCGAAGTGGAAAATTCCAATATATGTTTACTACCGACTTTGAAATAACATGGTGTTTAATTTTTCATTTCCAGTTCAGTAAAGAGGAAACGCTGAAGAACTGTTCCTCGAACTGTATTTCGTACTTATTAATTTTGTTCCATTCCTACATTTTTAATCTGAGTATCAAAGGCCAGCTAATATTCACAGAATCATACAAATATATGATAAGTTCTGGTGCAAGACTCAGAAATTTTTATCGTGGAGTTAATTGACCATGTCTCATCATCGTGGCCGTGGGGCTAAGCGGTTAGACTTCTCGCCTCCCACCTAGGCGAACCGGGTTCAATCCCCAACTGGGTAACTTGATTTTTGCTTGTAGGAATCGTGCCAATTGGTTTTCTTGGAGATCTCTCGTGTCCCCCGCCCTTGCGCCCCAACGCTGCTCAATTCTCACCTCATTTCGCCCTCATCTGTCCTCAAGAACTCGATGTTAAGAGCCGCCCAGATCTCTCAACTCAAATACAACGGCCATTTTTAATATTTTTAACCTTGAAAGGTAGCCATGGTCGTGACCCACAGATTATTTCCGCAAGCCGGCGACCATGTGTGTTTTATAGGCACAGGGTTTACAAACTCGAGAAACAGTGTTTACCAGCCGACTTAAATGTTCTTATTTATTCGACAGCGTGCTTACATGTATAGCATACATGATGTAGACGTGCCATATATGTTTATTGATTATATATAATAGATTTATCATCGCAAGTATTTAGTATCGATGTAATTAATTTGTTTTCATTTAGAAGTGTGCTAGCGTAAAAACAAATGCGATGAAAACCTTATGATAACAATGCCTATTGAATTGTAATTTAAATTAATTTGGTTTTGTTTTGAATAAAGAAACAACGGACAGACTAATTCACAGATATATTCTGCCGCATACAGCTGCATAATGCACTTCAAACGTGTTGAATGGTGTGACTCGTTGGCTACAGAACGATAAAAGGTCGCAAAGGGAAAGAAACTACTGCGAAACGAGACAAACCATTGTTTCATTGCATTGCAGAAACAAATAATACCCTGAAATTCCAAACATTCTAGTACAAAGTTGTGTAACCTAGTGATTTAGAGAACAGAAAGCTTTAATAAACCGATCAAGATTAGGCCACCCACAAAATCTGGCCGACAGGGCAACACAGCAAGTGGATTTATTCACTGAAATTGAACAGGAAGATGTTGCCTTGATTACATATTTTTGTCAATTCTGATCAGTGGTAAACCATTGATTCGCTGTGAAATTGAACCACTCGAATCACTTAAAATCAATGGAAAAACACTGACTGTTTCAGCGAAAAACTTTCACTTATTGATGTATTGACGTGAAACAATTTCACTGAGTGAATAGTTGACGACCGAATCCAGTGGCGAACTAAATATTGATTTCATTGAATTTAGCCCAAAAAACGTACATGAAATAAACATACTAAACTGTTTAGTATTTAGTTTAGTATTTATATTGCGCGATTTACCGTAATTTAAAGAAGCAAAAACAATATCGGAGGTGGCTGGGATTGAACACATTCACCATTTCCGTTTCACTTTTAGGCCGTTACCTTACCATATGTGTTACCAGGTTAAGTTAAAAATGAGAGCAATATATTAACTATTTCGATAAGAAGTACTATATATATATATATATATATATATATATATATATATATATATATATATATATATATATATAGTACTTCTTATCGAAATAGTTAATATTTAAATTGTATGCCCTTACTTTTCGTATGTGGTTTTATTGATACTATTAGTATTGTTAAAACGAATACTATATATGAATGCACTCTCATCACCACATTATATGCAGTTTAAACCTTCAAACAGAGCGCTGTGGTGATTACAAGAAAACGAAATGAAAGAGGTAAAAACGTAATGAAAGGCTGAATGTCCATATTATTTCGTAAAAAGGTGATTTGAAACAAGAAACACATTTTAGACAGTATTTTGTATTGGGTTCATTAGTTTATTCGTTGTTATTTCACTTGATACACATTGTTAAATGGGCATTTTTAAACGTTGTTTCACGGCCATTTTTTTACGCTGTTTAACTGATCCATCAGTCAAAAAACAAACCACAAAAAAACAGTGAAAAAAGTGACTGATGAATAAGTGGAAAACATCACTGAATCATTATTGAGGTAAATCTGACATGTTTTCACAGATTCATCAGTTAAAATTTACTGAAGCGACTGTTGAATCAGCCAGGTACTGATGACTGATTGTAACAGTGACATTCTCCCTGATTGAGATTTAAAGTGTATTGCAGCGTTTTGGTGGTATAGGCTATTCATGGTAAAATGAGCACTTCAGAATGCTCTACTTAAGATCTACTTGTATGCATGTTGAGTATTCTTTCGTCTTATGTAATATCAACATTGCCATGGGTCTCATCACTTTATTCATGCGTCGGTCAAGTGAAACACTGAAATTATTAGAAAAGTTAATATTTTACAAATATGCTCATTTTTACACTTCGGTGCATAAAAAAAACAGAAAGCGAAAGAAATAATTTAAATAATCAGAAACGGTTACGTAAAACTATTTATTCGATGTTAAGAAGTAGAATTACTTCCTAGCAAATACAGAAAATACGGGCCAGAATCGAGCCGGTAAAAGTTAGCCGACAAACTCTGGCCAGCCGATACCGGCCCGCTATCTTATGCCGGAAGCGGCCCGATGGAAATATGTACTGGCGTCTAACTGTTGGCCGTCAGTGTCGGGCCTGCGATGGCTGGATGTCGGTACGATTCCGGGTCTGCGACGGCTGGATGTTGTTACGATGCCGGGCCTGCAACAGCTGGATGTCGTTACGATGCCTAGCCTGCGATAGCTGCATTTCGTTACGATGCCGGGCCTGCGACGGCTGGATGTCGTTACGAAGCCGGGCTTGCAGCGGCATGATGTCCAGAAATAAGCAGCAAAACAATGAAAAAACCTTATCTTTTCTATTAAAAATTCTAGTAATAGCAATTTCTTCTTTACAATTATTAATTTCATTACTTGTCAACACATTGTATGATATGAAAATATTTTGCTTGCCGATCATGGGACTCGACCATAAGACCATTCAGTTAACAGTCCAAGCATGCCAAACTATACACCTTGGGGTTAGTTGCTGATACTCTCCAGTAATTCAAAATATATCATGACACAAAATATAATAAAGGAGAACATAAATTCAATGAAAATATAAAAAATACTTTTAAAACGCAGATTATTTAGAAACTATTTCTTCAGAGGCTTGCAAACCAAATCGTTCTTGTTTGTTTTTAATATATCTGTCGGATGGTTGTACCAATGAAAAAATTTCAAAGTCAAAAAATGCCATGGGCTACCACGTGACAAATATATATAATCACGAAAAAAAAAACATGCTGACGGTTAACACACGGTCTCATAAAATACATCATGCCATTGATAGCTAGCTAACATATTGCCTATTCAAAACACTTTCCAAAAGTTTGTCGGCAAAAAGACATCATATTTGTATCTTTATTGTGATAAAGAGCCTTGTCTCGAAAACGTCACCGGGCCGTAATAAATAAGATAATGGCCAACTTACAGAAAAAACAAATATGCTTTAAGGGAATCGGCCCAGAAACATTTTGAAGATGTTTGGAACATGTTTGCTCAGCGATATAATGCCGACATATTTTCTATGATATCTATCTATTATTCTAAAAAATACAGCGGGCCATTGTCTTTTTTCTAACGGCTTGCAATCTGTCTCAAAAAAAAAACATCACGCTGTTGTCAGATGGCTACCTTCTGACTTTGAAATGACAGTTGCCGACAGTACAGTTATCTGGCCGACAATTTGCCGACAAGTTGTGTTTGCTGAGTTTCCATTCATCGTTACCAACTTTATTGGACGCATGTCACTAAGGGCTCCCGTTAAAATATATGCTGGTAGAGCAGTGACTTTTTTAAAGGTTCATTTAAAATGTGCTCACTTTATCGTGAACAAGCTTTAAAATGAATGGAGATCAAAAGAAATCAGTATGGCTTCAAAATCAGTTAAATATGCTCAGGCAGCACGCCATTGCAGTGAATCTGCCGCTCGCACCTGCCGACCGCCGCAGTTGACACGGCTATGAAGAGCTAGTAGTGCAACGTTGCCACGTTAACATATGGCCAAGTGGTTGGAGTGTTTTTAGCGGCGGGGGGGGGGGGGGGGGCTTGAACGTTGAACATCGTCCTCTTCTTTTGTTGCTATAGTACTCAAGTGTCGCGTCTCCTACGAATGTTTCTGAAATATAATTATTTTCATCTCAAATAGGAATGCAAAAAAATTTAATTAAGGATTGTGAGAACCTATAAAATAAATTATGAGGTTCAATAATAAACAATTAATACCTTTTGCTGTGAGTAATTATGGTCTCCATTTTATTTTGCGCTTCAAATTTTAACAGCCATAATCACACAGTGCTGAACAACAGAAAGTCATCAAATTATAGATACATATAAACATGGTGACTATCTTTTGTGGTGTAAATAAATTCAGTGCCTTCAAAAATAGTATATTTTAATTTCATGCAAAAGCCAACTTGTAAAGTATGGCATTGGAACAATAAAAGTATTGGTTAGTGAAACGTTGACACAACGAAACTACACATTGTTTAGAATCAATCGGATACAATGTAAGTTTAACCTGTGAACAACTAGTGAAGCACGTAAAGAAAAACTGATATGGTATTATTTTATAGAAACAGAGCTACCAGTAATACTACACCCGCCATCGACAATATCCACCACAGTTCTCGTATGCCAGTATTCGAACCGTATTCATGTGTGTTCGAGATTCAGATGCAATGCCGTGGGACTGGCTGGTGCACTTACCACTAAACCACCACATCACATATATCTCAATCTGGAAAATTACCTTGAATAAAATTATTTATTTAAATTTCTGAATCTTTATATAGTTGGATAATATTTTGCAAATTAACCACTGAAATAATAATGCAAATTAGTATTGTAAACCCTCTTCGTTTCAGACCAAAAACATTGTCAAATTAAACTTTAAAATCTTAAACTTAAAATCTCAATGCTTTGTTAGAAAAGGAAATTAATTAGAGAAACTTAATTTTAATTGCAATTGTTACTTTTAACATACATTTTTCAATAGCCCTACGACAAATTGAAGAACCAGCAATTAGAACACATTATAATCTGCAGTTTTATGTTAACAACACCAGCAGCCAAAAATAATTATAACTATTACTTTTATAGAACATGACATAACGCATGTAAAACTGAGGGCTAAATTTAACATCTGACAAAAGCGTGATCAGGGTTGCCACAGGTCTATAAAACCTGGAAAACGGAAATGTCCGGGAATTTAAAAAATGTCAGGGAAATCAGAGAAATGTAAAAGGAATTTCAAACAAGTTTGCTAAATGTCAGGGAATTGTGGTATGCATGATATATTTCTCAGTTATTTCATCAATCGTGCACCGCTGCATTATCATATAAAGTTGTTTTAATGATTGTGGACTAAATGCTTAAGCATTTTTCTTTGCAGTCTATGTAGTGATAAATTTTGTAAGATCAGATAAGTATTTTCGTTCAAAAGCGTGTTATAAAGCAAAGTACAGAAACAAAAATGTTAGATAAATGTAAGGGAAAAAATATAATTTTTGTCTGGAAATCAGCGAGATGTCGGAATTTTCCAATGGAAAAAAGGTGCCAACCCTGGTGATGTAAAACTGCACAGTATTTTGTACTGTCAAGCAGTACCACAAACTGCCACTATAATATATTTGTCACCACTAAAATGCTCACTATTTTATACCTTGTAAACAAAGTGTTTGGGATAAACGTACATGAAGTAAATATGCGTATTGAGTAAACGACAATTAAAAATTAAAGCCGGCGACATACCGAGAAACAGTTTCACAAAATTTTAGTGCGTATAAACTTCTTAAATAAGCTTTTATATGTATTTCGTCGCAAAGTGATGCTTACCAAATGTAGGTTATAAGCTAACTATTCACCTATAGCTAAACTTGCAGTTATGTGCAGCTCTACTGATCCTTTATATTCGTTATTTGTCCATACCGTCTGAAATGAAACTAATTTCTCTAGCCCTAGCCATGAAGGGATCTCACCATCTACAATTTCCGTCAATATACTATATATTCGTAGTAAAATTTACATATTAGGGAATGTAATATTTAATTCTATAATTTATTGTCACGTTCTATACCTCCCACAAATCGGTATGCATTCAAGAATACAATGGAATTGTCGCATTTCCTACGTATCTGGAAGTCAGCCTAACAGTATTTTTTCTTGCTCACATTCAGTTTCCGTTTTTTGCTACTGCAAGGCAAATGTTATCATCCCAGTCACTAATGACAAATTATAAAATTTATTCACCGGTTTTTTAAAACACTAGATTTCCCTAAGTCTGTTGTCTCCTACAATCCCACAAGTACTTGCTGCTGCTAAATTTGTCTGTAGTAAAAGCGACTGTCGTAGAGGGTAGGTTTTTTTCGTTTGATTATATTCCTGATAATTGACGCTGTTAGCCTGTACAACCGTTATATTGTACACAATTCACTGTCTACATAATTTGTCTGTAACTGAGCACGATTGCGTTGAGGAATTACTTGGCCTTGAAAATTTACAATATTTTCCTTACATATAGTTTTCATACATTTCATAGTTCTCACGATCAAATAGTATACACTGTTGTGCATAGTTTGTATCTCGTTGTTGTACATACGTGTCGTATTTTAGGTGTGAATATATAATTTCGATTAATATGTCGTATCACTAAATCAGTTGAAATGTATGAGAATCACGAGTTTCATTACAAGTTTCTACACAATGCCAAATCACAACGCAGATATCAGTACAGAAGAAGAGTTAAAATAATATATAGAACATTTGTTTTATCCATTTGAAGAAAAACAAAATACAATCTACATTGATGTTCGTTGAAGTACGGTTTATTTTACTCCAAATTAACCTACTCTGATCTAAAACTCGGTACTGCTTTTCATTTTCGTATTTAGGAACTTAGTGCACTTACACATGATTATAAAAATATGTAAATGTATTATTTAGAGAAAAACTTTTAAACCAAGTAATGATTTTTAGAACATTTAAACTAAATACTAATTCGACGCTATCTAGAAAAAATCCAAAACTAAACCAAAATTAACATTAGAATGACATAAAAATGTTTATTACCTTTATTTACTCTTTCAAGCTTAAAACTCTAGGAGTACTGCGTGAATGCCCGTATGAACGCTTAGGTAAGCTTGCATAGCTCATAAAAGTAATACACGGAATTCCTTACATAAAATTCTGCTTCCTGATGACACTTTATTCATCTTCTAATGCTGCCTTCATCTGAAAGATACTTTTCCAAACATTGTAAGCATTGGAATAAATTAATACTTTGTACAATGCATATAAATCGTCAGAAAGTAAATATTATTTTCTAAACTTAAAATGGCAATCTTACCTTACATAATATTTTTTAAAAATGTGAATACAGTAATCTGTATTGTCCGTCGTGCTTGGTGAAATTATTTACATGTAATAATAACGTTATTGAAAGAATGTGGAAATTGACCACGTGTTTTTAAATATAGCATTGAATAATTCTTAGGCTACAATTTTTTAAAGAATGTGGCAACATACATATAGGTACACTTTTTATTCGCATTAGTGGAAAACCACTGATTCGCAGTGAAATTAAACTGCTCGAATCAGTGAAAGTGTATCCACTTAGAATCGGTGGAAAATCACTTATTGTTTCAGTGAAACATATCCACTGATTGAATACATTAAAACCAACCGCGTGCAGAGAATTAAATATTGTTTATATTGAATTTAAGGACATCATTAAGAAAAATAAACATGTTTCCAGCATTCGCTGTTTATATTTTTGAATTTTACGTAATTCCGATACCGAAGTAACAATTATTTTGTGGTGTCCGGGATTTGAATATAAAGCATCCAGCTTACAGACCATTATCTTACAAACAGTGCTACCAAGTGAATATTGACGTTAGGAGGGAAAATATTCTCCGTATTATAAATATTTTTAGAAAATATGTAGCTTCGAATTGTATACCACTTCTTTTCGGTTTAGTATCATTGGTATAATTAAAGATTGTTAAAGCCCTAATGTGTATATACAGCGACAATCACAAATATTCAAACGTCCTGTTCCTTTCACGATGTCCGTACAATAAGCAATTATATTTACACACACATATGCGTCCAACTGTATTTTGTATTCCATTTCATCAAATTCAACAAATAAAAAACAATCCTTATAAATGAAACAAAGCAATATATTACACAAATGTAAATTAATGCACGTTTTCCGAATCATAAACGTTCATACACCTTCGTACGAAGAACAAATGTTTTCGTACATCAACATAAACAAAATAAATTCAACATTTAATATTTAGCATGCCCTCACTTTTGCTTAAGAACGCTTCTCAAACGCGCTGGCATTGACTTTACTACCGCCTGTATGACACTGGGAGGGATATTGTTCTACTCATGAAGGTTTTTCTTTTTCAAGTCCCGCCGCGTGCTTGAAATATGATGTTTTCGTAGTTTTATGTTTAAGTATGCCCAAATATGTTCTATTGAATTTGAGTTTAAGGGTTGAGGTGCAGTATATATTACACGAGGACAATTATACAGCAGTCATATTCGTGCTGCACAGGATTTACGCTTAGTGACATTATCCTGGTTAAATTTGCATTACTACATCCAGTTATATGGCATTATGTAGCAAATTATGTTTAAACAGGTCAATATATTTTCATTGATCCAATCGTCAATCTATAAACGTCAGTTAACCTATGCCACATGCACTCATTCACCCTCGCACCATAACTGGACCCACACCATGATTGATGGTAGGACGAGAATGTTGGGGATGTGTCTCTTTATTGGATTTTCTCCACACTTTTGGCAGACTGTCATGACCGAAAACCTTGAATTTACTTTCATCTGGAAATATTACATCAGTCCAGCAATCGTTCTGTAAATATACCTTCGTGAAGTTAAGTCTATTCTTATAATTATATTTGCTTACATACGATTACTTCTGTTCTTGCATTAAGCACTATAGTCACTATTGCTGAGCACTCCTCTCATTGTCATTGGTGACAGTGGCATTGAAAGTATTTTGTAGGTCTCTTGTAATAGCATATGGACTGGTAAAAGATCTTTGACGAATTTGCTGGCTTTGAAAGTATTTCGTAGGTATCTTGTAATAGCATATGGACTGGTAAACGATCTCTGACGAATTTATTTCACAATATAACTTTCTTCTCTACACGAAAGTACGTTTGGCTATACACTCCTCGGTTTGTCTCAGCATGTTTGTACTTTTATACCATTTTACGATACATAACATAGTCGCCTAGATGGGTAGTACTACGGGAGTCATTATAGCATATGAAAATACATGTTACTTGTAACAGTTTGCATGAATTCTTTGAGGTTTAATAATGTTTGTTTCTGTAAGACGTTATTTTATGTTTTTGTATGTATGGACTCTATGTGTTTCTCAAACCTACGATTTGCTGAACAAATATGCTTTGTTTTATTTGCTTTGATTTTTGTTTGTAAACCTACGATTTACTGAACAAATACACTTTGTTTTATTTGCTTTGATTTTTGTTTGTAAACCTTTCCTGCAAAATGTCTGACGTATGTATACAGAACAGCATGATTTTTGTAAATCATTGATTGACACTGTATGTTTTTCTACCTCCCACTTCACACACAGGGATAGAATGCATTCCGTTTAACTGTTAAAACCCCCTTGCCAAGAGCTTTTATTTTGTAAGTTGGAGTGTTTCTGTCTATGCCGTGGTTGCCTGCATTTTATAGGCCATTCTCGGTAAATTTAGAGCTTTTGAAAGCCCTTTTATCTGTTATAATAGTTAATAAATATATATTGCTTTAGCCTTAGACTTTAACTTCAGAATGCGGTAGAATGCACACACTTTGATTATTACATACATGGCCATATTTATTTAAAGAGGTGGTAATAGATTAAAAATGGCTGAAAGAAAGAAACTAATGCCTCATAAGTGCTCACTTTACTGTGAACAGCCTTTAGCAGATATCTACGTAAGTCGGTATGCATGCTAGAAATAAACAATATGTGAACTGATTTCCTGCTTTCTTTATGACACAAAATCTAGCCACTTCACTTTAAATGTATTTTCGCAGTAGTTATGACAGATATTTGCTTGATGTCTTGTCCGCGTGGTCAGGGGCAATTAAAACGCCTTGCCACTCGCCACGCGCCTCATAGCGTGAAGTAATGCGTTGTTGTAAGTTCCAGACATTGACTCAAACGGATCTGTACACCTGGCAAACCTGCGAGTTTCTCGCTCTCTGTACACTCTTCCTTCTCTATCTTCATGTACGCTAACCACGTTTATAGCATCAGTTCAGCTTCAGTGACATTAAGAGTTTACAATGTTTAGTATTTAGAGCATCCTCAGAGATATTATCTCACCAACTTTTTTAATCTACATTTTTATAGTATATTGCTATAAAGTTGTCCCATTAAATTAATAGTTTATTTTTGTCTCTAGAATAACTGACATTTTAAAAACATAAATTATATTTGTTACATTTAAAAAAATAAAATATCGAATTCATTACCATTATTTTTGTTGTACAAATCTTGCCAGGGTTGTTGGATTCAAATTGTTATCTCAAACAAATATCAAAATAACAGGGATCACTATTTCCTTATGTTAAAGCTAAAAGGACAAACAAACATAAGAAGAAACTTGCGTTGAGTAGATGCTGTTCATGAACGCCTCGGACTAATGGACTGCATTCACACATTTTTAACACTGCGTCTAATTTGTACTTTATTTCTACCCCTTCGAAAAACTTAAACAAACCATTATATTGTTATATAGTTAATGTTGCTCAACTCTCGTAATATCGTCTTCTATGGCGATTGCCAAATATTTGTCGATTAACTCCAAAAGTACAGAATATAGTTTGTGTAAACTTATTTCTGTTGTCTGAGCATTTATAGTTGTAATGCTACTGGAATATTTTCAAATGTGAATAAAAGCTCAGGTTCGTTGGGAAACGAAATATAAAGACATGACCTCGCCATTGTTATAACATGTTATTTCAGCTGTTCTCAACATGATTCGCAAGTTTATATTTCTGATAGTTCTGTTTTCAATAAATTAACTAAATGATGCTACTCAAAGATGGTTACTGTGCAGATGGAATTGGTTTCATATCCCAATTCATTCAATGAACATGACGTGTGAGATTATTAACCGCAGCATAAAGTGTAATAACACATTTTTATGCAGAGAGAACCTGATAAGTAAACATAACATAGCGTGATATATTTCACTGACTATTTAATTATTGAACCTGTTTGGATTTAATAAATATTTGTTGAGAATATAAGAAACATTTTTTTTGTCAGTGAGACAGGTTAATTTTTATCCATACTTTTTTGTTTCGTAAGTTCACAAAACATGATCGAGAAAACATTCGAACCTTCTTCATTTTCTTAAGGATTTGAATTTGGACATTTTCTGAAATGGGTTTTAGGTATTTATATAACCAACCGTTTAAAGCAGAAATCGTGGCTATATCTTAATGAGTTACTGAGCTATTGATGAGTTTTCCAAAACACATTTTACTTCTTTTCGTTCCCTAATGTAATGACTTTCAAAAAATAACCCACAATTAATGTTTAGGTATTTGTATAGGTAGCTTTTTGAAACATACAGAATAACAATATATTATCGCTTTAATGCGCGATTATGAAGAAGTCGATAGCATATTTGAACACTTTTCACCCTCTCAATGGTTAAAGTTTATAATATGTTTATATGATATCGTTTAAAGTTAAGAGCATATCAATATCTCATTAGGTTAATAAGATATTGAGGGATCCTCGAACATATATTTTATCGCTTTTCACCCTCCCAGTTGTTGGATTTCAAATAATGCTGAAATCCGTTTTGTGGTATATGTATAGGGTAGATTTTGAGGCTAAAAGCACAATCATACCTCATCAGATTAATCAGCTATTGAGGAGTCCTCAAAAACATGCTTTACCTATTTTCACCTTCTTAGGGGTTAAATTTTGAAAAATCCTTTCTCAGTGGGTGCCTGCATCCAGAAGGAAAGCTAACACTACATTTTCAAACTTTGCATCTAGCCGTCTTGTCTGTATATTGGTGAATGAGTCAGTCAGTCGGCAACTTCATTGTATACACAGATATTTTAATCCAAGAAATGAAAATAAGTTTCTTGTTATCGTTTTAGTTCGACGATACAGTACATTGTTCCATCCAATGTTCACATTTTGCCAAAATAGAACATCACTTAACCAAATACAATTACGTCAACAAAGTGTCAATATCAGGCAGTAGCTTCAAATCCTACATGAAGATATTGTGAAAAATGGAAGTTTAACTGTCGTATTATAAATACAATAAAGAAATTAGTTCTGTAAATTTCATGAAGACCATGGAAGGAGGGATATCATAAAAATGTATCACGAACAGAAATTTGCTTTTACCTTCATTTCCGGTCCAAATATAAGTACATGCTCTATATCATTCTAACATGTGCGTCCAATGCGTCCTATCATATTATGTTGTTTTCAGTTACACAACATAAAATAAACATTTAATTAACACGTTTAATTATACGCCTATTTGTTTTGACGATTTTAATACAGGATTCACGAACGTGGCTAATTATAGATTACTGATAATGTGTCATTTGGATTGTGTAGCAGACATATCTATTGACTTCTGTAACCTTGGATTTGTTACATTTTCATCTTGAAAATTCTAAAGGAAACACTAAAGAAACAGACAATTCTACACCGAGTTCAAAGCATATCAATAAAAATAATAAAAAAAGTTTTCCGGCGGTTTACAATTACGATTCAATGGACATAATCTTGGAATTACTTGTTTATTGCGCAGTCAACGAATAATTCAACAAATCCGGAACCCTGAATGGCGAAAGCTTAACTGATGACTAGTTATCTGTATGTAACTGTGATCTCCAAATATCGTCTTGTAGGACAATGATTATACACTTTGCGATTCGAAGACTTAATTTTAAGGACTTGAGAAGAATTCGCTAACTGCATGTTAACCTAATTGTCATTTTGCGGAAGTGGTAACTGTGAGTAAAATTGTAGCTCTGAGCAACTTAGCGAACTGTAATATATATTGTAAACAGTACATATTCGAAACAGCAATATCAACTATTAATCACTGTGTTTGGGTCTGAGAGACGGTAGTGAACAGCGAACGTCACTGTACTCCACGCCATCAAAACGGCAGTGTAACACTTAGCTCTGCGAGGGAGCCACGTAGACAGGCAGGCTGCTACAACAGCCTGGCCAACTTGGCCTCCGCCATCTAACGGCTGTATATGCACTGACACCTGCCCTGAGCTCTGCTCACGTCGCTGCGTGTACTACCCGTAATCATGACAGCACATACTGTATGTTTCTTTACGTAGCCTGTATATTGTACGTTAGGGAATCGCATTCCTGAGACTTCGTACACTTCACACGAAACTAAACAATCATAAAGCGGGAAGTGTGAATTAATCGTGAATATAAGCATAAATGCGATTTGCACATGATTACATAATATATTGTCCACATGCCAGAGATTAGTAAATATTTGTTTTACGGGTTGCGAAGCAAGAAGATTACTTATTACCGTATGTTTTATAGGTGGCAACAAAAGCAACGCAACATTTTGGAGAGTGATTCCAGTAGAGATTTTTGTGTGTGGCGTTACCTAAATTATCTCTCAAGTGGAGGCAAACTTTCTTCCACCAGACTTACAACTCTCATTGTTTTCTTCTGCGTTAGAGTATGAAGCATGACGTCAAACGGGATATTTTAGTTTAAACGGTATCTCATTGCATCGCTGAACCAACAAAATGTTAAGTACAATTCATTGAGCTATATTCTTTAAGGGAAAACGAAAATAATGAAATTCACAAAGAATTCTGTGAAACCGAGACATGCGAAGAAACCAAACAGGGTACGCCACTAGTTGTACGAAACACTTTCTGAATCCATTTAAACATTAACAAAAAAAAAAATCTTTATACTCAGCCTATAATATTTCAACCATTTATATATTTTTTCTTACGAGAAATTTTTTTTTCTGTCATAAACAATTTATTTCGAAAATAGTGTGGTACTGCTGTATTTAACGGTTGTTTAATAATTCTAAATAAAGTATTTTCCTGCCATATTTCCTTGATTAATTAAAAACATTCAATGAAATTTATCTTTAAGCTGCTTTCCTTGGGAAAATGGCCTTATGTAATCACGCAAATGTCTGTCTGTGATGCACTGTATGTCCCCTCATAATAACATTCGAACCCGTGGAACATATTTAACCACATTCGGTACACATAAAACTTAGTAAGGACAACCAATTTTGCAATGTTCTGCCAA
The DNA here is from genome assembly GCA_029891345.1 of Dryococelus australis. Lineage (NCBI taxonomy): Eukaryota > Metazoa > Arthropoda > Insecta > Phasmatodea > Phasmatidae > Dryococelus > Dryococelus australis. The sequence goes on along the minus strand of CM056995.1, from coordinate 196,933,286 downwards.
GCCGTTTGCTTGTTTTCAAAACAGTTGCTATTTTAATACAATAGGGCACTATTTCATTTGCGGGGAATTATTGTACTAGGTAATACCAAATCTTGTATTTTCACATTTCATCATGTGCGTCTTTAATCTAGGAAGGTGGGTTCTTATTGGTTAGCCATTGTGGACGGTAGCACATCATGAAAACAATAATCTTTTACATCATATCTTGGAAATTACATAATAGATTCCCTGCCACATTTTGAAGTAACTAGTACCTTTAAGGCCTATAGTAGGCCATGGTACCTTATACATTTAAGATGAATGTGAACTTACTATATTTCCAAAACCGTTCCAAATATTTCTTTTTAAATTATATATATATATCCACACACATACATATCATCTAATTCTATTAAATTTGATATTAAGAACATATCGCCTAAACATTAAATATGCCAAGAAATAACCAATTTCGTTCACCTTTTTGTATTATAGCGCAACACGAAAAAATAAAATCATTGTATCGTCACTCGTAAAATAATCTACACATTCCTACCAAATTTTACTAACAAGTACGCTGATATGAATTAATTGGGCCAGGCATTTATTTTTAAAATGGTGGCAATATAGACATTTTGATAACCATACTGTGTCTATGAAACGATGTGACCAATTTTAACAAAACTTTGTATACTGTATCTAATACTATGTACGCCATGTTAACATATGCGATTTAAATGTGTAAGAAACTTGGTTTCGACAAGGTGACTATATAAATATTTTAGGTTCATTTGGTATACAGTGTACCATACTGTTTGTCAATTTCAACCAAACTTGGTGTGTTGAACGTATCACCTTCATGTATTAAACATGCTAGTACATTGTCTTTTTTGTCAGCCATATTGTAAGGTAGCGTTACACGACAATATATTGTGTCAAATGTCGGGAAACGATAAACCTATTACTATCTAATCTAGCAAACAAAATTCACCACGGTGATCAAATAAACATATATGTTTTAGGTGGGTCGGTCACATATTTTTAAAATGGCGGCCATACGAACATTTTGATTACGTATCTATAACCACGGAACCGTATAAGCAAGGAATGAAGAAACAAGAGTGTTGTGAAAAAAAGTGGGGGGGGGGGGGGGGAGGGTCATACCATTTTGAAATATTTGCACATGTACTAGTGAATGTTATCGGAAATCTGGAAATTTGATACAAATAACACAGCATGTTGTAAATAAACAATCGAATGAAATGAGACTTCATCAGTGTTTTAAACAAAACAAGTTATATATTACAAAATAATTAGACTAAATAGCTTCTGGACCGATATTGGTACGTTAAATGTGGTTTAACATAAAATAATATAGGCATTATCAAAGCAATTCAGCTTACCTTTCTTTTTATCATTGATAAATTGGGTACTCATATGCGCAAATATACTGACTCCTAGGGTTTAATTGTGTGCATAATCCCAATCATTAAAATATCGACTCAATGAATGAAAACATTTTTTGTAGAACATCTTATTCTCTTCATTTATGCTCTATACAATTTCCCATGCAGAAAAATACACGATAGCTGTTTGTTAAAAACTAGATTAAATATTTTGACCGGCAGCCAGTTTGCAATAAATTTGACTGCAAAACTAAGAGGCTCGAGGGCATTTCGCTTGTTTTCTAACAGCGTTGACAAGTTCAAGTGCCAAATTTAAAAAAAAATTATACGCTAGTTCAAGTACTCGTACAAAATTTGCATATTTTTTTCGCTTTATATGAAAACGTTTACAAAGCACATCCCTCTAGGAAACTGTAGAGCGGGGGTTGAAGAAACTGTTTGTGGCCTTCTACGATACTGTAGCCCAAACATAATGATGTGAGCTGCAGGGTTTGTTTCGCTGCTGCATGAATTTCCGACCTGAAACCACCTCCTCGCAGTTATGCTTAGGAGAATTCTGTACATTTCACTACCATAGCTATACTAGGCAATCCCACGGCCATTTTCACGCTTTCGTGCGCTGTAAGTGAACTTAAAACATTTTTAACATGCATATCAGCCCAAAATTCCAACCAGATCAGCTTGCACTATCTGCGTTCAAACATTTGACATAAAATGACATTACAACATTTGACATAGAGGTATTCAAGGAAGCAAGATTATTTGCCTTTCTTGCTGACTTAACAAAGCGCTGCAATACAAGTTAAATAACTTTAATATGGAGCCTCACGTTTCTCTTGTCGCTTTTACAATAGGATAGGAAAAGTTATTCCTCTGGGAATACAAGCTCGCCAAGAAAAGGGATGTGTAGTTTTATAATATTTAATCGCTTATAGGAGCTGTGGTGTTGTAACTGTCATACTAGTCGCCTCTCCCCACAACAAACGGGGGTCAAATCCGTATTTTTATGTTTAGGAAACATGGCGGTTGTTTCTGTTGGCCAGTGGGTAGTGTCGAGATACTTCCGATACTCAGTTTTCTGTCGCTGCTCCCATCTGTACCTCTCTTCACCCCCATCAGCGCTGAAGACCTTAGTTGTTAGGCGCAGCTTACGTCTCTCTCATATCAATGGTGTTAACTTAAGACTGTGTTTCACCTACATGCACAGTATTTCACATCTACATTGATCGTTCGAAGAATTGCATTACATTGTTCATCTCCGTTCTCAATTAATGTTAATTTCGTATCCATATAATATCATATGTTACTTGCAAATGCCACTTAGATATGACTTGAAATACGGGTCTTGTACGTGCCATACGGAAGCTTTCCTATAATTCCTATTATGTTTTAACTTGCCGACTGAATTATGATTATGTTTGGAACCATGAGTCTCTGTGGAAGACTTTTTTTTCTTATGAAACTCGCAAATACTCAGCTTCGGTTAATCTTGTGGTCTGTAATACACAGAGTCCATTTCCCTTGTTAGTGTTAATACTTCCAGCCCTACAATTAAATGTTTGGTGAGAAAGTTAAAATAAGTGACAAAATTGTAAAAGAGAAGACATATGACATGAAAAAGTATACAGGAACAATTACAATGCACTTGCAGTGTGTTACATTATTTAGTGAAACTATAATTTTGTTAATCCAACGTTTACGTGTAACTATGAATAAATATATAATTTCAAACAATCTCAACATGTTTGCACCCTTAATTGCTTTCCAAAGATATTTTTGCATGAACAAATAATCAAGTCGATTTTATTTCTTAAGTGAGAATTTGTTTGAGTAAATAAGCCTAGTAGACGTCTTTTTATACAAGGTATGCCTAGTGCCGAGACAAAACGAACAAGCAGTCAGGTGGTTTCCCCCATTCAACTGATTCATAGCCCGCCTGGCTGTATGAGGTTCCCACTGCTTGCAGCTCGCACTACTGTCCGCGCCAAACATCGTGGCGCCTGAACTCCCTCGTCCGTCAGTAATGAGCTGGACACGGGCGGGCGCTACAGCGGGCGGAATTATTAACGGCACGGTTATCTATACTCTTTACTAAAAGCATTTTCCATGTTGGCCATTGGATAATTTCGTCCTTGTAGCTCAAATGGCTAGAGCAGTGCACGAGATTGGATAATTTCACACTAAAGCCTGGTTCAGTCCACATTCTTACCGATCACGCCAAACGAAGCTGTCCAAATGTAAACAGATATTCAGCATTGCCGTTTTCCAACATGGGTGAAAGCTGAGTTAACGAATAAAGGATTACGACGTAAATGCATGATAAGGAACTAAACGTTAAATATATGTTTACTTTATTGTTTGGTAATCAGAAAATGTTGCAAATATTATATGAAACAGGCCCAATTTTAAAGTTGTCTCAGAGGTACGTTTTGAAGGAAAGCCTGCACACTTGTTCAGAACCTTGCACGTAGAGACGATGACACATGTGATGCGCGTGCCTGGGTCGTCCTCAGCGCTTCGCTCTTCTGTACAAAATATGTCCTGGTAGGCGGAATGCTTAATGAGAGAGAGAAGAGATTTGGGAGGCTCTTAACACCGAGGCCTTGAGAACCCTTTAGGGTATAGCGAGATGAGTATGGAGCAGCGCCGGAATGCAAGGGTGCGGGAAATGGGAGATCAGTGAGAAAACCAGCCCACCAGTGGCATCGTCCTGCACGCTTCCCACATGCGAAAATCCGGGGGCAATCTGGCCTGAAATAGAACCCGGTTCGCCATGGTGGTAGGAGAGTATTCTAACCATTACACCACAGCGACTCCGCGAATGATTTATGTTCACTATCGGATTATAGTTATGTCATATATACAATGACGTCGTGACAGCAAATATGTACTAATACACTAAAACCAAATGTTTCTAAGTGTATTAATATCAGCGCAACGTTTTAAACGGCTGTCTGCCTAAAAGTGCTCACTTTAAAGAATATTTTATTAACAGGAATAAATACAATGTAGCTGATGAAACCAGTATAAAATAATAGCCGAAAATATTACTTTGCCATGCCATAAACTGAACATAAAGCAGGTAAATTATCTCCAAACTTTAAGCCCTAAAAATATTTCGAAAAGAGATGACACTGCACGCTCAGTTGCAAGGAAGTTTGTACGAGAATGACTGAAAGGTTTTCAAATGCCCTATAAGATTGTTTGGCCTAGTTACGGAGCAGACATGTATACGATCGCTCGACCAGGTCCACGTCAGCGTTCAAGAAGCAAGCTACTGTCTGCGCTAGAACTTGTGACACTTGTTTGAACGTGAGTACGGGGTTTGTGGGGGAGAGGTGAAACAACTACGCATGCGGCTCTGGCTTTGAAGCATCCGACATAGAAACATTACTCCAACACACGCAGTTTAACTGCTGATTTCGATTTTAATAGATGTCGGTGAATGTTTGGGAATATATAAGAAGGCAATTTAAAGAATTGAAAGGTAAGTAGTAAAAAGTATGAGTAGATGTTGTGACCGCGATGCTAAATAGGTATAAGTGTTAAGGAATGCCGATCAACAAAGCAGCTGATAGGGTTGCCAACTATCCTGGCATCAGTAACAGGTTTAGCCAAAGGGTTAATGAAGGTTTGTTGTATAGTAGTCCATATATATATATACATACATATATATCACCTTGTTTGATATCACGAGTGCTACATATGAATATGGCATATATAGGTTCAACATATTGAAATTTGTAGGAAACTGTGTCTACCAGAAGACATAAAGCATAATGGCCAAATCGCCTTGTTGGAGGACACAATTTGCACTCGTGATAATTTGGCAGCTATAACTTCAGTGGATTAAAAACGGCACACTACTATTCATACGAGAATTTTAACGCATTTTGGGCCATATTGCCTTGATAAAGATCAAAAGTAGTACATATGATAATTATATATTAAGTAGTCATAACATCAACTAATCCAAAATGGCAGCCAACAATACTTGCAATGCTTATCAGAGGGCTTAGGATAGAATTTAAATTTATTGAACAGGCTTTTACCTACACCTGCTAAATTATAAATGGCGTTGAACATGTTAGAATAATTAGATATGACGGCAGTAGTCTGTAATGTAATAGGCTTGCTGACTTTCATGTATTTTTTCTAGTTTTTGTTTTCACCGTTATTCAAGGTTATGGGGTCACACTTCAGGTCACCTGTATCTAATATGGTGGTAGTAGTTAGTAATGTAATATGCATGTTGACTTTTGTGTATTTTTTCTAGAGATTTTGTTTTGTAGGTCATTCAAGGTCATGGGGTCCTGGTTAAGGTTACCTGCATTTTATATGGTGCCCGTAGTTACAAATGTAATAATCTCGTTGACTTTTGTGTATTTATTCTCGATACTCTGATTTCAAGGTAATTCAGGTCATGGGGTCAAGGACGAGGGTAACTATATCCAGTATGGTGGTAGTTGTGTGTAATGTATTACGCTTGCTGACTTTTATGTATTTTTGTTGGATTTTTGTTTTCAAGGTCATTCAACACCATGTTGTCAAGATCAAGGTAGTCTGCATTCAATATGGCTGTGGTAGTTTGTAAAGTATTGAGCTTGCTGACTTTTATGTATTATTCCTTGAGTTTTTATTTTCAAAGTTATTCAACATCATTGGGTCAAGGTCTAGGTAGTCTGCATCCAAAATGGCAGTTGTAGTTAGTAATGTATTATGCTTCCTGACGTTTGTGTATTTTTTCTCCAGTTTTAGTTTTCAAGGTCGTTCTATGTCATGGGGCAAAGGTCAAGGTAGTCTGCATCTAATATGGCGGTGGTAGACAGTAATATATTTTGCTTGGTAACGTTTATGTGTTTTTTCTCGAGCATGTATTTTCAAGGTCATTCAAGGTCATGGGGTTGAGGTCACTGTTACCTGCATCGAATATGACGGACAGGTGATGACCACGATGGCAGTCGCCTACCAAGATGGTGGCCACCTATCATGATGGTCGTTTTTTGCACCTTCCAAGAAGGTGGAATGGGTATGGGTGAGTTATGACATCTGGAAAGTTTATTTTTAAATACATTTTAAACGATTTTTAAAATATTTATTTAATAATTTTAAATAATAATTTTATATATTTGTAACGATTTTTAAAAAGATTTGAATCAATCATTTTCTAATTAGTTTTTAATAATTTATAATACATTTTTATTAATGCATTTTTTAACGATGTTAAAATAATTTTTTTTTATAATTTTTAAAATAATTTTTAAATACTTTTAGTAATAATATTTTTAATATATTGTTAATTTCTTAATTTTTTTTTATTTTGTCAATTGATTTCTACCTTTTTGGATTTTTTGAGTCAACCTCGGGGTCTCGAATCCCGGTCACCTGGGACGATGATCCCTGACCCTGGGTTGCTAATCCAGCTCCCTGATCTTACCCATGGTCACTGATCCGCCTGAGAAATCAAGAATTTCTTGGGGGAAAAATAGAAATTTTTAAGGAAAAAGGAAAAAAGTTAGGGACATTTAGTCGATTGTTAGGGAAGAAAGGGAAATTTTGAGGGCTAAATGGACAAAAGGGAAATTCCAACATGGCGGCGGGTGGTTACTCCGCTCCTATCACCTCGCCCTTTGAGCCAAAGTCTTTTTATATACTACTCACAATATTACAAATTAATTGTTACTGTGAATTTATTCATTTTCTGACTTGCACAACTAAACATAATAAACGGAGAATAAAGGGTTATAAAGTAGCACAGATTGTTGATGTATCAATAAATAATGCTAAACAATCACTGAGAAATGACGCTTGAGTGGATCAGAATGGACATCCCTGTACGACATTTTGGAACTCTGGCTCAGTATCATCTAATTTGACTGCGTTTCATATTAATAATCTTTAAAACGTACCTCCACTCCCTCAACCCTTTACGTCAGTATAACATCTACGGTTTTGGAAGTCAGATTTTGGTAGATGTGTTATAAAGAAAATTCAATTCTCTATCTCTATTTGTGTATTTCTTAGACACTGAATACAGTCTTCTAAGGGTTAAACTTTCGTTTTTTGGTCATCCAATTTGGACTCGAACTTAGAAAATGCCATACTTTATCCTGCAAAGAAGGTAATTCTTAGAATATACATTTATTTAGTAAATGTTTATATGTGCGAATGTTTCGTGTGTAATACAGATAAAGCAAGTTTCAAAATGGGATATATTTTACTTATTTTATAGTTGTGGGGTTGACAACAATTTATAACAAAATATATGTAGAATGTTGGCCAATCATGTTTAATCACAATGTGAGATATTATTAAACAAATTGTAGTTGTGTACGCCCCAGTGGCTAGCTGTCGCATAACATGGCGTCAAACATTGAAAGACCAATTGCTAGAAAGCACAGTTACACATGTATTCACCAATCTGTTAGGGGACTGTTCGGTATGGTGTCTTCCAGCCACCAAGTGTTTCAAATTGGGTTACTTAACATTACTAACACGAATCGCCAATGGAGGCAGTTGGGTGAGGAACCACATCATGACAAAACACGTCGAGTTGAACTGTCCAGCTTAGATGTAACGGTACTATAGACTGTTCGCGCCAAAGTGAGCTCTTTACACTTTTCGTAATCGTGCTATAACGCACACATGACACACGCAAGCAATTTTATTTAACTTCAGTTCGTGCATAATTGAAAATGAAAACTGAGCTACGACTTAATACGTAATCTTTATTGACATTTGGGTTCATACATCCACATATTAAATGCAAGAGGCATCAAGAAGTGCTCACTTTAATGCAAAACATTTATTTTATGCGAATATTTTGCTTCGAAATATATCTAGTAGCTCGCTGCATGTGTTCTATCTATGTTATTACTTTTTTAAAGGTGAATATTGTGAGTATTTTTTAATTACCGTAGATCTTTCACGAGACTCTAATAACTCCGCAGATAATGTTGTAGTAATATAGTCCTACAACACTTTAATAATCAATAACTATTTCCTGTAATCCAAATTTGTTTAAGACATGTCGGGTAACCATCACGGTGCTTGTAAATAGGTTTTTACTTTATGAACGAAACAAAATTGTTTAACTTTTCCGCATTATCACGACATGGAACAGGAAAACTGCGCGTAAATATTTGGAGGACAAGCTAAACTTTACACACTTATTGACGTAATCCACCTTTGCATTGGATCATGGTTAACAAGGCTCACTTAGGTATGTGTGAGGCAAATACGAAACTTGCAAGAAAAGACTTTTGGGATCACGTGCTGTGTATTTTGAAGTAATATTGGCCACTTACTGGAGAAGCACGCAGTGAATATACAGTAGTTGATCGAGTATTCATTGGACTGTGAAGTCTAGACTTCAGACCGTTGATTCCGACACATTTCATGGTCTCTAATTATCTTACATATGAAAACATTATTTTAGATCATGTATAATTGAATGTTTTTTTTAGTGATTATCACTTTATGTTTTCAAAGATCTTGTGTGTGTGTGTTGGCAAGTGTAATTATAACGTAATACTTCATTTCAAATTAAAAATTGTGCATTATTTGGAAGTAATTTTTTTCCAGTTGTTCGGAGTGGTCTGTTCAAATTTATCATTTACCGTTTGTTTCTCTGATCTGATACAGGCTAGTTCATAATTCCGCGGTTTTAAACACTAATTTACTTTAACTGCAATACATATAATGTTTTGGTATATCTTCGGACTAAACTGAACTGAAAGAAATATTATTCGTGATTTGTTTGCTTTTTCCTCCAAAGCCATATTCCCCGCAGTAGTTAGCCACGCCCACTCCGCGGCACGCGCCTGTGACTTGGGAGGAGGCAGCCTGCGTAACATACCCGAAGTGGAACTTAGCAATATTTTGAGCTACACGAGATCGCTCATTTTTTGTGACGAGAAGTGTACAACGGAAACTCTAACGTCATATATAGCTTAGTGACCATGCTCTTCTAGCAGCTTGACTAACTGCGTGAGCAGAAGCCAGACATCGTGACCTCCAATGAAGAATTCAAAAACTCTCTGGTTTTTATATCGCTGCCTCTCCCGTGCTTTAATGTAAATTTGCTTTCCGGTGAAGTAATGTAACTTATGTGAAATCTTTTGCACGATGCTTCTCGTTAATTAACGCCAGAGGCGCGTTTCGAAACCTAATTGAAGGCTGCTTTCATGTGTGCGTGTCAGACATAAGTGGCCCGCTCCGCTGGCTAACGGACGAACTCGTAATCTTGTTTCGCTACATTCCCGCCACTTCATCTACGGACCAAGAGATGAAACTGTCTCTAGTGGAAATGCGTCAGTGCACAAAATATTTCCTTTCGCACTTTCCCAGAGTGACGAATGAAACATTTTCCTTTGAATAGGCGATATTCGTGGCTGAGGTTGCTAAAGAGCCTTCAGAACACGACATTTCACAGTTCGAGTCCCGGATAAGCCATGCAAGACAGCATTCCATTTTCAATCAGAAAAATTATAACAGTTTGATACGTCATCACCTATCAGGGTCTCAGGATGAAAAATAATCCTTACAATCATTGAAAAAATATGAAATTTTTTTATAACTTAAATATTTTTAACGTGTCTGGATATTAGCAGAGAAGTTCTTGTACATTCCTTTATTATGCTTAGATCAACTAAGTGATTATGATAACAGGGCACGCTTTATTAATCTTGGTTAGTGCTCATCATGCTTATGCCGGAATCACATAGCCCCGACGCGCACGACACGACGGGCAACAGCCAATGCGTCACATTGAAATGTGTCATGGATGCGTTTATGGTCGTGTCGTGCTATGTTGGTCGGGGCTATGTGATTCCGGCATTACCCCCACCAGTTCGTTATCCAGTGCCTATATTGTGACATTTAGGGTAGCGGAAACTGTATAAATACATATTTTAAACCGAGCGAGGTGGCGCAGTGGTAACTCACTGGATTCGCACTCCAAGCGAATGCTGGGATGTGTCCCTAACAAAGGCCATGGCCGATTCCTTCCCATTCCCTACACAATCTCTCTTCCCTGTGCAACCTGCACCGTCTCTAACGATCCCACTGTCGACGAGATGCTAAGCCCACTTACTTACTTACATGTTTTAAGAAATAAAACACGCAATTATAAAAATGCAATTTAACTGAAAGGTATTTTGTATATGAGGAAAGAGCATTTCTCAAATGATTGCACGAGATGTGTTCCTGGAAGAAGCCGGCGTGCTGTGTCGCTGCACTGCCGTTATCGGCACTGAAGACAATGGTACTGACTCCATGTACGTCACTGTCAGTGGCGGGCTTTCGTAAACATGACAGTACAAGCAGAGACCTTTCATTCCTGCACTGAAACGTTCTCAATTATGTAAGAAAATATCTTAAACATGTAAAGAACTATTCAAGTTATTTGATAGTTTTTTGTGATGATAATAAATACATCGATGTTTAGCAAATACATTTATCAAATATATCAAATTATTCACTTTTACCAGAATTTATAAAGGGGAAATTCTCCGATTTGGTAATATTATTAATTTTTCACTGTTTGCGTTTACACGCAGCCAATATCACTTTTGAATAGAATATATATATATATATATATATATATATATATATATATATATATATATATATATATATATATATATATAATATAATCATAATATTAAAAGCGTAACTTTCAACTTTATACTTCCAATTTTTATTTTTTATTTTCACTCCTATACCTTAATACATATTTACTCAATATCTGAAAAAGTTAAATGTCAAATCTACAAAGTGGTAAGCGGAAGCCAACAGCGATTTTTTTGTAAAATAAATATTTACACTATCAGTCCGACGTCGCATGTTACAGTTGTGACAATATTCTTGAAGTATCCCGCGTTATAAACGCGTGTTTTGTCCACGGTGCTCAAGACGAAGCGCGCGTAAGATGTCCAGACGTTGGAGATTATCAAAATCATTCAAGTTGCTTAAAAAAACATTGCGGCAGTAAAGTTATGTTTCCAGCGTCAGGGTGCTACTCACGTAGTTAATTTCAAACTCGTAACTAGCAGCATCAGGGGATATCCAGCAAGTAACAAAGTAACTTATCAGTAGATCACTAGTCACGCTCAGTCTACCTGCATTGTCAAAGTCGGCCCGAGGTCCCGTGTTCATTCCACCATACCCCGACCGAGTCAGCTGTTAGCATTAAAGACACACACGCGTACAGGCAAGAGTGTTAATAAACATTTGACTGTTTGCAATTACCATTATAACAGGATTAGGTGTTGAAACTTGGAGCTCTATTAACTACACCCGCCAGCAAATAAAATTGGAGTCTACGTTCATAAGCCACAGGACTTAAATGACAAACTCTAATCAAATCTAGAAAGAGAAAAGTTATTAATTTTACAGTGGTTTTCCCAAGTACATTTGCGAGTAGAAATTAAATGTTATGTTTACTTTTTTTCTGTCTTCGCAATTATCACATATATCACGTCGGTCACATGTCACATGTCGGAAATAGACTAAATAAATTTCAGGGAGAACTGTCTGAATTCAATCCTCAGTATTTAGACTGTTAACCATGTTGACTTTTCAGTGCGACAAATAACGAACGTGGTTCTGACTGGTTGAAGTTCACGAACCCTTCCAATGGCCGTAACATTTATAATACATCAGTAAAATGAGAACTTTGGTAATTAAAATAGTATAATAAAACCTCAAAATAAAGTCAAATAAAATATGCAGGTGTCTCTATTTACTGTTGTTTTTCAGTTCAAAATTTCTTTATAGACGATGTTTATCGAGAAAGAACCCCCCTCTCCCAAACAAATAAGTTTCTGACTGCGCTACTAACTTTGTTACTTTTTTTTTTTTTTTTTTGGAAAATATTTCTAACAGACATCAGACAATGTCATTACATTTTTGCATTGTATTCGACTTATACTCACATTTTTTTTTTTTTCATAATACTTAACCTGTTTCATACTTTCCTTGCTGCTGGCGTGAACTCACGAAACTGCTGCGCATAATGAGTGTTAATTAGAATGCAAATTAGTTGTGCCGTAGGCGTGCTCGAACAACAAACAACTGTTGCTGCACAGATAATTAGCTGTTGCAGCGGCGCCGAAGCCGCCGTGTCGCTGCATCACCATCTCCCTGGCGGAATTACGTGCACGAGGTAGTATTTTCTGCCTAAGATATATAATAAAAATCTTAATTTTTTTGGTGAGAAAACGTTGAGAATTGTTTAACTTTGCGCCATGTCAAATAAGCTTAATTGGAAGCACAGAGGTGATGATACTGTAGGGTTAGGGAGCTCAAATGCCACCACGATATGAGGATTTATTAGTAATAGCAGTAGGATATTTGACTAGCATCTGTAAACTCACCAAATGTCAACAAACTAAAGAAAAATAATCTCAAGTTTTAATGAAAGAGACCTAGTATGGCCTTGGAATAAAATTCTTACAAAACTATACCACTTACTTCGCTACGTAGAAATAATATAAAGAAGATTTATTAAAAGATTAAGAATGAGTGATTTTGATTCTGTTGCAATGTTAATAGAACTGAAGAATCAGAACGAGAAAACTCACCATATGAAAGTGTAAAAGTATCATTCATGTCACTATCAGTTACTAAAAGCCTCGACCTTACACATGCAGAAAGGCTGTTTAAGCCAGTTCAATACCAATTATTCAAATGAACATCGGATAGCAGCATAAAGGGTTTTTAGATATTTGAAGGCGCCTTAGAGCTGATGCATAAATTTGTCAAAATAAGGTAAATCGAGCACAGATTCAGTGGAACTGACTGCAGATGTTAGCCAATCATATCTGTTTACGTGCCTTAAGGCACCAATCTGCTTGGCACCACAGAGAGAAAACAGTAGGTCTGTCTGCTGCCGAAGCAGAGTACATGTCGGACTGAAGATGCCAAAGATGTGATGCACTTCAAACACTTATCAAACGATATTGGCTAGTAATTGATTACAGTCATATTTGAAACGACAGTCAAAGAGTACTGAACCTCACCGTCAACCCAGTCCTAGGAACTCGCTCAACGAAGAACATTTCATCAAAGCAACAGTTTAAAAGGGCGATCTAAAAGTAACGCATTTGTTCATCAAAAGCAATAGATGTAACCTTTTTGACCAAAAACACAAGAACCAAATAAATTCTTAAAACATCGTGACAGTCTTGGACAAATTAACTAGCATTGTTCTTGAGGAGAAGTGTTGTTATGTACTGTATGTGTATAACTCACAAAGTTTACCCGTAGAGAATACCAGTAGTGAGAGCAGGGCGGTTCTGAAACATGAAGTGGTTTATCGCACCTGTGTAATCGCACCTAGATTATTTTACCTGAATTAATTACAGGTAAACGGTTAATTATAAGAATAGGTTTGAATACAGGTAAATTGTTAATTTCAGGTAAAGGATTATATAAAGTACAAGCGTGAAATATTGATAAAGATGGTTAAATTAATTTAAAGGGTTTAATTGATCGAAATTGTTAAATTTTTGAAAGGTTTAGTTGTGGTATGTTTGGCGTGTAAAGCATTAAGTGAGGTAAGGGTAAAATGTTGAAAAGGTAGGTGTTAGTAGAAGACACATACTGGTTTAATTTCACTTTTTATTAATCATATTAACCCATTTATATCAAATTTGTGAAAGGATTAATCCTTAATCCGATTTTAATCAGATGAAAAATTATTTTACTTCAATGGGATTAATTCTTAGTCCGATCAAAGAAATTTGATAAAATTTGTTTGATGAAAAAGTTTGGTAAAATTTCTTTGATGGGTTTTTTTTTGTAATGTTTGTGAGTGTACTGTTCCTTATTTCCTTTTTTTTTTCTATTTTTTCGGGTGAGGAGCAGCTCTAGTACATGTTGTCAGGACGACAACTTGCACTCGATTGAGGTGTGGCATGTGTGGGACAGGGCATATATATATATATATATATATATATATATATATATATATATATATATATATATATATATATATATATGAATGTGTGTATATATATACATATATCTGCATGTGTTGAGTTTTGTGCAAGAGTGGCCTAAGCGTAATTTTTTTGTCGGTAGTGATATTGCTCACAGATGGTGGTGGGAGACAGGCGATTTTTTGATAATTGCACAGAAAGAAAATACATTATGTACAGTTAACACACAAGAGAAATTTCTGAGTGTTTAAATGAAATATATTTCTATGTATGAATAAATAACATGAGAGAGAATATCAGCTGCATGAATAACCTGGTGTCGACAAGTGCTAACTCACTAAATGATAACAATTGAGTCTCCAGTATGAACTTAATTAATTAACAAAACTGTCCCTATAAATTAAATGGCTAATGAACAAAATAACAAGGTATTTGAAGAATTACACTACTTGATGCCTCTCGCACATACCTTACATGATTTTAAAACATGCCTGCCTGTGAGAGTGGTGAGGAAAATTTTGAAATGGAATCCATATGTTAAACAACGATTTTTAAAAAGATATTAATTTATTAACACATGCATAAATGAATACGTTTAATATAAGTGCATTCGCTCAGGAGGTCGCTACAGCACTGGCTTTGTTATAGCACATATGTCAACTTATAAGCTGAGTCGAGAGCAAACATAACCTGCATCGGCCAACATTTGATTATAGACTGAGGTGAAAAACTCAGGAATGAACAAAAATACAAAACGAATGTCTCCAAATAATTTAAACTGCTAACAAACACAAGTACATGACAATCACTAAACAAATTACGGAACCCAGCTATTCAGTTTTTTTTATAAATGAAATCGCACCAGGAGTTCCCCGAAAACACATCCGTCTGCCTGGGAAGCTGGTGAATGAATTACAAGAGTGTATGACTTTTGCTGACTTATAAGCTTTTATATATGTGGGGTGTGACTGATAGCAGACTGAGTTCAAATGACAGCAAAAACTATGAAATGACTGACTAAACGAATTACTGACAACAAAATGATATTTAAAAAAATTTACCCAGGTATTTAACAAAAGTTTCACAATTGGAAGAAACAGAATTCACTTTCAACACAACTTTTACATTGAAGCATAAGGAGACACAGATGGCTTTATCCCACAACACTTTATAGAAACGTACTATATATTATTTTTAATTCACAAATGTTGGTTGAAGAAAAATTTTTCTGTAAAATCTGTGAAATTCACGGCACTAGTTACCGAAACGATAGTTGAAAATGCTGCAAAGTTTCATCGACTGGAGTCAAAAAAGGGTTTTACACGATAAACGCACTATATCGGCTTTTCAAATGAAAATTATATTTTCCCGATCAATAAAAGAAAACCTGTAACATTTTTAATATTAAAATGTTTATATAACATCTCTTCACAAGAATTGTGGCTACCACTCAGGCATATTATATGCCTACACACTCCGAAGCCTGCTGGCTGACACCGAAAATTGGCGACCTCGCTATCGCATGGTCATGGAACGAAGCCCGCTCCCTGCCGCATCCGGTGAAGTCAAGAGAGCTGGTGTCCAGTGTCTCGTGTATACAGGATGAGGGTTGGCATGAAACTAACATCGCGCCGGACAGCTAGGAGTGTGCACATTGGTGCTGCCAGCAGCTGCCCTCTCCCCCCACCATCAAATGCAGACTGCGTTTTCGCCCGTAAAGATAGTTCTTTACCAATGCCACACAGCCCCGACCTGCTCCCCTACAACATCCCAGAGTGAGTTTTCTGCTGGTAGGAGAACTTTCCTTTCCAAGGCCATGCACACCATTATCGATCCAACATTGCAAAAAACCTGTTAGAACCATGCACACCCTCTGTCTACACCATCCCAAAGGGCATTTCCGGAGGACTGCCATTTCCAATGCCACACCCCCCTCCCTCCATCTCCACCCCAGAGCATATGTTTTCTGAGACGATAACTGCCTTGGCCAGGCACAGCGGCTTCCCTCAAGACCAAAGTGCATCTTTTATGCATTAAGTCAGGAATGATCCATCCCTTGGGCCAGCAGATTTTGAACTGACCTTGGCTATTTTACCTCGGCCCTCTTCCCTACAAACTGTTACTTTCACTCGAACACTGAACGATAAGAAAAACTTTTTCTCCCAAAGCCAGAGCATGGTATATTCCCAGGAAAATAAAATTTTACAAGTCAGGTTAATAAATTTATATCTCTGAAGTGTTAAATATTACCCAATATTGTAATCCTCACCAGATAATCCCAAATATTTAACACTCCAACAAAATCTTTATATTTTAATCCTGTAAACTTTATCCCAATTACCAGCAAACTATATACCATTTTCCAGCCAACTGTAACTAACTGTAAGACATATTTTACCCTTGTTAAATTTTTAAGTAATGAAAAACACACATCTTTCGATTTTAAGGAATACACAAGTAAATGTTTTCTATTTTCAATCTGTTTTTCAATATTTATTCGTTTAGCAGAGAAAACATTCATATACCACCTATTTAAAATATTTGTGCGTATTTCCCATATAGTTTTTTCCTGTAAGTTTTCCTAGCCTAGAATTTTGACTGTTCTATCATATAGGAATTATAATGCAAACTCGTCGAAGTTTAATATTCTATTGAAAGTAATAATTAGTTCCAAATTTATTGTAAACAAATAATATGTGTGTTTAAAAAGTAGCACACTCACATAGTAGCCACTCATGATGCCGGCGAGAGAATGAAAAATGGTTCTTAAAAGTGTCACTAGCATGTCACTATATAAAAAACCCATTCCCCTTCCCCCACCTGCTTCCCTTCACTTCTGTGTCCCACCGCGCATGCACTGCTGTCGACTGCATGATAAAGCTAGGAGGGAGAGTCACTACTTCCTCTCCACCCCACCTCACAGAAAACATCACACCATAATGTGCATTTCCCTGACTGTCACAAAGATCACCTCCAATAAACACAGTGCTTTGCGACCTGCCTTACCTGGTCTATATTTCCCAGCTACACATTTGGAGCAAACAGACTGCATTTACAACTCAACATTACAATTAAATTTTTAAGCTTAGTTTTTTTTACACAATTTCTTTAAAAACGAAAACCTTACATCTTTAGAGATCTTTTTTAAAAATATGATGAGTTACTCGACACCATCAAAACTAGTATACAATGTCTAACTTGTGTACGCCATTAAAAAATTAATGAATTTTACACTGTCAAAGCAAGTTCTAGGGCACTCCATTAAAATATATATAATTTAAAACCATAAAAATACTTTCAGGGTACAGCATAAAAATCGATTGCACCATCGAAATCATTTTCATAAATTTAATAATGAATTTCGTCTAAGGAAGAAACACAATATTGATAATAATAACTACACTTCCATATAAATATAATCTGAGAAACTAATTATGGGAAACATTATCCAATTTCCAATAAATATTTGACCTTTTAAAAATACATTCTAAATAACATCAAAACTGAATCATTGACTAAATTTCTTTAAGCTGTAAAATCCCACGAAATTTTATCCCAATTCCAAGAAATGTAATAAGCAATTGAAGAACATGATACACAAATACAACCTTGAATTACAAATCAAACCCAACTATTTAACACCTAAACTCAACAAATTGAATTACAAATTAAACACAACAAATTAATACATTAATGAGAATTTGTAATTAAATCAAACAACCACAAATACCAAATGAATAAAAAATCAACCGCACAGCAACCCTCCCAGACTGTCTTACAAATTCAATTATCACAGTCACCAATTGAATTATTTATAACATGTATCACCTAAATACGAATTATATCACAAATAAATGAAGTGGATAGTTGTTTAAATCCTAATCTTTTATAGGTTATACACCATAGGTTTCTATGTAATACACTATTGGATGTGTTTGTCAAATGGAAATAATATTTAATATTTCATATGACCAATTAACCATACATTTTTCCCAAACATTCTTTTCTGCTTCAGGATATGTATATATATATATATATATATATACACACACCAATTATGAACTTGTGTTTCCTCTTGTCGATGACAATATTATTATCCCTAACTTCTTTGGGCACCATCTTGATAGTTATATATCTGGAATTATAAAATTTAACTATTTCAGGCAAAATGTCAACCCATTTGTAAGTCCTTTCAACATGAAATGTTTATATAGTAACTGTTTAATCGATTTATTGTATAGTTCCACAACACTGGCTTTAAGTTCCGAATATGTTGCATAGTCATTAATACTATAATCTGTCATTAGTTTCTGGAACAGCACAGAAAAAAATTCGGATCCTCTGTCACTTTGGAGCGAATTTGGCTTTATCTCTTTCAAAACGGTCTTCATTGCATTGCTAACCTGTTTGCCAGTTTTGTTTTTCAAATGTATACCCCAACAACATTTCTAATAAACATATATTATGGTTAAAATATACTTGTACACTTTATTCTATTTGGAAAGCATTGTCATTTCATATAAATCGGCTTGAAAAAGATCCTTTAGCCTTTTAGTAATAACTCTTCTGTGATATCTTATCCTTGCAGGGGTGTGAAGCTCTTCAGAAATATTACTTAACTTCATTGGTAATATAACCTTCTTTCATATCTTCAATAATAGAAACAATTTCGTTCTTATGTGAATTATTACCAGATTTTATCGAAGCTATGAGAAATTTTAATCTATCAACCAATTCATTGGGATTGTTCCAATATACAGGTGAAAACCAATTGTCAGTTTCATCCTTGTATATTCCACTTTCCACTATATCTCCTATTGAATATAGTTTCGGATTGTTTTCATCTCCTGAACGCATGGTCGTATTCATTCGACAAACAAGTTCTTTATATTTCTGCAAATTGGTGTCAGAATACCAATTTGGAAAGTTTTTAAACAATAAATTAAACAATCCTTGACTCACATCAGTTATGTAATCAACTACTTTAATGTTATTGTAAGGCAAAAACTTAATTACTGAATCTCCAAGGAACCAGGAGTTGTCATGTCGATAAACACCAAATTTTGTATCGCACAGAGGTGAAGAATGTTGTAAAGATAAATAAAGGCATGTTAAAAGAGAAAGAGTTTGCTTTTACTTTGTTAAAGGTTCTTCTTCGTTTTTAATTTCCAAAGATGTTTCATTAGGTGAATTCATTGCAGAATGCAATGTATCCATTATACTTGTAACAGGTTTAAATATTTCTTTGTTTAAAATATCCTGTTCCATATGAGCTTGTTTGGCTTGTAAATATTTCTCCTTCACAGCAGATATAATGTTATGTAATTCTGAAGCAGAGACAGACATGTTTTGATTATATAACATAAAAATTCAAACTATTTATATATGAATTACATAGTTGGTTTTCTAACTTTTGCAATAGGTCAACTAGTTTGAGTTTTTTCAATATTATCGATTTTATTTAAAACAACTTCTAATGTAGATAGTCTTACCTCTCAAATCATTAATAAAATAATTTATTCTTGTTTCCAAATCATTATTTTGTTTTCTCAAATCTGTTTGCATAACTATACCAATTTTTTTACTATTCAATTCATCACTTATATATTGTGCCATTTGTTCCATTCATGTTTCAAGTAGTTTCGTAATACTAGCACTCACCACTTTATTTTTCACATCTCTTAAATTATCTTGCATTTCTGCAAGTAGTGTTGTAAGAATTATGCTTGTCATATCATTGAAGTCCTTACTAAAACCATTTAAACATTCTTCTATTCTAAATTAATTACTCTGCAAATCATAAACAATATTTGTTAAATTTTTTTCAATTACACTCATGTTTTTATAAACATTATCATTCAAATCTCCTAACTTTATTAATTTCAATTGAATATTGTTTGATTGTGATTTAAATATGTTTAGCGTAATGGTGTTTTGGTCTTCCACGTAACCTTTATTTACAGCATCACTATCATTCACAGCCATACTCATATTCATTATATATGTCCATTCAAATCACAATTCCCATCGAGATTTTTGGTTAAAAAAGCTATTGTAATCATTACGTTTTATATGTCTATGTCCAAACTGTGAAATACTCAGTCCTTCGCCTGAAAATAAAAAACTGTCAAAACCAGACCTATATCTGCCTTTATATAGGGGAAGCTTTGGAATAATCACTAAAAAAAACATATGTGTCTTTCCAACAGTAAAAACACATATCTTTAAACATTGTAAATGTCATATGGCCTAAAACATGATCATTGTAAATATGTTGCATATGCATATTGTCCTTTTTAAACACGATTACTATATTTTCATTAGCACACAAATTATGATTTGTTATATGTGTATAACTTTGCGATAGATAAAAACAATCAACATTTGAATGTCGAACAAAACTAAAATATTGCTGTATTTAACCTTGTGGTTCGCACCAAAAATCGTCAAAAATAAATACGGAATTGGGTAATGCTTCATTTGGAGGCACTACATCTTCTTTATTTGTAAATGGGAAATATCGCTTTCCTTCAATTAATGACAAAATTGTCACTAATATGTGATATTTCATTTGTTCTATTGTTTTAGAAAATACATATATTTGGATGTTCAAACAGCGACATAGTAACACAAGTTTTTCCATGTGAAGGAGGACAACTTATTATACATTGCATATTTGATGGTAAAAGAATGCCATGTTTCTGTTCAATTACGTTTTCTTTCGTACTTACAATTACCAGCATATGTGCCTTTTGATTTATAAACTTCATTTCTACACAATTAGACAGTAAAACATATTGTAACATAGTATAACATAACATACTAATGTAACATAATGTAATATATCGTAACAATCTAATGTGACATATCATAATGTAATGTAATGCATTGTAACAAAATAATTTAACATATTGTAACAGAACATATCATATTGTAATGTAATGTAACATATAACATACTAACATAATATAATGTAACATATTGTAATGAAATGTAATGTATCATAATGTAATATACTAACATAATGCACTAACATATCATATTAATGTAAAAACTATAAATGCAAGTCTATATATAGGTTCATGTTCAGTTGAAAATAATGTCTTGTTCTAAACGAATTAAAAAAAGTGGCGTATTTAATACAATGATTAATAAATTACCATTTGAATTGCATTTATCAAAGTTCAATTATTGAGGACCAGGTTACAAACTTGCCAAACATCTGGAGCAGAATGATCAATGAGAAAACTCTCGTGATAACACATGTAAAGAACATGACATAGTTTATGATCGAACAAACAATTTGAAAGAATGACATATATCGGATACAATTCTAGCCTATACAGCAGCAAATATAAGGAATAATCTGTCTACATCAACAGTTGAAAAGATAGGCACCTGGGTTGTTGATAAAGTAATGCTCACAAAGCTTAAAAAAGGTACTTGTTTAAAATGTAAAACCAAATGAAAAAAAGAAAGGAGGAATCATTCCATTGCTATTTAGAGCATTAACAGCACTTGGATTAATCGTCGGAGGAGTTTCAGCAATTAGTAGCGCAGTTAAATGAAAAGGAAAAAGAATGTTTTTGAAAACCTATAAAGTTGGACAACGACAAAAAAAAATCGAAATGTGAAAAAATGCAGAAAGTCCTTAATAGTTTTCCAAAAGTGCATTAATAAACAAAGCTTTTAATATATTAGTAAAAAAACTGGAAATTCCCTATTTCCTAGGTGTGTATATGAGAGACGATTTACCAAAGAAACCAAATCTTTGTTAATGTATGATTGTTAATTTAGATTCCAAATAAAACAAAAGAACACATTGGGTAGCATTAATTAAAAACAAAAATCAATAATTGTATTATGACAGTTTTGGTGATTTACGTCCTCCAATTGAAGTATGTAATTATTTAAAAAACACACAATTAAGGTACAATTACCCAATGGAACAACTTCCAAATACAATCAATTGTCGACATTTATGTTTATGTTTTTTGACTATAAATAGGATATATAATAGTAATTTTAAGAATATTAGTAATATGTTCATAACACTGATATTAAGTGGAAATTCATCACAACTGTGTGCAGTATATTTCCCTAGATTGGAGTTAGATGCAGAATGGCAAATAAGTCTAATTGGATTTGTAACTTACAACAGCATATCCAACATTGATATGCATAACCAAACATTTATGGTTAACATTGGTGAAAAAATCTATAAGATTGTGATACTGGTCGGATCGTATGAGTTGGATGATTTAGAAACATTCATTAAAGTGGCATTACCTGAAAATGTACATTTCTGACTATGTGGAAATCCAAATACGTGAACTAGAACAATATATAGTAATGTCGATATCGATTTCAAGGAAGACAATTTAATTGCAAATATGTTGGGTTACAAACAGTGAGTATATCCAGCTAATCAATTGCACATATTGCAAAAACAGGTTAAGATTGTTAAGATTGTAAGTTAAGATTGTAGGCAGTTCATATTTGAATGAGAAACCAACACATAAACTACATGAATTCACGTTTGTGGTGGCTCCAGGATATAAAATAATTGAAAAACCAAATACATTCATGTATCTGCCGGTAATAGTTATTGTGTTTATGAAATAGTTGTTACCATTTTCGATCAAGATGGTAAACTGATTAATTTTAGAAACAAAGAAATTACAGTCTATTTAAATTTAAAAAAGCTATATAAACAGTTGCATTCTGTGTCCATTAGAATAAAAAATGGGTATTTTGTATAACACCCAATACAGATGTAAAGAAGGTGGTACTTTTAAGAAGTATCTCTAAGGAACATATTTCGAGGAAAGGAAGTATAAAAGGATGTAAATGCGAGCATAAAATGCTCACTTCAAATAAGTTACCTCTGAAGTTAACTCATGGCAACTAATTTTTTTAAAGGAATAATATATTCAGTTAATAGAAATTGAAGATGTACTTAATGTTGAAGAACCAATCAGTTATGAAGATGCAACCACCAATATAGAAATACATGTGTATGAACCATTCTGAACAGGTCTGTATACATTTCCATCATAAATAAGGATTGCTATACCAAATCTCGATATTTACACATTACCATTGAAATAAAGTTTAAGGTTTAGAGGAACAATTAGAAAGACAGCTGATGCAACTAATTCAGTAACTACAGGAATACTGAGAAATGGAATACTTCATTTAATCAATAGAATTGCATATCTGCTCAATGGTGTTGAAATTAACAAAACACAAGTGTTGAAATTACATCCACAATAAATAGCTATCTCTTGGAATTGTAAACGATCTTTATACAGGACTTATTGCTGGATGGAGCAATGCTAATAATTTTACACTACAAATTTACACAGGTGGAAAATACGAATTTGTGATACCATTAAGTATGGTTTTGGGCTTTGCTGATGACTATAAACATGTACTATTAAATGCTAAACAAGAATTAGTTATACTATTCAGCAATATGCATTTAAATTCCACATATGACACAGTTAATAATGAGGAAGGTGAAACATTTGAATTACACACTGTTGAATGGTTATTGCCAAATATTGCAATTAACTAGTTAGCATGTATAGTCTTTAAAATATATATAAAAAAGAAAGAAGCTAGATATTGCATTCAGATCATGGGCTTTAAAGACATTTCCAAATCTACAATTAGCTCAAAAAGTCAATTGGAATATGAAATCTAGTGTTCCATCTGAGAAACCACAATTTGTCATCATTGGTTTTCAAACAAACAAACATAATTATTGAAAACCTGATACATCAGTATTCGATAATTGTGACATGAAAAATATTAAACTATATCTAAGTGGTCAAGCTTACCCCTATATGGATTTAAATTTTAACTTTGAAAATGGGGAATTCCTTATTTGCCACTATAAGTACTCAAATTTCAGGAAATCGATTATAACAAAATCAGCTCACCAATACGAGAACCTGAATCATTTAAAACCAGGGGAAAGTCATTTCCATTTGATGTATGCAAACAAGATGACAGAATTATCAATTGTGTAATTGATCATGAATTGAAATTATTGCAAATACGCCAATTTTGGCAAATACACAAGATTGTGCTCTGATAATTCATGATAAATTAGTGAGTTACAATGTAAGAGATAAGTTGATGAAGATAATGAATCGAGTCATTAGGCAATGAACAATGGCTACAAGATGTTTATCAATGTACAAGGATTTCAATCTGCAGAAAAATTTATCATTAAATAATTAGCTATTACTGATATGGAAGGAAATACAACTGCGTTCAGCTTCAAAGCAACATTTGACTAGAAATATCTCACTCCCAAATACAAGAACACTAATAGATGGGTTACAAGCCATCACCACAGTTTAAAATAGAGTGGATATGTTGAGTATGAGAATATTGAAGATATGTGCAAACATTACCTAAATAATTGGGAAAATATGTAGGTGAATTCGAGCAAAAATGTATTTTAGATAGTGTGTATGACAGGAAAGAAACTGATATGTAAAAAGACTGCAATTGCACATCATTAAAACAATTGCATAAAACACACACTCTAAACTAACTTCAACTTTGGCAATGATGTCTGATTGGGATGAAACAGATTATGATGATTCTCCTTCTGAATCACCTGTGGATATTATTCGAGTGATATGGCATTATTTGGGGTGAGTGAAATTTAATATATAAAAGTACTTGGTTGTATGTAATACACTACTTTGTAAAGATGAAACAAGACAAGAACGAGGTCACATTCTCTTGAATACAGAAATCGAAGTATAAAGTGAATATCAGCAAGTTTTTGCATGTTGGAGTAAACAATTTAGAAGTTGTTTGTGATATTCCTAATTTAAACATGTATTTCTTCCACCCAAATGGTATTTACATTTCTGTCGCCCCTGGAAACTCAAGTGTGGATTACTCTTGTTTGTCTAATGGAATAATATGTCAATTTTCGAGAGATATGTGATGAGTTGTTTCATTTAAAAAATACACAATATCCTTTATAGGGCGAAAAATGTAAAGATTTAATATCTTGTCCAAATCTGTAAAAATGTCCTGTTTACCATATGTGTCTGAATACAAGTCTACCAGCAAGCAGCGAAAAAGTGTATTTTTTTTTAAACTTTCTCTGTGATACTTTTTCAACTGAGATTTTGTTAAAATTATTTCTGATCGATAGACTGCATTTGTGTTAAGTAACTTAGTATTGGTATCATCTTTTTCTTCCGCAAAGTTGCAGGGACTCAAATGGTTCATAGACTTATTCATTTTGTGACAAATTTATATGCGATTATTCATTCGAGTCGATCACCTAGATTGTGATTAGGTAGTATTTGTACATTTTCTCACAAATTATGTGCTATAATTAAGTAGTGGGAGTTGTTAAAATATATTTGTTTGCTGCAAACATTCAGACACTCGAGACCTGAAATACAAGGATTTTTCAAACATTCCCTGTCACAAAGGTTTGGAGGCTGTTGATCATTTACAGGTATGGCTAATCAGTGGAAGGGCCATGCAGGCAGGGGGAATAAGTACTCCTCTCACATAACCAGACAGAGCAGATTTTCAGGAGAGTCCACAATTGATGGGTATAGCGTAGTTTTGCAAACAAATAAATGGTTTTGAAGATTCCAACATTGTGTCTTCAGGGGTGTTTGGCAGGTGGAGAGTCACCAATGTTGTTGGACAAAAGATGTGATCTGGGGTGGTGGTGAAGGGAGGAGGGTGGGTTTTGGTGGCCTTGGATCGATAGTGGGGGTTGTGCAGCGCCCTATGTGGACAAGCCAATCCTCTGAAAAGGTGTTCTGATCTTGAGAAGAGGAAACGCATCCCCGAACACGTGCTCTGGGGTGTTGTTGTGTAACCTTGGACAAGAAGTCTCTTTTTGGGTGAAAATGCGTTCTGCATTAGTGGTGAGGGAGATGGGCCACAGTCAGGACCGATCTACACACTTCTAGCTGTCGGGCGTCATCTTAGTTTTAAGCCAACACTTGTACAGGATAGCTGCGACACTGGACACCAACTCTCCCGACTTCATCGGACAGGTTGGCTGTTGGCACGATACCATGCAATGATATAGGGTTAGGTGGGCAGCAGGCTTTGGAGAGTGTTGGCATTTAATATGCCTTAGTGCTAGTCGAGATTCACATTAAGTGATATAATATACGTATTTTATTATAAAACATTTTTTTTTATTTGTAAGGAAAATATTATTTTCGTGTAAGAAGCAGATATAGTGTGTTTATCGTGTAAACCCCGTTTCTGAGTTCGGTAAATGAAACTATGTATCATTTTCAACTATCGTTTCGGTAATTAGTGCCGTGAATATCACAGATTTAACGGAAAAATTTGTAGTATGTGTGTTATTTTAAATAATTTTTCTTCAACCACTTTTTGTAAATTAAAAATAATATATAGTGCAGTTCTATAAAGTGTTGCAGGATTAAATCATCCTAGTTTCCTTACTTTTCGATGGAAAATTTGTGTGAAAAGTGATTTGTTCTTCCTACAATAGTGAAACTTTCATTAAAAATCAGGGTAAGCTTTTTTTATTAACATTTTGTTGTCTGTTGTAGGACATAGTGTATTCAGTGTTTTTGTTGTAAATTTCAACTGAGTTGCCTATTGGCTGCGCTCCCCATATATAACAGATTTTAAGCCGGTGCATGTCATACATTCTAGTAATTCAGTCACCAGCTTCCCAGGTGGATGGATGTGTTTTGGGGAAACTCCTGGTGCAATTTTATTTATTAAAAAAACAGGAGAGCTGGGTTCCGTAATTTTTTTAGTGATTGTCGTATACTTGTGTTCGTTAATAGTTTAATTTATTTGGAAACATTCGTTTCGTATTTTCATTCATTTCTGAGTTTTTCACCTCAGTCTATAATCAAACTTAGGCCGAATCAGGTTACGTTTTTCTCAACACCTCGTTCAGCTTATAAGTCTCCGCACGTCATACACTGCTGTAATTGCTTCACTGAGCTCGCAGCTGCACAGACTTGTTTTGGGAGAGCTCCTTGTGCGATTTCATTGCGTGTTTTTTAATTCATTGTTAATTCAACTAGTTTAATTTATATATTGCTACCAAATTTTAATTATTTTTGTCAGGTAAATCGTATTCTTATGTCTTTCCGAGTAGCTATGGCCTTAGTCGCCTGTCAGACGCTGGCCACATTGCAGTTATATAACAGCTTATAAGTTGGTACATGTCATACACTACAGTCATTCTTTCATTAATTCACCAGCCTCCCAGGCAGATGGGCGTGTTTTAAAACCATGCAAGGTATGTGCAAGAGGCATCAAGTAGTGTCATTTGAATGTGTTTTCATATATCTTGTATTTAGGAAGACTGCCATTTAATTTATAGCGATATTTTATACATCATTAATAGATTGATTCATTTTAAGATACCTGGAGAGTCACGTAATTGTGATTGTTTACCACTTGTCGACACCAGGTTATTTACGTAGTTAAAATTCTCTCTTGTGTTATTTATTCATATGCAGATATACATGTCATTTCAACACTCAGAATTTTCTTTTATGTGTTACATATTGTTTTCTCTTTCTCTTTATCTACCAAAAAGTCGCCTATCTCCCGCCACTGTCTATGAGCAATATCCCTACCAACCAAGAGAAATTATATTTAGGCCACTCTTGCACAAAACTCAACACACATATACCCTGTCCCCAACACATCACACCTCAGTCGAGTGCCAGTCGTCCTGACAACATTTACCAGAGATGCTCCCCATCCTCCAAAAATAAAGAAAGAAAATAAAGAACTATATACACACAAAAAAAATTAAGAATAAATATTCCATCGAAGATATTTCATCAAACATTTTCATGAAACAAATTTGATCAAATTTTTTGATCGGGTTAAGTATTAATCCCATCGGATTATAGCCATTTTCCCATTGGATTAAAATCGGATAAAGGATTGATCCTATCAATCAATTTGATATCAAATGGTTAATCCGATTAATCAAAAGTGAAATGAAACAGGCACATCCCTACTACTGATGTTGCCTCTTCGGAGTTTGGCAGACAAATGAGCTCTGAGGGGTGGCAGCAGGATATATAGTCTTACTCCTCCCTTCCCCTATGGGGTCTTCTGTAATTGGTTGGTTTGATCTTGGAGTAAGAAAGACCCAAGGACCATTTTAGATGTCGACAGTTCGGTGTCTAGCGAGGCAATGAGGTCTGTTGGCGGGTGAGGGGAGGGGGTATTGGGAGCAGCAGGGTAAGTTCGTCCTTGTTGGTGTCTGATGAGGGAATGAGGTCTGTTGGATGAGGAGAGGAGGTTATAGGGAGCGGCATAGATGTTGCTCGTTCGGTGTCTTGCTAGGGGATGAGCTCTGAGGGTGGAATGAAGGGAGGGAGTGTTGGGAGTGGCATAGATGTTGCTTCTTCGCTGTCTTCTGGACGACCGAGTTGTGCTGGTGGATCAGGAGCAGCATATGTTGCCTGCTAGGAGATCGCCGAGTGATTGTGCTCGGAATTAGAGAAATATAATCATCCATTTTTTGAAAAATAACACATTTTAAGCGACACAAATATAGCATTAAAATTATTATCAATTAAACAAGTAACTAAACATTAAATATAATGAGAAGCACCGAGAGAATTAAACAAATCACTCACAAACACTGAGACAATAAATACCAAAATATTAAGTAGATTCTGATACTATTAACAAATCAATAAGTATTAATACTATTTACCAATTAAACCATTGTAATTACCAATGCTATGTACATGCAATGAGAAACAAAATACCAATGAAATATAAAATATTATTAAAACAAACACTCATTTTTAAAACAAGTTTCGAGTACTGTGTACCTACACCCTAACTGTAAGTTTTCACTGTCCGCTCGAAATTGAACTGAGATTATATTTTACATTAATAATAAACCCCAACCAGCTAACCTGCAGACCATGTGCCGAACAGCTAGAGATCCTATTGCTCACATTTCGCCAACCAACCTGTTCTACCCTGGCTATAATTGTTTCTAATGAAGTATTGAGCAATGTTATTAAGTACATTTACCAGTTAAAACAAGTACCGAGATAGTTTTGGTTCGAACCCGGTTGGAGGTAACTAGATTTTATCACCTAATAAATAACAGATTAATTAATTAAGACATTATTTACCAATACTAATTACACACCACGTATCGAGATAATAAGTACCAAGAAATTAATTACAATTAGAGTAATTGCACACTACATACACACATCTTAATTGCACGTCCACACCACACCATTGCCAACTGCAGACTTAACTCAGTTGGTGTATATTAAGAGCATATACCCCCAGCACAGCCCAACCATCACCAGCAACCCAACACTTGTTATTTTATTTAGTAATTTCTCAATATAAGTTTTCATTTAAGTCTGCTTATTTCCCACCTAGTGTTTGGATATTCTGATTCATAAGACTGTTCATTTGGATAAAGACTGTTTCACATATTACTGCTATGACTTTAACTCTGGAGAGTTTAATATAGGAAAAATGAAAGTCAAGTCTTGTAAAGTGTGTTCCTACTAAAATTGAAAGCGAAGTACATATCCTGCTGCTAATATTCACACACTGTTAGACTATATATTATTAAGACTAGAAATGTGTTAGACTTTGAAACGAAGTACTTATCTGGCGTGCTGACTACTAGAGTCTCGGTTCCAGAACTCGTGCCACATGCCTGGCATTACATTCTTCTGAATAATCCTGTAAAGTATTTACCATAGCTTACTGTTTCCTTTTGTAAGCGCTTTATGTCTGAAAGGTTAATGTTAAAGTGACATGTGTAACTGTCAGAGACTCCAGTTACATCGTATTATTTGAAAATATAGTTTATTAAAATAATAATTTTTTCAAACACTTTAAGTGTTCCATCATGTAAACATTTAAATATATTAATACTTGTGTAATGTGTATCATAGGGCAATCCATGGCTGCACCCCGCTGAACTGATATGCCGCACCCTCAATGGCTCTCACGTCGAGGACCATGCTACGGCCCGCTTGCTATATACCCATGTGCAAAACAATCTGTTTATTTAATTAAGTGTATAATTCTTTCATATACTGTAAGAACATGTTACTTAATTCTCAATCACGTATTGCAACCAACTTGTCCTTGGTTTAATAATAATAAAAATTAAATTTATAAAATAATAATGAAAACTCCAAAGTGACTTAGCATTCACATGCACATATGTTTTGTATTATCATTTGACATCATACAACTATTTAAAAATAATAATGTAAAAACTTATGACAGTAATGTTAGATATGTAATCATTTGGTATATTGTGTTTATTATTGTTTCTTTCATCAATATTTATTTTCCATTAATTGATTATGTGACTTGACACTTTATAACATAGTAAAACTATATTGTCAGCATTTGTGTTCTTGTAAAGATTCTTATCAACAGAAGCTCAGCAGAGGAGATATTCATGCCTTTCTTTCACTCAGTCGGCTCACCCTCTTGAGAACCACATCGTAGGATGCTCCGCCTCCTGTGCCCACAGTGCTGGAACAGGACAGTGCTTGACCCAACCACCAAGTATGCCACCAGTCATCTTTCTGTACACAACTGTGTTCATAGTTACAAAATGTTTACAGTTAAAACTATTCCCCTTATATTAGTTTAAATACTTATACATTTATTTAATTCTACAACTCGTGTCGTAAATATTCATTCCAAGTATAAAAAAAGACTTCATTAAAAAATATGTTTATATAGTGAATTACTATTTAGTATTAAAAGAATTGTCGCACATTGTGTTTGTAAAAAAATAACACAAGAAAAACACTAACTACAACCCTGAGAGGCTAGTCAACATTTATAAAAGTCTGATACCACCCAACTTTATTTCGCAACTGACACCACTCTATGTTAATATTGTCCATTTCATATATATGTGGGGTAAAATCTGACAGACAATGTGACCAACCTACACACATGTAAACAGTAAATGCTCTCATTCGTAAAGTATTCAATAGCTGATGAACAGCTGCGGGATCCGTGGTGTTATGTTAGATATTTTGATGACGACTTTAGAAGAAAATAGTACTCAGAACTGAAAGTTGTATTTTAAAATCTTAATTATACTTAAAACATTTATGGTCGAATTATGTTTTTAAACCAATATAAAATTTTCTTGTCTATTAGTGACTGGACTTCAAAAACATGTTAAGCATTTATGACACGGTATGTCGACACATACAAACAGTAAACATTTCCAGCCAATGACTAGCCATGTAAATGTTTCCATCCATATTCCAGCTCGGTGAAGGCCGTTGTGCATGTGCCTTTTTCTCATTGTGTTTATTATACGGACAGCTTGTTGGTGTTGTCAGAATATTTAATCGGTAGTTAATTATTTTTTAAATTTGCTTTTTTAAAGCGTACTTGGTTGTAGGTTCCATTGTTGTGTGTTTTCTATAGTGAAATGTAATATTAATTGTATGTGTTTCCCATTTCTCTAAAACTACTCGTTCTGCCATTTTCTTACTGTCTTCCACAACAAAGTGACACAAATATAATTTATGTATATAAGTTTATGTTTATTCGTATCAGGAGACGTACGCAGTTTCAATTTTACTGAAAGATTCTGCAAATAAAATATACAATGATAGTGATGAAGAAACGTGGTTTTAGTGAAGTAGACTCACAAGGATTGCCATTGATAAACACTTGTTCAAGAGGTTGCAAATTTTCAAACAGTAAGTTTGTATGTTTTGTAAATATATTTATACACCGGTAATATAAATATTTTACATGCATGTGGCCTGAAAAAGCCGCACTTTCCATACTTTTGTAGTGAGTGAATAATATTAATTTATTTTTGTATATTGTACATTCAACGAGTGTAAGGTTAACTTCGGTCAAAGTGTGTGCGTGTTACTGATGCATCTGTACGAATATGGACAGCCATGTATGTATCACATTTTGTTTTTTTCTAAAATTTTGGAAGTTTAATAATTTAAATGTTATTTCCACACAAGCAAAATTTTTCATTGCTCCATAGAAAAAATTCTAAACTCAAAATGCCACACACTTGTAAGAACATCAGAATTATGCAGTTGTCTCCCGAAAGACATTAAACTAAAGCCCCCCTCCTCTTCCATATTTGTTTCCTTTTTCCGTCGAAACGAAATAAACAGAATCCCAACAAATTCAACTCCAATTAAACATATTGGAATGCCAACCTTGCTATAATATCCTACATTATTTACTGGACAGAAATTACCTAACATCAGACGTTCAGTGCCTGCCATGACAGGGAACATGAGGGAGGAAAATGCAAATTTGCATTGGACTCAAAACAAATATCGTTTTCTTCAATGACAAAACAGCTGCAGTGGAAGGATATATTGTGGCCAAGCTACTTTTCTAGAACTGTCAAAATTTACCCCACTTACATGAAATGGACAATAGTTGAAAGTTTAACAGTTTAACCCAAAAATTTAGTACTATTTCAAATAACCCATTACTCAGTTACATATCATGGTTCGTGGGATGCAGAACGAGTATGTAGGTTTTCTCACAGAGTTCTTAGACATAAATATTGTATGGCGGATGGCCTTTTGTTGACATTAACTAGACTCTTTACTGTTAAAAGAATTACATTGGTACAGAAATAATGTCAGTTAACAGTCTGACATTGTGAGGTGAAAATCGATTTGGAAGAAAACTTTCTCCTTATACCGAAGATTATTCACACGTACGACCAACACTGATGGAAACGGAGATGTGATCAATACCTTCATCGTCGAATCGCCGAAAAAGTATATGTATTCGACTATATTGGGCTCTCTCCATCACAGCCGTAGATACATATTTATTTAATACGTTATTTTGTTTGTTATATGTTACCAGACAAGGCCTCTATTTTTCAATAGATGTGTTAAGTTTACGAGGAAAATAAATGGTTTTAGTATTCACTTATACTTAAGTTTTTTATATTTTTGAAAATATCATACTTTTTAAAAAATATCACTTAATTAATTTCTTATAAAAATGTTTACAAGTGAACTAAGAATAATAAAAAATTGTTATGTCCCACCCAAATATTTCATCTCACTTATATAAAATATTACTCTTATTAAAAAAAAATAAATATGTAGTCTGTAATTTGTTTGTAAAAACACTCAGTGGTTCAGTGCTATGTCACACCCAAATATGTTCAAAAACACCCTTTTCAAGCTAAGAAACATTAGTTCAAGTAATAATTATTATTCTCAAACTTGTGCATGCCATTCGTTTCACTACACTAATTCCTTCACCACAAAATATTGTATTCTTTCACTCATTTGTTTATATACAATTGTAAGAGTTCTGTGGACGAGCTATTAAACCCCTCTTTTGAGAGTAAATTCATTTAATACCTCACAATTTTGTTTTAAACTTTTGCAAATGGTAATATTATGTTCGTAAGAGCCTTGTGGATGGGCTATTGATTTATGTATCCCTGTTGTATCTTACACAAATATATTATAACACAAGTTTTAATAAGGTTTTCCCCCACACTTTGCATAGTTAAAGATGCGATAAGGAAAAGTGTGTTGTTTACAGTGGTAGGTTTTAATAAATGAAAACACAAATTCAATTCATTCATAAATTTCTTACATAACTTGATTTGTTGTATCCAATACACAAACACAATGTACACCAACACCAATAAAGTGGAGTGTCCTTTGTACGAACAAAAAATATTTAAAACATATTTACACTTGAGCACTATGATTGATGTCTCTCTCCCTCTCTCGACGTACAGATAATGGTGTCCCTTTCCTATTAACACTATTAATAAATATATATAAACTTTTTAGGACATATCCCAGAAAACACACACTGGATACATTCGGTGTTTCACTTTCTTTACATTTTGATGGACATTTTACTGTGCGTGATAATGATGATGAAACACTTTAACTTCCCTCTGTGTTTCACTTTGGTGATGTTGAAGTAACAGCCAGGCAGGCGAGCAGAGGCCTCGCAGATAGAGAAGCAGGGAAAAGCCGGCGACTGGCGATTCTGCTAGAATGCTGATACGCACTTGTAACCGCTATGGTGCGTCAGTTGATGAAGGCAGCTAACGATGTTGATGTTGGTGTTCATCTGACTGATGGCAAGCCGAGTCTGTGAAAATGCCATGCCATCGTAGAAGTTATGATGGATGATTAACTGGTAGAGGGTTATTTCAGCAGTTGTTGTAGAAGGCAGTTAGCAATGTTGTTGCGCCAGTTGTAGTAGAACTCAGCAAGCGATGTTGTTGCATCAGTTGCTGTTGAACTTAGTTATCGATGTTGTTACAGTTTGATGGTGAGTAAGGGAAAGAAAAAATTTAAACTTCGATTCTGTTGTGCTCCCCAGGTAAGGTTGACTCGCCGTCCGGCTCAACGAATTGTTTGTCGTCCATGCTTGACAAAGCCATTTTTATCATAAGCTCGTTGAACACATCGTGGGCACGCAATCTGAATTGAAACTGGGTCCCCAAAATCCTTGCATTTCGCTCGAGGCATTCATGATAATCCCAGTAATGGAGCGACTGCAACATGTTAGGCTTTGGACGCTTCGCTTTGCATATAAACTGTTCATTCGAAACAATGTATGTCGTGGTAGCCCAACGATATAGTTTTGCGGCACCGTATCTAATGAATCGCCGTTAGAATCTTGAAGTGTTTGTTAAGATAGACTCGCGAAAGGAGTATGTCTTGTCAGTGCGGATGGTGGTAAGTGACAGTAGAGAGCGGACTGCGGGACATGGCTTCTTTCCATTACGGCTGAAAGCCATTGTTTAAGACTCGTACGAAAAAAAATGTTACCGCAGAGGGCTCGAAGCAGGTCCGGAAGGGCGTGTCGACGGAAACGAGGGTAGATAACTTCTCCGCGCAGCTCTAGCAGTGGTCTGAACCACAGATTTCTCGCTTCTATCCCGAATATGTTGCCTTGGTTCAAACATGTTTCTGAAATATCCATCAAACATTTACTGAAATATAATACATTTTAGGAAAGTGCAAACCAAATGCCCTAAGTTTTAGTATGCAAATGTAATTAACATCACACGATTTGTATGTTTTAGTGAATGTTAGTATGCCATGTTAAAGTATCCTGTGATACATTTCACATCTCGTAACAAGTGAAACATCTCAAATGTTTTGTGACGAAGTTTCAGTCATGGCAGTAAGACATATGAGCTGGTATTTTAAAGAGCAATCTGTTACAGTGAGAAATGCCTGGCGGACTGCTTCTTGCCAAGCGGGAGTGCGTAGCGGGTGGCAATGTGTGGAAGATGCAATGAGTTGTAAGGTGGCTGTCTGTGAGCAGTTTTTGAATTCCCACCCCAAGAAAAAACATACCTTGTATTTTTATAGATGGCGGGCTATTAAATAGGCCACTAGCTCTGTATAGAGAGTGCTGAGGAATGATCTTGGGGAAGGAGTAGACACTTGGGGGGGGGGGGGGGGAATTTGGAATTGTATAAATTCAGGTGCGCAATCAGGCTTAGGGAGTTTCGTTGCCCGCTGAGAGCAGGACTCTAGTGGTGAGTGGAATCCACCCTACAGCAGAAGAGAATGGGGACTGCAGTGATGAAGTTAAGTATTGGTTTCTTTGGAGATGGTAGTGGTTGAACTTATGAAATTTCGCTTCAGTAGTATTCATGTGATGAGGCTTTGAAATTTGAGTGCCAGTAGTGAACTTAGAAAATTTTCATGGCAAAAGATGTGTGGACTTGTAAATTTTAAATTTTTTCAATGATCATGGATAAACTTAGTTTTTGGCAGCTTATTCAGCAGTGAAGTTAGTTTTTGTCACGAAAGAGAACTGTGAACTTGTAATTTTTTGTAGTCTTCCATGGACTTAGTTTTTGGCCGCGAGAAGAGAAGTGAGGATTTGTAAATGGTTCTCTGTTTTCTCCACTGAAATAAAATAACTTTTTTGTAGTTTTCTGGATTACTTTCCTAGAATTAGATTGCTTTGGGATTTTAAACATTAATAAGTTTTCTGGAAACGGGATAAAATTTTAACTTAAGATCTCTTCTAAGTTGTCGAATTAAACTTAAAAAAATTTCAAAAAAATGTCTTATATTTTCATTGGATTTAATGGGTTAAAGACATTTAGAACATAATTCTTACTGACAAAATACTTTTTTCAGTTGGAGTTGTGAAATTTTATTTTGCTGGAAGCAAATATTCAAACAAGCCAATGTCTGGGGTTGGAGAGTACGGAAAATCATTTTCTGGACAGGTCAATGCTCTGGGAGAGTCCAAAATTCCCGGCCAGAGGGGAGGGAGGCAGACAAGCAGCCCTTGAGCTGGACAAACAAACACTTCGTGTCTAGGGGTGGAAAGGAGGGAGCAGTGTAACGGGATCTTCCAACTGCCTTTTCTGGACAGGGCAAAGAGAACATCATATGTTATTCTTCAACCCTCGTACTGCATACATGAATACCTTCCTCTGCTTTAGGAACTAACATTTCACCGCCCGCATTCGACAAGCTGACGGCATCTCATACGACGTTGGAGGGTATCCGGACTTCGGTGTCAGCCAACCTATACCTACCATACGCCTGACTGTTAACCGCGATTCTCGTTAAGCGCTTTCTTCAATTATCTGACTGGGGCTCAAACCTTGCTTCTAATATTCCAAAAATAGAGTGGAAAATATTTAACCTCCGCTAATAATATCGGAAAATAAAATTATGTGTAAATTCCTCTATGAGTGTTAACTACAGGATTCGCTAAACTTTTATTGCGATACATTTTAGATGAGAGTTGTGTTCAAATTATTCGAACCTATAAACTTTTTTTCCGTTAAAACATTTCCGTGATTATTTTTCATGTGAAACATTTTGTTGTAGGTATAATTCACAATGTGTATGAATAGTGTGCAAATAGTTCCTTTCATTTGGAAGTTTGCATGCATCTATTTTTTTTTTTAATAATCCGTGCGATTTTTCATTCGGCTAGGATTTTAAAATGTGAATTTCAGAAACTGATTTCGCGATACTTAAACGAAATGTGTGTTAAAAATTGTTCGGACATTCATCTATATACTTTTTTTTTAAGTTACTTAGTATTGATTTCATCGTTTTTCTTCGATCAAGTGTCTGGAGCTTCAACCAAAGTTTTATTGCTTGTTAAAAGTGAATTTTTTTTATCTTGGAAATGGGGTAAGTTTATCAGTCCTTTTTTGCATGGGAAATCTTCATTTGTAGGTTGTTTAAAATTTATAATGAAATATCTTTTGGGAGTTCTTTATATTTCGTTAGGCTTTATATAGACCAGTGAATACATAAACAGGACATTTTTATTTATTTGTAAAGTATTTCAATAAGTAATTTTTTGTGCTAGTAAACTAGTTGCGTGCATCTACTTCCCTGTGTGTTTCGGTATTTGGTCTTGAGAGCTGATGAGGGGCTTAAATTGGACGACATTATTTTATAACGCCTAGCTTGGTAGGGAAGTAGGATATATTTTGGCTTTCTGCTAGATATAATTCAGGATGCATATGACTAGTGTGTAAATCGTTTCGTTGTCTGTTGTAGGGCGTGGTGTATTACAGCAGTTCATTAGTAAGTTTGCGTATTTTGAATGTGTGGGTTTATTCAAGTCATTTGCTTCCATCTTGGACATTAACTTAGGATATTACATCAGGGTTGCTGGGGGTGGTAAGCGAGTATTCATTTTGAAGTGGAAATATGCTCAGATGACTGTAATTTGTTTGTAATTTATTTTGTAGGTAAATATTTGTTTTATTTAGTACGTGCATTGCAAACATAATTTTTATGCATTTGTCATAGTCACGTAGTTGTGCATTTGGACATAAATCGTATTTACCCCTCTTTTCAATAGCTATTTCCCAACCATTTTATTTCGCCGAAATGTTTCGTTCATTACACATTTCCGACGATTCGCATATCTACAGCTCAGTCGCCTGCCAGACGGCCTACGATCAACATCCCTCCCGACATACAGCTTATAAGTCATCGCAAACACTATACTGGAGTCATTCCTACAGCAGTCTCCCAATCGAACCGACGCATATTAAAATCATTTAACGTACGTGTAGAACTGAGAGGCGTGTGCATCAAGTAGTGTAATTTATATAATGGTATGTGCTTTCAAATCCACTGTTATTGTGTTTGGGAATAGTGCGGTTCAATTCAACTCTTCTAATTTATTCTGTCTTAAATTATATATTGACAGGGAATTGTTTTTTGGCTTCGTTGTAAATATAACTCTTTACTTGATATCTTTATAATACCAGGATAGCTGGGGTCTGTAATTCGTTGAAATTTGTATTTGCGATTCGATGAATCCTTCATGTATTTTAGTCTGTCGTAAATTATATTGCTAGCATAAAGGATGGGTTTGTAAAATCACATTGTGTACATATCCACCTCTCTTTTAATTTAATTCATTATGTATTTACTAATAATTTCATTAAATATGCCATAATCTCTATCACCTGCTAGACGGCAGTCGAATCAGACGTGTCTTACCCCTCAGCCGCCTGCCAGATGAGAAGGAACTCAATACTATTGAAAATTAATATTACACAATACCTAATACCTATATATACCCCTTACCCAACACCTCAGTACAATGGCAGACCTCTGGAAGTGAGAACCTCTCCCCCCCCCCCACAAATTAAAATTAATAAGTGCCTTAGCACACTCTTGCACCAAACTATACACTATCAGTTCACACAAAATTTAAAAAGATAAAAACTTTTCGATTAATTAATTCAATTAAATTAATTGGATTAGCCAATCAAAATCATTTAATATTATTAAGATCGGATTTTAAGAAATTCATCGCATTATGATCGGATTAATCCTTAATCCAATCAATCAATCAACTTAATATCAAATTGATAATCCGAATCATCAAAAGTGAAGTGAAACTCCCCCGCTGCAATGTTTGTTAAAAATATGAAATAATGAATGTTGTTGGGTTTCCGACATCCTCGAGCATATCCTATGTGCCAAGGCCATGCTTAGGGGAAGAGGCTCCCCCTTCCCCCGCGCGAATCGCTGAAGGGGGCGTAATCCTCTTCAAGGGACGAAAAATCTAGAAAGTGTGTATGGTAAACTAACTAAGGGTGAAGAGAGGTATTTGCAACCATTTCACATTCTTCCGAAAATAAGTATAATGATTTTTGTGT
This sequence comes from Dryococelus australis, assembly GCA_029891345.1. Classification (NCBI taxonomy): domain Eukaryota; kingdom Metazoa; phylum Arthropoda; class Insecta; order Phasmatodea; family Phasmatidae; genus Dryococelus; species Dryococelus australis. The sequence goes on along the minus strand of CM056995.1, from coordinate 196,893,756 downwards.
AAAATAATTGTAAATAAATACTTGCAGGAGGCTTTCACAGACACTCTTAACAGCATACAAATTGTTGCTGACCATCCCAGTTCCAATAGCCACATGCGGAAGAAGTTTCAGCAAGCAGAAAATCATCAAAAACTATTTGCGATCCACTATTGCCCAAGATCGGTTATCTGGACTGATTTCAATAGAAAAAGGCACCTCGCCTGCACTAGTTTGTTTCCTCAGTTTAGTCAGTTTATGTTCAAAGATAGGTTTAAATTAAAGTTTATCTACTACTGAAGAATGTTAAGATAGGTTAAAAATAATGTTGATCAATTTTTTAAAAACGTTTTGAATTTTGTTTAATTGGAAAAAAGGGGAGGTGGGGGCAAATTTTATATGTTCACCACCCCCCTCCCTCCCTCGCACTTTTTCAGGCTGTGCACGGCCCTGTCTGTGCCGCGTATTTAAAACTAACAAAGTCGAGACGCAGTTCGAGAGGAAGGTTGATATCAGACTGCGGTGTGAAGAAAGGTAGCTGAGGGCGTGGAGCGTGGCACGTCGCCGGCCGTCGTCCTGCGACTGGAGCACGCAGTTGGTACTGGCACGCTGCTCCTGATTTGCGTGCCCCCACGTTTACTTTCAACACGCGACTAATTGTGATGTGGGGCAGTGAGTTGCTACAGCACTGCACCACTTTCCACGAGCTGTCGCGAACCTCGTCCGTAACTAGACCTCACCTCAAGTCTGCTGCAGCAGGTCACGCGCCCAGCTTACCCCGCATAACATTTGCCGCGAAACGTCGCCCAATTTCCCTTTACATCTGTTTGTTCGCAGTACGTGGTGAATTATACGCCATATCTGAATAGCATTTTCGCTAAAGGCTGTTTACGATCAAGTGCGCACTTTTGAAATTAACCTTAGAATAAAAGTCACTGCCCCTACCTGCACATATTTTGACGGGCGCACTGAATGGCATGTGCCCAGTAAAGTTGGCAATGATGGAGGGGGAACTAATTCCATATATTAACATCAAACAAAATATGTTTGGTAACCATTTGTGATAATTTCAAATTATTTCTCTCGCTTTCTGTATTTTTTAATGCATCGAAGTGTACAAATGAGTAAATTTGTACAACACCTACTTTTCTAATAATTTCACAGTTTCACTTGACCAACGCATTAATCAAGTGATGAGGCCCATGCCAATGTTAATTTTACATAAGGCGGAAGTACACACAATATGCATACAAGTAGATTTTAAGAAGAGCTTTCAAAAGTGCTAATTTTACCGTGAACAGCCTATATCAGGAAGACTAAGCTACCCGGACAAAAAAATAGTCTCCTTGCAGATGGCATTGTACAAGAATGATCGGGCTGTGGTGTACTAAGAGATCAATAGATGGCAAAAAGGTAGTACAGTGCAGTAAATGTCTCGTCCGACGGGGGAGAAATGAAGTGGCAATCATATATTAATGATAAAAAAAATAGTATTTGAATCTGGGTGTGCCATAGACCATACGGTTATTAGCACTGCACAAATTGCAGGCTGCATCAAAGTGCAGGTTATGCAGGCCTTAAAGAATGGCTAAGTCCTCATCTACAGGAAATTTCATGTCCAAATCGTAGCAGAAAGGAACACTGACGGACAGAAATATTCGGAATATTTCACAGCTTGTGGACAAAAGTCTCTTTACTTCCAGATCAAGAAATTCTGCTTCAAGTCAACACAAGTCTTTCACGAGAAAATTTTTGTTTGGAAGCTCAGGTAACCGTAAATCGTTAGCAGAATAAAATAGATGAGTCGGGCACAATGGGATCCGGAATCGAAGCCGCAAGCTATCAACCGCCATATTGTGATGTAACCCGGCCGCCATATTGTGTCTGGGTGACATTGACCTTGACGTCATGTCCGTTACCACGACCCCGTGCCCGTGACCTTAAGAAACCTTAAAAACAAAATTTCCCCAACAATTTTAAAGATTTATAAATGTCTACAAATAAATGCAAAAAAATATTTTTAACATATATATATATATATATTAATAAAAATTAATTAATTTTTCAAAAATATATTAAAATATTTACATTTCAGGATATTCTCCCAGCATCATGTACAGAAGACGACTCAAAATCCTCCACATGGTTATATGCTGTTTATTCATCAGGCCTCCGCCATATTTACCGCCTCCGCCATATTTACCGCCATATTAAAAAAAAAATAATTAAAATCTATATTTCGAGGAACATATAATGTTAACGCCACACTCCTACCGCCCACCATAAACACCACCCCCTTGCTTCACTACCTCCCACCTCAAGATTTTCTCGATATTTTTAGGTGGGCGAGGATGAGGTGTGAGGGTGTTGTTTAAGGTGGGCGGAAGGAGTATGAGGTAAACATTATTATATGTTCCTCAAAATTTAGAATTTTTTGATTTTTATTTGCGATTCTTTTAAACTTTTTTATGCTGTTGAGGGGTGGGTGATGGGAAGGGGTTGAGAGGACCATGGTGAAGGGGGGGGGGGGGTAAATGTGGCGGAGGCCTGCCGAATAAACAACATATAACCATGTGGAGGGTTTTCAGTCGTCTGCTGGACATGATACTGGGAGAATATCCTGAAATGTAATTATTTTAATACATTTTTGAAAAATGAAATAACTTTTTATTAATTTTTTATATATGTTAAAATAATTTTTGCATTTTGTAAACATTTATACATCTTTAAAATTGTTGGGGAAATTTTGTTTTTAAGGTTTCTTAAGGTCACGGGCACGGGGTCGTGGTAACGGACATGACGTCAAGGTCAATGTCACCCAGACACAATATGGCGGCCGGGTTACATCACAATATGGAGGTTGATCGCCTGCGGCTTCGATTCCGGATCCCATTGTGCCGGACTCATCTATTTTATTCTACTCACGGTATACGGTTACCTGAGTTTCCTGACGGAAATTTATCGTGAAGGATTTGTGTTGACTTGAGGCACAATTTCTTGATCTGGAAATAAAGAAACTTTTGTCCACAATCTGTAAAATATTCAGAATATTTCTGTCCGTCAGTGTGGATTTCGGCTACAGTTTGGATACATTTCCTGTACATAGGGACTTTGCCACTCTTTTAGACGCGCATTACCGTACACTTTGATACAACCTGCAATTTGGGCAATTCTGATAACAGTATGGACTTTGACCAGGCGACCCCAACACCCTAACATTTTCCCCTATCCCTCACCGACCCTCCCAATCATTATAAAATATGAAAAATGCAAATAAAATTATAGTTCTAAAAATCGAGGAAAAAATTCTATTCATAATTCCGACCACCATATTGTATGTCAGTGACCTTGACCCAAAGACAAAATCGAGAAAAATTGCAAAATAATAGACGAATGTATTATTACAAGCTTTTATTTAGCTTGTCTTGTTAGTTAATTTGTTTGTACGTTCGGGTGAAGCCTTGCAAGTGAATTTCGACCCACTTCTAGGTATTCAATCGAGCTGAAACTTGGTTTACATAATACAGAAACTCGATGACAATGCAATAATATGGTAACAGCGACCTGGTGCTGCAGCCAGGATCATCTCCTCACGAGGGGACTCCTAAACGGTTAATAGCATAACTCGAGTTTGGGCTCATTTGACTAGGCAAGTCGACCATTAATTTTAATTTCACTTGTATGTATGTGGGTGTGTTTAGGTAAAATATTGCAAATAGATTTTAAACCACTTCCCGTTATCAAATTGAGCTTGCTCCAGCAATGTTGCCAGACCTCCCTGTCTTTGACTGTCGCCCTTGTGTGGGTGGCGCAAGCCTGCCTCGAACATGCAGGGCGGCTTGGTGCGTCCGATCAGCTGTGCTCGCGCGCACGTGCACATACAGAGTCGAGTTGCGTCGTTATCTAGTGTATTAATGCTGTTTTTTTTTCATATTACGTAACTATTGTATTTTGCATACATGTTTTGGTATGTTGAGGAAATCTTATGAGAAACTTCGATGTCTTGTAATTGCTGATTAAAATTAATTTCTCTCCTCACATAGTAAATGTATCGAGTTTGGCCTCGTTGGACTTGTTTCGATGAGTAATTTGATTGTTGTACATGGTGACCAGAGTCTGTAGCAGTTATGTAGCAATACACATTAACAGATATAAAGTTTGTCCCGAAATGTGCATTGTTACATAATATTACACAAACTTGGTGAAACTAAAAAGTGAAAAATAAAATAACTGTAAAAAACTTTTAAAACTAAGCTTCTATTTATAAATGTACTAAAAAGAGAAGAATGATTATAGTAGTTACACAATTTGTAGAACTTGTAAGATGTGGTCGAACAGCAGTAATAAACTTTACTACAAATTAATATGTTTGTATCAATTTATATATAGTATATAAAGACTTGGCGCAATATAGGACATATACCTCATTTGTATAAGCGTAGTAAGCACATATCTTGCGTAATACTCTTGACTATTTGCGCCAAGCTTTTATATACTAAAACATAAATTAATACAAACATATTAATTTGTAGTAAAGTTTATTACGGCTGTTCGACCACATCTTACAAGTTCTACAAATTGTGTAACTACTATAATTATTTTTCTCTTTTTAGTAAATTTATAAATCAAATATTGGTTTTGAAAGTTTTTTTTACAGTTATTTTTTTACTGCTCACGTCACCCCAAGTTGAATTGTGGCGACCAACATTTAAAATGTCGAGAAATTTTATAAATATAATTTAAATACGTACACGCAGGAGGTCCGGGACACGATGGCAGGTGGAGCAATCAGCGACTAAGTACCCGACACGAAAACCACCAACACCTGCAATTTTCATTCGTCGATTACTCATGTTGACTTGACCACCTCTACCCCCACCTCACCAAGGCATCCCATAAAATTGCCTGCACGTGATTGGTTGTTGGTCCCATGATATATCGTCCTTTGCAGATAATTAATGTAACTAAATGTACGCCACATCACAGTTCTTCGTCTAATGTAATAGTTGACAGATCACACTCTCATCTTTGATATTTTCAGCAATCAATCACGTAAGATTTTTTTTATGTACATCTCTTCGATCAAAATCTGCAGTGTATTATCAAGCGTGCACGTAATGTATTTACACATACATTTCCCCATCAAAGTAAGAACACTGCCTAAAATTTCGAATACAATTTCTGACCAGTGAGCTATTGAACCATAGATATAAAGAAGAAGTGTCCATTTAATAGCATGCTTACGACCAACATCCCAATTTCATATTTTGTGGTACCATCGTTGACGCTGGGGCCGTGGTGGCTTAGGGGACAGACTACTCGCTTCCAACCAAGGTGAACCATGTTGAATCCCCGACCGGTTCACTTTCGGATTTTCGCAAGGGGGAATCGTGCGGTACGATGCTGCTGGTCGGCGGGTTTTCTTGGGTATCTTATGTTTCCTCCACCCTCAAATTCCATCGCTGCTGCATTCTCACCTCATTTCGCCCTGATCGGCTCTCAAGTCCTCGTATTTAAGAGCCGCTCGAATCTTTCAATTAAATTCGTCATTGACGCCAGCTGGACAGCCTATGTTGCGTCAATGCTATTCGAAAACCGTTTGGGTAAAACCCTTGAGATTTGGAATTTACGAAGGCAGCTACGGTGATAATCAGTCTTATCTTTTGTGCTCTTCTCAAACATCAACACTTCCATCAATCCCAATACTTCGCACTCCTTACCAATCCTCCTCCCCAATACTTTGAAAATCTCGTCCGCAATTCTCAGAAATCATCTGTGATCATCTCTAATCCTTTCGATTTCTTACCAATCCTCACAAATCCTCAGTAAACTCCCCCCCAAATCCTCTGCAATCCTCTGCAATCCTCACCAATCAGTACCGCATGCACCACAATCAGCACCAAATGCACCACAATCAGTTCCACTTGGACAACAATCAGCACTACATAAATCACAATCAGCACCACATAGACCACAATCAGCACCACACACAACAATCAGGCCCCACATGCACTACAATCAGCACCATATGCACCACAAAGAGGACTACATGCACCACAATCAGTGCTATATGCAATGTAATCAGCACCATACGCAACATACCCAGAACCACATTCACCAAAATCACCATCACACACACCACGATTAGCACCACATGTGCAATCCTCAGTAATCCTCGCCAATTGTCACCATTACTCTGCAATCCTCCACAATCACCTGCAATCCTCCTCATAAATCCTCAAAAATCATCCTCCGCAATCCTAAGTAATGCTCCTCTCCAATTCTCAGCAGTCCTATGCAATTATCAGAAATCCTATTAATCCTCATCTCCAATCCACAGCAAACCTATTCAATCCTCAGCAATTCTTCGATCAATCCTAATCCCTCTATCGATCGCTCGTTCAATCCTTCGGTTTGTTGCATATCCCCACCTATATTTTAGAATTATATTATTCACGAATTGTCTCCAAAATTTGTACATGGTGAATGAATTAATGTTGTATGCAGTCCACTAGCTGTGAATTTTTTATACTTAAAGTTTTCATTGATAATATGTATGCCGACTTTTACCTTAATATTTGAGTGCTGATAGAGCCACTTTAAAGTCATGAGGGATAAAATGTACAGAACCAAAAAAATATATTTTATTTTATAAATAATACATAATTTTTACTCTTTACAATATCAGCAGAAAATAAATCATCATCACGCTATGCAATATAATCCCATGCCTTCAGTTCACTAATGACTTAAGATATCTCGTTAATATGCGAGAAAACTCCACCTTGTTGCAAAGCGATCAGAGATATCTACAAGTTCATTAGGGTCTTCGGGAAATATGCAACCAGTGTTCTCAGCATCATCTGCCTTTCTCATGTCGCTCGTTGCAGCAAATGTGGTAGAGTGGTGTGTCAGATCACCGAGAAAATCACCATTATCTTCAGCACAATCACTGTCATGTTCATTTTCATCAATGTGTGCCAATACTGTTAACAAAAACGGCTAATATTTGTTATCTAAATGAAATACATGTAAATTGTATGCTGGAAAATCGTGGCGCAATTCATTATAACTGCAGATTATATTCACACTAAATAAATAATGTTTATATAAATAAAAGTTATACAGAGGGACGTTTCTAAAATTTCTACCCCAAGGAGTTTAATAAAATAAAATAATTTTTTTCAGAAGAATTAAAATTTTATATCTTCCATTTCAATGTATATATATATATATATATATATATATATATATATATATTAGCAACATGGAAACACGACTGCAAATTATATAGATCAAATCATTACTTACATCAATATATTTCACTCTGGTATATTTTAAGTTGTTTAAATTGAAATTTAAAAAATAATTAATTAAAAATTCATAATTCCCAATTAAAAACAACGTTAATGGAGCGATTAACATGATTGCCGTATTAGTGAAAATAACAGTATCTTAGTATTCTATAGGTCACCATATGATTATAATATTCTATTTGCAAAATTAATACAAAATAACATAATTTAATTTTAAATTTTTTTAAAAGTACTTTTAGAGTCCGTCGTGCGACTTATTAAAATAAATAAATAATTCAAAACTGATACATTTTTGTTTGAAAATGTTCATATCTGATATAGTTGTGCCGTGTCCGAGAAAAGCCGAATACCAATATTAGCCACGCTGGTCAGTGAGCTGCATGCAGTAAGTAACTGTTCATCGCCATCCCTCATACTCGAGAAGAAAAGTAAGGCGAAATTTGGTTATTCCACACCAACAAGAGGAATGAGATGCGAGGTCCCGGAAAGATTGGAACTGCTACAGGAACTCGAACCACATCTCGATCCGGAAAACCATCCAGCTAGGTAAATAATCCCTCTGGAGGCAGAGAATTCAAACCAATCGGAATTAGATACACGACCTAACACTAAATTTTTTTTTTAATGTCCGATATAAAAAACTTGCCCATAAAGGAGGGCTGAAACGACACTACTTGAGGGTGTGCATTCCTGCGTACTGCCGGTCCCCAAAATTAAATATTAAAAAAACAGTCGACTGCATTGCGCTAGAATACATGTAGATAGCATATTTATTTGGAAATTTAAAGTAAGTTAAACGTGCACCCTGCTACTACATTCTCTCTTGGTATGACGCAAGCTGCTGCCGAGAGATGTCTAGTAGTGTACAAGTGTTCCTGGCCAAGTTCGTCCTACCCGGAGTAGCAGTTTCAGAGCTGCCAGTAGATAGCACGGTCTCGTTAGTGTATGACTTCAGGAGAAAATATATTTGTTCATTTACTATCTTATGTGACTTGTTCGGAACTAGTAAACTCAGTAACCAAAGATGACTGGAATTGAATGTTTATTTTAAGAAACGTGTAAGGAAATCTTATTTCTCTAAATATGGAATATTAATCATTCAAATGAAACAGATATTACTTTGATACTAGAGCAGAAATCTCTGTCATTTTAAGTACAAGAAACATGCATCAATTCAATAAATAAACTTATTTGATAAGAATACCTTAATAACCCTAAAATATACATAGATCAACGCATAGTAATTTAATTTACTATCTAATTAGAGAAAACATGAAAGAAGAACATAAATGTATTCAACAAAAACCCTCGAAATGAATTTTACAATAGATAATAATTTGGACACTAATGTCAGTCGAATAAATCACTGTAAGGGATTTTCTAAAATCAATGAAACCAAACTCGAAAATGTATCCTCCGTTGTCAATACCAGGTAACACAATTATGTTAAGTCAAATTTCTGTAGCTAATCATATTTCAGTACGGATTTCTTTAATCTGTATTCTACCCCTAACTAATTAAGACGGATAGTTCAAGAGAGAATAACAGTTCTATTCAACAGTGGGACCTCAGGGCACTCATATGTCCGAACGTAAAAATTATTGGAGATTCTCAAGATTCTATATCGATTATGATTTAGCATACTTTCATCTAATTACTTCAGTTGATTATTACTTAACCGATCGTTCGTGGCCCAGGAATATAATTCTTCTGAATCTCAAACAGTGACTGATATGTTATATGACTTGATCATATCCTTCGGTATAATTATACCAATAAACATTACTTGGATATAAGAAGTCGTTGAATTCTGCAGCTCGTTCCCGCACATAAAATTCAGCAGCGGAACCTCATTTCTCTGTCGAAAAGAGTTGTCCAGGGTGTAGTGGCACGCCTGTACATCCATCCAAGTAGCCCCACCAAGACAATATTTCCTCCTCAGTTCTCCAGAAACGTGTAGCAGAAAGTTTTTATGGTGACGTTGCCCAATGGCTTCAGCCAAACCCTCCTTCCTTACAATATTCCAAACAATTTCTCTCTTTTGTATTTTAACAAACTTTTATTATACTCATTGTCAACTTGGAAATTATTGTCGTCCATGCTCTGCTAATTTGTTTTCATTGCACCAACTTCTTTGGAAAACATCAGACAGTTATGTACATTAACAAATTATAAATAACTACCATTATTATGGCGCTTTTCTAAAATATGGAAAATAAACTTTTCTTGTATTAAAATGACTTATTAACCCCCACTGGAAAGTATATTCATTTTATTATAGTTGTTAAGTGTCACGTATATTTTATCTTAGATTTTTATATTATTTAACCAAAATGCAAACTAGTATAAGACTATATATGGTTATAATAGTTTCTGGAGGGGCTCAAAATATATACAAAATCAAGTAAATATCATATTTCGAGTCAATTAAAACATTCAGAAGAACGTAAACAGTACAATGAAAATAAACAATGTGACCAACTGTAGCTCACTTTACTACAACGGGGATGAACGAATGCTTTTCCGGGCGGTATAAAGGGCACTTCTTTCCTGTGACGCGGACTACAGACTGTGGACAAAGCAAAAATTTACCATGCTTGGAAGCAGCACTTCCGGATTTCAGGCGCAGCTGGAATAAGAAACGGCGCCGTGACTGAAAGAGTCGCGCCAGCATCCGGTGCATCCGATGTGTGTCTTGCAAGCGTAAGTGTTCCCACATATACGGGTTGTGTGAAGTCCTCCTTGCCTGCCTGTGAGCTAGCTGGGACATAAAACTAACTTGTAAAGCCCCGATAAAAATTACAAAGTTATCACAAATCCACTAAGTTACAATTCCCAAATACTAATTACATTTAAATAATGCTCTTTCAAAATAACTGCAACCCAAAGAAAAATTTTATTCCCATAAAAATTTTTTTTTATCCTGTGCATTTTTGAAAACAAATTGCACAAATGCTTTCTTCATGGTCATACCTCCTATTTTGTATTCTATATTAAATATACTTTTATTTGTAGCGGGAGTTGTATAGTCATCAGCATTTAGAGCTGATGGCCGTTTATTTTTTGTTCATGGATTTCACACGAAAGTCTTGCAAGTGTATATTTCCCGCGAACAGACTCTACTGCACTCGTGACTTTAGCATTAACGTCTGATCACAATCGCCTGTGGAATAAGTACCTATCCATGCAGCAAGAGGTATTGGCGGCAACACTTGCTGGCTCTCAAAAAAATGAATCCTTTCAGTTTTTGATGTAGTTACTCAATATCATTGCATGTGACCATTGTCGTAAGGTTTTCTCATGAGAAAAGGTATCTTCGTACGCATGATTCTCACACACCGCCGAGCACTTTGACCAAAGGTGAAAACTCGATCGCAGAATCGATACCGCCAACAATCAAGCAGCGATTATGCAGGTCGCGGCTCCATGTTCATTGAGGTCAAAGGCAGCCCTTCGTATTCACAATTCATTTTCGTGTTATGATAGAATAGTACTTCCAAATCGATGTTCCCCTCACAGTGCAGTCTTTTCTATATAAAATCGATTATTTTTTACAGTAAAGGTCCTAGCTTGTGCTCACAGAAGGAATGCTGCAATAAACAATTTTTATATGTAAGTGTCTCCAGGTATTCCAATTATTTCTTACTCCTGGCATGAAAGCGTATGTGGGAAAAAGTCTATACTCATCGCATGCTAGGTAATATTAGTAGTATGCGACAGAAAGGTGAGAAATTTTTTATGTCCATAGCATTAAAACATAAAAAGAGAACCAGTGAACCGATTTCGGTCAAACAAACTTTATTGACATTGATATATTATACACACGCTCTATGCAAATTGCCAGTAGTTCCAATTAATTTTCTGTAAATCCATAATTGATAACCAAGCTTAACTTCATCTTCTTAAGAGAGAATAAAACAGGTAATTAATAAATACTAATTACAGCAGTCTGATAACACCATGTACTGGCACTGTCTTCCAACAAATAATGTCCCAGGGATGCAATCAAGCTAAACTGGTAAAAGTCGGGGTTTTTAGAATTATGATGTTTACGAAAACAAACCAACTCCAAAAGTCCACTTCTAACTTTAGCAGTTATACCTTGCAGACCAAATATATATACAAATAACTTAAAAGAACATAACTCTCTTATACACTAACTGCTTTACAACCCGGTGTGTCATTATCCTAATCTACATTATAATATTTATGTACATACACATATATATGTGTATGTACAATTTATGTTTCAAGGTCATTTACTTAGAAAGTTTCCTACCTGTTCGTTGCATGCTTACCTAGGATGCGAAGCGTTTAGCTTTTTTCGAAATGTAAATTTAACTCTGGAGATAACACCACATTGTAAATGCACCTGCAATCACGGAAGTAGTATATTATTGAAATTGTGCTTATTAATATGAACATAATTTTTTTCTCAACAATTCGGAGATACGGGATGTATGAAGTCAAGTCCTGTGTCCATACGGAATAAGTATTTCCTCTCCAGAATATCGGAAATCCTGTACAGCACGGGACAATTGGCAACCCTAAGTCATTGTTTTGGATTTCCGTGATTTTTTTTTAATATCACTGTGCAGGCAGGTGCCTGAATGCTGGGATGGTTAAGTCCCCGTCCCCCCCCCCCCCATTCCGTAAGCTGCTGCTTCTCTCTCAGCGACTTGCTCCGTTTGTAGTGATGTTCTCGCTGTCGACGAAACGTCAAGCTCTAGCTACCTATTCAGCTAGTACTGTTGACATCTAACTCACGTTGGAGGGCAGATACCGTCATTCTACTGACTACAACCAGTTTAGTGTTGTGTCAGACAGCTGATGGTGGGTTTGGATCTGCATTTAGATGTAAGGTGGACTTTCTGGACAGTTCTTGTAGGCTGGCATATTACTGCTGGGCCATGGATAGGAATGAATAAACACAGATGGATAAGTCTGTATTGTTTGCTGTTACTTGTACAAATTTGAAAGCACTTATAAGGATCTGCTTTTCTGCCGGGTTCCCGGCTCATTTTATATTCTTCCTCCTTTGTATAATGACTTTACAAATGACTTCATTCATGCGTTGGTAGTAGTAAGGCATAGTATGTTCTGGTGCAGGATTCAGGATTCGGAATTTTGGCTTCATCCTGAATTTCCGCCATTATTTTACTAAAAAATCGGTAATTTTCCTTGACAATTCACTTTTTTCCTTAAAATTTTTTATATTTTGCAAAGGTACAAAAAAACTCCCCCAAGAAAAATCCCTTAGCGAGTACTGTCCGCCATCTTGAATTTCCCTTTTTTCCCTCAAAATGTACCAAAATACCCTAAATATGTCCCTTTTATCCCAAAAATTTCCCCTTCCAATGTTGTGGAAAAAAAAAGGATCCTCAAAAGGGCCATTTTTTCCCAGACAGGCGAGGGGGACTTGTGACCCAGGTGACCTTGGGGTCAGGTGACCGGTATTAAGACCGTTGACCTTGACCTTTAAAATGCAAAAATTAATATAATAAATAAAATTCACTAAAAATTTCGAAAAATTCCAAAACAATGTATTATTAATTATTTAAATTATTAATTATTTAAAATTAAAAAAAAGTTATAAAATGTTTTTGTTAAAAACTTACATTTCCGAAGGTCCCCCCAAGCACCTCCAATTCCTCACCTCTGTTCGACTCCAGTAGATGACTGATTCCCTCACCCCCTCCCTTTTTTCTGCCATTTTGATCTTGTCTTCGTCATTTCTTTATACATTACTGGATGCCACCATCTTGGTAGGTGACCGCCATCTTGGTAGGTGACCGCCATCTTGGTAGGGGACCACATCTTGGTAGGCAACCACCATCTTGGTAGATATCACCCATCTGCAATATTTGATGCAGAGTATCTCACTTTGACCTCATGAAACTTGAATGACTCTGAAAACTAAATATCGAGAGAAAATACTTAAAAGTCAGCAAGCATAATACATTGGAGTCTACCACCGCCATATTAGATACAGACTGCCTAGACCTTGACCTTATGACCTTGAATGTATTGGAAATACATAGGTCTTCGTTTTGACCATGGCGATCATGGGGCCGTGGACCTGCATCATCGCTAACTGGTTGCCGCCAGTGCTGATTCTGCAATCTAGTTTCACCTATGTTCAAAAATGCACATTGGCATGAGAGTGCTGTCCGTACGAAAAGTCCTTTTCACGCGACAACGGCCAATTGGAAAGCATAGTTTTGGCCTGTCGTGGTGCTGCATTGTTCAATACAAAGTCCGCATCGACCAATGACGGAGCATGGTGGGATCCTGCTATAGCTCTTGGCACTTTTATTGCAAAGTTTGTATACAGTTTACCAAGGAAGCGATGAAATATACCGAACCTGGATATATACTTTTTAAAGCAAGATTATCAAATAAAATATTCGCATTTAAGCTTGTGGAGATAGGATTATATTATTTATTTATAATACATGGATTTTTTTTCACTTGCCACACACACCGCATTTACCACTGCACTTAGCACCACAACCATAATCAGCACTTCACTTAGCACCGCAGCATTGCAATCAGCACTGCAGAACCATAATTAGCACTGCAATTAGCACTGCAGAACCATAATTAGCACTGCAATCAGCACCGCAACTTGCACTGCTATAAGAACTGCAACACCTCAATCAGCACCGCAATTAGCACTGCAATCAGTACCACAATTAGAACCATAATACTGCAATCAGCACTACACTATAACCATAGTACTGCAATCAGCACCACAATTAGAACCATATTACTGCAATGAGCACCACAATTAGTAATACATCACCACAATTAGCACCACAATCGGCAATGAGATCAGCACTGCAATTAGCATCGTAGCACCACAATTAACTCCGCAATTAGCACCACAGTATCACAGTTAGCACCGCAGTACCATAGTGGTGGTGGTGAGGGGGTCATTTTGGAGACAATATAAGTAATTTTGGAGTCAGAGACTGGCTTCCTCATGCGATGTTTCAATATGTGCATGTAATTAGACACCTGCAATCACTGCAGCAGCTCGGTGATTGGTTAGTTGGTGTTTGCCAATATACCACTGTTGCAGTACGATTAGTTCAAAGTCAATATGATGCCATAGGGCTTGCACAATAGTATATTATAATCATTATGGAGGTAAGCTGAGAGGTTTACTTTGACAGCAGCTGCTTGGAAGGTGGAACGACTTGGCTAGCTCTTCGCATAGATTTTTCTCGAGTTTTTGCCATCAAGGTAATTTAAGGTCATGAGGTAAAGGTAGAGGTAATCTGCATTTAATATGGCGGTGGTAGACTGTAATGTATTATGCTTGTTGAATCTTATGCAATTTTTCTTAAGTTATTATTTCAAGGTATTTCAAGGTCTTTCACGGTCACGAGGTCAAGGTAGAGTTAGTCTGCATCCAATACGGCGGTGGTAACACTAATGTATTATGGTTGCTGACATGTATTCTCTCGTGAGTTTTTGTTATCAAGGTCGATCGATGTAATGAGGTCAAGGTCGAGAAATTCTGCATCTAATATAGCAGTGGTTGTCTGTAATGCATTATGCTTGCTGATTTTTATGTTTTTCTCGAATTTCGGTTTTAAAGGTTATTCCAGGTCATGAGGTCAAGGTCGAGTTAGCCTGCATCTAATATGGTAGTGATAGACACTACTGTATTATACTTGCTGACTTGCCTATTTTCTCTCGAGTTTTGTTTTTGATGGTCGATCAATGTTATGAGGTTAGAGTCGAGGAATTCTGCATCTAATATGTCAGTGGTTGTCTGTAATGAATTATGCTCGCTAACTTTGATGTTTTTTCGAGTTTTAGTTTTAAAGGCAATTCAATGTCATGACGTCATGGTCGAGGAAGTCTGCATCTAATATGGCAGATGGGTGATGTCTTCCAAGATGGCGGTCATCTTTCAAGATCGTGGTCTCCAGTCATGTATAAACATATAACGAATGACAAAATCAAAATGGCGGAATGAGTATAGGTGAGGAGAGTGGGGGTGATGGAATCAGTCGTCTGCTGGAGTTGAACAGAGGTAAGTAATTGGTGTTGCTCGGGGAACCTTCGGTAATGTAAGTTTAAAAAAAATTACAAGTGTTTATTAATTTTTAAATAATTTATTAATAAATTTAATTATTAGTTTTTTTATAATAAATTTTGTGGGATTTTTCGGCATTTTTGTGAGTTATTTATTTCGCATTTTCAACGTCAAAGGTCAATGGTCTTGATCCCAGTCACCTGACCCCAAGGTCACCTGGGTCACATGTGCCCTTAGCCTGTCTGGGAAAAAAAATTGCCTTTCCTGAGGATCTTTTTTTTTAATGGCACAAAATGTAAATTTGGAGGGAAAAAAAGAAGATAAATTTTTATGGTATTTTGGTTGGTTCTAAGGGAAAAAAGATAAATTCAGGATGGCGGAGAAAACCACTGAAGGATTTTTTTGGGGGAGTCCTTTTTTGTAGTTGGGCAAAATAGGGAATTCTTTAAGGAAAAAGAGTGCATTTTTAAGGAACATGACCTATTCTTAGGAAAGTAATTGATTTCTGAAGTGATTTTGGGTAAAAACATGCGATTTAGAAAGAAAAATTCCAAAATGGCGAATTTCAGGATGGAGCCAAAATTTCGAATCCTTAATCCTGCACCAGAACATATTATGCCTTACTATTGTCGGTTAATTGCAGATGTGGTCGGTGACCCAACAACACCCGTGTGTTTGGTGGCGGGGGGGCGGGGTGCATTGCCCATCCTTGAATTTAGCAAAGAACACCAGAATGAGAATAAATTGACGTCCAAACTGCCTTTGTTCACCTAATTGCCATGACATATTTCATACAATCTATGATGAATTGTTATGCTAACATACTTATGTTGCTTATATATAACTTCGCTTCTGCGTATACACTTTTGTCGATCGTTTATGAAGCCCGAAGTTTAGGTTTCGGTTGCAGTTAAATGAAATTTATAAGAGAAGCGAAAATTTGTTAAGAAGATGGGGTATTGGCGGAAATGTAAATATATCACTGATGTATTGATGGCCAGTTTTTATTTGCAATAAAACAACCAGTTATGTAAATCAAATAAACCCATTGCTCATAAACTTTAACGTCGCACTTTAAACAAGGCATTCCCCAATGGCTGCCATCTTCACTGGTACATGAGTAAATATGTATGTTGAAACGTGTGTGTTGAGGCGCACGGAAATTTCGTGGACCGAATAATTTTCTGCAAATAATTGTTACAGAACATGTAAGAATAAGACATTTTATTGACAAAAGTTACATATCAATACACTTCTCAAGTTATTCTGAAAATAACTGCACAACAAACGCATTATTTTCAAAATACAATAAGTATTTATTTACAAAAGTAAACAGCATCTA
Organism: Dryococelus australis; assembly: GCA_029891345.1. Classification (NCBI taxonomy): domain Eukaryota; kingdom Metazoa; phylum Arthropoda; class Insecta; order Phasmatodea; family Phasmatidae; genus Dryococelus; species Dryococelus australis. Next base: position 196,877,072 of record CM056995.1, on the reverse strand, counting down.
CAACAAAACATAGAGCACGATTTGAGCAATTTCATGACATTTTAAACACGTCATTTGTGAGATCATTATCTCATATAGCTAACCTACAAGTATGTCTTACTATGTTAGTAGCCCATTATACATTTAGTTGAAATCTGCACCCGTTATGAGGAACATAATTGACCAGTTTCAGATTTCGTAATTATGCAACATATTCACAACATCGAAACGGGTTTCCCTTTTAAATTGTAGAGATTAAATACGTTTATTTAAATACGAACAACCACTTTTGTAAAATGACTTGCAAGATTCTCTTTAAGGGATGGTTACATAAATAATGAATAAATACAAGTATAAATAATAGTTGGACGTCAGTAAAGTTTGCAGTTCTGTTTCTACTCCAGCTGGTCGCAAACCTATCTCTCCAGATCAGGCAGCGGTTTCCTTCAGTGACATGCTGAGAACTGAAGTTGCTCACTGTGAGTGGAGAAGTTTGAGCGTTCCTTGAGAGCCAATGAAGGTGAAGTGAGGTGAGTTTGGAGCAGCGCCTGAATGCCCGACCAGTGGCATCGTTCGCCACGATTCCCGCGTGCGATAATCCAGGAGCGGCCCCGCCTGGAATGGAGCCCGGTTCGCCCTACACTCTAAACACGAATCAGTGAGAAACTACTGGTCCGAAGTGAAAATTGATACACCTAGAATCAGTGAGTAACCACTGATAGTTCCAGTGAAAAAAATGTCACTAATTGAATTAGTAACGCGAAACAATTTCACTCATTGAATAAGTGACGGCCGACTGCAGCGTCAATTAAATATTGCTTGTATTGAATGTAGGCAAATAATTACGTGAAATAAACCTATTTACGATAGTTAACTATTTATATTGTGCAATTTACCGTATTTTAAATTGTAAAGAATGTTTCGCAGGTGTTCGGGATTGAAATCGCGCACCCTTCCTCTCTAGGCTATTGTCTTGCCATTCGACCTACCACGCCAAGCAGAAATTGCCTTATGGGAGGAAAATATGTCACAGTTTCGCCGCAAAATCGTGTAGTTTAATGACTTAAAAACGGAATGAAAGATTGTGAGTTCATATTATCTCGCAAAATGGCGTTTCGAAAGGCGAAGCACTTTTAGAAAGCATTTTGTTTTAATTTTATTCGTTTATTCGTTGTTACTTCACTTGATACACGTTGTTTAACGGCGATTTTTAAAGATGTTCGACGGTTATTTTTACACGTAGTTTCACTGATACACCAGTCAAAAATAATTAGAGACAAAACAAGTTGCTCAGATGTTTCAGTGGTCCATCAGTCAAATAATAAATCACTAAGAAAACATTGGGGAATAAAAGACTGACGAATCAATGGGAAATGTTACTGAATCGATCAGTGAAGGAAATATGGCATTTTTTTTTACTGGTGCATCAGTTAAATTCACTGAAGTGACTGTTGTATCAGTCAGATACATTTGACTGATTGAAACAGTGAAATCCTCACTGATTCAGATTTAGAGTGTGGGTGGTGGGAGGAAGCGAGCAGTCTAGCCGCTGCGCCACCGCGGCCCCGGTGAACAAGTGCTGCTTGTATGAGGCTTCAGCAGGTGTTGGGGATAAGGGGGGTTGGTGGTTGGGGGGGGGGGGGGGAGGCTAGCTCTTGTTGTAGCTGGAGAAGAAGGCGAGTGCCTTCATGAGCTGGTAGCTCTTGGACACGGGTATGTTGCTGTCGTAGAGCCTCGCGGAAGCCTTGCAATCGACGTAGAACCACCAGTTGCACTTGAGGATGGTCTGGTCGAAGAGCGTCGACTCGGGACAGAGAAAGCTCTTCATGATCAAGCCATCGTCTGTGAAGGCGCACACGTGGAACACCTGCACACAGCAACACAACCACACGTCACTTCACTGAAAGAAGCCCTCTCTAGTAAGGTTAGGAACAAATACAGTTTCACTATTCTTAGAGTTTGGTATATGGAACATTGTTTCAAAGAGGTCACGTTTAATTACAATTTTAATGTACGTGAATAATGAAAGTGAAATATTTGTACTTAGTTATGTAATTATTTTATATTTGATTTATTATTGCAATTGTCCTGTTTTTTAAAGTAGAAAATAGCAAATATGAGGTTTAGGCTGTTCACGGTAAAATTAGCACTTTTGAAAGCCCTGCTTAGGATCTACTTGTATGCACGTCATGTATTATTCCACCTTTCGTAAAATTAACATAGCCATGGACTTCATCACTTTATCCATGCTTCGGTCAAGTAAAATTGTAAAATTATTAGAAAATTAACTATTTTACAAATCTGCTCATTTTTACATTTAGATGTATTTAAAAAACCAGAAAAAGAACGAAAAAATTTAAGTTATCACAGATGGTTACCTAACTTATTTTATTCGAGGTTAAGATATGGAACTACTTTCCATCCATCTTTACCAACTTTACTGGGCGCACGTAATTCAGTGCGTCCGTTAAAATATATGCCAAGTAGGAGCAGTGACATTTTTCTAAGGTTGTTTTCAAAAGTGCTCACTTTATCGTGAACAGCCTTTATATATCCAACACTAGCACTTAACTAGTGGCAAAATTTTTGGTTGCCAAACTTTTAACATTGGTCTCCCCAACGTGACGTTGGCTCATATCACCAACCCCAAGTCACGTCTGGCCGTAACAAGATATTGCCAGGATCCTCCCCTCCAACACTGCGATATCTTTACCACCATAAAAACATGTCACCTCAGTTTATGAATGTTTGTAAGTTTTCAAGTCGTTAAAAAAAAAAAAAAAAAACAACTAATCGGCTACGAAAAACAGATTTTCAAGAATGTTAACAAATAATGTACAAACAAAAAAAAAACGGATAACTCGTCACTCCAATATGAACTTCGCAACAGCGAAAAACGCCTGCATTCACTTTCAAGTCTGGGTTGAATAGCATAAGTGTCTACATTATTAATAATTTCGTTTCAACAGAAAAAAAAAAACCTTTAAAATCACCGTAATTATGTTTTTTTTTCTGTTGTAAAATACTAGTTTTTGGAGTTACAAGGATTCTCACGAGGGTAATGACATGCATCGCCAGGCATTTAAATTTCTCGGGAATTATATCCGGATCAGTAGGATATTGTTACATGCATTGCAAGCCAGCAAATTATACTAGAGATGCAGTTTCTTCTTTCTCTCAGAGGAAACTGCGAAGGAAAACTTTATAAATGTCATTTTTAACTATTTTCACTATTAAAAGAATAAATATAAATCCTGGCGGCTGAAGTTACTTGTTTTTTCTTATATCTTACCTGGAAAAACCTTTTATTCGCCCACAATAATTATCTGAGACACACGTAATACGGCTAAACGCCGATTCTACACGCCATATAGGGAGTCTTCACAAAAATTCTTCCTTCCTCCTTCAACCCTTGTCATACGCATCTGATATGTTTATATATTTTTTTAAACTGTCGAAGTGAAAGCCCCAGGCTTACTGAAGTATGTGCTGACCTAATACTAGGCTGTCCTAAACTCTCATAATGACATTCCTTCATTAGTAACTCGTACTTCGACCCACAACTCGTGCCAGAAACAAACTTGGAGCAGCAAACAAAAAGTAATACACATATGTAGACTGTGGATCTCCGTGTAAGAGTAACAGGGACGAAAATGCAACAACATCATGAATAATTACAGAATATTTTTCTTGACACTGACTTCACCGCACCGCTGAAGTGTTGGAGGTGCTCCACCCCCCCCTTTTTTTCTCCATAAAAAGAGCAACCCCATGTCACATCATACTGCCAACGGTACACCTTCGTGTAAGAGTGGCAACTCTGTCTCCAGAACTTGTCTGTAGTAATGAACACTGAGATTGCCCTGTATGAAGTGTGGTCGAATGAGATAATTATCAAGTAATCCGCTCCATACAATCAGTGAAAAAAAAGTCCTTGGACATTTGTATTTATTGCATTTCCGTCACTTAACTCTGAAACGCAGCTAATGACTTCTAGAACACGCTGGCAAAGTTTGTAGGTTTTTTCGACGAACGTCCTGTATGTTGGCCGTTAAAGACTCAGCAGAGCTTCAGTTAACGTTTTATTTAGAAACCGTTTTACATGTCTGAACGATCTTTTCTTACGAATAACATTTAGAGAACGTTTCCGTCCGACGACTAGTTTTCGTTTCATATTTCCGTTTTTAATATTTATTTCTTTGAAAGTCACAAGGGCTTTGATGGACGTTCTCACATCTCTATAAACTGTGTCTGAGAACGGTGGTAGAAGTGAAGTATCTGGGCCTGGCAAATGACAATGTATATGAAATGTCATGACTCACCATTCAGGACGCTCTAGAAGGAACTTGCCGCGCTATAGGTACTCTGAGGATCTTAAAATAAGGGCTTGTGCGCTTTCATACTTTCTTAATTAGTTATGTGTTAACATAATTCTTAGTATATGAGTAGTTTCCATTTTGCAACAATGCAAATATCAAAAGTATAGACTACCTCTCATAGTGGTAATAAATACTGAATCAAAAGGAAAGGGTTATATAGAACATACAGATGAATAAAACAGTGGAACGAAAAAATATATAAAATAGCAACTTGGACATACAAGCAGAGCAGGAATAACAATCACATTGAAAAGAAAAGTTGAGTGGGTCGCTATCATGAAAAGACGTTCTAAAATTTCATATTTTTCTTTAAAAAACAGAAATCCTCAACAGGTAAGCCAGATCAAAGAGATATTAGCAAAGAAATAGGTTGTGTTATGCATCAAATTAAAATTTCGACGAGTACCTCTGTGACATTAATCCCTTGGTAAAGTGAACTACAGAGTTATAAAATGAGTTATCATTAATATGTCCGCACAGATATTATTTAGGCCCCCCCCCCCCAACATTAAATCCACGGAATCCAATTCTGGAGAAGGATGTGCAAAATATAGATCTTTAAATGCTCGATTATTCGGGCATGGGTAACTAGTCTGTGACTCTCAATTTGTTACATATTACATTACTGGTTTAGGTCTGGCGGGAATCTTATTTTACTTTTTAAAATGTCCTATAGGTATTTAAAAAATAGTTAGGAGAGTTTACTATTACAATCCTGAGGATATTCAAAGTCAATTTTTTATAACTGTTTAGCAAATGTCTAAATCCAATAAAATTCTGTAGGCCTACGAAAATGTTAAGTTAGAATTAATAGAATTTTAAAAAATCCGCATTTATGCTTATGCAGGCGAATAGGCTTATACTATGTAGGACTAGGTTTAAAATGACTACAGTGACTGGTTTCCATTTTGATTACACTGATGTTTTCAGAGACTGATGCCAGTGCCTCATCTATGCCAGAAATCTGTTCTGATGAACTTGCACGTGGTCTACAATAGAAGAGATCGCAATCTACAACGGAAATATTTACAACTCAAGATGGACAAGGTAGCGTAGGCATGTAGTTATTTATATAAAATAGGCAACTTAAAAATATGTAAATCTATTACTTTGTTATTTCTTAAAAATGTTCGTTTTTGTAACATCTCCTCGGTTTTACAGAGAATACATTCATTAATAATTTAAAAAACAGAGTAAATTGCCTGCAATATGGACATAAAACGGCTCTTTTGTACCCAACAGTTCCTGAGATACAACTCTTCGAAGTTTATGTATTTTTCAAAACATTTCACTTTTTTTTGTAGGTTTTGCAGATTTTCTCCAAAACTCTGGGTTTAGCCGATAATATAGCTATTAGCATTTCAAAGCAGAGTAAATTGTCTACAATTTTATTGTGGTTCGGCTTTTTGTCTACCAAATAGTTTCAGAGCTGCATTGATGTTGAAACCATGAGGTATCTTTCGGATAACCTACCATAACTCTGTTTTCATTCCATGTCTAAAATAAACTGGAAGTGAATTTCGTGTATTATTTTTTTAGGAACTAATACTCATAAGAGGAAGAAGAGTAGATACAGTGGCAGTGGAAGCGATGATAACCATGAAGAAACTACAATGCCACAATCATCTAAAGGTTACACAGTACAACCATCCAGTTCTCCAGCAGCACCTGTGAACGTAACTGCCCCTGTCGATACTTCTCCATAAACATCTGAACAAGCTGGTGCGGTTAATCCCGAATGATGGATGCCACGAAAATTATTTGGATCATTATGTTGGGATAGTTACCCAACTATCAGTGGAAAAGAAGCAGATGTTACAAAATTCCTAGTTTCCGCCAAGGAATTACGATTTTGCAACTGATTCAAGCCATTTGCGAAGAAATTAAATCATGCTTGGTTAGATCAATACGTACCTTGACTAGTGTATCCCAAAAGACTGAGAGGTGCTCTTTGCAAGTACTGTGTATTGTTCCCTCCTGTCAATGGCACTGTTAGTGCAGTTTTGAGATCATTCATGATCAGGCCACATACAAAATTCAAGAATATGCACGAAGACTGCAGAAAACATGCCACCACCAACCTCTACCAAACTGCAACAGCTGCTGAAAAAGCTTCTTTCTAAAATGTACATGTGGACGTCCAACTGCAAAGTTTTCACCACAAAATAATCTAAGAAAGCAGGCAAATATTGCCATCGATTATTTCCTCTATAATATTTTGCGGCACACATGACATGCCTCTTAGGGAAAAATAGAAGTGAATGAAGGAGTTTTATTAGATTTGTTGAATTTACGAAACAATTCTGGCGACAAAAAATGGAAGAGTCATCTGTAAAAGTGTCACCGCACTCGCTGCAATGCAATTTACACATCCCCAAAAATACAAAGCGAATTAATAGGTTTATGTGGCGAAGTTATAAAGGAGAATATAATAACCGATACTAAAAAATCGTTGACTTATGCAGTCTTAGCTGACGAAACAGAGGGCATAGCTGGGGAAGAACAGCTATCTACGACGAAAGACAAAGGAAAATCCCAGAAGAATTTGTAGGTTTCGTGGAACTAAAAGCACAAGATGCCTCATCAATCGCCGAAGCAATTAACAGTTGTTTGGTTAGCTATAATTTTTACCCAGAATATTGCATACGCTTTGGTTTCGATGGTTGTTCTACAATGGCAGGCAAAGAGGGTGGTGTACAAGTGATTTTATAGAAAAAATATTTCCGAGCATTATTGTTTCACTGCTCAAGCCATAAACTCAATATTGTGGTGAACGATACAAACCAGGTACCGGAAATTAGAAATACTATTTCTGCTATAAAGGACACAAACTTTTTTAAGAAATCAACCTCTCGAAGAAATTGCGCTCCTAATCTATCGTAAATGTGAGACAAGATAGTCGGAGAAATATAAATCAATTCGAAAATGTTCTCGAAATTTCCCAGAGCTTGTGAGAGTGCAAGAAAAAATATATATAGAGGGCAATTATGCCACCAGAAAATTGGCATACCAGTTGCATTCAGCGGTTACGGAACCATTGTTCATCGTTGCCTTAATTACAATAGCAAAATACGCAGCAGTGTTGGAACCAGTAGCTAATGCCTTTCAAGCAAAGTCCATGGATTTTATCGCGGTGGAAGAACACATTACTGGAATCCTTGACGTACTCAAAAAAGACCGTAAGGACGCAGATCGAATCACTGACGAAATACTTTAAAAAGCACAAGACATTGCAATGGAATTGGAAATATAAATTTATGTTCCACGTCTTGCTCATAAGAAAAACCACAGAAGCAATCCTACACATACAATAGTAATGAATACTGGGGACGTTCACTAATAATACCATATCTTAATTCGCCTACATCATCCTGAAATATTAAATTTCCAGAAGAAAATTCTCCAGCTTTCGCTTTAAACAAATCTACATTCTTTATACATGACCAAAACTAGTATCACAGACTTACACAAGAACGCAGAATTTATTGTTTACAAATTTTTATGAGTTGGTTGATGTCGCCGGAGAACAGGGCCTTTGGTATAATTTATGGACGAAGAAGAATTTTCCTGAAGACAAGTTAAGGGATACAGATGTCGTTGACCTATTTAACGAAACAAATTTTTTTTTTTCCACCATGAGATTTCCTCAATTTTTAGCACTATTCCATGTACTACGGCGACTGTAGAACGGTCCTTCAGTACGCTTCGAAGAGTGAAGACCTAGCTTAGGAACACTATGGGAGAGGAAAAGCTGATTGGATTATGACTGCTGAGCGTGTATCGGAATTTTATGAAGGAAAACCGTGAGATGATTGAAAAGAATGATCTAGACAATTTTTTGGCAAATCCGAGAAGATTACTACTAACAAGTTTTTATTATTAAAATCTATCTCAATTAACTACATTGTAGGTAGTACGTAGGTACCTATTATAAAGTGGTAGCATAAAATTCATTTAATAGTTTTGAGTTTAACTTTGGAACAAATCGTCGTACTTCACTTTACCCCTCCTTCGAAACTAATATGAGTTGCCTACCCTCCCCCTCCCTAAGGTTCATATCCTGGTTGCGCCTTTGCTGAGCTCATTAACTTGTTTTCTATAGTTAGTAGTATTTGAAACAGTGTTGTTCAGAAAATATCGTTTTGACGAAGAATGACAGCAGGCAGGGAAAAGAGGAAGACGTGTGGTTGCGAACCTAACGTCAAACTACAACAGCAGACACGAGAAAAATGTACATAAAAAAATGGTGTGAGTGTGGGTGTAATCCGGAAACCACTCAGAACTGTGGACATGAAGGTCTTGACAGACCTTACTTTGTCTCGAACGTTCATTCTGTTATGATTCTATGAAAGAGTCCTAACTTGGAATCCTCGTATGAACCCGGCGTCACAACTTCAATAGACCAGGAAGCCAGAAATTACAACAGCATATTGCAAACGAAGGACCGACAGCAATATCCCCCACCACCAGCCGGCAAGCGGGGACAACTATGTTTAAACAACGCGCCGATATAGGCCACTGTAAGGCAGGGCACGACATCTTTCCACATCCGACCAGCAGCCAGGGAAGATCACAACATGGGTCCACCGCTATCCGATGGTCAGCTAGATACAGCCTCCGGCATCAAGAATAAGGTGGGGACTGTCCGACTTAGATATAAACAGAAATGGCGTGAAATAGTAACAACTTAATATATGTTAATAACTTAATAATATTTAAAGCCGCTCCCCGTTACTGCAACTCTTTCAGTATTGTATTGTCTGTGTCTCACATATAATGAATAAACCCCTTCACTTATCATAAGAACTCTACCATTAACTATAATTTCAGCTTCTCCCCATAACCCTTCTTGTATGGTATGACCTTAAGTCATAATCCATGACAATTCGCACCTCTATTGCACAGTTGCTGACTGTACGAGACGAAACTGTCCGAGGAGACAACTTCGTAGCTGTCCTTCCTTTGTTTGCCACCTCTGCTGAGATTACCTTTGGGTATAATTTCCGTAGATTTGTTAAATCGCTTTAAGTACTTGACGTCGTAATAAGTCCCTATGGTACATTCCAGAGACCTGCGCCAGCGTTACACGTGAACACGAACGTGCAGGAAGCCCAAGCTTGTAAGTTTCTTGCTGGTGCCGTGGTTTTTGTGGTCACGCTCTGTCAAGATTGGCGAAACATCTCCCTAATTACCATCTCTAATTACAAACGTAATTTTTGAGAATTGCTTTCATGTAGCCAATCAAAAAGCGGTAGTTATGCAAGGAGGCCCTTTTAAAAACACCACGGCATTTGACGTTTGATGTTATTATCGTTACAGAACGCGATCGCTTTCACAAAATGTGCTTAGCTGAAAACAGCATATTTCAGGAACTAAGGTTGCGTCGTCCTGTTAACTTTGATATAAAACTACGGAGAATAATTGCAACGAATGTTTTGTGAAATTAATACGTCAGCCGATATTCACAGACATTTACACGAAACAACAATTACTGCACACTCCAGTCAACCTGTTTATGTTTAGGTAGCTGTGAATCATTAAGTGGTGGATGAATGCTATTTCAATCAGAACAGCATTAAAGAAATAATACAAAGTCACATAACCTCAACTGTGACCAAGCTAATGCAAATGTGACAACTTGTCCTCCCGTCCCCGTCAAAAATACATTTACGTGTACAATATGTACACGATTGACCGAATTCAGCCCTATACACTCTGTATGATGTTCGATAAAGACTCTCATACAAGCGCTTGTAGATGTGAAAATGAAAACGCTTGAATCATATCTCGAAAATTGTGAGAGGCAGGCCCCCCCTAGGGAGAATTCGGGGTGGAGGGGGGCGATTCGTAAATGTTTATTTATAAAACGAAGTATAACGTAAAAATCTAATTTCGACACTGAAAACTTATTAAGTTTTTAGAATGGTTGACGACTATTTTTGGCCCGGGGGGGGGGGGAGGAAGGGGAGGCCACAGCACGCACGGCTCAGGGGCCCGGAATTTCTGTTGGTGGAGTTGGTGAGGAGTCTAAGTGCATGCTTGTAGTGCAGACTATCACGTCTTCCTCTGAACATAAAGTCACTATTGGTTTTGATTCCATGCTTATCTATTTCATAAGTTAACACACAATCATCTGTAAGTCCACAGCTAAAACTGTTTAATAAACTTAAAAGGTTGCAGAAGTTCTTTATTTCCCATACAACCTCACAAGTCTAAAATTAGTGGATATGTATTTTTTTAAACACTTGCCAAAATAATTATTAAAATACCATAAAATGTTTGTATTATTGAGAAAAAGAGATCAGGAACTACTTCCTGTTGGTGGCTACAAAATATTGCTCCTTAAGATATTACTATCAAACAGTTATGTGTGGTAATTTAAAAAATGTATATATCACTTAGGGGGAAAATTAAGATCTAATTCAACAAAATAAATTAAGTGGAAACATTTTTCTCAATAACGCAAAGCAGTATAAGAGTCACCATATGATTATATTAAAAGCTTATTTCCCAATATTTTAATCACTGTATTTGCTATTTCGTCGGTGTCGCTATGACTGTATATTCATTCGATTCACTTTCATTTCACTGCTAAAAGATATAAAATATGAAGAAATACTGCTTGGACATAGAATGTCACAATGATAAAATTGGATCAGATTTATCTTCAGAACATTATACTGCCTAAAATTATACAGTTCAATGTTGGCTTGGTGGAAACTATGATGGGTTACATGTATTATCCCCAAGTATAATCAACATAAGAAACAGTACACATTAATTTTACACTTGTGATGATAAAACCAGGTGGAAGTTAAGAGCTGCAATATAATATGTATTAAATTGTTTTCTATGTCATACCAGAATATCACTGCCAAAAATAAGTATGCGACTTAAGATACGAGAAGATATTAATTCCCGTATGACTGCTTCCAATTATATGTACCGGGGAGCAATTTCATCACAATGATAAATATTTTCTGATTTATTTAATAATACTTTTGACCAGAGTTACTGTTTAGTAATATTTTCATAGTTTGTATGCTGTGACAAGTGATATCAAAACTGCGATGGGAAATTTTGATTATACGACATTCATATATTGTAAAAGGGTAGACATATATTGCAAAATTTCATTCGAGGTATTATTTACTATGTGCCATAGTTGCACACAAGCAAATAATTCTTAATTGCAGAATATCTAATTAGCTAGCGTATTCATTTAAAGCAATCAGTAAAGACCATTTTAAAATTACCTTCATACTAAAGTGAAATTGGCAAAAAATGCACGGGTGCATCAAAGCATCAAATAAGAGACAATAAAAGTTTAAAATTTACAAATCGACATAGTCCTATAGCAGCAATTATAACACTAATAAAACAATAAATATTAATTAAAATAACTTCATAGCGAACATTCTTAGATAAAAAAAAAGTAGCTTGGGATAGTAACATTTCAATCATATCAATGTCGTTCACTTCTGAAGTAGGACTTTCCTAGTTTGTAATATTACAGCTGTTTAACAATACTGTAAATTCAAATTTGTTTAACTGACTTTCATCGTCCGAACTGTGTTTTGCTCCCACGAGTATTTCGAGAATTCATTCGGAGACCAGGCAGACTCCAAAAATACTTGTTCTTTTCTCCTACTGTTCTGATTGGAAAACAGTTGTTTAGACACGCCCCGTTTAACTGTGAGCCAGTAATAAGCCGGATGCAGTAGTGTGAGTGAGTGTTTAACAGCCCTGTACAGAGGCCTCACTTGATCGCAGGAACTAATAAGCAAACGATAATGTCTCGAGTGTATAGAGGACTATCCAGGCTAGCTTGCTGCCAACTCCATCCGCGAGATACTCGGGGCTCTACCAATGTCTCACAGCTTGGCACTAGGAGAAGTGCGAGATAGTTGTGGGTGTCATGTGCCGGATGCGCTCCGAGGAGGCGGCGCGGATGTGGCAGCAGCCAGCCACTTTCTCTCCGCGCGCGGCCTCTAGCGACCTTGTGTGCACTCACCTTCGCACCCGCCTCGACACTGCGGCCGCGACTAAAGGTAGGTTTACGATTAAACACTGAAGAATTAAGAATTGTACTTAATGACTCGATAAGCAATCGGAAAATGACTAAAGGCTGTTCACGATAAAGTGAGCACGTTTGAAATTAACCTTAGGAAAATATCACTGCTTCTTCCTGGCATATATAATAATGGGCGCACTAAGTGACATACGCTTAGTAAAGTTAGTAATGATAGAGAGAAAGTAGTTCCATATATTAACGTCAAATAAAATATGTTAGGTAACCATCTGCGATAACTTAAATTATTTCTTTCCCTTTCTGTTTTTTTAAATACATATAAGTGTAAAAATGAGCAGATTTGTAAAATATTGCCTTTTCTAATCATTATTCCACACTTTCACTGGACCGACAAATGAATAAAATGATGAGGCTTATGGCAATGTTAATTTTACACAAGGTGGAAGAATACATGACGTACATACAAGTAGATCTTACGCAGGGCTTTTAAAAGTGCTCATTTTATCGTGAACGGCCTTTATAAGAAGATTTGCAGTTTATGATTGAATTATCAACTGTTTAGTCTAGCCAATCAAAATCGTAGGAGATGTAAGCAACCGAAATAACCTGAAAAAATTGACATTTACGTGTATTTAATTATCTGAGGTTACCGCTTGTGTAATCGTTCAAAAAAAAAAAACTCGTGAAATCTTATATAAGGGGAAGCCGATGCCAACATTAGGCATTTACATCAATAAATCTGAAAAGGTTCATTATAGCGAATTCAATAACCTCTTACATTAAAGAAAACATGAACATGAACAATTATTTAAATTAAAAGGATACTGTCTCTCGATTAAAATAATTACTTTCATACGATTTCACAATTCGACATAACATAAATGCAAGTTGTAAATACAGTTTCCCGCCAACAACAACCGTAGCTTTGCTCTGACTACTTCGTCTTGACTTTTACTTAATATATAAAATATAACCACCTCATAAGTCACGCCAAAAATGCACACGACCCGTCAAGGCCCGCATAATCTAATGCCCTTGAATATATTGATTCATATCTTAAGTACATGGCAAACTTATTCTGTTAAGACAATAGTAAACCCACCTTAACCGGTTACTCTCTCGCCAGGACGTGCGTGACATTTGTCACATGTTATGTTTTTTTTCTGATGAAAATATTGGAAATTAGGTAAAGGGATTTTTTCTTTTAAATACATATAGTATTGGACATAAAACTTTATTCATAATTTAAATGCCACAGTCTAAGCACTAACATTAAAAATTCGTATTTTTTGATAGAAATCTTGAATGTTGTGCATATAAAAACACAGTTACTTTGTAGAACATTTAGTGATAAGTTTTATGTTGTTCCTTTGTGTACATACACGACGTATAAATACTGTGAAATGCGTATTATCACAACCACCGAAAGATGTGGCAACATTGAGGCATCATTATATTTTTTGAAGAACAGTTTTTATCAGCAACGATAAATGTGGCTAAAGGTCTGTATTTAGTACTTGTCTTGTGCGGTTAAGTTAGAGTAAAGCATGTCTGAAAACTTGTGTTTTAAAAAAATCTATGCATTTACAGTGACGTAAATTTAATTAGCAAATTCTCGAAAACTTTACAAACACAAACCAACTGATATAATATTGATTTATTCAAGGGATGGCCGTACTATGTACAAAAAAAATAGCAGTGCAAATTTTTAGTTGTAATTAGAGCGCGTAAAATCAATTATACTGACTACTGCACCATAGAGGCCGTCATCGTTGTAATATTTGAAACGATTGGATATTTCGTAGTTAAATGGGGCACTTCTGATCTCAGCTTGGGATCCTTCAACTCATAACACTAGCAACAGTCTTTCATCTACTAGTTCTCTGTCCTACTGCGATATACTCTTTCCGTGTGGGCAAGCGAGTCACAAGTAGGGAAACCAGACATTCATGGAAATAACTGAACAATGTTCTCTTTGGAAAAACGAGGCCAAGGCAACGTCATTAGCGCCGCAAATAATGTATACTCGAGAACCACAAATTATATATTTTTTTTCGTATATATCTTAAAAAGATTTCTGTCCCCGTCTTCGCCCGAGTGTGATGCATGAAGAAACTATTTATATACCACATTAGTATTTATGTCTTCAGGTGCTAGTATTAACTCTTTGAGGACTGCACAAATTTACTGGTACTGAGGACCAGATTGAAGTGAGCTGCCTATATTTTACACTTCAGCAATATCAATTGTGTTGGTCAGTGAATTTCCACATCCCATTGTCCTATTGGTCCTGGTTACACCGGGCATACTTACTGTACCCTGCAACGTTTATTATTGGCTGGTCGTCGACCAATAAAGTCGCCCGTTAACTGTGTACCAATTAATGTGTAGTGACGGAGTTAATGTGTTTTACAGTCCATCGTGTTCATTTGAGACACTATTGAAAATAACAGTTATATTCTTACGAAATGAAATGTTGACTAATCTTTCCATGTCATCTCTAGCAACATTTAGCGACACTAATAGTCATAGCAAAACATACCTTGATGGTGAGTTGTAATCTCTTAAATTCGAAACGTCATTCGGATGGAATGACGACTATTAACGTTATGAAAACATTTCTTACCCCCAAGCACAAGTGGAGACTATGACATCAATTACATTTTTTTAATACAAAGCCTTCTCTTGGAGCCTCGTGCTATCGTAGCGTTTTGGCAACTTAAGGGTCCCGCCCGCCTGCACAGTTTTGTCCTTGTTTGAAAGGGAAGCCCGGGAGCTATAAGGGTTGCACTGACACGCACTAAAAGCGAGACATCGCCACTACGCGCAAAGCTCTGAAATGGCATGCTGTGTTCTCCTAGTGTTGCGTCTACCTATTAGACTTTCAATGGTGAACCAGTCATTTTATTGATTATAGGTATGATACAAATTTCAACTCACTATCCTATCGTAGTTTGAATCGCGTCCTCCCAGTATTATTTATGATACTGCAATCTGAAAAAGCCACTGTAAACTATATTGGAGGACTCCAAAATAATATTTACAACATAAGTGGTAACTTTAGTAGTAATATTTCTTCCTCGTCCGCTGTTCTTTACGTAGACAAACATACTGGGTGTACGGTTAAAATCTTCGTCAAAAACCTAGGATTTCAAACACTTTACAATACAATAAATGGTTGATATAAGCCGGGCTGTGGTTCCATTTTCAATTTCTACTAACAAACGCAACTTCCAACTTTGATTACCCTCTACGTGTATTTACTGTTTTATAATACCTAACATTAGTTATAAAAACGGAAATGAAAAGAATCTAGTAATAATTAAAATGAATATTATTTAGAAAGAATATTACAAATTATAAGAAAACTCCCGTTTTCCCAAACACTTTCATCCACTTTCCAAGGAAAAATGTACGACTCGAATACGCAAACAAAACGCCTGCGTACCCTGCCCGTGTTGTTGTTTGCGAGTTCGATTCATTCGCTAGTCGCTCCCGTTTGTGCATATAAATACTAGATAGCAGCACCATGCTTTAACACGAAAACTCTGTTTCTCGAATCGAAAACGGGAAACTTGGAATTAAATGTGTTTTAAGCTAAGGCGAAAGCTATAAAGGGTCATACATCTATGGAATAAACGCCACGGCTTTCAAAGGAAATGTAATAATGGTCTCTTAAGGAGTTAATTAGCTATTCAGGGAGTCCTCGAAACACAATTTACCCCTTTTCACCCTCCTAAAGGTTGAACTTCAAAAAATTCTAAAAATAGTTTTTGAATATTTGTATAGTGCCTATCGAGGACAAGGGGAGGGTAGCAGTGATAACAAACATAGTACCTTTGAGCTTTATGGTGACAATATGAGTGCGCTGCGTGAGCTGTTTGTAAAAATGACGTATGTATGCTTCATGTAGCACTATCACATCCTTGACTTACGAATCAAAGAACCTCACATACTATAATAAGACAAACTCCAAGTGTCATGCTAGGTGTTTTGTTTAATGAATGCGGCGTCACTTTCTGTACTCAAATATTTCTCAGTTGTACTTACATGTTCTATTTTATTTAGTATTATACCACTTACAGCGTGCTATTGGACTAACCTACACTCCATTGCACGACATAGATTGTTGACTGACTGCCAGTAAGTCGGGGTTTTTGTTTGTGGTCTATTTCCGATTTATTCACACTTTTTGTATAAAAACTTTGTAAAATCACCCCATGTATGTCTTTGGTAGTTTCCAAAATATGTCATGTACCACAATCGTTTTATAATTCTGTTAAATTAAAAGTACCTAATTTTTTGGTTTATTTATATTATTACTAGTTACATTTTTCTTTCAACAATTTTTTATCCTCCAACCACTTTTTTTAAATTACATATATATTGCCATGTAACTAATAAACACAGTGTAGACCATCTATTTCACCGTACACGAAAGTTAACGTTTAAGGCTAAAATAAAATACATTTATAGACTATAATTCCAAATAAAGAGCTTTCAAAAGTGCTTACTTTACAGTGAATAGCCCATACATTCGTGTGAATTTTGTCTTCTTGGATAAATAAACACTTATTCATAGAAGCGTTTTTCAAGTTACAGCGATATCAACAGATTGTGTTTCTCAGATCTCCATATTTGGTTACACGACAGAAGAGTTTTCTTGGTTTCGTGACACTTTTACATCGTATTTGCCTTGCTTACATGTTAACAGCGAGGCGCTACCGGAAGGGCATGCAAGTGTTGTGTTGGCAGTGGAAAGCTTCGTTCGCTATTGCTATAGGCTGTTCATGGTAAAAGGATCACTTTTGAAAGCTTTGCTTAAGATCTGCTTGTATGCACGTTACGTATTCTTCCGTAATATGTAAAATTAACACTGGCAAGGGCCTCATTACTTTGTCCATGCGTCGGTCGAGTGAAACTGTGAAATTATTAGAAAAGTCAATATTTTACAAACATGCTCATTTTTACACTTCGATGCATTAAAAAAAAAAACGGAAAGTGAAAGAAATAATTTAAGTTATCCCAAATGGTCACCTAACTCTTGTTATTGGATGTTAGGGTAGGGAACTACTTTCCATCCATTGTTACCAACTTTAATGGGCGAATGTTACCCAGTGTGGCGATTAAAATATACGCATGCAGGGGCAGTGACATTGTCTTAAGGTTCATTTCTAAAGTGCTCACTTCACCGTGAATAGCTTTTACCGTTAAATTCCACTGCAATATCACGACCAGTTGCGACAAAGCCATTATTTACCAATACCGCCAACTGATGTTGGACTCGTCGCTACAAATGATATATTTGCTAGAAATTAAAGACAAATATCGAATAGTGAATGAATAAATCACAAGTATGCTGGTCGAGTGAATGTTGTACAATTGTGTCCTATGCTCCGTGGTCATGTTTCTCGATAGTGAAGGTGCAGTGACGCAGGATGTGCAGTTATGTCAGCTGTGTCAGCAGTCAGATTGACCCGGAGATCGAACGCACTTTCTCCAGACACAAAGACCGCTTTTTTCGCGCTGACTCACAGCGACTGTACCTCCCGCCAACCCACTTCGCTAGGCCATCTCCTCACGTCCGGTTAGAAAGCCGTCCCTACACGATACCTACAGATGATAGAAAATCGCGGAAATTTTTTGAGCCAACATATCTTATATAATACTAACTAGTTTATTCTTTCATTATTGGATGAACAAGGTTTTGACTCGGCTAAGTTGTTTGCAGACCAATCACGAAAGTTCTGCCTTATAGTATCGGAATCCTCATTGGCCCGGTGACATGGGGTAGTATCTTCATATATGCATGCCAGCCAATTAGGAAAGAAAACTGTCGAGTCTGAGTACAGTACGTTGAATCCTGGCAAGCAGTCAACTTTTCCCGCGATAAATCATCATCTCTAACGATACCCAATTTCTGCTATAGGCTGTCCACGGTAAAGTGAGCAATTTTTAAGGCCCAGCTAGATTTTTCCATTCGGCCAATTTCTATCTTTCGGCAACTCTTTATTATAAACGTTGCCACGTGACTAATAAACACGGCACGTACATTTCACCACTCTAAAAAGTTAACGTCCAAGGCTCCAATAAGCCATAATTATTAGTCGTTAATACTCTTTGGAAGGGCCTTAAAAAGTGCTCTCTTTAGAGTGAACCTTCTGTTATTATACCCACTGGTACAGCAGAAGGCATAACAGTTTCTGCAGCAGAAGGGATGAAAGAATGCATTAGTTCATACCCACATGATGCCTAAAGTGCTAACAGAAAATTGTAAATGGCAGTCAAAAACAACTCCCAAATGGCAAACAGTCCACACTTGGCAGGGATACAAATGCAATCAAATATTATATATAGGTGTTTTGTAGTACATCCGAAAGGTAAGATGATTATTTTTTACCCTGAACACTGCATTCATTTAAGTTTCTGAGTACAAGTATTAGACTATTAATGTATGGAGAATGATATTAGTAACGGCATTGCTGTGTACAAAAAACAAGGTACTGTACTCACATTTATGTACAGTGGACGTTTACGCGACTAATTAAAACATTATTAAATTATTTAAATATTTATATTTAACAGGCATAATAATCAATCTTGTGATTTCCGTAATTAAACAAGCTTATAGGGTTAGGAGACTAAAATAAAGGCAAAAATATCACAATACTAATAATAAAGCTTTTATGTATGTCGGTTAGCATCACTTATGCTACACAGATTAAATTATTTTATGTTTGTTGTTTGTAATTTATGTTTTTGTTTGAAACGTTTATTTATAGACGTTCTTTGTATAAAAAGAATAATACGCAAAGAACTGCACAGTGAAATCGGCTGCCTGTGTATTTTTATTTAACTTTGGTTTGTATTTATTGCTTGTATTATTGCTTTTAGACAAATATATTCTAGAAATAAGCATTTTCTGGCATTAACATAAATTATAAAACGCAATAATGTATCACATAAAATAACTAAAAAAAAATGTCGTTACATGGCGGAGATTTGAACTCTAAATCCATTAACTTATGCAGCTAAAACCTGCTCACCAACCCACTTTTGTTCGTGGTTGTCCGGGATATATTATTTCAGCCCGAAAGCCGACAACTGAAACATAAGATTTTTTTTTTTTTTTTTTTTTTTTTTTTTTTCATGCGTACTCCCGTTTTTACTTGGAATTTGTATTTATGATTCCATACTTCATCTTGTAATGTAACAAGTCGACCATACTTCACAAACTCCGTCTGAATTTTTTGGTTGTCTATTTCTACAGGTAAATTTAGAATTCTTACCAGTTTTAAGTTATCGAAGGCTTGTTCGATGGTGACGTTGATCCTTTCCTGGTCTACGGTGACTAAAGTTGACTGGCCGTTGGTGCGACGCAGTATCGCTTCACAAGGTCCAGAGGAAACAAGTTTTAATATCAAACAGTTCTGGTGCCCATCCAGTTGAATAGCTTCAATTTGATCTTCTGTTACAGTTAAAACCGTATCAATCCATTCATGTATTTCCATGGCCAAAGGTCGTTTGGCAAACACGATACGCAAGGTATTCACGCGCACATTAGACATGTTGGACAAACCTAGACGTGACTGACACTAATATAGAACTATTACTACTCGCGTCGGAACAGAGCCCCGTTTAAGAGCGCCGGGCGACAGAACTCCGCACACCGGACGCGATGTTTACTCCGTCGCTGCTCGGCTACGACTGCTACCTATACACCACCGGGTGACTTGGCGAGAGTCTCCAAAAATTAAAAATATATCATAACAATAATTATTATAAAGCAAATTTATAAATTCCATGACAATATAACAAATATTCTAAAACACTGATTATTTAAAAACTATTTCTTACAAGGCTTGCAAACGAAATAGTTTTTGTTAGTTTTTAATATATCTGTCAGATAGTTGTACAAAAAAATTCAAAGTAAAAAAATGACCCGGGTTACCACGAGAAACATATAATCACAAAAAAAAACTTGCTAACGGTTAACAAACTGTCTCAAAAAATACAGCATGCGTTAAAAGCTAGCTAACATCTTGCTATTCAAAACACTTTTAAAACTTTGTCGGCAAAAAGACATCATATTTATATATTTATTGTGATTAAGAGCCGTGTCTCGAAAACGTTACCGGGCCGAAATAAATAATATGACGGCCAGCTTACCGAACAAAGATGCTTTATGGGAATCGGCCCAGAAACATTTTAAAGATGCTTTCAGCATGTTTGCTCTGTGATATAATGCCGATATATTTTCGGTGATATCTATTTGTTATCCTAAAAAATATAGCAGGCCGTTTTTTTCTAGCGCCTAACAATCTGTCTCAAAAAAAGACATCACGCCGTTGTCAGATGGCTATCTTCTGGCATTGAAACGACAGTTGCCGACAGTACAGGTATTGGGCCGACAATTTGCTGACACTTTGCCGACAGGTTGTGTTTGCTGGGTAGTGTCAGTAGTATAGAATTGTTGTTTCTGGGACATGATTAATCGTTAGAAGCAAGGACCCGTCCGCAATATTGGATGAAGTCACTTTCTACTCTGTCATTCTGGTCAGCTGGCGGTCATTTTGCGACGACCTTTCTACCATCTTGTTTCTAAAATTGTCCACTTTATAATCTGTCATTCCATCTTGCCTTTCTTTCCCACTTCATTTCTCTCTTGCAACTTCTTCGCCCGCCATATTGGATGTTGTCTGCATTCACTTCCACTCGACCCTGCCACCTTGTTCCCACTTGCCTTTCGTTCAACTATCGCCTGCTAGGAGCACTGGTGTCGCTCTCATTCGACTGTCATGTTGGTTCGGGGGTTGACCGCTGGGGGCGCAGCTACTTAATTTTCGCAAAGCTCAGAATATCGCCCGGAGTAGGGCGGGATCAAACTGCTGGACCTTGGATCACCAACATAGTGGACGCCTCTGACCAATTAGCCACAGAAACAGGGAGAGATGTAAGGTTTTAAATTTGGTATATGCATTCCAACACCATTACCACTTAATTTTAAAGAATGTAAGTTTTCGTTGTCATGATTATTCCAGAATAAGAATTTGTAATAATAATATTTTTGTTCACTTTTCCTAAAATATTTTTTCTTAATTACAATAATGAAAAGTCGTACTTGCAACATAATATATATATATATATTTAAGTATTTATTTTATTTATTTATCACATTTGTAGTTTATTCTTTAAAATATTTATTTTTCGCCAATGAAGTTTCTTGTATATGCTGGTCATCCATTCTCCCTCTGCCACCACCACCACCAATTACTCACAAGACATGTCATCAGCTAAACACACCACCCAACACCAAACAGTCTCGAAAAGCATCGATGGACCCCCTTCACCCTTCCCCCTTTCCACTGCCCAGCAGTTCTTCCCACACTGCTCTCGTTGGCCAGGCAGCAGCTGACCTTGTCAAATTAATAGTAAAACGATCAGATACATAGGAATCGATTAATTCATAAATAATTATATTTATTGTATTTCAATGTATCTTATCTAATGTTTAAAATATGCCGATATATTAAAAATGTTATATTAATGTATCGAAAATTTATTTTTAATGCCAAATCGGTTTATAAGATTTAAATTATGTGAAGTTCACACTTTCCCATGACAGCTGGTAACACTTAATAAACGAAAAACTTATCATGGAGGAATAGGGATTTGAACCCACAACCTCTCGAATAGGAAGCAAGTTCTGCAACCACTGAGCTACTTAAAAAATGATGAAAAAAACTCTTAAATCAGCTATAATAGACACCAAACGTAGAGGCTGCATTCCCTCTGACAGTTACATTAGTCTGTTAAATATTTTGTTATATAATTTTTATATTTATTTTCAGTCAGTGCATATATGGCTCACGACCACATTTATTGGAGAGCTTTTTCAGTTTAAATTCATCGTATTTACCCTTTTTAAAACTTTTTAAAGAGAAAATATTGTATTTAAACATTTCTAGATTTTCAGTCGGGGCCTTAATAATATGTGTCTATGTTTACATTGAATGTTCCTATATATTGCTTTTAAATAATTATGTAGCAGACTACATTTTTTTCGCAAGTCAACTTGTAAGCAAGCTAATATATACAGGTATTTTGGTAAGCGAATATAATTTACGAACTCTTAGGAGGTAGGCTTGTGAAATTCAGTTTGCAAGTATAATTTCTAGCTTCAGATATGTATGTATTTATGTATGTAAAAGCCCTTTATAACTATAGTGATTAGCTAAATTTAGGTAAATATTTGCATTATAGCATTTTTTTAACGAAGTCAGAGTATAACAGGGGGGGTACTATAAAGGTTTAAAAAATTATTCATTTATTTTAAAATTTATTAAAATACATGACTACAAAGAACACAAAAATATATGCTCAAGCACAGTTCATACACTTATACATCAGCTACAGAGTCCACACATGTGCACACAGGAGACTAACTCCACCCAAGACCAACTCTACCCCAAGACCAACTCTACCCCAAGACCAACTCTACCCCAAGACAGACTCTACCCGAAGACAGACTCTACCCTTAGACAGACTCTACCCTTAGACAGACTCTGCCCTTAGACAGACTCTGCCCTAGACAGATTCTGCCCTAGACAGAATCCTGCCATATCACCCACCTATAAAAACAATCAGTGTTGATCAGTCTCGAAAAAGTCTCTAATTAAAGTCTTGTAACTAACATCTTCGCACAAAACCTTCACAAATAATTTATATCACAGCTGACCATACCAAATGGTCATACTAACTTGCCAAGCCAGGATTAATGCGAAAATGCTACATAGGAATACACTGGACTTTACTACGATGTCGTGTGTAATAACATGATAGAAGCGCGTCTTCAAGTCTCGTAGTTGCAGCGGTACCACTGCACGCAAGTTCACAAACTTTGCGCCTAGAGGTAAGGGTTATTGTACTCATGTTGGGAATTTCAATGCTTTTAAGTACGCAACAAAGTTCTCGCCGCCAGGTAGAACTGGCGTACCAGATTTTTCCCGTCTTGTACGTAAGTAAATAGGATAATTGCAATGTTCATAAAATAAATGTAGTCGTGTTAAATCTTACGAGCTGTATTGTGTTAGACCGTACGTAGATACATCAGCTACAGAGTCCACACATGTGCACACAGGAGACTAACTCCACCCAAGACCAATTGCTATATTTTAATATCACAACTAAATCGAAAATTATAATAGTAAAGCGGTAGAAATGTAATTTCTAGGGCACCCCTACGCAATTTCCTTGAGTGGAAGAGAAAATTACAAAGTTCCTTTTGATGACAGCTACCTATATTTTATTGGGATTTAAATTCGTAAAGTTTTACCACTGAATGAAGCTTGCTTATGAACGCCCAACGCAATCGCAGTTTAATTTTTACTGCTTGTGTTTCAAAATGCTATTTGAGAACGTGATTAATGGTTCCGGAATAAATTTGTTACTTAAGATTTTGGCTGGGACAAATACACATCACAATTAGAGTCAAAAACTAACTTTTACACACACATGTGTATAATTTCAGGATCTGCCACCATGGAGACCTCTCGCGACCAGCAGCGCGACTTGTGGCGGGAACTTTGCCATAAAAAAGGTCGTTTAATTCCCGGCCTGAGCAGAAGTAACTTAAGTAGAGGCTGTTCACTATAAAGTGAACACTTTTGAAATCAACCTTGGAAAAAAGTCACTACCCCTATCTGCATTTATGTTAATGGGCGCACTGAGTGATATGCACCCTGTAAAGTTGGTAACGATGGATGGAAAGTAGTTCCGTATCTTAAAGTCGAATAAAAAGTGTTAGGTGACCATTTCTGATAGTTTAAAATATTTCTTTCGCTTTCTGATTTTTTTTTTTTAATGCATCGAAGTTTAAAAATGAGCACGTTTCTAAAATACTTACTTTTGTAATAACTTCATAGTTTCAATTGACCGACGCTTGAATGAAGTTATAAGGTCCATGGAAATGTTGATCTTACATAAGACGGAAGAATACACAACGTGCATACAAGTTGATCTTGAGCAGGGCTTTCAAAAGTGCTCATTTTCCCATGAACAGCCTATAGAGGTTATATCACTGTATGCGCCGCCAACGTCGCCCAGAGTACCTCGCCTCTCCTCACACTTACAAACACAACCCTCACTAGGCGCGACCTTTAACACACTCACATACCGACAATATAATTATTCTACAATTGTACCAAACATTGCTCAATTTGTATGTACTGTATCTGATGTCATTTCCCCCAAACAAAATTATCTGAGACTTTATATTTATTTAGAAGATTTTATGCCTAATCCAAAATTTTTCTGTTTCGTTGCAACCATAATACGAAATAATAACCAAATTGTACAATGAAAAAATTCACAATGTTCATTAATGCCATGGGCTACCTCTTGACGTATATGTAATCAGGAAATAAAATTTCATGTATTTATTTAAAGAATTTTAAAAATATGCAAACTGTCTTTACTTTTAATGTTTAAAAAAATGCAATAACCGTTATTTGGAGATAACAAGTGTCATGCGGTAGCCCACTGCGTTAATTTAAGTTGTAAATTTTTTCACATGTATACGTTAGTAAGTATTTGTTATAATGTATGCAGCTATACAGAAACAATTTAGGATATGACATCAAATTATTTAAACTGTATAAGGTGTAGAAATTTCATATACGAGGAAAATGTCATCAGCTACAATGCACACAAGTTGAGCAATGTTTGGTACAGTTATGAAATAAGAAGTTTCTTGTCCGACATGCTCGAGTGGGACGGATGTTTCGGTGTTCATAGCGGCGCCGCACTAGCTACACGTGTAGAGAGGAGGCTGCCGCATTAGTTACAGTTGTAAGACGATGATGTATCGCACCACGGTACAGGAGTAAGATGAGGATGCCGCGCCATGCTAGAGGAGTAAGATGAGGATGCCACGCGGCGCTACAGGTGTAAGACAAGGACGCCGTGCCATGCTGCATGTGTAAGACGATGATGCCGCGCCACGCTACAGGTGTAACACGATGATGCCGCGCCACGCTACAGGAGTAAGATGATGATGCCGCGCCACGCTACAGGAGTAAGACGACGATGCCGCGCCACGCTACAGGTGTAAGACGATGATGCCGCGCCACGCTACAGGAGTAAGACGAGGATGCCGCGCCACGCTACAGGAGTAAGACGACGATTCGGCACCACGCTAAAGGGGTAAGACAATGATGCCATACCGTGCTAAATGTGTAAGACGACGATGCCATGCTAGCTACAGGTGTAAGATTGTGATGCAATGCCGTGCTACAGGGGGACTAGGATGCTGCGCAACGCTACAGAAGTAAGACGACGATGCAACGCCATGCTACAGTTGTAAGACGAGGATGCCACACTAACTACAGGTGTAAGACGAGGATGCCACGCTAGCTACAGGTGTAAGACGAGGATGCCACGCTAGCTACAGGTGTAAGACGAGGATGCCACGCTAGCTACAGGTGTAAGACGAGAATACCACACTAGTTACAGGTGTAAGATGAGGATGCAGTGCCACACTACAGGACGATGACGGCATGCCATGCTACAGGTGTAAGACGAGAATGACACACTGTCTACAGGTGTACGACGACGATACAGTGCCGCACTACAGGTGTAAGATGAGGATGCCGCGCCGAAATGCAGAGCAGGCAATGTGTGACCACAATTGCCAACTACAACTTTGAAAATACGCCGAATGTTCACATGAAATCCACTTAATGCCCGCCAAATATAAAAATATGTCAAAGTTAGACAAAACTGATTAAAATTAATTATTAATAAGAGAAACCCGTTAAGTTTTATTACATCTACAGCAATAAATTTGTTTTATCATACAACACTGCATTTTATATATTTTTGGCATTATTTTAGTGACAAAGGTAAAACTTCTTTTTTTAACATTGTCATGGGAAATGCCGATTTCTGAAACAGTTCCATTAAAAATTTCGCTGCGTGCTAAAATGAATATATATCTGCTAATTGGTTTTTTTAAATTTCACCAAAATGAGCGGAAAGTGCGCAACACTTGGACAGTGCGAGCGAAGAGCCTGGTAAGGAGGTTTAGTACGGGGAGGGCTTGTTCCCTCTGAGTGACGGCGCTAGTGAAGAATGTGAAAGTGGTCCTCCAGGACCAGCGCCCACTCTGCGGACTCCCCCGGACATACTACCCGCCACTGCTGCTTCAACACAACTACGTACCCGCACCCGGTCTTGTAGAGCAAGTTATCGAGACTGCCGCCACTCTCTCCTTACTCTTGCCTTTTCACCTTTTTCCCGAACACCAGCCAGTCATCAAACAACTCTCTCTCTTTCTCTCTCTCGCTCTCTCTCTCTCGACGCTACAGATAAAAAAACTCGAGTGATGTCATCCCCGGACATGACATGAAGTGAGACCCTAGGATGGGAGCGGCGCTGGAATGCAAGGGCGGGGGAAACGGGAGTAACCCGAGAAAGCCCGCCGGTAAGCGGCATCGTCCAGCACGATCCCCACATGCGAAATCCCGGGAGTGAACCCGCCGGGTACCGAACCCGGTTCACATTGGTGGGAAGCAAGTGGGCTAACCGCTCAGCCACCGCGGCCCCATCCCAGTGAAGAATATTTTAAAATATATGCAAACTTAAGGGCATAAAAATATACTGTCATCGATGAAAGTCTCGTAGAGGCGTATAATCGATGAAAACTCTGTGCACCATAGTTCAGTGATTGCGCTTAGAGGCTACGATGAGGCATGATCAGCATTCATTGGTCGTCCTTTGTGCTCCTAGTCCACGGTACGTTCAAAATACTTCCAGCCAACGTTTATATGAACTGGCAGTCGACACAAATTCACTTTCAACTAAGAATAGAACATTTGCTCTAGCACACTGATAGGTATAACTGAACGAACCAGAGTGGCTGAAGTAACTGGCAGACATTGCGTCTTTACTGCAGAGCAATTGCTATTCTTCTGATCGCATACTTCGCTCATATCTAGGAAGTTTCCCTGAAGCAGGATCAGAGCGAAAGTTAACAAAATATATGTTGACTGATTTACACTACAAAAAGCCGGAGTTTGTTCGTAGTTAGTAAAGTTTGTGAAATCACTGCTTAGCTTCTTTGTGTTGACCGAGTACTCGTCGAGAGCCACAGGGACCCATGGCTGTGCCGTGAAGCTAGCAGCTAGAGTCTGACTTATGCCAGTTGCACCAACATTTTCTCTGATCCGAGATCGATTGATCCTGGTTCCGAACCAGGATACAGTTTGATCTTAGTTCCAATGTAAAAGTGTTGCACCAACGAAATTTCATGATTTTATATCTCCGATTCGTCGATCTCGGTTCCAAAGTGAAAGATCGAGATTAAGAATGAGACAAATTTTGCTATTGGTACGAAAGATATGACGCCATGGAAGTATGCGTATTTTTCTCCATAGATAGAAATAGATGAGCGATGTTTTATTTGTTTTAAGTGAGTTATTGTTGTACGAATTTTACTGAATAATATGATCAAGTGCGTATAATGTTGTTTTAATTTCCCAAGAAAACGATCGAACATAGTTATATTTGCTGGCGTATTTTCAAACTACATTTGCCGACGATGATTGCTGATCTCGGATCGAGATTTCGAAACTGCCAATTTTGGCGGTTTTGAAATCTTCATCTCGATCTCTAGTCCAACTCTGAACTCTAATGGTGCAACAATTTTTCTGTGTCGATCTTAGATCCGATCTCGGGTCAAGTTTAGAACCACGATGGTGCAACCGGGCATTAGCAGGTGTCGTTGTTGCTCTCACAGGCACCTACTTGTATATTTATCCCGAGACACGAGTGGGGGAAATTATTATTCCCTACGCAGCAACAGAAGTCAGAACACATGATAAATAGTGAATTTAAGTCGCAGTTCTTGGCATTTAATAATTATTCTTGTAAGCATTTTGAGCTTTAAAAAAAAAAACCGTTTTATTAACAGGTATACGCTGTTCACGGTAAATTGAGCACTTTTGAAAGCCTTGCTTAAGATCTACTTGTATACACGTTGTGTATTACTCGGTCATATATAAAATTAGCATTGTCATGGGCCTCATCACTTTATTCATGCGTCGATCAAATCAAACTGTGGAATGATTAAGAAAGTAAATAATTTACAAATATACTCGTTTTACACTTCAATGTGCATTAAAAAACAGAAAGCGAAAGAATTAATTTTAAGTTATAACGTAGGGTTACCTAACACTTTTTATTCGACGCTAATATATTGAAATACTTTTTATCCATCGTTACCGACTTTACTGGGCGAATGTCACTCAGTACGCCCATTAAAATATGTGCTGGTAAGTGCAGTGACATTTTTCTGAGGTTCATTTCTAAAGCGCTCACTTTATTGTGAACAGCCTTTAACAACGTAGAAGACATACTAATAAAGGCAAAGACCATTTCTAAGTGCTAATTAGAGATAGTTAAAGTAGCTAAGATAAGAAAATAAAAAATTACACATTATTTGTTGAGAGTGGCGTGTGGTGAACTGTGGCAGGGTCAGCTCTGTGTTGTACTCTACTACTTGCTAGTTGGCATTGTAGTTGGACGAGGGACGCCATTGGACGTGTACGATGGGTCCCTTGTCTACTCGTTGTAAGTGGTCGAGATACATTCAGTTTCTCCTCGGCTCAGCAGTGGTTATTGCGTGCACCGAGAATGTTTTACAGCAGTGAGCAAGCACCAACTTATCATGCAACACTACACTACACCAGACACTAGTGAAGGGCATAGCAGTTCCCTGGTGCTCGTACCACCCTAGTTGGTGGCTCTCATACAAAACCTTCTTCCCTCACTCTGCATACAGGCGAACATCTATTACGGTGGTTCTCTACTTCCACATTGGCTTCATAACAATATTTCACTGTGTAATTTACTATACAGAAATGTTCCGTACAAGTACAGAGAGGTATAACTAGTGTTCAGGTACCTTTGTGTAGATGGAGAACTTGGATTTGAGAGGAGGATAAACTTAATTTCCCAACACTTACCCGTTTTCGTGGATGTAGAGCAGTTTGACGAGTAAGTACGGTGATTTTGGAACATTTCAAGAAAATTAATTTTATTAAATATTGTTTCCCGTTAACTGTGAAGTGCCTGTACCACGTTCAGTAATAATGGTTGACTTGTTTTAGTTAGTCGAAGGACCTGCATTGTAGGGGAAGGTTCGTGCGCACTGACAACCGTAACAAGGAAAATAGTGTTTCAAAAAGAGAATATTCGTTTGATCGTCTTTGTAATGTCTCTATTTCTAGAACGTTAAGTGTGTCCATACGGAATTGATTGTGTAGTAGTATATTCGCGGTTTCTTCACAATTCTAGACTCAAATCTTTGAAATTTACCCCATGTATGACGTGAAAGGTTGTTTCAGAAATACAGCATGTAACACAAATGTTTTATACTTGTGTTAACATAAAAGTACCTATTTTTTGTTAAACTGAAATTTCAATTATACAAACATGTGTGTTGGTAACGCCTAGTAAGAAATAGTTTTTGTGAAAAATATTATTTACCTGAGCGCGCACGAAGGCGGAAAGTTGACCCTTTGGTGTAATTTTCTAGACTTGGTTACGCTTTGTTTGCAGTATGCGGAGAGATGTCCTGAAATTAAAACTTCAGCAGGGCTTCAGGAAACTTGAAAGTAACGCGAGTGGACTATATTCGTATATCTTATTGTTACGTTCCTTGAGAAGTATCTGAAGTGACTGGAACAATGAGTGACATTATCTTATTGTTAATATAAATGGTCGCGGGAATAGAGTGTCGATGCAATAGTACGATTTCCAGTTGTGTTTTGAGAAGAGCCTTTGGAAAGAGGCAACTAAAGTACGTGTAATGGGACTAACAGTGTACACGCGAAGGGAAAAATACCTCCTTAAATATGAGTTACGAGTTAAAACAAGACCTAAGTAACAATTCCTATTTTATGTTCGCCGCGATATTGTGAATAACAGTCAGGTCAACATTTCATTAACGTTCCGAGCCACCAATGAAAAAGTTTCACTTTTTCTGTCATCCTTCTAACATCTCGGTACGTATAAAGTACAAAATTGTGATTTGGTCATATTTTTAGTGATTCAAATTTTTTTGTGTTAAGTGGCATGCTATGACGAAGTAGTTACCTCTCGTGACTTTCATCATGTTGTCTCGGAGCACCTGCTTTCTAGGAGCCACATTTTGCGTACAATTAACCGTCCGTTAAACATTGCGTTACACAAGCTACAAGATATTACTTCAGTATTTCTATTACTCTTCCAACGTGGCACGAATTAGTGCCGTAGAAAGATTACGTACTAGTGTTAATTAATATTGACGATAGTATCATCGTGCATACACTGTCATTAAACTTAACAAGAAAACTGATAATACGATACTGCCCGAACTAAAAGACTTACTTTATTAGCAGCAGGAAGCTCCCACTTAAAGAAGTTATCAAATCTTAGATTTATGTTTTCGAAATTTAATCATAAAACTTTCCATATTTATTATAGCATTAATTAACATCTACAGCGTAAATTCGGTGAAATAACGTCCTACAATAGCCTACTATTAATGCACATCTGTGTTGACATATATGTGAGGGCTGCAGATCGTAATACAGTTATATTTATTTTCAGTGCTATAAAAATCTCCTATGCAGTTTTTTCCCAGTGTACTACAATTCACTCGATTACAAATATCTGTGAAACTAATAAACTACTACTCAATATCAAATTGCATTAATCAAATCGTTAATGACTAATTGGTCCTGCTAACATAAGCAGTGTTGCGCCAGCCCGCTCCGAAACTCGACGCTCAAGTGTAAACCACAGCCAATGACAGCATTTGTCAGGGAAGGAGCCGCGTACAACATTCGCCTTACACCAACACGTACCTGGTTGGTTTATCGCTTCCGGATTTTATTACGTGGGAATAGAACTGGTAGCCGGATGTTATCTGGGATATCCCCCCTCCCCCTGCATTACGGCGATACTACACAATCACCCCTTAAAACCCTCATCGTTAAGACCCCGTTGTTATAGCGCTGCCCACCAGCTAACAGCTGCGAAATTTAAATACCAAATCCCATGTTAAGGAAATTTCGCATCAGAGCGTTAATTTTAAAGAAAGGCTTTTCAAACAAAATCAATATTCCGGTAATTTTTCCAACATTTTCTACAGTAGAGATGTTTCCATAACACGAATAGCCTGTTTGCAAGGAATTTTCGAAATCCATATTTTACAAAAAAAAGTATATGCTGCCTACCTACATTGAAAATATACGGTCTAAAGGATTTTCTCCTAAACAATTTCTAAAGAATACATTTTATTTGAAACAACTATTCTTAACATTAACGAACTAAGAAGAAATTTTCTTAACCTTGGATTCACTATTAAAATTTCGCAGATGCCATACCAGCCGGTATGCAGTGACCCTTAAAGGCCGGCAAAAACTCTCTACTTGCAATCGCCTGCGAGAGTTCACGCACGCACACGCACGTACACACACACACGATGCTTGCCGGACCTGACCTGCCGCAACACACGCTGATCACTGCAAGTGCAAGAACTCTCGTCATCAAGGTGAGGTGAGCGCTGTATGTATACCGGCATGGAACCTTCCTCAATCAACCCACACATACACATGTCCCAGACGACACAGTTCAGTTAGAAGGGGTTTCCTGTCCTATGGAGGTACTCGCTCTTCTGGAAGCTGTTAGTCACTGCCGGGTGTGAGATGTCACTGCCGGGTGTGAGATGTCAATCACAGGTACAGCTTATTTACGCTCTCTACACACATTCTGAATAAAATCTTTGGAAAACAAACCCATGTAAAATTTGTTCGGTAATTTATTTAATGGTGTTATGTATCACAAGCATTTTGTACTTCTGTTAACATTGAAATACCCAAAGGAACCATATATTTGTTTTAATTACAATTTTATTTATAAATGGCATGTTATAATCTATTTTTATGGTATGTTTACCAAAATACGAATTATCACATACTGCTATAAATCAACAATGTGCAAAAATGTCCTTTTTGCAAGCAGATTTTAAATATTGCAAAACTATTGCACGGCGTGGTTGCGAAGATTTTTAAAAATTATATTCAGGTTATCTTATTTCACTGCAAGTTATCTCATTTAGGTTAGTGAGTTAATTTCTATTTATCCAAGCCCTGAAAACCCTGACATTGTGTATTTGGCATATCACTAAGCAAAATATACACGGATCCAAAATTATTTTATGCAAATAAATATAGCAGAATACATGTAACAAATTTCCACAAGTTGAACACAATTTCGTACAAATATCACAACATAATGAAATGTTCGTTGATCAGCGCCTTTCAGTAAGTAAAAGGGGGGGGGGGTGCATATTTGAGACATATTTTATACCGAAATCTGCTGGATTTACCAAGCTGCAAACTTTATGATAAAGAAATTATTGTGTAGTGATTGATGCAAAGTGTTAAATTTCAATAATGGATATCAAGTTGACATTTATAAGATTTTTAACGAGCAATAGTAGTAATTTCTTTGACATGACGTAAGAAAATTTGCTCGGCTGCTTCGTGTGGTGAACTGTATTACTTACTGATACATTCTATCAGATAATGCAGCCGGAGATTTTTTTCTGATAGCTCCCAAACTATAATCATGAAGTATGTTCTCGGAATTACTTGTAGTCATTGTTGGAAACAATACGTTTCGATAAATGCACAATTATCTTAGGCTGGGTTGCCACGGCAACAGTAGCTGTCGCGGAAGTACTACCTGTTTACACGTGCCTTAAGACTCACCATGGTTTATAAAAGAAATGGCAATTAATAAGTGTGGGAGAAAAGTTAATAAAAATTAGTGGGTGAGGTATTGGCTAGCAAGAAGAGATAATTACTGTGGTTCCAAAAAATATCTGTAAGGAATTAGCATCAGGAGACAGCAAAGGTTACCAATAAATATGGTAAAATGCATGAATGATATAATGACACTGAAATATAGCAGCCCAATAAAACATACGTATAGCCTGTTCACGGTAAAATGAGCACTTTTGAAAGTCCTTCTTAAGATCTACTTGCATGCACGTAGTGAATTCCTCCAACATATATAAAATTAACATTGTCATGGGCCCCATCACTTTATTCATTCGTCGGTCAAGTGAAACTGTCAAATTATTATAAAAAGAAATACTTTACAAATCTGCTAATTTATATTCTTCTGTGCATTAAAAAAAACAGAAAGCGAAAGAAATAATTTTAAATGACCATAAATGGCTATGTAACACTTTTTATTTGTGTTAATATATATGACTACTTTCCATCCATCGTTACCACCTTTACTAGGCGAAAGTCACTCAGTGCGACCATTAAAATGTATGCATTCAGGAGCAGTGACTTTTTCTAAGGTTCATTTCTAAAGTGCTCACTTTATCGTGAACAGACTTGAATTATTTTTATTGTGTCCCCGATGTCACTTACTTTATTCGCTTTGGTTTGTAGTTTGCGTAAATTTAACAAATCAGTTTGTCTATTTGACATTGTTTATGCACGAGTCCCACTATCATACATTTTATTTAAGATTATTTATGCATTGTTAATATTTTTCCTCGGTAATACAACCCAGCTAGTTGTTGAGTCACGCCCGAACTCGAACGTGATATTTATGAGCACCCAACCGGAACCAAAGTGTTTGAAGCCCGCTACAACCTAAGAAGTTCCGTTAGCTTATGCCATTCCGTTGAGAACTAATGAAGGTAATAGACGTCTAGGATTTGCATTAAACTAATAAAGTTACACAATAACTATCTATGATTCGAAATAAGCTCTCGATCTTCAGCAAGGAAAAATGCCTAGTCTGTAGAAATTATAGAAACTACAAATAATGTGATCGTTTTCTGAAAGCCGTAGTGGGTTGTAAACTATCGGGACAGTGACCCTATTATTCTGCTGTGACCCCGCCTTTAGCTTGCAGGTCACGCACTATTGAGGGGTATTCGCGTAGCTCAAATTATATGAATAGCAACTAGTGTTAGTGGCCGTAACACTTAAGGTGACGTCAGAATAAAGACCTAGTTGTGGCCAGCGTCTTCATGCATTTTAGCCAATATAAAAATAACCCAACTTGTACAAACTATTTGCAATCTCGGGGGAGTTAATTAATAAATTTAATTAACCATTAAATAAAAGCCTCGGATTTATTAAACAATCCGCTGCGCAAGGTTTCGTTCCGGATTCCTTCGTGGCCATGGCATCTTCCAGCGAAGCATAGGATATTAGCTTGGTAGGTCACAGCAATTCGAAAGAAGAACTTCTACTGCGATAGTGATTATAAAGCCTAAATAGTTAAATACAGAAAAAAATTATGTCACTGTTACTTTCTTATAGGAAATTAACTAAGCAGACTGTTCATCTTTGTTTCGCCATATTTGTAGGAAAGAACGTAACTGAAATATTTTCTTGCGATTAATTCAACTGGCATGATGCTACTGTAGAATTTGTCTTCTTACACATGGTCTATTAAGGTTCTTTCAACGCGGAGGCATGGTGGCTGAGCAGTTAGCCTGCTCGTCTCCCACCATCGCGTGTCAGTAAACGATCAAAAAGATGTGTTTACACACATTAAGTACGTGTTTAATCAAGTAAGAGAGCTAATATGTGGTCTTACACTGTTCAAATACGTGGACACGAAGTTACGGGGTGTCAAGCGTTTTTTAGTTGTGTTCTATGAGGTGTCCGTAAAGCGTGTTTACTTATACAAAATAAAATAACGGAGAGTACACCGTTCGTTGATCGCAGGGGACAGCACAACAACAGACATCGGACAATAAACCAAACTGGGTGGGAACTTGTTGAAGAGCACTTGTAACATATACAACACCAAAAGTCGCATGATTACCGTAACGGATCACAGAAGAAGTATTTCGGGAACGCTACACTAACCGTCAAAATACTGTATAACTTTTCAGAGACTATTACAAGGGCAAGACAATGGTAACCTAAAAATGAGCTACAAAACTTAACATAATTTCTTCAAGCACAAGATTAATTATTGTCTTACACTTCCAC
Source organism: Dryococelus australis (assembly GCA_029891345.1). Classification (NCBI taxonomy): domain Eukaryota; kingdom Metazoa; phylum Arthropoda; class Insecta; order Phasmatodea; family Phasmatidae; genus Dryococelus; species Dryococelus australis. The sequence continues at coordinate 196,841,601 of CM056995.1, read as the reverse complement.
GCACCGATATTTGTGATTATTGTTCCAAGCGTAATGTAAAACTTAAGATCGGTCCCAATGACTCTTGCAAGTTGTCTTTCAGTAACGACCGAAGTGAATGCAGTACTTACAAAGAATTAAAGGACGGTATTATTACGAGGTCCAAGGAAGAAAGTTGTAAAGTACTAGTCCTTGAATTCGACTATGCACAGAATATACCTTTGCCCAAAACTAATGAAACAGCACAGCATTATAACAGATTTATGTGGTTATATTTATTTAATTTTCATTTTCACGACGTCAGTATCAGTGCTCTGTATTATTTCTTAGAAACTGAATGTAAAAATAATCCAGACGCGGTTTGCTCATTCGTCTACCATTTTATCACGTACAAAGCAGATAATGGTTTCCAAGTTGAAGAGATTGTCATCTTCTCTGATGCTGCTGGGGGTCAGAAGAAAAACCAGCTCATGGTAACATTTTGCAATTGGCTATCCATGAAACATGGTGTCAGAGTAAGTAATATGTTTCCAGTTAGGGGGCATCATTTCAACTAATACGAACACAACTTTGGGTTATGTAATAAACATATAAAAGGGAAGACAGGATACAAACCTTGGAGGAGTACGTGAAGATCTTAACAAAAGTAGAGATCATCCATCTCCGTTTCATGTGAACAATGGAGTCCCAGCCATACGAAAATGGAAGTATTACTAGATCTAGTGATATTTCGCGAAAAAATTCGAGTACACGGTAGACTTCAATAATATAAGCACCAAACAGCAATTTGTCTATTGCCGTTGGTTGCTGTATACTTGAGAAGGCGTTTTCATATTTGGCAACGCCACTCAGAATTCGTCAGCATCGGTACGGCTCCTACGTGATTCGTGGGCAGGCAGATAATACGTGTCAAAAAGTAATTCAGCCAATCAAGATAGATAAACGACCCTACAGTGTTTTGAAATATGGCTTGTCTTGAAATCTTTTCACGAAATTTCACTGCCCCTAAGGATTAAAAAGTTTTACATCAAAGAAGTCGAAAAATAAATTCAATACTTTTAACAGTCAGTCATATTCCAGATTATGTTTTCCACCAACAGCAGGTGTGATAGTGTCGGAAGGTTACAATAGAGCATACACACCTCTTACGTTCTTCAAGATGAGCGACGTCATCATACACCTTCCTGACAAGTCAGTGCTGTCACTACCGGTCAAGATCGAACATGCAAATAAATGTATGTGAGATGTCTGTTCAGATTTATTGAGCCAAATTACATGGAATGGCATGGAGAGGTTTTCCGTCGATCAGCTGAGAGTACTGAAGATATAGTGAATGATGACATTACTGTGACTGAGGAGCATGATTATTCTGATTGTGAACTGCAGTGTTTGTTTTAATTGTGTAGAGGTTTCAAATTTCTGTACTATTACACGTTACGGTAAAGTTACGTAAATATCAAACAAGTATGGTATACTGTTTCATATCAGGTGTATATATCTAGGCTAATGCGCGACGTGACGTTCAAATGCTTGTATTTATGCATCTAACTCCCCTAAAAATACGCTCTTTCTAAAAAAGTCCTATATAAAATCTCTTAAAACCACTATTCCTTTATACTAATGTAACAGAAATTGTAGATGAAACCATTTGTTGAGATATAAAATGTACTTCCAAATTTTATGTATTAAATATAAACCTTTAATCTGTAGGTCTACTGTTTAAATGTTACACCCACGGGACATCTTTAGGCCTCATTTGGACGGTTTCACCAATAAGGATTAAATTGGTACCCAGCAAAAAGGCACTTAAGATAAAGTGGCCCTGAAGTATGTCGAGGTGTTTCACCATTTAAAAACTAATTTTTGTAAGTGCCACTTAGCTAGGGGTTGCTTAAAGAAACTAGATGCAAATATTGTCATGTTGGTAGTGGTGTGTTGTGATCATGTGACTAAACGAACCAATGAAAATCAATACCAAAGAAAAGGAAAAATATATTTTCCCCCAGAAATGTTGTATTTACTTTTGTTATGAGCAAACTAATCCTAGACAAAAATTTCTTTTATAATATAAAATTAAAGCTTTATTGTTTGCCTGACAAATATTAAGAATCAATTCAAATAGATGCCACTGTATATGTGAAAAATATATGTGCATTCCATTCGTTCAACTAACTACATGTACCGAAGTTGTTTTATGTTAAAATTACGTACGTCAATATATAAGTTTTTAATTTTTCGAGTGTAATTTATCATCATGGAAGTGTTGTGTTGCAATTCTGTGACTTTTATGATCTCTTTATTGTTAATTCTCAGCGCCAGGTGCAATTTTTCGCAGCAAAAGTTACAATGATCCATATAGGCGTGGGCTGTTTTTTTGACTAGTAAGAAGTTAAATCGTCTTATACTTTTATCTACGGTACTCGGGTAATGTTTTAGACTCGTTACATATATTTAAGTAGCTTTCTTCAAGCATTTATATATACAATGCTTTAAAAAATAATACTTTAGGTCAATGATGATTATTAAAATGAAACTTATCTAGTTTAGGCACTGATTGAATATTTGCTAAACGATATTTATTCCGTGTAAAACCTTGCTAAATTATGATCAAGAAAACTACTAAAAAAATCGTATTGCCCTCAAAAAACAACTCTGGGCCTAAATAAACTACAAGACCATCCCGAATTGTTCTACTTAATAAAACTTTTTATGTTTTACGTACGACATTACTGCTGTGTTTTAAAGATTAGGTAGAAGTTTAGTTTCAAGTTATTTATTTTTAATAGACTTTTCAGTGACAGTATTGACCTTACCTGCGATTTCGAAATCAGATTTTTTTTGTAAACAGACTTGTCTACGTTCATGATGCGTCCTTTACACACTATGAAATGTCTCGCCAATAATATTTCACACAATTACACACTGTGAAGAAAATGCATATCCCCATTGAGGATAGGATAGTTAATTAATATGCTGACTTTCATCACGCATTGAACATTCTGAAATTGTGATAGATTGTTGATAATAACATTGATGATATTCGTGTATAATTTTGAAACGCCCAGTGCCCGAATTTGAAAAAAAAATTTGATTATCACCAGTTACACCCGTATGAAAATTTGGTTTCATTAGATATATTTCTAATTCAAAACAAAGTCGAATTTATGCAAAACTTGTACTAAAAATTTCGGATGTGTAGAAAAACCATGGGTTAGGTTTTATATTATGTTCAGTCTCAAATCCAATCAAAGTAATCATATTTTTTTTTACCATACAAACAGGCGTAATGTTTGAGACACATTTCCGCTGTAAAATTTATATGCAGTCTAGTGAAGGCAAATATTTTTTCCATCTATTTCAAATACTTACGTATCTTGTGCGTACTCAATAATATCATGTTTTATCAATCAGCTACCTGCCTAATAAAACTGAATTTTCTATTTATTTATATTAGTTTCGCCTCGTTGAAAATGTTTTTTTATAACAAACGTGTGTCTGCCAGGAGAATTAAGCTCACTTTGTATTGTTTTCGACCATCGTCATATATGCATATGTTATTTAAGCAAATAAGAACTTGCGACCAGTCTCAATAACTCTGATACTCCTTAGTTTCTTATTTTTATCTACAAAAATTTAAAATTATAAAACGAAATACTTTATAACAAACTTGGGGTTATCTACAGATAACTTTTTTAGTAGCAGTCATTTTCCTTTTAATTTTTTTTACAATGTTTTTAAGCAGAGCTTAAAGATTTGGGCATCCGATTTCGGCTGCCTAAATTAAGAGCAGCTTAAAGTATTTTGAGGAGCCCTTAGAGTTGATGAAAGGGTGCGAGGCGATAGTGACAGTTTATTTAGTGTTTAAGTGGCTCTTAAATGTTAAGATATGTTGGTGAAACTGGCCAATTATCTTCAATTATAGCTACCTGGTATGTTCCCTTATTACATAGAACTACTCAACTATTACAATAAAAAGTAAGCATTCTGAATATATTAAGTAATGAATTAATATATTTTGTTGTTAATAACACCAAAGGAATTTCATAGCTGATAGGGATATTAAATGCCATTCACCATTATTTTAGAAATTCTGAACATTATGGCAACGGAATAATAAGTTGGGCACTAAATAACTTATATTTACCAGAAATCCATTTACCTTGATATAATTATTGTGGTCATTTTACAAAATTAGATAAAAAGACTAGAAAGGCTGATAAAGGATTTAATAAATTTTATGAAGCCTGCAAACAACATAACACCGCTTATAGACATCATAACTATTTAGAACCAAGGTATTATGCTGATAATATTTTTTTTTACAAAATGAAGCTAAACCAATTATGTTAGTTATCAATGCTCCAATTCGTGAAAAAATTGCTTCTGCGACTGTAGCTGGGGCTATGTTTGCAAAACGGAAATTAGGATGGTGGGTAAAAATGTAATAATAAAATTAACAAAATCTATATCAGATATTACATTAGTTATAAATGAAGATGAACATATAACATTCGATAAACCAATCAATCTATTGAAATAACACTGATTCAGTTATATGCTGTCATTTATTTTCTATTGTTTGATATTTGTTTTGTAAACAGTATACATTTTTTAGTTTAATTTATATACTATTAAGGTACATATATGTATTTGGAAAACCATTGATATATTAGTTAGGTAAATATTTTAAGAACAATGTTCATCCTAAATCAGTATTAAATTATTATGCAACAAAATTTTATGTTGAATCAAAATACAATGATAAAATTTGTCCTTACAAAATCATTTACATTAGGTGTTTGTATACATAAAATATTATGATTTTATATAAAATAGAATAATAAATAATATGTCTGATACAGTAAATGGTAGAAATGGCGTAAATAAAAGATTATTAGAAAGTAAAGTTGATGAAATATATAATTAATTTGTTAATGTTCCAAAAAAATTCCGAACTATCGAATTTTAACCAACCTCCTTTTAATTACTACGATACTGACATACATTTTAAAAATAATAAGTTAAAAGAATAAAACTTTCATATTTTATTATTTAACTGCAAAATGATGTAAAAAAATAATATATTTACTTTTGATAACAACCTCAAACTGTTTATAAAAAATTTTTTGTACATATAAATTTACCCGATGACACTGTTAGTGAGTTTATGGAACAAAAAATGGATTACAGTATATCTTTCGACATTAGTAATGATGTTTTAACTTTATATCAGGAAAAACCAACATTTATAGTTATGAATAAAGATAAATGACAACAATTGAAATATCTGTATGAAGTATAGTGCAAATAACTATGTTATTAATTGTGATATTTTTTTTCTTAATAAATGAGAAACACAGTGTATGAAGTTCAAAAAAGGAACTGAAAATAGCAACATAAAATTTGAACATACAGAAAATGGTAAAGCAGTTCAAAAGTGTATGTGTTGTATGTAAATATAAAAAATCGACATCTTAAAAAAAAGTCCATTCGCTTCACGAGGGTGTCATAAATTAATTAAACAGGCCCATGAGAAATAATTTTCCTGGGAGAAAAGTGGAAAGATGTGGACAGCTCATAACCTCGAGGGCTTAATAGTCGCTGAGGATCAGGTGAGGTGAGTATGCAGCAGCATCAGAATGCAAGAGCGGGAGAAACGGGATAACACCGAGAAAACCCGCGGACCAGTGGCTTCGACAGTCACGATTCCCACCTGCAAAAATCTGAAAGCGACACCCGGGAATTGAGCCCGGGTTCGCGTTGGTGGGAAGCGAGTAGTCTAACCAATACACAACCACGACCGCTTCCCCTCCTAGGAGAATCACTTTTGATATAGATGCCTATTGGCAAATCGATTTATTTGAAATGGATACTGGAAATTCAAAAGAATTATCGGGCTATAAATAAAAGATTTTAAGTATACATGCTGCTGACAAAAAGTTTAGCATATCCCCCATTCGCCCACGAAAACATAATAATTATGTTTCTAGTAGGAGCGGATCGTATCTACGTGTGAACATTGGCACCTTCCCCTCCAGCGACATGCGTACTGCACTTACACAAACTCTGTAGGTTCAACCTCAGGCTTTCAAAATAGGAGCAGTTGAGGAATGACACACTTTGCCTCAAGAAATGCTTAAAGATCTTGTTTTTGGTATGCTTCGTTGGATATAAGTGTGCATCAGGAATCGTGGATGTCCTATACGTTATTGTTTGTCAATGCATCTGAGCAAACAATATAATTTTTGTAATTAAAACTGATAATATTCCTTTGTTTAAGTAATTTTTCAGTTGATGCATTTTGTTTGTTTCGTAGTGGGATGACGTAAACGAGTATTGTACTTTTTTCCACTTTATGTATTATTAGGAGTATGTCGCAGATTGACTGGACACAGAACCATAAGGTAATGTTTATTATATGCATTTGAGCTACACGTATACTTTGGACAGTAATATTTAATTGATTTCACGTATTATTTGGATGCTATTATAATATTTTTCACATGTTTATTATATTTTATGTTAGCACTTTCTTTTCTCTAACTTTTTCGATGTTAGAGAACCACCAGTCCATTACTCTGTGGTAATGTTCACATGTTGTTCTGAGTTATACACATGGTTATGTTATAATTTTTAATATTGAGTAAATATATTTGAGTTTATTTTCAGTAATTGCTTCATAATTTTCTAATCTGAATTATGTGTTTGGTGATTTAAAGACGTAATATTTTAGGCCTTAGTTTTATTTTGTGAAGGCAAAACCGGAAGCGAGCCGTGATTGGCTTTTAGTTTGTGCGGAAGCCAGAAAGAGGAGCTTCTGGGAAAGACATTAAACATGTAAGGCGTCAAAATTTTCCACTGGCATATAACTTTTTAAAATTCCAACATCATCGTAAATTTAGTTGAGAAATTATACTCCCAGAGGTGAAGTTTTAGGTCGTCGCCGCAGATACTATTAAGAAAAGGCTGTAGGCTGAGTCGTAGTTATTATTTTTGAGTGTTAAATCGACGAGGCGAAAAGGACGCCGAGACTATGACGCTGGCGCTATGCAAGAAGATAGCGCCAAAGGACCTTAGGTGACGCCAAGGAAAATTAATGTACGAAAGCCTAATTAGATGAATTGTTTTGCAGGTATTAAATTCTAAGGGACCTGAACTTATTTTATGAGAAATAATATTTTTGACTTTATAGCGACTTAACTGTGAGTTCCATGTGTATGTTAAACAAGTAGTCCCGATCTATCGCATATGAGTTAGCATAGCCGGAGCAATGGTGCAATGAGGAGTTACAGATTTGTATTGAACTTTCAATATAAATACAGAGTAACTTTATTTGGTAAAGGAGTTAAGCAGAATAAGTATCGTATTTGAGATAATTAAGTGATGAACTAACTTTTTATTACCCAATGAACGTTTAGTGAATGTGATCTAGGAAGCATAAGAAATTAAGTAAGAACTTGCCAAAACTTTCTGTAAAGTCAAATATAGTGGAGGCTACTCCTGGTGGAACCTAATTAGTATTTTTGAACTGAAATTTCCAGTAAAAAATTTTTTTTAAGAGCAGCTCTGAAATTTTTATAGCATTTTTGAGCATGTTAATTTATTTTTATTTTTTATTCTGATTTATCCCTATTCTACTTGGATAGTGGTATGTAATTTATGCTAATCATCATTAAATATAATTTCATTTTGAGTAAAGATATTTTTGTCACATACACACATTTTATTTTGCATCTTGCTGAATTACAAACTTATTTGAGTCTGAGTTTATTTATTTCCCCTTCCAATAATCAATTAGCTATCAAGATTACTCATGTTTTATTTGAATTAAGTATTGTGAATGTTAGAATGTGTTATCTATTGCACGAGATTTACAATATTGCCGGAGAGCTTCTGGTTCCAGTGTGGTAAGGCCAAAGTTACACTACGAATAATAAGGCGCCCTAAAATCAATCATACAACCTTATCATTACAATTATTATTTCTCCCAGCTCACGCCAAATAGTTTTACATCTACATTATTACAGAGAGTTTAATAGAAAGTGGCGCCAACAGTGGTGCTCTACAGACACTATTACAATAGGTGACTATCCCAAGTGTTTGCTATTATAGAAAGGTGGCGCCCAACGTAGGGCTTTATTAACTTCTGAGTAACTACAAGAATTCCTCTAATTTTTACACTTTCACAGAAAAGTGGCCTACAACGTGGTGGCTTTTTCAAACTAACATACCAAAAGGGACCAGTTTAGTCGTCACGGTTACTGTTCAAGGAGTTCAGGTATCGAGGAAGGGGCAATTGACACTAATGATACTGAGTTTCAGACAACAGATCTGGTTAACTTGGACATCGATTTACACAACCGTGAGGCAGCGTCTGAAAGGACTGAAACGGCTTCAGGTGACAAAACACCGGGCGTAACTACACCCACAATTCCTGGCACAGCTAAACGACGCACTACACCCCAGTGTGACGCGACGACGATGGGATCGATACAACATGTGCTCTTACAACTAAGTCAGGACATGAAACATTTAAAACAGCAGAATCAGAATTTGAGACAAGAAATTGGTGAGGTAAAACAGCAGGGCCAGGATATAGAACAGAGCATGAGTCAGAAAATGATTAAGGTTCAGGAAAATTTAAAGGTCAGTGTGGCACAGTTTAAAGAGGATGTCCGTGAACAAAATCAAAATTTAATTGATAATTTTTCCAGACAATTCAACCAGCTGCAGACTGAAACCAACACACAACTGCAAGAAACAGTGAAGGCAGAAACCCCGGCCGGGTCTACAGAGCAATAACACTACACTGTCATGTAAAGAACTAGGAAACTTCTGTCAGGAACTGGAAATTACGCCGGAAGAAATGATTGAAAATGTTCAAGAAGAAATTGAAGCAGATTCAGTCACCGCACTCGTTCCAGAAGCTACTGCAATCACAGATTTAATTGAGTTGAAAAACAGCCCACTACTTGCACAGGTAAATGAGGTGGTTTCCACCTGGGAGTGTGGCGGCATGAACTGCGAACTACATTTTCAGAGTTCTACGATTATTGCAATAACTAAAACATCATAACTATTCACCGTCACATACCATATCACACCACTGCACATGACAGCTCGCATACCAGACAAATTGGCAAATTTTCAAATCGTCAGTCACATTGCCGACACCGAGAGGTGAAACACAGGGAAACTAAGAGAACAAGACATGTGACCTCTCATTCGTTAAAATAACATCAGCCAAGTATTAGAAGGAGTAAACCTCAAAAGAAAAAGAGAGACATGAGGAGGAAAATTCGCCTGGAGGGGCGCAAAACAAAAATGAAAATTTCTTTACCGCTCACAACATTAAAACACAATCAAGCTGTGAGGCAGTATGTGCAGTGCAAGCCTGTATTTGACCCTGGAGGGGCACATAACAGAGTGTGTTTGAATATGTACACACACTACCAAAGCCAAGAGTTTGGCGTAATTATCTGTACAGTTGTAAATAGATTTTTCTGTGCAAAGTGCCTGAGACTATCGTTACTAAGATGTTGCCCAAGCTGAAACCAACTGATACACAAGTCGAAGGAAATCATGCACCCCCCCTTGTCCCAGGAAAATTTGTTACCATTTAGTTAAGAGGAAGTTATTCAGTTCTGCAGAATATCGTAGAAGACAACAGAAGTTATCAAAAATTTATAAATCCAAGGTATGTGACCTTGTGCTGAAGAAGACAAACCACATCGGTTCAGCTATTGACAATGTTACGCGCAAGTTATTTTTATTATTCGTAGGATCATTTCAAATAGTAACTATTATTAAAGAGAACTATTATACTTTGTCTATGATGGAGGGGCAGGTTATTGGCAGATTTAACATTACATAATTAAAGCCCTAATAGTCTTCTGATAATTAAAGTGTGTTTTATAAATGTTTGTTTAAGTCATCTGAGACTTTCTTCGATGATAAGAATATGCTATATGTAGTTAAGATGGTTTTCTTTGACGGAAAAACAGGAATAAGGTGTATTACTACGGCGTAAATGCAAAGTTTACTATACAAATATTAGTGACGTTTATATGTAATAGTTGTAAGCATTTAAGTATATTTTTTTCTCTGAAGGTTAATGCCAGAGATGATTGATTATTTAGTGAGGCAAGATTATGTTACCCCTACACACTGTTACGTCACGGTAAGCAAACTGCACTATTATGTGGAATAATGGACCTGATGCTCCTATGACGCCGTTATGTAAGTCCTGAAGACTGTACCTAGCTGACTCGAAGAATACGATAACACGTCACACTAGATGATGGGCAAGAATTTGGTTCACGCTACGGATATATTTTATTTGAATTAATGCAAGAGTAATGCCGAAATATTGGAATTAATGTTGTCAATAAAGGGAGAAAGTTTGGCATGCACATCCTATCCTTGAACAAGTACAAGCAAACTCAGTATTATATTTTCACTCACCTGCAGACACTTACCTCAGAATGGTTAATCCAGTAAATATGTTATTTTATTTAGAATAATAAAAGGGACGCATTTTGTATTTGTAAATAGGTAACTATTATTTTTATGTTTGTTGCGATTCAATGGATTGTATTTATTTAGACAATTGTCGAGGTTATTTATTGAGTGTAATTACTACCCAGAGTTGCGAGTTTCGAATTCACTGATTTTAGTTTAAATTTTACTGAATAAATAATCTAATATTTCTTCTAAATTTTTTAATCCGTAGATTATAAATTTTTTTATTCTAAAATACATTTTTTGTGTATTGTTCTTATCCTACTATATAAGTATACGGTCTCTGTATGTCTCTAATAACTCTAAGTCCCTTGAAACTCAACAGAAGCTCTACAAATTTTGCAGAGAGAATCCTCAGGGTAAAATACAGGTCAACTTCGAATTTCAGCAAGATCATATTACGCAATCATTACCTTTTACCTTAAAAACTCATTTTTTAATTACTTTTTTCCTATGAAAAGTTTTGTATTAATGCATAGAGCTTATTGCATAGAGATATGCATGTAGTGGAATATCACTTTTGTTGCGCTTCAATGTTGAGTTAAGTTGGGTCTTAGTGGCTCAGTGGATAGAACTATATCAAGTGTGGCCGCAGTGGCTTAGTGGATAGAACTATATCAACTGGGGCCGCAGTGGCAAAGTGGGTAGATATATATATATATATATTGAATGGGGCCTTAGTAGCTCAGTGAATAGAGAGATTCCAAGTGGGGCCTTAGTGGCTCAGTGTATAGAACTATATCAAGTGGGGCCGCAGTGGCTTAGTGGATAGTACTATATCAAGTGGGGCCTTAGTAGCTTAGTGGATAGAGAGATTACAAGTGGGGCCCATGGCAATACAAAGAAAAGTTACGGGCTGTGTCCCCTAGTTTATAATGAACAATTGAATATTAGATTTATTTTTAGAGCTGTTCAGTTACTTACATTTGATTTGACATGAATTATTTAAGTCTTTCTAATAAGTTATGAAATAATATACTTTTAAGTTAATTCACGAAACTATTTAGTAGTTTTATCATTTTCTTGATTATTTATTACTTAACTTTGTCTTCTTGATTTAAAGGCAGCTGAATTCATTTCGATTTTCTCTCTCTCTATTATTTTATTGAATTATTTGTTACTGATTTTAGAAAATGGAACATTAAATGAATCAACATTTTTGGTTATAATAAATTCATCGAAATTTGTGAAAGAATTTGATACTTTGTAATTATGCAATTAAAAATAATTAAAAAGGACATTTGGTTAATTTTCTGTTGGTTTGCGAGGATATATAATATCTTATCAGTATTCGAAGTTTTGGCCATGTTAGAATGTTTATCTGTCATGCGCTTGCTTTTTATACAATCGTAGTTCAGGTTGCGGCAGCATTTTAGAGATAAAAGGTTTTTACTTCTATCGTAGACATTTTTCTTTCGAGAATGTTCTAGAATTTTGATTAGTTTTGCTACGACGCAGTTCGGCATTGCGTGGCGAAGGGATTTCGGGCCACGCCATGGCCTTATTTGGTCACGTTCTTGGCACCCTGGTGTGTTGGGGAGTAGGCGTATGCCACTGACGAGTTTATCCGCGAGTGCCTACCGCCCGCTAACAGTCTACTACAAGCCCGTGAAGGAAGCAGGTCGAGCATGGAAATTATCGTCCACACCGACAAGCACTTTCCGCCGGTGTGGCGATGCGAGTGTAAAGTGACCAATAATCAACGAACTGGGTTGCTGTTCTGTTTCATTAAGCTAACTGTTCGTAACTCTGCATTACTGTAACATTGTGAACCTGTTATTTGGAATTTAAAATAAAAATGAACTAACCCGAGACTTCAATGCTTTTTATTATTTTGATATGGCGCTTTTAAGTATCATGTCTCTACAGAGTGAGTAAAAACGAGCTGTGATTTCGATTCGCCAATTCTGATGTCTGCGACATTACAACTTTAATTACAAAATTATCTTTGTGTAATATTTTGTGCTGTCACTCGAAATTAATATATTTTGTATTTATTTTCTAAATATCTCAATTTTGCACATGAACAGTTTTTCAAATCATAAAATAGTGAATCTATTTTATTTAAATATTTTATTTCAATGAAAACTTCTTAGTTAAATATTCTATTTCAATGAAAACTTCTTAGTTAAATATTCTATTTCAATAAAAACTTCTTATTTAAATATTCTATTTCAATGAAAACTTCTGAATAAGTTTAACTGATTTTGATATATTTATACTATATCTCGCATATTTATTTTGCTTACAATAATCTTTTATACACCTCAGTGTATGCTACCAAAATATATTTATGCTTTTATTTTAATTTTTTTGGTAAATATCATTTTATATTATTATTTTTGCTTCTTATTCATTTGTATAATTCAATAGTATTTTTAATTTTTATGTTATAAGTTCATTGTTGGTAGTAATAATCATCATTAATTTTTTTTGTAACAAATATCTTTGGAATATAATAGTTATATTAATCACTCTAATTGGTTTTGTTTATTGTTGAGATACCATTTCCTCATATATTCATTATAACATTTTATGCATACTTTCAAATGTTTATCTACTGTGGATTCATAGATCCATAGGTGGAAATAAATTAATATATTTAGTTTCTTCACACAACTAGCATTTTTTTATTAAGTCAATATTTTCAATTTCACTAAGTAATATTGTTTCTTTATGTTTGTTACATAATTTTTCATAGAGATTCCTACATTCGCAAAGTACTTCGTCAGTAAATTTATTTTTATATAATACATTTTTAAATATATTTTTTATTAAAATAAATTTTATTACAAACTCAATGGTAATTTCTTTGATATTTCATAATATGGTCTTTATTTTCCCAACATTGTACTCTTTTAAAATGTACGTCGTTTTCAGACATATAATTGACATATAATTTTATTGTCAACATTTCACACTTTCGCTTTGCATAGTATTTTCTGTATGAAGGTTTGTAAATATTGTCACACATATAACCCCAGGAATTTTAATTTATGTATTTATTTATTTTCTTATACATTTCATTTTTCTGTTTATTCTCACATTTAGGATTTTTGCTTAGTTAGGTTAGCTAGATTACGTTTTGTATTTTTCTTATAATGTGATTAATTTAATTTTTCTTTTGGTCTCGTTTTTGTGAATATTTCTGATTTGTATTATATTGTTGTATCCATTTTGAGACCCTATATTCTAAGATTTTATCTGTTAGGCAGTTTGAAAGTGGTCCATGTGGGGGGTCCGTATGTTTCTAGCTTATTATTGGCTTTCAAGTTTAAACCCTGGCTTATGATTGGCTGGAATGTTAGGTCCCTTAAACTAGGTTGAGTCAATCATGCCTAACGCTCTCTATCTCTCATCAGCAGCCATTAAGCATCGCTTGTAAGTAAGTGAAGAGCAGGATTTTTGCATAGTTTTGTGATGTTTTACACTTCCCTCGGCTCTTGTTTGAGTTTTTTAAGGAGGCCAGCGTGGAAAGAGTGCTATTAATTGTCCGTCCGCTAGGATAGTATATTAGGAGGTAGAAGTCAAGTAGGTCGTCATAACGTAATTTTCGCATTGTAATTTGTACATCATATAGAACTCAGTTCGATCCTACTACACCTTAAGAGCAGTCCACGAGCCCGTCCTGCGTAATAAAGGTGTATCCAGCAGCGAGAGCACCGATTATCCTGCAGTACCAGGTGGAAAAGTCAATATTCATTAATAGTGGAGCAGAATCGTCGTCCATTACGACGCACTCCAGCCGCCATGTTGAATTCTTTACGCACTGTTTAAACCAGTATTAACTTTTTCTCGCGGTAAACCATAGAGATTCTTAGTGCCAACAGAGCTAGTTACTATAATTTGAAACTTTTAATCTAGTGAAATCTGTAATTTAGTCAGTTGGGAAACGTTAACTTTTTATTTGATTTTATTTTTGCATGTGAACTTTATTTTGACCCTGGTAAACTATTGTATTAATTTGGGGATAGTTCATTCAAGGCATGGCCACTTATCGGCTGCAGTGAGAGTGTGTTGTTTTTCATTTATTTTTGCTGATTGACATCAGGAAATCCAAACCCCAGTTGCACAAAAGAATCTTGAATAAATAGCATTAGTAAAAGCAGCTATGCCAGGTGTCCTTATTTTCAGTAGTGTTGCATATTTCCTATATTTCATATGTTAGATTTCAAATATTTTCAAACTGATGCCAAGTGATTTGGGTACACAAAGTGTATACATGAAAGTGTGTGTTGCCAGAGGTGTCCACTATAAACAGAGTATTTCCTGCTCGGACCTGGTTAGCACCTGGAAAATGTAAATGCAATACTGGGTTTGTCACATACATTAAAACAGTTGTAATATATTTTCATTACATTTGGCCTACATATTCTACAATATTTATTGTCCTTTCACGGGTTGTTTGATAATGATATGTTTCACAGTGGGTGCGAGTATCATAGGTAGGCTGGTGTTCATAAATGAGTCAGTATCCAGTATAAACATCTGTCATATCAATAGGAGTGAGACTGGCAAGACATTGATTATGAGCATAATTATAAGCACCAAAGAACCCAGCCAACTAACCTACTTAGAGTAATCCACGACTTGCATGTACTCACAGTCTTCTGTTCAGAGAGTGAGAACATTTAGTTTAATTTATGCACACCCACGCTGGTACAGAAACACTGCACGTTAGTTTACATATTTGGCTATCACAACGAGGAGGCCTAGCAAGTTTACACGAACATAATTGGAAATTCTTCATAAATTTCAAGTTACATATCATAATTTAATATTTTTTCATAAGTGGCTATCCCAATGGGGTGGCCTTGTGTGAGCATCTGTACTATTACTTTTACAACACAGTCTTTATATAGCCCATTCGTAGTTTCTATTGATGTTTTGAAACAAACATTTGAAAAATCACTTACAGGAACTTGGTAACATGTTTTTTGAATAACTTTTATTCCAGAAATATATAGCACTGTAATTATATTTAAAGTATTGCATATTTAAAAAAAATTAAACACTAACTTAGTATATTTTATAACTTGTAATATTTATTTCGTATTCAATGCGAATTAAAAACAGTGAGAACAGCGATGTGTTCGCAACGGCTTTTAATAAACAGTTCAGGGTTAAATATGATTTTTAACTTGTTTTTGGTATTTTTATTTGTAAATTAAAAGTTGTCTACTTGAATATTTAAATTTTTAGGTAACACTGATGGAAACATATTTCATTTTTACAGTTAAAAAATATCAGTGAAAATTTCGGTGCGTAGACCCTAGTGACATGGTGTTTTATTTTTCGTTCAAGGAAGAAACTTGAATTGGTTTGTCGCTCTCTCTCTTTCTCGGGAAATTTCGTACCTCTAATAGTAGAAAGAAAACTATACACTTGTTCAATTTTTACTTACTACACCACAAATAATGATTTTTTAAAATTTGTAATTTACAGCTTAAGCGAGATTTTAATGTTTGGAATACTTATTATAGTATATTTAGATGTAATGGCGAGGCAGTGACAAATCCGAAGTTGGCAGGAGTGGCGATATGACATGGCGTGTTGCTTGTTGCTAAAAGAAGTGTTAATTTTTCTTCCTGCAAAAAATACTTACCTACCTAGGCAAGTTACTATATTGTGATAAATCTGTGTTTCCGCGGCAGGAAACGTGTGACGTGATCACTGCGTGTGAAAGGGTATTGTTGAGACTCTGTTATGCTGGTCCAGTGTGTGCGTGTGCGCGTGTGTGTGTGTGTGGGTGTGTATGAGATTTCAAATATTGGACGTGCGAAATTTCTACATTTTAACCGTGAACTGTTTTTATGACGAAATTAAATATTTGAAAGTCACGTCTCTTTATTTAGTATATATTTGTAATTTTTCCTTGTGTGTTTGAAGCACAATTGTGTAAAGTGGTTACGTTTATGTGATTTGAGTGTTTGCCACAATCCCAACTACTTACAAAGCACAGCAAGAAAAATTTACATAAATAATTAAATAATTCTAGTAAAAACGAAGTACCTATGAAAATAAATATGACCGGAATGAAAGTTACGGTAGGTCTATTCGTGTGCATGTTCAAAACTATATTTTAAGTTTGTCACTGCTACATACAAAAAATAAGAGATACGAGTTACGTGCCTGAATTTACTGGCTTTTTCATTGGACTGGTCGCGCCTTCGTTTCAATATTTTTTTCTAATTGAGGTAGTCATTTGAATGTGTATTATGTGTATAAGTTGTGCACGGTAAAGTGAGCAATTTTGAGGCCCTAATTACTTTTTCTATTTGACCATCTTTTTATCCTTTACTCACCTTTTTTTTTAAAATAAACATTGGTATGCAAGTAATAACTACCGTGAGTATATTCCACCGCCCTCGGAAGTTAACATCAAAGACTAAAATAAAAAATATTTTTGACTATTATTTCAAATGAGTAGACTTTTAAAAGTGCTTACTTTATCGTGAAAAGCCTAATATGCTATATAGTGTATAACAAATATATAAACAACATAAAAACATTACTGTAAAAAATATCGTCTATACAGATATTGTTGAAATATCGTAAAGCTGATCTAAATATGGTTGTAGGGCTAAATTGTAAACATTCGTAAGTAATGGTTTTTGAAATACGACAAGATTATTTGAATAGCTGTTAACGTTATACAAAGCATTTGACCGTTAAAACGTATAAGTCACATGCCAGTGTTTGTGTTTACATCTAACGGAAGAATGCGTAATCGGTAATTAAAACCAAACTTTAGCAAAGATTTTGAAAAGTGTAAAGTTACCGTGAACGGCCTATAGTGTTAATTTGAACTTTTTTTTTTCATTTCCAATCATAAATGTTTTTAAAATTGTTTACGGCAGCCCCTACAATTCATCTAGACTTATTCCTTTCTTGCATTTTAAACACTTCTTTGTTTTTCCTTTTTTTAATCTATTTCATATTTCTAATCATGTTCAAAAATTTTATAGAATTTTTATTATCGTTCATGTTTACACATATTTTTTATTGAAATTGTGTGTTCCTTAATGTTTTATACAGTTGAACTTAAAGTATTTTTTTTTACAAAGTTCTGCGATTTATTTTTAAAAAAATTTTCATTAAGTAGATGGATAAACAATATTGTTTTAATTTTTTTGATGTTTATTATATATATTTTTTGTTTAAAACTGATATTAAGTCCTTTAAATGTTTGTTAAATGTGAGGCTAAAAAATTTGGGAGTCTGTGCGCTAGCTCTGCCAAATATTATCAACGACTGATCAGTCTAACGTGATCTTAGTCCGTTGCCCAAAGGCTAGGAAAAGTTAAAACTACCGAATTATTTACTCAGTCAGCAGAGACGTTACAATTTTTTTTTTTTTTTTTTTTTTGCGAAACGACAGAGTCAGGAACAGTAATTGACTGCCGTTTCAATTTTCGTTTGTAATCAGTATGTGCAGCTACATCAGGAACAGGATTGCTGAAAGTTCTGTGGTTGATGAAACGAAGCTGTTCGCTACCTACATTCCACCGGCAAAAATAAAATCCTATTTTATCCAGCCTCTTGCTTTGGGGTGACCTATTAATTTATTTATATGTATGTCTACATAAAACAAGAATAGTACATGATATAGAGGAACACTGTGTATTAATGTTTCGAAAACAGGTACACGCAAGAGCAGATGAAAGTACATATTTAAAACGTGGACTCACATTATTGTTGGTTTTTGAGGGGTGGGGGGGGATAGCGTGCGCCTCCTGGATTCAACCCTGCTTCACGATATAGTAGTTAAGGAGAGTGTAGATATTGGATCTGTTCTACGTCATGTGAAAGATAATTTTCTAGTTTCCGAGAGAAGGAAAGTTTTACCTTGCAATGATACTGTTCATAGCCAATACTAACAACAGAAATGAAACAGGAAATAGAAAGTTTTCTTCGTGTGGGAGATAAAGATTTATGTAATATTGCAGTTCTTTAGGGTTATGTTTACCGTTGGTCAGAGACATTTTTATTAGATATGACTACGGAATACTTGCTTATGTTGTCACTTCCTTTACCATAATTTCCAAATTACGCTTTATTATATTAGTTAAACAAAATGCAGTATCTTTGGTTAATTTAAAAGTTCGTTGACATATAGGTAATGTGTAAATATTTTCCATTTGTTTCTAGACGGTATTTGGTATTAATATTTCTTTTGTTCTTTTTCATTTCTTTCCTTGAGGGTAGTCGCAATTAAATGATTACTAAAAAAAGTACTAAATAAAATTATCCTGGTTGTCTCTCGTCTAGCCCTTGCTGATTGGCGGAGAGATGTATAATGATCAGTTATATGTTGCTTTTTACAGTATGTAATTGGTCATCATAAACCTAATTGTTTATAATTGCAAGAAATACTATTGTATGGGCATTATTAAATTTTCCAAAACATAGCTTGATTGTCAGTGTGCAAATAAAACGGAGGGGGGGAGGAGGGAGGGGTTGAACACCTAAAAACCATCTACCATCACTCAAGCTGCAAAGTTCCATAACAGCTAGTTGTTTAATGATTATAAAAATAATGATTTTAATAACTGTCACTTTAAGTTGTAATATACTATGTCATTACAAATTAAAAATGATGACTCAGTAGTTAAAAAGAAAGTAAGCTATCAGTTATCACATACATATTATTTTTACAACCAGAAATGCGTCCTAACTAAAGCGGGCGGTAATTGAAGACACTACAGACACGTCACACTCACTTACAAAACTATAGTGCAGTTGTAGTGCGTACAGCGCAAGCATTAGAAATGTATTTATGGAGATGATCAGCCAGAATTTCAAGAAAATAAAAAGTAAGGAATACTGAAATAATAAGGCTAATGGAAGTGGAAGAAGAAATGTATGAAGTTATAGAACGAAGAAGGTTGGAATGGTATAGCCATGTAAGAATAACTTATAGAGGAATGGGACGTTGTAGGCAGGAGAAGCAGAGGACGACCCATAGGTACCTGGCTCCTGGCTCCAAAATGTACAGATAGCAATGAGAAGATTTGGTGCAGAAGAGGAAGATACACAAGGCCGAAATATTTGGAGAAATATTTAGAGTAGAGAATGTCGAGTTCTGTACGAAATAATTGTTCCGAGTTTATTGTTATGTTGGGGGGAAATCTCTGTATTGAGGAAAATCTCTCTTAATATATAAAAATCACATTATAAAGAAGAAAGTTCCAAACAAATAAGATAAATGTATTGTTTTCATCAGGAGCTCTACGACAGATCGG
The DNA here is from genome assembly GCA_029891345.1 of Dryococelus australis. Lineage (NCBI taxonomy): Eukaryota > Metazoa > Arthropoda > Insecta > Phasmatodea > Phasmatidae > Dryococelus > Dryococelus australis. The sequence goes on along the minus strand of CM056995.1, from coordinate 196,821,856 downwards.
TAGATGACACTCATCACAGCCAGACTGAGTCTTTCAACATGTGTAATAACCAGCAAAAGGGATGTATAACCGCGGAACCAGCTTGGAAAGGGGGGGGGGGGGATATGTACAGAGCCCCAGCGGGAATCTTCTGCCCCGCCTAGCTGTTGTCTTACCTGTCGCAAGAACTACTTGGATTTATCATATTTAAATACTTTTATTGCCTTAAGAGGAAGGCAGGGACAGCCAAACCCTGTGCACATGGATTCACCGATGTAATCTCAATATTGTGTGAGGTAATTTCGTGGCAATCCGTGGCAATTATTTCGTAATCATACATTTGTTTAAAAAGTAGTTTAGATAAGAGATTTATCAAAGAATGTAAATGTTTTTCGAAATGCAGGCAAAATATAATTTAATGCATAATTTAGTAGATATTTTTATGCAGTTTAAGGAAAACTGGTAGTTTCATTCTAGGCAAATTACGACTGCGAAATTTTACACCAAAGCAAAGGACTTTGAGCAGGTAATGAGTACTTCTCAGAATTTCTTCAAAACTATTAAGTTCTAGCAAGCCTCCTAGTCCTACATAACTTGAAAAATTAAAATTATTTTGCAAGAATGTGAAACTTTTTTGAGTTGTGACATTTTTTACTTTATTTCAAGTGTTGTATCGGGATTAATGCCAGCTATGCGTTGTTTATTCGACTGCGCAGATGGTGTAAAGTGACCACAAAGAAATAGTTATTGTAGGAAAATATTTTAACATCAGGAACATTCAACTCAAATTCAAATGAAATATGCAGGAAAATACTTCAGTTATATCCTCTGATATTTTACATTATTTGTAATGGCAGTAAAGAAACAAATGGAGAAGAGCAGATAGATGTGTGTTTCATATGGGTTTAGAAAGTTTTGAATCAGCATGAAAGCACTGTTTGTCTGTGCAGCGTTGGGAAAACAACAGGAGAATGTATGTATAAAAAATGTTTTTGAAGTCAGACATGGCTTAATTTACCAGTCACTCATTTAAGTGGTTATGTTAATGATTGGGCACCCTAAATGAGTATAAAGTAAAATGGTTTTTAAGCAATTGTGCGAAACTCTCACAACATGCATACAAGTATATCTTGAGCAGGGCTTTCGAAAATGCTCATTTAATCGTGAACAGCCTATACTACCACTTAGGGACTCCCTCCTCTATCAATATTTCATGTGGGAAACTGCCGAACGATAACAATTGTAATTGATTTCAACCTTTCTGCACATAATCGTGTGAAATAAGGGCATGTCACCCCAACTGTCTGGTTTATAATATTACTTTCTATGCCTTGAACAAATCTCTGTAGTGTGGAATCAATTCAGTCAATTTCAGCTCTTTTTTAATTAATTGTGACTTATTGAAACACAAGTTGAAGAGTGAGCAAGTACTGGTTGTGAAAGAGAACTCCCTTTTGACGAATAATGATGATGGTAGGGGAGGACACGAGGCTAAATAATGTTGTCATGAAGGATAAACGTAGTGAGCAACAAGCTGAGTAAAGCAGGAAGAAATTTTGGAATATGTTTTGTTTAAGTGAGACACAAAATGGATAAACGTTGCGTGAGCAAGTTCATCTAATCGCTGTTATAGACAGTCTTCTGTGATTGAAAATGGCAGAAAATCAAGCTAAATATTGGTGCTATAATATATTTGCGATATCAACATAAATATTGCATTATGAGCGATGTATTATAGAATCATCATTACTATAATAAAGAATTTGATTTCAAGCAGCGGTTTATTCATAAATTCAAAACTAAATTATTTTATTGTAAGCTTAGCGAACAAAATATTAACATGAATTGTATTTAGAAGACTTGCAAGAACTAAGCGAAATGTAAGTAAAGCGAAAGCTGCACCAGAACAAAAGAAGACAAGTGTTTCTGTGCAGTTGAAGTACCCACTCTTATGCCTCGTATTTCCACACAAGACAGAAGGCTAGTTGCCAAGCGCAGCTCCGTACTCTGGAGACAGGGTAGACCAGAGACTAAAGATCAGGTAGACCGCTTATTCGTCTTCGGCGCATTTACCCAACATTGACCTACCCCAATCCTATACAACTGTCAAAGTCACGTGGCTAACAGTGATGAACGGGTTTGTTTATACCTTGATTTTTAAAAGACAAGCACTATTATATTAATAAAATACTTTCACAAATTTAAATTTAATCAAACCGCACTAAAAATTGGTTAGAGAAAGTATACATTCATATCAAAGCATTTGTTTACAAATAATTTTGTAAACTAAAATCAAAACCACGCGATTTCCGCTAGACGTGTTGGTAGAAAAGCAGTTCAATGTTGGGACACAGATTGGTTGTGCGCAGCCAGCGAGATCGGTCTACCACATTTTTAGTCCATAGGGTAGACACTCCAACACGATTTGACAACAGCGTTGGATGACGGACTGACAAATGTGTCCAGTTGGCATTGCGTCTCTCAACTAGACTGTTCTGAACGTTTTCCAAAATGGTGTTCCCTCTAGACTTTCAAAACTCAAGGGTAGTACATTTCTGTTATAGAATACATTCTAAGTAGCTGGAGAATATTTCCAGCCTCACCGTCCTATTCATCGGCTTATCTGCGCGAGTACTTAACCATTTCTCCACGCTGATATTTCCTGTACTATTGATTTATTTTGCCTAGAATAAATTATAAACTTAAATAGTTGCTTTACTCACCTTGTATAAAAATAAAGACAGCAAAGACGGTTGAAAATATTTTTTACATTATTCATACTGATGTAACAGTAGTATCGACCATTCATTTAATTTTTCATATAAACAAAACCATGACGAGCCTACGCATTCCTTTTTTTTTAACACAAAGAACTTTAACAATTACACAAAAATGCATTATCATCTCGTTGATGCTATACTATCTGTTTCGCCAGTTCATTTTGTGAGGCTTTTAAAAATGTAGTCAACATTTTGCCACTATTATTCCTAAACCATAGAGGTCACAAAAGGTGTGTTCTATCAGGTGACTTGGTCAAAGTATTCAGAACTTCGTCTTGAAAATGTAAGTCTTAACAATGACAAAAAAGTATACCACAGTTCCTTGAGAAGTTAACTATGATAAACTGCATGAAAATGATGTGAAATAATGTTTCAATGGTCGCTTAACAAACGTTTTTCATTCAGCCTTCTACACATCCCCAGGTATGACCACAAACTTAGAAGTACGGACTCAGAAGCGTTGTTGTTTGGAACCCACTATTCTTATGATCTAGCTTTTGTCATCTCGATTTTCATAACCGTGTGACATAAAAGGTAAACTCCTAAATATTTTCAAATATTTTATCCTACGGAAATAAGTTGCGATAGGAAAATACGACTCACACACACAAGAGAGCGTTACTTCAATAATGTGAGTTATTTGCATTATAGCTAATTTTTCTATAGCGTATTATGATTGATTAATTTTTTTACTTAATATAGTAGGATATCGCCTTTCTATACCGACTTGATAACATCTTTGTATATTGGCTCTCTACACTCAAATCTAAAGAGTTCTAAGCAAGCAAGTTGCACTGCAGAAACTGCTTCATTTAACTCATGAAATTCTGCTGTCAATTTTAGTTGATGGTATTCCCAGGTTAAGCAGTGTAAAATACTGATTGCTAGTAACCTGACCTGCGTTGCTAGCATGGCAGTAATTGTAAAGGGCTTTTTAACGTCCCTAAGTTTTAAGCTTGAAAGCTTAGCAGGCGACTGCTGGCAGACTAACTTATAACCTTACTTAAATTAACACCCATACCTTACCTGGGATTCGAACCCAGAGCCTCCAGCACCCCAGATCGGTGGCGCATCAACCGACTGCGCTATGGGAGGTCGGCACCCTGACAGTAGAATGTCTGTAAATTCCGCTGACTCGCCAGTAGATATAAGCCAACTAACTGCAGATCCAGTAAAGTAATACTACTGTTTGAGATCACCTATTCGTATTAGTAGTGTATATTGGCAAATCTGCTGTATCTTTGCTGTGAGTATGTGTGTGTGTGTGTGTGTGTATGTCTTACCATGCAGCCGAGATCTTCGTCTGCGTAAAGACCTGGGAAGTGCTTCTGGTCGCCGCAGCTGAACGACGTGTCAGGCAACTCCACCCTAGAGGCAAAGTTGTCATCAAAGTTCTTGTCGTAGCCCACAGGGTAGTATTCCTTGGGAGCATTCATCACCTGCGACAGAGGACAATCACAGTGAGCGCCAAGCTCACTACTATACTGGCTCTTATAGAGACGGCTCACAGAGACGAGCTACAGCTAGCTAAAGGCTGTTCACGATAAAGTGAGCACTTTTGAAATCAATCTTAGAAAAAAGTCACTGCCCCCACTTTCATATATTTCAACAGACGCCGTGAGTGACATGCGCCCAGTAAAGTTAGTAACGATGGGTGTGAAGTAGTTCTCTATCTTAACGTCGAATAAAACTTGTCAGGTAACTATTTGTGAAAATTTAAATTATTTATTTCACTTTCTGTTTTTTTTTTTATTCATCGACGTGTAAAAATGAGCAGATTTGTAAAATATTTACTTTTTTAATAGTTTCATAGTTTCACTTGACCGACGTATAAATAAAGTGATGAGGTCCATGACAATATTAGTCTTACATAAGATGGAAGAATACACAACGTGAATACAAGTAGAACGTAAGCAGGGCTTTCAAAAGTGATCATTTTACCGTGAACAGCCTATAGCTAACAAAAGCGGCATCCACATCTCTGACTTACTCCGTACATCCTGGTGAGAGGTTAATTTTAGTTCACACTGATGCATGCAGAGTCAAAAATTAACTCAATACATTTGTATAAGAAAGGGCATGTGTCACTTATAATAATGGATTTATGATTTTCCCCTTCATATATTTTGTCCGCGTTAATGTTTCATTACTCGGTTGATAAATTTACACAACTGTGCCACGTAGTTCAAATATAAAGAACATTTAAATCTCATTTCTATGCTATAATTTGTTAAATGTTTTAAGCACCAATAAGCGACAAAGCTCTGAAGGGTGGCTATAGAAATAATGTCGTAGAAACAAATGTGAAAGTTCGCCATTGTTAATACTCTCCGCTTAAGTACAATAATTAAATAGATATGTCGCGAAACAGTTTAATAGTGCAACTACATAGGTGTTATCACACGTGACGCAAAATTTTCAAGCTTATTTTTATATTTATATATTTTTGTTTTTTCAATGTTTTAACGGGGATATTGTTGAAGCTACTCTATTCCTCTGCGAAATCTTTCAAAACTGAAGACTCCTGAAATGAACGGTATCTGGTAACATTTACGTAAAGCAATTAGTTTAGTGTTATTTTCAAATGTCCATTCATATTATATATTATATATTAAATTTCAAAAGTAATAACAACACATTACTAGATGTTATACATGTCTGAATGAGTTTCTGCACACAACGAACTGCAGTAAATAGATGTCCAAAATAAGTAGCGCAAAGTCATTCGACGGAAACATATTTGAAGGCAGCTATATTCCGGGCAGGGCTGTGCAGATCTGTTCCATGGTGTAGTTCACTTACGCAGCGTGCGGGCGGCTAGCAAGCCACTTGTCACGAGCTGGCACCTGCAGCATCTGCAACTAGCTATAATGCAGCGCACACCCGGCTGCCTGCAGTCAGGCGATCAACCACTCTGCTGCGAAAATTAAATGTTCTTACTTCATACCATTATAACTCTCCAACTTGCTCGGCAATTATCATCTTCCATTCTCATAGTCTATTCACGGTTTCTTCACACTTTTTGAATCAAACCTTTGAAAAAACACCCACGAATGACGTGTTTGGAGGTTTTCTTAAGGGTCCTATATGCTGCAACGTTTTCTGAGAAATCTTGTTTGCTCGTAAACGCGTGTCCCGGTAAATAAATGTTCTGGAAAAGCAAAATTTTGCCAGAAAGGATAAAAAAAAACTATTCTCTATATCGGTATATTTTTTACTTTTATCATATCAAGCGTGTTAATGGAGAAAAAAATAGTGAAAGTGGTCAAATATCGCATTTTTAAAGCTTGCCTATGGAGTTTCTTTAAGAGGTAAAAAAAAAACTATTATACGCAAGTAGTTTGATCTGTGTACTTTCATCGCGTGTAATAAAACCCCGCAGTTAAATATCTAGTTTAGACAGTACAGCGTTACGACGGAAAAACTGCACGTCTTGCGCGTAGAAGCGATAAGGTGCTAGGCGTGCATGTTAGTGTCGCCCGTATTGCTCCCTCGCTTCTTGACCTTGAAGGCGCAGATACATAGCCCTCTTAATATGTCATGTATGACAAGCGTTTTTGTACTTGTGTTATAGAAAAGCACAAAAAGCACATTATTTTATGGTTAACTGAAGTTTTATTTATAAATTACAATATTTCATTTTTAATTAATATATTTAACAGTCAGGAAATTGATGTAATGGCAATGTCTAAAAAGAAATAATTCTTATGCAAAATATAAAATGAAACAGATCTGTATAGCCTTGTACATCCATTTACGGTTATTTTCAACTTCTTTGAGCTCTGTAAAGTTCTACTTCCCGGATATTCCTCAACCTCCTGCAAACAAAGCTTAAACGAGTCCAAAAAATTACACCGAAGAGCGCTCATTGTAACAGTATTTTGTGTAAGAATTATTTCTTCCTATGCATTATCAACACATTAATTTTATCACTGTTTTTATCTACATTAATTATAAATAAAATATTGTAATTTGTAAGTACAATACAAATACAATTTCGATTATACAAAAATTAAGGTGCTTTAGGATTTTTCTGTAACAAGTAAAATTACTTACAACCAAACACGTCATTTCTGGGTGATATTTCAATGTTTTGATTCAAAATGTTTGAAGAAACCGCCAATATACTATGAAAAAGAAAGATGATCATTGCCGAGATAGTGGAAACGTTATAATAGTAGGAAGTATAGGCTGCTCTATTTACACTGAGTACTTTTGAAAGCCCCGCTTAAGATATACTTGTATGAGCGATGTGCATTCTTCCGCCTTATAGAAAATTAACATTGCCGTGGGCCTCATCACTTTATTCGTGCGTCTGCCAAGTGAAACTGGGAAATAATTAGAGAAGTTATTACTCTACAGATATGCCTATTTTTACTCTTTGACGCATTAAAATTATGAGGGTGTGAAAGTAATAATTTAAGTTACCACGAATGGTTACCTAACACATTTTATTCGACGTTAAGATAAGGTACTACTTTCCCTCCATCGTTACCAACTTTACTCGGCGCATGTCACTCAGTCCGTCCCTTAAAATAAATGCAGGCAGGAACAGTAACTTCTTTCAAAGGTTGATTTCAAAAGTGCTCACTTTATCGTGTAACAGCCTTTAAGAACTTATAATAGTACAGCAGCATGGTCGAGCGCTTGACGATATGCAGCCAGCAATTCTCTACAGTTGTGCTAGTTGCAGAGATAGCAGGCGCCAGCACCGTGCAATACACCATCCTTTGTAGTGTAAGTAAACTGTCACTGTTCTGTTTTTCAGCAAGCAGAAAACAAGTTTCTCCAATTTCATAAAAACTATTGTTGAAAGACTCGGAAGAACATCTCTGTTCGTTAGCAATTATTTTCATTTAACTGAATGGTCATTTCAACTAATTAATAAATTGCCCTAAATAACATCGTCAAAAAACGTGGTGGGATATCGGAAAATGGATATTATGTTATATTTGTTTGTTTTGTTTTTCGAGCGATCCTATTGGCTGAGACCACTTATGCACGCGATCGGAAATAAAATATCGCTTGCCAATTGCTACACGCCGGAGTCGGCTCGTACGCGGCATGTACGTACACGACGACCCTAGACCGCTTCATAAGGACTAAAGGCTGTTCACGATAAAGTGAACACTTTTGAAATCAACTTTAGAAAAATTTCACTGCTCTTACCTGCGTGTATTGTAACGATAGCACTGAGTGACATGCGCCCAGTAAAGTTGGTAACGTTTTATGGAAAGTAGTTCCATACCTTAACGTCTAATAAAAAGTGTTAGGTAACCCATTTGTGATCATATAAAAATTATTTCTTTCTCTACGTGTTTTTAATGCATCGAAGTACAAAAATGAATAAATTTGTAAAATATTCTATTTTCTAATAATTTTATAGTTTCACCTGACCGACGCATTAATAAAGTGATGAGGCCCGTGGCAATGTTAATTTTACATAAGGCGGAAAAAAATTACACAACGGGCATACAAGTAGATCTGAAGCAAGGTTTTCGAAGTGCTTATTTTACCATGAACAGGCTACTGTATATCTACGTAGCCTGTCTCCAGTGACATTCCTCCTAAACTGCATTGCACGCATGTAGGTACCCAATTACTTGTTGCAGCTGTAATCAACAAGGTCCGCGGATGCTGTATGGTTGATTGTTAGTAAGCGTATCTTGCATGTTGTTTTTGACACGGATATATGAATGAACGTTTCTCCTACGAGTCGCGAGATTTGGGCGGCTCTTAACAACGATGTCTTGAGAGCCAATGAGGTTGAAATCAGGTGAGAATGGAGAAATTGCTGGAATGCAAGGGCGGGGGAAACGGGAGATCCCCGAGAAAACCCGCTAAGTAGCGTCATCGTCCGGTACGATTACAACTTGCGAAAATCCGGGAGTGAGCCGGCCGGTGATTGAACTCTGTTTTCGTCTTGATGGGAAGCGAGCAGGCTAACCGCTCACCCACCGCGGCTCCTGTCAAATTAGAATCATGTGTATGTAATTAAAATTTTGAACTCTATGATGTATATTTTCTTTTCAGCGCTTTGTTGGAAAGTATTGACAAACGAACTGGTATTTAATATGAACGCAGAATGTTAGGTGGCATGTGTAATAAGCTTGGTGGTGGAACTGCATGGGCCTCATGACTACGGCAATTGTTATCCGGGGCTGACCCGTGGAAATAATTTTCATGCACATTAACCATCTTCGCAGTCCCAAAACTCTACTTTTTTTTTATCCCCAGAATCTTCTAAATCACGTAACTTGAACTAAGCTTATAACACTGTGGGTATATGTAAATACCTACGAGTTGTGAAATGTCAGTTCATTACTTCTAATCAAGTTGTAATGTAGCTGGGATGTGCTAAATATATCCATATATATATATAATAAATACATAAAAGCTTGATATAGTTTGAAAAGTAAATACAAACAATTAGTAACATCCCTATTCGGGCACGTGATTTTGGCACTTATGTTGGCAATGGACAAGACAGTGTTAAGATCCACTCAGAACGTGTAACATCACGTATCTCTAATCTATATGTAAAACAAATTTCCCAAGCAATAATATCAAAAAATGTATTAATAAAAATACATATAAACCTGTAAAGGATTTTATGCCTACAAATATTTTACTATCCATAATTCGGTAGTAAATACAGCAAACTTTTCATCATTAGCTTAGGATATGCATTTTGGTTACAGAGGCATATTATTGCAGCTCGCAAGCAATTTTGGCTCCGACCATTTCACAGTGATGATCAAGAGTTTATCAAACTTTTGGATTTCCTTTTTTACCTACTGTGCACATGGCGTACTATTCCACACTTTTAGTCAGCATGGGACTGCCAGACATTTTGCGTGTCATAAACACAGCAAGACAACCTCACTTATCAATGTTTAACAATGCTCTGCTATCTGGCAGCTACAGTGAATGCATGCTTACTGTAGAGCTAACAGAATCCTGCCAGTTTCCTCAACAAATCTGTTATATCTTTTGCACTTCTAGTCACGTATATATTCTCATACTAATTATTTCATTATAACCAGAACAAGAATTTTTCGAGGTAAAAAAACAATGTAAGGACTTTTCAAAGCCTTGAAGTTACACATTTAAATAAGACGCAATATGCAGGTTCTGGCAGGAATAACACATACTTAACAAAAATTTAAAAAAAGTTTTATAATTTGAATACAAAAACATGGTAAAACGATAATTAATTTACTGAAACGTACTGAAAATATAGTAATAAATAATCAACTAAAATAAAAAATTAATAAAACTTAAATCGAAAATTAATTAAAATTCAATATGAAAATTTTAGAAAACATTATCTTTAAATATATATATATATATATATATATATATATATATATATATATATATATATATATATATATATATATATATATATTATATATTAAAATACGTGGTTCACATGAAAAAGTCAGTTGCTCGATAAAAATTACACATTTTTTACATTAAAAAAAATATATAGACTCAATGAAAAATAACAGATTAAAAAATAAAAATAAATTGATATATCATGCGAATAAAGAACAATGTAACAGAAAATAATGCTAATTAAATAAAGTACATACATATTTAAGAAAATTTTTTAACATGCTTAGATGTTACACTTTTAATCTCTTCAAACAATTATATGTTAATTCATTTATAATACAAATTACATATATTTAGTAATTCTTCTTTCAAACAATTACATCATTTTTCTGACTTATCGGAACATAGCATATTTTGTTCAGGAAAAGCTATATTAAAACGAGCACCAATCATAATGTTTATTCTATCTTTTACAACGTTTTTTTTTTGTAAGAGAAAACAATTCTATACAGATGTATTTTAAAAATATAAATCAATGCAGGTTTGTAATAAAGCTACATTATTTCGATAAATTGCTTCAGATTTTGATTTCGAATTTCTAAAATTATTGTAAGAAAGACTGATTCCAACTTTCTTAAGGAAATGTTTCCTGTCTACTATTTCTACCTTATATATTTCTCACATCACAGTGATCAACCATAGAAGCATGAACATACTGGTGAGCATTATCTTTTCTGTTAACTTGCAAACTTACTATTATATAGTCAGGCATATCAAACTGAATACTATTTAACTGATCTTTTACATCAAAATTAAATGTATTTGTACCTTGAGGGAATACGTTTTTAAAAAAATTCCAGTAATTAAAACCAATATAAATCACCATACTTCTGTATATTTTTTCCTTGTCTCTCTATATTTTCAACATCATATTTGCAATTAAATCCGTACAGTAAAGCATCCCTTTCATTTTCTAATATAACTATTTTATTTTTAAATGGATCAAATGCGTTTCTGTGCACTTAACTTTATTCATTCCATGTTTTACACTTCTTAAATTCACTGTTCTATATTATAATTCATCATTAAATAAGCATTTCATATAATCATAGAACATTATTCTCTTAATGATTTTACGTTTCTCCAAGTTTTTTATCTTTTATCTTTTTATCAACTATTTTATATGCATACGTTTTTTTTTATCTCAAAACAACAAATTATTCTACTACTTTTTCACTGCATTCGTATGTATTCTTAACTATTGTCTTTTTAGTAATTTGTAATACGTTCTAAGTATATATATATATATATATATATATATATATATATATATATATATATATATATATATATATATATATATATATATATACATCCTTGATGTTTCATTTTCTGTCAAAATCTTAGTTAAATTGTGTATACCTAAGAGCTATCATATGTTAAATATTGAGACATTACCTATCTAATTATAATATTTGCATTTAGATACTATTAATATTTGTATTCTGTATTTTATAATATTATTTTAAATATTTGCTATTTGCTTTAACATACTGTTTTAATCATCGAGATATTCTACTCCTAAGACCCTTTTCAGTCATTAAACTCACATCAAAATCATATAACAATTCCAATGGTTGTCCAGTATTTTTTAAAATTGCGTCCTATGACAATCCTAGTGCAGAATAATACCAGGCAGGATCTAAATAGTAGGCTTTCATAAATGTTTCTTTAAAGTTGTTCAATACATGTTTCAATAGCAACAAAAGTTTTTTTTAAATATAAACCTTATATTCTCCTAGTCTTTTATATTAAATTCATTGAACCCTAGTTTCATGCGAGCTCACCAGCCACGCCGTTGACGCTGGTGTGCGAGTTCGACGGGTCCTGTTTTACCGACAGACAAAACGTCGTGGCTAGTGCAGCACTCGCACGGATCAGTTCGCAACGAGCCACGACTGGGCACACAACGTGAATACGTTCAGAAACAAACTGATCCGCCGCCACGCTGCGAGGGCGTTGCGAGGTGTCGAGGGTCGACGCCAGCTGAAGATCAGCACGACTCCGCCCCACCTATCTTCTGACTCTGATACGAGTGACTTCTCATTGTTAAACATTGGCGAGAGAGGACCTGAATTAGGCGCAGGCAGGGACTGTCCCCTTAGGCGACGACATTACGAGGTGGACTTAATTGCTAGAGATTTGAGAGAAGTAGCATTCTGTAAATCAGTATATAGGCTGTTCACATTTATATGAGCACTTTTGAAAGCCATGCTTAAAATCTACTTGTTTACACGTTGTTTATTCCTCTGTCTTATCTAAAATTAGCATTGCCATGGTCCTCATCACTATATTTATGCGTCAGTCAAATGAAACTGTGAAATTATTAGTAAAGTAAATACTTTACAAATTTGCTAATTTTTACACTTCGATGCCTAAAAAAAAACAGAAAGCGAAAGAAATAATTTCAAGTTATCACAAATGGTTACCTAACACTTTTTATTTGACGTTAAGATATGGAACTACTTTCCTACCATCGTTACCAACTCTACTGCGCAAATGTCACTGTGCGCCCATGAAAATATATGCATGCAGGATCGGTGACTTATTTCTAAGGTTCATTTTCTAAAGTGCTCACTTTATCGGGAAAAGCCTTTACTTAATAATACAGTAAGGAGATATTAACGGATAATTGTAGAAGGACTGACTGTAGAAGCATTCAATATATTCGTAATTGTGAATCAGTAAATAGTGTCTCTAGTCTTGCATGTTAATTAGCTCTTTGACTTAACCTCTAGTTAAGTTCCCTATAATGACGATCTTGTCTGGTGCCAGTCCTTGGTAGGACGCGCCGGAACAACATGGAGTATGGTGGGAACATTGCAAAAGCTCGGTGTATCTATGGAACCCAACAGAGTGCTCCCCGGACTGACAAACTCTCGTGAACGTTGACCGATGTCTCCGGGAACACGGCTCCTCCTGCTACTGTTGTATGAATTGTTTTCGTCGGTATACCGCGGGGGGACGCATCCCGGAGGAGGACTTTGTAGAACGATCGATTTTGAGGACAGTGCGATAGTCAGGGTGGAAGGGCACCAGCTCTCGGCAAGTAAAGGCTGTTCACGATAAAGTGAGCACTTTTGAAATCTACCTTAGAAAAATGTCACTGCTCCTACATGCATATATTTTAATGGGCACGCTAAGAGACATGCACTCGGTAAAGTTGGTAAAGATGGGGATAAAGTAGGTCCGTGCCTTAACCTCGAATTAAAATTGTTAGGTAACCATTTGTGATAACTTAAATTATTTCGTTTCCTTTCTGTTTTTAATGCACATAATTGTAAAAATTAGAAGATTAGTAAAATATTTTCTTTTCTGTAAGTTTACAGTTTCACTTGACTGGCGCATGAATAAAATGATGAGGACCATGGCAATGTTAATTTTACATAAGGTGGAAGAATACGCAACGTCCATACAAGTGATCTTAAACAGGGCTTTCAAAAGTACTCAGTTTACAGTGAACAGCGTATAGAAGCCGAGACGGGTGCAGTACATTCAACCGTGTGAGATGTATAGCATGATTATGGCATGGGAACTGCTCTCACTCACGGAATTTTCTGACTGTGTGACTACACACAAGGGACAAAATAGGTATGTTGGAAACGCCTAGTGAGAAATAGTCCTTATAAAAAATACTGTTACACTTAGTGCGCACGAATGTGGTGCGTTGTCCCTCTGGTGTAATTCTCCCGGTATAGTTAAACTTAGTTTGCAGGAGGCGGAGGAATATCCTGGAAGTAGAACTTTAGCAGGGTTTCAGAAATGACAAGTAACCGTGAATGGACTATAGTATTTTGCTGGTATGCACAAACATGATAAATACACTTACGCTAAGTAGTCAAACATATTCTAGCTGAACCATAATCTGCATATTGCATCTACTACTCAAAAATCAATGATTTAAAAAAAGTATAAGAATCTTCGGTAAGTATTAACGTCTCACCAACAGTGAAGTCATTAGGGATGGAACAAGTTTTTGTTCAGGCAGGAATGGGGAAGGAGCCTGTGGTAAGGGACTATGCCGACATACAGCTGAAATGATCTCAGAGAAGTTGGTCGGGCTGGTTATCAACTAGTGTCCTTCCAACAGAGAGTCTATAACAGCAGCCTTACTAGGTAAAGACTGTTCGCGATAAAGTGAGCAGTTTTGAAATCAACCTTTGAAAAATTTCACTGTCCCTACCTGTATATATTTCAACGGGAGCTTTGACTGGTTTCCGTCAAGTTGGTAACGACGGAGGGAAGATAGTTCCGTTTCTTAAAGTGGGATCTAAAGTGTTAGGTAAACATTTGTGAATACAGAAATGTTTTATTTTTATTTCTCTATGTTCAATGCATACATGCTTAAGAATCAATGAATTTGCAGAAATTTTTCCTTTTTGAATAATTTCTCAGTTTAGCCTGATCGACGCATGAATAAAGTGATCATATCCGTTGAAATGTTAATTTTACATACGGTGGAAGAATACACAGTGTGGATGTAAGTAGAGGTTAAGCAGGGTTTTCAAAAGTGCTCATTTTACTGCCTATAGTTACCAGGAAGTGAGATCGACTGACCTTGCTGTCGCCGGCAAGAGGGTACTTGTGGATGGCGTTGACGTGGGGCGACGGCCTGGTGGTGGTGGTGGTGGTGGTGGTGGTTGTGGTTGTGGTGGAGGCAGCGGCCAGCTCAGCAGCCTGGCGCTGCAGCTGCAACAGCTGCTGCTGGCGGGCCAAGATGGCGGTGGCGATGGCGTCCTCGCTCACGTTGGCAGCTTGCGCCAACATCTTGATGGTCTGCCTCATGGCGGCGCTAGACACAGACGTCGTCTGCTGCTGGGTGGCTGTCGGCAACTTCCTCGTGGCCAGGGCAGCGGGTGGAGGTTGTTCTGTGTCCTGCCGCACCTGCGAAACAACCACCTCTCCATCGCTACTGCGTCTAGCCGCACCTCTTAAGCCTAGTACACACGGCCATATTTCTTGTACAATAAAGTGAGCACATTCTTGACTTGCATCGTGTGAACGGCCGCCGAGTATGCTAGTTACTAGCGCACAAGATCTTATATATTATCTAGTACCATATAGGGGCGATCCTATTTTTTGTCATCTCTCTTGTACTAGTCGAATGTAAACATGACATACATTTAGTTGATGCTGACAATAAGTAGACATTTTAATGTTTTTTATACGATAAAATGTTTAATAGTCCCACTATCGAAAATAATTCTGTGTATGAATTTAAAAAAAAATACGAGGTATGTCTTTTCTGTGAGTGATTTTACATTTTATACATTTGTGTATATTTAGTGCGTGAAATATGTCTGATTGGACTAAATTTTTATTCTTTATATGGCAGATGCTTTTGACAGTGCACAAATAAAAAAACTGCTTCCAAATCATATATAGTTGACATGAACCATCTACTTTCTTGCTCACCAGCTAGTGTCGTGTGTATTGATCGCACAATTCCGTGCATACTAGTTAGCAGGCACTAAGTGTTCAATCTCTTGTTCACCTTTATTTTCACTTTCTTGTACAAGAAAGATGCCCGTGTGTACTAGGCTACACACTGCTTGTGCAACACTCGCTAGCTTGTCCACACCGACACTCGCTACCAACTAGGGTCAAGTACAATGCTCACATATACACTTATACAAATCAGTATCTTACAGTTTGTCACATTTCTCAATAATGCTATTATAAGCATATTTATAACAATTTCAAATTGTCACCAGATAAAAACCAAATCTATTAGTGAATAGGTTCATAACTGTTCCTATTGAAAACTTTTGTTTTGGTGTGCACTTAAAGAGGACTGTGGACACAAAATTTTACACCAGCAGTGTTCATCCCCAACCCTGCTACCTGGCTCAGGCGGTGTCCGAATTAACAAATTTCGTTATTTTGATATTCTGAATTCGTGATTTGGTAAGTATAAATTCGGACGTTTTCGACAGTCATGTTTAGCACTCGCAGCAACACTTACAGTGCAAAATATTTTTATCTAAATTTAATGCTTAAAACACTTGTAATATTTCTGCAATCATTACTGGAATACAACGAATACGTTGATAAATAAGAAAATAATAAATTATGCAATACCGACTTAAAATCTTTTGTGTTATATATATATATATATATATATATATATATATATATATATATATATATTATATATATATATATATATACACACACACACACACGCGCATGCCTAGTGTATTTTATGTACAGTTATTTGTTTTAAAAGTCAGTTTATTAACGCATTCGCGCATTTGTTTTTAAAGTAAAAACAAACATGGCGCTGATTTTGTCATTTTGTATTTTTGCTAACATCCGCTAAATACAAAATACGAAATACCAAATTATCAAAAACGTAATCATTTTTGTGTACAAAATCGGGTCACTCGATCAATTCGTGTACAAAATCTGCCAATTCGGACATGGCCTCAGTGTCGTGCCGGGGCTGGCAATGTGCAGACGACTGTTTCCCACGGTATACTCGTCGCCAACCACAAGGAAGGCACTCATTCTCAAGCCACTTAGTCATGTGGCAGACTGTTGTATATGTCATATGTTAAGTTATTATGAAAATAAGGTAGAAAAAAAGATAAAGTAATATAGTGATTGTGAACTAGCACCCATCGAAGCTTCCACATTACTTGTAGTGAATATGATGCTTGTTAGCAGGTGGAATTTCTTCACTGTAAACATTCCGGTATTTCTGTAATGCTTATACGAATGCAAATGTCGTATTTTATGTGTAGCAAATGACGTATCTACATTCGTCAGTAGGAGAGTAGTAGTGGGTCACGGACAACTTCACAGCATCGGTAGTTGGTGACAACCAACGAGGGAGTTGCAAAGTAAACTAATTATGTCTTTTCCCCTGTCAGAACGGATTATATACAAACATCCTTCTTGATTAAATCTAGATATCCGGTTAAGGCAAAACCGAAACGAATACAAACATTTGTGAAGAAGGATGTAGCAGGTTCTAGTGCGTGTGAATTAAAAGCGCGATTATAACGTTTACCTCAATTAATGCATGTGTACGTAGAGATAGAGAAACAGCTCGAATATACGATGAAGACTTGGAACAACACGAGCGTGATAGAGAACTAACACGTTACACGAAATATCTTGAGGTGCGTGCTTTGTATAGGTGATCTCCATTTTTAAGGGGTAACGTCAAATAGTGAACTGAATTATACTTCCAAACAAATTATATTTTAATTGCTTGCAAGTAGGGCATATAGTTAGACAATGTACATCTGATTCATGTCGTAAATTTAAAAGAAAACAAACACATAATAACCTAAGGAAAATAAATCTTCTCAGGCAGAAGGTAACTGGAAACATGCACGAAATCAATTTGGCAGAGAATATGATGCGAGTGAAGACGATAGTGACAATCAAAGCTGCAGTAATAGTTTTTTAAAAGTCAAACTATATACACACAAACTGCTACCTCTTGTCAAAGTGGGATTTTATGATAACACAAAAATTATGCATACATAATTTACTGTTGGAATCCAGTTCTAAAGCAAACTTTGCTTCAGATACAGCCTAGAACTTAAAAAATTTCCTGTATGTCACAACAAGGAATAAGCAGTATTGTTAGGGCAGAAGCCAAATATAGTGCCACAGTCTAAATTTAGTCTATGACCACGGATTACCCCGCAACTATTGACTGCATTATTACGGCAATTATCGGGAGTTCCAAGTAATTTCATTAGCTACCAGGAGTGGATTCTTCCTCAGGATATGAAATTGTCAGACAGTAATTTCAATCAACCGGGGCAATTTGATCTGCTTACTGGAGCAAATATATTTTTCCAACTTCGGCCTGGACACAGATCCATAAAAAGTTGCTATCCATACTTGCAAAACACAAAACTATGGGGGTTGGCGTTAGGACCTTACCTACATTTAAGTACAGTTCAAACTTATCTACCGGCCATATTTGTCGGGAATAATGACAATCTGGGTCATTTGTCCAAAGATTCTGGGATCGGTACGAACATGATCTTACCTAATCGTCAAAGAGGGAAAATGAGTTTGAATTTCATTTTATTCATACTAATTCAAAATGTCCTATAGGCAAATATATCGTACATATACAATTCAAACACAGTACCAGAGTATATGGCAATTCAAGCCACATGGTGTAAACCATATTTCAGCTGCTTGAAAAGCATCTGTTGAAAACTAAGTATAAAGTCAAAGTATGTAATATTTTTAAGGGAATGTGAATCATTAGGTGATATGAAGGTGGTTGATGGTTCGAAGTGTAATGCTAAATATTTTTCTATGCACACCATCATCGTCTGATAAAAAGAATCCAGTGCTTCCTCAAAAACGAGAATTGTATTTAATGTATAAGCCAAAACCACTAATGAAAAATCACTCAACGATATTCCTCAGTTTGGGCAGGCGATACAACTAGGCCTGTCCTCGGACACTCTATGGTTTCATTCTCATCAAGTCTGTTACACTGTAGAAATTAAGAAGATATATCATCAGATCAGAGTCAACCCAGAACACATTCATCGTCAAGGAGTATTTTAAAGAAAGTCTACTGAAGAAGCTGTCCAGGCGTATGAGTTGCAAATAGTGATATGATAGAAATGCTTATTCCCCAATATTATCTACAAGAACATGCACGAGATGAAAAAAAACCCCTGTGGGGTTACAGTGCTATTCAAGACATAATGATTTTATAACAGGTGCACATACAGTACGTGAAAACCTTGGTAATTTAGGTTCAACTAACAAACTTACTCAAAAAGTGAGGATTTGCTCTCCGAAAGTTGCCCATACCATCCACAAATACTTGGAGCAGTATCTTCCGAGTCTCGGGAAAGTCATTTCCCTCTCGATTTGTACACCAAGGATGTAAACATATTAGGAATCATATTGTGTCCAGTCTTTTATCAGCTTCAAATTGTCAGTGAATGTGTTTTCCCAGCAGATCTTGCTAAGGCTCTAGTGTTTACTACGATAACAGTTTTAGAAACAGTAACATACATATTTGATCCTTTGGGTTTGACTAACAATACTGTCATTGCATGCAAAATTTCGCTCCAATAATTGTCAGGCAAGACTTTTCTAGGATAATGTTCTCACAATGGAGCCTTTGCACAAGTGGAAAAAGTGGAAGAGGAACTTACTAAATGTTATCGTATTATGTTTAATGATATATGTTGAGTATCTACACCATAGTTGACTGCCAGCTAAACAGGTTTGCAGATGCATCTAAGTAAGGCTATGTTGCATACATGTACATAAAATCCATAGAGGACTCAGGAAATGGTACCGTAAAAATCACCTGAGCAAAATTCCAGGTAGCCCCAGAAAATATTTTCACTTTCATGGATTGAGTTGTGTGGCACAAACTACACAAAAAGTCCATGCTGCTCTAAAACTGACATTCTCTCATGTATGCTTGTAAACAGATTATATTTTGGCGATGGCATGAAATTCTGCTTCTCTTACTCTATGGAAGACCTACATAGCCAATCGAGTAGCTGAAATTTACGACAGTTCATCAATTACTGATTGGCAATATGTATCTTCAAACCATAATCCTGCTGACAAGATATCTAGAGGCATTATTCCATAACAACCTCACTGGGGAAATTGACCATCTCAGTCGCCAGGAGAATCAGCTACATGGCCAGCAGGAAGTGCAAGGCATCATACCAAGGAAAAACTGCAACAATTGTTACGATGGCTACTTCAGTAAAAGACGAAATTATCATCAAATTCTAAACTCAGACTGAAAATAGTGATCATTTGTTTCGCATCAAACCCAAAATGAACACTAAAAATATGGAAAACTCTCTTTTCTGCAAAGGAACTCAAATATGCTCTCATCACTTGCATCAAAATTACTCAAATGTGTTAATAGTTCACTGATATAGTTTGATAACTATGAGGATCTGTGACTAAGAGCAGGCTTAAGTTATGAAATTCTTTAATGAATAATCGCAAAATACTTCATGTGGATGGGTGACTTCAACATGTAGTCTTCCAGATGAATCAGGAGCATTAAATGATACTTCCACATCACTTTACGAGACTTATTACTGAAAAAGACTATCGTTGTTTATTATATGCTGGAGGTCAGCTGCTGCATTCCTCAGTGTGCTGACATTACTTTATAGAAAATGGTAAATATATCATTCGCTGCACTATTCATAACAGTCAAGTATGCCTCATATTCAAGGCTACGACTGCATAGCATACTATGGGGAGAGTGAAGAGATTTGGGTGGTTCTTAAGATCGAGATCTTGAGAGCCGATTAGGGCAAAGTGAGGTGAGTATGGAGCAGCACCAGAACGAAGAGACGGGGGAAACAGGAGATTCCCGAGAAAACCCACCGACCAGCAGCATCGTCCAGCAGTATTCCCAGTTGCAAAAATCCGTTGTGAACCAGCCAGGGTTTGAACCCGGTTCGCCTTGGTGGGAGGCGAGCAGTCTATCCGCTCAGCCACCATGGCACCAGAAAATGGCCAGGGTGAATCCTGTTATCAGATTCATTAATTTGAATTTGACTTTGCTGGTCTCTTGTGCATCAAATCATGGTCTAGACGAACTTAAATGAAGATAAAATGCTACATTACAAAATTAATTTGTCTAGACACAAACACTGCATATCCCGAGATAACAAGAGACCTAAACAATTAAACCTTTGTTGCAGCACTCAATAAATTCTATTTTGGTTTGGACGAGTCAGTCAAACCTTCTCTGACAATTACAACAATTTCCATGTAGCTAACAAGCACCTACACGAACTGTAATTTCTCTTCGAAAGCACATAGAATTAGGATACAGTAAATACACTCACTTGAAGGAAGAGAATCTAGCGGTACTTCGTTTAACCCAGTCCCCCCCCCCCCCACACACACACTTCAGTAGATTAAGGGAAACAGTGGTGAAGGTTTTTAAAAATAATCTCTACTCATGAGTCATAAGGCGTCAACATTTCTAACATCTGCTATCCCTGAACCAGACCTCAGAACAACAAGGCTTACCTTGCTTTCCAGGTAGCAATAGATCCAGCGGCAACCACAACTGTTTTGGATGAGGTGGTCAGCAGTATACTTACCGCATTATACTCTAACGAATGACCAAGTGGACAACAGGAACCAGCTACAAGCAAACTGGCATCCTAGTAATTTTCTGAAAGGTTATTATACCCCTTCAAATGTGCAATATTGACATCACAGAGCAAGCCAACCCGAGGTCTGATTGGTTAACTTGTGTGGGGACTACCCGAACTCCACAAGGAAAATTGAAGCATCCTACTACCATACAGCGTTCTCTTCAAAAGAGTCACCAGGTTGTGTGATAACTAAAAACTCTTCCAATGTTTTGTTGTCAGTACGCCTTATGTAACCCAATTTAAAAAGTTTGGTACTTCTTTTGGAGGACAGTATTAAGTTCAAGCTGGAAACAGTTCCGTATTGTGTACCTTCTGGGTATTAAGGGCACAAATTCTTACACTGTAAAAGGTCATGCTGGAGGGTTGAGACATTACAATATAGGGAGGGACTGGGCAAACTTGACGTCCCCCAAATCCAGCTGCCTCGTTCAGTGCTGTAGCGGGTTAGTAATGTGCCGACAGAATTTTCATGAGGGAGATTCATCGCCAACAAAAGGTACGGCACTTATTTTCAAGCTGCGTAGTGCACGCAGCAGACTGTTTTATCAATAATATGTCAAATTGCGTTGTAATCAAATCACATACCAGTAAACAAAGAGGATGTTACACTTCACGTGGCGGTAGAATGTACAAAATGTTGAAGTACTCAAGTGAATGTCAAAACTTCATTAATACGAATAATTATGTTTCCTTTCCAGTTTCACCATGTCCTCTGCACATTATTCTTTATTCGAATACCTTTTTTTTTTTTAACCCTCTCGCTTCTCACACGAACATAATATTTTCTAAAAAGCAAATATGCTCTATTATCTTTGCTGTTATAGCCAAAAAATTTGCCTAGCTACTGGCCTCTCTCAGTGTCACTGCACACTAGTAAATATCATGCAGGTTCTCAGAATATGGGGGCGATTACGCAGTTACAAGCATAACTGTCGCCATAGTTTTAGCATGCCAAAATGTTACTTACGATAGAAAATAGGTTAATAATCCAGCCAGGTCCAATTCTTACCATAATATTCACACTTTTGCATACAGCCACTATAAAGATTCACAAAGTAAAAGCATTTTATGGTAAATTAATCATTCACGATTCAGTAACGTAACCTATATTTCAAAGAGTATAAAGTTTTTATTAATTACAGAAGTAAAATGTAGTATTGAGTGCGAGTTATTTGGGTCTTTTCTCCAGACATCATTTAGTTTCACTTCTAAAACTCAACAGCACCACCTCTCTCCTGTGTTGAAAGACAGCAGCTCTGACTGGCACGGGCAATGCCATTTTTTTTTAGTTAATTATTCGCAATTTTAATAATACCGTATTAATATTATGGCAAATACAAGACAATGTTACAGAACCAGCTATCAAAATTACTGTTGTGCTGTGCTATAAGTTACACAAATTTGCTTCTGAATATATACTAACGAATAAAATATTTTCAATTAGTCCTATTTATTTCGGTTCTCGAATAATAAGTTAGGAATTATATAATACCTCTATGTTATGAGGAGAATATTTTATTTCACATTTACAACCTATATTTTCTGTGCTGCTAAAAGAAATATGCTCTAACAATATTATGAATGTATTGCAAGTGGCTTTAGTGTCTCATGTACGTTACTTAATAGTTCTTTTTAAATTATACTTTGTGGCTACCAATGAGACGGGAAAATGCATGTGCTTGCGAAATGTGAAAGTGAAGGTGCGTGGTGGTGAGGTCAGGTGAAGTGGGCGGCCACGCACCTGGAAATGGCTGGAGGCGGCCTGCAGAGACTGGCGGAAGGCGGCGGGTGCACGCACCACCTGCACGGCGATTAGCGGCGCCGGGGGCGGCGTAGAGGCGGCGGCGGCCTGCACGCGCGTGATGGAGGCGGGCAGCGCCTGGAAGGGCGGCACTCCTAGCACAGGGCCGCCCACTGCAGTGGAGGCGGCTAGTCGCGAGGGGCGGGACAACGAGCCGGGGGCGGCCAGGATGTGCGGGTAGCGGCTGGCGACGGCGACGGCGGCGGCGGCAGGGTCGGGAGGGATGGGCTTGAAGGCTGGCACTGCCGGGGATGGCGGCCTGTACTCGCTCAGGCTGGCCACCGCTGAGACGTTGCTCCTCTGCGAACATAGCACAACCATCAGCTGATTAGGCGATATGTATATGCTTCAACTGCAACTTATAGATACATTTGGGGGGGGGGGGGTCCATTTTTATTAAAGGCTGTTCACGATAAAGTGAGCCCTTTTGAAATCAACCTTAGTAAAATGTCACTGCCCCCTAACTGCATATATTTCAACGGGTGCCCTGAGTGACATGCGCCCAGTAAAGTTGGTAACGATGGATGGGAAGTAGTTCCGTATCTTAACGTCGAATAAATAGTGTTAGGTAACCATGTGCGACAACTTACATTATTTCTTTCACTTTCTATGCATTTTTTTAATGCCTCGAAGTGTAAAAAAGAGCATATTTGTTAGATATTTACATTTCAATTAATTACACAGTTTTACTTGACCGACGCATGAATACAGTGATGAGGCCCACGACAATGTTAAGCTTACATAAGGCGAAAAAATACACAATGTGTATACAAGTAGGTTTTTAGCAGGGCTTTCAAAAGTGCTCATTTTACCGTGAATAGCCTGTAACTTTATATATTTGGAAGTTAATAATGACTGGGAAATTAAATTACTGACAACTGATAACATCTCAAAGTAAGTACTGTCTAGTATATTAAATTACTGACGACTGTCCAGATCTTAAAGAGATATTGACCGAGAAATGGAATTACTGAGGATTGATTAGATCATAAGGTAATTTATAGCTGAAAAATTAAATAACTGAGAACTGATCAGAGCTCAATCTAAATACTTAATAAAAATAACTAAGGACTGATCACTTCTTAACGTAAATATCGTATAAAATATTATATTACTGAGGTGTGGCGGCTGATATTTGTAAATTATCATATTTTTGCCAGGAATTATGTTTTGAGAGAAGTATCGAAATTTTTTGGTCGACAGGCCATAAATAATAGCATTCCCGGAATGTTTGAGATTTTGGGCGTATGCTAGCTTGGTTATTCTCCAGCTAGTTAACTGCGAAGAAGAAGTGATTGTCTTTGTGGAGTCTACATATGTAACAGTAACAACAGACTGGCATACTGTCTATCAGTTAAACTAAACGCCAAATATTTTCTGTCAGGCAGTAGCGATAAAACACAATTTTAGAATTATGGTGGTCAACCCGGTTAAGGTTGGCAGCAATTTTCGGGAACCATTCTTACGTCTTGACATCTTACTGCCTATCGCTGAGACGACGGACACTCAAATTTCTTATGCCCGGTTGCACCACCGTGGTTCGAAACTTGATCCGAGATCGGATCGAAGATCGACACAGAAAACTGTTGCACCATTCAAGTTCAGAGCTGGACCGGAGATCGAGATGAAGTTCATTTCGAACCGCTGAAATTGTGGTTCAAAATCTTGATCCTAGATCAGCAGCCATCATCGACAAATGCAGTTTGAAAATACGCCAACAGATAGAACTACGTTCGAGTGTTTTCTTGATAAATTAAACCAACATTATACGCAATTGAATATTATTCAGTGAAATTGGTATAACAATAATTCACTTAAAACTGATAAAAACTCCATCTAGATCTATCTAGTGAAAAATACGCCTACTTCCATGACGTCATATATTACAAACCAATAGCAAAATTTGTCTCGTACTTAATCTCGATCTCTCACTTTGGAACCAAGATCAACGAATCGGAGATCCAGAATCATGAAATTTCGTTGGTGCATGACTTTTACATTGGAACCAAGATAAAACCAGATCCTGATTCGGAACTAGGATCATTCGGTCTCGGATCGGGGAAGATGTTGGTGCAACCGGGCATAAGTGCTTTTCTAGACATTAGTGTAAGAGATGGCGAGATGGTTACATTTTTTCAATAAATGTCCCATATATTTTCAAAAATCTGATACCATTGCTCTTTCGGGACATAATTATATAGAACTCAGGGTCTCTGAAGCTATTCACTTTAACAACGATGGAAGACTACCCGACATGCACCCAGTATTTCCAATGTGTTCGGTTTGCGGTGAACCAAATATATGTTATTAGCGAATTGCGAAAACAGTTCTCAACGCAATATGTTCAGTTTGCAATATGCTGTAGAAATTGTAATAATTTTTTTTGAATGTTTCAAAGTATGTATTATGAAAATCGGTGCCCTACCTGCGGCGAATAACACGTGTTGACTACAGTCATACTCCATATAATGATATTACCTCCAGCGCATAATACAATACTTTGAAATTTTCTATGAGATGGTTTCTGTGATGTTTCATGACAGATTTATAGCAAATAATGCAGGTGAAATATTAAAATTAATGTATTATGTAACGAATAAAGTGCAATAATAGCTTCTCTTATAGGCAACAGTAAACAATAAAGGAATTATATATATACATATATACATATACATACACATATATACATATATATACACACATATATATACACACATATATACACATATATACATATATATATATATATACATATATATATATACATATAAATATACACATATATACACACATATATATACATACATATATATACACACATATATACATATATATATGTATACACACACATATACACACACATATATATATATATATATATATATATATATATATATATATATATATATATATATATTATATATACACATATACACATTTAAATATTTTCCCCAAAAACTCAACTAGGTCATGTCACTTCCAATAAATAGCAAACCCTTTTTAGAATTGTTTGGACAGATTTTGGGATTAAATTTTTTTTTATTCAACGCAAAAATGCATTCAATTTTTGTTTGTTTAGAATAGTTCAAAAATACGTAGCTTTGTTACAACGAATTAGCACGATGATATTAGTATTAAACGCTTCAAAAGAATAATAATAAAAAATTGCTGCCTGGTCATTATTTCAGAGTTGCGTAGAAATATTTTCAGCAGTCTTATGCCATTTGGGTTTGATCGCATTAAAGATGCATTGCGGTCGCTAGTCACTTAGAGCAGTGTCATTGAAAACTACTGTACAATATGCACAACTCACACAAAGTAATAAATAAAATAGCAAAATTCAGGAAAGTACTATTTATGTTGTGTACGAAATAAGAATGGATAAATTTTGTAACATTGTAAAACATTTTGTTAGAGTTTACTTGTTTCGAATTTTCCAAATGTCAGATAAAAGTCTACTTTAAATAAATTGTTAAGCATATTCCCATTATGGATGCTTCAAAACGCACATTTTACCAAAAAATTGTTTTTACCAAGCAAGATCAATATATAATAATCATTTTTTACAAATATTATTATTAATAATTCGTTTTAAGCACGTCAATTTCAGCCACGAAGATTATCATTTTTATAACAAAACCAAAGGTACATAAAATAAATTTTTAAATATATTTTTAACATTGCGGCCAAAAATTACCCCAACTGAAATAGTTTGGTTCAGCCAAAATTTAAAAAAAAATGTTGCAAAACATCAAAATGACATTCGGGCCTACGCTGGCTCAACGTTTTGTTTCTAATCGGATGTCAATATATTTTTAGTCATTTAACAATCAAAGATTTACTTATATTTTATGACATTGGTAATGTGTTGGTTAGATTTTTTTTTTAACATGACAGTAAATAATAAACAACTTGTGTCAATGCGATTAGTGGTGTATTAAATACATGTTAACCCCTAGTAAGAAATTAACCAAATGTCTGACCCTAGACCTAATAAGATTATTTGTTTGTTTCCTGTGTCAGAATAAACTACCCTCCATTGCAACGTCCATTGTGAGTGGTTATTGGGCGCAAGTATTCACTACGATGTACTATCCACTACACCACTGCACGAGAAATGAAATAGAATTAAGTATATATCACAATTAAATTGCACTTTACGTATGTATTCCTTAATGTTTTAAAACGTCATATTTTACGACTTTCAAACTGTATTTAACTATAATAGCCTACGAAATAACTGATGTAGTTAAGTTTATCACTTACTCGCTTTACAGTATGGCACATATATTTTTTTAAGCATTTTGTTTAATCAATACACGCAATAGGTATAACAACGTCGCATATACGCCAAACTAATGATAGACGCATATTATTATTTGCCAGATTTTATTCCAACATAACATACAATCCACCATACATTCCAACATGCAACCAAACTTCAATTGTTAAAATATTATACTAACTCCACTAATAATTCTTCCAATTTCGTAAAGTAATATAAATAACAAGTAATTTATACTTTATTTTTAATGTTTATATTTAAATTTTTGCGTGAAGTAATTGGTTTACAAATACGAATTAAAAATTATTTTAAACAACGTGCCTCTACTAACTGTAGTTTTGAATTTTACTTGCAAATTATAATGGATATGCGTTAATTTTTTTACAGTTATTTCAAAACATCCACCTTTTGATTTCAACACAAAGTATTTTCTACCTTACAAACCAAAAGCCAACAGCTGGTGGAAATGGTCAAATATAACCTACCTAAAAAAATATTTTTTCCTGCTAGTAACCCAAGTAGCAACATACGTTAGCCCAACGGTTGGCATTTGGTTGGAAAGGTTGGCAATATGTTGTGTTACAAGACATACATAGATACAATGTTGGCCCAATGAAAATATACCAACCAAACATTTTTACTCACATAGATTGTAATGAGATACCTTAGAAAATACATACATCAACATCTCACAATATCAAAAAAATGTGAACATGTCGCAAGATCTATTTTTGAATACTTTAGAATGGTTGGCTAAATGTTGGCAACAAGTTGGTAGACGTACTGTTGATAATATGTAAGTATTCTTCTGTTAAGCCAATATTGTAAAACCAACATTTTATGGAAAAATTAGGGAATAGTTATTCTTAATGACAACAAGGCTTATGTCCTGTATTGTATGAGATGCAAATTTTGTTCACGATAATGAACATTTATCTATGATATATGTTAGTTGGTTTTATGTTGTAACAATATTGGGAAGCAAACGGTTGGTGTTTGGTCCTTTTTCGTTAGTTGGGCCAACTTTGTGTAACCAACATAATTTCAACAATGCTCCATAGAATGTTTGGAAAAAGAAAAAACTTAATTTTCCATGTTTGCTCAAACATTTGTTTTTTGTTAATCCTTACTACTATATAAATGCGGGAGTTTGTTTGTCCTACTTTCAAGTCAAAACAGAGAAACGGATCGGAGTGATTTTTTGCACAGATATAGTTTAATAGTCAGAAAGTGACAGAGGCTAATTTTTATTCCAGGAAAATGTATCATTCCTTCAGGAAAATTCTTATTGTAAATAGGTAATGGATTAAGCTTTTCTTGGGATTGATAACTGCATTAAAAAAGAATTGATAAATAAATTTGTCATTTCTCCTTTCTTTTCTGTTTATGGGCTGTAAACATTTCCTTCCAAAAAGCCGTATTGGCCCAGTGGCTAAAGTTATTCCAAGTGGGACCGCAGTAGCTCAATTGCTAGAGAACCCAATAGTGGGGCCACAGTAGCTCAGTAGCTAGAGAACCCAATAGTGGAGCTGCAGCTGGTCAGCGGATATAGCACAAAAGAGTGGGGCCATAGTAACTCAGCGGGTAGAGAACCCAATAGTGGGGCCGCAGAAACTCAGTGGGTAGAGAACGCAATAGTGGCTTAGTGTCACAAAACTTCATTATTTATCCCTATAAACACTCGTGCGAAGCCGCGGGTAAAAGCTAGTACATGAGCTAAATGTATTTAATTATGTTTTTATACTTATGGTTGGCTGATTGTTGGCTGCACGTTGCTAGATATAAAATTGGTAATTGGCATGACTTTTGTATGTTGGGTCACAATTGTATAACCAAAACTTTTGTCAAAATGATGGAGTAATTGTTCATAATTTTAAATAAGATACACGTAGCCAACCTTACGTTTATATGTATATAAAATACTCAGCTAAGATTAATAAGACATGAATTGTGATAAAATATACAATATTATTATAAATAATATCTTCAACTTTTCACACACGCAAATATTTTGAATCTTAAAATATTTTTCTATAATATTCATACCATTGCTGAACATGCACGTTTCCATTTGTTCTCTGTTCATGGATATCCTCTATGCCAGTATGCACACAACCATTTCCACTTTAAGATCACGTGTTCTGGGTGCTACAGCTGTTACGATTAGTAAGGAAACATTTTCGAAATTTTTTGCTGTAAATTATTTCCGAATACATATTTATGTTTGATGAGTATGTAATTTTTCTCTGTTTTGTTTCAGAAAGTAAAAGTTTAAATATGTCTTACAAGGGCCGTTCAGCTATAATGCTCGTTTATAGTATGGTACCGTTGAATAGTATTGATTTATTTTTTCGAAATAAATACATATGAAATTCATTTCATTTGCTTGATGTTCGAAGATTTCAGCACAGAGTTTCTTTAGAAATAATTTGGCTGTATTTAAGTTGTGTATTTGCTATTATTTGGAAAATATTCGTGCAAATGGCAGGTTTTAAATTCAGTTTCAGTGTAATAAAATCCGACTTAAAAATATAACAAATATAATACAGTATATTCTAACTGGTGTGTAATGATACGTACATATTTCTGCACAAACTATAGCAAATTACAATAGTCTATTGGATAATACGTCGGGCTGCTAAACCAAAGGCGTGAATTCGAATCCGATATCTACCTATGGGGTTTTCAGGTCATAATGTAATATGATGTGTGATGCTATGTTGGCAAAACGTTGTTTATTAGTTGGAATTACGTATGTAATAACACATGTTTGCAAAAGATTGTTAACTGTGGATAAATTACTCTGTGAATGACCACCTTTCTGAAAAAGAAACGATAGTCATTTAGCAAAAGATTAAAATACTACGAATAACCAACGTTAGATAGTGGTTGGGTTTCTGTCATATTAGATTGGTGATCTGTAATATACACGCGATAAACTAACGTAGGGCCTAAAGCCCGCAAACAACATTTTGGTTTCCTGATTGACATGGCATATGTTTGAAAGAAAAAGAATTTAGGAAAACTTGCAGAAAACCATACATTTTCACTAGCCCAATAATGTAGGTCGAGCGTCATATTTCAGTTGGTAGCCAAGAAAATAATACACGTTGGGCCAACGTTGCCCCGAGTGACATTTTGACGTTGGGCCAACAAAAGTTGCTACTGGGGTCAACACACAAGCAACTATGGACCGTTTAATTTTTGAGCATTGCTATTCTGAAAAAAATTGAACAATTTAGCACATAAACAGAATTTTATATCTACTTTTATTTTGAAACTGTTAATAATATCGTATGTTTGGCGAAATGTTTATAAGGCAATTTTTCTCAATTTATCAAGTATCCAACACCAACTGTTATATTCACAACACTGTCTCAACAAATAAACACCAAAACATATTTTTAATTAAATTTACATTAGAAAAGTATTCATATGATTTGACATGTAATACATTTATCCTTTAAAAATTATTTTCTATTAGTGGCATTGGGTTGGTTGTGGACACAACGAAATTATATATACCAACGGTTGACAGTAACCGTTGCATGAGCAACAATGTAAATTATATATACCAACGGTTGACAGTAACCGTTGCATGAGCAACAATGTAAATTATATATACCAACGGTTAACAGTAACCGTTGCATGAGCAACAATGTAAATTTGAAATGAGACATTGTTTGTATGTTTAAAAAATAATATTTTTTGAGTAAACATATAAAGACATTGTTTTATTTGAATAAAAATATATTAAATTCCGTTGCTGGCATAATGTTGGTTACACAGTGTCAGTCCAACTTAACAATAAGTACCATTTACTAACCATCGTGATCCCAAAATTGACACAACATGTAACCAACTAAACATACCTAAAAAAGAAAGGATTTTTGCTAGTGACAAACTTTCACAGTTTATAAAATATAGGAAAGATGTATTGTTTTCACTCAAATCGCATATTCCAAAATTTGACATAAAATGTTGGCTGTACAATGTTGGCCCAACAAGAAAATAAGTACCAACAGTATGATTACCAACTTGTTAGCCTCCACGAACCAACCATTTTAACGATTTTTTTACACTTGTGAAATGTTCTGGCATTTTCTGATTTAGTTACATCACTCTCGTGGTAGCAAATTTGGTTTATAAAGTTGAGACAACATTTAATAAATGTATGTATCACACAACATAAAGCCAACGTTTTAAACCAAATGGCAACCGTTGAACCACCGTATGTTGCTACTGGGACTCTTGCATACAGTACAACCATGGTAGTTATTATAATCACCCTACTTGACGAACGTTTTCTTGCAAATCAAATTGTGCTTCCTAACGCATCAAGAATGGAAACACGCTTAATATTTGAGGATAGTAGTACTTTTTATATATTAATAGATTTATATATATATAATAGAAGAAATATTTTTCACTGGTACAAAATTGATGCATTTTTCTTTCATACGCAATATGAATCTTAATTTTCTACTAAATTTGGTACAATTTTCTTAAAAATGTGTTCTGTATGCTGCGTGTGGTGAAGTGTTGCAAGGTAAGCTCTGTTTTGCTCTGCGCTAATTTACGCAATAGCCACTTATAAGATGTATTGCATTTGACGTCACAGCACGTGTGTAATGGGTGCCTCGCCGCTCTCTCTTGAGTGGCCGCAGTACATTCAGCTTCTACCGACTCTGCTCTGCTTCGTGCACCGAGTGTGTACAGCACTGAGCAAGTACCAGCTTACCTTGCAACACTTTACTACACGCCACTGATGTACAGTCACATGCAGTAGGACACACTACTTCTACCTTAGAGCAGTTACAAATACACACACACACACTTATCTTGTCAGCAGACTATTGAGACCGAAGTCTATAGCCATGGTGTACCACAGCAGGCACTGTATTACTGCTCCCGCGATCTCAATCACGTGGGTTCTTACTGCGTCCTTTCTGCTCAAGGGACTCTTATGCCCGGATGCACCAACATATTCCCCGATCCGAGATCGAATGATCCTAGTTCCGAACCAGGATCAAGTTTGAGCTTGGTTCTAACGTAAAAGTGTTGTACCAACGAAATTTCATGATTCTGGATCTCCGATTCATCGATTTTGGTTCCAAAGTGAGAGATCGAGATTAAGTATGAGACGAATTTTGCTATTGGTTCGTAACATATGACGTCATGATGAATGTATGCGTAATATGCACACACTTTTTCGTTATTTTGAATACCAATGTTATTGAAGAAGGTAGCGTACATAGAACTAGGTGTGCGATGTTTTATCTGTTTTAGTGAATTATTGTTGTACGAATTTTACTGAATAATATTCAAAGAGCGTATAAAATTGTTTTAATTTGCCAAGAAAATAATTGTAATTAGTCCTATATGTTGACATATTTTCAAACTACATGTCTCGCTGTTATTTCGTGATAAAAAAATTATACGTGATAGTTAGCTTGTGTGGAAAATTAGTACACTTTACAATATTCTGAATGGCTTTTACAGTTTTACGTTGTGTTTGTTCGGAGGGATAAGCATGAATTTCGTTCTCTCTTTACAAAACATTAATACATCTTCAATTAAATATAGGCATTTGAACTTAAAAGGTTTCAATCTACTTTTTACAACAGTAAACCACAACTGAATCCATTTTTAAACGATTGAACTATTCCTTAGCTTATTTCTAGTAAATAAATACATTTAACAGTGTTTTTAAATTCACATAACCTATATTCAACAGACTCTCATCGTTCTCTGATCTCGGATCGAGTTTCAAACCACGATGGCGGGACTGGCCATAATTAATCCCAGTAGAGGGGATACTGCTGCCTTATAGGCAGGCGTCAGACATAACACCCCAGTTGGCAGCCTTGTGCCACCGACTGAGTTATCAGTACCCGCTGTTACTCTAATAATGGGACCACGACGTCTTGTCAGCAGGGCGAAACTAACATGTCTCGCAGATGGTTCGCAGTGTTAGAAAATTACTACAATGAAAAAAATTCTCAAATTTAATGCTTTTTACTTTTATAAATATAATTATTTGAAAAAAAATTTGAAAGCACAGAATTCCATATTGAATAGTTTTAACGTTCTGTATATTGTCCATGCAATCGATTTCACTGACAATGAAAGAGAGAAATTATTGTCGGGCGAATTTGATATTCTTTAATAAAAATAGCGATTTAATACATTTTATTGCTAAATCAATATCAATTAAAAGTTTTGCGGAGTTCGGTTATATTGTGAATTCTATTTCACTGATAATTAAAATTATTTAAATATGATTTATTTGAGATTTTTTAATTCAAAAATAATTATTTAATGAGCTATAGCCAAAGAAATAATTTATTTTATGATTGGGTCCTCCTGCATTGTAGGTTCCATTTAATTGATAATACTATAG
This sequence comes from Dryococelus australis, assembly GCA_029891345.1. NCBI lineage: Eukaryota > Metazoa > Arthropoda > Insecta > Phasmatodea > Phasmatidae > Dryococelus > Dryococelus australis. Next base: position 196,788,057 of record CM056995.1, on the reverse strand, counting down.
TAGAATTTATAATATAATGTTAAAATGTTAGTAAAATAAAGATTTAATATATTTAACATAAAAAGTTTAATACGTAACGTTTATTTATATGTACTTCATATTTACTCCACAATGCAGCTGAATATTTCTCAAAATTTTTGGGCATGTAGCTACAATGTGAGGCCACTCAGTGAAGCTAACATTTTAAAAATAATTTTTTAGGAAATTTCAGTGGAGCTCGAAAAGAAAAACGGGAAATTTTAAGGAAAGATGACAAATTTTGAGGGGAAAACGGGAACTTTAGAGCCAAGTTGCAACAGCTTTCTCCCCTCCCCCCCCCCAACAACCCGCCAAGCCATGTCTTCGTGGTGCCCCATAACCACACTACTTGTATGAATTGTATATTAGCCGAAGAACAAAAGAAAAGAGAATAACAGACCAGTTCTCAGAAAATTAATGGCAAAAGTTTTGGAAAAAACAGAATAACATGTCAATGAACATGCGCGAAAAGAACAAACTAGACAATAAAAATTATGGGCAACTGGCACAATGAAGACAATCAGGAAAATATTTCTTTCTATTCACTGTATAATGAAACTGATCGAAAAGAATGAAATATGACCAGAAAAAAAACATAGAAATAGACATTTAAAACTTCATACGAGAAACTATCTAATTTCAGAAGACACAGCAGACAAGTTAATAAAAAGAACCTCGGCCCAGATAATATCACTATAAACACAGAACAGAGTTAAAATGTTCCTTTTTCAACATATAAGTCGAACTACCAGAATAACGGGAGAAAAAAAAAAACAAAGAAACGACAAATTGCAACTTAAATGAACAAAAAACTGTCTCAGAAGAGACGACACAGCAATAAAAGGAAAAGTCCAAGCAGATAATAATTCAAGAAATGCTTGATAGCTATAGAATGATGAGAAGCGAGGATGTGATGTGAAGTTTTAACTAGACTGGTGTGTGGCTGCAACTCAGGCTGTGTCCGAACTGCCAGATTTTGAAGGCAAAATGATCACGTAAACCGATTTTGTATACAAAAACGGAGATGTATTTGATAATTTGGTATTTCGGATTTTGTATCTAGCGGATGTTAGAAAAAATACGAAATGACAAAATTAGCGCTATGTTTGCTTTTACTATAAATACACATGCGCGAATGCGTAAATAAAAGTACTTCTAAAACAAATGATTGTACATAAAATACACTAGGCATGTTTTAAAAAGAAGTAATTGTTGTGCTTTATATATATATATATATATATATATATATATATATATATATATATATATATATATATATATATATATATATACATACATACACACAGCTAAAAAAAAATTAATGTCGTTATTGCATAATTTATTATTTTCATATTTATTAACGTATTCGTAGTATTCCAATTATGATTGCAGAAGCATTACGTCTTTTTTAAGCATTAAATATAGATAAAAATATTTTGCACTGTAATAATGTGTCGCCGCGAGTGCTGAACAAGTGACTGTCTACAACGTCCGAATCGATACCTACCAAATAACGAATTTACAAAATATCGAAATTAATAAATTTGGACGCGGCCAAAGTTTGACACGATGCAAGTTGTTATTGCGAGAGCAGGTGACCTGTGCAGTCAGTTGTTGTTACTAGGCCACGCCAGTCTACGTCGAGGGTAGGACACTGCTGTAGTCGAGAGTGTTTCACATGATGTCGTGAGGGACCACTCTTCACGTGATATCTGGCCACAACAAAATGATACAAGAAATCTAAGACTGAGATTTGTGGACATTCGCCGTTGCGATGCAGATGTCTGTTATGGAAAAAACGGGACTGATAACGAAAAAATACTTTAAAAAGACAAGCAACCTATGGACGAGAAAATAGATGTATGTATACAACACTGGAAAATTCCAAGGGGGAATAGAGTCAAAAAACAGAACAGCAACTAATTACGAAAAATACATGTATATATACATGACCAACAGATAACACATCGAAACCAACACAGTCAAGAAACTTGCTGACAAAGTTAGGACAACACTGACAAAATAAGTAAGAACAAAATAGGACAACACAGCAAAGAAACGCACTAAAACACATCAGTTTAACCAGATACGACAGAATACAAGCCAAGAATTCTGTAGTCAAGAATATATAGTCACAAAGCCAGAAAATTCTATGAAGGAATCGAGTCAAATAAAACAGGACAGCAAGCTAAATGCGAAAATCTAATTTCTACGTATACGAAAAAAAATCTATATAGGCCTACGACCAATACACCACACAACAAAGACGACACAGGCTAGTTACATACTTTCACAAATAAAACAAACACAAGGAGGAAACTCGCACAAGAACATACAGTAGTTTTCCTACGGTTGACAGAATGTGACGTTTCGGGAACTGCAGTCTGATCCCGTCTTCAGGCAGCGACACACAGGGTCTGAGAACACAAGTGCGACCAACTGTTGTGGAAAAGAACAGTTTTAAACAATATATGTACTATGCAAACTCTATGTGCTGTTGGGTAAGTGAGCATAGGAGAAAACGTACCTGTAAAATCGGAAGTGGTAAATAACTGACACTGTGTTCATTAATACTCAGTTTATTTTCGAAGATGTCTACTACATGGGATATATGACGTCCCATTATGTGTGATGGAGGGGAAAGTAGTTCCCTATTTTAACGTAGAATAAAAAGTGTTAGGTAGCCATTTGTGATAACTGAACTGTCGCTTTCTGTTTTTTAATGCATCGACGTGTAAAAAAGTGAAGATTTGTACAAAATTTACTTTTCTAATAATTTCACAGTTTCAACTGACCGACGCATGAATAAAGCGATGAGGACCATGGCAAGGTTAATTATACATAAGGTGGAAGAATACACAACGTGCATACAAGAAGATCTGAAGCAAGGCTTTTAAAAGTGCTCATTTTACCGTGAACAGCCTATAACTACTATAACTTAAATAAAGGATTTTCAAAACGTTATATATTTAAGATGATTATGAAGACTGGAATAATTTAGTAGCATGCTGGGAATGTGAACGAAAAAAAAAATAATAAGTTTTAAAAACAAAGACAATATAGCAGCAAACAAATATTTCAAAATAACTGTTTTTTACAGTTACATCCACGAGATTTAGGTCATTCATCAAACGAGCTCACATTTTAGCCAAACACGTAATCACATTCACACCAACACATACATTTCCATACATATTTCACTCACTCACATTTACACAAGTGACTACATACATATATAATACATATAAACATACACGCATGCCTTCATTTACAAATCCACGAAATATGACAATATAAGAACTAAAACAGTACAGCATGTATTGAACGTACAAATAAACACAAACAAATCCTGGGACCATCATTTCTGTTTTTGCAAAGTCTGTCGATGAAGTATACACTCTGCCTCACAATAACGCGTGCCATTATCGTATCCACACTACCTGCCTTTCTCTCCTTCCTGGGAAATGCCTCGCACATAGTCCAGAAACTACTCACCGTCGTACACTCCCTCAATAAGGAGCAGGCGTTACAAAAACTGGCTGATCTACTTCGAAGACTGGTCTAGCTTGTTCGAAAGTGCTTCTAGGTTTTTTTGTAAATTCGTGATTTAGTAGGTATCAATTCGGACGTTGTCGTTATGTATATTTAATGCCTACAACATGTGTAATATTTCTGCAATCCTCACTGGAGTACAACGAATATGTTATTAAATAATAAAATAATAAATTATGAAATAACTTAAAAAAATGTATATATATAACATGCCTAGTATACTTTATGTACAGTTATTTGTGTTAAAAGTCAATTTATTTACTCATTCGCGCGTGTGTTTTTAAAGTAAAAATAAATATGGCGCTGAGTTTGTCATTTTGTATTTCTGCTAATATCTGCTAGATACGAAATACGAAATTACCAAAAAGCTCACCATTTTTGTATACAAAATCGGGTCACGTGATCATTTTGTCTACAAAATCTGGCAATTCGGACACGGCCTATGACGTGATGTTACCTCCAAATACAAAAACGGCTGCCATTAATATGTAATAGTTTTTCACAGCTTTCAATAGTCACGCAGAAAAATTTGTTACGTTTGCTTAATTTTAATGTGTGCGGTAAGCATCAACCTTATTTTGTTTGATTTATTTCATTTCCTGTGGTTTCATTTTCTCGAAATATGTTGTCTGTTTCAGCAGAAATGACAAGATTTTTAAATATACAGAACCTACTCTCAGTAGTGTAGTAATCTGATACACATTTATAGCATAGTAAGTATGAAGATGATTCACAATTAGTATTTCAGTATGAATTATTATTTTCGTGATTCATCACCTAATGCTGTTCATAATCGTGAGTTTAGTAATCACCCGTTTATTCTTCTTACACACAAGTAAATCTAAAAAGCCAGTGGACTTTAAAGTATATACTGATAAAAATACCACCATACTCATATTTTTCATTGAAAGACATTTCATTAAAATTATATGTATGGTAGTAATCATATTTAGCCAATTTTCCTAACACTATAATTAGTTTCTAGACATTTTAAAATTTCTAATCTAATTATTGCATGGAGTCAATTTTATCCTTTGTTAGTAGTAAAAGATACATTTTGTTTTTACTTTAATTATTTAGCCGGCAATGTAATAGATTGATGTCATCAACGTGCTTGTTTGCCACTATTAAAAAATATTTCGTTATTACGAGTTTTTTTTCTTTGAAATCTTGCTATGTTGGCCACTTTAGGTAGTAATATTCAATGCAACTCCAAACTGTGTACCTGGTATCCGGCTTTACTTATAATTTTAGAAATGTCGTTTATTTTTTCTGTGAACTGTGCACCCTCCCACTACATTTCCATTCATACAACAACTGTTATGCTATCATCGACCTTGTAAAACTATAAAAAGGTCTGCAATATAAATATTTAACCCTCACGCTCGTACGAGTTACTGGAAATATGATTTCAAAAACATTTATTAGCGTCAGATTCTGGAAGTTTCAATACTGCACGGTATATCTTGAATTACTGCCAAAATAAATGTAGCCAAGCCAGACAGGTTACATAATCAGATATGGTAGTTAGTACAAGACTTTTTTTCACAGCTTGAAAACCTGCTACATTACCATTCAGGAAAGACATTACGCTGCAGAGCTAAGAGCTCAGTCTGGGGTCCTCATGCCACTGCGTATAGGCGTTCCCTCGTGTAATTACAATGGTGCGATGAAAATGAATTGTCAGTCGCAGATGATGCAGTGCTTGTGCAAGCAGTGGTTAACCGAAGTAGTAGTTGCGGACGAGAAGGATACATGCAGGTGGTCTAACTCCCAGGCGTAACACACGATAAATACCTAAAGGCTGTTCACGATAAAGTAAGCAATTTTTAAATCAACCTTTAAAAATGTCACTGCCCCTACCTGCATATATTTTGACGGGAACAATGACGCGTGTGCCCAGTAAAGTTGGTAACACTGGAGGGGAAAGTAGTTCCGTATATTAACGTCAAATAAAAAGTGCTAGGTAACCATTTGTGATAACTTAAATAATTTCTCTTGCTTTTTTTTTTTTTTTTTTTTTTTTAATGCATCAAAGTGTAAAAATTACTAAATGTGTATATTTACTTTTCTACTAATTTCACAGTTTCACTTGACCGACGAAAGAATAAAGTGATGGTGCCCATGGCAATGTTAATTTTACATAAGGCGGAAGAACACACAACGTGTATACAAGTAGACCATAAGCAGGTCTTTCAAAAGTGCTCAGTTTGCCGTGAACAGCCTATATACCCTTTATACTACTCTGTATAGTGCCAAGTACGCACAGGTATGTCTCCAGTTTATTCCGTACTTCAATCTGCAATCGTAAAAACAATAACGCATTTGGTACGAGCGTGGAATGAAGCTCATATCCTTGTCTCGCCTTCTGAGTTAGTTTTGTCCTCGTCTTAGTAGTCTTGATGTGGCGACGACTCACAACGACAAGATAGATGGATGCAGTTTCCCTGTTCGAAATACAAGTAACTGTGCTATTGCCATGCGGCGAAACGTCTCGGCTGTGCAAGAATCACCGTTAGATAATGTGTAGGCTGGTTGATGGCTTCATGTCAATGGTATGCCGTACAATACAGGCACTTCACAAACACCGCTATCGTGTGTCAGGTGCGAGGTACACAGTCGCCGTCCTGCGACACTTGGTCCTCTGCTAGCTGGAAGAACATCTGATATTAGCCAATGACGAGGTGTAATCAGTTGCTGCGGTACCTTCATTTGTATAGACTAGACTGCACGGTTTGTTGCCGAGCAATCTAACATTAATCGTGTGTCTTGGCAACATTCTCAGCAACATGGTGACTAGCGCGACACACAGCTTTTATTCTACTAAAATGTATATTTTAAATAGGTTTCTATTTAGTGGTATTTAAGTGTCCATGAAGAGCGCAAGGCCTTAGTAAAGGGACCCTATTTATTTAGCCAACCAGGGGGGGGGGGGTGTAGATCAGTTAGGGCCTGTATTAAGGAACCGTTCTAGCATTTGCCTGGAGTGATTTAGGAAAACCATGATAAACCGTAATAAGGATGGCCGGACCGGGATTATATGGGGATGTGTACGATTGACCATGACTTCCTTTTATCCAATATATTGGTTTCATTAAGCAGTATACCAATTTGTGTTCCTCTAACGTAAGTACTTTGCATAATATCCCACGTAATATGCTTGTCGCCCTCCGGCTTTAAGGGTTTCTACAGCCCTTATTACTTAAGATGGACCATGGATGTCCTGTATCAATCTTCCTCTTTTCAGGTCACGAATCACGTGCTCGAGTTTGTACACAAGTTTCATAAACACGCTGTATATAGTGACAGAATTTTTGTTTCCTTGGTTTACATCGTCTTGTTTTCATGTGATGGTTGTGCTGTCGAAATCTTATTTTGATTATGTGGATATGCTCAATGTTTATTATGTTATTAATTTCTGTCCGTTGATTATCTCATTATGTTAAATTACCTATTTCATTAGTGTTTACCTTAATTATTAATTTTGAACTTTGTATTGTAAATATCACTGCAATACCTGTTAATATTTGATGTCTTGCTTTGTCTGTGCGTGTATTTTTTTTATATCCCTCTGGCGGAATTGTTAAAATGTATAAGTTTTATATACATGAACAGCTTTTGTTAGGGAAAAAGTCATTTTTAGTGATTGGTCTCTTGTCCATAAAATGCTGTATTTCATGGGTAACGCCGCAATTAAAGGTTTTTGCTCAGCAACGTTATGAATTCGGAATGACTTGGTGTGCAAAAGAGGTGATTCCTGTTGATTAACAAGGAGGGAATGAAGATTAATCCCTCGATCCAGCATTTAATTTGGAATGTCATTCCCAATTTGTGAAATCCAGCCTATCTGCCAAGGACAACTAAAATTGTAAGTTTCAACTAATTATTTTATCTGTTTAACTATTCAGTTATAATTTTCGGTGACATACCACATTCAAGAGGAAAGATGTTGGCTTTGAACAAATAAACTACGTATACCCAATTTTACGAACTCCATCATCCCTTGAAAAATTACGCCAACCGCCCAGAAGATCCTATTTACTCGAGTTCTACCGCCGCTAGTCGAGAACCAGTTTTATTAATGCTTGATGTTAAATATGTGGTATGTCACAAAATAGCAATGCCAACCTTATTTAAGAATAATGATTTTTCTCATTAAAATTTAATATTTAACAGCCCAACTAGATAGAATACACACCCAAAACCAAATATTTGGCGACCAATATTGTGGATTATTCCAAATCATACAAATATATTGTACCAAACTTTCGAGACCCTAGTTATTTTTCCTTTCAGCAATTTTTTTTATCTTTTAATTATTTTTTAAAATAAATATTGCCATGTAAGTAATAAACGCAGTGTGTATATTCCACAGCACTCGGAAGTTAACGTCTACGACTAAAATACAATATATTTATTGAAGACTATTCCAAATGAGAGGGCTGTCAAAAATGCTCACTTTTCCAAGAATGGCCTATACCTGTTAGGTTTAACTTTGTCGCCATAAAAAACCAAAATTACTTCAAAAGTCACATCCAAAGTGACCAATCTAACTGGAAAACAATAAACTTCCTCCGTAGTTATTGTAAATCGGTTAAAACTCTAAACACGTATTCTATTTTGACGTTTCCAATGAGTCCCAATGCTATAGTCATTTACGTGCACTAAGAAAGTTGGTTGAAATTGAAAAGTATAAAAATACTCAATTTCCCAAAATTGTGTATTTATGTACAACCATCGTACGTCTTAACAGATCGATATTTAAATGATGTCGACATGTTGAATATCAAAGTTTTGAACCGTTTTGGATCACCATTTTTAAATTGGTCTGTATAAACATTTATGTATTGTTACGTTTTGTGTGCGAATGTCATAATATACAAGCTGAGGCCGAACAAAGGGGATAAACTTCAGGACAGGGAAACGAACAAAAATAATCCATATCAACATCGTCCAGAAAAACTGTAATTGGAGGAGCTGTACATGGGGTGAAAGGAAAAACAAATAAGGGAATAATGAGAGTTGAGAAGCAAACTGGAGAGGATGGAATCATAAGTACGAAGATGGTACCGTTGACTACCCCACACAGTATGTTTATGCACAGTCTTGGAGCAGTTTGTTTAGTGAGTGTATACACATGTGATATGTGACGCAATTAAATTGTTCAATTATTCATACCAGGAACAGGCCTAGAATCCATTCTCTTTACTTCAGCCTTTTCTGAAGCCCTGCTAAAGTTCTACTTACAGGGTATTACTGCGCCTCGTGCAAACTAAGTTTAACTAAACCTGGAGAATTACACCAGAGGGACAACGCATCACATTCGTGCGGACTAAGTGTAACAGTATTTTGTTTAAGGACTATATCTCACTAGGTGCTACCAACATACCTATTTTGTCCCTGTTTTTTATTCAAATTATTTATAAATGAAGCATTATAATTTATGGATAAAATATGAATAACACTTCAATTTAACAGGAAAAAAGTAACATTTATGAACCCAAGTATAAAACGCTTGTGATACAGGGCGTATTTAGGAAATAACTAAACACGTCATACATGGGGAGATTTTTCAAAGTTTTGTGTTGGAGACCATGGAGGGGAAAATAGTTTTATAAATTAACGTCGAATAGAAAGTGTTACGTAACCATTTGTGATATATCAAATCATTTTTTTCATTTCATGTTTTTTTTTAATGCATCAAAGTAAGCAGATTTGTAAAATATTTACTTTCCTGAAATATTCCACAGTTTCACCTGATCAACGCATGAAAAAGTGATGAGGTCCATGGCAATACTAATTATACACAACGTGCATACAAGTAGATCATTAGCAGGGCTTTTAAAAGTGCTCAGTTTACCGTGAAAAGCCTTTACAATGTTGTGCATTTACAGTGCTTCTGTACATTTCCTGACATCCGTTGATATGGATTTTTTAAAAATTAGTTTTCATTTCAGGTATCACCTACAGAAGTCTGTCCCCATTGTTTCGCCTCACGGTGTATCGGTTTCCGGGAAACTGATATCTGGTTGGCAGGAAGTCCACTGAGAAAGAATGCTGGGCCTCGTGGCTACTGAGGCGACTAGTGGCATAGCCACCACAGGGCCGAGATTTCGAGCAGGCTTGCGCAAACTGTCCTGCAGCCTCATCTTTCCCCTCCCCCCTTCCTGAGCACATCGGTATGTCGTGACCCGGGTGTGTGGTCACCCTGCCACAGTGACGATCCGTGACCCTCTTCCACAGGTCCTGGAGCAACTGCCAACCGAAGCGTGTGACGTCATAACATTCCTCGCCTCGGCCACAAGTAGTCCACTTGATCTGCGGCCCTACCTTCCGGAACGGTCCTCAAGAAACATAAAACAATCTCTTAGCTTCTTGTCGGCTTTCAAACGCAAGAACCCATCGAAGTATTCTCCAAACCAGTTTTACAAACAATTATATTTGACATATTATTTTTGTTAAAATTGGCGTTAAATGTAGAAATGCTCACAATATAGACGGCGATGAGTTACGGGACTCAACCTCTCAACACTTTCAACTACAAACCGGTAATCTAGCTTGTAAGGCCATGCACGGAGGTCGGCACATACCCACTAATGGCCCGGTTGTACCCTCGTGGTTCGAAACTCGATCCGAGATCGGATCTAACATCGACACAGAAAAATTGCAATATTGGAGTTCACAGCTGGACTGGAAATTGAGATGAAGTTCAATTAGAACCGCCGAAATTGGCAGTTCGAAATCTCGATCCGAGATCAGCAGCCGTAGTCGACAAATGTAGTTTGAAAATACGCCAACAGATAGAACTACGTTCGATTGTTCTCTTGGGAAATTAAAACCACATTATACGCAATTGAATATTCTAGGATCATTCGATCTCGGATCGGGGAAGATGTTGGTGCAACCGGGCATAAGACACGTAGAGACAACGGAAGTGAGAAAGAGAAGCCACTCTTACGTTACGCCGTCCTCCTTATTTGCAATCAAATCATAATGGGAGGGGGAGGAGGGGAGATAAATATCTTACGATCGCAGTGCCAATCAAACCACCCCATAAAAAAATTACTGTGTTCATTTAAATATAACGCAATAATTTTGTATTTGAAAATTGATTTCGAAAGAAAGCTCTCTGCTTGTTTGCCAAACTTCACATTTCTTTTAAGCTTTCTCGCTCATCTGTATTTAAAAAAAATTGTCTTTTTTTCCCCTTGTTGAGCGGCACTTACTACTTGTATAGGTTTTGAATATTGTATAATTACAAATACTACAACTACTTTCTGTCAACAAGTTGTAACAGCAAGGATCGTGAGCAGTGGCGGCTGGTGTCTTTTGAAACTGGGAGGACTGTGGTGATCCTAACTCAGATTATTACAAATAGCATTTTTTTAAATAGGCACAGTGATAAGTGCTTGTTTGAAGAAAAATTTATCATCGCTCGATTTGTAATGGTCAACATACTGTGGCCACTGGTTCAAAGCTAATCACTAGCACAGGTATTTGTTTATTTTAAGTTTGTGTAGGTTACATGCCTTCCAACCAGTACCTAGTGATGTGGTACATCACACGAAACAACGAGAGATAAGATGATAATAATACTAGTTCTACTATACTAATGTTGATAACTTAAATATACAAAAACAAATATTTTTAAAAACCAATACTAATTTATAAACAGCACATACAAATGCCTATCAAATTTAAATTAGAGGATGAAAGTGGCATATCTTAATTAATATATTTGTAAACAAAATACATTCTTCAATCAGTACGCGCTATCTAACTGGCAGTGAATATTCACCTTATCAATCACTGAAAAATTTATACCTTTTTTTATATGTTGTAAACGGGTTTAATGTATTTTAACTTGTCTCCCAAATGTTTCAAATCTTTAACCCATTAACAGTCCATGCAAGCTCATTAGGCTTCACTATCAAAAAAATTAAACAAACAATGCGTTTCTAACGTCACGCCCGCATAGCCAGTCCGCGAAGTTGTATGTACTTCCATTGAATTTTCGCGTATACGAACCAATGCGTTTACCACCTTGGCTTTGCTGTTTTGTTATATTTTACTGTGGCCTTGATGGTCCCAAATTCTGTAGCTCTAGTTTATTCTCGAAATTGGAAATCTTTGTCGTAATAAGATTTAAAATGTTACTCGCAGAATTATCCATTGTTTACAATTTTACACAACACGACATTAAAAACAATTCAACCCTGCTTCTAACCGATGCTCATGGTTAATCGCTAACAACAAACTTGTTCATAATATTACACATTATATTTTAAGCTCACGCGAGTTTGATAGATATCTATAAATAAAAACTATTCGAAATAAATGCAATCATTATTATGAAATGTGTAACAACTGCAAAAGAACGTAGCGTGAAAGTGTGCCTACAAAACATGAAGTGTATAACTGTAGAACACATTCGTTAAACAGTGGAATTCGAAGTTTCACTATTGGTAGCCTTGTCAAGTTCCAAGAAACCGTTTTTGTGTGAGAGCAGGGGCGCGCCCTGCTCTCTCTGATTTACAGCATGTGATTGGCTGAAAAGACTGAAATTTTATCATTACGCAGCAATCTAATTTTTTTAATTCAACTTCGCTGATATGGAATATTGCAATTTTGTAGTGTATGAAACTTTCCAGGGAGTTCACTCATGATTTCTGCAAGCTCTACAAGACGCCAGGAATTCTTGCGCCTCATGTTCGACACAACGTTGGCAGACGACCACTCTGCTCACAGCTGCTGACTTCCGAATCTCGACGTAGCAAGTTTCGCTTCCTCTTATGCAATGTGTCGTTCTAAGAGGTGGCGTTTATTTAGTTTGTTTTATAACATAAGGGACTATGAAGCTGCGAGTCCAAGGTTAAGAAGCGAGGGAGCAATACGGGCAACACTAACACGCACTTGAAGCGCCTAATCGCTCCTGCGCGCAAGACGTGCAGTGTATTTCCGTCGTAACGCTTTACTGTGTAAATTATATCTACAACCGTGTAATTTTATTAGACGCGATGAAAGTCGCGTCCAACTACCTGCGTATAATCGTACTTTTCTCTTACCTCTTAAATAAACTGCACATATAAGCTTTAACAATGCTATATTGACCACTTTCACGATTGTTTCTCCATTAATTCACTTTATATGGTAAAAGTAAACTGATAGGGACACAGACAATAGTTTTATATCCTTTCTGGCAAAACTTTGTATTTCCAGAACTTTTATCTACCGAGATACGCGTTTACGCGAAAACTACAATTTCACAGAAAAAGTTTCAGTACATAAGACCCTTAAGCCTCCCTCTATTGGCCTTCCACCACAGAAAAAGAACGTTATAAAGCAGTCTATTGCTAAAATATGAAATGCATGTCACCAGCCCACACCCCCCCCCCCCACCAACAACTGATCACAATAACATTTTGTTGTTTATTTGTGCTCAGTTTGTGCTAATTTGTGCCGCAAATATTCGGTGCTAATCTAGTTACTGAGTAATTAGCATACCAAGGTGGGGGCTGGAGACATACCAGCCCCCCCTTCCCATCGCCACCGATCACAATAAAAATGTGTAATTTATTTGTGCTCAGTTGATGCTAATTTGTGCCCTAAATATTGGAGTTTGTGCTAGTCTAGTTACTAAGATATTCCCATATCAATGTGGGAGGGGGGCTGGGGAAATGCTAGCCCCTCCCCTGCCCAACCACCTCCGATCGTAATAAAATTTTTTTGTGATTTATTTGTGCTCACTTTGTGCTAATTTTAGCCGCAAATATTGGAGTTTGTGCTAATGTAGTTACTAAGATATTAGCATATAAAATTGGGGGGAGGGTGGGCGTTGGGGAAATGCTAGCCACCCCTCCCCCCTCCACCGCCGATCTCAAGAAAAATTTTTATATTATTTTAGTATATTTAGTGCTATCTTGTGCCGCAAATATTGGAGTTTGTGCTAAACTAGTAACTGAGATATTAACGTATCAAAGCGGGGGGGGGGGGGGGCTGGTGACATACTAGCACCCTCCCTTCACCGCCTCCGATCACAATAAAAATTTGTAGTTTATATTTATGCTAAGTTTGTACTAATTTGTGGCGCAAATATAGTATAGAACCGAGAATTGCGTGGGTTCATTTCTAGACAAGTTGGAATTCACACACTTTTCTTTTCATGTTACGTTTGTAATTGGTCGACGTGTTGTTGACACCTACTGGAGATAAATGAGCCAATAACAAACATGCAATAAATTGTGCGCCCAACCATCGCCTTTTACTTCCACAACAATCAACCAATAAACAGTTTATATCTGTATGAGAGTATTTAATTCTGTGAAGTCTAGCCTACAGGGCATTGAACTCGCGAATTTCTCGGGTCTCTAGATATTAGCATATATTGCTGGGCAGGGGGGAGCGGGGCGTGCTGGATACATGCAAGCTCCCTCCCCCCACACCCAACGTTTTTCTACGTCCAGTATCTCAATAACATTTTGTAGTTTATTTGTGTTCAGTTTGAGCTAATTTGTGCCGCAAATATTGGAGTTTGTGCTAATCTAGTTACTGAGACATTATCATACTATGGTGGAGTCTGGGGACATGCTCCCCATCCACCCCTTAGACATCGATCAAATAAAACATTGTAGTTGATTTATTCTCAGTTTGTGATTTTGTGTGCCGCAAATATTGAAGTTTGTGCTAATTTAGTAACTGAGATATTACATATCAAGGAATGGGGGATGTACTACCCCCCCCCCCCCAATCACCGATCACAATAAAATTTCGATTATTATTTAGTTTATTTGTGCTCAGTTTGTGCTAATTTGAGCCGCAAATATTGGAGATTATGCTATACTAGTTATAGAGGTATATTGGCATATCGTGCTGGGTATTTAGGGTTATGTTACCATCCACTCCAGTTGTGATTTTAATAAACGTTATGTGATTTGCTTCTTTCTAGTTTGTGCGATTTTGTCCCGAAAATATTTCGTCTAGACGTTTTGACTGTTTGTCGTGAATATGAAAGAAAATCAGACGAGGGAAGCGTGACTTAATTAAAATTCGTTGTGCGTACCTATGTAATAGCGGAAACTCGATTAAAATATGCCAAACACGGTAAATAATCATTTATTTAAAATTTTCGGGTTCTTTAAAATCTTTTTGTCCTAAAAAACATTCACTTTTAGTATGAATAAGTTAAAGCCCTTGTATTATTGTGACACTATTGTATACGAATGTATTGCCCGGCTTCATAATACCTAAAATCACACAAACACACACATTAAAATATATTGTTCTAACGAGAGATACTGATAGCAGCCAAACTCAGCTGTTTGATTACACAGCCCACAACTGGTAAACGCGGAACCAAGACAACTCACAGAATAAATTATTACTGAGACTACCATATCATAAATAGTTAGAATAGTATAGAGTATTTGAGTAATATTTAATTTAAAGAAGAATAACATTTTAGTGTTATATGATTGAAAGTGTTAGTTATTCACTAATATGCAGTTAAGTTACGGATATCAATATTTCATAGGAATACTTTGAATTTATCGGCTAGTTGCCAGCACTAGCTTGGCTTGTTCAAAATTTTTATAAACTGAATTGATTAAGTTCACATTGGAAATTGACAGATTATTGCATTCGTAAAGCAAAGGGAAAATTATGTCTAAGGGCTTCTTTGACAGAAAAAATTACGTCAGTGAAAAATAAATATGTAAATAAAGTATATCGGACACTGCTCAACTCGTTTTCACACTTAACTGGCATAATTATAAAACCAGCGAAGAATAGCCATGAAAACTAGGATCAAAAATATGCGTGTTTGGAATTCGTACAAAAGAAAAGAATTTTCCATTTTGTCTCTGTGAATTACACATGACACTATTTGCGCTGAACAATCCCTCGGACCTTCTAAAGCATTATTTGCAAAAAATCAGAGGATATAGATTAAAATATTTACATAGCTCTAGTGAACACATTCTGTTTGCAACTTGTTTCAATAGTTGACACTTTTTCCACACTTCGTTTTATATTTGAAACTTAATTCAAACTCTTAGATATCTAGCTGTTGACAGCAATCTGGCAACATTTCGTGTTACTGCGGTTGTAAACATATCGCTAACACAGTTTTTTATCTTTTGATTAACCCAACATCAACACATTTCTGTTATATACACTGAGCTCTAACAAAACCAGAGTGTACACTACCAAGTATATAAAGCATGGAAACAAAGTTTCAAAAATTCTCATAGTAAAATCATCCATCTTTTTCACTATAGTGTTGCTTTAGGAAATGTAGTAATTTCACTAAACTAACTTAAATATTATATACATATTAACAGTTCAGTCTTATTTATGATTGTTCACTGTTAGTCTACCTATAGATACAAAAGAGTTTCCTAATGCCTACCTCACCACAACATTCTCCTCTGGCTGTGATGTTAATGAGTTTGTCTTCGTAAGGATATTTTGTCACGAAAGTGGCCGAAACCCGCCTGTTGTATTTAAATCAAGCATAGGGAATATCTCGTAATTTTCCTGCATAAAGCGTAGTTTCGTCAGCTTTCATTAAAGTATCATGCACTAATTAATGATCACAATTACTTCTTGCGTTTATTCATTTCTTTTGAAAGTCGGCGATATTCATGTTATAATGGTTGTTGCCGCTAGATAACTATGCCCCCTACTGTTATACTCAGTTGTGAGATTTACTGCAATTTTTCTGTTTCGTATTTGTTTTGCATCATAAAGAGGTTAGGTAAAAAAAAAAACAAAATTGCAGTTTCATTGGCTCTGTAAGTGCTACTGTTACTACAGTAGGACGAAGTGGTGTCATTAAGTTGTCTTGTCATTTCGATAACTTAATACATTTGGACCTGTCGTGCGACAACAGATAACGCCGAGGTTATTATAATTTCGTTTCCAGAAGGTTGGTTATTAAAAGAAACTTTTTTAATTTAGTGTCCGGAGTTTTATTGTTTCTCATTCCAGTAATGTTTTTACTAACTAAATAAAAACGTTCATGCCATTAGACACACGTTTCGTGTTTCTTTGTATGAAAGGTTTCAGCTAACATGCACAACGTCCATTGAATATTTTCGCATAAATTTCAATCATATCGGAAGCACGCATTTCTTCAATACCGTTGATCTAATTTCGATAATGTTAATGCAATAGTCTTATTGAGAATCCAGGTATAAAAATATGATTAGTTAGGTAAAGATGTGGCCTAACGGCTACTGTACTCAGCCGCAGTAGTCAACTCGCAAATAGTTGTTAGACCTAGCCTATGAACATGAAATTGTTATCTTTGGATTTAGTTTTGATAAATTCTAAACCTACCTGTTAGCAATTTATATATTACCATAGTATGAGGTAAAAGAAAAGGTAGGATGTAATGACACATAGTTTTGCATAGTAAGACTTGCGACGCAATCTCAGCGATTAAAAAGAGCGAGTAAAATGAAACAGTGAACTTAATGGCAAGGGGATAGGGAAGAGGAGCTGAGGTGCCGGCCACCCGTTATGATTTCCCCCGGCCGCCATATTAGACCTGGGTTATTATGACCAATAACCTTGACCCCATGGTCATGACCTTGGATGACCTTGAACCCAAAAAATGCTACAAATTATAGAAAAAGTTGTGAAATCGCGAAAACTCGAAATAAAAATTAAAGAATCATGGAACATATAGCATTGCATTACCCTCCCCGGACTCCTCACAAATCAGATCCCTCCCAAATCCACACCTACCCAATCATACAAAAATCGCAAAAATTCGACAAAAATTCTAAAAGACGTCGAAGTTATAGTGTTAACCAACACCACGTTTAGCTCACCTCAACACCTCCCCACCTTCACCCCATCACAATAATAATTAAATAAAAAACACAAAAATTGAAAAATTATTCTAAAAATGGAGGAAAATATGACATTGGCGACTATGACCATCATGTTGGTTCTTGTCGCCTTTACATTGACACCAATAACTTTGAACTCAAAATAAAAAAAAAAAAATCTAATAAAAACCGGAAAAATACAAATAAAATCAAAATAGAAAAATTAGAAATATTTTTAAAACACGATAAAATTATATAACAAAGTATTTGAAAATGTATTTAAAAAAACCTATCCTCCAGCACCACGCCTTGCAGATTACTGACCCAAACAACTATTTTGGGATTAATTTTTTGGTTTTAAACATTATATGCCTTTCGAGATGGTGGCCATAGATCAAGGTAAATGTAACATGACGTCATCCAAGACGCCGATTATGGTGTTTCGGTTCTCGCTATTGCGAGCTGGTTAAATGTATTTTCTTTGGGTGTTCCCATGTTTCATATTTACAAAATATGTATTTCTTCTACTTCCCCTTATAATGTAGTATGTTTGTTTTTAAAATACATGCAATTTTTCCGGCATCTGCGTGTTTTCCAATCATCATTACCAGTACCCACTCGAATGGTGAATGTGGGTGGCCACGGTACACTCTCATATTTTTACATGAAACATGTATGGTAGAAGATCTTCTGATTATTTGCAAAGGAATGCGAGTCTGGCGGACATGAATCTAAAAGTATAAATAAAAATCTCGGCAGGAGACAGTTTGCAGGAGTCAGTCTGCAGGTGTCTGTCTGTAGGAGTCCATCTGCAGGAGTCAGTCTGCAGGAGACAGTCTGTCGGAGACAGTCTGTCGGAGACAGTCGGTCGGAAACAGTCAGCAGGATTCAGATTGTGGAGAAGTATTGCTGTGGATTGATGAGGATTTTGGAATGATTGCAGAGCATGCGGAGCTCATTGCAAAGCATGTGTAGCTGGTTGTGGAGCATGTGGTGCTGTTTGCGGAGCATGCGGGGATAATTGTGGATCATGTGGAGAGATTGTGGGGTATGTGGAGAGATTGTGGGGTATGTGAAGCAAATGTGGTGTATGTGAAGTAAATGTGAGGTATGTGAAGCGAATGTGGATCATATGGAGCGATTGCAGGACATGTTGAACGATTGTTGAGTGAATGGGGAACATGTAGAGCGATTGTGGAGCGAGTGTGTTGTGCTGAATGTGGTGCGTGTGGTGCTGATTATGGTGGAAAGTTTGATGGAAAGATTGTGAGACTGATGAAAAGATTGGAAGACTTATGTAAATATTACGAGATTGATGGACAGATTACGAGATGAACGGAAAAAAGTGAATATTGGTGAAAAGTCTTCAAGATTTATGCAAAAACTGCAAGATTGATGGAAATATTGCGAGATTGATAGAAATATCGCGAGATTGATGGGAATAATGCAAGATTGATGGAAATATTGCAAGCTTAATTAATAAAAATGTTCAGGGGGTTGGGAGGTGGTATGGTGTAACTCCAATAAAATTTACAGAGGAGCCAATCAAAATCTGTGGAGGGGATGGAAGGGATCGACCTGTACGAGTAATTGGTATGGAGGTCCTGACTAACCAGTCAAGCTATGATCTGGTGGGGGAGGGGAATGATTATTAATCAATTTAAAAAAATTGTGATTTGGGTCAGTCGTCTACTGAGCACGGTATTGCGGATACCTCCATGGATAAAACTTTTAAAATACATTTTTACAAATGTTGGATTTCTTACAATTATTTAAAAAAAAAAATTATTTATTTTTTTTTTTGATTTTTTTTTTTTTTTTTTTTTGCAATTTGAAAATTTATTGTGTTTTTCGGTTTCCGAGTTCATAGTCACTGATATAAATGTAAAAGCTTACAACAACAAACACGATGTATTTTCCCTTAAAATTTTAAAATTAATTTTTTTCCGATTTTTTATGACTTTCTTGAATTTTTATGATTATGAAGGGGATGGGGGTAGGGAGAAGATGAGGTGAGCATGGCATGGGGAAGGTGTGTAAATGCTATTTTTGTATCTCGATTTTTAGCTTTTTTTTTTTTTTTTTTTTTTTTCTTAGAAAATCTTTAAAAAAAAATTTAGGACTCTTTGGGTTGAAAGTCATCCAAGGTCATGGCAGAGGGTTGAGGTCAAGTTGGGTTAAGGTAAAGGTCACCCCAATTCAATATGGCGGCTTGGTGATGTCATTCAAAGCAGGTGGTTGGTTCCCCAGCTCCTCTTCCCCATCCCCTTGTCATCGTGCTTTCTATTGTTTTCTACTTCGGCTAAAATAAATTAATATGAGAAATACTGGAGTTTGGCCTCGTGATGTGACTGGTCCAGTCCTTTCGCCATACACATGACATACCTCAGTGATTAGTGATTTCAGCCAATAGGGAAACTACGATAATTTGACTGACTTTCCAAGTTATATAGTTAATTAATGGAAGGGCCTGTTTGAAGCAGTTGTAGTTGGGTAATGCCAATTGTTATTCAGGTAACGGCAACTACTCAGGAGTGGATTTATTGTAAAATATAGGACTATCCACGGTTTATTCGTCGTGTTATTGACTAGTATAGATGAGAGAAACTGATGATTATTTACTGAATGGTGTACTGTTGTATGCCAGTCAAAATGAAGCTAGATCAAACAGATTACAACTGTATGCGTGGCAATGATTGTAAAAATATAGTTATACTATTAAGATATTATGCTATACAAGACGTACATAACTCGTGAAGTGGCATTACAGGAACAGGAATCATCAAGAGCTAGTAATTTCAGTTGTCATTAAAAGTATTAACTACCAGTATTCCAGCTCTGCTAAGACATGCAGATAATGGTACACATATAAAAACTATCAGACATAATATTGATTTTCAAACTAGTTGACTTAATTTTCGAACAGCAAGTAACTCAAATAGCCAGTTTCGTGAAAAACACCCCTAAGAATCGAATTAATTAAATATTGTAGAGCAGCAATTCACAGTTGACTGTAACGTTTTGTTTAGCCATGCTGGAGGAATTGCATTAATCATTATAAATTTCCCATTACAGATCTGGTCTCAGACAACATGCCACATAATGGCCCACAACATTTATACCTAAGGTCTTCTTGTATCTCCCAGAGTCAGAAGATGAAGTTGTTGCTACTATGCCCCGGAGGAAATGTGTGTCAGCAGATTTCTTCAGTGTTATTTTTCTTGGGACATTTTGAGTGGGACTTCAAAGGGATAGGCTATGTCAGCGGGATTAGACACGATAGAAGAATTCACAACTTCTGTCAGCAAGTGTTGGTTGGAAGAAGTGCTCACAATGGCCTTTAGGCCATCACAATTTTCCGAACACTGCATTTTTTCTTCAGCGAGGAACTGATGTATACATGCTTCCAAGTTGTTAAGGGACTGAATTTCTATAGCAATGTAAATAACAGGTCTCAATATACTATTTCTTGTCACACATTTGGTATTTGTGCACTTAAAAGTTTCAGTTACTGAAGGAAAGTCTGCTAATAGTCTGCTTGCCATTGCTTTTGCCGTTGATGTTGAGTTTACTCGAGTCAAATTAGTTGACAGAATGGAAGATTCGCATATAGGACGCAGAACCTCAGCTCTCTGTATGTTCCAGATGTGATGATGTTCCGTGTTAAGCTCTCAACAACTTTGAAAATGGTAATATTGTTATTGTTTTGTACGAAATCCTTGTAATGTACACTATCGGTATACGATGTAGCTAAGATTTGAACAAGTGAATCAAATGAGCAGGTATTGGTGAGGATAAACTTTTGTCCACATAGAGAAATCGCTTTTAGGCTACTGACTGTTACCATTCTTAAGCAAGCCTACTGTCACAGCACTTAAGGGTGTCGACATACCAGTTTCTTCAAATTCGCTGCTAGGCTCCAGATAAGAGTAACGCTATCTTTTCTTTGGTGGAAGTGAAGCGAGCCCTCTCCAGTTTTTTTTAGCACTATCTTCTTGAATATCCTTTGCAAAACTACTGTTCCCAGCAGTTCTCACCTTATCAGCACATTTTACGCACAAGCGTTTCTCACCATATCCTTCTTCCGACCTGTCATACGGGATTGAGCACTCACTGAATGCTGCATGAACTGAAGTGTCACAGACAGAGCAGGTGTGTGCACCAGTATGAAAATCACCTCTGGAACATGCAAAGACTTCGGGTTGTGGGCAGAAATAATTCCAGTTTTATATTTAGAATTGTTCAATTTGTTGTTGCCGATTACTTCACTTCCACCTTCTCTTGTGGTGTTTTGTGAGATATCGAATGATACAGCATTTTGGATAACTTGAGAGGTTGTGGTGTTTGCCTTTTCACATTGTGTGATTTCTTCTGTACTTGCGCTAGTTCCTTCAGTTTCACTCAATGCTACAAGAAAAATGCACTCCAGTATATGTTTTACTTCTACTGTATTCTGGCACTGAACAACTAATGTTAAACTTCGGATATAAAAGTTTCCAACTCTTCGTGGTTTTCCATGTAATGGTGGTAAACTGGTTATTAGTTTTAATGTGTGTGCAACATCACACCACACAAAACAGCTAGAAATGAGAGAACTACAATGAAATAGGTTTTCGTAACAGTTTTCTAAGTACTCTGAAAGGGAGGCAAATTGAGTGAAGTTTTTACTAATCCAGAGAGAAGGGCCACTGAATGATAAACTGCCTCTTTCGGGACCGGTGCGCCACTCCATAACAATGATTCGAGGAAATGGTGTATTCTCAGGTTATTATGAGATTCCGAAAGCATGTTGGCGACAGTGTACTGCACACCAGCTTCATGGTCACGAACAGTGACCGAATAAAGGTAAACGACTCCAGAAACGTTTCCAAAAGGACGCTTAAGTTTTGCAGTTATTCCACCAGTCGCATCCGAGGCAACTGTTGGAAAAGGATGGTTCATACAATATTCTTGATACACACACAACTGTGCGGGTGTCCAATAATACATGTGAAATGGATCCAGTCCAATTTCTCATATACTACTGTAGTATTCGGTTAAATACTTCAGCTTGCCTAATGCCAAAATGGGGTCATTGTCTACATGTCTTGATTTCAATTCTCTGGACTTTGCAAGTCTCAAAGCGTTCAGTGCTGGAATATGACTGGGTTCATTATCTCCCAAGTGCATACTTCTTCGTGCTTCTTCTCTTCTAACAGTACAGGCAGAAATATTCTTTTCGACAAGTTCTTCTAGTGTTAATCTTCTTCTTGTCCTCTTCAGTATACGCTCGTTTCCAGTACTACAGTCAACAAAAGGACCCCTGTACTTAAAGTTTATGAGAATATGCCTATTTTCATTAGGTTCCTGATGTAGGGAGCCAGAAATAATGGAGCTGCAACTCTTGCACCTGCCAAAAATGATCAGAAATGGTGTTCCACTCTTATAAACGTTTGCCCTTTTGAATGACAGTGCACAGGAAAGTGATGTAATATCCCAAAAATGCTCATTTATTGTGTCAGTCCAGTAACTGTTGGGAGGGATAATGTAGTAGGCCCTGTTCCTCCTGTTGGGTTTATCTTTATCCACACATTTGTACATGCGTTCTTCTGGCTTCATCCTTGACCATTCTTCTGGAGAAAGAGTTACAACAAATTGCTGGTCATTCATATCTTCTCTAGTGGAATTTTCAGACAAAACATCCTCATCTTTGTCTGATTCTGCACTAAAATATTCACCTTCCTTGTCTATATGTGGCTCAGTCACTTTTGATGGTAAATTACAAATATCATGAACATTGTATCTATTCATGTTAACGATAGTGTAGGCATAATTGCTGGATATATCGTAATTCAGCGATTCTTATATATTAGTCCACATATCACTATTTTTCATAGCAATGCTACCATCTTCATTCACTATTTGTTCTTTGAATCTCCTTATCGTTTGTAATACTGTGTCAATGTCGGCAGCACATGACCTCGGACGTGGCATGACGAAACTCTAACAAGTACCTGAAATAAAGAGGACAAGCATTTAATAGAATCGTTATACAAGCAATATAACAATAGGACAAACTGTGTCAAGGCTTGGAAATTAAGATTGATGATGTAAATTCTGAGTAATTTCTCAGCTTTCTTTGATATTACTTTTGTCATTTAACTTTTATGACGTTTAGTTTTGTGTTTACTGCTCTGTTATTCGACTTAAACTACCACCACTATAAAAAGTATTTAATTGTTACTATGTCATTATACTAGGCATGGACTGTAACCAATTTATATTTCCGATAACTTTCACACAGATTTTGAAATCCAGACATTTTTACAGAAAATCATCGACAAGTTTGGAACATACCATGGCAAAATAATATTTAAATTTACCAACAGAAGTTATTGAATAGAAGTATGTAAATCTACTTAGTTCTCATTCCAGAGGCGAATATATTTTGTAAAAACTAACCAAAACAATGTGAATACTAGAAGAATCTATAGCCAACTAATATTTAACTGTAATGTCAATAAGTTTCACCTTATTCAGGCGCATCTATCGAGCTTAACTGATTTGACTATACTTCGATCATTCGTCTACTACCACACATAGCATTGATTCACTCCTCCCAACCTTCTCAGTTAATTCAGAGAAATTGTATAATCACTCATGGATGTAGAAGAAACCTCTTGATTTTTGTAATCTATCGCATATGCACAACAATTACTTATGCATATTTTAATTAATTAAATATTTTAATAATTTATATTATTTAGATTTGAAATAACTTTATGTCTCGCTATTAGGAGTTGTTTAAAGATGTATATAAAATATGAACATCATATGTGATACGGAAAGGAATTATCTTCGAAAAATACACTTAGGCAGTGTTTAGAATGGCGATCTATCTTCTGAGAAATATTAGAGCTAAAGAGTTGGTTTTGACATGCAAGCCATTTGCTTTTTTGTATACTTGCTTCTGTGGCGTATATACACCTGCTCTCATTCACGCTTGTGCCTCTTTACTCCCGATCTTATACCTAACTCCATCGCTGCGCAGTTGCAACTCTTTATATTTGCAGCTTTACGTAGTTGCTGTTAGGACATTTATTCGCAGGATTTTAACACACCTTACTTAGTTAATAGAACGTAGTTTGTGCGTCAAAACGGAAACGGGTATATGCTTAACACATTCACCACAGAACTTAATGAGTTGTGTGGTTTTTCAAACATATTTGTTGCAAACTGTGGTTATTTGCATGCTCTAGAACATAAAGAAACAAACGCCATAGTAATTGCAGTATATTTCTTGGTTTTCGTGGTTATCGATATCCGAAGATGCAAAAATATTTGGGATAAGGGGTCAGCCAATTTTCCCTTTGAAAAAGTACTATATCTATGAAACATTGCGATCTATCTGCGCAGTGTATATTCGGCATAGAAAATATAATGCTGCTAGGAAATAAATTGCCATTTTCGTATCTCACACAGAAAATGAATTGCGGAATGGAATAAATACACCTGTATCATACCAAATTGCGTACGTCTGTAGTAACGCATATTTGCCAATGGTATACAAGGATCTAAGTCCTGTATCTGTAAGAAATGTTATTATTTATGCATTATATTTCACAACTCGTATTTTATTTTGGCAAGGATATATTTTGGAATTTTAAAATATCTAACTCGGGGTCAAAAGAAGTAGTCAATTAAATTCAATGCACTATTAATCACAGGCTCATAAAGAATATGGCACCAGAAATTAAACAGGTAGTGGCCACTAACCCAGTTATATTACAGAGCAATAACATCAACGGAATCCATCCTGGCCGCAATCCAACGGGAATGACAAAGTATAGTCTTTCTTATCAGCGATTTTCCTTCCATTGGAAACTAATAGCAGTTTCCAAATTTTCGAAGGTTTCCTCGCACCACATCCACAATATGACTAACTCCCTTCTAATCAACCACATTTACTTGTTCTCCCTTCACCACCTGTCCTTTATACATTGTCGTGTGCACCTCATCCACTATACCAGCTTTTTCGTTTGTCATTTGTTTACTTTGCTGGAGGCTTCAATCTTGGATTTCATATGTTTACTTTACTTCATACAGGTGATGCTAGTGTGTTAATTATCAATTTGGGAAAGGCGATCTGTCTAACTCTCTCACCTATGCTCAATACATATAGGTTAATTCGTATGTAATTTTTTACATTGTTGGAGTTTGTCTCTCACTTTCGTTCGACTGCCATTTTGTTTGTCGTTCGATATATATTTGCTTATCTGTGGGTGCCCAATTTGGATCCAAATTTGAAAACATAGGTTGTGCCAATGTAATATTTATCGATACAGCAGCCAGACAGCGGGTATATTGGATATTTCCATAGTATTGGTGGCACTAGTGTATTAATTATCGTTTAAGTCGCCAGCCGAGCTGTCGATTTTGTCACCATGAGGCTCCCATATTTGTTTATAATATAAGTGGTGTTGTCGGCGACCGCCATATTGGATTACATTTTAAAAACTTAAGTGTTGTTTATTTATCGATTTAGCCACCAAGCTATCTGTCAGCCCCCGAGCGTTCTGTCGTTTTTGCCCCACCAGGCGAAATGTAGGCATGTCACGATTCAGTGAAAAATGAGTTAAAGTTGGCAATACAATGCTCTGTATGGATAGAATCTACCACAGGATGTTCATAGCAAAACCCTGATAGTTAAGGCGTAGCAACGATCGGCCATATATCGATACACTGCATGAATGCCGTACACTTTACAAATAATGTAATACATTTAGTTTTATACATATATTACATGCTTTCCTAATCATACTTGGCAAAACCCTACTCAGGCGGAAGTTCAGATATGTATACATTAATGTAGACACCTTTCTGCAAAAAGGGTATTTCAAGATATATTCTTTCTCATGCAAAACTCATCCATAATGTCTGCAGTGAACTCCTAAATAATTCTTTTCACTTTTTTTGATTGGATATATTTTCTTATACATTTAACTAATTTTTACCCACCAACTTTTTTTTTCGTAGGGATTTTCGAATCAACAACGACTGAAGCAATTGTTTCTCCAATTTGAGTGATTCTTTCTACTTTGCTTCTTTATGTAACATTTTATTAGCTTCATGTTTTAACTATACATATTTTTTATACAAATTATAGCGTTAAAAATAATTTAATTAGTTACTTTTTTTGTCTCAAACTTCTATACTTTCTTCTAATTTAGTAAACATTACCTCCATGTATTATTATGATTCACAGTTGTAAGCTATTTAATTTCTTGAGTAATTTGTATTAAAATTTTACAACCGTATATTAATTTTCGCGAAGAAATTTTAAAAATATGATGTAGGAAAAGTGATTTAAATTTGGGATATTATTATTTTTTGGATACGACAATTTTAATAGCGAAATGTTAAGGTCATGGTCTGTAGTTGGCATTTTAAATCTACATCTATAACTATTGACAATACTATTTTGACAATTTGATTTGCGATGGGTGAGTCAATATTGGGGACATGCGTACAAAAGGCAAACATCGCTCTACTTAATCTTTAGTCTATGGTGTCGAGCTCCCGTTTTGAGAAATATTTTTAGTGTTGTTTATGACGGGAACATGGCAGTTCATCTGATCATGTTTGTAACTACCAAGGCGTGGGACTAGAAATTAAGTGCCTGTATCTTAGCTTAGTCCAATGGTTATCTAAGTAAGAGTTCATCGAAAATTGTGTGGAAACCTAAAGCATCATGTTTTCTAACCATTATATGAATGTAATGTCTTAAAGTTCTTTTTATGCAGATATAAATGTGGTAATAAAGAGAAAATTTTAAAGACGTGTTTCTGGTGCCCAGTTAACATCCTCCTCTTCATTATTTTTTAGAATCTAACAGGGCGTGGCTAGGTAAAAGTCATGTAGACACATGTATACCATTCCGTTTATGACCGTCAACTTTAGGCTATTCAAGGTAAAATGAGCACTTTTGAAAGTTCTTCTTAAGATGTACTTGCATGCACGTTGTGTCTTTTTCCGCCTTATGCAAGATTAATATTGTAATGGACCTCATCACTTTATTCATGTGACGGTGAAGTGAAACTGAAATGATTAGAAATGGTTACCTAACCCTTTTTATTCGGCGTTAAGATACGGAATTACTTCTCATCCAAGTTACCAACTTTACTGGATGCATGTCTCTCAGGACGCCTGTTAAAAAGTATTCAGGTAGGGACAGTTATTTTTTCTAAGGTTGATTTCAAAAGTGTTCACTTTATCGTGAACAGTTTTTAATTGCGATGATTACCACATATGACATGAGAAAGTAGGTAACCGTGACTTGAGAAAATTCGCTTTTTCTTTACGCTACAGTCTGTGGAGTGTGTAAAAATGAAACTGTATTTGCTAAAAAAGATAGTCATAGGAAATAATTCAACATTCTCTTTATTCTTACATGTATTGCAACAATAGCTGATATTGTATTTTTACACGCACTTGGAATGTATAACAAGTCGAGAGTGAAAAATGGTCTGTAGATTTATAACTTTCTATGTTAAATGTATAGGCAAGTCAAAGAATGGAAATTATTCCTGTAACTGTTGGTGTAGCATTCTTAGGATATCTTCATGATATATCATAAAATTAGTTCTACGGTAATACTAACTGTTAGAAACGAGGTGTACTTGAAAACATGTGGACTACAGAAACGGTAACCAGTTTAATGCATAATTAAACTACGTTGCAGAGGTCTATCAGCTGAATGATTACTTGTTAAATAAACTTCAGGTATAAGTTTAGGAGATCTTAAAATATACTCATGGACCAACGAAGAGGGAACGAGATGAGCAAGTGCAATATTTCAGGCATGTGTCTACTTACGTTACAAAACATAAATGTGTATTTTTTTTTATTTGGAAGTTTAATAATTTAAAGGAGTATTGGGAGTATAAATGTCATATTTAGTTTTGAAACACTCCTAGACGCCATAAGAGCCTCTCGCCAACTATTGTAGAGTAAGTAGCTAACTAAACGTAATCTAATGTGTATGTTATGAAGTCTAAGTTTATTTGCTTTGTTTATTCCCTAATTTGTTTTGAATTATTTTATGTCTGAATACTTTTAAAAT
Organism: Dryococelus australis; assembly: GCA_029891345.1. Taxonomy (NCBI): domain Eukaryota; kingdom Metazoa; phylum Arthropoda; class Insecta; order Phasmatodea; family Phasmatidae; genus Dryococelus; species Dryococelus australis. Next base: position 196,759,551 of record CM056995.1, on the reverse strand, counting down.
TCTGAATTTTAATTAGTAATATCTTTATATCTCCTACTTTCTCACTGACTTAGCAGTGGTTGAATTAAAATGTAATCTATACTGAGCAGATATATTTTGACATTAAGATATTTTCTGTTTTGCGGGTATTGAATGCCAACCACAGTCATTTTCATGTACAACATCTACTGAAAATGTCTCACGGTTAACTTCACTGTGAACTGGATATGAAACTGGCGCAAGTTGTTATGGTTAATTTCTGTATTACCGTATTTAGTACATAGTTCACTCGCATCGGAAAGAGTATTGAAACAATCCTCTTATTTTTTGTAGCAATATTTCGTTGTTGAGTCGGTTCTCAAGACCTTGATGTTAGAGTTACGTAAATATTTTCAGTCATTTACTTATTCGTTTTTGAGAACCTTGATAGTAGAAATGTACAATTCTCTTAACAGCGCAATGCAGATATTCTTTGCGGCGTTATTTTGAAGTTTTCTCTATAATTCGGCAGCAAATAACTTAAGCTGGCTCCGCAATAGTGCGATGCGTTGCGCTGCAATGCGTTGGGCTGCGACGAGCTATACTAGCTGTTTCACAACTAAGCGATGATCTGTGGGCCGCGGACGCCGTCTGAGATGGCGCTGCTATCTAGTTTAAGGGTGGAAATTACATTTTCAGACCTCACAAATGTAACAAAAGACACGTTTTAAAAGTTGAAACTATATGTTTTAAGTGGTAGAAGACGAAGGATAATTATGTTGATATTAATAAACAAATTTTATGACATTGTCCACATATATAAGCCTTTTCTATTTTGCACATCCGCGCAGCAATAATAAAAATACAAATACGAAAACTTCGGCGTAAACGCGATCGTCGTTTTCAAATTTAACAAGAAATAGATGTTTTTATTCTCCTTGTAAACAAACATTTATTCTTCTTCTGACGCCGACAATCGCAACGCAAGAATTTCGTGCAACGCACTCGGCGCCGACGAGCTGCAACGGAATCTGCTTCATCCTGATTGGCTACCGCCCATCGCAACGCAACACATCGCACTATTGTGGAACCAGCTTTACGTGTGTGTTATTTTTTTTTTGTTTATTGAAAATAGTTTCAAACTTCTCATGGAGAAAACACAATATATGATGTGAACTTTTTGTCACAGACGTGAGAAAATAACGCTCACGATACATTTGCGTGTATCTATTATTGGAGATTCATGTAAATAATGTGTTATAAAATTAACACAGAAAAATCTACTGCGTATTCTTATACTAAACGATATTCGGGTAAAATCAAACACTTTTTAAATGAAGAAACATCAAGAAAAATGACGATTAACGAACTAAATATATTTTACAGCGTTGAAACGATTTTCACAGATTTACTGGTTCCCCCCTGTAATTACATAAAATACAAGCTCGGATGTATTAGAAAAATTTGAAAAATGTATGATATTAAAGGAAAATTGATTCAAACTTCACAATTCAACTAAAGATATTTCCAACATCTACTGCAATAAGGCTACGTGAAATTACGAAAGTGAACTTATAATAAATGCCTTAATAATCACAGTTACTGATAATCTTTAAATTATTCTTATCTAACATATATCCCCAAACGTTAGAATATATGTAGAATAGGTAAAGTGGGATGCATCCTCTCAAAACGCCCCCCTCCAATTCTTTGTATCCGCCCTCTACAACGATACAAAGTTATGCATCTTTGGTTTCTCGGATCATCGCTTTTATTGCTTGAACCGATTACAGCATATGAATATGTTGGGAACATGGATTCGACCAGCAGGAAATGTCTCCACCTGTGTTTGAGTCCAAGTTTTGGGTACTGCGCAATTTACCGGAATATAATTTAGAACGACCTGAATTTGGCGCAAATAAAAACAACATATTTGAAATGGGAATTGTTACGAACTTAATACAGATCATATTTCTAACAGAATTTATTCAGTAAGTTTTGTATGCTAAGTTCATACATGATTATGATAACTATCAATAACCCCAGAATACCTTTTGTATGCTTAATCTCCGTGTATGAAGTGAAGTGTCCAGAGTGACGGACACACTTCCTCATGATGCATGCACAAGCCAAAACGCTGGGCATAGAATTATGAAATTTCAGGGGTGATCTCTGTATAAGGAGCAACAACAACTAAAAACAGATTTTTCGAAAGTCAACTCATAAGGTATTGAAAAGCGGTAAGTATCATGTATGCTGTACTAATCCAATACTGCAATATTATTATATACCCCCATTAAAAATATTACATCGTTAATTCTGGCACCTGAAAGGAAAACGACTAATGTGGTGTATGCAAGGGTTATTTAATTTAAAACACAAGTATGTCATGCAGTAAATGAGGACGAAGCCACTGCCGCGAAGCCAGTATTATATTTTTAATAATATTGCAATAAGAATTTGCTTTAATAATAAAATAGAAGTATACGTACCTCGTATCGACTATGTAAGCATGTTGCCTTCGCAAATATAGCTTGTGGACACCTTTCACAGCATCGCCGTCGACTTCTATGGAAAGACTGACAACGCTTCTGTTTTGCAGACGGGCGGATCTATAGGCCACGTCAGGTAGTCATAAAATACCGTCCTCGAACCCCTCCCAGTCGGCCTAGGCACGTGATGGATACGCTGACGGCCAGCCGAATTAACACAATTTTGGCTGGAAAGTTGGTACCTTTTGGGAACCGAGCTTGCCGGAGCAGACAGGCACAGAAAATGTAATTTCCTATAAATAGACGTAAAACAAAACAACGCAGTAGCATGAGTCCTGTAAGAGGTCAGAACATAATACATGTTTTGTAGTGTGCAAAGACACATCGAAGGAATAGGAATACAGTTATTAATCAACGTCTTTTCCTCTGTAGCTGCTGTCTTCACGTTTCTAAACTGATGTTACACTACTGGAACATTACCTATATTTGAATAAATTTTACGAAACTCAATTATAACATATCTTAATTTACCTACAAAGAAATACAATTCGATTTAAAATTCAGAAATTTTGAGGTCATCCACGAATGCTTTCATTTAATGGCTTACCTTATAAAGGACGTATTTGGTTTACATGTAATAATCACATTTAAAAAGAAAAATTTAAATAGTTTTGTATGAGTAACACGTAGTTCCTATAACATCCGTGAAATAATTGCAAATAATATATTGTAAACTTTACCCGATTGAAGAATAACTCTAATATAGGTATGTCACCAGACAGACGACAAACATTTTATTACTCTTACGTTGTAAATAGTAAAAACTAAAGATGTTACTAGCAGTACGCATGTATTCAGCAGCATCCAAAGGGTTATACAAACGATTAATTGGCCCGGAATCAGTAACAACGAATTTTCTTTTTTCAGGAAAATCCCAAACAATGTTATTATAAAGTTTTGAAACGAGACGTAGATATTATAATAATGAGCGAAACGTTTGTTTTTAAAGTATGTTGCATGCCAGTGGACAATTTTCCCTTGGCGTCATAAACTGCCTTAGAAGTAAAATTACTCAGGCCAAAATAAGACGAGGAAATACTTAAAGCTGCTTAACGATATATGCTTAATGTTAATAAATACTAATTCGATTAAAATCTCATCAGAAACATGGTGATTAATTGGAAATACTGTAGTAACTGAAAATCAAATATTTGGCGTGAAGAAATTTTTTTCAAAATTCTTAACTGTAAATATGACTAGGATCACCTGCATTTCGCAATATAACTAGGACCACCTGCATTTCTCAATATGACTAGGACCACCTGCATTTCGCAATATGACTAGGACCACCTGCATTTCTCAATATGACTAGGACCACCTGCATTTCTCAATATGACTAGGACCACCTGCATTTCGCAATATGACTAGGATCACCTGCATTTCTCAATATGACTAGGACCACCTACATTTCTCAATATAACTAGGACCACCTGCATGTCTCAATATGACTAGGACCACCTGCATTTCTCAATATGACTAGGACCACCTACATTTTGCAATATGACTAGGACCACCTACATTTTGCAATATGACTAGGACCACCTGCATTTCTCAATATGACTAGGACCACCTGCATTTCTCAATATGACTAGGACCACCTGCATTTCTCAATATGACTAGGATCACCTGCATTTCGCAATATGACTAGGACCACCTGCAATTCGCAAAAAGATTTATGCACAAGCTCTACTTCAACTGCGTATGTGCTCACTTGCAAATTTTGTTTAGCTAATGTCCGCGTGTCTGTGCGAGAAGACATGTTCTACTTAACTGTGTCACTCAGAATTAAGTCGTCCCAACACGTTGCACGTTGGTGATATGTTTGCAGATACCTAAGACGCGTAAGAAGCGAAATTATCCAACCACTTAAGGTTGAACTTACGAGTTTTGCGGTATAATTAATCGTGAAATCTTTTCGCAAAAGATGTGGTTCTAAATATGACACATTATATATATATATATATATATATATATATATATATATATATATATATATATATATATATATATGTACATATATATATATACGGGTTTCTGTTGCAATACGGTTTTTGTGTTTATTTTCGAATGAGAAGTTATTATCATTTCAATAAAGTTATGATTCTCTTCAAGGCATGGTGAGTTTATTTCCTACTTTATTTCCTTGAAGGGTATGCTTGCTTCGGTAGGCGCCTGTTTTGAAAGAGTTGGCATATCAGGAGGTGAAGATCGTAAAACTTGGCATATTAAGAGACATGTTTAACACAGTTCTTAGCATATTAAGAGACATGTTTAACACATGAACAATATTTGACAACAGAGTTAAAATAACAAATTCTCTAACTTAGCATAAAACACCAGACATAAAAATATGCAAATCACAAGTAATTAACATTGGTCTGCATAACTGACGTGGTAGCCGATATCTAAGCTCTCTATCCTTCTCTAAATTTACGCACTGAAATGTACATCAGTTTTTGTGCTCTTTAATTCAGTAAGTTGTGACTAGCAATTGGAACTTGAGATTTTCCATTAAAAATTGCGTCGAAATCTACAGAAGAAAAATTTCAAGCAATCGTTTTAAAAGTGCAGTAAAGGGTCTGCGATTCACATGTCATATTAGAAAAACTTTTAATTGCTGTCGCTGTAGAAAACAGCCTTAAAATGTGGAAAGTAATAGCCCATATAATTTTCAATCTCATTAACAGGCCGTCAACCGTTCTCCGAACCCAGGTGTTGTCATAGCCCTCTAAGCCATTGCAATTAAAAGATTTTCCTATATTCTGTAACAAAAATGTATCAACCACTGTCTCTAAAACGGCGATGTAAAGGAGTTATATGTGCTTTGGAGAGTAAAAGATTTAAATAATGCTACAACGGAATAAAAAATATAATAGTCATTACAAACTGTGACAAGAAAATCGCATCACTTCTCTCTTTGCATGGTTTATCACACTATTCAGCTGGCTTGGCCAAATTCCTGCTGGCCACACTTAGTTTGAATAAATGCTGCAAACCCTTAGATTTCTTCAAGGGACTGTCAAGTTGTCGGCACTGGCTGTCTGGAAGGGAAGTTCGCAGACCGGCAAGTGACCCCACAGCCAGACTAGGCCTGGTTTTATGGATTTATGATTTCCCTCTAAAAGCCTGCGCTCAAGACAAAACAGACCGCCGCAGTTGCGTTCAGGGTGGCTCAGCATACCGAAGCCTGTTAGTGATCACAGACGTACAGATGTGCAAAAAATGTTATCGTGAAGGTATATTAAAATCAGTAGTAGACTTTAAGACCATTCGACATATACAAATCTCAAATGACTTTTTTTAAATTTATACCTTACTGGGCTGGGTGGATGATGCAGGGGAGAAAGAAGCACGAGAAATCTAACTGCCTTCATTTCGCTCTTTGCAGGCCAGCACATAATGCCCATAAAACCGAACTAACAAACCATTTGCATTATCAATACGCCAAAAACTAGAACGAACTGCAAAATGCTTAAGATTTATCCTTATCATTGATAAGCAAATTTACTCCCGCTGTATGCCTTGGGTTCCTCTACGATACATCCCAGCAAGACACGATATTGGTAAATAGGTAAACAAGTTAATAGAATAAGATACTAACAGACTGATACTAACACTAACAGATACAGACAAATGGTATAAAAAGAGGTGAGTAGCTCCCACAAACACACACTTAAAAAATTTACACAAACTAAGAACAAATAAACACATTACTTTTATTGTGATTGGTAGAAGTAGAGAGCTAGTATGAATCCGGCCATACTACTCCGTCAACCCCCCCCCCCCCCCACTTCACAATTCCATTGGCTAAATTTCCCTACATCAAAGAAACCTAATAACATAAACTCTAGTAATTGCAGTACAAATTATCACAAAAAATTACAAACAAATGATTTACATTAACTGTGATAAGAGACATTGGGAACTAGTATAATGTACCACACACCCAACAAAAACAATGTGCCGATGCATCACTAAACAAGTTATAACATCATCTCATATTTTAAGATCTAGTTAGCACAACCTGAGCAAAAATAAATGACGTATTTTTTCTATTATTTATTCTATATTTATTTATTTATTATTATTATTTTTTTAAATATATTATTTTATTTATTATTATTTTATCTATATTTCCACGCCCCTGTTTTTTTTATTTATAAAAACAAAAATTCTCAATAGCCATGAAAGCATAACGTCTTATAATTTTCGAAAAAATTTATACAACCTGCGCACTCATATATATATATATATATATATATATATATATATACATACATGCATATATATGCGATTAAAGAAAAGAAAGTAGAAAACTGGCATGAATACAGCCCTCTACTCACTTTTTTTTATTCCCCAAGTGAATAGCACATAATCCTATACTTTTAGCAAAACTTAGGCAACCTGAATAAAAATAATTTTAATTCCGAAACGTGAAAGTGGAGGCCTAATATGAATCCGCGCGTATTCCCTTTCCCACCAAAATATTCTACATAATATAGATTTCCTAAATCTCAGTTACAAGAATATAACATAGTAAAATATTTTTGTTACAAATTAGCACTACCCGAGCACAAAGCACAAATAAACTAAATTTTTTAATTTAATTGGAATTGGTTTCAAAGGGGAAGGGGTAAGGGGGTATTGCAAGCCACAGCCCTCCCCCCCTCCCCCCCCATGATATGCTAATATCTCAGAAACTAGATTAGCACAAACTATAATAATAGCGGCACAAATTAGCACAAACTGAGCACAAATAAACTATAGAAATTGTATTGCGATCGGAGGTGGTGGGGGGCTAGCATGTCCCCAGCCCCCCCCCACCTTGATATGCTAATATCTCAGAAACTAGATTAGCACAAACTCTAATATTTGCGGCACAAATTAGCACAAACTGAGCACAAATAAACTACAAAATTTAATTGCGATCGGAGAAGGGGGGCTAGCATGTCCCCAGCCCCCCCCCCTTGATATGCTAATATATCAGACACTAGTTTAGCACAAACTCTAATATTTGCGGCACAAATTAGCACAAACTGAGCAGAAATAAACTAAACAATTTCATTGCGATCGGTGTTGGGGGGGGGGGGGGTGACATGTACCTTAAAATATGTGTGTTTTTACTAGTGTCCGACAGCTGTTTAACTTACAATATTGTTACATGTCGCTGGAGAAATATTCGAAATCGTACATGATGGAAGTCTTATTAGAAGTAAATTAACTAAAATAAAAATATTTTGATTTATTTACAATGATATAAAAAAATACACACTTATTATTTCCAATTTTAAACTACTTTTCTATACTACTCTTGTTTTATCTGTGAGCACAATATTTAATGCTGACCTCAGTTCTGATGTAAGTCTTTATCACTGTCTTTATACTAACTATCGTCACTTATTACACACATATTGTTTACACATAAGCGATCAAAATATCTACTGCCACCATTCAAACTGTCTGCCACTGACACAACTGGTCAGTGTCTCTGTACTCCCGATGCTCACAAACTACACTCGCTGTTCACTGTACTCGCTCGTAGCTGCTACGGTAGCAGGCACCTGGCACGCCGTGGCACGCAGGCACCTGGAACTTGCAATGAGGGGACGCAACAAGCTGCACATACTATGCCTGTACCTGCGCGAACCTCTCCCATTACCGGAGATGCTCTTGGAAGACTGTGCATCGCACTCCCCACAGGGAATGGCAAGGCCAAGGATGCGGAGTGGCTGCATTCAAAATGCCACTTTATTTTTGTTGCAAATTGTTGCGGGCACGGGACTCGAACCCGCACACTGAGGTCACGGAGTGCTGACCTGGGGCACTTGCGGTGAGAGGAGCTAGGGAGTAGCAAGGGTGGCTGTAGGCATCCCTGTATGAAGGGGCGGCCAGTCGCAAAATATATAAGGCCGCTGGGGCCTGACGACGCCCCCACTCTTTCGCCCTCTCTGCTGGTATCACTTCAAGGGCGCATCGACGCCGGAAGTCTGCCCGAGCAACTTGAGGACATCACTCCAGGGCGAGCCGATATACTGACGTATTGGAGAGACGTGAGCAGATCGGCCAATTACACCACGACATCACGAGGCGGAGGAGCTCCGGCTGGTGTCGCTAATTAACAGCGGTAAGGAGATATTCGGTTCTGGGTGCAGGATAGATCCGGAAACGATCTTACGTGCAGTGAACCCTAGAGCTCCCCCATTAAGAGCCTTAATGTTTGTTAACAGAATTGTAGCTTGAAAGAGACGAGTTTCTATTCACTATTATTTAAGATATTTCAGATCAAGTATTCATTCAGTTTGTTTGTTAATGTAATTGAGATCATTTATTTTATGAGACGGAGTAATAAAATAATTAGTAGTTTTTGTAATTGTCTTGTGTCATTTAACCATCAATAGTTATACCCCCAGAGTACAGTAACGTTAAGAGAATTAGCCTCAGAGAGTTGCCTTGAGTATAAACTTGTGTTTAACAGTAATAACGTTTCAGTAGGCATCCCAAATAAGAACATTACAAAACCAAAGGCCAGACACTCATTTCCATGACACTCGCTCCTGTGCCATTTCTGGGTAACGCCAGGGTACATATGGTTCCTTTAGATGATCATTGTGTTACATGTTTCGTAACTTATCAATCCTGTGGCTGTCTTAGTCCACTTAACTCTTCCATTTTCTTTTACCTGTTTCCAGGCAGGCTTCTATTTTGCTCTTACTTATTTTGTTTATTCATTTGCATACATTCACCTCCTTCATTAAATTATTGTACATTATTAAATACTAAAATATACTGCCATGTTGCCTGGAGGTTGAGTGTGGCCCGGGTTATTTTGCCAGACTCTCATAACAATCGTGGGATCGTTCCCTTTATTCTGGGGTATGCAGATCTTGTCTACTTTTCCAAGCCTTTGTAAATTGGCTATTAATTCTGTAACCAATAACTAAACCTACATTAGACATCAGTCGGGAGAGGGGCCTGTAACCTCCATTTCGACCCCTCTACCCTCGCAGAATAATTCCTTCAATCTGGATTCTCATATTTTTATCATTTTCCATGTTCCATTACTTTGTCCTTACTTCCAATCTCATTTACTCTGATTCTTTGTTTACATAATTGTTCCTCAGTTATTTCTATACCTTTAACATTGAAGAAGCTTGGAAGACATTATGTAGACTTGGCAGAGTGGGGAGCAAAACCTCATAACTCGTCAGTTGCTTTCTAACGAATTCTTTTAACGTTCTGCACATTCCCACCTGAGTTATCTAGGCCGTGTAATGGGTCCGCTCGCAATACAAAGATTGCATAGCGATTTTGCAATAACCTCATTTCGGTGAACGGGTACGCTCCCAGCGTAAAATTTTTCGTAGTGGTTTTAATACTTAGAAACTTTTCCTTTCATAATCATTATTTTTTTCCGTTCCATTGTTTGTTATGTTGGCCACATTATTGTATTTCCATATTAATTCTCCTACATTGTCAGTTAAGTCCTCAAACTTAATATAGTCTTGTAGTATATGCTGCATTGTAGCTCCAGTGTTGCATATCATCCAGAGAGAAATGTCGAATTAAATATGCATTTTTTTCCTTTGAAAGTCTCATGCTCTGTTAACATCCGTGACAGATAAAAATAATAATCTTAGTCTATTGAGGATAGTGTATATCTCTTAAATCAGGGAATATTCTAGATGTGGTTCTCCCTTTATCCGAGGCAACCCATCTCTTCCGACAGAGGTCCAGTGTGTGTCTTCTAACTTTATTCTTCCTAGCACCTAATGCAGCACTTCCATTGAACTCATTCATTTAATTTTCTCGTTATATCTAGGAAGATTGGAAGGCACGGAGTCCTGTACAGCCAACAAGCATTATACCTCCAAAAACGAGCATTCCAGCACCTACAAACCGGTGCCTTTTGACAATGTTGGAGATATATTGTGTGTTCCCCGTTTCCTCCAATATCGGTATTGATACTGAATCGGCTCCAATCCACAAAGTTCACTTAACCCCTTTACTGAGCTTCACGATTCATCTCCTTCGAGCACTCTGATTGGAATGCGTCAATGGCACATGCCATACAGGTCGCCGAGCGAACAAAGCACGTGAGTGCAGTATCCTGGCCACAGTATGGCACGTTTCTTGTGATTTCATCAACTTTCTGTCCTCCATCTCTCCTCGCCTATAACACGATATATCGGTCCTCCATCACAGTGGTTGCTCGTCGACGAACACTCTTAAACCTTTGCACATTGTCGTTTTAGATGCCATTCAAACTCGTGACACGATGCTGTTTGCAATCCTGAACTCGTCGACCACATTATTCACACTACGACCATCTCCCGACTTATTAGTGATTCTACTTTGGTAAAGTCGTCTAGAAGTAGTCTCCCATATAGCAAGCCACAGTCGGCCGACTGTGGTTTTACTGCTGGCACTGCTGGATGACTGCTGGCACTGAATACTGGTGGGTCTCTACTAATGACCCTGTTATAGATGACTGATGGCAACAGGACACTTGGCATGCCATTTATGGCCCACTTATGGAACACTGATGGAAAAGAAACTGATGGCTGAGAATTGGTATACTGCTAATGATCCACAAATGGCTTGCCATCTGTATTCCAGCACTGACAGCACTAACTTATCCATTTTTGGGCCATTGATGGCACTCCACTGTAGTTTTTCGCGCACTTAAGAGATAGTAGGCCGACTGTGGTTTTATTGATGGCATTGCTGGATTACTGTTGGCCCAGAGAACTTATGGGTCTACCCAATTGGCCCTGCTATGGTTAACTGTTGATACCAAGACACTTGGCACGACATTTATGGGCCACTGATGGAATGTTGGAAATGAAACTGATAGCCGGGAGTAGGTGACCTATTAATGGCCCATAAATGGCTTACCAATAGTATTCCAACAATGGTCACACATAGCCTATATTATTACTGGTAAAAGTATAGGCCATTTGATGGATGTGGAGTGGTATATCGATGGGCCATTGCTGGTGCAATTTGGCTTAATATGGAAATTGTTGTGGCTCCTACTTTATGCAGATAGCTTCTTCAAACTACACACACACACACATATATATGTGTGTGTGTGTATAATATAATTATAGATTATTTGTAAATATATAGTGATGGAAATATCTGTAATGACTGCATATAATTAAAATGAGAAGTTAAATAACTATATACAATCACCTTTATAAAATTAACATTGAAGGGCTTTTGTTGTATCACATCACTAAAATATTCATAACTGGCGACTGCATTCCAAAACAAATGAATAACATCCAGGTGACATACATACTGCGAAAGATTACATTAAAGGCAAGCTTTTGGGTTAGTATCGCGATTCATGTAGGAAGAGCTCTCTCAACAACAGTATTATTTTTTTATCTGCATCTTTTTAAAAACTGATTTGTTTGCATGGTTCATCTAAATGTAAAAATACACAGTTGAGTAATAGTTAGCATGGTGAGTTGTCAATGCAAAAGGTGTAAGTTCACACACCCTCTTCTGCAATAGTTAGCATGTAATGTGTTTTAATTGTTGATATTGATGGTCAAAATAATTATTTTTAAGAGATACGGTTAGACATATGGTGAAAGCATGGCTAGCCATCAGTAGGCCATCTGATGGCTGTGAAATGGTACATCGATGGGCCATTGCTGTTCTAAGCACATAGGCGATGCTTGGGCCATTTATGTTCACCACACCTGGGCCAGTTATGGGCAGAGTATGGCCATATTAGTGGTGCCACTTCAGGACCAGCAATGGTGCCGGTGCATGCCAGCTGTTTGCCAACTGTTTGCCGGCTTGGCATCCGACTGTAAACCATCAATGGGCCATATGTGATTTGCTAAATGGGCTGTGAGATTGTCTGTCAGCCATATCATACATCAGACACACACACGACGTCGTTCAAACAGAAGTGCTCTCTCAATAGGTTCTATGCAATGCTGTGCATACACTGTGCTCGTGCTTTATACCCACCGCAACCACCCAAAGTACGTTCGTGCTCTATACCCACCGCACACGCCGAAAGTATACAATGCTATGTGTATGCGCATGCCCTTACTATACCAGACTCTAGTCCATCTCCTGTTTGGTCTTTGGGCTGTTTCTCCCTGTTTGTTTCTTTATGGTCATTCCTCCACTTCGTCCTTAACTACTGCACACCTGTGTGATTTGTTTCGTCACCCAAGTAATTAGCGGAATACTTTACTGAACAAAACTATTTTAATTGCAATCAATATGAAGTGTACACGTGTGCATAACTTTTGTGTCATTACTATAGCTCTGATTTAGGAAAATAGGAATTTTGCATCACTCATAAAAGTAGTTCTAACTGACATGCAGTCCGGAATTGACAGGTTTGCAGTGGCTGTCAAATAATGATGTAATACTCTTTTATGCATGCAAAATTCCCGATTGTTGGTTTTGATAACAGGCTGTATCTACTTAAATTAAATAATTGGTTGCATGATGAAAATTACACAAGTGTTTAAACATCCAGTAGACTAAATTTTCCAAATATTATAATATTATTTTACTTCGAAAAATGGGTGCTTAACATAACCAAATTTTTTAACAGTAGTATAAATTACAAAATGTACTGACTGTGTACAAAAAACAACAACATAATTAGTGAGCTTGCAGTGTGTAATCCCGAATACTACTTCCACTGAAATTCGAATGGCCTCACTGCGCTATGGTACAGTCGTGAGCTGCAGTGGAAAGTGGACGTATAAAATGAAATGTAGTGCCACCCGCTTCCTCATTCGGACTGCTAGAGGTCGCCTTGGACTGGGCTGTTTTGTTTGGGGCATGACACAGGCTAGCCGCTGCTGACATGACATGCGGGATACAGATGATGGCGGAATAACCAAGTATAATAGTTTGGTTAAGACCCATAATTCCGGGCACGCCTAGTGCTACCACCGACCACTACTGAACATCCGGCCATCCGTTAAGGTGCCAACAAGCACCAGGTGACCAATGTGGCTATTCCTTGCTCCCGGCACTGGACTAGCCGTTGTGCAAATGGTAAGGCTGTTCTTGCACTGTGACTCAATACTCATGTGTCTGGGGCTGACTGGTTCATCAGCAAAGCCAGCATCACTAGGGCAGGCGAGGGGCGAGAGAATAGTTTACCACAAAAATTAAATAAATATTTGGGCTATACCCATCACATAACATACGCCCATATCTTAAATGGGTAATGACATGCTATCCCAAGCCCTCTCTTGATTGGCCTCCACCTGGAGTTGATTCCCCTCCCCAATTGCCATCACTCACGTCAAGGTGTATAATGAGACTGTACCAAGAGGTAGATGAAATAAATCTGCAAAGCGCATTTTAACACACAACCTTCGTAAGGCATTGTGCGACTCCTGAATACATACCACAAAAGTAATATGCACCTTACAAAAATTTACTTTTATGAACACATGCTGTACAGAGAATTTAACCGCAAAAGTCCCGCAGCTCGAGCATCATTGAGGGTTTGCCGTATCACCGTCCTTATCCGACCTGGTCCACAGCTGGGTATAACATTAATATCACCTGCTACCTATCCCTCTTTCTGTCCTCCATTCTATGTTAAGCACATGACTGGCCTTGAGTTGTCATCTCGGATGTAAATGCGTACTCCAGTGTGCGCCTCATACGTAGGCAGTGGAATTCTAACGCTTCCATTTTGCCCTTGTGTTGTAACTCACGCCCTTCTGGCGTACATGACACCCTTTAAAAATAAATTACATTACATAATCGATACAAACCCTTCAAAATAATTCTGTCTTGTATTCATTGTTAAAGAGTCCATGTATTATTAGTATTTGTCATTGTGGTGTGTGTGCTAAAACTGTTCGTAATCACCATGTCATTATATTTACTATCGTTTACATGCAAAACATATATACGCATAGTTAGTAAATGTGATAAGTGATGTTCTATACATGTTTACAGTTTTTGTGCAGTCCTAGTTATTTACACAACACACTGCCAAACAAGTTAATATCTAAGATAGGCTTGAAAATCAAAAAACCTAATAAATCACCCATGAACAATAAATAATGGTGTATTTCCCACAGCATTATAATTAGGTTATTGTTCGTACCAAATTAAACAGGTTACTAATATACCTATAATACATAATTATAGTACATTCTGACTGCCTGCTTTGCCTATTAAATCTAAATATAAAGCTTTACAAACTAGCCTACCTAATGCAAGACCAGATGCAACATCCATTTCCAAATGTACGGTTTTGGACATCATTCTTGCCACTACCTCCAGTGTTGTCAGCTCTACAGACTACTCATTTAAGCCACTAAACTCCTTTAAGTCTTTTAATATAGCACCTAGTTCAAAACATGCGTTTACTGTCGCATATTATGGTCACATCGTTACTTTTGCCCAACTCTTGTCTTAAACTATAGAATACATACAGCTAATCCCTATCACAATCTATGCACCCAATAATTGCCAGATACTGATATACTGACATCAAGAAACGTCTAAGAATAACATGTCCCTTGAGTCTCTGCTATGCCCCCAACCGACCTGTTCACCATAGCACGTTGACACAATGGAGCTGGTGCTTTCTCCGTGGACTCTGCTATCCCCTTTTTGAACCGGACACTACACACAGGATCTTCTCCCACTGCGGAGTAGTCAAGTTGGCACATGTGCACAGCAGGTACCGATGCCACACAACGCTTATTCCACCAGGCAGTGCTGTTGTTAGTACTGAACATAAAAGTCCATACTCCGAATGGGTGTGACCAATTAAGGCTGCACAAGGAGTCCATTATCCGCCTGCTGTTTCTCGGTTTCTGGATGGTCTGTAGGTGGGCTCGCCCCACCTGGCTGTTGCTCAGAAGCCAAAAGTCTCGGTGCGGCTCTTCTCACCATGCCTCCATCATCATTGGTGAACGGCACAGTAGCAGAACGGAAGGAGCTCAAACAGGAGAGTTGTCGTCTGATATGGCAGGGAACTTGAAGGGATGGACATTCATTTGGGACCTCTCTCCAGACAGTCTCCCACCCAGATAGACCTCATGTGCACTTCCCCAGGGATCGCCATACTCTTCTCTCCTAGTATCTACCTGGACAGTCTTCCACCTGTTGTCTACATATCCACCACAGGGTTGGTGGCTGTAGTCGTCCGAAGACGGTGGGGTAATGTTTCTCTCCATTATGGTCGTTTTTCCATTTGAGCCGATTTTCGCTAGTGGGGTCCATGTTTCTTATCCGGGATGAAGTGTTTTTTTCAGTAATGTATGTGGGGTTTGACAAAGGGGCGAGTAACACTTCCTTTGTTGGCGAGGGATTCGGCGGGGATATGTTTTAAGCTGGTTTAGCTCACGCATCAGGAGATCGCCTGTAAATTGTTTCTGGCGATATGAAGCGACAATCAACCTCTTAATTTGGGCTGCATAACTGCAGTTATTCTATGAGTTCCTGTAGTATTTACGAGACAGTACAAGGACATTGATTCGTATCCCTGTTTTGATATATCTGTGACTCCCTTGTATGAAACCACATGGGTACCGCATAATGGGGCCTTCATTGGACTTGGTATTGCATTCTTTATGGTGGGCGTTCATCTTCCATGTTCACAGTGTTCGCAGACTTGCAGGATCCATGTATGAGTCGGAGAACCAGATATCTCTATTTTACTGCGATTCCTTGCTTCCACAGACCAACATAATTCTGCACTCAGTAGTTTCCGCGTGTTTTCGTAGGTTATTTTTTTTGTAGAACACTTCTTCTACTTTTCTCTCTTTTTAGGCCGCCTTCATCTACCAGTAAGGTTTCTGCATGGATACCGAGTATTAATTTCTCGGCTCTCAAGGTACTGTATTGCAATTTGTCTGCATTGTCGTGGATGTATATTTCCCCCTCCCTGTTTCGCATGTGATAGAATCTTACCACCATGGAGGAAAGCCAATGCAATGTTTTACAGCTGCTTTAGAAAAGGGGCGCATCTTTATGTATATGCAAACTCTTATTTCTTGATGTTGGGTTAGCAGTTACAGGTGGAGGTAATGTTTCTTTTATGTACCTTTCCTGGTCTGCTTTTGCTTTTTGGTGTCGGGTGCTAGCTGGTTGTCGTGGAATTACCATGGATTAACTTTCTGTTTCGAGTTTCCATTCTACAGTTCTCCAAGCTCCAGGGCTGATATCCCACTAGCAACTGGATTGGGTAGGTTTCAATGACATCATTGCAGCATCAATGAAGTGTAAATAAAATTCCCGTTAAGTATAGGTCCCATTTTGCATCCCTTTACTATACAGAAGCGAAACCCCCTTTTTAGTTTCTTGATTTTGTCCGCTATTCAGTTGGGTTGGCTTGGGGATGGTATTGCAGTATGGTAGTGTTCCATTCCCTAAAGATTACGTGACACTTATATTTCGTCCTAGAAACAGTATTCTGTTACGAGAGAAAATTGTTTTGCAGTAACCAAAACCAGGGAAATTTCTCTGAATCAAGTAAGTCGTTTATAGTCGTTGTCTTGGGTATCCTCAACAGTTAGAGAATTGCAGTTAAGTTGGCTATGTCTATAAAATATGCAAGGGCTTAACAAGTAATATCTTTTGGATTCTATTTCGGAGTGTTGCCGACATAGTGAATTCCAAAATTCCAACTCCTATCATTTGCAAATTGTGGTCCAATAAATTCTTATGGCTTAACATGTGATATCTACTTGTTCGGTATAGGGAGAAATACAGCCAACCAGAATTCAATGAGATAATTGTAATGGATTGCAAGTGTTGGCCAAATATGCTTATAAAAGTTCTTAAGGCTTAATAGGAAATTTTTTTTACAGTCTATTTTGGAGTGTTGCCCAATACTAAAATTTCGTGTAACTAATTCTAATGGTTCACAAATGGCAGCCAACTGTGTGTATAAAAGATATTAGGACCTAACATATTTTCGAGATGAGAGAGAAGTTTCGAAGATCAGAATTTTCTGTCCTTAACACTAAAGGTTTGAATTCGCAGCCAACTGTGCCTGGGTTTAACATACCATACTTATTTGCTAGAGATTAGAAATTTTGCTTACATAACGCAATTTAAGTGTCTAACCTTAGAAATTGGTGAGTGATGATTAGCTTTGCCTATAAGATGGTATGTGCTGTGCTATACTAATCTTATAACATAACTTGATACAATGTGGCTGTTACCCCATGTTCATGTATGGTTTGTGACAATATTCGTCATAATTACTTTAAATAAGCTGAGTAAGATAATGTGCCTATAAAATCCAATATAGCGTCGGGAAAACATGTAATAACCATTCTAACCATTCAAATACACCTAAAAATACATGTATCGCCTTCTGAGTTTACGTTACTTCAATATCAATATATCGATAGAGCAGAATATTTAATGTACAAAAAATGACAATTCGCTCATAAAAGTATTTAAAAAGAAATGTATACTCTAGCTAAACCTAGAAGACGTCACAGAAAACAGCCATGGTTGGCAAGCGACACATACACTCCTAGCAGATAACACAGGAAATTTTTACGAGAGTCGAGTAACACTCGGCATAAAGCACCAAAAACAAAAAATGTCGATCAGAAAAAATTGAGCCTGGGAACAAGCTCGTAAAAGTAAATGGAAACAAGATGACGACCAGAAACAAAATTGTGACCTTCAAACCAGCATGACAGCACGAACTACACTAAGTCAAGATAGACGCCCCTAGACTGGAATAACAGAGCACAAGGGCGGATGTCGCCATCTCCGAATACCTTATCCGTGTGCCAGAATATACAATGCTATACTAATTACAGCTTGCCGGATTCATGCTTCTTTTTCTAATTCAATAGTTGAATTTTGCGACTCTACCCTGCACTTTAATTAATGGTTGCTACAGCCGAATTCCTTCGTTAACTTTTTGTTAGCCATGTAAATTGCTAAGGGGTTTGGTAACTTATAGCGTTGAAAGCGGCAGTGGTTACATAACGTTTATGTTGAGCAGAAAGTTGCTGTTTATTTTTCATCTTTAAGTAGACTGCGCGAGCTCGCCTCAGGCCTTCTAGATGCACAAAATATATCATTAGTCCTCGTGTGAAAGAAATACGGCGCGACTCACATTTGGTACTCATGGGCCAGGTGCAGGGCAATGCCTTGTTCCTGCGAGTCTTCCAGCTGACCCCATTATTCAAGCGAGCGATGTAAACACTAACTAGCGTTGAAGTGTTTCTGAGGATTAACGTTGCAACTTGCACTTACATACATGATGTTTCAGTAAAAGCGTACAAAAATGAAAGTGGGAATGGGGGTCTCGCTACAGAACGTTTTAAGATTGGGAGCGTGTGATCTGCGAGGTCAATCTAAGGACATTCGTACGAGTGAACATGTGGGCAACCCGCGCTGTGTGTTTGGTTCACCTGTTGTCCACAAGGTGGCCCTGGCCGTGTCCGAATTGACAAATTTCGTTATTTTGTAAATTCGTGATTTCGTAGGTATCAATTCGGACGTTATCGACAGTCACTTGTTTAGCACTTACAGCAACGCATTATTACATTAAGAGTGCAAAATATTTTTATCTATATTTAATTCTTAAAACAGACGTAATAGTTCTGCAATCATCACTGGAATACTACGAATACGTCAATAAATATGAAAGTTATAAATTATGCAATAACGACTTTAAAATTTTTTTTTGCAGTATGTATAAACAAAGCACAACACTTACTTGCTTTTTAAAACATGCCTACTGTATTTAATGTACAGTTATTTGTTTTAAAATTATTTTATTTACGCATTCGCGAATGTTTTCAAATTAAAAACAAACATGGCGCTGAGTTTGTCATTTTGTATTTTTGCCAACATCCACTAGATACAAAATAACGAAATTACCAAATACGTCACCATTTTTGTATACAAAATCGGGTCACGTGATCATTTTGTCAACAAAATCTGGCAAGTCGGACACGGCCCCTGCCATCCCTACATTGCCATAGTTCGAGTGTGATAGGCGCAACACTCATGCCGTGGTCATGCTTGAGTTGAGGGTGCTATGTACCTGCGCGTTAAATGTCAAGAAGCGAGGGAGCGATACGGGCGACACTAACACGCACGCCTAGTGCCTCATCGCTCCTAAACGCAAGGCGGGCAGTGTTTCCGTCCTAACGCTTTACTGTGTAAAGTAGATCTGTAGCTGTGGGGTTTTATTACCCGCGATAAAAGTACACAGATCAAACTACCTGCGTATAATCGTACTTTTCTCTTACCGCTTAAAGAATCTTCATAGGCAAGCTTTAAAAATGAGACATTTTACCACTTTCACGATTTTTTTCCTCCATTAATACACTTAATATGATAAAAGTAAAAAGACAGTGAAATAGACAATAGTTTGTTATCCTTTCTGGCAAACCTGCATACCTCCAGAACATTTATTTACCAAAACACGTGCTTAGGCGCAAACAACGATTTCACAGAAAATGTTTTAGTACACAGAACCCTTAATGTTGGTGGCCATCACTTAGAGCAACTATTTTAAGGTACAAACTTACACTTTAATGCCGGTCCATGAATGTAACGACCCTGAACAATGCTACGTGTCAATAGCGTACGCACACAATGTCAGTAATACAAGTAATCAATCCCGACACCTGTACTCGTGTTAGACATATTCACGTTGATGTTTCCTCTCGCTGGATTCGTGTGCCACACCTTCGCAATCTCAACATATCCCATGGTGCGGTCCATAAACCCAGTTACTTTTTTGTACGCTTTTACTGAACCATTCTGTACGTAGTTATCCTCTAGAGTAATTAACTGTTCTGTTTATGGTAACGGTAAATATGAAACTGTACGGCAAAAAAAGTTGTGCTAATATAATGAATTCCATACAGTTTCGGATAGAATTTTTTGGATCAATTTTATCATTGTTTAATTGTTGTGCCGGGTATTTCAAGGACCGCCAGTTGCCCCAAAGATAAAATACAGAAACGTTGGTTGGTGAACTTGTGGTTTATGTATTGTTACTGTTTATAAGTAACCAGGAAGATAAAAAATTAATTTATTAATCATACGATTCCAAGTTCATATATCCCTGGTTCGAATCTAGTAAAAGTAGTATTAAAATAATCCTAAGAGAGATATTAGCTCATTGGCTCCTTGCTTGCCGCACAAATTTAGTTCTTTTTGAGTATTCCGTGGCTCCTCTCGTACATCTAACAGGCCGGTCGAAAAGTCAGACGTGTATATGTACTATGTATGATGTATATCCATGATATTAACTCGCACAGTGTTAAATTTTGAAGGGGAATCGTTCACTCTGTACAGCAGTGCCCTGATCACTTGATCATACATTTGTTCCAACACCTTGGGCTACTATCTACTTTATAATTTTAAATAGCCTGTTCTCGATGTACCGCCTATTTTCAAGACAGATATGATTTTCAAACCATATTCATGTCTGTATGTGTTTCGTGTTAAAAATAACTTGTTATAACATTATTAAAATACATTTAATACATTACATAAATTTTTCTTCGTTTGTGAATGTAAGCCAACAAATTAATGCAAATCTTTGAAATGTTATATAGAGAAAGGGGGGAGGGGGAGAGCACAAGATTAGATGACAGTGATATTTTAATCGACGCCAAAGTTTTTTGTTTGAAAAGTGTCAAATTTCACTATCCTCTGTTTTAATTTAGCATATAGCCAAGTTATAGTTTTTACGATGCTCCTCTCATTATCGTCTGTAAACAAAAATACGTTCAGTTAATAAACTTTTCGGTTCACTTTAACGATCCCCAAGGGTATGAAAATTGTCAAATGACTCGCCAAATCGCCATCACCAACTTGTCCTGATAATAGCACCCTCACTGCTACTCGAACATCGACGAGACGCAGCGCCCTACCTACCTTCAACACACTTACATTACTCTATAGCTCCAACTAAAAGTCTATCACCCATATATTCACCATGATGAGTTAAATTATATTAAATTGTTTTCGAATTCGACTATTTCGACTCCACCCTAGTACTGTATTGACGAATCAATTTCACTTTACAGTAACACACAACACATGCCATAAACAGCTAACTCTACTATTGCAGTTAGTAAATCTATATTTTTCTACTTCGTTCTGTATGAGATTAATAATAACGGTACATTAATAGAAATTATGGAACCTCTCACCCGCCCCCAGACATCTTTTTCGGCTGCTGACCACTATGGTCTATATAGCTGGAGCTTCAGCCTATGAGGCAATGGGTTCTGGGTTTGAATACCTGCTAATAAAATGGCGCGTGTGTATTTAAAAAAAGTTTCGGTCCCTTTTGTTCATTTATTACCAAGCCACCCCCTGACATAAAGTGATATAAAAAAACAGCAATTAAAAGTATTAAACAAACTCGAGTGGGGGGTGAACCCAGGGCGAGGCAATACTCACCAAGTGACGGACTACCCAGCTGGGACCCGTAGGTGCCCGTTATCCCCGGACATGACATGCAATGAGACCTAGGATGAAGCGGCAGTCGAATGCAAGGGCGGGGAAAGCGGGAGTACCCCGAGAAAACCCGCCGGAAAACTGCATTGTCCAGCACGATTCCCACATACAAAAATCCGGGAGTGAACCTGCCGGGGATCTAACCCGGTTCCCCGTGGTGGGAGGCGAGGGCCCTAGCCACTACTGCCGCATTAAAAATATATATGTAGCCCTTAATTTTGGCCGAATCTGGTCCAAGGTACACTAAGAAGTATTACAATATACAATCATTTAACGGGCTACTGTGATTAAGACCAAAATTACACACGTTCTTAATGTGGGTTGTCGGCAGATTACAATTTAACATATAGCAATTTGTTCCGTCGCCGGCCGTTACAAGACTTTTATAATACATGTTTTCATGCATTTTAAGCGAACATTTAACACTAAACGCATTCATCATCCTTCAAAGTTAATATAAGTTACCCAAACCTCATGTTCTACGACTTAAACTGTGAATAGTCTCAACAAAGACATTCTGTTCTTGTCGTTCATAAATCAGCGATTAAAAATGACCCACATTATATTCGCGTACGTTGTCACATTTTTTGGACAGAGGGATAGAAAGTGAAGGGGAAAATTTAAGGGAGAAGGTGGTACAATAAATGTTACGACACTTGCTGGTATGGGCTATTCGCAGTAAAGTGAGCACTTTTTGCAGCCTTCTCATTCGGAATAATAGCCAATAAATGTATTTTATTGTAGCCTTAGGCGTTAAATTTCGAGTCCGGTGAAATACATACACTGTGTTTGTTACTCACATGGCAATATTTATTTTAAAAAGTGGTTGAAGGACAAAAACAGGCTGATTGGAAAAAAGTAAGTAAGGCCTCAAAAGTGCTCACTTTATAGTGAACGGCCTATAGCCATCTATCAAGTGGGGTGTGAGGGTTTTTCTCCAGAGAAACTATTCCCTTCAAACAGTCAGATTTAGTACTAACTAAGCATATTTGATAACTTAATTGTTTGTGTGCGTAATTCTGAAACAAATTTCTTTCTGAGCCAAAATGTGTAAGTATGTTTATAAGTACATACAGTAAACTTCAAAAAACTTTTAAGCTGGCAAAAGATTTAAATTATTAAAATTAAAACAACCCAAATACATATTTTTCTCATGAAAAGCCAGCACCGCGCGGAAGCTACTCCACAATATCATACTGCGATAACTATCCACAACTTGCCCTTCTCGGGGGATGAGATAGCCCCTTCTTGCGCACGCCACTAGTTGGCGTTACTTCTGCTACAGTTGCGAAGATCGGCGTTACAAGTTTGGCGAAAGGAAAATTTTCGCCTCTATGTAAGCGCTAGTCTCGGCAAGGTATAGGCTATTCACGGTAAAACGAGCACTTTTGAAAACCCTGCTTATGATTTATTTGTATGCACGTTGTGTATCCTTCCACCTTATGTAAGATTAACATTGTCATTGACGCCATCACTTTATCCATGCGTCGGTCAAGTGAAACTGTAAAAATTATTAGAAAAGTAAATATTTTACAAATCTGCTCATTTTTTTTTACACTTCGATGCATTAAAAAAACACAGGAAGCAAAAGAAGTAATTTAAGTTATCAGAAATGGTCACCTAACACTTTTTATCGACGTTAAGCTATGGAACTACATCCCATCCATCGTTACCAACTTTACTACGGGTGCATGTCACTCAGTGCGTCAGTTAAAATATTATATAAAGGCAGGGGCAGTGACTTTTTTCTAAGGTTTATTAAAAATGTGTTCAATGTATGGTGAACAGCCTTTACCAGATTGTCTCTATGCTATACGTAAAAAAAAAAAAAAAAAAAAAAAAAACAGAATACTTCCAATAATCAAATATAGACTAACTTCGTAACTAAACAAAAAAATTTCTACTTTATTATTAACGTAACTTGAAATTTAAATTCAAAGTTACCTTCCTGAATAATGCGCACCCAGTGGCGGTAATGTTCGCTTTGCTAAACTCGCCCTTAAGAAATCTCGTTTTGTTCGTAACGTGAGTGGAGTAAACCTAGAGGTGGGTTTACGATTAAAGACTGAAGAATTAGGAATTGTACTTAATGACTCAATAAGCACACGGGAAATGACTATAAGAAGATTTACAGTCTATGATTGAATTAGAAACTTATGTTTAGCCAATCAAAACCGTAGTAGATATAAGTCATCGAAACAACCTGGAAAAATGGACAATTTACATATACGTAATTATGTGTGGTTACTGCATGTGTAATCGTTTTAAAAAACTTATAAAATCTTATAGGAGGGGAAGCCGATGCCAACATTAGGCATTTACATTAATAAATCTGTAAAGGTTCATTAAAGCGAATTCAATAACCTCTTCTAAGAAAGAAAATATGACCATGAATTATCTTTTAAATTAAGAGAACACTGTCTCTCGATTAAAATAATTACTGTCATACGATTTCACAATTGGACATAACCTTAATGCAAGTTGTAAATACAGTTTCCCGCCAACAACTGTCGCTGTGCTCTGATTGGCTACTTCGTCTTGACTTTCCTTAAGATATAAAATATAACCATCTCATAAATCACGCAAAGAACGCAAACGACAGTCATAAACTAATACACTTTAATACACTGATTTATATCTTAAGCACACGGCATACTTATTCTGTAAAGTCAATCGTAAACCCGCGTTTACCCTGGTGCACGCGGCAGAGGAAGTGATACCAACCTTAGCATGAGGAGTGTTGTAGAGGACGGAACTGCGTGCTGCTACTAGCGATCTTCTCTTGTTTGATTCCGTGTTGGACAAGGACTCCGGCAGTCCCAATTCATCCCCCACAGTGAAGCCTGCACACACGACCACCAACCACTCAAGCTACTTCGCACCCAACTGAACATTTTGCAAAATAAATTTTGCAAAGCAATCCTTCCCAGAAATATATGCACATTCAAATGTGTTTTGATACTGCTACAAATGTTGGCACACTTTAACTACTCCAATCACAAAGTAATCAAATAATGTACGTTCTTTTGTGAACAGTTTATTTGTTGCATTTTCAGATACAAAGAACTTTTGAATAATTATAAGTGGCGTACATAACAGGAACACAATATTTTACTGTCGGGAAATGACTACACACAGTTCTTAAATATACGCCGTTTTGAAACTTAGAATGCTACAGATATAGTTTAATATTTTCTTGATAATGACTTTATTATGAAACAACCCTGAAACTATTTTACTCTTCTGTGGGATTTTTCAAAGTGACACCGTTTACTATGGAATCTTTTTAATATTGAAAGTAGTTTATCGAAAACTATACATTTCTATACGTTCCCTTATTCAGGTAAACGCATATGGAACCATTTTTTATTTTCAATTTGTTATGAATTTCGTTTAAATGAAAGAATGAATTAAATACGGAAATATCCATACCCAGATGGTCAGAAGATACCTGTGTCATTTACAGTCAGTAAGGACCAAGGAAATAGCATACCAGTAAATGCTTTACATGAATACAGTGATAATAATTCCAATATTATAGATATAAATGTTTGCAGCTCAGTCAGAGAAACAAAATAAGTATAACATCAAAATTTTAACCTTGCATAACTAGTTGATCCATTGCTAAAAGCTTGGATTCAGCCAAGTGAAATAAAATCATACAGCATGTTAGACCATAAGTACTGTCCAACTCACGTTAATGGCAGTGGAATGGAGTTTGGTGGGCGGCTGTTAACTGAGTCTTAAGAGCCGATGAGGGTGAAGCTAGGTGAATATCGAGCAACGTCGGAATGCAAGGGTGCGTAAAACGGGATATCCCCAAGAAAACTCGCTAACAAACGGCATTGTCCGGCACTATTCCCGCGTGCGAAGATTCGGGTTCGACACCGGTGGGAATAGAGCACTGTGCGCCTTGTTGGGAGGCGAGTGCTCTAGCCTCTGAGCCACCGCGTCCCCACGTTAACGACAGCAAATGCCTTACGTTAAGCCATGTAAACACTGCTTCATATCAGTAAAGTGTTGAAAGAAAAATAGCACGTTTTGCTATATCTCTAGGAGGAGCTACTTTATCAAAGAAAATAATGAACCCATTAATTCTAAACTAATGCTGGTCTCAGCAATATAGGTACTCATTGTTAATTATGCCACTACAAGTCACAGTTACAGTGGCAGAATTAAGAATGACTGCCTATATTGCTGAGACCATCAGTCTTAATTTAGAATTGATATGTTCATTACTTTCTTTGATAAAGTTGCCCCTCGTAGTGACATAGCAAAACATTGCATTGTAATGTGCTTGCAGTAAAGCATCCTATGTCATTATTTCGCTGTAAATGGTCAAGATACTTTAAAATAAAACTAGGAACTTATTTTATTTTTGACTGTTGATGAACAGCAGACATTCTAACTAAGCTGTTGTTAGGTAATATGATCAGGAAACAAAAGTTGTTTAAGACGCTTTTTAAATATCGCAGATGTTACTTATGCAAATATAAGTGCTTTATTTGAGGCATTTATTGAACTGCTGGATGTTAAAAGGTATCTCTTACTAACATGTAAGGTTGTGCATCTCATAATGCTCATAGTGCTCCAACCATGATGGGACAGCATTCACGGATTCAAGCCAGGTTCAGGGTATTGAATGAACACTGGCATGTAGCCAAGTACATATGCCATAAGTAGTTTTAATTTGTGTTTGTCTATATAACAACTATGTAGTGACATATATTACTTATTCAAAAAAAATCCAAAGGGGTTAGAGGAATTGAGAGAAGTACATGTACAGAATGTTTCTGACCACAACTTAGACTGGCTAAAACACGCTGGTTATCCAAAAATTATGTTCTGTGATTATAGAACAATGCGATGTATTGATGTCTTATATAGTTTCAATGTTACAGAAGGCAGAATAAAGTCAGCGCAATTAATCTAATTCACTCCAAATTCCTGTAATGAAACCGTTTATCTAATACTTCGCCTTTTCCCACCCAACTGTGATAAGCCTTAATATTGAATTATCAAGGTACTTCATCCAGGTTTCACGATTTACTCTCGTATATAAAGGATCCATTAATAAGAAGTAACTGAATTAACTAATTAGCCTACTTTCCTCTAGACGAGTACAAATAATTTTTAATAATGTTCTTAAAAACTTATATGTTAGCTAGGCCTTGGCATCTAGTTAACCGCAATGTCATTATAAATGAAACCAGAAACACATGCAACAGTAGTGGGGCAATTACAAATACACACGTATCTTACTCAGGACTCTAACACAGCATTCCTTGCACCATAAGCAAGCATGCAATCCACCGCATGACGGAGTAAGATTAGGAGCATAGACTTCGAACATTATCAGTCTAATGTTTCGAATGATAACGTTTCTAACCTGAAATATTTACATTTTTAAAATAAGTGTTTGAGAGCCACCTAAAACACGTACGTTTAGATGACCTACCGTAATGCTACTTGTGTGAAAAATAAGGGGATAATCGGTTGATTGGTCCCTGAGATATGGCATAAAAACTTTATTTGCTTATTTGATGCTATCTTACAAAAGTGCCTAAAAAAAGAGGTTCTGTATACGACGCTTCTAATAGATACTGCCAAAATACAAGTATGGCTGAATTTGGTTTAATTGTTTACTAGATATGGGAAACTTAACTAAATATTTATATCGCCACGATTTTGAAAATCAATGCTGTACCTCAAAGAAATCATGTAAGTTTACATACCCTACAGAAGCACTATTTGCGTGTAAAATTGGGTGCGAATAAAAATGTTTTCTATTAGCACAGTCGATGATTATTATAGATACTATCTGTTTACAAAGTTAAATTAAACTCGGTTATATGGTTGCGTATATATATCACATTAAGATAAAATGTTTTTACTGTCATCTTTATGAAAATAAGTGTGGCACACTTAAAACACGTGAATTAATATGGCTTACCACAGTACAACTTCTTCGCCAAATTTAGTAGGAATCGGTTGATAGTAGTATACAAATTTAGGGCGTAAATTGAAAATGGTTTCATAGTTTCCTAGATATAAAAAAGGAAGATAAAATATTTATGTTTCCTCCATTTTGCAAATAAATGTCTGACACACTCAAAACATATAAAATTACATAGCATTTTGCAGTGCTACACTTCTTTGCCAAATTTTGTGGGAATATGTCTGGGGATAAGAAATAAAATTTTTTAATTGTTATGTGATAATATCTTACAATATGGCGGACAAAAGAAACTTTGTATGTTTATATTCTATGGTTATAATATACTTATACTGCCAACATACAAAATTAAGTTGGAATTAAGTACATGGTTTCGACTATAAAGCAAACTAAACAAAAATTAATATAAGGGCGTCATTTTGAAAACAAGTGCCTGAGCTACTAAAAACGTATAAATTTACATCAGATGTCGAAGTACTACATATTAACCGAATTTGGTAGGAATCAGACAATTATTACCGAGATATGACATAAAAACTTTATTTGTTAAGTTTGGCCCTCTCTTACAAAATGGCGGACAATGAGGCTGAGTGTAGACACATTTACGAGCATGCTAAATTAAGTTGGAATTGGTTACATGATTTCGAGGATATAGCATACTATGCTAAAATTGCTATATGGCAACGATTATGAAAATAGGTATCTGGCATACTTAAAACACACCAGTTTACATAATCTGCGGCAGTACTACTTGTTCGTCAACTTTGGTAAGAATTCGTAATATTTTCCTAAAATATTATATCAAAACTTAATTATTCCATGTAGTGTTATCTTCCCAAAATGGCGGACAAAATTATCTATGTGATGGCATATATGATGCTTGTAATAGATACTTTCAGCATTTAAAATTTTGTCGAAATCTGTTACCTAAAAATTTGTACAGCCATTTTTAAAATAAGTACCTAATCAATTTACAACGCAAAAATTTATTTTGCCTACCATAGAGTAACTTACTTGCCAAATTTGACTAGAATTAGTTGAGTAGTTTTCGAGTTATAACCAAATCATTTTTGTGATACCATATTCTAAAATGGCGGAATACAATAATATTAATATGTAAAATCAACGCTTTCATGATGTTCTGCCAACATACAAAATCTAGTTTAAATCGGTTGAATGGTTCCCGAGATATGAGATATAACCCTAATATTTAATATGACAGCCATTTTGAAAATAAGCACTCGACGTGTTCGAAAACTGTAAAAGTTAGATATTTTTACTAAATACAATATGTTTACCGGGTTAGTGAAACTCGGTTTATACATTCAAAAGATGAGTGAAATGGTGGAGGGGTTGGGGGCACATACAAAAACAAACACAGACACACACACAGAAAAGTGACCTCATAAGCATTTTTTTCCTTCGGAAAGTACACTAACAATGGTATGGAAATAATAATATACGAACCATAATGCGATTCATGAAATAAATTTATCAGTTATCAGGAATCTCTTGAGTACTGTTAAGCTACACTATGGTCAGGCTAACTTGGACACCCCCAAAATTTCCGGAACGGTTGTAGATCATGAAATGCGGTTTTCGGTAAATTAAATTACGTGCGGGGGCAAGTAATTTGTCGCAACGTGACAGTTCGTAACACGTTTGTGGACAGAAATAATTAAACCACATATGCATGATTTTTCCCCTGGAAACATAAATTTATTTCAACGGCATTTGCATACAAAGAGGAATTCAGTGATTTAACATACGCAATGGAAAGTAACACATAAACACCTGAAATAATGTGCAGATGTGATTAAGTTACGTTGGCCGGTAGCATGGGGCGGGGGACTTGTACTCACAGCTGTAAGCAAGCAACACGCGTAGTGACTCATCCTGGCGGGACCGCTTCCTTATAGCAGCGCAGCACTAGTCCCTGTAATATGTTATGGTCAGTGGTATTGCAGTGTGTGGCTGTACGCACGCAATGAAGTTCACGAATGAGGAAAAACTGGACACTTTACTTATTTACGGCGAGTATGGCAGAAATGCCAAGCAAGCCATCAAAATGTATGGTGAAAATTATCCTAATCGGACGCCCATCTCACGGGAAATGTCACGAAATATTTGCTCACCCCTCTTGTCGCGATGTGATTGGAATTCCACAACATGAGTGTGACGAAAGACTGCTAAGGGCGAGACGCATCAACACGACGTGTTGGCACGTGTCGACGCAAACCCCCACATGGGTACGCGATAACTTACCAGGTTCGTAGGAATAAGTAAAACAAGTGTGTTACGGATACTGTGCCAGCGGAAATTCTATCTATGACACGTGGCTCTTCATCAGGCATTACATGAAGGTGATTCCCAGCAGAGAGTTCAGTTTTATGGATTTGTTCTGATGTCTGTAAGGGATGACAGAGATATTCTGAAGAACATAGTACTTACCGATGAAGCGACCTTCATATACCATGGGCGCGTAAATTTACGAATTATTCACTACTAGGCGATGGAGAATCCGTCCGTTTTCGGTCAGGGACGTGGAGCCCCAGCATCAGTGAAAAGTGAATGTGTGGCGTGGAATCGTTGGAGAGTACACTATAGGGCCATACTTAATTCATTGTATGTACGCCCATTTTCTCAGAGCTACTCCACTGGCACTTCTGGAAGACATACCGCTCGACATACGTCGTGATATGTGGTTTCGGCATGATGGTTGTCCTGCGCATTTTTCTTTGGTGGCGAAACAAGTGTTAAATAAAACGTTTTTAACCGGTGGTTAGGGCGTGGTGGTGGTGTAAGATGGCCAGCTCACTTCTCCGACCTCACACCTTTCTGTTTTTTCCTGTGGGGAACACTGAAAGATAGGGGTGCACCAAACAGTTCCTACGATGCCAGAAGACATGCAGAAACGCAATGAGGTAGATTGCAGAGGCATTATCCCAGAAACACTTCAGGCTGCTCATCGCTCTATACATGTGCGTTTACAAATTTGTATTTCTGTCGATGCACATGCTGTAAAAAAAACCTAATGTGAAGTGTTTCAACCATAACTGTGCTCTTTTGTACTATGCATTCGGATGCTATTCCATTTCTCCTTAGGTTGGTTTGTTCTATTTCTGTTGTACATCTCTACGCACTCGTTACTCAGTACGGTTAATGACAAGGGAAAGAAATCTCCTTAATTACGTTGGTATCTGAACAAAATGTAATGTACTGCTGTCAGACTTGCACTTACATCACCCATCTTTCTTCTGCCGGGGTGCTCTCCTTTTTAGAACATCGCATTCATTTGGCCTTGCCCCATTAACGTAAGCGCTACACTGCTATAAGGAAGCGGTCTCACCAGGATGAGTCACAGCACGTGTTGCTTGCTTACAGCTCTGCGTACAGATTCACTGCCCCATGCTACCAGCTCAGCTAAAATTAATCATAGTTACAAATTATTTATCGGCGTTTCGGTGCTACTTTCCTTTCCTTTTCATACGCAATAACACTGAATTCCTCTTCGCACGTACTTTCAGATGCCGTTGAAATAAATGTATGTTTCCAGGGGAAAATAACATGTGGTTTAAATATCTCTGTCCATACAAGTGTTACGAATAGTCGCTTTGCGACAAATTGCTTACCTCCGTATGTAATCTCATTTAGCGAAAACCACATTTCGTGATCTGCCACCGTTCCGAAAATGTTTGGTGTCCACGTTAGGCAGACCACTCTGTATATCTAGGAGTTAGAGTAGAGGCATTGCCCTTACAAGATACACTTAACAAAGAAATACACTATCTACCAAAAAGTAATTGGGCAGCCGTGAAGATAGGTAATTGAGTACGTCAGTTGACTTGTGTATCACGGTCTTCGGCGTACGACCGCTGGTGTTTGTTCGTGGTAGCATGAACACAGAGGCCTATTTTAACATTCTGGATAATGAAATGCTCCCAACATTGTTGTGTTTTTACGGAATGGACCCGTTTTACTTCCAGAATGACAATGCCAGGTGCCATGTTTCAAGGGATTCTATGAAGTGGTACGCCGACAACAATGTTCGCTGATTGGACTGGCCCGCCCAGTGCCCCGACATCAAACCCTATAGAACATCTTTGGGACGAATTGGATCGCCGGGTGAGAGCTCGTCAGGCGCGGCCAAAATCCATTGCTCAACTCATGAAATGGTTGCAAGAGGAATGGTGACGAATCCCCGTGGATGTCCTGCAAACACTCGTAGAGAGCATGCCACACAGGGTGGCTGCTGTTATAGCCGCAAGAGGTGACCCTACAAGATTCTAACCCGGTGACAACCACCGAGCAAACAATGTGGACAGGTGCCCAATTACTTTTTTGTAGGTAGTGTACAAAGAGGTTTGAGGCATTTAAGTTCGAGTGTCTACCATCTTACAATTTAATATGTTAGCAAGTGTTGAAGAGAATTAATTTCTGTAATCCTGGTTTACAAATTTCAACCATGCTGAGCCCAGAAAAAATTAAAAAAGATGTTTTTAGAAATATCTTATCACTAGCAACATATTATTTTAAAATAAATTAGGTAAGGAATTATGATTATTTATATATAGAATGGCAGTTGGTCAAGACTGTGAACTCACTTAAGAAAAAACTAAAATAGAACTGTTTTAGAAATCTGTGTTTCGATATTAAAAAAGTGCAGGAACACGTTTTTGTTTAATCCGTTAAAATAGGTAAAGTCATAGCTCAGTCTCTTACACTGCTAAACTCCTCAGAAGGAATATAACTTATGTTTTAAGATGAAACAATAATTGAGGAGAGTATTAATTACTAATAAAAATATATTAAGGAAAAGACACACTGATGTAATGAGGTGCCTTTTTATTTTAAAAAATGGTTAAAACACCCTTACTTTGTGAACTTCAATATCTTAAGTAAAACTTACTGATTTGGCAAAAAATAAAAATAAAAAATACGAAAGAAATTTTAAAAATTATTATTTTGCAAAGGTGTAGTAAATGATTACACTTTTCTTATTATGTGCATTATGAAAGAATAACAGAATATTATGAAGTGACTGTTGACATGAAATTATTCCAAAAAATGTCATTACTAAAGGAATGTTGAATGATGGAACACAGCACTATATGGATCATCCACCCAGTTCATAAGTGTTTAGTATTATCTTTTCTGATGGAAGTTTTAGGTAGGCATCATAAATTTTAAGGGTATTGTATGAAAGTATGGCACTTTCACTGAAATTTACAACATTGTATATTTGCATTATTTATTAGTATAAATGTTCAGAATTAAAGAGCTAATTCGGTACCTTTTTGAACTACAAATGTATTGCTTTAATTTGTTCCCTTGTAGCAATCCTGAATGGGCCTTCACCGCTTGAAAGTGTTCCATATGAACATAATTTAACGCACATTTTAACAGCACAGCCTGTATGCAAATATCCCACTTTTTTTTTTTACTGGGACATTATGAAATTTTAGTACTCATTTATTCACTGTTAGATGTACTACAGTGATTCACAGTAAAAGTTGTACATTGAGTGCGAACTGACATTAGATTCCTCTAAGTGAAAATTACTAGTTACTGATTTTATTTAATGCATTATATATCCAGCTTTTAGAGTCTGTAAAGATATGCATCATATATATGATTACTAGCTTTTACCCGTTGCTTCGCGCGCGTCACAAAGTTCTACCCACTGAGCTACTGCGGCTCCACTATTGGGTGCTCTAGCTCCTGACCAACTGCGGCCCCACTATTGGGTTCTCTGGCCCTGAGCTACTGCGGCCCCACTACTGGGTTCTCTAGCCCCTTGAGATTCTGTGGCACCTTATTGGGTTCTCTAGCTACTGAGCTACTACGGCCCCACTTGGAATAACTCTAGCCACTGGGCAGTACGGCTGTTTGGAAGGAAATATTTACAGTCCATAGACAAAAAAGAAAGGAGAAATGACGAAAAAATTTTAACGATACTTTTTTATGCAGTAATCAATCTTAAGAAATGCTTAATCCAGTAACTATTTACAATAAGAATTTTCCTGAAGGAATGAGATATTTTCCTGTAGTAAAAAGTAGCCTATGACACTATCCGACCCTTTACCTATATCTGTGCAGAAAATCACATCGATCCGTTGCTCCGTTTTGATGTTAAAGAAGGACAAACAAACATTTTCGCATTTATATAGTACTATGGATATCTGCATAAAATAGAAAACACTAAAACAACCGCGGATTGAACTCCACAGTGAAAGTGGTACACTGCCCAATACATACCCCCAATAGACTACCAGGTGTGCCATGTCGGGCTTATGCATTCTGAGCCATGTATACGTTCGTTTAATGCATGAAGGCAAGCATTACATTCAAGTAAGCTTTCGTAGATCAACATGGAATGTGAAAGAACTCAGACTTTGGTGGCGGTGAGAAAGTTGATAGTTTTGCATTACCAAAGGGGCCAGTCAGTGCGTGTGATCGCCACAATTGTGAATCGCAATATTTCTATTGTACAAAATATCGGGCGGGAGTAACTATGACACTCTTAAGGTGCCAACGCCAGACGCTGGATACCGGGGAACAGGTCCATTTGTGGGGCTTTCTGACTGAAGGGTGTAAGGTGTCGCAACATCCTGTGGGAGCTGTGATTGCCTTCGGGTGGGAGGAGACCCCTACCCAGTGGATAGTACATAAAGGAAGGGTCGGTGGCCACCGCTCCTCCTGGAAGGTCTTGGTCTGGTGGAGAAACTGGCCTGTAATAGGTTTCAGGCTGTCCATGATACTCGAAGAAGCACCATGTGACTATGCGCGGTGACTCAGGCGTGAAAAGTGACAGGTGGAATTACTGAGGCCTCTCTGTTGGAATGGATGCTGGAATAGCACAGCGCAAACCGGCCTTTAAAGGGCGTAAGGCGAGTATCATGGCAAGGAACTCGTGTCCAGTGGGAATGCCCGAGACTAAGGGATAGGACTCCCCTACGCCGAGGTAAAACAGCATTCTGCTCTTTGGAAAGAGTATATGGACAGTGAAATGTCGGGGCTACTGTCAAGTCCTAGTATTAGAGCCCATATGCAACATGGTTGTGGTAAGAGTCAGTCGTGTGTAAGACTATAGCCTCTGCTGACTTTGGGACTCACATCTCCTTGTGGTACTGCTGGGTTACTCTTTCGAGAGTCAGCAAATGTGGGCTACCCATGGTGTTCCCTATACCAAGCTTTATAGCTAAAAGGGGTATCTGCCTCCTAGAAGAGTGCGGTAACGGCAGATAGTAACGATTCCGATAGGAGGTGGGCCGGTTGACTCCTTTGCGGTCAGACCGATGGTGGCCGAGCGACATGGGCACCACCTAGAAGCAGCTAATGTAAACAAATGTGGCGTCAAATGTAGGTGAGTAATCAGTGGAGCAAATTTATAAAAAAATGACAAACACAAATGGCAATTGAATGGGAGTGAAAGAGAGAAAGAAAGAGAAATGAAGAGAGAGAAAGGAGAGAGAAGGAAAAACAGAAAGAAATAATGCAAGAGAGAAAACCCTTGGAATGATAGAGCATGAAAAATGACATACTGACTACCAACATGGCGGAATACAATATGGCGGTCACTTGCCCAGATTGACAGAGCGGGAAGTCCGAAATCTAACATGGCGGCCGGCTCCCCCGAGAGAACCCGAGCCCACTCCTGGTTCCTGGCCATGAACATACCAAAGCATACTACTGGAGGCTTCCGGTGTTGTGAAACTCTACTATTTCATAGATGGTACTATGGAACATAACGTGGATTTTGACACATTGAGGAATGAACTGACACTGAGCGCATAGACATTATACTTGCGGGGTTGTTTCATGTTCAACCAGAA
Source organism: Dryococelus australis (assembly GCA_029891345.1). Taxonomy (NCBI): domain Eukaryota; kingdom Metazoa; phylum Arthropoda; class Insecta; order Phasmatodea; family Phasmatidae; genus Dryococelus; species Dryococelus australis. The sequence continues at coordinate 196,723,771 of CM056995.1, read as the reverse complement.
CAACGACCCGAAACATAAGGCCCATAAGGTAGGCATATGGTTACTCTATAATTGCCCCCATATACTCGATACTCCTCCTCAGTCCCCAGACATCAATGTCATTGAGAATTGTTGGAGTGAGTTAAAAAAAAAAAAAAAATCCGCAAACATCCCATATCTAACCGGAATGACCACAAAATTGACCTTCAAACGGAATGGGATAAGATTGAGCGCCCTCATTGTGAAAGGTTGGTACGATCTTTGCCAGATAGGTTTAAGGAGATGAAAAAGAACTGTGTTCGTCACACTAAGTACTAACTGTCCACACATGACTCGACGACAGGAAATATACAGACTACCATTTTCATTGATATCAGAATGTGAAGTTTGTTGTTGTACATTTGTGCATTATTTTGTGAAGATATTTGCTATCTGTATGTTGTATGGTGATTGTAGATATATTTATTCACCAATACAGTCATTTTTCACATCCAAAGGACTTTCATTACAACAATGAAATATCATAGGATAGGTGTACCACTTTCAATGTAAGTCACTGTATATTCAATTGTTTTATTTTTCACGTGAAATTAAAAGAGACATTTTAAATTGTGCGAAGTCAGCCAAGTTGAGGCATTTGTCATCGTAATACAAAACCTATCGCGCAGGCTTATAGATTGCACCTTCACTCCTGTTACTGTACTAAGTGTACATACTACCTACTACATTATTGATATTCTCTTGTTTTCAAGAATGACTTAATATTAGCGAGTATAAACTGAAGCTCGAAGGAAAGGTTCAAGCCCTCTTATTACCCCCCTCCCTCCCCTTCCTAGATGCAAGCATACCGTCACGACGACTTTTCTTTCTACCTGGAGCTTCATCCCCGCGTCTAATGCCGAGAAGCGCGGGAGCAATAAGGCCGACACTACCGTGAGTAACAAGTGCGCCGTCGCCCTGAAGCGCAAGGCTCTCAACTGGCACAGTGCAGTGTTCTAGTCACTATTGCGTCTACCTACGAAAGTTTCAGCGGTGACTATTATGTTATTGGCGGAAAGTCTGTAGAAAGTTTGAGTGTAGGACACTTGAGTAGCTTTGTCTGTATATGATGCGTATATTTTGAGATACAGCTCTTTGAAAATGCCATATTTAGCCATTTTGGAGTACTCAAAAACGGTGTTTGTAACGTGTGTGACATTCTGAAAGTACTCAAATACGCTCGCTTGGACTGTGCGTTCCTTTCATAGACGAGCACATTGGACGCACATTTAAAAGTTTGGAAACGTGTACTTCAAGCACTGCGCAGGCTCGCATTTCACGTAGCACGTATAGGCTGTTTACGGTAAAGTGAGCACTTTTGAAAGCCCTGCTTAAGGTCTACTTGTATGCAGGTCGTGTATTCTTCCGCCTTATGTAAAATTAACATTGTCATGGGCCTCATCGCTTTTTTAAAGCGTCGGTCAAGTGAAACTCTGAAATTATTAGAAAAATAAATATTTTACAAATCTGCTCATTTTTACACTTCGACAGATAAAAAAAAAAAAAAACAGAAAGGGAAAGAAATAATTTAATGTGTACCAAATGGTGACCTAACACTTTTCATTCGATGTTAAAATATGGAAATACTTTCCCTCCATCATTACCAACTCTACTGGACGCATGTCACTCAGTGCCCCGTTAAAATATATGCAGATAGGTACAGTGGCTTTTTCTTGACGTTGGTTTCAAAAGTGCTCACTTTATCGTGAACAGCCTTTAGCTCTGGCGGGCTGCAGCTTCAACCTATCATCTGTTCGCCGGTAGACGCTGCAGTTGTCTCGTGACCGACTCTCTGGAGTGCAGAATAGCATGCAGGTAATATTCGGTTTTATTTCGCGGTGTTTAGCAACATTATATATGACTGGGTTGAACAGTGCGATGTTGTGTAAGTGGCGTGGTTAGTGTGGAGGCTTGGATCCGCTTTTCTTATCTGCGCAAAAACCTGCGCCATTGGTTGTGTCACTCGAGAGACTGGCTTCCTCTAATGCCCGGTTGCACCAACATTTTCCCCGATCCGAGATAGAATGATCCTAGTTCCGAACCAGGATCCAGTTTGATCTTGATTCCAATGTAAAAGTCTTGCACCAACGAAATTTCATGATTTTGGATCTCCGATTCGTCGGTCTTGGTTCCAAAGTGACAGATCGGGATTAAGCACGAGACAAATTTTGCTGTTGGTTCATAATATATGATGTCATGGAAGTAGGCGTATTTTTCACTATAGATAGAACTAGATGTGGTATGTTTTATCTGTTTTAAGTGAAATATTGTTGTACGAATTTTACTGAATAATATTGAAATGCATATAATTTTTTAATTTCCCAAGAAAACAATCTAACAGTCTGTTGGCGTATTTTCACACTACTTACATTTGTCGACGATGATTGCTGATCTCGGATCAAGATTTCGAACCGTCAATTTCGGCTGTTCGAAATGAACTTCATTCTCAATCTCCAGTCCAGCTCTGAACTCAAACGGTGCAACAGTTTTCTGTTTCGATCTTAGATCCGATCTCAGATCGAGTTTTGAAACACGATGGTTCAACCGGGCATAAGATTGCACACAAACGACTGATGTGTTCACTATTTTAAATTTTTGTTTTGGATTAGATACGCGGTTTTTTATTCATTGTAATTCACAGATAAAGGCTTTAGAAAAAAGTCACTGTCCATGTCTGCATATACTTCAACTGGCGCATTTGGTGCCATGCACCCGGTACAGTTGGTAACGATAGATGGAAAGTAGTTCAATTTCTTAACGGCGAATAAAAATTGTTACGTAACTATTTGTGACAATTTTAATGATTTATTTCGGTTTCTGGATTTTTAATGCATCATATATGTAAAAATTAGCACATTTATAATATACTTACCTTTCTAACAATATCACAGTTTCACTTGACCGAAGCATAAATAAAGTGATGAGGCCATGGAAATGTTAATCTTGCATAAGACGCAAGAATACACAACGTGAATACAAGTAGATCTTAAGCAGGACTTTCAAAATTGCTCATTTTATCGTGAACAGCTTATAGAAACTATAATTTGCATTCGCGTCACGTATTTAGTGCAAGAGCTTTCTCTGCCACTTAGTACCTTCAAGTCGAGCTCGCTAGACCTGCTACTGTGCTGCCGCTACCGACAGCGGCGAGAACTTATTCTTCTGGTGGTTGGTTCGCGATAACAAACGCACGTGGACGTATCAGAAAGCAAGTATTTGTCGTTACGTCGCGCAACATATCGTGTAGCGGTATCCTGGACGTGTGGACTCGCTCGCAGTAATTGGCGATATTTTTAATATCTGAAGAGAGAGCTTTAGACAAAGGAGTGTGTGTATAGGCTATTCACGGTAAAATGAGCACTTCTGAAAGGTCTGTTTGAGATCTACTCGTTTACACGTTGCGTGTTCATCCGCCTTATGTAACATTAACATTGCCATGGTCCTCGTCACTTTATTCATGCGTCGGTCAAGTGAAACTGTGAAATTATTAGAAACGTAAATATTGTATAAATCTGCTCATTTTTACCCTTCGATGCACCAAAAAATTCAGAAAGCGAGAGAAATAATTTCAATTATCACAAACGGTTACCTAACACTTTTCGTTCGACGTTAATATATGGAAATACTTTCCCCTCCATCGTTACCAACTTTACTGGACACATGGCACTCATTGCGCCTGTTGAAATATAAACGGTTAGGGGCAGTGACTTTTTTCTAAGGGTAATTTCAAAACCGCTCACTTTATCGTGAACAGCCTTTAACGAAAAGTATATAAAAACACAAAATAAATATATTGGGTAGTTAAGTTCCTGACGTATACAGTTCTTAAGCGACCTTGATTAAAGTTATTAAAATATAGCAATGTTTCCACTTAGATATAAATACAGGAAGCTTGTCACGTGTAAGTGTTAGTGCAGAGCGCCAGCTAACTGCTGACGAATGCCACGACTGCATCAAGCAGTTGTCATTCATTCATAAATTATCGCGTTGTGATCGAAAGCTCGTACCATGTCAGGTGTGCAATTTAACCCCACCTTACTCTACACGTATCAGGCTATTGGTCCAAGTTTTAGAAAATGTCTTAACGAATAGTAATAGTAGAATGTTCGTGCTTGTGGAAATATCGCAGTGTACACTGATGGATCCCCAGACGCCTGCCAACACGTGTGTTAGTTCTTGAGCGCGGCGAAAGTACTGCAAAGAGACACAGTCACAACTTTCACTTAACGACGGAATTGCGTGTTATTGATCTGTACGTAGTAAGATGTCGAGTTATGGTAACGATAGACGAAAGATTTTAAGAGAACATGTATGTAGAGTGATTTAGAATCCAACGATTGTGAAATCTTAGCGGCCCTGCCTACCAAACCGGCAGCCGCGAACTTCAAATGGGGAATCAATGTTAAACGAAATTCCTTCTCTTTGCGTCAATTTTAAAGATAACTATTTCAAACAAGAACTATGTTGAGCGATTTTCTCAAAGAATATTGCTACATAAAATTGGTTTTGGAAGAAAAAAAAACATTTATCCATTTTTTTGGTATATGTAAATTTCAATATTTACATTTTATAAAAAAAATTTATTAATCAAAAAAATTGGTAAAATATTTTAACGTAGCGTCATTCCATAAGAAATTTCACTTCGAAAATTTTTGTTTGAAATAGTTCTCTTTAAAATTGGCGCAATGAGAAGGAATTTCGTTTAACATTGATTCCCCATTTGAAGTTCGTGGCTGCCGGCTTGGGGTAGGCAGGGTCGTTAATGTACATGCGGTTTGATTAACGATACATTTGAGGGTTACAGTTATTTACAACTATTATCTAACTTACTTTCAGTGCATGCACTTAAATGATTATCGTTTAGCCTACATATTTCGTTACATTGAATTTTAAGTAGTTAAATCAAAATAACTCCAGCACGCACACAACATAAAAGCAAACACCCATGCGTATACAAAACACAAAAACATACAAATACCAACATACATAAGAAGTCTCAGGACAACCTTATAAAATACAAACCTAATTTATTCGTAATAAAATTCAATTAGTCTCGCATTATCATGATCATAAGCCAATAGCCGCAAACAAAATATTTCTAGCTATTAATGTAAATCATGAAAAAGGTCTACTAGTAAACTTCTTTCTACAACATGATATTGAACACTGTTCCACGAAAGATGACAGTTTTAAACAAATTGGTTTCCAGAATAATATTTTATTAAAACACGGTGTTTGTGTTTACTTAAAATGACAAGTGATGCGCAGTGGCTTAGTCACTTGGCTACGCAGGAGTTTGATAGGTGATACGTACGATTATACCAGCCCCGAGAATGCTGCTGCAGGTTTATAAAGGCCGCATCAACACTTAGCAGGGGAAATTCGCCAACAATCAATAAGACATCCCATTGATAAAGCTCGAAAATATTGAGGAATTCAGAGACTTGTGCTAGAACTTAGGGTGTGTCTCAATTTAAAGAATACTCTCTCGAGAGTGCACTCTTTCGCACAACTTTACGAAAGAATTGCTTCGCGCTCTCTCGTACTCTTGCTCTGGGAACTGAGACAACCACTCTCTCGTTTCTCTCCGACGTCAGGCAAACAGATGATGCCAAAAGGCGGGAAATTATGTTAAGCTAAAATCGTGGTCATAGCTATTGAAAGTTATTTATGTGTGCTCAAAATAATTGACAATAATTAGAGCACAACCAGAATAATCACTAGCGCATAAAATAGTATTATTTTTGTTTTATATTTTACCGCCATTTTTCGACAAAGTGACAAAAACGATACTTAGTCAAAAATCCGTATTTATGTTTTTATGAAAACATGTTGCGTATGTCATTACACTATTTAAAACAGCTGAAATTATCCACTTGCAGTTAAAATGCATCGTGTTTTTTGGCCCAGAAAGCTACTAACCCTATTCAAACACGGTAATAACGTAAACAATATGGCACCTGTGATAGAGCGCCAGCGAGTATATAACTTCGTGCTCTCTCTGTGCTCTCGCTCTTTCGCGCTCTCCCCGACGAATTGAGACGACCAGCGAGTGTTTCTCTCTGACGTCATAATGACGTCGTGGCGAGAGCGAGAGCACGAGAGAGCGCTCTCTGGGCTAATTGAGATATGGCCTTAGTCCCTTGTGGGGTCGAGTCACTGGCATTCGTTGTTAGACTGCTGCCACAACGAGAACACGTGTTTACATTGGTCTGCGTGCCTCGGTTCTCTTGTTGTGGTGGCTCACTCATTCACCACTATGCTAACTGAGGTTCAGTCACAAAAGCAACACACAGTACTATCTCTCGCTAAATGTATTCTGGAATGGAATGCGTGAATATCCGTCTAACTGGCGCATGTTCTCTGCTCGATTTGTTACATTTGTATATGCGTATAAAGGAGCTTGTGCACATATTCGCACGATGTTTTCGAAACCACAGTTCGCAGAGGTCAGGATATTTCCCATGGCTTTATTCTGACGGGATTTGTACGCTATGTCATACATATATTTAATTTAGTAAGTGGATATCTACGAAACTTTGTAAGAGGAACGACGTGCACTTTTCAGAGACTTTCTGCCAAAACTACCTATAGCGTCAGTGATATAAGTCCTATACAGTTGTATCGTTACAGAAAGACCGCACGCCAATTCAGAGTATGTACTTAGAGGCGATGGGTCTCTTGACTGGCATGTCTGTGTCGCCTTTATTGCTCCCTCAGTACTATAGTAAGTCGAACATGGAACACAGACTGGAGGAATGTGAGCGCCGTACGCACTGTTCACAGGTCTAAGAGAGAGACTGACTTCAAACGAGGACTTCCATCAGGAATATCAGGAAAACCCCACGAGAAACGAGCCCACAAATCAAACTTGCTTCGAAATATCTACTTGCACGAGAAAAGTTGGTGGCCTCGGAAAAGACCAAATTTTAATAATTAAATCGCATAAACAAACACTGTTTTTAAAGTAGTGGCTATTAAATACAAAGGGATATTGCTTATACTCGTCCCAACAGCATCACACTATTTGAACACCACTTCCTTTCCGAAAAAAAATTTGCAAGAGTTCTTCAAACCGAATATTATTCGCCTGATTACTCTTTACTCAGCTACCTACACTATATGCTCTACTATTTTTCTTCCTCTATGGTTGAGACACACGTAGTCACATGACTCGCAGAGAGCGCGACCACTAGACTCACTTGGTTGAAAACTTTCCTGACTATAGGGCATGCTCTGTCTGCTGACGAGATCTGCCTTGCACGGGATATAGTGGCACGAGAGTTAGCATGAGAGGTCCACCTTGCAATGGTAAGCGTGGTATAGAACGACGTGCACACTCACCCAGGCCGAAGTAGCCCTTGACACCGCCGAGGTTCCGCACGCGAAACAGTCCGGACTTTTTGAATCGACACTTGAGGTTGAACCCAAAGTCCGACTCGAGGACGCACGTGGCATCTGTCTGCCTGCCTGCGCCATCTGGAACAACACACTGACATGATGGCGCGCTTTCGACCGCATCGACAACTTATGATCCTCAACACTTTTACCTAACTTCACATCATCGTATTTAAGGATCCTATCAATTGTCTAGATAATCCTTTGTCATGTGGCTTCCGTAGCTACATGTAAACATCAAGCGTCCTATCGTACCGTTATAAATATTCCACCTTGTTTATCGACTCATTTCTATCAAAAACGTCCGCATCTCAGGATCATGTAAGAATTACGCTCTTTCTTACTTCCCTTAGTTAACTGAAGAATGGTTTCCCATTTATTTCCACTTAAAATTGATCCCTTCCAAAAAATGAAATATTCGCATAGCGCTGTAATCTGTCTTTAAAAGCGTTTACACGAAACGATTTCCTGCTACTTGTATCTAACGATTCTCTAAAAAAGTATATTTTAATTACCCTCGACCTACCGGGAATTTTATTGCCCACCATCCATTTCCCGCGCCACACAGCAAGCCGTCATATAAAATGGTCGTATTTCGCTGGTTTTCTCTTTATCTAAGAATTTCCAATCGCTTGTCTTCCTTGAAGTATAGGTCTTAGTTATAAATCTGTTTGTCCCAGGTGATGAACTCGAGACATGATACCGATCACTGTTTTGTTCCATGTGTTCATTAAGAAGTCTGCGTACTTTATTCCGGCCTAAATGGAATTTAAAAACTGTTATTTTTTTAAGTAGAGTCCTGGTAACAGCGTTAATATACAAATACCCACTTGTCAAGCTCACTTACTCAACTCAGGATTAAAGTTTCAATGAAGATCAAAATATAGCATGACCTGCCTGTTAGACTTCAATTTTCCCTATGAATTCGAGCTATACGATCCCTAATAGAGGTCCCAAATATTAAAAATATTTTCATATTTCGTTGTTCCTCTGATGGCACAGTTTGAAAAATATCCAACAGTTATGAGAGTGAAAAGCAAACTTGAAAATGCTATGGGTAAAACTCGATATGGTGTTCCGCGTTTCTTTCTGACTAGTGCCACGCTGAGTAACGGATCTTTAAAACCATTGCCTGGAACCAATTACAGAGATTTCATATATGGTGTTCTGCGTTTCTTTCTGACTCGTGCCATGCTGTTGTGCGGCTCTATAAAACCATTGCCTGGACCCAATTACAGAGATATTAGATATGGTGTTCCACGTTTCTGTCTGCCTCGTGCCACGCTGATATGCGGCTCTTTACAACCATTGCCCGGACTCAATTACAGAGATTTCAGATATGGTGTTCCACGTTTCTTTCTGACTCGTGCTACGCTGATGTGCGTCTCTTTACAACCATTGCCTGGGCACAATTACAGAGATTTTAGATATGGTGTTCCACGTTTCTGTCTGACTCGTGCCATGCTAATGTGCGAATCTTTAAAACCATTGCCTGGACACAACTACAGACATCTTAGTATTTTCTAGGAGCAATTCCAGTGTTAAGTATTACAATTATTTCTATTCAATTAAACGTGTTCATTTTATTCTTTTATGATGCACAACCAAGTTAAATGGAAGAAGTAATGACGACAGCACAATTTTATTCTGTTCGGGAAAAAAGAGCAGTATTTTACCAGCAAACTCCCATTAAACCTGCAGTAGTGTTTTGTCAGTGCTACATGGTATGCAGTCGTGGCTGACAAGCATATGGATAGAGTTCTGAGGAAATACCCAAAAACTCTCATTTAGTATCTTTATTCCGTGGCCTTCGGCTATCCGATTATTTCCAGTCTGCACAAATGGAACAGATCAATGAAGGTTGTTGAACTGCATCACAGGTTGTATTGACGCGTGTCCATGCGTGTTATGTAATGGCGCTTACCTTTGTAACATATAACTGCTCTCAATACACACACAGTGGCGACTTGCAGCTGAAATTTGTTAGGAACAAAAGCCGTACAATGAAATTCGCAGTTACGTAACAACCAGATTAAAATTCTGAGATAATGGGAGCAGCCAGAGAACAGCTATCTTGACTTAATAACGTTTGTGACAAAGGATGCGTTCACACGTTCGTGAGATACAAAATGAATATGTTATTATGACTTTTTATGTAACAGATCAGCTAAGGTCCAAGCGCTTAGGTACAAAATTATATTCTCAGAAATGTTCATTTAGAATATTCGTAAAAACAGTTTAAATAGTTTTGTTCACAAAAATGTGCAAATGTCATAATTCTAATCACAACGCTTAAAAAATATCGGAAAACATTTCTACAAACAGTTTCGTTTGTAAATTATTTCAGCATTACTGAAGACTGCGTTTTCATTACAGTGAGATAAAGGCAAAAATCTTGTGTGCTTATTATGAGCTTGTTTATAGGAAAGCGACAGTCAGCTACGACATTTACCTTGCCTCCTTAAAAATCATAATAAAAAGTACGATATTCCAAATATACGTATGCGAGTGCGTGTGAGTGTTCACCATAAAGTTTAATAAATATTACACAAAAAATCATGACAATTTCCGTCCTGCAGTTCAACAGCATATTTGCATTATAGTAGCTAATATAAGACTGTAAATTGTTAACATTATTAACTGCCACAACACCTTTAGTTTTACTACTACATAACCGTGTAAATAAATGCTCCAATAACATTTTTTTCGAACGTAGCTAGAAGTTAACTTCCAAAAATTACATAACGTCACGAGTAAATTTTAGAACGCCGAATCGGTGTAGACATGTTTAGGCTAATAGATACAACATATCCTAGCAGACAAATGTAAGGAAATGTCATATAGTATTTTTTAATTTAAGTTAGGCAAAACAACGCAGGGACGCGCGAATTCCGTTTGCCTTCGTGATATGCACACACATACACACACATGCAATCACCCATGAAAGTTACTTCAATTCTTACAACCAAGTGTTCCGGATTGAGGAGGAACTGATAAGGGCCGCCAAAGCAGTTCAAGCTTACAGAGAACAAATGTACTTTTTGAAACACCTTTCGTATTAAAAATTAACTGTGAAATAAACCTTTTGAAACCAAGCTTTAATTTATAAATCAACTAAAAAGATAAAAATAAGTATAGGAGTAGTTACGCAATTTGTAGAACTTGTAAAACGTGGTCGAATAGCCATAATAAACTTTACTAACAATTTATATTTTGCTGTGTAATGTTGTATATATAATTACATACATAATACGGTGTAGAGAAACCTTTTCCCCGCTTCTAACAAATACGTGATTTGATTATGTAGATTAGCAGTAGTGGCATGTGCAGAGGGTGTGCGACGAACATACACAATGTTTACACAATTTATGAATGCACAGTGTACGAATAGAATTTGCAGTTCAAAAAAGGGGAGGGGGGAGGGGCGTATCTTATCGTGTATGTAAGACATACCATGTTACTCCCTTTTATGTACAACATGTAAGTGTAACAATAGGACCAAACTTACAGCATAGTGCACTTAATATTCAACACACATACAAATGACGCTTTGTTTTTCATATATTCCCCTTTAAGGACCTACTAGCATATGCGATTGAAAAAAAGAAACCTCGCTCATACTCGTTTCAAGGTTGAGATTTTTTGCAAATTACAGGGTAATAAACATATATATTACAGTCGCATGTTCCACAATAGAGGAACACAACTAGCCTTATCGTTCTCAGGTTCAGGAAGCAGCTGCAGCAGACTTGGAGCACTCGCCTTGCCGATACCACTCGTAGTAGACAGATACTTATTTTTCTTACAGCTGAAACGTGTGTTTAGAATAGGTACTCAAAATAGAAACGAAAAATTACATGTTCTCATTCTGAAAATAGCAGGGAGAGGTTACGCGTCTACACGTATACAAGAAAACGTAACGCCATATAGATCCGTTTCAGCTATAGCCCTTTTGTGATCTGTGAATTAATAGTGCAATGGGGGTAAATGACAAGATTGAGATTTTCGGACATTCGCCATTGCGATGAAGATATCCGTCATGGAAATTAGGGTGAAACCAGCAACAGACAAACTACAATCCCACAACTGTGTATATCAGATCCCCTGCGAATGTGGCCATATGTACATAAGAGAAACTGGCAGAGCTCTCTCGACTCGAATTAAAGAACACAAAAACAATTGCAAAAAAGGCGAAACTCACAATCCAGATTTGCGGAAAATGCTTGGGAAATGAGTCATAAAAATCTTTGGACAAATTCAACTCCACTTATGCAGGAAGCCGACAAATACAAAAGAAAATTCAAGGAATTAGCTTTAAATATTAGCAATTATAATATTTTCAGTCAACAAAGTATTGAGTTAAATAATATGTGGATTCCATTAATAAAGAAAGAAACCTCTTTGCAGCGCAAAACAACAGCAAAATCACAAGCTATACAAGACCACATCAGCCATACATAGCCACTCTTAGCTGCGCAGCCAATAAGGAGACAGCTCGACTGTCATTGGCTGCGACAGAAAGATGTCATAAACTATATACTGCCATGTTTTCCCGGTCTCCTCGTCAGTCGCACTCGTGTTCTCAGACCCTGTGTGTCGCTACCTGAAGACGGAAACAGATTGCAGTTTCCTAAAAGTCGCATTCTGTCAACCGTAGGAAAACTATTGTTTGTTCTTGTTCGAGTTTCCTCGTTTTATTTGTGAAAGACGTGTTTGGACAGCCGTTATAATAATGTTTTAACATATTCCTAACACCGAAGAAATTATTCACGTGAAGTATAAACTGTTTTTATGCCAATATTGTTTCAAAACGAGTGACATAAGTGTTAAAGTTTTAATAGTTTGGAACCACCTAATTATAAAAATAACTCATACATTTATTTAAGCTTTCAGAATTGCAACACATATCGCAATTAAAATAAAACACATTTATCCCAAATTTCTTCAAGTTTATTCAAGGCTTAAAATTTATACTGACTTCAAGTGCATGGAGCACCACATTTTCAAGGTCGGAATAGTATGTGGTATTTTAAAAATTTCTCGGACAAGAAACTGTGTGGAAATACAAGGGAAATAAATAAACAAGGCTACTTCACCCAGAACATTTATTACGATAATAAATCCAATATTTCAGATATTACAAACAAACATTTAAAATCACGTCGGTCGTAAACTTATATTTTGACACAACACAAGAGCGGACCGGGGAAAAAAATAGTGAAGCAGATGACTTGAACGCTGCGTCGGCCAGGTGATAATATGAAAGAATTAGAAACATAGTTGTGTTACAATTATGCCAAACTCTATTATTATATTCATACAACACAAATAAACTGAACTGCAAGGTGACAACAGTTTTTAACTTAATAAGACGTTAAAGATAGAACTATTTATTGCAGTTCGCTGCCAGTATCGAGGTCATTGTTCACGTTCAAATGCACGCATATACGGACAGTGACTTTTTTCATAAGGTGGGCGTACCAATGGTGGCCCGTGGCCCGTGTCCGCAAGGTGGCCCACTGTGCGGTTCCGATAGTAGTTGTGAGAAATACCACCAGATGTCTCCTACTTCTTATACGGTGTCCCGATCTAGTGTAAAATGCAAGAAGGGAAAAGCGTGAGCCTAAAGCCGGCCATTTTATGATGATATTATAGTCGGTTCACGACTGGAACAGACTTTTGGACAACACCTTAGTCGTCAGCTACATGCATCGTTACTACAAACAGTGACTAGCGCGGGTACAGTTAGCTTGGCAGCACTGAGAGAGAATATAGTTTGAATGTTTTAAAGTATTTTTTAAACTATTGCTTAAAAATGGGAGTAGGAAAGATTCCGAGAACGTCTGTTCCAGTCGTAAACGGACTAGTCAAGATATGAAGCGCGAAGGTAGTGTTTTATTATTTATGGTCGAGTAGAATATAGTAATACATACAGGTAAGTATACAAGTAAATATATGTTCTTATGTGTTTTCTGAAAGCCTGATGTGTGAGCTTTCGAAAATATAAAGCATGTTCAATGTATTAAGAAATATAATTACGTGAGGAGAATGATTATGTAACGAAATGTGCTTTTTTGATAGGTTCCTAAAGTGGCCATAGTGGGACTCCTTGAGAACCTAGTTAGCTACCTTAGGAACAACTCAATTTCTGTAACTGCGCAAATCGTTCAAGGCATTATATGTGTTACGTTTTGTTTCGTTAAATTTTATATAAATGACATAATTTTAACTGTTTGAAAGAGATAAAACAACAAAAAATTCTTATAAATGCAAACCTATTAACATATGGAAATACTTTTAATAATAGGCCTACATTTTAACTTTAGCTTCGTGCTACGCAAATGTTCGGGTGAAAATGACCTATACTAACAGAACTCCGATTGATATACAATGAAGAACCATGAAAACTATCATGTAACTTTTTTAATGCTTAAAAATAATTGGTAACTATAACATGATTATATTTCAGATCAATATGGCCAAGAAGTTAGGTAAATTGACTCAAGAACTGTTAACTAAAGCTATGGATGCCATTTTGAGGGGGGAAATGGCAGTAAGGAGGGCAGCCGAGATATTTGATGTTCCGAAAAGAACACTCAGGAACCATCTAGCATCTGGAAACCCTAAAAACGTCACAGGTAGGCCACCTGTTTTGTCAGTTGAACAGAAAATTGAGCTTTGCAGGATAATTGATAGACTTGCAGATGTAGGAATGCCTATAACCCCTAAAGTCCTTAAGCGAACAGTGTATAATTTTTGTTCGATAAATAACAAAGCATCCATTCAACAGACAAGTGGAGTCAGCTGGTAGGAAATTGCTCAGGTTGTTTCTGCGAAGCCACCCTGATGTTTTCAGAAGGAAAACTCAGAATTTGAATCCAGCAAGAGCACAGAAACTTAACAGATTTATTGTTAAGAATCATTTTGAAAAGTTGAAAAATGTCATGCTCGAATTGGATTTAATGCAGAAGCCTCATTGTGTATACAATGTCGACCAAAAAGGGAAATAGACTGTTTACACAAACCTCAAGTTGTTTTGGCTCGAAAAGGGGCAAGTGTGTGCATAACGTAGCTTCAGAACATGGTGATAATGATACCATCGTCCCATGTGGTAATGCTTTGGGAGATGTTATCCCACCAGCAATTCTCTTCAAAGGTGATCGTTTAAGACAAGAATGGTGCAACAACTTACTACTTGGGAGTAGTCTTTATGGCCCCAAAATACTCTATGAATGCACACACCTTTCTGAAGTGGCTTTCTCATTTTGCAGAATACAAAACCCCTGGGCATGCACTTTAAACTTTTGATGGTGCATCTTCACATTTTGAAAGCAAGTATTACGAATGCAGCAGATGCTCGTGATCAAATTTTTTTGCCTTCCTAGTAATACGACGCAAAGGGCTACAACCAATGGATAAAGGCGTTTTTAAATCATATGAAGTACGTTGGGATAATGAGGTAATGTTGTTTTGGACACAGCATGAACATAGTATAGCTACGCACATCGAAGAAGTGAGTGTCGACTGGGAGATAAGAAATCAATCCGGGAAACTTTTCTGACGAGCGTGGGCGAAGTTTGCGACACCTGTCAATGTTTCCACGGGTTTTCAAGCAACTGGTATCTACCCATTTGACCCTTCTGTGATTTCAGATGAAGCTTTTGCACCTAGCGAACTCACTCATATACCTGAAGACTGTACGAAGGCAATCGACTGTAATCCAGAAAGACAAACAAACTGTTCAGTTCTTGGTCAAGTCAACCACAGGCGTTAAGCATGTGATGAAGTGAAACGATATGCATCAAAGCAAACAGCAAAGAAACCCTGTAAGAAGACGCCAGTATCCCCAAATAGTGACAGTTCAATTTCCGATGGTGTTTTTTTCTTTTCATGGCACAGCCTTAGAAGACTTAGTTATCAGTGATTCTGAAACAGATATTATTCCAAGCATAACGTCGCCATCGTTATCTGATATACTCCTTACACCTGAAGCTCCTGCGAAGTGTAAAACCAAGGAAAAAAAATTTAACTATCGCGCCCAGAAGGTTATGGCAAGTCTGTTTCAATCCAAAACTCCTATACTGACTACAGAAGAATCACTGGTCAAACGAAAAATTGCAAGAATACAACAGAAACGTCAGGTGAATGCGGCAGAAAATGCTCGCAAAAAAACCAAAAGTAAGAAGGAGGAACAGAAGTAACAAGAGTCTGTGGAATTTGATGTTCGCCCATCTACCAGTGGGTTGCGAGCGACAAAAAAAAAAAAAAAAAAAAAGATAACTGGTATTGTCATTTATGTAATTTAGACAAAATAGGTGACATGCGACTGTGTAATCAATGCACGAGATATGTTCATGAAGACTGCGAAGGCATAACATGCGAAGACAAAATTCCAAATTTCATGTGCTCATTTTGCCAAGATTCTGATTGATTTCGTTAAATTTAATTCAAACTGCTCTTATTAAACTGTGTTTCATTCTAATACATCTAAATAATTAGTATATAAAGGATTGAATGTTAAATTGTAAGCATGTTTTTTTTTCTTTGAAGATGCAGGGATGCCTATAACCTCCAAAGTCTTTTCCTCAATTTTAATATGTTTTTGGAATGTCTTTACAGATATTTAGTGCTAAGATTTTTCATCCGCGTCAATACATTACACATTAACAGCTGTGTTCCTTTGTAACATACCTGTGTGGTATATGTCAATCTTGGATATTGTGAAACTTAGTATTGGGCCACCTTTGTTACCATTCGCGGGCCACCTTTGGATCACTATGTTCCAAATATGGCCCAAATGCAACATTTTACAAAAACGCAAGAAAAATGTTGGGAAATTTAAAAAAATTAAGTACATTGTGTTTACTTGTAGCTATGTATTGGTTAAAGTATACGTTCCCAAAGTTTGAAGATTTTAACTCGCACCAGACAATTTTTAAAATTCAGCAAATCTTCACAATGGCCACCATTGGTACACCTACCTTAGGATTATTTCAAGAGTGCTCATTTTATCGTGAACCACCAATACATACTTGTGTTAAAGTAGTAGTGATGATATGTGGCTAGGTGAGACACCGCAGTATCCAGGGAAATAGCTCTAAACTGGACTGGACTGACTTCATTCATAAGTGTCAGAGTGCACCCGGTCGTGAGAGAGAGAGAGAGAGAGAGAGAGAGACTGAGAGAGAGACTGAGAGACTGAGAGAACAAAAAGGGGGGGCAGCTCTGTGCACGAGAAATAGCGGCCGCTTGCACAAGATGCGGCAATGGTGGCACTTTCTTCGCGCGAGCTGTGACCGGGTCAGCGGAGATGAAAGCCGGTCCACACACACGCAGCCTCCTGAGCCACTTGCAGCGGTCCGCCTTCCTCTCCCCACACGCGTGGGGCCGCGGTGGTGCGGCGGGTAGACCCCAGGCGCGTTTCTCAACAAGGTGAACAGGGTTCGATTCCCGGCGGGGTTGGTCCCCGGATTTTCACACCAGGGAGTGTCGGACGATGCCGCTTGTCGGCGGGTTTTCTCGGTGATCTCCCGTTTGCCTAGTCCTTACATTCCGGCGTTGATTCATTCTCACCTCGCATCGTCTTTATCGGCAGAGAAGGGAGGGATAGACACTGACCCGCGCACCTATCACACCGGCGCATTTACGGTCAAGGATCTGCAATGTTGTCGTACCAATAAGACTATGGCCCTTGAAGTTGTCACCATATCATCTTACTTGTGCGAAGTGTATAGCATAGTTGAGTATAGGTTGTTCACGGTAAAATGTGCACTTCTGAAAGCCCTGCTTATGCTGCACTTGTATTAACGTCGTGTATTCCTCCGCCTTATGTAAAATTAACATTGACATGGGCCTCATCACTTTATTCATGCGTTCGTCAAGTGAAAATGTGAAATTATTAAGAAAGTAAACACTTCGCCTATCTGCTTAATTTTACTCATCGATGCATTAAAAAAATCAGAAAGAGAAATAAATAGTTGTAAGTTATCACAAGTGGTTACCTAACACTTTTTATTCGACGTTAAAATATGGAACTACTTTCCATCCATCGTTACCAACTTTGCTGGGCGAATGTCACTCATTGCGCCCGTTAAAATATATTCAGTCAGGGGCAGTGACTTATTTCCAAGGTTCATTTCTAAAGTGCTCACTTTATCGTGAACAGCCTTTACGTGTCCCTTCCTATGGTATTAGCGGTAAGGCAGTTTGTAGCTACGTTGGAGATCTCGGGAATGATTTTGAAATGTGCGCCTCGAAGGTAGTCTTCATGCCTTGTCACAAGTGTGTTTTCTTTTCGTAGGCTACATACAACACGCATGAACTATAGTCCATTCCCCATTGGAAGCAAATTTCTCGGAGCCCTGCTAAATATCTACTTGCAGGCCCGTTTCGTATCCTTCCGCCCAATGTAAACAAACATTGGCATGTGACTGTCATGTAGCATTTGTCGAAATCAATGTTTACATGCCATTGTTTGTGTACACGTGTTCGTACACTTTCGCTACACCTAAAAATAAACATTGAAATTTGACTTCTGCTTTTATACCTGGCAAATGTGTTATTTACTGTTTACTGCTTTTCAAAGAGTTCTGTCTTGGGTCAATTTCAAAAACCATTTCGTACGAATATTCCGAGTTTAGGCCTATAAGATTCTTTAGGTCAGCTTTATGACGATTTAAAAATACCTGAATTAACGATAGATCTTACGGTTACGTTACAGTAACATATTTGTTTTCCATGACATAGCACATTATACGTAATGCACGTTAATATTTTGCCCAGAATGTGTTAAACACTGTTTCAACTACGGGGTAATGAACTGTAGTATTTAACATTTTGTTATTGATATGTCTTGGGTTATTTCTTTAAAAGGACGGCCTCAATTCGAATAACGAAGGAATAGCAGTCCGAAGAAAAAGCGACATTAAAATCAAGCACACAACTCGTGTCGCTCATTTATTGTTATAGAAACTTAAAATATAGCAGTGAACATGCACACAAATAAGCCTACCGTAACTTTTAGTCCGCTCATATTTATATGTATTGCTACTTACTGTGTATTAGGTTTATAAAAATTTATTGGGGATGGGCTTGGATAATTTGTTGATTGGTGGTAAATCACGTTACACGACTGTGTTTCAAACACCCACCAGGGCAAAGGTACAACGTAGTGATATATAAACAGACGTGCATGTAAATTAATAACTTCGTCATAAAAACAGTTCACATTTACAGTGTATAAATAGTTAATATGAAATATTTGAAATCGCGCATACACAGGGCCAGCGTATCGACCACAATGCACAAAGGCACGCCATTTCACAGACGCAATGATTAACGAAACACACGTCAGAGTATATTTATTACTGCCATGGAAACACAGATTTAGCACAACGTAGTAACTTGCCTAGGTAGGTTAAAAAAACACAACGTTCACAAACGTGAGTGGTAATTTGAAGTATTTTTCGGAGTAAGTATAATTTGCGCATCATTTGGTAAAACAGCAAATACGCCATGTCATGGCTCGCCACGTCTGCCAACTTCACTTTGTTTCTGCCCCGCCATCGTATCTAAATATATTTAAATACGTATTCAAATATTAAAATCTCTTTTCAGATGTAAATTACAAATTCAAAAATCATTATTTTGCTGTAATAAGTATAAGATATGCTACAATTGAAAACATGTACAATTGTACGTACTAGCGAAATGAAACTTCCCGAGTGTGAAAGAGACAAAGACAATGAAAGAGCGCCAACCCTCGCTCAGCAGATAGTTGCTTCAAGTTGCTCTCGCTCGATGAAACACCACCATACCATTACGGCCTACTCACAATATTTCCCGCTGTTATTTTAAACTGTAAAAATGAGATATGTTGCCATCGGGGCTACTCAAATATTTAAATATGTCGATAGGCACCGTTTAATTTACAAATAGTATACTAAAAAAGAGGTTAAATAATTATTTTAACTGTGAACTATTTCTTACCGCCCGTTGCCAACACGTCGCTGCTCTCGCTGTTGTTAATTCATATTAAAAAATATATATATATATATTACGAGTTATAGAAGATATTAAGGTAAAGTTTCATTTATTCAATAATACAGTACTGAAAGTTAACCACAGCGTTATATATTTGTGGAATACAGGTTATTGAAAAAACAGGTTGACATGATATGCCAGGAGTGTTTTTCGAAGGTTGATTTTCATAAGTCGCTTCCAATCGGGAATGGACTATAAGTGTATTTCGAACTGTAGACAGCGAAGTTAAAGCTGCAGTTGCTTAGTCGTCTCCGCCAGCCCGGGGTTTGCACTACGGTGCCTAAAGTTTGAGATCCTTGTTTACTGACGAAACTATTAAACGTACCCTCCGTATGTTCGCCTACGAAAAGACTTCATCCCGCAGACGAGGACGGTTACGCATGCTGTGGATATTATTCTGGATATACTTGAAAACAGCTTTCTTCGACTGCCGTATTTTGAAGCACACTGGACAGACACGGGTCAAACTACGATAGGAGCCTAGGCCACGATCCTTCATTTCTACAGCTTTTGGGAGAATTAATTTTTTGTACCCAAACGGGAGCCGATATTCTAAAATCCTCTCACAATTTTGTTGAAAATTGTTCTTGTTGGGTAGTCGAATTTTTCCAACACAAATTAGTTCAAACTATACAGTTTTTTGGACAGCTGAAAGTGCCATACATAGGTACCTACACGCAGCACTGGGAGAACACTGCACGCCAGTTCAGAGCCCTGCGTATAGAGGCGATGTCGCTCTTGTAGCGCGTGCCACTGTAAACCTAAACGCCGAACCCCGTGCCGTAACCGCGTCGCGTGCAGTGTGGACGGCAGCCCGCAACTTCGGCGTGTAACCTGAGTCCGTGACGTGGACTATACGGAGCGCTGCGCTCAGCGTTCCACTGCTTGTCTGTTTTCCCCCGCCGCATCAAAGGGCTGCGCGCGCTCAAGTTACATGGCGTCAGTGTGGAAGTGTATCGAACATCGACGCGTAACTTCAGCGTGTTGTCTCCGTGTAGCGAACATTGAGTGGACAGTGGAAATAACTATACATTTTATTGGAATGTATAGAGCTCAAGAACTCCTCTGGAATGCCAAACACCCTAGGCATTTCAACAAAATATTAAGGAACGATGCTCGGGAAGAGTTGGCGCCCAAACTTCAAACAACGGCCGAGGAATGCCGCAAGAAAATGACTGCATTGCTTTCTTCGCCTCGAAGAGAAAAAGTAAAAATTAAGAAAAGCGTGGGGACAGGAAAGGGTACGTTGAAATGCAAATAGATCTCTCCTATACAGTAACAATATTTTACATTTAATAGTTAGGTAATGTATACTTTTATTCGACCCAGTGTTTCACTATACATATTTACAAACGTAGTAGCCTATTGCACTATATTATTTTCTTCTTTTTTTGTTTATGGTGCCTGACACGATTTATCAAAGCACGTGGTTCGTTTTCAAGAGTTTGCAGTTCCTGTGGGACAAAGACAAGCCACGAGAAGGATTAGGCTAAGTAAGCACTGTAAGTAAA
The DNA here is from genome assembly GCA_029891345.1 of Dryococelus australis. NCBI lineage: Eukaryota > Metazoa > Arthropoda > Insecta > Phasmatodea > Phasmatidae > Dryococelus > Dryococelus australis. The sequence goes on along the minus strand of CM056995.1, from coordinate 196,702,802 downwards.
ATCTAAAAAGTAAAAAGTATGTAAAATCTTTCTGTTATGCAATAGGTACGCACTTGTGTGAATTCGCAAATAGTCACGCGCAACGATTTTGCCATGGTATTCTTCCCTCATCCTGCAAAAACTGGGCTATTTCCTCTCTAATTAACTTTATAGATATGCATAACCTACGAGGCACGTTTCTGAGAGGAAAAACGATGTCAGGTTGTCATTGTTGTGCCTCCAGTTTCCCTTCAGTGTGTGTCCTGTTTCATGATCCAATACCCCAGGTGGTGTATAGAAATTCACGGAGCTAGGGCTTCTTCGTAAAAAAATTATGTAAATGAGCCACTGCCACTAAAACCAGTTCAGCCCTTTCAGGCTGTAATAGGATTGGCTTTCTGAGAACTCGAAAAACCGCAGACACAATACCGAAAACATTTTCCACGACTTTTCTTGCTCGGGACAGTCGATAATTAAAGATTCCTTGTGACGAAACTTGAAGCTCCCGCGCTTCTCTGTCACAAAATGAGATAAACGATCTGGGCAGGCGGCAGCACCCAAACCTCTCCACACACTAAGTCCTCGCCGCTTCCTCATCTAGCTGATTAACGTGCGTGAACAAGGACGCGTGCAAGTTCAAGATTACATACACGAGTACTGTACTGCGGGCCTGCACCACTGCAACGCACAGAATGATATCAGAAAATCAGAACACGAATACAACCCGACGCATTTTATTGCAAACAAATACCTAAACGCTAACCCATTCCAATTCTAGAATTAATAAAACAAAAAGAAACTTAATTCTATGACAACCGAACATTAGGTGTATTATACGCATGCGCCTACTTCCTATCCCCCCCCCCCCCCCAGTAATATTGACAACAGTCCACTAAAAATTTATGTTAATAGATATTTCGTTCGGTGAACTATTTTTTGTTAAAATGTTGCTTTCTAATGTATAGTCAACCGCAAATTAGGTATGCCAACACAGAAATACTTGTAAAGCCACTGTGAATCACAAATGTGGTTATGCCTCTTACTTTAAACGTTGATCGAGTGTAATTTCAGTTTCAAATTACAGCGATATTTTATCGCAGCAACACTTGTCATAATCAATGGCAATAGTATCAAAGCACTATTATCTTGCAACCCCTGGACTAGTTATTCAATGAGACGGACGAGCGAACTCCAGGCAACTGAGTTGTGAATCAATAGAAATCGCAAACGAATACGCGAAAGTGTGTCATTGGGTTAAACTGCAGCTTTCACTGTCTTCGGCGGTACACATTCTTAGCGGCCGGGTCTAATTATTGTCGTTCAACCGGTTTATCTTTCACATGTCTAGCTTCAGAGAACATGGAATTAAGGAGCCCTTCTACCTGCGGGCGGTACTCGCTTGCAGTGCGTTTGCAACACACGTTTACAAGAAAAAAAGCAGTTTCACGTGTGCGCTACCTGTTTGCACACCAAAATAAATATCACTCCAGAATAATGCGGGATACGACATTCAACAGATCACGTGTATTGCAGACCCCGTTCTGAATCTCTTCAACGTGATCAAAAACTACATTTTCAGACTGTTAAAACTAAACGGGAGGGGTCTCTTGCTCACAACGGGCCAATGAGAAGTCGGCGAGACCAGCCTGTAATCAGTGGCGTGTGATGAATTTTTTTTTACAGGGTAAGCAATTGCTTACCCTCCACATGTATTTACCATTTTATAATAATTAAAATTAGTTATAAGAACGGAAACGAAATTCATGTAATAACAATTAAACTGAATATTATTTAGAGGGCTTATTACAAATTATAAGAAAACTCCATTTTCCCGAACACTTTCATCCTCTTTCCAAGGGAAAAAGTATTACTGGAGGACGCAAACAGAACGACTGCTTACCCTGCCGAAGGAACGCAGTTGGCGATGGAGGAGCTCGAGCGTGTGGCGTGTTGTTGCTTACGAGTTCGATATCGACGCATCACTAGTCGCTCCTGTTAGTGGAAATAAATACTAAATAGCAGCACTATGCGTGTATAGTACGGGATACGAAAACTCCGTTTCTCGAATTGGAAACGGGTAAATCAGAACTAAATGTGTTTATAGTTAAAACGAAAACTATAGAGAGTCTAACATTTCCATTTTCCAATATGTATATGGTAAGCATTGCTTACCTTGCGTCTATGGAATAAACGTCACTGCCTGTAATGGGTGTAAGGCTATGCCTGTGGGAATATCGTTGACCACAGGGAGCGTACTCCCTGCTCCTGATGACTCAGGTAGGGATGCTTATGGCCTGGGAGGAGGGGAGAGGGGTTGTGGTTCCCGTAAGAGAGGGGTTGTGGTTCCCGTACGAAAGGGAAACACGCTCACTGTCTGCTGCGCCGTTTGAAGTGTCGGAGCTATTGCCAGCGGAGAGCAAGCTGATGCGTGAAACCACACTGTTAAAACTTTCCGTACATTTACGAAATATTTTATGAAAATGCACGGTAAATATACGGAAACGCAATCCGTAGTAACGAAAAACGGAGTTAACTGCGTAAATACAAAAAAAATACGGAAAATCTCCGTATTTTATATAACTTCGGGTTTCGGGCACGAACAATGGCGAGTCTACACGAAGACTTCTTCGCCACTCTAACCAGAACATTATCATTTCTGCGGCAGTTAGGGTTATCCACGTCACTAAGACCTGTTCTTTCAAACATTAAAAAGTAGCATTAGGCGTCTCTAACTTATCAACACTTAAAATATAATAACTTTAATAGAAACTAAAAAGTAGCTTATGTGACTAATATATAAGTTCAAAAGTTATACCAGATTCACCATATGAGAGTTTTAAGTAAGTGGTTAAGGTGGGAAATTGCAACATTTCGATTCGGGTTCAAAGAATTGTATATTTTAACTTTTTAAAATATCTTTTTATACACAGTAGAATATCCATATAATGCAAATTAAGATAAACTACGATAATACAATTATTCAAATTAGAAGTACAGAAAACAAACTAGGTAATTAAAGAAGAGGTTCCGTGACTTTTACGGAGAGTCCGTTTTCGAAAATAAATGTGTAAATAATTTTACTGAGAGCTTACGGACACTTCTGGATAAATTTTTACCAGCACTTTTCCGTAAGACGAATAAAATGTTTTTTACAGTGCATAAAGTGCTAGCGAAGAACCGCACATAACCACTCCTAGCTTAAGGAAACCCACTGCTTCCTCGTGGTACCGCTGGACAACCTCAAAGTAACGAGGTTAACAAAAGTGAGAAACTCCTGGGCTCTCCCTGTGCCTGGTTTACCAAGAGGGATATCTGCCTCATCGATTAAGTGTGAATCATGGGCAATCATAATGGTGGTGTCTGGTGGTGGGCCAGTCGACTCCTTTACGGTCATATTGGGGCCCAAAAGCTGAATTTCAGTGAGGAGAAATTCAAGTGAAGGAAAATGGACAACTTTGTAGTCTGGGTTATTGCCCACTCGAAATGGAGAACCCATGAATATCATTAAAGGAAAAAGTAGTAGGGGCTGACCTCACCAATCTATAGGTTCACCCTGCTTGGGGGAGGGGGGTATGTGCGGGCCAGATGGGGCTTTTACTTGGAAGTTACCATCTTCTTCTAGCGCCCGAGGCCAGATTGAGGATTGGCTCATGCTGGTGGAAGTTTATAGAGAGTGAGTCCTTTAAAAGAGTCCCCGTGGGACATGTGTGTAATGGAGCGAGGGAGTTAGGAAATACAGTCCAGTGTGACAACAAAATACCTAGAGTAGGTGCTGGAAGTGGCCGCCATTGACCTCGAGGCAGGTGTGCAGACGACACCAAAAGTTGTGAAAGACATGGGCGAGGACATGCTGCGGGATGACATCGATACGGGACCTCTTTTAAAGGACTCGCGCTGTATATTCGTAATGGTAGTGGATGGGGTTCTTTCTCCTATTCAGGAGAATGCCCAATAGCGATTATGAGCTTATGCCCAGTGGGGCAGGTGGCCAATAAGATCATGGCATGTACAAAATGAGAACGTAAACTCCGGATGGCCTTTGGTTACGTGGGGTTCAAAGGTGGGTATATTTATTATTATTAAAGAGCTTAAAGTATTCTGGGAGAATTCACGCGAAACTCTCCTAGTGGAGAGTGCAGAGAATTGGGCAGCTCTTGACATCGAGGTCTTGAGAGCCAATGAGTGTGAAGCGAGGTGAGTGGAGCAGCGCCGGAATGCAAGGACATTTGAAACTGGAGATCTCTGAGATCATCATTCGACACGGTTACACGCGCAAAAATTCGGGAATAACCCCACCAAGATGGTAGGCAAGTAGTGTGACCACTACGCCATTGCGGCCACACACTAGAATAGAGTATTGCACTGAACCGTAGACTACTGACTTTCTACCAATAAAATGACAGGGTCGCCGCTGTAATAGGTAGACGCAGTATGATGAGATCACTGCACTGTGCCAGTTGAGAGCCTTGCGCTTAGCAGCGATGGCGCACTTGATGCACGTGACAGTGTCGCCCTTATCACTGCCCCGCTTCTCAGTCTGAAATACGAGCGGTCGTCGACAACGAGGCCATTATAGTTGAACGAATAAGGCGAAAACCTCACTTTATGAGGTAACAACTGAACTCGTTATACATCACTCTCACGCATATTGTCAACATTTACGAACGGGAGCCACCTGAAACTTAGCACCACAGATAGAATATACACAACACGGAACCGAAGCATCTTGCAGGATCACAGAATTTTGCTGAGTTCACAGAATCATCTTTGAGAAATCGAGCACGTTCAACCATATTATGAGTATCATCTTCGTTGACAACAATTGATGTGAGGTTTTACAGTGATGAAATAAGCCTCACATAGGCCAACCATCATATCAATCTAATCCAAATTCCCGAGGTTCGCTGAAATCCCAGTGGCTGTTGAGACAGGACAAGGTTGGCGTCACATGTTCTTAAAATCATTTTGAAAACTTGAACAAAATTTAAGATATGCAACAGTTTGAAGGTAGTAACTCATGTAAATTATTTCGCAACTTCTTTTCAAGCCTTAATTTTAAAAAGTACATAAAAATACTTTACTGTGTGGAACGCTACGCTTAGAACATACAAAGAGAAGGAAACTTGTCACAATCAAAATATTAAAAGAACTTATCTCTAAAAAGTGTAATGGAAACAAGGTAAATAGCATAAGAAGGCTTCAACAAACCAAAACAAAACTGAAACAGTTAAATTATGAGTTAAAAACTTGTAAAGTCATAATGAACAAACAAAGAACAGAAAAAGATCACATCACATTAAAAATTTCCTTCGACAATTAAAAAAAATATGTGGTTCGCCGATCCTGTAATGAATTTTTTGATTTGGCTGTTTCCTTAAATATTGTTCTTTTGCTTACGTAGCTGCGCGTAAAGATTAAATATTAGTAGCGGCTTATTTATTTTGTAAGCAGCAGTGGATTTTTTTTTTTCGTATTCAGAAGGCGATATTACTTGTGACTATTATAGTCAGGGCTTAGCTAGACGTGGTTTACTTTAAATTGGGTAGGGGAATAGTTTAATGCCTGACTAAGCTTGTAATAAACATGGCGGTGACAAATTTTAGGATGCAGATTATTTAATAAATAATGTTTCCGATTACGTTACTTATAATACCTGTGTTTTAGTTAACGAAATATCAATTCTAAAATTAATTCACGCTACGCCAAAACCGGGATCATAACTAACCATATTTCATTACGTTTCATTTGAATGTATCACTTTGTTAAAGATTTTGATGTTTGTGCGGAAGCATGGGTACAAACACAATAGTTCGTATCTTATTATTTCCTATCATGCTTCCGAAATAAATACTGGACCACAAAATTAAACCCTGCACATATTTTAACTATTTTAAAATAGTGTCACGGCGATCTAAGTTTTTAATTACATTTATTTTAAGTGTTTTAATTGTTGTCTATAGCAGATCAATTAATGATAGGTGCTATCTAACGACTCACTTTCGAACTGGCTAAAATTCACAAATATGCTGACCGTTCTAAGATATTGTTTTCATGTTAAACTAGTATAATATGTTTTTAAATCGAATTATTTCTTGAAAGTCAACTGTAAAGGTTACCCATTAAGGCTCATTAGTATATTATGTCCTTAAAAAGAGAATTAATTTTCTATTTTCCATACACGTTCTTGAATTCAATCAAAAAAAATTCTTATCCTCCGATCTCGTTAATCTGCTCACACTAATTGCCACGACAACCTACAGTTTTGCGATGTTGTCAAGCCTTTTCGAAGCTTAAACTGTGACTAGTTAGTTAGGCGTCTAAAGATGTTGGAAAGTTTCTTCTGAATACGAAATGTTAGCAATAATCACAGGTTTACACATGGACTAGTTAAATCATGACTAGTGAGTCTCTATACGTGGTTTAATGATTTGTTACTGAATACAGCCCATACTGCCGAGTGTTAAATCGTAAATTTGTGAGACAAGAACTTGACATGAACCAGCTGTATCGCCGCACGTGTTCCGTTGAGTGTTCCACACTTTCCATATTTAAAATCGATTGCATGATTATTTCAAATTCAAACCCAATTTGAAACCGAACAATGGAAAGAAACAGCTCTTTTAAGTACATTTTGTGAGTTATGTTTGATAATTCCAAAGGTATCTCCCTAATACTATGGCTTTTATTTAACACGAACGTTATACAGCGTCGACTAACATTGCGTTTTATCTCAATTTCAGCAAAATAGTTCAAACAGTAGCATAATTCCGGCAATGATATAATACAACTACACTGTTTCGTATCGGCACCTCAGTGATGAAAGGCAAAATTGATTAATTATTTACAACAATAATGGTCACTGAACATTATTTTGCTGCTGCAATGCAGTAATAGCATGAAGCGAATAAAAAAAATATCATAAAGCAAAGAAAACCGAGCATTTTATCTAAAAAGTTTTTACGATCCAATGATATTAATAGCTTTAAACCAAGCCTCAAAACTGTTACCTTAGAGGCACTTCAGTCAATGTCAGTACCGTGTCTTTATGCCCAATGATAGAAGTAATTAACGGACTTTAGTCGAGCACACGACCCACTTCTAATTCACTTAGCAGGTGCTGTGTGAAAGAGTAGTACAAATCGCATGTCACTTCTAATTCACTTAGCGTGCGTGGTGCCTAATTTGCATAATTGCCTAATTTATATATTGAAATGCAAATTAGACTAAAGAATTGTTTAGTTAGCATATTAACTAATCGATTAATTTTTTCGATTAATTACTGTAATTTTTTAATCAAATTTCTTTATTGTTTTATATCAAATTTTATTATTTTATTGGTATTGAAAGGGTGATATTGGCGGAGCAGCATCGATGTGATATCTGACGTCCAGGAGCCGACTGAACAGAGGGGTGGGTTGTCATTGCTTATATAGGTGTTGATATTGGTGGAAGAGTGGCATAAGGGACTTTTTTTTATTTCTTTACATGTTTGGATCACTTGTGACTGATATGCGAATAATGGGAGCGGGCTACAAGTCAATCGAGGCCGCTCTCTGGATGCATACTGAGGGTTGAAATAATGTTTTCGGTGAAGCAAATATTTTTTTTTTTTTTTTAATTAAAAGAGACGTTCAAATAGCCTACCATACGAATTATTTATAAAATGAATTTATCATTGAACAAAAGACTTTAAACATGCGATTACCGAATGAAACTATTTCCCTATCAAAGTAACTGTTCTCGACTTTATTACGTAACAATTAATAGACAGAACCAAACACATATTCATGCGATTACGGAATTTACATTAATATTGTATCCACACAACTTAACAAATGCTACCTGAAGTCATTAAACAAAGATAATTAATCAAACACATACGCAAACCCAAGAACCAAATTGTCCAAAACACAATAAAATAATTTAAAATTACAATTCACCAGCAATCCAGGTATAATAACCCCCCCCCCCCCCTTCCAAGAAAAGTACACATACACGCAGTCACACTGAAAACGAATATAAATACGTACTTTACTCCGCCCCACATCGTCTTTCAAGACCAATATTCTAAACGTACAAACACTCAACGAAATACAGGTTAAACCATCTTACATAAATCGATTGATTACACTAAGAAATTAATTAAACCGCACGCATGCAAATTACATTTAAGCCTAACGCAACTATCCAAGAAAATCTCTTCTATCTCACCACACGTTAAAACGCAGTACCACTGCTCTTACAACTCGGCACGTAGCAATGCCTCATTATGAAGTAGGTTGTACAGGTAACGCAAATCACGTAACACGCATTTGTATTTCTGTGAAAGTAGTAAAACGAAGGTAAATCGAGTATGTTTCCTAACATAATGTAGTGATGGATAGCCTCCGAAGACAACGAACAAAGGTATCTGCAGAGCCATACTCCATTCTCCAGACTGCCATGCAACCTTAGGAGCGGATAAAAATTCCCGCCACACCACAAATATTACCCAGAATGCAGAGCGCCGCGAAACAAGAGAACAACGCTTTTCCACTCTCTCCGTAGCCACCACCCAGAATCCTGAGAGATGCTTCCTCAACCCCTCTTTCAACACTAAAACACATACTGCGCAGGAGCGGTGGAAACAAGCGAAGATCTGGTCTTCCCCTCCTCGCCAGCCAAACAGAACACACCTACGCCTCTACCATTGCTTGAGTCCTGATCCTCTCCACACAAGCAAGCATGGATAATGCGCGCCCCTCCTGCACGTACACAGACCAAGCCAAGTGAACCATGCCTTGCTAACGACAAAAATATTTGGAAAAATGTTATGTCTCCAACATTATGTTACATTCCCTAATACAAAAGTAAGAAGGCAATCTAAATAAAATTATTCTTAGGAATATACATGTATCTTTAATGCACACACCATGTATAAATATTAATATGTTCCCAAATACAAAAACCCCTTCATGACGTACTTTTATTAAATTTAATTCCAGCAAAAAGTTATATTGCTTCAGTAAAATATGTTGTCTATTGTATATTATAAAAAGTCTTTTATTAACGGTGAAGATTAAGTTATCCGCTCTGTAAAACCTATGTCATAAAATGTGTAGTAAAATATTCAGCAAAGCCCTCGCGCAAGAAAAGTCTGTAAATTAATATAACGGCACATCAACGTTAAAAAAGATTACTATCAATACGTTGTGCGAGGAGAATACTCGACTTGCTCCCACGACGTAGATTATGTTAAGTTCCCTACACTAAGCTATATTATGAACAACACTAAGTTTAAATAAATGTATGAATTTTTTAAATTCAATCTTGCTTCCTATTTACATTTGACACAAACTATATAAATATATACCCCTATATATGTTAGGGTGCACAGTTGCGTGTAATGTTCCCCAATCATTGCATAACCAGCCCTGTTGTATTCAGTTGTCATGAACGAGAGTTTAGTGGATCAAATATCCTAAACAATGTTTCGCTGTGTAGCTGCGAGATATACTCGCTCATTCGGGGAAAGCCATGCTCTATCCGTTCACGCGCCAAACCAACCGCAGGGGTTTGCGACCGTGCTCCAGTTGGGAGGAGAATATGTGAAGACCGGCACCCTGAGGAGAGATTGTTCGTGAGGACTGGTACAGAGCTCCTGTCTCGAGAAGCCATCTGGTGCTCTGACTACTTCCAATTCCTCCCGACGGTGAGCGCTCGTCGACGTGCTCCTCTCTCTCTCGCTCTCTCTCTCTCTCTCTCTCTCTCTCGCTCTCCCCCACCACCTCTGGCATGCTGCCACTAGGGACAAAGAGCCTAGTGCAATATCACACCTCTAAGACAGGTGTGGCGCCGCTCTGGTTGGGAGCAGTCACCTGCCGGGCAAGCCTAGTTCGCTGAGGAAATTTCATATACTGGAAACTGAAATAAAAAAGTAATCCTGTCATGCATACAGCAAACAACATTTATTGGATTAAAAAATTATCCAAAGAAATATCCCGCAAACAAACAAATTTAAGAGATTTCCAAGTAGCGTGTGTATAAAAAATATTACGTTGTTCAATTATCACACTCAAGATTCAAAACTAAATATTTGAAAATCTATTTTTCCATTCTTTAAGCATATTCTGTTACCAACAAGTTGTTATCAAAACATTTTGAGGTCTGCCACAATTCGTTAAGCATTTTAAACATACGTATATTTTCTAAAATACGCTTTGCATGTATAATAATCTACGAAATTATAAGTTTTAAACCAATCTTCGAACACGCGAAAATTAAATATGACTTTTCAAATGCACCCATCCAATATTAGTATAAATGTGTATATTTTGGAAAAATATATGTAACTAGCATGCTTCCATCGTAAATTAAAACGATTGGAATTCGTATCGGAGTTGTAAGTTTCACATTTCAAAAAAAAATTTTTTTATAAATTTTCAAACCCGATAGGATTTTGGGAGCAAGGAACATATATGTTTTTATGAAATGCGTTTCTATGTCTACGAAACACAAATACTGTTTATAATAAGTTTGTTTTACAAATGATGCCACCAAAATTAATCAGAAATGAAATTAGTTTCGACAAAATACCAAGATTCCAGCCTGCAACGAATTGTAAAAAGTCAAAATCAATGATATTACAACAAATTTTCAAAAAGACCCTATTTTAAGCAAAATTAATGTAAAATTGCGGCCATTTTGAATCCGTATACTAAATAAGAAGGAATAAATTAATTTTCTCTCAGTATTAAGCCAGCAGTTGTCGAAGTCAGATCGTGTCGGGAATGTATCACCGGTAGGGTTACATCAATCAACAGATTTCACCGAGACGTACTAGAGCCATCTCCGAGTCTCTCATCAATCAACATACTTCTCTGAGGCATACTACAACCATCTCCGATAGGTTTACATCAATCAACACACTTCTCCGAGGCATTCATTAGTCTACAACTTCAACAGCAGGTAATATGCACAATGGACACTGCTGCAATAACTGTGACAAAGAATGTGTGAGAGTGTTTTGCATATTTTTAGCATATGGACAAAGCAAAATGCTTGGAAGTTTAGATATTGAGGACCTCTCGTTGTTACCTAAAGCCTTCATATTTACTTTTGAAGGACACAAAATTCAACACATATATCCGTTCCTCTAAGAGGAATTAAGAAGCGATGAGAACATAGTCTCATTTTGCCTTGTGACGAAAATTGCCCATATGGTACACAGGCTTTTTCCAATCAACCAAACACAATTCATCTGAGAAGAGATTGTATAATGTGAAGGTGGCAAAATGTAATGAACCTTGTTAATCATACTGATTTACCAAGAGACGACTCCAGTTTTGTTGAAGTTGATTCGGAAGCCACAACTGAACTTTTGTAAAATAAGACTTGTTAATCTCTGATGTAAACGTGATTGAAACAGTCTACGATGTGCTATGCGGAAGTATTTGAAAATCATTATGATAAGATTTTTATTATTAAAGAACTTGAAATTTCATATGCAACTGATGATAATGACACAAAAGTATTAAGTTTCAAAGAGCCCAAACCTTGGTTTGCTTTAAAACCAGAATTTATAATGATGTTTCGGCATCGAACTTACACAGTACATGGTTTGAAATGGGACTCTAGTGTTATAGCTAAAGAAGATTGTTTTCAATATGTGAACGATGCGCTTTTTGAAGACTATCCGGTATATGAACTGGGAAAAATACAGAAGGAACTTTAAAAAGTCTGACTAATGCAGAAATTGTAAATATCAGAATATATCATGACTGTTATAGCATTGAATTTGTTAGTAAAATACTATAACACCAATTATTGTGATTAAAAAAATGTTTAGTTCACAATGCAAAAAAAAAAATTGAGACAGTATTTATATCAGCATTATACCTACACGTAGATCTAATAATTTAAAATTGGTTTGTTACAGGTCCATATCTGTGTAAAAAAATTTAAAATGGAGACATTCAATCCAGAGCAGGTGTACGACAGTGTTACACCAGGTTATAAGAGAGTGTGGTTCAAATTTCTAAAGAACATATACTCCCAATTCCAGATGTGTAGCCGAGATGAATATTGGAACTTTGCACAAAGTTTCGCAGGAAATAAATGTGCAGAACGAGTATTGTTAGAACAAGATGACTCCTTGGTTTTTAACATGCGACCCGACAGCTAACTGCCCTGGTTGTCTTGGGATTTGTGTTTTAAAAACAGAAGTGAAGAAATAATCAAGGAACCAGGATTTAGACAAATTAAATATAAATTAAGTAAAGAGTTCTACAGCACACTAACCTTGTGGACTGAAACATGTAATAACAAGTAAAACTCCACACAAATTCAAGGAAGATTAAAATGTCGCCTTGTGGTATGTAGGATTATGAGGTTTGGCGGAGCAACATCTGTGTGTGTAAATTCGATTTAACAGGGTGACATATGAAAAATATCTTAAAAATTTCAAGGTAGTGTTTAAACCTACTCTAGGATACTCTCCCAACAAAATATGGAAACATTTTCTTTGAAAAAAAAAATGTAAAGGAACAAACAAACAGCAGCATGCTAATTACGATGAGAGGTTCAACTCAACACTTCAATACGCTAGTGTTACTCCAAGCTATAGGAGAGTGTGGTTTCGACTTGAAGAGGATCCACTACAAAATTCAAATATGTAACGGAGAAGAACACTGGCATTTTTCGTAATTAGTCCAACATATACTTTAAAAGTTTTCGACGTCTATTTTGGATGAAAATTTTGTCCTTTGTATAATATGCAGACTGAAATTTGACTCTCACTGCAAGGTAGCGTACTAACATTTGAAGCTTTACCTAAATTCTTAATGAAATGCACATCATGCAATAAAATTGAATACATCATGCAAAAGGAATGTTGCTGTTCTATTCCTACAGTGTGGAGCGAACCATGTGACAAGAAGGAACATGTTACGCATATAGGTAACCAGAAATTAAAGTATCCCTGTTGTACGTGGCAATGCAACGTTTTTCAAAGCAAGAACATCTAATCTGCCAGATTATATAAAGGTGACCATTTAATATTAAATTGTCAGTCATAGTTACTATCTTCGAGCCTACAGTCGCATACAAGGGCCAGCAAATAGGTTAGCAAAGAGTATTCTTTAAGCCTCATGACGATATTTTACCATTTCAAGTGTGTAACAATATCGAATATTGGTGCTAGACTTTCGATTCCAGTCTCGGCATCTGCTTTGGTGAAGGCTTAGCATGCAATGTTCCGTGCTGTGAGATATATTCGCCCTGACAGTGAACTGCCATCTAAATTTGAAGACCTAATGTTAGCCAGCCTTATCGAAAAGTTGGAAGAAGAGTGCAGCCACAAGGTAATCACCTATCAACACACAAGACCTCATCAGGGAACCACAATCCATTGGAAGGAAACATGTGATGGAGACGTTCACAACTTTATTTTCGAGCAAGAATGTTTAGTTTTTCCATCAATATGTAATATCTTTGCTTGTGAAGTGGCAAATTCAGAATAATATCTTCTATTATTTGTAAGTATGCATTTATTCAAAATGGTTTGTATTCTGTGACATATAGATTACCATATTCACAGATTGTTATTAAGGAAATGTTTGAGTCAGACATTCATTTCAAATGTTCTTATTGGCCTGGATCTTTGACATATCGTAATAAACCATGTAGTTTTGATTCCAGTTTGACTAACTGTAACAGTTTGAATTGTCTTGTAAATCACTGCAGACCGTACAGGCTAGAAAAAAAAAACTAACTTTAAAACTAAGGGCGAGCGTATTATAACATCACTTTGCAGGAAGAACAGAATTTGAAACATCATATCTATACAACAGATAATGTTTTGCCATTTCAATATTTTGAATAATGTGTCAATGATATTGAAATGTGTGTTTGTTATAATGAAGAGGTTGGTACCTTATTATGCGCTGGGTATGTTTCTTCAAGTGTTACATACACAGAGTAATAACATTACCAAAAATTAAGTTTAGTCCTTAAACACATTTTAACTTGCAAAGATAGAGAGGTTTTACAAGGTAAATATATATATATATATATATATATATATATATATATATATATATATATATATATATATATATATATATATATACATACATTTTTCCTCACTAATTTGTTCTCAGTGGAGGATTGGTTTGCATATGAGTAACATGGTGTTATTTTATCTGCGTAATCATTAGGTTAGCATGAAACCAGGCATGTTTATTGTATCGTATATGTTATGGTGTAGTGGGATTCTCCGTAAATAAACTTAGTCTAGGGATGAAATGCTCCATTTTAAGGTTATTTATTTCCCACTGGGAGACGAAAAAAGCCATCAATAAATTCAATGCAGTGATGCGACCGAATGTCCTGTGTTTTATATGACTGCAACAACTCATCTTCCATGTAGTATTGAAGACGTACATTCACACTATGTCGAAACATAGCCCTACTTAGTTGAAAGTGTTGTGTTACATTCCCCTGAATCTAAAGAAGTGTCTATCCAGACAGAGAGGACAAAACTAGGTCATAAGAAACGTCTCCTCGAAAGTAGACTTCAAGAAAGGGATCTTGATCCAATTCTACAAAAATGTATGAAAACATTGTTTACTGAAGTTGCAAATAGCTTATAACTCGTGTTAAAATATTTGTGGAACACCCTATACTTACTTGTACTATATATCACCTTGTGTTAAAATATTTATGATTTTTTAAAAACATATTGTGTAAGTTTTTCTAACTATGTTTGTTTCTTAAAAAATATTGTACGTATTGTGAAGCATCCTATGTTGTGTATTTTGAAACAACACGTGTTTAAATGGCAGTTTGTATATTATTTGCTTTATATATAATATATAATAGATGTAATTAATATATACTATATTATATATATTATTTAGTGAGACATCCTGTATTTTGTGAAATATTAGGTGTATTTTGAAACAAACTATGTTTAAATGAACATATTTGTGTGTTGAGAAAACTCCTATAGGTGTGTAATATTATATGATTGGTTGCTTAATATGTATTTGAAAGAAACTGTTTTAAACAAAATTCTAGATGTACACATTAGTAAATAAATGTGTGTTAAACTGACCACATTTGCATATATTTATTTACCTTTTTTCCCCATTTACAAATATTTTTCGTTTCCTTTTAGAAAGTGAAAAAATTATTACTCTGATTAATAAAGAAAGAAATGTTTTGGTTTCCATAAGAAATGGGGGAAAAAAGTATTGCTCTACTTAATAAAGAGAAAAAGTCTAAACTTTCTAAAAGAGCACGACTCTTGTGAAAGTGGTGAGAAATCTAATATAATATGAAAATAAGTGAAGGTTAACCGCTTGGAAAATACAACAGCAACTGTTAAAAAAAAAAAGCAGATACACAATTATAATAATTCTCACAACGAATCATATGAGCTATGACAATAACTATGAGAGTAATCACTGAACAGCTAGTTCTTAATTAGAAAACATATCATTACCAACACAAACTTGTGTCTTAAGCAGGTAAGAATGAAATATACTCGACCACAATTCCAAGAAAAATACTAAGGCATATTCACTTTTGACCAAATAGGAGTTTTAAAAATGTCATACTATCCTAAATAAGAAGGCTCAATCACTGTAAATCAATTCTACAGGATAATGTTAAAAAGGATTTAACATAACACCCTGACAAGACAATTTAAAACAATTTCTAGCACTTTGCATTCGAGGTTTCAGAGTGAAGCCTGTGGTCCACTTTTTATTACAGATGTGGTCGCGAACAGAACATGCTGTCGACTTTCAAGCAACATTAAACAGTAGGATGGAGAATCGCTCTCTCAACTCAGAAACACAAATACCAACTACGAGATATGCCCACTAAATATAGAAATGTTTTAGGGAATGGCCGAAATACACGCAACAAAATTTATATCCCCAAGATTCAATCACTGCAAAAACTACTAAGAATCAAGAAATACTCCTAAACTGCAGAATAATGTGTAACAATTTGAAAAACCACAATAGGCTATACAATATTAAAAATAACTGAAGGCATTTGAAATAATTTTATTGTAATGGTTTATCCAGAAAAATAATATTTTGTTACAATTCAAAGAAACTCTGTGGTGTGACTAGCACAAGAACATAGCTGGGAAATAAGATTTTTTGTCCGCACCCAGCACGTTACAACATCCCCACTGTAGAGAGGGTAGGAAACCTTTTGCAGGGCTAACAACACCCAGTGAAAGCATTCCCCTCCACATCCCTCCTTTATTTACTCTCACATCAACCCGATCAAACTCCATTACAAACAGCTCTAGCGCACACGTATTATTTTTCATAATTTCCAACACAAGTACATTAAAATAGTTGAGTTACATAGCCAACGCCCGTGGCGAAATCAGATTACATTATAGTGCGGGGTTCCGGATTCGAATCCTGGGTAATGCATGTTTAATATAAGTTGAGTTCTATTCCCGGGTAAGGCATGGTTAATATTATTCAGTGTCCTTATAAAAGTTACTCAACATTCCTTCACGGAATAATAGATGGTACACTAAAATATATATATGCAATGCTTGATAAGTAATTATATAACTACAAATTATATACATAATTAAAATAAAATAAAATTTACCATTAATTGTTATTCGAAACAGAAAACTGTTCGT
Source organism: Dryococelus australis (assembly GCA_029891345.1). Lineage (NCBI taxonomy): Eukaryota > Metazoa > Arthropoda > Insecta > Phasmatodea > Phasmatidae > Dryococelus > Dryococelus australis. The sequence goes on along the minus strand of CM056995.1, from coordinate 196,686,163 downwards.
AATGCATTACAAAGACAATTACGTTCTGGAATCGCATTGCAAAAGAAATCTGTACAAAAATTCAAATTATGTAATTCAAATTAAATGTAATTGCTATTACCGAAATAAATATACATAGTTCACATTGCAGCACCAAATCAGTACAGTTCTATACGAAAAATTTCAGAAAATGCATTAGTTCGCTAAAAATCTTTACATTTTGCTTTAAAATCATAAATTTCATTAATGAAATCACATTTACTTTAGTAAAATTACATTTTATTATCGAATCCAGTTATTTCCCTTGTTTATATAGGTTCCCCAAGCAGGGTGGGGAGGAGGGTGTCTGCTTATATACACATGCACGAGCGGCACTTATCATTGTTTATCCAACCGCCATGGGGTGCGGACAGCCTCTCTGCTCCTACTCGCCATCTGATCAGGGGAGCACCGGCCCAGGCTGGGCCGGTGCTCCCCTGACTCCATCCCGGCAGGCTGTCAAGGCTTCCAGCAGGCGGCGGGGGTGAGAAGTCCGTTCGGCGGTGAGCAGGAGCGGAGAGCCAGTCCGCACCCCATGGCGGTTGAATGAACAATGACGAGCGCCACTCCTGCGCATGTATATATAAGCCGACACCCTCTTCCCCACCTTCCCTGAGAAACCTATATGAACAAGGGAAATAGCCGGATTTAACAATAAAATGGAATTTTACTAAAGTGAATATGTTTTACTTAATGAATTAAATGGTTTTAACGTGAAACTAAAAGATTGTTAACAAACTAATGCGTTTTCTGAAATTTTCAGTTTACAATTATACTGTGTTGGTACTGCAATGTGAAAAATGCGTATTTCTTCAGTAATAGTGATTACAGTTAGTTTGAATTACATCATTTGAATTTTTTTTTATAGATTTCTATTGAAATAGGATTCCGGAACGTAATTGTCTTTGTAATGCATTACATATAGTTTTCTGTTTTGAATAACAATTAGTCGTAATTTTTATATTTTTTATTTTAATTATGTATATAATGTGTTTATAAATACTTATCAAGCATTGCAATATGTATATGTTAGTGTATCATATATTATTCTGTGAAGGAATGTTGAGTAACTTTTATAAGGACACTGAATTATATTAACCATGCCTTACCCGGGAATAGAACCCAACTTATATTAACCATGCCTTACCCATGGTCTGAACCTGAAACCCCGCACTAAAGCGTAATCTGTCTTCACCACGGGGTTGGCGATGTAATTCAATTAATTTTATGTACTTGTATTTGAAATTATTAAAAATAATACGTGTGCACAAGAACTGTTTGTAATGGAGTTGGGTCGGGTTGATGTGAGAGGAAAGAAAGGAGGGATGGGCAGGGGGAATGCTTTCACTGGGTGGTGTTGTTAGCCCTACAAAAGGTTCACTACCCTCGCCACAGTGGGAAGGTTGTAATGTGCCGGGTAGCAGACAAAAAATCTTATTTCCCAGCTTTGTTCTCGTGCTGGTCACATAGCAGTGTTTCTTTGAAATGTAACAAAATATTATTTTTTCTGGATACACTATTTCAATAAAAGTATTTCACATGCCTTCAGTTATTTTTAATATTTTATAGTCTTTTGTGGTTTTTCAAATTGTTACAGATTATTCTGCAGTTTAGGGTTTAAAACATTACATTCGGCTTGCAGTACATTATGACATAATTTGCTTCGATATATTTCATTCAAGATGTAACAAGTTGCACTTATAAAAGGTGACATTTGAAATTAATATAATTTTGGAAACTGTTAAAACTTCGTGGATTCTGGTACACGCCTAGCTAACTTCGTGGATTCTGGTACACGCCTAGCTAACTTCGTGGATTCTGGTACACGCCTAGCTAACTTTGGCGAGAAATTCTTACTGGAAGTGAGGATTCTGTGAGCGCCGCAGCCGAGGCGGACGTGACAATCGTCCCCAACATACGCCACTCTGAACACAGCAAATATCACGTTATAAATTACCATCCAAATTTAACAGACACTTCCGAGTCAGGCTTGACTAGAAGTTTTCACAAATCTCCAGCACCTATCTCTGTACATCACAAATAAAATTGCCTTACACATATTTAATTTGAAGTATATAGATATAAAAAACAGAAAAAAACCTTTCCAAAATTAACTTTTTCTAATTAACTAAATTACATCACTTAAAATAAATTAAGATCCAAATGAAACACTCGACTAACTCATACCATGATTTTCCCGATTCTGCTTCAAAAACCAATGTACAAAATAATTCTTCTATGTTAAAAACAAAATATTTTGCTGTTATTCTAATTTATCCTCCACATATCAAACAGGACTTTTTATTTCAGAAAACTAAATATTTTGCTGGTACCTTAATTTGTCTTACATCGCCGCTAAGCGCAAGTATTTATTACTTATATTAAAGTTACTTATACTGTAGGGTGGGAAATATCAATGTTTAAAGTTTGGTATATGGAGAATTTTTGCGATTAGTTTAGCGGTAATATCTGCAATGCAGCAATTCTTCTCTATTTCAACGATAAAAAACAAGGTAATTGCCACAATCAGAAATCAAATACAAAATTACTTCGTAACTAAATAAAATCTTTCTTGTTTATTATTCGCGTAGCTTATAATATTAATTAAAAGTTATCTTTTTGAACACGGAGCACCTAGCGACGGAAAAGTTCGCAACGCTAAACTCTCGCTTAAGAAATTTAGTTTTGTTTCTAATTGTAGAACGTACCTTACGTTTGTTAAACTCCTTGCCTCATTATTTTTTAAATTTTATTCTATTTGTAAGTACTTATGTAATCAAAAACAGAAGCTTTCAGTAATTTTTATTTAAGTGTTTAAAAGGTGTTTACAGTGAGGACATTGGAAGGAGAGTGAGAAGATTAAATTTACCGTAAGTAAGATTAACACGTGTGTATAGGCTGTTCACGGTAAAATGAGCACTTTTGAAGGCCCCGCTTAGGATCAACTTGCATACACGTTGTGTGTTCTTCCACCTTATCTAAAATTAGCATTGCCATGGGCTTCATCACTTTATTCATGCGTCGGTCAAGTGAAACGGAGAAATTATTGGAAAAGTAGATATTGTATAAATCTGCTCATTTTTACACCTTGCTGCATTAAAAATACATAAAACAAGAGAAACAATTTAAGTTATCACAAATGGTTACCTAACACTGTTTGTTCGACGTTAATATATGGAACAACTTTTCCCTGTTTTGTGAATGGTTAAAACTGCGGAGTTGAGCTGAGAGATTTGATCACCTCTTAACAACGAGGTCATAACGAAGTTTTCAGGTTCAAGTCCCGGTCATTCTCTACGGGACTTGAGGCCGCGGTGGCTGTGCGGTTCGCCCGCTCGCCTCGAATCAAAGCGAACCGGATTCATTCCCCGCAGGTGGGAATCGTGCCGGACGATTCCGCTGGTCGGCGGGTTTTCTTCGGGGAACCCCCGTTTCTCCCGAGCTTCCATTCCAGCACTTCAGCATTCTTACCTCATTTCACCCTCATCAACTTACAAGACCTCGCTGTTAACAGCACCCCAAATCTCTCAATTCAACTGTACGGGACTTGCAACAAAAATATTATTGCCTGTATTTGTGCAGTTCTTCCGGTAGAGAAAAGTAGGGGCCGGCGGGTTTCACTTCACTTTTATTAATTGAAAAGAGTTAATAAAAAATTGAAGGGTTAATGAAAAAGGGTTAAATTACAACACAATTCTAATCCGATCAAAAAATTCTTAATCCGCTCACTTTTTTGTGTATGGGTATACTTTATTTTTTCTTTCTTTTTGGGTGGGGGGGGGGGGTAGCAGGAGCTCTGTACGATGTTGACGGTGTGGTGTCCTAAAGGCGATTGACCAGAGTGATGCGTTGCAATGTCTTCTATATGTGTAGAGATTAGTGTAAGAGTGGGCTAAAGGTCATTTTTTTTATTTTTTTCTAATTTTGAGGTGTTCGGAGGTATCTTGGTGTTAGATAGGTGATTTTTACGAATATATTTAACACACTAGATAATTTCTGAGTGTTAAAAAAATTTCTAAGAGTAACCTAAGTGTAAATGTTATGTTTTTTGTAGGATATTGCTCGTAGATGGTGGTTAGTAATGACAACGATTGACTAATGTTTCCGAATGCAATTAAACGGTAGAGAATTTCAGTGTGTTCTATGTGTGAATAAATTACGCACATCGAAATGCAAATTTCAAACGGCTATGCAAGTAATAAGTGCAATTACGTGAATCTTAAACGTAACATGAGTCACGAGCTTAGAAATATAAATTACACAAGATAAAATATTAAATACATGAATAACATCTGATGTCGACAAGTGCAAACTCACCAAACGAAATCCAGCTAGCCAGTATGAAATTACACCAGGCAGAGTCTTTAAACGAGTTTTGTGTATGAATAAATAATATCTGATGACAACTGCAAACTCACTAAACAAAATCCAGCTAGTCTTAAGGCAAAAATATTCTGAATACGATTTAAACCAGACACAATAGTGTATGTCTATTCTGATAAGTAAAATGTACAACAATAGAAAATCTTACCCCAAATGATATTATATAAGTCTGTTCAATGTATGAATGAGTAGCACTTACGTCGAGCTGTGAGCAGATACATCTAGCGCTGCTGAAATACAACTGTGTTTAAATTATGTAAAACTTTTAAATGAAGGGAAAAAAAATTAGAATGTTTATGAAATTCACTGCAATTGTTAATACAAATGGTATTTTCGTAGACCGAACACAGAAATCAATTGCTTATCACAAACACGGAATATCGATCCGAAAAGAAGATTAGTTAACACACAAAAATTTATATTTTCTGATAAATAAAAAAAATATTTCATACTATAGATTACAAATACTTTGAACGAAGTGTGAAGCACGTAGCAAATAATATCGCTTAGCGAAAATCGTGGCTATCACTAGAGATGAAGGTAGATCCATAGTTGAACTAACCAGCAATTGTAAGCTCATCATTCGCCAAATGCCTACTCGCCCAATGAAGATGATGGAGAGGGGGAGAGAGAGAGGGAGAGAGAGAGAGAGAGAGAGAGAGAGAGAGAGAGAGAGAGAGAGAGAGAGAGAGAGAGAGAGCTGTACATATTTGTCTCATCCAAGCCTCTATCACGAACTGAAGATGGCAGAGAGTGGATAGCTAAAGGCACTTCGCTCCAGAGCTCCCTACACCGGCTCCCACTCCTACCCTCCCCCCCTCGCCAATGTGCGACCACAGGCTGCTCACGATTTTCAATTTGTTCAGCACTAAGGCAAGATGGCGACAACTGCCTAGTTACGTTCACATCGGAGAAGGCCTGCCTGCCACCCCCTCACACACCAAACACCCACCCTACCCTGCACTCCTCGCCCTCAGAACCGGCCCGACTCCACAATGCCAGCCACCCTGCACTCTACATCCCCATCAAGCCGTGTCTGTGAGGTCCTGGGGGCCATCCACCCATCAGCTCACCATAGTCATTTTTTGCAATTGAGTCAAGATGGCGACCAATGCCTAGTTGCATGCAGATTGGGAGCTGCCTGATCATAGCCACACCTTCCCACCTACACCCCTCAGAACAAGCCCTTGTCTAGAGGGACGTGACCCTGTCCACCCATCCCTCCAACCCCTACTCCAGAAGCTGTTTTTGTGCGAAAAGCATGTTATTCTCTAAGACCATGGTTATGCACCCCTCCACCACTACAGTTATCAGAAAGCATTTTTCTAGTGTTGGTTTGCCTGCTTTGGCTCGCCGGCCCTTCACCTCCAGAGTGCTGCTTCGGCTATGAACGAAGCTTGCTTCAAAGCCAGAGAGACTGTTTCCCTAGGGAGGCAGCAGTGAATTTTTAACCGACCTGGACTATTTCCCCTCCTCCCTAAAAACTGTTATTTTCGCTTGGACACTGAAGCTTCCTCGTATATTTCGGAATGAAAGAACCCACCGAATTCTCAGCTAATAAAAAAATTTCACATCTCCCGCTGATAAAACTATTTTTTCCTAGTCACTATGAAATACATTCCAAATGTTTTTAACCCTCAATCAATTCAATTTAAAATATAAACAGTTTTCCACCAAACTTTTTCCCCCCTTTTTTTCCAGCAATATTTATTCCTGTTTCCAAACAATCTTACAAGACATTTTACAGTTTAGTACCATTTTCCAACAACTTTTAACTAATCACTGACTAAAGTTCATACAAAAACAACTATAAGACATAATTTTAACTTGCTAAGATTTTAAACATTGGAAAAACTCGGTTTTAAAACACACATTTTTATTCAAGGATTAACTATTAGGATGTAAGCAAATACTCAAGTTAAACTTTATTTTCAACCATTGAAAACATACATTAAACAAACATGTTCGAAGAGTTGTTTTAGTTTCAATCCAACATATATTTATTCATCTAGCAGACAAAAATATGTATTTCACATATAGTGTTTCGTAGCACAAGATTTTGTGAGAGTACTAACATATAAGAAAATACTATATAATCTCGCATTTTTACAAAATATATGGAGACGAGTCATTCTAAAACCTCGTGTACAATTCCAGCTAACAGATAGTCGAGAATTGAGTGTATGCAGGAGCGGGCGAAACTTAGGTCTCGACAGACAATGAGGGTGAATCGCATGCGGGAGTTGGAGCAGTGAACGAACTTCGTGTGGCCAGGCCAGCCCAGGTCACGACCAGGCAGGATATATGCACAGTTCAAAGTGGGTGAGGGAATGCTTCAGAAAGACATTGCAGTCCACACCGTGCACCACTGTCGATACCTGCCGCTTCCATCCACCCAACAACTTTCCCTTCACACAGATAGTGATGATCACGACTGCTGCCTATAGAATAGGACTAGGAGGGAGAACTTCACCCTGTACCTCTGCCGCACCCATAAACTTCACTCCACGACAAGGGTTCCCGGCCTACAGCTAGCCTACACCTTACACAACGATTTTCCTTGACAAGGCTCGCCTCGTGTTTCTTTCCCAGCTACACTTTTGGAGCACGCAGGATGTGACTAGCAAAAATGATTTGTTTTACATAGACGATATTGAATTTAAATTTTAAACCTTGTAATAAAATAAACTGTAAATTTTAAATACACATTAGAAAAATACTGTGAGTTACTCAACACTGTCAATAATTATGTTCTAGGGCACACCATAAAAACATTTATGAAATCATATACATCATCAGAATAGTTAAACTGTAAAACTAATAACGATTTTCGTATAAAATAGTTTTTAATGTGGGGATTAGTATTTTGCTCTCTTAAACTAACCAATTTCCAAGAACTGTATCGGTACACACAAAGAAATATGACCTACCATAAACAATTATGAAACCCTTAAAGTATTCCAATAAACAAACTTTGAATTGCATCACAATTAAACAAAAAACACTAAATAGCATAGAAAAATAATTTCAGAAAAGAGTTCCGGGAAACATTATCCAAGTTTCAGTAATATATCACATTACAAATACATTCTAAATAACATTAAAATGGAATTGCATACCAAATACTTTAAAGTTGAAAAATTCCGCGAACAAATATTTCAATTCTAGGAAATTACAACAAATTAAACAAATCACGTCTTAAATATCTTTAAGCTGTAAAATTCCATGAAATTTTATCCCAGTTCCAAGAAATGTAACATCAAAAACAATCAAATACATCACAATTAAAATGATTTAAACACACTGGATTATTGCACCAACTTTAATCCAATGAAATAATAATCCAATCAAAAGTGGATTGATTACACAATATATTGTAAAAACCAATCCCAATCCAGAGGTTTATTAAATGAAAAAAACACATCAAATATAATTAAATATATTTTATTTAGTATCAGAAACTATTACAAACATTCTATTACAATCTTTTAAGATCTTGATTCTTAACCCAGGAGTCATGTGCTTTTGAGAATCTTCTCCATCGAACCAAGTAAATAACTTTTTTTCCTTTTAATTACTTTATAGACCAAATATTTATTTGCAGAACTGACTTTTTGCAATTCATGTTCATAAAATCCACCTTTTATTGGTCCTCGGTCATATGTTTCTATCTAATACATTCTGGGATGTGTGTGTCTAATTGAAATAATTTTAAATACTTCAAAAGACCAATGCACCTTTTTTTTTTCTCCAAAGATTGCTTTCTGCTTCGAGATACTCATAAATTCCCAAACTTTGAACTTTGTTTTTCTTTCGCCAATGAATTTAACATTTTTATAAATAGTTTTCATTAAACTATTATCCATAACTTCTTTAGGAGCCATATTGATAGTTTTATGATATCTATAAATATAACATTTAACTATTTCAGACACAATGTCAACCCATTTGTAAGTCCCTCTTGATGTGAAATATTTACATATTAATTGCTTAATCGACTTAGTGTAACATTCTACAACACTTGCTTAAGCTCCAAATATGTTGTGTAATGATCAATACCATATTCTGTCATTAATTTCCAGAATGGTGTAGAAAAAATTCAGATCCTCTATCGGTTTGGAGTGAATTTGGTGTTCTCTCTTTCAAAACGATCTTCATTGCATCAGTAACCTGTTTCCCAGTTTTGTTTTTCAAAGGTATATCCCAACCATATTTCGAATAAAAGTCTATTACGGTTGAAATATACTTGTACCACTTATTGTATTTTGAAAGCAATGTCATTTCACACAAACCAGCTTGAAAAAGATCATTCATACCATCTGTTTATACTCTTCTTCTAGGATATACTATCCTTGTAGGAACATGAAGCACTTGAGCAAACTTACTACACTTCATTTGTAATATAATCATCTTCTGTTAACTATTCAATAATAGAAACAATTATGTTTATGTGTGAATCATTCCAAGAAACTCTCGAAGCGATGAGAAGTTTTAATCTATGAACCAATTCATTAGGATTGTTCCAATATACAGATGAAAAACAGTTGTCAATTTCATCTTCATATATTTCACTTCCTTCTATATCTCGTATTAAATGTATTTTCGGGTGGTTTTCATCTCCTGAACGAATATCAATGTTCGTTCGACGAATAAGTTCTTTATATTTCTGCTTATCGGGGTCAGAATATCCATTTGTAAAGTTTTTAAACATTAATTCAAATAATCCTTCACTGACATCAGTTACATAATAACCTATTTTAATTGTATTCTTAGGCAAATATTTAGTTGATGAATCTCCCAGGAACCAGTTGTTTTCATGTCCATAAACACCAAAAGTATCACGTGTAGATGAAGATAGTTTTAAAAATAAATAATGTTGTGTTAATTGAGAAAGGGGTTACTTTTTCTCTGTTAAAGTTTCATTTTGTGTTTTAATTTCCAAATCTGCTTCTTTAAGTTTATTCAATACATAATGGAATTTATCCATTCTACTGGTAACAGGTTTAAATATTTCTTATTTTAAAACATCCTGTTCCACACAGGCACATTTGACTTGTAAATATTTGTCTTTCACAGCAGATATAGTGTTATGTAATTCCGAAGCAGTCAGAAATGTTTTTTTATATTACATTGAATTCAGTCAATTTATATATGAATTAAGTCGAGGCTTTTCTAACTGTTGTAGTAGGTCGATTACATTGAGATTTTTCAATCTTATCGACTTTACTTAAAACATCTAATTTTGCTAAAGTTTTAGCTTTCAAATCATTGATAAAATAGTTCATTCGTGTTTCCAAATCATTATTTTTTCTCAAATCTGTTTGCATAAATAAACCAAATCTTTTATTAATCAATTCAATTCTCATATATTGCTTATTTGTTCCATTCGTGTCAAGTTGTTTTGTAATAGTAGCTTTTACTACTTTATTAATTACAACTCTTAAAATTTTCTTGCATTTCTGTATGCTGTGCTGTAAAAACTGTTTGTCATAACGTTAAAATCCTTACTAAATCCATTTATACATTCTTCTATTCTAAATTCATTACTCTGTCTACAAGTCAGTACTAATGTTGCTTTAAATGTTTGCAATTACACACGTGTTGTTATAAACATTTTCATTCAAATCAACTAACTTTGTTAATTTCTTTTGAACATCATTTTATTGTGATTTATATACGTTTAGCATAATAGTGTCTTCCATGTAATGTTTATTTACTGCATCGCTATCTTTCAAGGCCATACCCATATTACATAATATGTCCGTTCAAATCGCAATTCCCATCGTGATTTTTGGCTAAACAGATATTGTAATGATTAAATTTTAGACCACTGTGTCCAAACTTCTAACAGCTCATTGTTCTTGGCCTGGAAGTAAAAAATTTGTCTATACCAGTCCTATATATACCTTTATCTAGGGGACATGTTGGTAAAATCACCAAAAAACTGTATTTTTCTTTCCAACAGTAAAAACACATATCTTATTAAAATTTATTAATGTCATATTGCCTAAAACAAGATCATTGTAAATACATTGCAGATTCATATAATCCATTTACACAGAATTACCATATTTGCATTATTGCATAAATTATGTTTCGGTATATGTGTGTAACTTTGCAATAGAAAAAACACATCAACATTTGGATGTCGACCAAAACTTAAGTATTACTGTATTTCACCCTTCGATTCACACTAAACATCGTCAAAAATAAATACGGAATTCGGTAATGCTTCATTCGGAGGCACTGTATCTTCTTTATTTTTTAAGGAAAATATCGCATAGCTTCAATTAACAATAAAATGATTGCTAATTGTTGATATTTCTCTTGTTGTATTGTTTTAGGAAACACATATACGTGTTCAAATTTAAGTCCATTTGGATGCTCTAACAACATATTATACAATGTATATTTGATGGTAAAAGATGACATGTTTTTGTTCAATTAAGTTTTATTTTGTATTTACAATTACTGGCAGATGTACATTTTGTTTTGTAACCTTCATTTTACACAATTACGCAGTATTATGTAATGTAATAATATAAAACTATAAATACAGGGCTATATATAGGTTTGTGTTCAGTTGAAAACAATGGCTCATACAAAATATATCAAAAAAGGATGTGGTGTATTGAATACATTGATTAATAAATTACCATTTGAATTACATTTACCAAAATACAATTATTGCAGACCATGTACTAAACTTGCAAAATGTTATGCACACAACGATCAAGGAATAAACTCTTTGGATAACACGTGTCAAGAAAACATTATAGTTTATGATCGAACAAACAATTTGGAAAAAAGACATATAGCAGATACAATTTTAGCCAATAAAGCATCAAATATTAGGAAGTATCTATAAGTGAAAAGCTTGGAGCGTGGGTTGTCGATAAAGTTATTCACACAGCGGTGAAGAGAGGCCTGAGATTAAAATGCAAAACCAATATAAAAACAAAGAAAGGAGGAATCATTCCATTCCTATTTTCAACATTAACAGCTCTTGGATCAATCCTCAGAGGGGTTTCGGCAATTAGTAGAGCAGTTACATCAAAAGGTAAAGGAATGTATTTAAAACCCTATCAAGTTGGACAAGGGCGAAAAAAAAACTCTTAACGTGGAAACAAATGCAGCAAGTCCTAAATACTTTTCCAAAATGTGCTTTTTCAAAGATATTAATGTATTTGTAAAGAAACTGGATATTCCCTATTTTCGAGGTGTATATATGAAAGACAATTTACCAAATAAACCAAATCTTCATGAATGTAGGATAGTTAATTTTGCATTAATTAAAAACATATATCAATTATTGTATTATGACAATTTTGCCGATTTACATCTTCCAATTGAAATACGAAATTATTTTAAAAACACACAATTAAAGCATAGTTCCAAAACGAAGCAATTACCAAATACAATAAATTGCGGACATTTATGTTTACATTTTTTGACTATAAATAGGCTAAATAAATAAGTGTAATTGAAGAAAATAGTAATATGTCAATTATGTTGGTATTAAGTGGAAATTCGTCGCAATTGTGTGTGGTACATTTCTGTTGGGGTAGATAGAGAATGCCAAATAAGTCTAATCGAATTTGTAACCTACAACGGCATACCAAAGATTGATATGCATAACCAAATATTTAAGGCAAATATTAGTGATAAATATACAAGATTGTGATACCGGTAGGATCTTATGAGTTGGATGACCTTGGAACATTCATTAAAGTTGCATTACCTGAAGATGTCCATTTCCGATTATGTGGATATCCAAATACTTTAAGTAGTGCAATGTATAGTAATGTAGAATTCAATTGCAAATATGTTGGGTTATGAACGGAGAGTATGTCCAGCTAATCAATTACACAAAACATCAAAACAGGTTAATATATTGTCACAATTTATGATCTATAAATGTTAATATTTTAGGCAGTTCATATTTGAATGGAAAACCGACAAATACAATACATGAATTTACATGTGCTGTAGCTCCAGGATATAAAATAATTGAAAAACCTTATACATTGATGTATCTTCCAGTAATAGTGAGTCGCGTTGATCAAATAGTTGTTACAACTGTCGATCAAGACAGTAAACTTATTAATTTTAGAAACGAAGGAATTGCTATTTGTTTACATTTAAAAGAAGTTATATAAACACACCTTGGTTCTGTTGCACATTAAAATCATAATGGATATTGTGTACAATCTTAGATTCGGATGTAAAGTAGGTGGTTCTTTTAAGAAGTATGTCACTAAGGAATGTATTTCGAAGAAAATATAATAAGATGTAAATGCCAACATAAAATGCTCACTTCAAATATGATACTGGTGAAGTTAACATGAGGCAAGGAATTGTATTTAAAAGAATTAGGATATACTGTTAATAGAAATGGAAGACATACTTAATGTTGAAGAACCAATCACTTATGAAAATGCAATCACCAATGCGGAAATACACGTTTATAAACTATTTCGAGCAAGTCCGTACACATTTCCTTCGGAAATAAGGATTTCGATACAAAATCATGATATTTACATGTTACTGTCGAAATCAAGTTTATGGTTTAGAGGAACAATTAAAAAGACAGCCGATGAGAGTAATCCAGCAACTAGTAATAAATGAATACTTCATTTAATCGACAGAATTGCATATTTGCTAAATGGAGTGGGAAATGATCAAACACGAGATGTTGGAATTACTTCCACAATAATGAACTCTCTCTTAGGAACTGTAAACTATATTTATACAGGGCTTATGGCTGGGTGGAATAATGCTAGTGATTACTCATTACAAATAAACCCAGGTGGATAATACCAAGTTGTTATACTATTAAATACAGTTTTGGGATTTGCTGAAGACTACAACCACACCATATTAAATGCTAAACAATAATTAGTTCTTCTATTCGGCAATACACATTTTAATGCTATATATGCTACAGCTAATAACGAGAAAGGTGACATTTTAATTAAGCAGTGTGGAATATTGGATGCAGCATATTGAAACTAACATTCGTGAACGTGTACAGATTTAAAATTGATCGAAAAAGGGAAGAATCTAGACATTCCATTCAAATTGTGAGTTTAGAGGTTTTCCAACACTGCCAACATCACAAAAAGTCATTTGGAATGTGAAATAAAGTTTTTTGTTGGGAAAACGGAGATATTTTGTCATTTGTTTTCAAACAAATCAACAAAACAATTTAAAAACATATCTATCAGTATTCCATAATTGTAATATGAAAAATATTAAATTATATCTAAACAGTCAAGATTACCTCATATGTGGATTTATATATAAACTTTGCCAATGGGGAATTCCTTATTTTGTATGATATGTACTCAAAGTTTCAGGAAACATATTATAACAAAATCAGTTCACTGGTCTTAGAACCTGAATCATTTAAAACAAGTGGAATGCTATTTGTGTTTGATGATGTAAGCAAATAGGACAACAGAATTTCCAATTGCGTAATTGATTCACGAATTGAAATTATTACAAATACACCTTTTCCAGCAAATACACAAGCTTACACTCTTATAATACACAACAGATTAGCGAGTTACTATGTAAGATAATCTGTTGAAAATAATGAATTGAGTCAGTAGATGCTGAACCATGACTATGACGATATGTTTTGCAATGTGCAAGGATTTCAGTCCATAGGAAAAAAATATCATTAAAGAATTAGCTATCACTGATATGGAAGAACACAACTGTTTCCAGCTTCAATTCACTGACTGAAAATATCTAACTCCAAAATACAAGAAAACAATTAGATGGTTTACTAACCATCACCATGGTTTATAATGGGAAAGTGGATGTATAGAGTATGAAAATATTGAAGCTATTTGCAAACATTACCTAAATAATTGTGAAATATATTTGGGAGGAGTTGACCAAAAACATATTTTTCAAAGTGTGTATAATGAGAAAGTAATAGATATTAAAAAATAATACAATTGTCCCATGTTCAAACAACTATGGAGAACATGCGGATCTAATTCAAAATTCTTCTCTGCAGAGAAATTAATGCTAAAATGGTCATTGATGTCTGACTGGTGTGAAACAGACTATGATGATTCTCTCCCTGACTCACCAGTGGATATTAGTTCAGTCATATTCTGTTATTTAGGATGAGAGAAGTAATGAATGCAAATTACTATAAAATTATTTGCTGATATGATATCCACTAGTTGTAAAGATGTTTCAACAAGATAATGAAATCACATGCTCGTGTATACAGAAATCAAAATGTAAAGTGAATATCAGCAAGTTATTAGCACATTGGAGTAAACCATTTTGTCTTTATTTCGGAAAGAAATAGTTTTAGCAATTTTTTTAAACAGCTTGTGTTTGTATGTATATTTTTGAAATAATTGTTTAATATGTTTCGTACTATCCTGTAGTTATTTGTGTATGTTTTGGAGCAAAATTTTTCTACGTGCTTAAATATGTTTTTGAGCATAGTATGCTGTGTCAATGTTAAAATGATTTTGTGGATCACCCTGTGTTCGTATATGCTTTGTAAATAAATATGATGTAAAATGAATCCCTTTCTTAACATTTATTTAACCTGTTCATTATTAGAAGTGAACTTGTTAGAAAAATATTTTCTCCTTGGAGAGGGAGAAGTTCTGGAAGTGAGTACTCTAACCACTTTTCCATAACTAACAATATAATATACGACACTGTATAAGGCTTGGTTGATATAAACTGGGTTCGAGTCTCTTTTAGGTATGACTGTATCCATGTTGATGTAAAAATAATAAAGAATGTATTGCTGTTAATTAAACTGATATAAATTTGTTCTTCCATGTGGAAAAGGTAAACATGCTCAATTTTATGGATTTTAAACTTTAATTAATTATATGGAATATTTCCAATCAATCATTATTAACAAACAAATATATACTCACTTTGAATTAGTATACTTATAGCGTTTTCCAGTATCTCAAGAAACTGTTACATTTAGAGATCTGAGGTCTTAGTAGTTCAACCATTCCTTCAAGGTTAAATTCCAATGTTTTTTTTTCCAATAGTGTCAACTACAGAAACTGAGATTTCAGAACTTGTCAGCCTGAGACCAAAAAACCCAGCAGAATGCAATTTGGTTTTATAATACCCTGGAGACAACCCAGGCACTTAGATTTTCATGAAGGAAGTGAGCAAGGACATCCCTGTCCCTGGAGGGGAGGGCGTTTCAGGTCAATGATTTTTCAACTGCCAAGAATAACAAGGTCAAAATGTCTTCCTAGCTGTTTGAAATCTCTCGAGCAAAAATATTTTGTCCTCTATTTGATAAAAATTAATATTCACTTTGCAAAGTCTATTACACAGGAAGATATACAGAAATTTAAAAAATGCACAAGACATATAAAAAATGAACAAATATTCACGAAACAAGTTTTACTTCTCCGCACACAAACTAACCTTTACTAAAAAAAATTCGATGGAAATATTTTATAAAATAGAATTTTAACCAAATTGGAAACATGTTCTGATACATTAACAGAAAAATATCCATATATGTATACTGTAAATAAGATTATCAATATACTGATTAAGAAAACTGGGACATATTAACTAAAATTTATCACATCTCATGATTTAGATAACATATATTGTGAACAAGAAAAAAAAATATTTCCTTTAAAAAATTGAAGTTATCTTAGAGAAGGTTAAAAAGGGATTATAGGAGGATTTTCATGATTACTTTTTTTTCTTCAAAAAATTATATATTGTTTTATTAAATATCTTGATCTATATTACATGGCTAATAGTTATTAATGGATTATTAAATAAATTAATTTATTTGTTATTCAGAAGTTATTTTACTTATAAATAAATGTTATTCATTTCTTCGAGTAAGAAACTTAGCAGAGAGGTTTATCTCCAAGGTTAGGGGTGCTGGTTTGAAGATATTTGAAAGTCCGGAGTGCAGGAAGAGAGGGGAATTGGTGTTTGAGAACCCTGATTTCTCCCCTCCAACCAGAAGTCTGAAGTTCAAACGTTTTACCTGGGAATTAGAAATTTTTATAAATAATGCTTCAGCCTTTACGCCCCATCAACTTTTTCCAGTTGTTTGTCAGTTCGGTTAGCTTTGCGATGTCGCAGTCGAATGAAGACTAATTTCTTGGCTTATCTATACAATATTTTAACAATGAGCTTGATGAATTTACTTGTATTTCAATATACTAATCAACGATTCGGATGATTTAGTAAACAGTTTATTAAATTCTTTAGAGGAAGAGGAGTTAACCTTCACATTGCAACCATTGATGGCATCATTATCACCATCTAAGAGTTTCCAAAATGCTGTCAGCCATGGCGTCCACATCTTCCAAGTTTGCAGCACCATCCATCATGGTGCCCATGTCTACAAGAGTGTGCCAGGTGCCATCAGCCACTGTGCCTATATCTTCCAAGTTTGTAGTACTTTCCACCACAGTGCCCATGTCTACGAGAGTGTCTACAGCATCGTCAGCCACTGTGTCCACATCTTCCAAGTCTGCAGCACCATCTGCCACGTTGTCCATGTATACGAGAGTGTCCACAGCATCGTCAGCCACTGCGTCCACATCTTCAAGTTTGCAGCACCATCTGCCACAGTGTCCATGCCTATGAGATTGTCCACAGCGCCATCAGCCACTGTTTCCATATCTTCCAAGTTTGTAGCAATGTCCGCCATTGTGCCCATGTCTACGAGAGTGTCCACAGCACCATCAGACACTGCATCCACATCTTCCAAGTTTGTAGCACTGTCCGCCACATTGTCCATATCTACTAGAGTGTCCACAGCATCGCCAGCCACTGCGTCCACATCTTCCAAGTTTGTAGCTCCATCCACCACGGTGCCAATGTCTAAGATAGTTTCCACACCATCGTCAGACACTGCGTCCACATCTTCCAAGTTTGCAGCACTGTCCACCATGGTGCCCATATCTACGAGTGTCCACAGCACCGTCAGCCACTGCATCCATATCTTCCAAGTTTGTAGCTCCGTCCACCATGGTGCTCCCATCTACAAAGTTTGGAGCTTTAGACTTAAGAAGAAGAAACAGGTGAGCGACGACTGCCAACGCCCAAGATTTGCTCCTGTTGTAAGCCATTAGATTTATCTACTCTTTATCTAAATGTCTCTCCAAAAGCTGTACTTATCAATGATAATTTGTTGCAGGAATTAGTCGAATTTTTAAATTTTAATTTGGTTGTATCACCTGCTCCAAGTCAGACATCTATTGAAATATTATCACCTGAAACACCACGAGATAAATTAATTTCTCCACCTCCACCTATATTCAATACATCGCCACAAGAAATAATTTATAGCCCAATCTCCTTATCTCCTTCACCCTCTTCACCAATAGTTGTTATTCCAGCTAAGAAAAGCAAATTAAGCTTAGGTCTTAACCCTATTCAGAAATTGTATTGGAAATTCACATTTTCAGTGATGAATGATTCCTTTCGCAGTATAATTTTACAAATTTTTCAATATTATAATATTGTAATAATTTTTTTACTTGTAATAGAGTGAACAGTTTTTACAGTCTAATGATTGAAAATGTAAAGTTTTAACAATTTATAAAAAAAATCGTTCGGATGTAAAGAGTTTTAAATAAAAATCATTCAGTTGTAATGATTATTAAAGAAAAATTCATTCGGGTGTAACAATTTTTAAAGAAAAAATCATTCCTGTTAAACAATTTTAAAGAAATTTCATAATGATTTTAAAGAAATTTCATTCAGGTTTGATTTTTAATGAAAACTCATTCAGGTGTAACAATTTTAAAGAAAAATTCATTAGGATGTAATGATTTAAAAAAAAATCATTGATTTGTAATGATTTATAAAGAAATATCATTCAGTTGTACCGATTTATAAAGAAAATTCATTCGAGTGTAACGATATTAAAGTAAAATCATTCAGTTGTAACAATTTTTAAAGAAATTTTCATTCATGCTGGAAAGTTTCTTAAGAAACTTTATTATTATTTCAATCATATAATGATGTAAATTTCTTTTCACTCTAAACACAATTGACATCGTAATGACATAAGATGGGGTTTTTGGTTTTAAAAAAAGCCTGTTTCGCATGTGGATGTAAATGTTAACATGATGAACAAAAGAAATGACTGTATTTATTTCATAATTTGTGATGTAATATACATTCATAATTTTGGTATGTAACATTTTTCAGAAGTTAGTACTAAACAATGTTTGTATTTCATTTAAGGTTCTGATGTAAAATGAAGTATTGGTTTTAAGTTGTGATATTTTTCAGAAGGCAATGGCAAAATAATATGATTGTATTTTATTTAAAGTTTGTGATGTAATATGTTTAATGTCAAGATGTATAATTTTTTTCCGTCTTGAAAGTGATTACGAATTTATTTAATAAAACATTCTCTTCCAAGTTAAAACATATAATCAACCTATTGTGTAAGGTTGAACCCACAGCAAGTCAGGCGAAATCTCTCAGGGTACGCATTCAGAGGGATATGGCTCGAAGAAGGGGAGCCAACACTAGAAAAACATGTCCTGAATACTGTAGTGGGGGAGGGGCGCATTGACATGAAACAGATACTGCAGTAGTGTCAACTCTCAAAAAATTACGAAAAAGCATTCTCAGGGCTAATGTTGAGCTGTGTAAAACTGGTTTTTGCGAACACCAGGCTGGATTGATAGCGGAGGTCTTGAGAAAAGTCACATTCGTGAGTAGGGGAGGGGTGCTTGGGCAGGGTGGCGTGCCTCTGGACTGGAGTAGGGTGGGTGGTTTAGTGTGTGGTGGGGGTGGCAGGGAGGCCTTCTCCGATGTGAACATAACTAGGCAATTGTCACCATCTTGCCTTAGTGGTGAAGAAATTGAAATCGTGAGCAGCCCAGGGTCTCACATTGGCGAGAGGTGGGAGGGTAGGGGTGGGAGAGGGTGTAAGGAAATCTGGAGTGAAGTGCCTCCAGTTATCCACTCTCCGCCATCTTCAGTTCGTGATAGAAGCTTGGAGGAGACAGATGTGTACTGCTCTTTCTCTCTCTCTCTCTCTCTCTCTTTATCTATCTTCATCGGGCGAGCAGGCAGTTGGCGACAATGAGCTTACAATTGCGGGCTAGTTCAACTATGGACCTACCTTCATCTCTAGTGATAGCTACGATTTTCTCCGTGCTTCACACTTCGTTCAATGTATTTGTAATCTATAGTGCGAAATATATATATATATATATATTTTTATCAGAAAATATAAATATTTGTGTGTTAACTGATCTTCTTTTCGGATCAATATTCTGTGTTTGTGATAAGCAATTGATTTCTATGTTCGGTCTACGAAAATACCATTTGTATTAACAATTGCAGTGAATTTCATAAACATTTAATTTTTTTTCCTTCATTTAAGAGTTTTACATAATTTAAACACAGTTGTCTATCAGCAGCGCTAGACATATCTACTCACAGCTCGAGTAAGTACTACTCATTCATACATCGAACAGACTTATATTAATATAATCTGGGGTAATA
This sequence comes from Dryococelus australis, assembly GCA_029891345.1. Lineage (NCBI taxonomy): Eukaryota > Metazoa > Arthropoda > Insecta > Phasmatodea > Phasmatidae > Dryococelus > Dryococelus australis. The sequence goes on along the minus strand of CM056995.1, from coordinate 196,666,243 downwards.
TTTTCTATTGTTGTACATTTTACTTATCAGAATAGACACACACTATTGTGTCTGGTTTAAATTGTATTCAGAATTTTTTTGCCATAAGATATTATTTTCCAGGCTGATTCATGTTAATGTGTTATTTCTTCATTCTGACTAGCTGTCTTGTCGACATCAGATGTTATTCACATAGTTAAAATTCACTCTCGTGTAAATTACATTTCTAAGCTCCAGGCTAATATTACATTTAAGACTCGTGTAATTGCACTTATTATTCATGTAGTAGTTTGAAATTTGTGTTTCGATCCATGTAATTTATTTATATGTAGAACACTCTTAAATTCTCTACCGTTTAATTGCATTCGGAAACAGTAATCAATCGTTTGTCATTACTAACACATAAATAACATCTTTCAAAGTCGCCTATCTCCCACCATCGTCTAGGAGCAATTCCCCACAAAAAAAAAAAAAAAAAAAAAAATTTACTCTTAGTTCACTCTTAGAAATCGTTTGAACACTCTGAAATTCTCTCTCGTGTTAAATATATTCGTAAAAATCGTCTATCTACCACCAACATCCCTCCAAACACCTCAAAATTAGAAAAAAAAAATGAAAAAAATGACCCTTAGCACACTCTTGCACTAAAATTTACACCTACATAAGACATTGTAACCCATCACTCAGGTCAGTCGCTGCTAGGTCACCACACCGTCAACATCGTACAGAGCTCCTGCTACTCCCTCACCCACTCAAAATGAAAGAAAGAAAATAAAGTATACCCATAGACAAAAACAATTGATCGGATTAATAAATATTTAATCGGATTAAGATCTGATTATGCGTTTTTGGTCGTGTTAAAATCGGATTTAAATTTAACTCTTTTTGTTTAACACTTTCTGTTTCTGATTAACCCTTTCAATAAATTTAATTAACTCTTTGATATCAATTTGACCCTTTCAATTAATCAAAAGTGAAATTAAACCCGCCCGCCCCTACTACTGACCAATATTAAACTAAAAATGTATCGGAGGACAGCAGCGTTCGTGGTAGAAGATCTCGACACCAAAATGTACCACTAGTACAGGTTTCAAGTTTGCTCTAAAAATAAAATTCTGTGTAGGAAATAATCGCCTTACCAGAAAAATTACAAAAGTTTTGACGAATGTACATACAGTACAACCTGTATGTATTTGTCCGGCGGAATGGATACCTTGTACATAGGGTCGAAACTGGTAACTCTTAAAGCGCGTCGATGAGTACTGAGGGGTTGATTGTGACGTCAACAACACTTAGCATGTTGTTGATTGGTTGCGTCAAGCACACTGCACGCAGGTACAGCGCACATCAAAAAAACTACACGATCTCAGCACTTGAGCTCGTCAGTTAATACGGAAGTAGATGAAGCAGCGGCTGTTCACGGCCAGCTGAGCATTTTGGACAGCCCTGCTTAGCTCCTGCTTGTATAGGCTGTTCACGATAAAATTAGCACTTTCGAAGCCCTAGTTAATTCTTCCTTTCAGCCACTCTGTAGTTTACGTTTACGGCTAAAAAAAAATATATATATATTGACTATTACTGCAAATGAGATGGCGTTCAAAAGTGCTCACTTTACCGTGAATAACCTACATGCACACTGTACTGTGTATTCTCCCTCCTTACGTATCCAACGTTAACATTGCCGTGCGTGGTCCTCGGCGTCGTTCACCAGAGGAAATCTGCAATTATTAGGAAGGTAAGCATTTAACAATTTTTCTAGTTAGTACACACACATTCATAAAAAAAAACAGGTAGCAAACGAAACTAGTCCATTATTCTTCACACATGTTTACCCAACACTTATAATTCAGTGTTAAGACACGTGACGACTACCCCTCCGTCGTTATACGCTGTTCACGGTAAAATGAGCACTTTTGTTGAAAGCCCTGCTTAAGATCTACTTGTATGGACGTTGTTTATTCCTCCGCCTTATGTAAAATTAACATTGATATGGGTCTCATCACTTCTTTCATATGTTGGACAAATGAAACTGTGAGATTATTAAGAAAGTAAATACTTTACAAATATGCTCATTCTTACAATTCTATGGATTAAAAAAAAACATAAAGTGAAATAATTAATTTCAAATTACCACAAATGGTTACCTAACACTTTTTAATCGAAGTCAAGGTATGAAACTACTTTCTATCCATCGTTACCAACTTGACTGGGCGCACACCACTCAATGTGCCGGTTAAAATACACGCAGGCAGGGGCAGCGGTATTTTTCGAAAGTTGATTTCAAAAATTGTCAAATTACAAGTGAACAGACTACATGCAGTATGTGACATGTGCCGCTCTTCTTGGAAGAAGACGTGAGGGCGCGCCCACAGTACGTGCGGGAGTCGCGAGGCGTGAAGTTGACGGAAGTGTGTAGCGCAGCTGGGAGCTGAAGGTCACGTCGCACAGTGCGGCACAAGGAGGCTACTCCTACCACGAGGACATCGTGCCGCCGTCTATGTGTGCCACTGGGGCTGGTGACGTCACAGCGGGCGGCCAATCCCCCGCCGGCTACATCTACACTAGCACTACAGCCACAACGTCCACCTTCTACAGATTATATTCTTCTCTTTACACGGTGTTCTTGAGGTTGCTCGTGTAAGCCTTCTTGGCTGGTGTAATGACTGTCGTTTGACATAATGATTGGGTTCAACGAGGGTGGACCCATAAGAAAAACCAATTTACAACCTGTCTTTATAGTGCAAAAAAGAGCACTTCGCATCATGCTGAAGCTACTCCCAACTGATAGCTTTAGAAATATTTCTAAGATTTTAAAATTACTCCCAGTTCCATGTCTTTACATATATAAGACTATACTCTTCATACATAAACATAGAAATAAGCATCACACAAATGATTAAATTCACCAATATAATACTCGCATAAAGAACCACTTTCATTTTAATTATGTCCATAAAACAAGTACATTACAAACATTTTATAACACTGGGATTAGGCTGTATAATAAACTCCCAAATACTACAAAATCGTTAAATAATCCTAAACTTAAAAAAAAAAATTTAACCATTTTCTGTTGAATGGTTCTTTCTACAGTGTATCAGAATACATGGCAGCTTGACTTATCTTAGGTAGGCCTGATGTTTTTTATACTTATCTTAGGTAGGCCTGATTGTGTTTTTTATATGTGTTTACGTGTTTTTATGTAATGTTTTCTTGTTCATGATGTATGTATACTTTATTGTAATTTGTGTGTACTTTGTTTAAAATACCTATACCATTGTTGATTTAGAATGGAAACCACTTTTATTAGACAAGTTATAGCTCCTGTGTATTATGTTGTTTTGTATAGGTACATGTCACTGTTATATTATTGTTGTATATATGTTTTATTCTCTCTATCTATATATATATATCTATATATATATCTATGTATATATATCTATATATCTATATATCCATCCATCTATATCTATCTATCTCTCTATATCTATCTGTCTATCTCTCTATATCTATCTGTCTATCTCTCTATATCTATCTGTCTATCTCTCTATATCTATCTGTCTATCTGTATGTCTGTATCTGTCTATATATCTATCTGTCTATCTATCTGTCTATCTGTCTGTCTATCTGTCTATCTATCTGTCTATCTATCTGTCTATCTATCTGTCTATATCTCTGTCTATCTATCTCTCTGTCTATCTATCTCTCTGTCTATCTATCTATCTGTCTCTCTATCTATCTGTCTCTCTATCTATCTGTCTCTCTATCTATCTGTTTCTCTATCTATCTGTCTCTCTCTCTATCTGTCTCTCTCTATCTCTCTCTCTCTCTCTCTCTCTCTCTCTCTCTCTCTCTCTCTCTCTCTCTCTCTCTCTCTCCTCTCTCTCTAGATTTGATAAAAACGAGTTCTATAGCATGTAACATTGCTCTTCGAACAATAAAATTGATATGAAAAAAAAAGTAACTTAACTTATACGGACAGTCTTCTGTCGCCGTGTAAGTCGGCGTGTTGTAATGAGATTCTAAGTGGTTGTAATATATTTTACCCTGAGTGTGGTAAGTTTGGCTTTAGTGATTTAAATACCGAGTACGACGTTATTGTGTTTGAGCAGTTTGAAAGTACTTATCATTGTATGAATATAATTAAGCGTTTCTGTGAAGTTTTGCCTGTTCGTTTACCTATTAAGCCCTCAAACTGCAAAACCACACGGAAAGGCTGTTGACGATAAAATGAGCACTTTTGAAATCAACCTTTGAAAAAAGTCACTGTCCCTACCTGCATACATTTAAAGGGAGCCATGAGTGATATCCGCCGAATAAAGTTAGTTCAGGTTGTTCACAGTAACGTGAACACTTTTGAGGCCCTAGTTACTTTTTACTTACAGCCATTTCTTATCCTTTAACCACATTTTAAAATAAATATTTCAATGGAAGTAATAAACACATTGTGTTTATGCCACAGCACTCGGAAGTTAACGTCTAACACTAAAATAAAATATATTTCTTGACTGTTATTCGAAATGAGTGTGCTTTCAAAAGTGCTCACTTAACCATGAATACCCTATAACGATGGAGGGGAAGAAGTTTCATTTAGCAACGTCGTATAAAAAGTGAGGTAATTTCTGATAACTTAAATCATCTATTTGGGTTTCTGTTTTTCTGCATCGATGTAAAAAATATAACAGATTTGTTAAATATTTACTTTTTTAAAATCTTCACAGATTCACTTGACCGACGCATGAATAAAATGGTGAGACAAGTGGCAATGTTAATTTTACATAAGGCTGAAGGATACACAACGTGCATACAAGTAGATCTTCAGCAGGGCTTTCAAAAGTGCTCATTTTACCGTCAACAGCCTATAAACAGTAGTAGTGTTGCTTATATAGTCGACTTTGGATAACTAACTCGATGGGGATATAATGCTAATTCAGGTTACCACCGCTTCGCCTTACGAATACGTCGACCTATACGTTGACTTTTCTACATTTTGATTTGTATAGACGTAGCAGATATATAAGAGATACTTAGGTTTAATTAACCGAAATTCTAATACTATTATTTAATTTTAATTAATAGAAAATAATACACTCTACAAAAATAGAATATAAAAAATCATTAAAAAATTGCACTTCGACATAAAAGTACATTCGAAGTATAGCAGCAAGGGGGGGGGGGGGGGGGGTTATGAAAAAATGGAGATTAATTGGGATTAATTAATTGATTATCGATTTGATTAATCGGACTAATACTTAATCCGAACTTAATCTGATCAAAAATTGGAAGGGTTAATCAAAATGAGTTAAATTTATTGAAAGTATTAAATATATTGAAAGGGTAATTATATATATATATATTGTTTTGGATTTGTTTGTATTTGGTTGAAGAGTGGCATAAGTGTTAATTTGATTATTTTCATCATTTTTTTGTTTGTGGGAGGCAGGAGCTCTGTTACATCCTCAACCTGTGAGCTCCAGCACACAATTGAGATGCGGCGCATGAAATTCATGATATATGGAAATAAAAAAAGTGCGAGTTGAAAATGCTATGAAGTTTCGTCGACCGAACACAGAAACAAGGTCTACACGATAAACACACTATCACATGAAAATGTATATTTTACTTACAATAAAATAAAAATAATATATCCCACACTATTGTTTATGAGAACTGTGAACGAGACATTAAATCCCAGTGCATATAACATCGCTTAAGGAGAATCGCAGCTATCACACTCCGAAGTCCAGTGTATAAAAAAGGAGCTGTTGAGGTATACAGTAATCTAGTCCGAGCTTCTATGAGCAACTGAAGATGACAGCGACTGGATACAGGGGTGCAGATGGCTCCTGACCACCACCACTCGCCAGAGCGTGCTACTCTGTCCTTGAGAATACTCATCCCTCTGCCCTCGATTGTCAATTTTTTTCGGCAATGTAGCAAGATGGCGACGACTGGCTAGATACGATACTGCCACAACACTCCCGACCTCCCTCCCCCCACATCCCACCACTCGCCAGAATGACATGCCCTGAGGTCAATAACTCAGACCATACCTCCCACCCCTCCAATGCAGAATTCGTTTCCAAAGCTCCAGGACATGCACCCTAGTGTCGATCCAACACTGCAAGAAATGGTTTAGTGGCAAACACCCTCTCCGCCCACACCACCCAAGACCTGTCCCTTCCAATGCTGCACATCACAGAACCTGCCCTCCCCAAGATCAGAAAGCATTTTTTTGGTTGACTGCCCCTGTCTTCTGAGGGTGCTATCGATTCAAGGCCACACACTACCCACTCCCCTTACACCACTCAAGTGATGCATTTTTCGGATATCTCGGGAACTGGCCGCTTGCCCTCCCTTCTTCCTCAGAGTGCTGCCTCAGCTATTAATGGAGGCTTGCTTCAAGGTCAAAGTTATGGTTTCCCTAGGCAGGCAGCAGCATATTTTGAACGGACCTGGGCTATTTCCCCTCCTCCCTACAAACTGTTACTTTGACTTCGAGACTGATGCTTCCTCCTATTTTTCGAGGCGCAAGAGGTTGGCTACCAAAGTCCTGCTGATAAAACTTTATTTTTCTTCATCGCTAAGAAATATGTTCCAAATGTCTATCACACAATAAATTCGATTTAAAAATATGAACAGTTTTCGTCCTAACATTTGTCCCATATCCAGCAAACTTTATTCCGTTTTCCAGCAAACTATACTCCCGTTTCCAGCAAACATTATTCGCATTTTTCCAACGACTTTTAACTAATAAATGATTAAGTTTCTTGCCAATGCAGCTACAATACATATTTTTTGTATGTAATGACAAACACGCGTCTTTATTCAATTTTTAACTATAATGATGTAAGCAAATACTCAAGTTAAACTTAATTTTTCAAACTTTTAAAATGTACGTTAAACAAACCTGTTCGATAGGTCTTCTACTATGATACCATACGTCCACTACATCAACAGGCATCTACTACAACTCCAGGTGTCCACTACACAGGTGTCCCCTATAATGCTAGACGTCCATCATGTCTACTACAACTCCACATGTCTACTACAGCTCCAGACGTCCGCTACAACGACAAGCATCTACAACTTCACTACATCAACTCTATCTACAAGGGGTTTCATCTGTGCATCAGCTCGCAACACAGGTACAATGTATCAAAGTCACTGCTGCGACAATTGTAACTCTGAATGCGTTGAAATATTCAATGCTATTTTAGCTTATGGGAAGGCGAAAACCTTATTGAGTTTACAGTGTTCCCAACTGCGAGTGTTGCTGAAAGAATTTATAATTTCTTTTGTGGGCCACGAAATAAAATTAGTGTATCTGTTCCTGGCTGAACATTTACAATTTGACGAGGATATCATATCCTATTAGCCATGTGATGACTGTCCTTACGGCATGCCTGCCTTTGCTAATGATAGGAACGTGCAACATATGCTGAAGGAATGTATATCGCGCAGGCTGGAACAGCTACTTGAAGATAGAATCATTCCAGATGTTGTAATGGACGATTCAGGAGTTGATGAGGTAGATTCCGAGGCAAGCACTGTCATCTTATAAAATTTATGTGAGAGAGAGAGAGACAGATAAACGTTCTTGTAAATAGTGTAAACAGAAATTTATGTTAAAAATGTGCTATGCTCCTTTGTAATTAAGGAGCTGGCTATTTCTTATGCAACCAATGTTAATAACTCTAGCTTTAAATCTCTCAGACTTTGGTACAGTTTAAAACCTGAAGTTAAAATGATGTTCCGGGAACAGACTTACAGGATACATAACCTGAAACGGGAGTCCGGTGACATAGTTTACAAAAAACATTTTAAATATGTAAATGAGGTGTTACTCGAAGACTATCCCATATACATGCTTGCAAAAATGCAGAAGGAAATTTTAAAAACATTAACCAATGCAGAAGTAATAAATATCAGTTGTTAATATGACTGTTCCAGTATTAATTCAATTGTCAAATGCTATAATATGAGGAAAAAGCGAAGCTTTAAGAGAACATTTGTACAAACATCCTACCTATGTATTGATATATATATATTAATTTTTCGAAAAAAAAAATGGTTTGTTCCAGGTAGTGCAAGATTTCGAAAAAATGGAGAAATTCGACCAAGAGAAGATGTATTCCAGTATTTTTCGAGGACACAAGAAATTAGGGTTCCAGTCCCAAGGAAGCATATACTTTCAAATACAGATGTGTCACTGAGATGAACATTGGAATTTCGATAAAAGTTTCGGAGAAAGCCTGTATACAGAAAGAGTGCTGTGTGATCAAGAAAACTGTCCTGGTTTTAATATGCGGCCTGACAGCGAACTGCCCTGTTCTTCTTGGGACCTATGTTTTAAAAATTGCAGAACCAAGTTTTCATCAAATAAAATATTAATTGATTAGAGAATTTTACGACACCCCCACCTTATGGATTGCACCATGTAATAATAAGGAACACATCACGCAAATACAAGGCAGTAGTACACTTCTATGAGCACCATGTGGAATGTGGGACTGTGAGGTTTGGAACAAAATTGTTTGTGTTTGTAGGTTTGATCTAAAAAAGTTGTCGTTGAGGAACTCATTCTACCACAAACTGGAAGAACATGATATTATATAAAGAGACAGAGAATCGTACACCAGAGGTTCAGTTATCATGGAGAGGTTCGACACATCACTTCAGTACGCTGGTGTTACTCTAGGATATAGGGGAATATGGTTTCGAATTGAAGATGAAGATAGTCCAGTACACATACAGATGTGCAACGGAGATGGACACTGGCCTTTTTCGTTAATCAATTAAACAAAAACTTTAAAAGTTTTCGATGTATGTTAGGGGCGAAATTATTGTCCTTAATATAGTTTACGTCCTGACAGCAAACTACCTTGTAACAAAGGTAAACTAGAATTTGAAGCTCAAAGTGCTTACATCACCAAACCAAATCCTACAAGAAAATCAAATACATTATGCAGAATGAGTGTAGTTGCTGTTCTCTTACTACAGTTTGGACAGAACAAAGCAACAACAAGCAACATTATATGTGCATCGGTGACCAAGAATTAACTTCTCCCTGTGGCATGTAGCAATGCAATGTTTTTCAAAGCAAGGCCATCTGGCAGACTATATAAAGCAGAGCATTCATCATAAAATCTTCAGTCGTGGCTAGAATCTTCGACCCTACAGATGTATACGAGGTCCTACAAATTGAATACAGAAGAGTATTCTACAAGTTCACATCTGCAACAATATAGAATATTGGTGCTACACTTTCGACAATAGCCTCGGCATTCTCTTTGGTGAAAGAATAGCATGCGACGATTGTACTGTATAATATCTTCACCTTGGCAGTGACTTTCCAGCAACATTAGAATATTTTATGATTCGCAGGAGATAGAAGAGGAGCGAGGAAACTGAGTAATATCATACCAGCTCACCAGACCTCACCAGAGAATCACTGTTCGTTGGAAGGAAATTTGCGATGGGGACATCAACAACTTTATTACCGAACATTGAGGCAGATAGAATATCAACCTTAACTTGGGGGCACTGCAGGATATCTGAGTTTTTTTTTTTAATTTCCCCCCTACAATAGTTTCAACACCACAATAAATGCAGCCCTCCCATGCCAACACAACTATCACCACAACCACCACACCGAGGACGTCCATCTGCCACCACCGCACGCACCTCCTGTTCCACGACCAAATTTCACAGCTAACTATTACTGCCCACGTCTACAACATGTATTGTGTCACAATTCAAAGCTGCTGTGCTCTGTTTGCCTATCTATGAGGTATAACTAAAGTACCAAAAATAAAGTTTACAAAATAATAAGAAGGAAAAAGTAATAGTCTAACAAATCATCTACAAGAAACTACGTGCATGCGAGTGTCTATTGTACCCTGTTGTTTGCATGTGTGCGTGAGAATTACCTGGATTTGACGCAATAAATGAACGCATCTCATTTTGCATCTATGAACATACCACCCGAATGTGCCATTACTGTAAATAGATAGGAAAAGAATGTAAATAACAACAATGTATTATATTTGTAAATATTTTGTTAATCATTGTAAATATTTTTTTTAATCTGTAAACTGACGATTTTGTAGCAGTAGCAGTAGTATCAGTAGTGTAGCAATAGCAGTAGAAATAGTATTTGTAGTTGTGTTACGATGTATGATTGATGTGCACAGCTTTATTGCAGATCATTGTAAAAATAGTTTTGTTGTTCTGAAAAATGCCTTGTTTTTTTTGTAAAAAAAAAAAAAAAAGGTTTGGTAACTTAGTTTGTAAGGTGATTGTTTTATCTTTACATTTGTTTAATTTTAAAAAAATGTGACTGTAATTGTCTTTTACTGTGTCAATGTTTGTTGTAAACTAGTTGTAAATATTTTAGCTCTTAAGGATCGATTTTTTTAAAAAGAATAGCGAATAAAAATTTTTTCTGTATTAAATTTTAATACTTTCAGTTGTTATTTATTAGTTTGAAAAACTCCCTGTGTCATTATCTAATATATTGTGTTTATTACTGAACTAAAATATTTAAAATAATTCTTGGTAGTAAATAATAGTTGGTGAGTATTAGTGTTGCTTTGAATTCAAAGCCTGGTAACTGGAAAATAATAATAATTTCACAAGTTGATGAGGGAGAAAAAACTAACATTTCAATTAAAATGTAATAAAACAAACACACTGAAGGGAGGACTTGCGTAAAATGAAGGAGAGAAACGAACATGCTGGAATGAATTTTTGAAACAGAAGGAAGGAATAGACTGATATCTCAAGAAAACTTTACTGGGCTATTGGCCAAGAACTCTAGAGAATTTAAGAAAACCGAGAGTCTATTCACACAAAAACATTTTCAGGCCCAGGTAGAATGAGCCCTGTCACACCAAAATGTTTCTCCACTGACCTACAACCGGGAGAGTCCAGCCAGCTTTAAATAAAAATATTTTTCTCACAGTATCAAGATTACAACTGTTGCAGAATCAACACGATGATGTCTGGTGGTGAAAAACACTGCCATACTTTACACAAAGAATCAGAAAACATAACTGAAAAAATGAAATTCAACTCTAACACTATAACAGTGAAACTTTCGTTCACATAATTGTAGGACGAATCAAGTCGTTAATAGTTTCTTTGTAGGGAAATAGGTTCTATCAGTCGTAAATTTAAACTCAGCTGCCTTTAAGACGCCAGCCATGCTACATGAATATAAGCAGGCACAAGTCATACGAACCACTCATTCATCGACTGACCTTCGAGGTGGATGTATGTGTTTTCGGGGAGCTCCTGGTGCAATTTCATTATGTGTTTAAAATTCATCTAGTCTAATTTATATATTAGTATCTGCATCGTAACATAATTTTTATCCATTTGTCATGTAAATCATATTCACATCTATTTTCGAATAGCTATAACCTTAGTTGCTTGTTAGCATCCGAGCATGCTCCACATATACATTACCAGGCTCTCGATGTAAGATCGACTCAGGGATTCACTGAGCTTGCAGCCGGATAGGCGTGTTTTGGGAGAGGTACAATTTTATTAGTGCATTAATCAATTAATTTCTTTTTACGTGGGAATTACATTTCTCTAGTTCCTCCTCCCCAGTCTAACAGACAGACGGACGTGTAAGGTATGTGCGAGAGACTTCAAGTTGTCATATATCTTGTTATTATGTTCGTTTAATTTATAGGGACATTTTGTTGTAGATCATTAATTCCACACTCATGTAGTTCATTTCGTATGTTATAATTCTCTCTTGTGTAAATTATATTGCTAGCATACAGATCGGGGTAGACTAATTCATCTCTTTACATTTAATTGATTTTCATCACATAATATTTTCATACTGGTAACTCACATATTTGCACTTATTTAGCATATGTCGACACCAGATGTTATTCGTGTAGTCGTTTGAAATTTGCGATTCGATGCATGTAATTTATTCACGTGTAGAACACTGAAATTCTCTAACGTTTAATTCCATTCGGAAACAGTCGTCGTCTATTTAATCGTTTGTCATTACTAACATGTTAATCGCATCTTTCAAAGTCACCTATCTACCAACACAGTCTACGAGCAATATCACTACCAAACCAATTAACATGTTAATCGCATCTTTCAAAGTCTTGGCGGTACACCATCCTGCTGGTAAAAGTTTCGTCATCTGGGTAGAGTTGCTGAACAGCCGACACAGTGTTTCCCTGCTACTTCGCCTATCACTGTTCCATCAAAGAGTAATAGCCCAAACATTTATCCGGCAGATATACCCATCACACTGTTAACCCAGGAAGAATAACTGACGATTGTTTTAATACAATGTGGGGATTTCCATCGCCCCAGTACAACAGTTGTAACTCTATTTTCCCCTCATAGACTTGTGGGGTGTGTGCAGACATGGTAATTGTTTAAGGCAATGCTTCACGATATTTATAACTTTTATCAATTATCTGCAACAGTTATATGTAAGGATTACAGTGATATAAATATTTGTAGTAAAATGTTTATATTTTTTTAAATATAGCACTGAAAAGTCGAGAATTTTGGAATGCATGAGCCCAAGATTATATGATCCATATTGAATTGGCCAAATAAATCGTATTAAGTGTGATCTACATCATACACACAGAGTATTAATTAAATAACAAGGGTGTTTAACAATGTGTACTCAGGTACTGGTATCCTGAATGTCTTAAAATAGGTGTTGATGTTTCGCCAACACATTGTTATTCGTCAAGGAGAAATTAATTAAATAATATTATTTTCTGTCGGACGAATAAAAATGTGTTTGAAAAACCATCAATACATGTTTAAAAATAGACTCAGAATGCCAGTATCCGAGTACCGATCGTAAATATCATAAATTCCAAAACTTTCGACCTTTCAGTGCTATATTTTGAAAACTATAATCATTGACTACAAATATTTACATTTACGTGGCTGTTATATGAATATATTTCACATAATGAAATGATGGGGAAATGTGGCGTTAGTGTACTGTCACACCTCGCTTGCGGCAAGCCACTGCTAGGGTAGAGTGAAGACAAGAGAGAGTGCTGTGACAGACCCTGTGTACAGTCGCGCATATACTGTACAAGGAGGGGAGAACAGACGAGTGCCCTTTTCGGATACTACTGAAAGAAATCTGGTGTACAGCTATTTCCACGGCAAAACAGTTTCTTTTGTAATACGGGGGGGGGGGGGCTGACAGTCAGCTGTGTGTGTTAATGTAACCATCGCATTTGGCACAGGGTAACACTGCTGTATCCTTCACAAGTTTCAAATAGGAATACGCGTTCTTGAGACCTACATTCTATAATTAGGTATTACGGTACTGTGCATTGCGCTCACTTCCCGTACATGCTAACCAGTATGCCTTAAGGGCGGTCAGTCCCTGTCGAATTCTTTTTATAGATTTTCCGCCTCAAATTCAACTTCAGGAGGTGCATTACAATTTTCGGAACGAAAAAGCATAAGGAATACTTTCGTTAATGTTCTTGAATTGTAACAGCTTCATTATATTTGATATTTTATAACTTTCATCAGCCGAAATAAAATAATTGATTATTTTATGGGAGCGACTACAGATGTAATAGCTACGGCAGTCGAACTAAACCGATTTCAGAAAATGCATTAAGTTATAACCTATGCCATGTCGTCCGAAGAAAAATCCATCCAAAATCCACGTTTGTGGGTAGTACCTGAAAATAAAAAATTCAAGATGGCGGGGCCTGATCTGCCTTAAGTTTTAATCCTATATATGAATGTCATCCTTTGGTTGATAGGCTATCGAAATAGCATTTCAAAATTTCCTATGGTTATGTTAATTGTTTGTATACGCTGTTCACGGTAAAGTGAGCAATTTTTAAGGCCCTTCTAATTTTTTCCTTTCGTTCAATTTCCACCATCCTGCTGCTTTGTAATATAAACATTGCAAAGTGACCAATAAACACAGTGTAAACATTTCACTGCCTTCAAAATTAAATCCCTAAGGCTGCAATAAGATATATTTATTAATGGTTAATGCTTGTTGGGAGGCCCTTAAAAAGTGCTCACTTTATCGTGAACAGCCTATAGTAATACTGCATTTCGATACTGTACTTTAGGCATGCACTGAATGATCTCATTTTATCAAGTGAAAGATGAAGCTTGAAGGGCGGTTCTCAAGTCCTCTTGTGCCCTCCCTTAGTGACCGACATGCGAGCTGCAGAGCTCTGTGCTCTGTACACTACGAAACTACACACTTCACCGCTGCAGACATACAGCAGTAGATTACGGAGACGCTGCTGTAGATATGTTTGCAAATAATTCTGATTAGGTACCCAAGGACACAAATAAAATGTGAAAGTGTGGGAAAAAATTCCGAACATTCCGAAGGTTTGATACTGGTCTGTCGAGTACTTCCTGCGAATCACTGCCTGACAGAGCCATGTGGGCGTGAATGCATGAAATGTGCATTGTGGGTAAACATACTGCTGTTATGCATATCTGGCCAGTGACATGGACCGTGCGCGTGATATAGGCAGACAACCAGCACGTGAAGCAGCCATTGAAGACGCCGCCACGGCCGCACGAAGCGAGTGTTTCGGCCGTCACTGTGTCTGGATAACGAGCAAGGCGTTGAAATAGCTTTAAGACGCCGACATACGCGACTCTGATGAGTTCCCGGAGGTGTCATCGTATCTCTTCGACGGTAACAAAATCGCGGTAACGATATGCGATATTGGCTGAATTCAATATTAGCGATATGCGATGTTGGCGATACGCAAAATCTGTAATATGTATATATGTGTGTGTGTGTGTGTGTGTGTGTATATATATATATATATATATATATATATATATATATATATATAATGTGTGTGTGACCGATATTTTCGATGCAGATATTTATTGCATCAAGATAACCGACATTTGTGATAGATCGCCACCGATTTTCGAAACTCTCTGGGTGCAATATATTGCACCATACCGGTATGGCCAACATGTTTAGAAACGATTTTGAAAAGTGTATATCGCAGAGTCGTACTCGCAAGCGAAATCCGTGCTCTTCCGCCATATTGGCTGGTGAGTGGCCAGCGGGCGGCAGTATTACAACTTTCACTTGCTCCTCCAGCTCCAGTCTGGGTCGCCCCGCCCCACTTTCCTCGCTACACACCCGCAGCGCCTATGCCTCTCAGCTGCGCACTCTACGCCAGCCAAGCGCCCAACTAGCTGCCACGGACATACCCGAACGGAGGGAGATCGCCTCCCCACACAATTACAAATTTTATATGGCTATCGTAGTAAGATATATTCCGATTGTTACGTCATTTCTGTGCCTTTCTAGCCTCGCATAAAGAAAACGTATACAAATTAATGTTAATTTTGATTATTCAAATGGTATGCTACAATATGTTGAAACTTGACGAATGCATTTTGATTCAAAAAGTATTATCAGAGGAACATACATGCGTTTTGTATTTAAATAAAATTAATCATGGCTAAATATTAACCTGTGAAATTAAAAAAATTCCCGGGATGGAAACACTTAAATCCTGTGGTGTGAGTGTGAGTGTGTGAGTGCGATAGTGAGTGAGAGTGAGTGGGTGAGTGGGTAGTGTGTGTGTGTGTGAGAGAGAGAGAGAGAGAGAGAGAGAGAGTGAGTGTGTGAGTGGACAGTTGTGAAAGTCTTGCGTGCAGTTATTCCCCCGCGTGGTACAGTTCTTCTGTTGACTTAATGGGGAGGGGGCAGGTTGACTGTCAGCTGAGTGTGCGTATCTAGTAGTATACAGAGTACTCTTGACACAGCACTATTAAAGGCTGTTCACGATAAAGCAAACACTTTGAAACCAACCTTAGAAAAAAGTTACTGTTCCTACTTTCATATACTTAAATGAGCGAACTGAGTGACATGCGCCCGTAAAGTTGGTAACGATAGATGGATACCTTAACGTCGAATAAGAAATGCTAGGTATCCATTTGTGATCATTTAAATTATTTGTTTCGGTTTCTGTTCTTGTAATGCATCAGATGCGTAAAAATTAGATTTTTTTTTTATGTTAACTTTCCTAATAATTTTACAGTTTCACTTGACCGACGCGTGAATAAAGTGATGAGGCCCATGATAGTGTTAATATTACATAAGGCGGGAGAATATACAAGGTTTGCACAAGTAGAACTTATGCAGGGCTTTCAAAAGTGCTCATTTTACCGTGAACAGCCTATAATAATGCATACTTGCCTTCAAGGATAATCTAATTTTATCCAGTGTAAAGTCAAGAGCAAGGGAGGGGCTGAAAGACTACCCCGCCCATTTTAGATCCACTACTGTGAACATCACCTAGGTTGGGGGGGGGGGGGAGGTGAGTGAAGAGATTTGGTATGTTTCGTGGCTCGCAAGCTACACCGCGCCCTGTCAATGCACTTCGTGTGTGAACGGTAAGTATCGGAACAATTTGTCGCTTAACTTGGCAACAAGCTGTGTTTAAAGTACCGCAGTTTACGATAATCGCCACCAAGAATTACAACAAACTTGCTAATAAAGAAGGACGACACCTCATGTACCTGGTCAGGAATACTGTCTGCTACCCACTTCGGCAGCCAATGAAAATTAAATTAATAATTGAATATTTAGTATAAAGTCACGGCAGAATTTGGCATACAGCCACGTCATTTTTCAAGGCCCTATTTAATAAAAGAAGAGATTTGAACGGTTCTTAACAACGAGGTCTTGAGAGCCGATGAGGGTGATTGAGATGAGAATGGAGCAACGCCGGAATGAAAGGGTGGGGGGAAACGGGAGATCTCCGAGAAAACCGCCGGCCAACGGCATCGTCCGGCACGATTCCCACATGCGGAAATCCGGAGTGACCCGGCCGAGGATTGAACCCGGATCGCCATGGTGAGAGGCGCGTAGGCTAACCGCTCAGCCACCATGGCCCCTTCCCTAATAAATGCTAACCATAATTTCCACGCAATGCTGTTACGGCATCAGCATACATTTCCGCGGGATATTATTTACTTCTTATTTCTGTTTGAAGTTAATATATTTGTTTCTCAAAATAAAATATAGAAAATAATACCGTTCATATAGGCTGACGACGATAAAGTGGACACCTTTAAGGTCCTAGTTACTGTTTCCTTTCAGCATTTTTTATCCTTTAACCATCTTTTTAAAATAAATATTGCCATATAAGTAATAATAAACACAGTGTGCATATTCCACCGCACTTGGAAGTTAACGTCTACGGGTTTATATATATATATATATATATATATATAGGCTATTATTCTATATATGAGGACTTTCAGAAGTGCTCACTTGACCATGAATGGTCTGTATCAAACTTTACCACCGTCTCTCTGACTAAATAAAATTTCAACCTACTTGTAAGAAACCTTCCACAGAAAAATTGACACTGTCAATTACGAAAATGTCATGAAATCAGTAATAATTGGGCCAAATCTTCCATAGAACCATCGAGACAAGCGGCCACGCCGGCTTGGAAGGTAACCACCACTGTAGCACGTGTTCTCCAGAAGTCAGCCTCAGGTGGAGCAGAAGCCGGACAGATGAAGGTTTGCGCTAAGCATTCGGTGAAGACTCAGTTAGTGAGCAGAGAATAGCCGTCAAGTGGTCAGAGCGTACTGTGTTCCTGCCGTCTTTCTACAGGGCGAGTCCTTTTAAAAGAGGCCCCGTGTCGATGCCATCCCGCAGCATGTCCTCGCCCGTGCCTTTCACAACTTTCGGTGTCGTCTGTAAACCTGTCTCGATGTCAATGGCGGCCACTTCCAGCACCTACTCTATAGTCCATTCCCCATTGGAAGCAACTTTCTCGAAGCCATGCTAAATATCTACTTGCAGGCCCGTTTCGTATCTTTCCGCCAAGTGCAAACAAACATTGCCAGGCGACTGTCATGTGCAATCTGTCAAAATCAATGTTTTCATGCCATTGTGTGTTTATATATGTTCGTATACTTTCGCTGTACCTAAAAGTAAACATTGGAATGTGACTTCTACTTTTATACCTGTCAAATGTGTTCTTTACTGTTTGCAGCTTTTCAAAGAATTCTGTCATATTCCAAAAACCATTCCGTACGAATATTCACAGTTTAGGCCTCTAACATTATTTAGGTCAGCTTTATGACGTTTTAAAAATGCCTGAATTGACGACAGTTCTTACGGTTATTTTACATTAACATATTTGTTTTCCACAACATAGCTCAATACATGTAATGCACGTTAGTATTTTGCCGCGACTGTGTTTAACACTGTTACAACTGCGAGGTAAAGGGTTGTACTAATTATCCTTCTGTTATTGATATGTGTTGGGTCATTTCTTTAAAAGGACGGTCTCAGTTGGAATAAAATTAAAACGAAGGAACAACCAGTCAAACTAAAAAGGCACATTGAATTCAAGCACCCAGCTCGTGTTTCTCACTTTTGTCATACAAACTTTAAAAGATAGCGGTGAACATGCACACAAATAAGCCTACGATAACTTTTATTCCGCTCATATTTCTATGTATTGCTACTTACTCTTTATTAGTTTTATTGAAATTTATCGGGCTGAACTTAGTATTTTTCTTCTGGGATTGTGGCAAATTACGTGACACGACTGTGTTTCAAACCCCTTAGGGCAAAGGTACAACGTAGTGATAAATAAACAGACGTGGATGTAAATAATTAACTTCGTCATAAAAACAGTTCACAGTTAAAACGTTTCAATAGTACTAATCAAATATTTGAAATCACGCATACACAGGGCCAGCGTATCGACCACGATGCACAAAGGCACGCCATTTCGCAGACGCAATGATTAACGAAACACACGTCACGGTATATGTATTACTGCCGTGGAAACAAAGATTTATCACAAAATCGTAACTTGCCTAAGTAGGTTTAAAAAAACACGTCTACAAACATGATGTGGTAGTTTGAAATATTTTTCGGAGTAAGAATAATTTACGTTTCAATTAGCAAAAAGCAGCACGCCATGTCATGGCTCGCCACGTCTGCCAACTTCACTTGGTAACTGACCGCCATCATATGTAAATATATTAAATTAAGTATTCAAATATTAAAATTTCTTTTCAGTTGTAAATTTCAAATTCAAAAATCATTATTTTGCTGTAATAGGTATGAAATATGCTACAATTGAAAACATGTACAAATTTTGCGTACTAGCGAAGTGAAATTTCCCGAGTTTGAAAGAGACGAAGAAAGAGAGAGAGAGAGAGAGGGGGAGAGAGAGAGAGAGAGAGAGAGAGAGAGAGAGAGGAGAGAGAGAGAGAGAGAGAGAGAGAGAGAGAGAGAGAGAGAGCGAGAGCGACAAGCCTCGTCCAGCAGACAGTTTTTAAATAGCTGAACTTGTTTAAAGGGAAGTAGTTCTGCAGCCCGTGTAACCGCGGTCATACTTAGGTTAAAGTTCTTCCCTCTAGAGGATTTTGGTTAGTTTCCCCCTTCTTATTTACCTCCCATTTGTTGTTCCTTTATTCCGTTGTTCCTCTTACGTTTCCTTTTCCACAGAAGCGTCTCAATGCTGGTATGTTGGAATTGTATAACGCTTCCTGTTTATGTTCACACACTTGTCATTGTTTCTATTAAATTTATCAAACAAACAACGGTGACGCAGTGAGCAAGGACGTGTTCAAGCAGCTCGGCTGACCAGCCATTCGTCACGCACAGCCACGACGTCGTAGAGGTAACCCGCTAGGTGCGCACAAACATATTTCATGTCCCAATATTGAACTACTCTCCTCCCAACATGTCTAGCAAAAACGGCGTGGATTGGATTTGAGGTCACAACACTGTTTAGTAAACAAGTGATTTGAGATGTTTCTATACTTCTTCTAACCTATTTGTGATACAGTTTGATAAAATTCAAACTGGTAGAAGTATTTTAGTCGTATAGTAGTGCTTGTCATAAGATATAAACAAACCCGCTCATCAGTGTTGGCCACGTGACTGACAGTTGTGTTCTATGGAGTAGATGAATGTCGGATATAGGTTGTTCACGGTAAAATGAGCAATTTTGAAAGCCTTGCTTAAGATCTACTTGTATGCACGTTATGAATTTTTCCGCCTTATGCAAAATTAACATTGTCATGGGCCTCATCACTTTATCATGCGTCGGTCAAATGAAACTTTGACATTATTAAAAAAGTAAATACTTTACAAATCTGTTAATTTTTACACTTCGATGAATTAAAATAACAAAGTGGGTAAAATAATTTTAAGTTATCTCAAATGGTTACATAAAACTTTTTATTTGACGTTAAGATATGGAACTACGTTCCATCCATCGTTACCAACTTTACTGGACGAATGTCACTTAGTGCGCTTATTAAAATATATGCACGCAGGGGTAGTGACTTTTTTCTAAGCTTCGTTTCTAAAGTGCTCACTTTATAATGAAAAGCCTTTACGTGGGCAGAAAACGAATAAGCGGTCTAGCTCATGTTTAGTGTAAGGCGGAGATAGCGTGTAACCGCCACTGTAGATGGAACACAAGGCAGTGAGTGCGCCTACCAACCTCGCACAAATAGTTGGCAAGTCTACATCGCGTAGTGGCGAGTGTGTTCCGTGGAGCAGTCAGGGAGGAGACGATGGCGCCGTTACCATGGAGCTTGTAGTAGCAGGGAGAGTTTATAACCTCCTTGGCGGCCGCCGTCACCCTTGCGGTCTGCAGTAACGGCATTTCTGCTGTGCCGCACAAGTTGCTCTGGGGACACAGCCCCACCCCGGAGTCTCACACACTCGCACTAGCCTCAATCACGCCTCAGTCAGCTCAGCCACGAAAACAATTATTATTTCATATTCTTACCACACACTGCCCAAGTTTTATACTTCAGTAACTACTCTTTCTTCGCAAAAAAAATGAGCGCATTTTTTCGCATTAATATATTGCAAAATTACAACTTTACAGTTTTAGAATTGTACAAATAATGAAACTAAGGCATGTGGAGTCTACAAACGAGATAATTCGCAATGAAAGGAGATGCCTACAGCTACTTGAAGATGTCCATAAAACCGCACAAGGAAATGTTTTTGCATATATAAAAAATTATCTAAAATAAGGAAATCTTTCCATAGTTTTGAATTGTGGCAGCCTCTGAATTTTTTTAAAGTGACTTTTCCAAAGTGTATCTTCAGGTGAAGTAAGACAAGACCTTCCAGCTGCTGTTATTACATTTACTGCAAGAAGTTAGGTTAATTTTAATTGTACATTGCAAAAAACAAAGCAATGTTGACTTAAACATATTATTTTGTAAAAACCACGCAATCTAAAATAAAAATAAAAAAATTATCGGCTTCAAAATCTGCTCGTGCCACAAAGAAAATTAATATTTAATAGTACATCAACAGTGGTGTACTCGCTTCGTTAATCGATACAAATTTGTTAGCAATCAGAATTTTTTACGACCTTCATGCACTTTACGAATCTACAATTCATTGGCTCACGACTTGTGACGCACATGCCTCGGCCAATCAGAAGCAGAGTGCTGGTCTGTTGCCAATACGAGATGAAATATCAGGATGTTCACCAGCACAGCACTGACATCACGGTTACATGGGCCAATCAAATTCCATAATAGCACCGGCACTGCAGAGGATTGGCTCATTGTAGCAGGGCCTTAAGTGGGAGGCGAGCGGTCTGACCAGTTAACCACCTCGGCTCCTACTAAGGACTTGCCACATCCACCAGTTGAAGAAAATGTTTAGTACAAGAGCTGCCAGACCACGTGGTTCGGACTGGGGTTGGCACTCTCTTGATATAAACATTAGTTTTAAACTTTAGTAAAGGTTCTCTGACCAAATTTTAATGCAGCTGTGATATGAGGTGAGGTGGCTGCATCCTTGGTCATTTTGTGTTTATTTATATTTCTTCATTATTTATTGTTCAAATTTAAGATTGAAATTGAAGCCTTATTATTACAAACGTACACACTTTACAGAATTCTTGGAGTTATAATGGTCTGACTTCAATCTGTTTTTTCTCTCTGTGATGCTGGAAAAGAATAACTATGGAGTATAGGCTGTTCACGGTAAAATGAGCACTTTTAAAAGCCCTACTTAGAATCTATTTGTATGCACGTTGTATATCCTCCCACCTTATGAAAAATTAACATTATCATAGGCCATATCACTATATTCATGCGTCGGTCGAGTGAACTGTGAAATTATTAGAAAAGTAAACATTTTATAAATGTGCTGATTTTTAAAAGTCAACTGCTTTAAAAAACAGAAACAGAAATTAATTATTTAAATGATAACAGATGGTTACCTAATACTTTTCATTCGACGTTAAGACATGAAACTACTTTCCATCTATTGTTACCAACTTTACTGGGCGCATGCCATTCAGCGCGCGGGTTTACGTATATGCAGGCATTGGGAGTGACTTGTTTCTAAGGTTGATTTTTTTTAAAAGTGCTCAGTTTATCGTGAACAGCCTTTACGTATAGAGGTTCCCCAAAAAACAACATGGGCAAAATATTGTGGAATTGAAAATGTCTGTTAAGATATCACCAATATCCTGACAGTCAGTGTTTTCAAATATTTGATGTGAAAATTAGGCTACGGTGAAATAAATATAAACCCAAGGCAGAAGGGTTACCACATCCTTAAAACTACATTGAATGCTTCTTTCCAAAAGTCAATGTAAACACATGTCCGCATGACTGGTTGAACACGTGACGATGACATATCTGAAGGAAGTAATTCTCGAGCAAGTAGGTGCTAGGCGCATGTGCTGAGAACTGAGGGTGCCGACCTTGAGATTTTGTGCTGTTATCTCATGTTTGTTAAATACGCCACACTGCTCAACTTATGCACACTAGTAGTAATTACTCTTTCCTAGCCAAAAAAAAAAAAAAAAATCCCAACGCCTATTTTTCGCATAAATACATATCAAAATCACAAAATTGCTGTTCTATAAATGTCCAAATAACGAAAACAAACTTACGTACACAAATGAGATAATTTTGAGTGCAATAATATGCATAGGACTACTTCTACACATCTACAAAAACGTACAAGGAAATGTTTTTTAGTTTATTTGGGCATTTAAAAAACAGTAAAACTTTTGACTTTGGCATGCTATTTTGCAAAAACCATGAGATCTAAACAAAATTGTACCAGAAGAGAAAGTAGTCGAAGGTAATGCATGCAAGTTGAACAGTTTGTTTATGGTACAAATATATAATAACAGATTATCTCATGGCCTACGTACGCCCTTGATGTGAAGACTATGAAGTAACCAGTCGACCTAACTGAAAACCATTACCTATGAACAGTAATGCTCAGCTCAGTTCAGTTCAATTCAGTTTTATTGTTCAAAGAGCAGTGTTGCATGCTATAGAACGCGTCATTTTTATAAGATCTAAAGAGAGAGAGAGACAATAATACATACATACAACAATAAGATAACAGTCACATGTGCCTATATAAAATAACATAATACACAAGAGCTATAACTTGTCTAATAAAAGTGGTTTCCATTTTAAATCAACATTGGTATAGGTATTTTAAACAAATTACAATAAAGTATATATACATCATGAACAAGAAAACATTACATAAAAACATGTAAACACATATAAAAAAAAACAATCAGGCCTACCTAGGATAAGTCAGGCTGCCATGTATTCTGATACACTGTAGAAAGAAAGGAATTCTTTTTTCAAAAATCGGGTTTCGCTCTAGTTACAGGTAATGTGTTTAACAGCTTCTAACCTACTGTAACGTCGTATATATTTGCCATATGTATAATTTTCATTATTTACGTATTTATGTAATTTCAAGAAATTTTTACTTCATGTATGTAATTTTATTTAGCACAGAAATAATGTTTCTTTTGTAATATATAAATAAACAGCTCAGGTAATTTTATTTATTTTGTTTTGAAACATATTTAAAGGCCCTTCCAGT
This sequence comes from Dryococelus australis, assembly GCA_029891345.1. NCBI lineage: Eukaryota > Metazoa > Arthropoda > Insecta > Phasmatodea > Phasmatidae > Dryococelus > Dryococelus australis. Next base: position 196,642,338 of record CM056995.1, on the reverse strand, counting down.
TTGCTGTGTTTTTAATGTATTTACAAAACTCTAATTTTTGAGCAGCTGTTGATCTGTCGCCGTAGCAACTTAGTGGCTTGATGCGTAATTTTCGCCTGTAGCACTCTCGTGAATAGTGGATTTCCAAAGGAGTTTTTAACTAAGCTTTTTGAATGAGATTTTCGCCTTGTTGGTTTCCGATGGCAGGACGCTGACCTACGTGGGTTCAGCTTGAAGGAATTTGAACTTAATTTTAAGGTAATATCGCGGGTTCGCACCTGTGAACAGACCGTCTCGATGTAGACGAAGACCAAGACGCGTGAGCCAGAATAGTGAGACGCAGGCCTATATCTGTCGTCGCCTGCCTTATTTACACAGGTTTAGTAAGTCTAATTACCGCGGTGCGTATATAAGTGCTGGAACTGTAATATTGCACTATAGGCCCGAGAGCCTTATCAAGAGAAGACCTCAAGATGTTCCGCAACATTTACACTGAGAGAAAACCGAACAAAATGTTTGTTTGTATAGGGCCAAATACATACTTAGTTGTCCTAACAAAATATATTGTTGAGCAAACAAAATTTGAAAAGCAACAAAATTAATTTTGTTCGTCTAACAAAATATATGTTAGAATAAACAAAATCTCTGTGTTGGGCAAAAAAAAAAAAAAAAAAAAAAAAAAAAAAAATAGACTGTCAACTAAATAATTTGACGTAACAACTGTATATATTTGTTTGCTCACTGATTTGACTGCCTTCGTTCGAAAATACAGCTTGAGAGTTTGTTTGAATTTTTGTTACAATTAGGATGGTAACCGTATTTGTTAGTGCATCTATTGATGTTTAACAATCTTATATACCCATTCATAAAACAATGCAACAATAAACTGACAACTAAAGATGTAAAACTTGAAATATTTGTTTGCACACGTTGACCAATATTTCCAGTATATCTATATTAAAGCTTTCTGCCGACGTCAGTTGTTACGTTAGTTTAGTTACTAAGGCGTAGTTCTCGGACGCAGGCGACCAAGGGTCGAACTTGTAATATTTTTTTTATATCGGCCCAAACTCTTAAATGTACATGTAGCCAAACAAAATTTTATTTGCACCGACTAAATCTTACAGTTTGGGGCAACCAAATGAACAACAAAATAATTTGGTTACAGCAACAAAATATTTCGTTGCCCTTATACAAACACAATACTTTGGTTGCACCAAACAAATATTGTTTGATTCAACAAAATATTTTTCTCAGTGTGCCTACGACTAGAGGAACTAGACCTTAAAGACCTTCCAGATTCCATCTTACTGAATCTTATTCAACTAAGCTATCGATTTATTTTAAAGAGCAGAGACGAATCTCAACCTGGATTGAAACCTAACCACGTATACCCGGGCATTGTTTATCTGCGATATCCTGAGATAGTGTGGAAAAAAAAATTATTCAATAATATTTTCTTTTAAAAGTTCAATTTTAAATTGTCAGGCTTAGTGAAAGCATTCAGAATAGGGGCATGTGTTGCCGAGGCCACCAACTGAATTTTGTTTGAAAATTGAGTCCATATATCATATTACAAATATTTGTTAATTTTTAATTGCAAGTATTGTTAGCAAAAATATTAATTAAATTTTACACTTTGCCTGAAACGTCTGTTGTTTTATGCTTCCAGTATAAAGTATATATTTTCTTTGTGCTATTCCTGTCTATAATAACGGAGTTTTGTAGTGTTTCTGTGAGTGTTATTCTGTCACACTGTCTCACACTTCACATTTACCACTTAGCTACGAAACAGTTTTACGTCTTTCTTAAAAATCTGGTGTTTAAAAAGTGGGACCATCCTCATCTACTCACATCTCCTTACATATTCTTTACTCACCGAAACTTCACACGTTTTATCTTTCACATCATTACATTTCGGCGCCAGCAATGTGTTGCAAATTACATGCATATAAATTATTATTTCCTCGTATTCTTCAAATTTTATCGATGATTTCTTTACATTACGTTACATTACGAAATAACGATTAATTTCAAATTTCTTGTTTGTATGAGTATGGTTTTTATCGCATAGTAAAAGACTAAGTGAGAGCAACATACATACTTTCCTATAGATACCATAGCGATACTTGCTCGATACACCGACAATACGCATCAAGTCCGTGCAATGTTGATTTTCACAGATGACCGAGAGATTACGCTGTGACTAACTACAGTCACGAGTTGCTCCAGTGCGTGGTTTTAGCGGATTGTGAAAGCAACAGACTTACGTTCTCGAATGGAAAACGGCGGATACTCTATCCGCATTCTGTTCGCTGGTTTGATTAACATTAACTTTAATCCTAACCACTGTATGCCGTATGTAACAATAACTCACAATATTTAAATTAATTTGATAACGAATTGTTATCATGTATTAGTTACTCAAGCATATAACTCGACAAACTTAGGCTGTAGTTGTGTGTGACTGTTTCTTGTATCTTGTAACAGTCGGTTAAAGAAACTTTCGAAAGCCCTGCTTATTTTCATATATCCAGTAACTTGTGCAAATGTACGCATTCTTCGATCTGAACATGCGTAGTTACCTGGTGCTGAGAAATTCTTTGAAAACATAAATTTACTGATTTAAAAATAGCAGCACTTATATAGCACATGCAGTGGCACAACTGCCTTCCTCAACCCACTGCTGCCATTGCTGTAAGTACCTTACTCTGTGTTCACGTTTAAGTATAAACAGGCAAAGTCAGCGATATTTTCTCCATAAATGCTTTCTAAAAGTGTTATATTAACCATTAACTTGATGTGAAAGATTGGTGTGTTTTATTATATAGGTACGCTGTAGAATAAATCGGGACCCTTCTAAAGGTCATCTTCACGTTCATGAACATAATTAGTAGCATAAAGCTAGTATTAATATAATTACTTAAACATGTAAACAGAGACAAATCAAACATAGGTGTTTCAAGAATGATTTTTTAAAGAATAAAGTCTTTCATATATTTGCGATGCTATATCTGTCCAGTAAGACAAGTGAAATCCAACAATTGCCCATGGGAACTACTTCTGTTGTGCGCAGGAAACAGCCAATTTCTTGCATAACGCTGAAGCTTTCAGGAAACAAATTTCTGGACACAAAACTTTCACAAACTGGGAGGATGTCATCTGAATACTTTACGCAATGCTGCTCGGATCTTCACATGGAGAATCTCTGTGAAAAAAAGATACTTTATTTTTCAATCGCTTGTGTGGATATTATAAATACATGCGGGTCGTGGATATATAACAATTTAAACTCTCTGATAGGCAAAATAAAACTCCGGTCTGAATCACATATAAAGAGTAACGTACCGATAAAATCGGTTCCTGCGCAGACACCGATATCTGTGTTTGCGCCTACATCGGACGGGACTGCCATACACAAATGGAATGGGAATTTAGCATTGTCTGTTTGCTTCGTTTCCGGAGAAGACGTCAAAGGCGGCGAGGAAGAGAATATTGGAAGCTCCCAATTCACTGTTAACATTTTCCGTATATTTACGGAAATTCTAAAGGAAATGCACAGTAAATGTACGGAACTCAATCCGTAATGACGTAAAACCAAGTTAGGTGTATAAATACAAAATACGGAAAATCTCCGTATTTCTTATAACTTCAGGTTTCAGGCACGAACAATGCCGAGTCTACACGAAGCTTTCTTCGCCACTGTAACCAGAAAATTATCGTTTCTGCGGGAGTTAAGTTTATCCATGTCACTAAGATCTGTCCTTTCAAACATTAAAAAGTAGTAACAGGCTTATGTAACACTTAGCAACATTTAAAATACACTAATTTTAGCAGAAACTAACAAATTTGCTTATGTGGCTAATATAGAAATTCAAAAGTTATACCATATAGGCTACACAACGTGCGCATTGTAGGTAAGTAGTTAGGGTCGTCAACTTGCAACTTTTCAACTCGGGTTCATATCTTGCTTAGGTATAAAAATATTTAACTTTTTTAAACATTTTTATACACAGTAGAACACCCATATAGCGAAAATTAAAATAAATTAAAAAATATTTCAAGATAGAATGACAGAAAACTAACTAGGGAATTAACGGAGAGGTTCTGTTAAATGTTACGGAAAGTACGTTTTTGAAAATCAATGTGTCCGAAATTTTACGCAGAGTTTACGGGCAACTCTGGATAAAATTTTACCAGCACTTTTCCGTAAAATTAAGGAAATTTTTTTTACCAGTGTAATAGTCACAAGGATTCTTGAAGGCATCCACTATAGTCTGTGTGGAAGATTGCGAGAGAATAAGATAAAATTCTTTAACCACTTTAGAATGAGTATTTCTGAATTCGACTAGAATACACACTCAGAGCGGTCTCTCAGTTTATGTTTCAAAATCCTCTGACTTTTCCATGTTTTCCAGAACCAATTTTTAATTTTTCCCGACAGCTCATTTCGGCTTAATCTGATCTTTTGAAAAAAAAAAAGTATAATTTAAATTTTATAATGCGATGAGAACAGTAAAAATGTAACATTTGTTGAGCAGTCATAATAATCGAATTGTGTAGCCGGCAATCTAATTCTCAGGGAATTAAACTGAAATGCTGCTTGGTGAATAAAACCCCTCAAGCCAGGTATAAATGTGTTATATTAAACACGAGATATAGTGTAGTAGAGTTGGAGATATGGTTTTATCCCACATTGACTGTAAACTTACAACAATTTTTATTTGTAATCTTATGTGTCACCGCATTCCTCGAGAAAAACTGCACAAAATATTACATCGGTTTCTGTATCTTAAAATTAAAATTCTATGTGAAAATGGCTTTCTTTCAAGTTCAAAAATATGCATGGAATAAACCTTAGTTGACATTATCACACAAGCATAGGGTACACTTTCATATTTATTAATAAACAATAAAAATATCGGGTCACTGCATAAAATCTAGCGACATGTGGTTTGCCTGCTTTGCTACACGTAAATTGTAACAGCGGTAGAGCAATTTAAATGATAGTGGAAGTAGATCATATCGCCAGCTCTCAATCACACAAACTCGCCATAACTGAGGCGGGCCCCTTAATAAATTATATTGTTTAAACGTTGCATTGCATTATTTGTTTACTACATGCTTCTGTATTTTATTTGTGCAGGGAAAGATATGCAACAGCGATGGCGAAACCTGAGAACGTCTTTCAGGAGGGAGCTAAATAAACAAATGAAAGGCAAATTAGGCAAAGCAGCCCACAAACGTCCGAAGTGTGTATATTTTACCTACTCGTGTTTTTACGGCCCATTATGGAGAACAGGAAGACTGCTAGCGAGACAAGCACTATTCGACTGGAAGGAGATAATTCTGAAGATGAACATGGTCATACATACGAAGCAGCTTGCCATCATCTACAGAGTATTCCCACAGGCATACCGCAAGAAAAAAGGCCACAGTCATATGAGAAAACATTACTGAGCATTCTGAAAGAAAAGAAGACCGAGTACATTGACGAAGACAAATCGTTTCTGTTATCTTTGGTGCCATCAGTTTAAAAAATTACAGACGATCAAAAATAGAAGCTCAAATGGAATTATAACTCAACCAAAATCTGTTCAGATATTTCCAAATTGCTTTCAAGGAACTGATCAGTTTCATCCCAATGTTCCGCAGAACTTCACAAGCATTACGTATAATCCATCTCAGCCAGTCTATTATCCTCAACCTAACGTCCTAACATTACACTTTCTACACTCACAGCTAGTTGGGTTTTATCAGATTAAACATATCCGCAGTCTGAATTATTTTATTTAGAGATGTCTTAGGTAATATTTGTGTTTTAAGACTAATGGTCTTCATAAAATTTGTAGTTCATTTTTCTCCGGCTTCAAATATACTTCAAATATACAGTTTCAACTTTTTAAGCGTGTCTTTCGTAACATTCGTGAGATCAGAAAATGTAATTTCCACCCTTACACTAGATGGCAGCACCATTTCAGACGGCGTCCGTCGTCGACAGATCATGGCTTAATTGTGAAACAGCAAGTATATCTCGTCGCAGCGCAGCGCATCGCACTGTTGTAGATCCAGTTAAAAGTGCTCGTGACGGCCGGGTCGCCAGTTCGCAGGCTTTCAGGACCCCCCCCTCGCCTTTTTTTTTCACTCACTCTCTCTCTCTCTCTCTCTCTCTCTCTATCTATCTGTCATCTAAACGAGGCATATACACAACACTGACATATATCATTTAATAATTTACTTTGAAGGTCAACTAATGTGTGTTATCCGTCTTAGTCACTCCAATGAGTGAAACGGCCAACCATTTAGTACTCGAAGAACAGGAATATTACGGCCCCGTAAATATCGGCATATTTCTGAGGACAAGGAAAAATCTGGAAGAGGGGAAGGAGGGGTAGGATGTGCGAATATTGGTTACCGATGCCTTACATACACATTTAATATTTCGTGAAAGTTCAGCAGTTCTCATGATGCGTTGTAGAGCATTAAACCTAGAGAGAATGCCCGCGCAAATTGTGATTTTAAAATGTATATTTGCAAAATATCGGGCGAAGTGAAATAAAGTTACAGTTCTCCGAGCAATGTTTTATGTTATCGGAATCTTCAAACCATATTGGAAATATTTTTAAGAGTCCTGTGTACTGAGACGTTTTCTGTGAAATCGCTGTTTGCGCGTAAACGCATATCTCTATAAATAGAAGTTCTGGAAATATAACTTTTTGTCAGAAAAGATAAAAATAAATTATCTATGGCCCTATTTTTTTACTTTTGTGTTATAAAGTGTATTCTTTGAGAAAAAAAATTGGGGAAAATGGTCAAATATCGCATCTTTTTCATACGGACGTAGTTTAATCTGTGGTCTTTCATCGCGTGTAATAAAACCCCTATGTTATATATTTAATTTGCACAGTACCGCGTTAAGGCAGAAACACTGCACACCTTGCGCGTAAAAGCGATGAAGCGCTAGGCGTGTGTGTGACTGTCGCCCGTATAGCTCCCTCGCTTCTTGAGCTTGGACGCGCAGCTACATAGTCCCCTTAGTACCTACTTCCTCCCATAATTAAACTACCAGGAGTGGTCCCCTTCTCAGAGCGTACAACTTTTCTACCGTCAGGAATGACCAACTTGTGATGCTGGTTTATTGAGCAGTGTGGCCTAGTCAACTAGTTCTTAGTCCTTTTAGTTATAGCGCCTGCCACTCGCCATGCACGTGTGGACCGTACACAATAAAGCTCCTAGCAAGCAGGCAATACTACCTACACGCGTGCATGACTGCCCAATGCGCACACAGTGGCGGGGGATATTTCTAACACTTCAAGCAACACACATTACACATTAGTAAAGGCTGTTCATCATCTAGTAAGCCCTTTTGAAACTAACATTAGAAAAAAGTCACTGCCCCTGCCTGAACATACCTTAAAAAGCGCACTGAGTGACATGTGCCCAGTAAAGTTGGTAACGATAAATGGAAAGTATTTCCATATCTTAACGTCGAATAAAAAGTATTTATAATGACAAATTTATTTATTAAGTTTTCTGTTTTTTTTCTAATGTATCGAAGGGTAAAAATGAGCGGATTTGTGAAGTATTCCTTTTCTAATAATTTCACAGCTTCATTTGACCGACGCATGAATAAAGTGATGAAACCCATAGAAATGTTAATTTTGCATAAGGTGGGAGAATACACAACGTGGATAGGAGTAGATATTAGGCCGGGCTTTAAAAAATGCTCATTTTACCGTAAACAGCCTATAACTCACAGTACTGAAGACGCATGTGGCTGCGCTGGTGTAGTGCTCACACTACTCGCCTCCCACATAAGCGAACAGGGGCCACGATTCCTGGTGGGGTCGCTCCTAAGTTTCCGCATGTGAGAATCGTGGCGGACGATGCCTCTGGTCGGCCGGTTTTCTCGGGGATCTCCTCTCCCCCCCCCCAAGCTCTTTCTTACAGGCGCTGCTGCTCCATTCTCGCATCGCTTCACCCGTCATCCATCCCGCGAAGGCAGTGGTAAACTGTCGCGTTAAGTCCTTGGTTCAGACCAACCTTCGGGTTGTAAAATATATATATATATATATATATATATATATATATTATATATATATATATATATATATATATTATATATATATATACAACACACACACACACACACACACACACACACCGTAAAACAAATTTAAAGTCGTTATTGCATAATTTATTATTTTCTTATTTATTAACGTATTCATAGTATTCCAGTGATGATTGCAGAAATAGTACGCCTGTTTAAAGCATTAAATTTAGATAAACATATTTTGCACTGTTCATTTAATAATGTGTTGCAGCGAGTGCTAAACAAGTGACTGTCAACAACGTCCGAATTGATACCTACCAAATCACGAATTTACAAAATAATGAAATAACGAAATTTGTCAATTCGGACACGGCCTGATTATCGATGCATAGCGATATTAACAAGGGAAGTTAAACCAAGTTGAAATTTTCTTATTACTATTACGGTTGTTAGGTAAGTGCGTACTCGTATTGGTGAGTTGTAGCCAGTCGAACTGAAAACAAGTGATTTAAGGGGAGTCGGTACCTGTCGAATTATATTTACAGATTTGCAGGAGGTGCATTACAATTTTTGGCACGACAAAGCATCAAGAATGGCCTTCCTTGTGTTCTTAAATTGTTACAACTTCTCTGCATTTCATATTTTCACATTTTTAACAGCCGAAGTAAAATAATTGGTTATTTTGTGGGAGCGACTACAGACTTCATAAAAGCTACGGTAAACGAATAGAACATGCAATAAGTTATACACAATGTCATGTCCGAAAAAAATTCCATATAAAATCCATGTTTGTGGGTAGCAACCAACAATAAAAGAAATCCAAGATGGTGGGGCATGATACTCCTTAAGGAGGCTGCCTGCTAGGCGTTAGAAATGTGTTGCAGTGTGTTGGAAAATCGGTTTTTTTGACGAAACTATTCCACGTGCGCCCAATATGCTATTTACGAAAAGAAAATAATCTTCAGGCCAACACGGAATGTCGCTTTCATGATACTATGTATATTAGAACCACTATTTCCAAGCCCTCAAACATAGCTAAAAACAGCCTTTTCAGACTGCTGTATGTCAAAATGTGCTGACCAGATGTACGTGAAACACAGATACAATTCTGCAGTGAACTTTGCATTAGACTGCCCTTCAGTAAAATAATATAGTCGCCGCTCAAAGTCCCATAGAAAAAAAACGGTTCGACAAAAAGCTTGCGCGCTAGTTTAGTGCTTCGCGCATAGTGGCGATGCGGCAATTGATGTGCGTGCCAGTGTCGTCCTTAGCGTTCGCTCGCTCCTGTGCCATGTCGCGTCAGGTACGCAGCTCCCTTAAGGCCCCCGTCTACCTAGCGCTTGTTCCGCGTCTGCTTGAGGCCGAGATGCGCTTACAACTCGCACAGTGCAGTGTACTCGTCGCCCTGCGTGTGTCCACCTGCGAGACATTCAGCGGCGAGCCTATCATTTCATTGGTGGAAAGTCTGTAAGAAGGAAGGTTCGATGCAAGGCTCTTAAGTAGTTTAGTAAGGATCTGACACGTATATTTTGAGATACAGTCCTGTGAACAAATCCGCTTTTAGCCATGTCGTAGTGCTACCGAAATGGTGTTTGTAAGGCGCGTTCTACAATGGCACGCATGCGAACGCGGATAACGTACGGATACACGTAAGAAAGCTCGGCAACTCCCAACTCTTGCGTGTACATGAATCCGTGTAGCCTATAGGAATCCAGTATTTGGTTTTTTATACTCGTTTTCGTGGCCATTGCGGTATACACGACAAGTGATTCGATTTGGCGTGGTGATTATAATTACCATGTTCGGCAGTAGTATTTACGTATTTTGAAACACTGTAAAAATAAACAAAATGAGATGTGTATATTATGAAACCTGTATCAGTAATTAGGAACAGCTGAGAATTTTTAATTCGTAAGTTGCAAGACCGTACGTGTATTCGTATTGTAGAATGGTTAAAATGCATCCCGAGTCGTCGGCTTGTTGCACTTGCGTTTCCGAATCCGTTTTCTTACGTATACGTGCATTGTAGAACGGGCCTAATGATCCCGGTGGCGTCTTGAAAGTACTCAACAGCCCGTGTTGTTTTCGTAGATCACCACATTGGACATGTTTACCAGTTTCGTAGATCAGCTCAGGTACGTATTTCAAACACACTGCGACGTGTTTCAGGCGCCAGGCGAGCCTCTATCACTGTGTTGTGTCAAGCCCAGTACACACGGGTATCTTTCTTGTACAACTCTATTAGTAGGAAACTTGTGCCGTGTGAAACGGTAGATCGCTTATTCGTCTTCTGCCATGTACATAACATTGACCTACTCCAAAGGAACACAACAGTCAAAAGTCACATGGTCATCAGTGATAAACGAGATTGTTTATACCTCAATCTTCAAAAGATAGGCACTTTTATATTTATAAAATACTTCCATCAACTCGAATTTAATCAAACGGCATTACAAATTGGTTAGAGGAATTATACACACATCTCAAAGCACTTGTTTAGAAATGAGTGTTCTGACCTAAAATACAAACCATGCTATTTTTTCTAAACGAGTTGGCAGAAAAGCAGTTCAATGTTGGGACAAGCAGATTGGTTGTGCGCAGCCAGCGAGATCGGTCTACCTCATCTTTAGTCTATAGTGTGAACGGCCACCGAGCAAACTAGCGGCCAGCATACAAGGACTTGTGTACTAGCTAGTGCCGAATAGGGTCGGTTATAGTTTTTGTTATTATTCTTGTACAAGTAGAATGTAAACAAACTAGTGCACGCGCAAATATGTATTTGAAGAGGAAGTGGTTCGAAATAAATAGTGGCAGCGTAGACAAAAGAAGCTGTAGAAACATTGCTAGAGGTGTATAAGAACTATGCTGTTTTATATAACGCCACGAATCCGTCTTACCAAAATAAACATACAAGAAAAGACGCGCTGCAGGAACTTGTGAGTGAGGTTAAGAAGGTGCGCCCAGAAACTCAAGTTGAAGACATAAAAAGAAAAATGATGTCATTGCACACACATTTTGGCCAAGAAATCCAAAAAATGCAGTGAAGTCGTTGGAGTGGTGCTGGCACTCGACAAGCATATGAATATTGCTTGAGCCTGCATTACGTCGCTGAATCCAGGGCCTTTTACACTAATGACGATTTTTCAATCTTTTATTCTTTTCATTTACAGCTGATACAATCGAAATTGGACAAATTATCCCAACCACCCCAAATACAGCTTCCACATCTGCGGTCAACATTTTGAAAAGGTGTACACCTTCTTGTGCAAGAAAGATAGCAGTGTGTACTGACCACTTAATTTGGTATGATACTAGCTATAGGCTGTTCACGATAAATTGATCACTTTTGAAAGCCCTGTTTAAGATCTACTTTCCAGCACGTTGTGTATTCATCCGTCTTATGTAAAATTAACATTGCCATGGTCCTCATCACTTTATTCATGCGTCGGTCAAGTGAAACTGTAAAATTATTATAAAATTAAATAATTTACAAATTTACTCATTTTTGTATTTTTATGAATTAAAAAACAGGAAGCGAAAGAAATAATTTAATATATCGCAAATTGCTACCTAACACTTTTTAGTCGACGTTAAGATATGGAACTACATTCCCTCCACCATTACCATCTTTACTGGGCGCATGTCACTCAGTGCGGCCGTTAAAATATAAGCAAGCAGATGCAATAACTTTTTTCTAAGGTTGATTTCAAAAGTGTTCACTTTATCGTGAACAGCCTTTAGCATGATAGCTATAGATGATTCACGACTGGAACAGAATTTTAAACACCACCTTAGTCGTCGGCTACATGCATCGTTACTACAAACAGTGACTGGCGCGAGTACAGTTAGCTTGGCAGCACTGAGCGAAAATATAGTTTGAATGTTTTAACTTTTTTTTTTTATCTATTGCTTAAAAATAGGAGTAGGAAAGATTCCGAGAAAGTCTGTTCCAGTCGTAAACGGACTATAGTGTTGTCCTTCTTGTATACGTGCTTATAAAGGCCGTTCACGATAAAGTGAGCCCTTTTGAAGCCCTTCTCACTTTTTTCTTTCAACCAGTTTATATCCTTCCACCACTTTTTAACGTAAACCCTGCCATGTGAGTAATAAATACAGTGTATACATTTACCATACCCAAAACCAAAAGTCCGAGGCCACAATAGAATCTATTTATTGGTTATTATGTCTGATGAAACACCTTCAAAAAGTGCTCACTTTACCGTAAACAGCCTATAGCAACAATATGTGAGCGATGGCAGGATGACGGCAGTCAGAAGCAGGTTGGACTCACCTAGCAGAAGAGCGGGAAGTAGCAGCCAGGCGTAGGGCGTCATGGGCGCACCCAGCAGCTAGCGACTGACTGAAGACTGCTGACCCACTGCCGCCGCCGCGACGGCAATCAGGGTAACGGTACATCCTACCTCCTGAGGTGGGGCGACCTTGGAGCACCAGCTCATCCCCGCCCACTCTGCAGCGAAGTGCCTCCTTCTTCTCCTCTTCCTCCTCTGCCTGGGGTTACGGTCAAGTGCGGCCGACGCTATCCTAACTCTCTCTCCCTCACGCCTCTTCGCTCGCAATGTCGGCTTCTCCACAGCAAGGCTGTCCACCTTAAAGGCCCTTTCACAATTGAAAACTTTAACATTATACTTTACGTTTGCTTTCTGAGATGTTGTTTCTTACGGAGTTTGACACGATGGAACTGTCAAAGGTCAAGTCAAGCACTCTTGACTTTACGATTTCGAAAAGTTTAAATTTAAAGTCAAAGTCAAGCAGCCATTTTGCCGAGAATCTAACTGAGGTTACGTGGAAAGTGCGTTAATTTATTGTAGGTCGATTTTAATCTCGGTATATTAAACAAAGCTCGTCTTAAATTAAATAAATGGCAGACAAATATAATGTTAAGAGGAAACATATGAATTGACACATTCTAATAAAGTAAACAAATGAGTTTTCTGTTTTGAAATAAACTTTAAATGAAAATTTTAAGCCTATTAAAATAAATACGTAAAATGTATTTCTGGACAATATAATTATTTATATAACAAGATACACATTTTTACGAAGCTCGCAGAACCGATGTTCAATTGTCTGAACTCTGACTTTACAATTTTATTGCGTATTGGTGGTTTCGTCAGAGGAAAGGAAACTTAAAGTCAAATGCTAAAGTTTTATATTGTGTAAGAAGCTAGGGTCCTATGTACTGAAACGTTTTCGGTGAAATCGTTGTTTGCGCCTAGACGCGTGTCTCGATAGATAAATGTCTTGCAAATACGACTTATTGCCAGAAAAGATAATAAACAATTATTCATTCCCCGTATTTTTTTACTTTGGTCATATTAAGGGTATTCATCGAGAAAAAAAATCGTGATAATGGTCAAATATCGCATTTTTAAAGCTTGCCTATGCTGTTTCCTTAAACGGCAAGAGAAAAGTACAAAAATACGGACGTAGTTTAATCTGTGGTCTTTCATCGCGTGTAGTAAAGCCCCACTATTACAGATTTAATTTGCACAGTACAGCGTGACGACGGAAACACTGCACGCCTTGCGCGTAGGAGCGATGAGGCACTAGGCGTGCGTGTTAGTATCGCACATATCGCTCCCTTGCTTCTTGGCCTTGGACGCGCAGCTACATAGTCCTCTTATGGCCCATCTACAATCGCGCTGACGCTACAATAACGCGTTACAATAAGTCTTGAATCCCTGAATCGTATACGCTCTGGTTACAACCGACGTAAAACGCAACGCGGTAGAAGTTGGCCAACTTTCAAGTCTTTGTGTTTTGCGTTTTACGTCAGCCAATCAGAATTCACGACGTCACAAACAAGTGAAAACAAAATATGTTATAGACGATTGGCGGAAGATAGCGCCACTATTACAGTACATATTTAATTTGTTAATGTATACGCAATCAATATAAAAAGGTTCTTTATAAATTTCAAACAAAAGCAAAAATATTTGCATGTATACACTTACATTCTTTCATTTTTATTCCTGTTGACGTCGATTGTAGACATGCCAGTTTTCTTATGCTGACGTTTGGCGTTCAACGTTTTGTGTCAACGCTGCACATGTTCACCATGCGGTAAGTAACAGTGGACACTGCCATACTAACCAACATATGTCGAAGTCAGGCCACATCGTTGTAACAAATTTGAAATTTACTGGTTGGCTACATCACCAGGCAGCCGTATTGTTTCTGGCATCATCTGCTAGGAATCGTAGCAGTCAATCTACGTATGAGTGATCATCACGAAAAAGGACACTTTGCATATAATTTCATAAAATGTTTTTAAAACATGAATTTTCTAATTTATTTGTACATTTTTATGAAGTAGTACAAGGGCCAAACTTTAGTAAATAACGAGAATTAAGTTTTTTTAATTACAATGAATTAATTCTATTTTATCTTGCACCTTAGAATTGAAAATCTCATTTGTTAGTGTTGATCCAAGTTCACAAATATTATGATTATCAGTAGTTTTACAGTTAATTTAGAGCTAGAAGTATTTTTAAGTTGGGTCCAAGAATAAGAATCAACCCCATGGGGAAATGTTAATGCTCCAAAACATCTGTAGAAGGCAGACCTATCCTACAACTGATGGCCAAGGCATGAAGGAGCTGCAAATTTTATATTTTCTAAGAAATTATTAGTTGCTTAATGGTGGTGTGTGTTAAGCCCTATGGCTTACATTGCAATTAATTAGGTGATTACATTCATTGCCTATAAACTCCATGGCTATTTAAAAAGTGTAAAAGTAATGCTTTTATTGTTTTAATGATTAACTATAAATTTATATTTTGTGAAAATGCTTAATTTTCAGTGGTATCAAACTAACCTCAAAACTAATCTGTCTAGACTATTCTAAGCTGAAATTCATCAACTCCATGTAACGCTTTACACCATATAGTTGATTAGCCCTCTTCTTTTTTGTAAAATTCTTCATCATAAATATGGTAATGTGGATGCTAAATGTTTTTTTTTAACAAATGGTGGGCAAATATTACTTTAATACTTGTATTTTTATACAATAAAAATATTTTGTATTACTCAATATAACTTGTTTAAATTACTCATGCAAATTAAGTGTAATACATAATTTTTTTATACATCTAAAGTATGCATGATTTATAAACAAAAAATGACAAATTCTATTGTTTATTGTTACAAGGGAAAATGGCAAAAATTAATTCAAAAAACTGTCGGAGAAAGCAATACAAGAACAGCGTGTGAAGAAGAAAGAATGCGAGAGAAGACGAAGAAATAAAATAAGAAGTGCTATGGAGATCTTTACAGAGAGGCGAAAGAGAAGGAGAAAGCAATATATCATAAAAGAAAAGAAGAAGGTGAGATAAAAAGTATTCAGCAAGTATTAAATTTACGACAGAAGCGAAAAATAAGTAAAACTTGGAGAGTAGCTGCTGCTAATTGCAGGGAAAAGTAAGAAAGTTAAAGAATTTGAGTAATATTTACATTATAACATACCACCAGAAAGACCAAATTCAGACATTACTGAAGGTTCTAGAGATGGTGTGTATGTGCCTGGGCCCAGTTGATGTACACAATCAACTTCATCGGACAAACGTAAGTATTTAGGTAGGAAGTCAGGACAGAGAGAGCTAAGGCCTAAACGAAGATTAAAAAATTGGAATAAGCGCTGAAGAAAGTAAATACAACTCCAAAAAGTAATGTTAATTAATTACTGAGGGGTCAGAATGTATTAGCAGATGTGCGGATGATGCTCGTATTTAGTGAAGCTTTCGCAGCTCAAATAAAAGAAAATATTTAAAAAAGTAAAAACCCTGGACGTGTTAGAACTTCATGTATTCGGCACATGGCTGGAAAAGTACTCAAAACGTACAGATTTGTATAATTTTTAAGTAATGTTCTGAGCTACGAGGTTTTTCGAAAAAATTCATCAGTAAGTAACACTAAGCATTTGGTTCAAAGCCAAAGGATTAAAACTGATATACAGTCTTTCCTGGAGAAAGATAAGTCGAGCAGAATTAGTTCAGATAAGAGAGATACTATCACATAAAAGGGGTACAAAAACATAAATAAGAGGTATTTGAACGACTCTCCCAGGAATCTTCACACATCCTTTTGGGACCAAAACAATACACACTATCTACCAAAAAGTAATTAGGCACCCGTGAAGATAGGCAATTCAGTACGTCAGTTGACTTGTGTTTCACGGCCTTCAGCGTAGGACCGCTGGTGTTTGTCTGTGGTAGCATGAACACAGAGGCCTATTGTAACATTCTGGATAATGAAATGCTCCCAACATTATGGCGTTTTTACGGAATGGACCCGTGTTACCTCCAGGATGACAATGCCAGGTGCCATGTTTCAAGGGATACTATGCAGTGGTACACCGACAACAATGTTCGCCGATTGGACTGGCCCGCCCAGAACCCCGACCTCAACCCTATAGGACATATTTCGAACGAATTGGATCGCCGGGTGAGGGCTCGTCAGGCGCGGCCAAAATCCATTGCTCAACTCACGGAATGGTTGCAAGAGGAATGGCGACGAATCCCCATGGATGTCCTGCAAACATTCGTAGAGAGCATACCAGACAGGGTGGCTGCTGTTATAGCCACAATAGGTGGCATTATGAGATTCTAACCGGGTGACAACCACCGAGCAAACATTGTGGACAGGTGCCCAATTAGTTTTTTGGTAGATAGTGTATAATTCATTAGCTACTCAGCATTCTGCAGGGGCATACCATCTTGGAATGGTGCCCCGAGGGTAAATTAAATAGCTACATGCCTGTGCACTCTCCATGAAAGCATGCGTTTAATGTTTTCAAAGTTAAAACAGTCCAATATTATTTCTGATAAAAATAGTCGGTCTTTACAAAAATATCTGCAGGTACAAGCAAATAACATATGGTGCTTTCAAAGAAGACTATACAATTCACCACAGTAACTACCCAATGCGATCCCAATCACTGGATGATTATTAAAGGATTTCTGGATTCATACCACACCTGGATAATAACTTTCTTAATATCAAGAACAGATTTTATTCTAAAGTCTTCTATGTTTTTAACTTCCAATTTTACTTCCAAAAGTTATAGTGGAAAAGAATTCGAAAGAAATAAACCATTTAAATCAGTCCCTTGTCTGCCAATTTGTTACGTTTTTGGAGACAGCCAAAATAAGGACGCATATATTAAAAAAAACAAAATGTACAATAAAATGAAGGATGTATGTTGGCATTTAACCAATTACATTCTCCCTGTTTTATTCATATTAATTACAAATGAAATATTACAATTATAAATAAGTAGTATATACATGGCAGTTCTGGCACAATGTATTTCAAATGATAACTAAGCGACTGGCCGGCTGTGGTTGAGTCACCTACTGCGGACGGACTAAGACTAGCGTGGCAATCTTCGGCTCGACTCGGACGAGGTCAGTGGTCTTCGGCTCGTCACGGACGACCTCGGCAATCTTTGGCTCGAATCAGGGGGTTGCTCGGAAGCCGTCGACTCGGCTCCTGGGCAGGTAGCTAACTTTCTTGGAAATGATATATCTAGCAGTAAAATATTATTGCACGCAATGTAAAACTGCTAATTTCTATCGCTACCTTTTACCTTAACTAAACTGCAAAGTAGAGCCTCCATTTTTAAAACCATTTTCACAACTTTTTAGCCAAATTTCCGAATTATATAATAGCTTGTAATGTCACTTCCCTGTGAGTCTGTTTGTATGTCCCCCTTAAAAACTTGAACACACAAACCAAATTTCGCCAAACTCGGCACACATATTAGACTATACTTAGTAAGGAAATCTGAATTTTATAGTTTTCGGCCAAGCCGGGCTCTTACTTTCAAATTGGCGACCATAATTTTAATTTAGGGTGATATGACATATTTCGGGAACCATTCAAACGATTTCAACAAAATGATGTATGTTTACAGTATATTGTGTAAGAATTGTACTTAGATATAAATCTAATTTTTTATGCCGCAAATTTGGGAGATATCACCACATCAAAAATAAGGCCTTTACAGCACATTACATATCTAAAATTATTCAACCAATTCTCGCCAAATTCGTAATTACCGTAACTAAAAATAAGGTATGCAATGGAAACATACGCAATTTAAATCTATTAGGCATCTTTTTCTTTTTCAAAATAATAAACAAATATTGTAGGTTAGTTACGCAAATATACCATACAGTTTTTTCCAATTTCGACCAAGTTTTATATGCAGAAAGTATAATCATCATATATGCTAACGAACAGCCAGGAAAACATTGACCAAATCTTACAAAATTTAGCAAACCTACAGTTGTGGCAAGTGATGTATGATGAGTTGAATTGAGAGATCTGAGTGAGTAGTGTAAAAAAAAAATGGTTCTAACTCAGTGGCTTGGGGCTGCGGGCTTAAGCTGCCATCTTGAATGACGTCACAAAGGCCGTTTTTCGCACAGTTTCACAAAAAAGGGCAAAATCCTCAGAAATGACTGCAAAACCACCGAATTTCGCACAAGAAATATGTTTTTCGCACAATGAAACTGACTTTCGCACCCCGAAAATGCCCTAGCACAATCCAGCTGGGATGACTCCTCAATATGATGCTGACTCCTTGTGTGAGGAGTTGGGGTTGTGGAGTCACTCTGACAGCACTTTCTGCCTTGGCATTCTGGTCGGTGTTCTCTGGGTGCTCTCAAGCGAGTTTTCTGTCCTACTAAAAGTGTGCACTTCCCGCTCATGCATTTTGTGTGAAGGGGAGACCCCATTCCAAGGCACCCTACCAGCCTCAGGTCACATATGACCTAAGCTTACATATAATTGGCTGTAATTTCCGAACCGTTAAAAATAAGTTATACAGTATCAAAATCAAAACATACGCATCACCCCCGACGACGAAAATGATCGAGGGGTTAATATGACCTATGTCTGCTTATAAGCATAGTGTGTTGAAATTTTCAAACTGGTGAAAATAAGTTCGCCATATTCATAACATAGGCATCACCTCAGATGACGAGAAGGGTCGTGGGACTAAGTATGTCCTATGTCTACTTATAGGTATAGTTCACTGTAATTACCAAACCATTTGAGATACAACTACCAAAAATCGTAGGATAGACATTGATCCAGACAACGAAAAGGAGCGAGGGGTGAAGTTTGACCTAAGCACAGATATAAGAATTGTTAGCTATAATTTCCGAGCCATTCGAAATACAATTACCAAAATCATAACATAGGTATCACCACACACAACAAAAAGGAGCAAGGGGTCAAGCGCACTGCCTCAATCCAAACACGAATCAAGAGCATATATAAGCATAGTTGTATGAAATTTCCGAACTGTGTAAAATACAACTACCAAAATCATAACTAGCGAACATCATGCTCTGTCATTCCAATGATGGGGGTTTTTCCCAAGTGCTACCAACCACGACTCTTCCTAGAGAAAGTGTGCCCTGTCAATTCTATCGTTCGAATCCCCCTGACATAGCCCCAGCCCGAATCCCAGTGAAGAATTGATAAGCATAGTTGGTTGTAATTTCCAGATCGTTTCAGAAACACCTACCAAATTGATAACATAGGCACACGACAAAGAGAGACGACGACGAGCACCGGACTCGCCAATAACATCCTCGACAGATATTGTGTGGTTAGGAGAAGAATATACCTACATTGGCCTACAAACACTCACCAAACTTTTCTCCTTCTGGTTTTGCCTAAGCTAATGATGTAATCGATACACACTGTGTAGGTAGAAATAAAGTCTACTAGCATGGGCATATGCATTAACCAGACTTGTCATCGTCAAAGCCAATGACGTCAGACATCGTACACAAGGATCCGAATAGTTTGCACCAAATGCATACATAACCTCAGACAATGAAAAGAGATGATCTCAGAACTCGCCTAAGCCAATGACGTCCTCGACAGACATTGCCTACCAGGATATGTATTGCATGGGCCAACACACATGCTAAACAATGGAGGAGTTACAGGGGATCGTTCCGGCTTCCCTTGGGATACCAGTCCTATGTCTTAACCACCACTGTATAAGATGTGTGAGGAGAGATGAAATTGTGTATAAGCCTATGTTCCCGACAGACATTGTACGGTTAAGAAACCTGCTTTAGTGTACACACACATATCAGACTATGCGAGCCATCGAGACTCGACTTCGATGTTGGAGAATTGCATGGGCCTACACACCTGCCAGAGTTCGCGAGGCAGCAGTTTTTTTTTTTTCGTTTCGTCTAAGCCAATGATGCATTCGGCAGGTGGGAATGATACGGTCTACACACTGATACACATAATACATAATGTAAAGGAAAAAACTAGTTATATATACTTACCAACCAGCACAAGCGCAGAAGTGCTGTACAATGCTAAACCAGATCAGCACAACAGAACGACCACATTACAAAACTGAAATCATCACTGACGACACTAGCAGCGGCCGAATATCGTGTGTGATCTGTAAGGCAGTCCAAGCGGTTCACTGGCAAGTCGACGGAAAAGCACAGAACAATGTGTGTGTGAGAGAGATATATATATATATATATATGTGTGTGTCAGGGCTCCAGAGCAGCTGGGTCACACACTTGCCAACCAGCATCCGATGCTGCGACATGACCTGGCCCTCCTTTTGTATGGACTGAAACGAAACCGAGAGAGTCGACACCGAGGCAAGCAGCATTTACCAATCAATGCGCGAGCATCGAGTTTTGTTAGGCGAAAAAAGTACCACTGTTAAGTGTGTGGGTACGATAAGTCCAACACATCGATGCAAAGGAAAATAGTTATAAGTACTTACCAACCAGCACAATCATACAAGCAAAGGGTGTTACGAGGCTAAACAAGACCAGGCCGCCCCCTGGTCAGAAAGACCTCCTTACAAAATGTAACGATCAGCCATCACTAGCAGTGGAACACACATACACATCCAACCTACACTTGTGTACTGAGCCTTCAATGCCTTCAGACTGTCATACCCTATGCTAGCATGCCGAACCCATACTTACAGACAGTCATACAATGTCTCCAACCAGTACTCATGTACCGAACCTTTAATACAGAGGTTGTCTCTGTGCACTCCTGTACCAAGCTTTCGACCTTCCCTCTCTGTACTTACAAGCAGCCATACTTGTGTACCGAGGCTGCAATTACAGGTAGACATAATCTGTCCGACCTTCATTGCTTGTACTTACATCATGCCTCCCACCACTGGAGCCCAAGACCATACACAGCCTAGTCTACACACCTGTGGTTCGTCATGGCTTCAGTGTGAAGAACAGCTGCCACAACAGCCATCGATGACATGACCGTGCTGGGCAGAACGAACCGAGTGAAACAAAACAGGCCAACAGCGAAATGCACCATATCCCACTGCCACAAGAGAAGCTTGTGAATCTGCAGTTGACCGACAGCACATAAGTCGAAGGATGGTACTAGCCGAGAGATGTCAGTTGAACGAATTTCCCTTTACGACACGAATTCAGTACCTAGTGTCAGAACCGTAAGCACATATGAAAACTACATGCACCATTAGTTGTGCAAGAGAGAGACAACACCACAGGATTAAATGGTACATCTACTTATTACGAAATGAATTACCCATTACAAATGAGGAGTATTGCAACACACACATGCATATATCAACTATGTATGTACTCTGCTCTTAGAAGACCCAGAGCAGAGGTTTTACCTTAACTGGTGTAGCTGTTTCAGAACCTGCAGGTTGCGAGCATAGCTATCAATATGAATTGAACGAAAGCACAGACCACAAGTATTGTCGCAGTCTTTCATGCATGATATACATTACCGACCAAGAAAGCAACATGGCAATTACACCACTACCCTTGACAACACGTTATATAGGAAATAAATCATGCGCCCTGATGACGGTGAAGAAAGTGACCATGCTTGAAAATAAGGCATTGCAGATTCAATTCCCCGTAGAGAGAATTAAATCAATTCACAGGTACTGCACGTCGACATGAAAGTAGTCATTACATGTTTGACTGCAGTGAATATACAATTGTTCGTCGGGGGAAGCAAGGTCCCACTGCCAAGCCCCACGAAGAGTCATCTAAAATACCTAACCACACGGTGCGGACGAACAAGTGTATGCCTTGTATGCACACAGCAGGAAGTGTTCAAGCTAAGTTGATTATGTAAGAAGCACGAGAAGTTGAGAGGCCAACTTCACAGCCAGCAGTTGAGGCATCTCTGCAGACACACAAGTCATAACAGTACTGTTAACGTACGTGTGTTTGACACTCCAGACAATGTAGGCCTGCTTGCTTTTCGTTCCCCTACTCGTCTCTCCACTCTATTAAACCCCCTGATTTTACACACCTTTTTTTTTTTGCCTCAATGTCTGTTTTTACAGCATAAGTATTCCTCTTTTTACACTTTCTTTGAAAAGTGTAAAATAGGGGGTTTTCCTGTATCTGCAGCAGTGTCTTCAGACATCTGTAGTCAGAACATCCATTGCATTCTACAAGTGTCACTTGTGTACGTTCGATATGAATGTCCACTATTATGATGCACGTCAGGCTCACCATTTCATGTGGGAGAAATCAATAGTTAGAAGTCAGTTCTGGTTTCTGTGAATATATTTGCTGTTGGAGCCATGCGTTACTGATCCTTGGAGGGGAAATTAATAGGTACAGGGGGGGGGGGGGGGGAGAACAGGACAGACATATGTTTGCAATGTTTGATGGCCTTGTAGAACTACTCAAATTGAGACCTTCGACCACACATTTCTAATATCAGGGCATTCTCACATGGAAAGTAACGGAGCAGAATATCAATGAAAAGAAAAAAGCAAAAATTTGCCACTGCCATTCAGCACCCACATGACAACACTCAAATAATTTTTCAGTGTCAGAGTAAAAAGCCAATGATTGTTTCAGAGATCACTTCTGAAGACATTTTTAACTATGCTGGGCTGTTGAACACTACACTTTATTTACGAAAGAAAGACTTGGAAGGAAATACAATGAACTGATGAAAAGTAAAGCGGCTACATTATGAGAACAGTGAACTAAGCATACATTATTTCAAGAGTACTTTGAATGAGGATGATGAACTTAGAGGAGTTTCTTTGGTATGGAGGGGCAAAGCAAGGTCTTCCCTGATACCACAAGTGTTGTGATAGACCACAGAGCATTTCAGTTGCAAATAATGAAAATACGTAATTGCTTTACTGACATAAGTGTTACTTTTTCTTTGATAAAAATGAATGATTTTATCGTCAATAATTTCATGTTTTTCATATTGCAATTGTATGTACTACTTGATGGTAAAAGTAAATACTGCTAAACAAGATATGTTACATGTGTTCGTGTATCATCTCAAAACAGACATTAAAATTCAATCACAAAAGAAATTTATTTCAAGTAATAAATATAATCATAAACCCTATAGATGCATTTACTGATCTCGCCTAATTCACATAACTTAAATTTTCAAATAGCTCAATTTGAAGAATTTTGTCTCATCACCCTTTTCATGTGTACCTGCAAACTATTAATTTTCTAAAACAAATATATATTGATTTTCTTGAAATAATTATGACAAAAGGTGAAAAATTGAATTTTTTGATCAAATTTTAAGGTAATCACTTCAGTTATACTTCTATTTTCCAAACCTGTATGAACTGTATTTTTTAATTTCAACTGGTGATAGATTTCTTCCTGGTTAGCCAAATAATTTCTGAAAATTTTTCTATTATTATTCAATCCAAACATATTTGCCAAATTCCTGAATCCTTCCACTTTTTTTTTCAATATAGTAAAGAATTGGATTATACGAAAATAAATTCACTGTTGGTAACGGTGTTCAAATTTTTGCATAAACATTTTATGAAAAACTTTTTACTACAATAATTTATGCATTTTCACGAACTAACAGTCAAAAATATATTTGCTCAATGTTTGTGCTTACCACTTTTTCTTCTAGGTAATAAAAAATAAATTGAAGCAGAAATGTTTTCAAAGCTGCGGACTTCTTTTTATTTTTAAAACTTTGTTTTTATTCTCTATTTTAAATTAATCCTCAATTTCGACTTTAATTTTGTTGTTGATTTCATCCGTGATTTTTGCCTTTTATTTTGGTTTTACATTCTTCAATTTTAGGTTTAATTGAATTTCAATTTTTGACCTTAATTTCATCTTTCGTTAAGTTTTTTATTTCATGTGCCGCATTGTTTCAATTTTTAAAGCCTTTCATTTGTATGGATTTTTTTTAAAGATTTTTGTTATCTTTAAAATTATTTTTATTTTAATATTTTGCCACTTGTGAATATTGTGTAAAAACCATAAAATTTTTCGATTTTACATTTTGTATATTTTCTTCAATTTTTTATCTTTCTTCAGTGCAATTCCATTCCTTATTGTATTTTTTATTTCAATTAAGTCTACGTATGTAGAAGGATGGTACAAGTGATGGTAACACTGCATCAATTAATCATTCCAAGAAGAATTGCAAAGTGTTCTTTTGGGCGTGCAATCAAAACAAACTACAAAGAATAAAATGTTGCAAAAATTTTTATTTTTTCAATAGCAATCACCAAATAAACATTGTCAAAAGCTGGACGGTACATTTTACAAAACACATAAAATTTCAACATTTGACTCACCATTAGGTACAGTATACATAAAGGATACAGACATTTACAGGCATAAATAAGAGCAGATCATTTCTGGGAAGAACTTTTGCTATACATGAAATACCAAGACTGAAAGTTTTACTTGTATTCCTCAACATTAAATAAACATAATGAAAAATTGACTATGGATTCATATTCTTGCAAATTTATTTTACATGAAACTAGTCATCTGAGAGTTAAATGTGTTTTCACTACTCCAACTGATATGCTTTCAAGTGCCATTTCTTTACGAGCATTTACAGATCATTAAGCATGCAAGGACACAATACTGACAACACAGTAAAATATTAATGAGAAATTTATATAAATTAATATTTTGAAGATACCTTTTTTCTTGCATATTACTATTTGAAAAAAAAAAAAAAAAAAAAAAAAATCAGGAAAATACCTTGATGACACCAAGGCAATTCTACTTTTGCATGACAAAATGTTACAGTCACCATATTAAATTTTAAAGAAACTTTTGTTCAAGTCACATCTTGCTAACATGCAGAACTTCTATGTAGGTGCCTCTAACACTATCTCCCTCAAGCACATTACTCAAATCTAAAAATACAGGCCAGTTAAAAAAAATACTGATGTATTTTTTTTAAGAATACAGAGTGAAAAACTGCGTATACAATTCTTTTTCAAGTGCCCCTAAAAACAAATCAAATATAACTATCACTTTTCAATATGACTCGACCAATGTGGTGGAAAAAACAATGCAACACTAAATTAGTTACAAATGATCACAAACTCATCGCATCAGTGCTAGATGTGTCCCACGATATAATGACACTGCACAGCTGCTGAGGACTCTTAACTATGGTAGATTATTTACTTTTTCCTCTTCTTTCCCGCATCCTATAAACACACACACACACACACACATAGCTATGTATATATAATTTCAAGAATCTTGGAAGCAAAATGGGAAGAATGGAATAAACACAAAGTACAAGATGGCAGCAAATCCATGCATTCTATAAATATGAAAGGAATTATTGTGCAAAAGAAATAATGTACAATTTAAATATACAAGATTCTGTAAAAGGCTTTTTTGTACATTAGAAGTGACATATTACATAGAAGAACTACGGATGATGGCTGTGAGAGATGACAGGGAAGTGGCTACAACAGAAATGAAGAAACTGCAGAGAGAGTTGAAAACTTGGCGACAGACACAACTGTCCTTAAACAACGCCAATGATAAGCAGTATATATACAAACAACCTCACTATTGCAACCCCTCTTATTACGATCACCTTTTCTTTAAGACCCTTTTTGCGGAACATCTGGTAAAAAAAAATGGAAATTTAAGGGAAATCAGCAAAAAAATTAATTTCCCTCCATTTTTCTGGTTGCTGCAGGTCAAGTTTCTCGTGGCAAACACTGTATCGCAAGCCCAACACCCACCTGACTGCCCCCTCCGACAGCCGAGTATTTCTGTGCGGCCCAACTACCATTATGTCACGCATCAGTCTTGCCACTGTGATCTCACTTGTGGATACACTACCTTTTGTTTAGAGGTCTGCAGCCTGATATTTTTAGTTTCAGCCATGGTTGAGCAAGCATTTCGAAAAGTTCCAGAGCTCCATGCTCAACCTCAACCTCTTTTATTTCATTCAAACCTTGCTTTTACATACACCTACCATTCCCTAACATTTTTCCATGACTGAATTGTCCACACGATTCGACAGAGATTTTGACCCATGTAGCTCCCCTTAATAGTGAAAATTGCTTCCAAACAGCCCATTTAACTGAGTGCACAAAGTTTAGTTCATGGGTCAAAAATGGAAAATTTTAATATTTTTGATGCAATATAAATTTATTTATCAGAGTGATGTATTCTAAGTCAAACAATACCTCAGTTGTGCACAAATGACTACTGAGGAAGTAGAAATAAGTGTATTATGAATGAAAAACTGGACCATGGCATCATGCATAGGTTAACAAATGGCACACAATTAGATGTGGACTTTCCTGTGAGAAAATGAGATATTTTACATACTATGTTTACTAACATACAGCCCTCCATCATGTATAGCCCTATCCCAATTGTTTGATTGGTGAATTCACAAAAAATTAATATTCTGTGTATAACCCTACCCCGTACTGAACTATTGGAACCATAATGAAATAGACATCACGTCACCGAGAAATGATGCATCTGAATATGTTTGCAAGCTGGCCGTGTTTTGTTAAAGATACTACCTGCTGAGGAAAATAGCTCGAAATCCAGCCACAGCAGTGGGCGGCTTCGTGCAGATGTAGGCCGTGCTGTTGTAAATCAACTGCAGAAGCACTGTTCCAGCATCACTAATGTGCAAACCTTGTTAGTGTTTTCATTTCGTTTCTGGGGTCCTGTAGCTGTTGACTGTACAAGAATTGTTCAAGCGTTTGCATTTTGATAATTTTTTGTGTGGTAATGAGACGGAAACTGTGTAGTTTCACTACTCATTTTAAGCTTAAATTTGTTAAGTATGCAAAGAAACAAACTAAGAGACACGCTACAAAACACTTTAATATTGAATGTAAAAGTGTGCAATAGTGGTGCCAACACGAGGAAAAACTAAAAATCAGACTGAAAGATAAGCGGGCCTTTCATGGGAATCAATGAAAATTCACACAAACAGATGAAGAGATTTTTGCATACATAACAAAACTGCGCAAAGCACGGTATGCGGAATACAAATATGATAATGAAAACTAATGACAAAACAACTTCAACATCAGTTATGATGTTCCAAATGGATCAGATGTACAAGCAACAATAAAATGTGATTATTGGGCTGCATTTTTAGGCAATAGGCATGTATTAGTGGTGAGTGAAAATTTTTTAACTGTAACTGTGGTGTAATTTTATACATGAGCAAGTGTTCCCATTTTTCGTTACCATAATTACATCTTAAAGTGTGTGAGAATAAACTGTCAGTCAACAAGATCTTGCTGCTAAGAGCAGCCCAAATCCCTTCACACTCATAACCTGTCAAAATCAAACAATGCCATGGCAGAGTAGCCATGTTTCTGTATTTGTTTACAAACTTTGATGGCAACAAAGCAGCTTGATATAGTCCATTCACGGTTTCTTCGGATGTTCTCAGACAAACCTTTGAAAAAATGTCTATCTACCTACATCTCTCTATCTCTATATATCTCTATACATTTCTGTATCTCTATCTCTCTCTATATTTCTATACCTCTTAGAATATATATTATATATATATATATATATATATATATATATATATTATATATATAAAATTATAACTATATTATTTAAAATTATCTCTTAGTAATTTGTTGGGATTGTGACAAACCTTCAATTCACAGAGACGTAAGCCTATTACACACGTGTGTTTCAAACACCTAGGGCAAAGTTACAAAGTTGTAATAAATACACAGACGTAAACTTGAAAAATTAATTAATTTATAAAAATAGTTTACTGTTTAAACATAAATTTTGGGCTTCCAATATTTGCAATCACACACACAATTGCCTAGTACTACAACACAGACACAAGACCCTTTCACACACAGCAGATACGACACATATTACTGTATATTTATTCCAGCCATGGAAAAACAGATTTATCACATCATAACTTGTCTACGTACATAGGTTTAAAAACACGTATACAAACGTGATGTAGCAATTTTAAGCATTTTGCAAGAAGAACAATTAACACTTTGTTCAACAACGCACCATGTCATATTGCCACACTTCTGCCAACTTTGAGATTTGTAACCGTCTTGCCTTCACATGTTAATATATTATAATAGGTATTCATACCTTACAACCCTTGGCTTCACCTCTTAACAGACGACTTAACCATCCGCCATCCCCTCAGCAAGGACAAGGGCGGGCTGGCAGGTGTGGTGCAGTATTTATGGTCCGGTGCAGCGCCAACTGGTGCACTGCTAAGCACCTACAATTGAGGTAGGCTGTCCACCTAGGGAGTCTTTACCAACTCCTTCTTTTCCCTTCCCCTTTCCATTTCAAGAGAGGAAATTACCAGGGGGGCTGGCACCTCTCACCCCTCTGGTTAGCAACTAAATTCTATCATGATCTTCACAATTAAACACCCCACCCTCCCCCCCCTGGCTCAATCTTTCCCTTCTAGTGATTTAAACACCCTTTCAATAAAGATTACCTTTTCTAATCTCTGTCCTAGTGCAAATATTTTTCTACTTCATAAATTTCATGCAATCTTGCAATTCTTTTCTGTCGAGGGGTTTCTACACTGCCTATACCAATTTTTCCCTCTCCCCCGTAGTTCAGATTAAGTTAGCATGGGAGGTAAACTCGGCCCCAATAGCGGACCAGTTTGCCAAATTCCAGTAAAGCAGCGAGAATGTGCCCCGTTAGTTAGAAAATTCCCTGCATGCCTAGGTGTATGGGGCTCAGCCCTGAGACGCACTTAGGTCCTATCTGTACCCTGGACCTCCAAATCTCTCTTAGTTTTAAGGTACGTTAGAAAAACTCATGGCCTACAAACGTCAGTTGTTCATCGGCTCTTCTTAGAGCCACACAGACCTCGGCAGCTCGCTCCATCACCTCGTGTGCTGGAGCTCTCTGACTGTTCTTCGTCGTCCAGACCTCAAAGCTCTTCAGCTCCAACACCATCTCCCAGACCTTCCACAGGATCTCCCCCTGCAAACCTTGAAGGTCATCAATCCCCCTTGCCACTTACCCCTAGTAACGGCAACCCCCAAAACCATTCAGGAAGTGTAGTCGAATCTGCTTTCCAGTTTAGAACCACATCCCCTTCACTTGGAATTTTGTGTAGTTTACACTTCCAGTCAGCTCAAGGTAGTTAGGAGGTAGGACGATCAAACACACACACTGGACGGCCACCTATTCAGTGGATCTAGGTATCCTGAAAGGCAGAGACAAAACCATTAGAAAAGACAACCCATAAGGACGCTAGACAGCCAGGCCAGTTTGTACTCCATCCACCGCACCATTGTGTGTTGCCGGAAGGGGTATTTGATTGGTTCTGGAGGCCTGACTGCCTTTGGGCCTACACCCACAGTTGTTGTTGGAAGACTCTGAGAAAACCCGCCCTCCAACCACCACGGAATTTGTGTTGCCAGTTGGGGTAAAGGTACAGCTCTGCATCGGCTCAGTTGTGGCTGTGACTGAACACTTCTAGTTATGAACTATTTGTCGCCTTCTCCCCTATTGCGATGCAGGTAGTAGTACTCCTCCATGCCTTAAACAAAAAGGGGTGGGAAGGATTTGCAAGAGAGAAAGGCTGCAGCCACCTACAAGATTACCTGGGGCTGCATCCCAACCAATACAGCACTCTGCCACGATAACCTTGGGGACTGAGCTCATGCTGCCTGCCAGCTGGAGGTGTCTTACCAGGCCGCTCCTTCCCCTTCTTTATTTCCAGCCCCCAAGAAGACGTCTGGGACGCCTCATCCCGTGGTAGCAACCATCCACCGAAAGAAGGAAGTCCCGCTTGGTATTGCCTGCCCCTGGTTCAGGGGGAACCGAGGTACTGACCCGACCAAGACCTTCGCCCAGAACGTCAGCCACTTCGGGACAACCAGTTCCACCAGCAGCGGATTCCCACCACTATGACTGGGGCAGCAGTTCAGCCAGAACAACACCAGTGCAAGTAATGCCGTGATCACGAGTCACAACGTCCGACTTCATGCCCAGTAGCTAACCTCGTGTCACTGACCTGCACACCAAAACTAGTCCCAACCGTGACATAGCCATTGCATTGACAGTCCCCGAGCCCGTCACACGTCAAAATATTAATAAATTTTAAGATTTTGAAATCTTCTGAGAGAAATCATACCCTACCAAAACATATAGGTTCTCCCTTTTTTTTTTGGAGGAAAAAAAAAAAAAAAAAAACCACTTTTAGTAAGTGTAAACAACTTTTCAATGGCCTCTTGCAGGAAAATCAGTTGATTTATTTTTTAAATGTTAACTTATAACCACATGTTTATTAGCTAGTTCTTCATGGCTTTATACATACAGCACATAAGGGTAGTGAAAAGTATTAAGATGTGCTAATGCAGTTGCAACTAACATAGCTTCCTTCACTGTCACTCTGAACAAGAAGCGTCCTGATCTTGCAAAGGTGAATGATAAGAGGAAGGCAGCTGCTTACCCTACCTCCAGCGACAAAGACAGTTGCGAGCACACTCAGCACTATCAATACTATGTTATGCCTTGCCATGTGCATAGCTTTCCATGTTTTCATTTGCTGCTGCACATACACAAAGAAACTCCACCTAGCTAATAGAGTAGAGTGCCAACTGTCTCTCTTGTAAACATGCTTGTTTATGGTGTTTCCCGAATATGTTACCAGCAGATAATAAAAGCACATACAAAAATAATTAGTAAGTATAGTTGAATATAGGTGTCTTTTGAGTGTCTCTTCAGTGAAATGTAATATCGGGCATATGCACTCTGCTTTGTAAAATAGCATAATCTGCCATTGAACCATAGCAAATGTATATCCCTTAAGTTTTAAATTGGTTAGTTTTGGGAAACACAAATAATTTTGCACATATATTGTTTTGTATCAGTAGCAGAAAAATAGGATTTTAGAGAAGTAATCATCCACTGATTTTAATACACCACGTATACAGTGTTCAAAATGTGGATGGCCAAAAATATTCCCTTTCAATTCTGTTTTATAGTGCAAGAATAACATTTTATTTTATGTAAAATACGTGTGTGTGTTTAACTTTGCTAATAATGGTTTACTGACTTTACTTGCATCTGTACGAACAGCAACATACTTATCACATTCTATTCTTTGTCAAAGTTAAAGCTTTACAAATGTCATGATTTTAATGTTATTTCTGTACGAGCAGTTTCCACTGTGCCATCAAAACAATATGGAAATTAAAGTGATTATTGCCTCATAAGAGAAGATCCAAAAAGCAAGGTTGTCATATTGAAGACGATAAAAGGCCTACCTCCCCACTATCTTCCACCATTAAACAAAGTAAACTGAATACCAGCTATGCTATCCCACAGTGAATACTGGATTTAAGTTAGCTAATGTCATCTTTCAGTGCCTGCCATGACATAAAACAAAAATTAAAGGATGTGAATTAGATTTGTAGTAACAGTTTACACTTTATTTCAGAGGCATAGTAGTTGTGACAGAAAGATATGTAGCCACATTACTTACATTTTACATTCCATGAAGACAATATTGGTGTTTTGAGGGTAATGTGTGTTTATATATGCAGTGCTGAGGAATAATTTTAACCAGAACACTTGTACATTTTAAAACATTATTTTGTGAATTAATATCTAATTTCTACAAAATTGCAAATATAACTTCTAGTCTTGCAAACTTCTAAGGCCAATTTGTGACGTTTTTATGCTAATTTTGAAAGTAATGTGTGTTTATATTTGCAGTTCTTAAAAATCATTTTAATCGCAACACACCTACGTTCAAAAATATTTTTTTTAGTGAATACATAACGTAAACTGTACACAAAACGACTCCAGTGTTGCATCATAGGTCAATACGCTGCCCCGTTTTTATGCTAATTTTGATGCTAATGTGTGCCCATGTCTTCAATTTTTCAGGCTTTCCTAGATTGTGAGCATTCACTGAATCTGTTTCTATTACGCTGAGGGAACTATTCCTAATTTCTCTTCCCTTTCTTGCTACGTCATGGGAATTTTTTTGCTTCCTATTTTTATCTACGAGAAACGTTTAGCTGCACCTTTGTAGCGACCCACGCTAGGAATATCGGTTTTCTAGTATCGAATTGCCAGAAAACATCTTTAAAAAACAAATCTGTTTATAATGTTTTATTTGTAATACAGCACGAAGTTAACACTTCACCTGTTGACAAGTGAATTTTGCACAGGGAAATGGATATGAACTTGTAATTAATCTCTTAGTTCGCAGCTATGTCAAAGCAAGACTGTCTTTATTTCTACTTTTAATAGTTAAGTCCAGTGTTGTTATTAAACAGTGTCACAAAGGCCGACTCTTAAGTATAACGTGAGTTATGGCAGGCTGGCAGGCCTACAGGGGTAAACATCAGTGACTTCATTGAAAGGGGTTGACAGTTGGGTGTTAGATAGTATACCTTTACATATTTACCTCTTCACAGCTGTACAGCAATGGCAAAGAGAAAGACGACATTAAGTGGCCAAAATAAATGCAACAAAAGTACATTTTGCCCTGTTTCCTTCAAACTTTTATATTTTTTAATATTTTTTTGTTTCCAAAAAGTGTTTTATACTTCAAGGAAATTGTTACTACCGGGTTGTTTTGCCAAAATTTTACTGTCCAATGTATCAATTTAATGAGAATCACTAAAAGTGTCCAAATCTTACTTTCCACTATGTCTACCAATAAAATCTATAATAATAGTTATCATTACATATAAAGTAAAAAAATTGTTCCCGGGCTTATAATCTTCCTAACAAGGTAGAATATACTAAAATATCAGTACACTTCATGATGAGATGGCATGTAGCAAAAGTGTTACTCAAATTTTTATTTTCTTATTACATAAGACACGTAGATCCCTTTACCACACATAAATTTCCCAGATATTTCCGTTACTTTTCAATATTTTCCCTGATGCAAGCCATCCTGGTATCCTTTTGCCACTTATAAAATTTGCATTGTCATAGGTGTAATGACTCTATTTGTGCATCTGTTGAGTGAAAACATCAAATTAACTGTATCCTAAATACGATACTAATATCCCAATTGGTACAGTGGAACCTCTATCCAAAGAATTTCAGGAGACTGACATAAAAATTCTATAGATGTGGACTAGACATATTAGTCAAACAAAAAACCAGACCTCATTAAACTTTATTTTGAACACATTGATAGGACTATGTTCAGTACGTGTCAAGTTTAACTAAAACAAAACATTCATAACAGAGTAGATCCCTATTATAACATTCTCAAGGGAACCAAGAAGTGTTGACCTTATATGAAAAAAAAATATCACAAACAATACACTCTAATTTTTTCAGTACACTTACACTCAGACTTGATAATAACTGTATTTTGACACCTCTTTTGAAACCTCGTGCATAGGAAATAGCTTCTGACATAGCAGACTTACTATCCATAGAGCAACTAACAACAGTCTCAGTTACTAGCTAAGAAATAAAAATGTCTTGAATACTGTGACCGATAAACTGCAGTGAATAGGGTTTCCATTATTTCGTGTTGCCTTTTTTATTAACTTTCTGGGTATATTTATTAGCGTTACATGTATTCATAGTATATGCATTCGGAATTTCAGGGTCTGTAGCATTGTAGCTTGACAAAATTCATTTATAATTCATTTACAGTTCCTGTATACATGTATAAAAATTTAAGTAACATCATACTAACATTTAAGATTTCACAAACATCAATCTACTAAAAACCGCAAAAATTATTTCACTTTTTTTGCTCACGTATTGTATTTCAATTCATGGTGTCAGATTCACTAAATATTTGAATTCAAATAATATTTCTTTCAAAATTTTTACAAAAAACTAAACAATAAAAAAAATTCCACTAAAAATATTTAAAAAATTAAGATAGTACACACTTTGCTGCCAAAACATAACCTCTTTTCATAGTATTTATGTACAACAGCTCTGGTGACTGCTACAATTTTAAACAGTTTGTGGACGAACTATCCTATGTATGAGAGCCAAATTCCTTTGACTGTTACACATTTGAAATACAAGGGCAGGTCCAGGTGGAGAAAAAACCTTACATTTAGATAAAATTATTATTGTATGAAAAAAACTGTTATATTGATGAAAACTAACACATTTAATAATAAGTAATATGTATTGCAATGAAACGTTCCACACATTGATATGGCTGAAATTCTGCACCTACAAAAAATTTTGAATTAAAACACAAATTAGCAGTATTTTGATAACTTTTAGCTTTGACGTGTGACACCTTGAGGGTAATGGAGGAGCGCCGCTATGTCAAGAGTAGTTTTTGGTAGGTGCTAGGTGAGGCGCACACGGTGGCGGGGTTTCTGGTTCAATTCTGTTGTTGCGTGGTACTGGCGCACAGCCAGTGTAAAGTACTGGCCTGGTAGTTTTGTGGCAGGGTACAAAATCAGGTTCCGTGAGAGTTATCTTTGTTTCAGTGGACTGGCCTTAGACTGTATAGCTGGGCAATGCGTAACCTGTGTAGACTTCTTAACCTGTTTCAACTCCGGCTGGCCTAAGTCAAGGTAGGTTGATTAGAGGGCAGGAGCTCGAAGGTTGTGTCTGTCATAGAGGTTGGTTCCACTGGCTCGAATCCACAGAATTGTGGGTTGGTGAGTCCCAAAGACTGGTCCTGTCTGCGTAAGTAAACTGCAAATAAGGGGTGTGTTTCCATGCTCAGTCAAATGGGGTCTTGAAGAGGTCATTGGGAATCTCTGGTGTGGACGGTACCTGCAGGTGGCGCAAGGTTTGCGCTTGGTCCCTCTGTGAGAGTTGCATGAGTGCAGTCAAGAGGAGGGTGGTAAGTTCCTGCAGAAGCCCAGAGGCAATAAGCACCTGTCTTATATTCTCTTGGATACCACTCCGACGGGAATAGGGCATCTGGACAGAATCACGCTCTCACGATTGTGAAGAGACACCACGTGACGTGTTGTCCTATGCTGGAGTACACCCACGTGTAGTATCTGCCGACCGAATGTATCTCTATCCCAGCACTTGGCGTAGAAATGCGGTGAGCACTGAGAGTCACATCTTGCTGGTGGACAATCCCTGCACGTGGGTGAGTGTCTCAGACGGGAACAGTCTCCCCCAACTAAGAGAACATGGCACCATATGCGTGGTAGAGAGAGTAGCAGCTGAGTAGGCAAGCTGGCCTCAAGAGTCTGAGTACCTAGAGTCGGGGCACTCCCGTTCTGCCCACCATGGTGCCCAGAAAGGGTGGCCGTCCAATGTGCATGTGGGTACTCGGGTTGGTATATGGCGTTTGAGTAAATTCCCCAATCATCTGCAATCCCTTGGATGGAATCCGGTTCACTGGGAGAGGAATTACAACTAAAGAAAAGATACCATTGAGTTGGCAAGAATGTCTGTTTATTCCTTTATACGGGAAGTAAACAGAGTGGTGTCATACTATTTGGAGACAAGAGCTTGTACGCAGAAGCTTAATCTACGCTGAGCCAGGTGAAGGCGACCTGGTCGTAAGCTAACAAAAGCAGAGTAGACAAGAGTTATGAAACTAACTTGAAATGGTATTACTACTACTACTACTAGTGTTTGCCCAGAAGGTGCAGCAGTCACTAGTGTGTAGACGACATTGGTGCTGATTGGATTTTCGGCACACTGTGCGGTGAAGACCAAGGGTAGCAGAGTCCTTCGACACTAATGCGGTGAAGGAGCGGTTAGGCTGGAGCAGGGTGGTCAAGATCCCCGGCAGAAGTTTGAGGTGGGGAAAATGAAGACTGGTCACGAGCAGATGAGCGATACTTCTTTATACTCTGGCTGGTGTTTCCCCTTCAGACAGTTGGATAGGGGCGGTTGTTGGAGAGGGGGTAGCTGTAAAATAGCTTCAAGGCATGACATCACTGGCTGGCTTGGAGAATAAAGATGCGGCGCGGAATGTACTGATAGAGCCATCTGGCAGCATAATGCAGTACTCGTACCTTGGATGCATAGCCTCGGTGGCTTGGCCGATGAACAGTACAAACTTCAGTCTGGAGTGCCTTGCCTGTCCACGAGTCATGTACACAGTACAATCTTGCATCTCTTTATGTGTGGAAATAATGAAATCTCTGTAGGGATTGAGTGGCAAAACTTGCTCACTGACGAGGCAAAGTTGTTTAATCATTGTAGAAAAGATGTCATGCATCATGAAAAGATGTCATGCGTCACCTTTGAAACTAAAAATGTAACTCAATAAATCACAGCATAAGCTTTAAGGACACAAAGTTAGGTCAATTCATTAATTAATTTACAAACACTATGAATAAGAAACTGTCCAATGAAAATTAGGTTAGGACTGAAAATATATAAAGGACAGGAATCCAAGTACTCACAGTCTAGTACTTGTTGATAGGCACGCACACACAAAATACGATGACACAGTTTTTTCACGCGGTTGCGCGATCGTGACGTTTCGCTGGCTAAACCAGCTTCATCAGGCGGTGAGTTGTAGGACACTGCAGTATGGTGGAAGCGCGCTGTTGTAGTAAACCTTCTTAGAGTACTTCTTAGATTCCTGTCCTTGATATATATATATATATATATATATTATTTGGTAACCTAGCGGCCTATTTACAATCTTAGGTTAGGACTGAATGTGAGTGCTACATGAGTATTGGAATTAGGTTAAGTTATCAGATTGGACAAACCATAAACATCCCATAAAATTTGTATTCGTAAGGATTATTAGTTGATAGTGAAACATACTTATGAATAGAGTGATATATTCTTGTTTGTATGATTCATAATTTCAGTTAGGGGTCATGCCCATGAATGCAGTCTGTCAAAATTACTTAAGAGAATGATAAACACACACCTAATCGCTGTGTGCAGATATATTCTATTGTTTAGTTCTGAACACAAATAACAAAGTTTCTAGAATGTTTTGAAGTGATGTTAATTGCAAAAATCGGAATGAAACTAATTTTGTATTTTAAAAAGTATCAGTTTAATTAAAAAATATTTGTTTTTTATTACAATATGTGAAGAACGGTACCAACAATTTCTGCGGCACTAAGATAAACATACTAACAGCACCAACTGTTTAGCCAAACCATTTTGCTTGTCATCGTAACCGTACTGGTGCACTATAAAAACACAAACACGAAGAAACGAAGATAAGAATACACAGGAGAAATTAATCTAGCAAAGATGGCCATTTGAAGACGAATGGAATGGAAATTCCATTATGGAATAACACAGGTATGCTAGCATAAAAATAAAACAATTCTCATTTTCACTCCAATATTTACAAGTTCACATTTTCAGTGTTG
Source organism: Dryococelus australis (assembly GCA_029891345.1). Lineage (NCBI taxonomy): Eukaryota > Metazoa > Arthropoda > Insecta > Phasmatodea > Phasmatidae > Dryococelus > Dryococelus australis. The sequence continues at coordinate 196,604,707 of CM056995.1, read as the reverse complement.
CGAATTTAGTAACTTTGATGGTAGAAGTAACAATTTAAAAATAATTTTAGCTATGTAATATTGTCACTTTTCTAGTGATTAAATACAGAGTTAGTGACTTTTTAAACTCCCACTAATGGCAGAAATAAACATTTTTGTATTGGTAATATATGAACCTGGCAAATTTTCCAGCGTGCTAAGTGATTTTCCATAAATATGTATAGGCAACACAGTACCTCAGTAATTATTTTGCACCCTAATAGGGACTTAAACAATGCATAGTTCCCAAACTTTAAAAGAGAAAATCAATGAGCAATTTTATTTCCACCAATGTTTCAATGTCTCATGAAGCAACAAAAAACCATTTCTGCTATGGATTAATCATGGACATGTGAAGAAATTCAAGTACAATTCCCTGATTAATCCCAGGCAATACAATTTCCATAAAATTCCCGGTTTTCCCATTTTTACCAGTTGATTGACACCCTGTAATATTCATAAAAAAATATTCAAGTGACAAACTTGCAAGTGTTGTTGGCAACGTAGCACCGCTGTTTCTTGTACTTGCTAGACATTTGGACATTACCAAAATGGCTGCTGCCGCAAACTCTGAAATTTATTGCTGAACATCTAATAAAATTCTACAGTACATATTCCGTACACATTAACGCATGCAGTTTTACGCGCTCGCTCCTCTTCGCCGTCGCCAGTTCCTTACCCACTCGCGACCGGGGAAGGAGGAGTGTGTGTGAGACCCTACCTCAGTCCGGGCCTAATCAGAGAGTTGGCCTGAACTCGGCAGATAGGAGTGCTGATTCCCTCTGGGGTGTTTGCCTAGTTTTCCCTTCTGCAGTGACAAGGATTCTAATAGGTATTTTGCCTGGCGGGTCGGGGATTTGCTCATGTTGGCGGACCAAATGGGGCACCGTCTTGTATAAGGTCTGAGAGTGGATGGAGAGGAATCAAACCCCCCGGGTGAGCTAGATCATGAACATCTCCCTTCCAGGGAGTGAAAGTTGTCAAGAAACGTGACACCAGTTTTCACTACTTAAGAAAATTTAAATAATAAGAAAAAATACGATAATGGGGATGAGGATGATAATGAGAAGGGGATGAATTTATTATGAAGTTGGGTGATGACCTAGTAGACTTAGCGGATGCTACCAGGGCACTTGTAAGGGGCTGGCATGGTTGGCTTGCTGATTTAGGTGGGATGACTATATAAATGACTTACCCTGCTGTGGTGCGAACCTGGCAAATGGTAGGTGGAGTATTCTTAATAGGTTCCAGTTGTGGTTTTGGTTTCACTACCAGCTAGGGCGCTGGGGGAATTAAATAACTTATGTGCTCCAAGTCTGGCCACAGCCAAACAATTCCTAAGAGCAGGTCTAAGTAAGAGTTACAATTTTCGTTGGCTGAAGGGACCTCCCTAATCAGCTCGACAGGTCTCACCGCAAATTGAGGAGGAAGTAGCATAGTGCCCGTCGGGCCAGTTGTCTGAACCTGCTATTGTGTCCACCTCCTTTATTATGCAATTGATCACTAAATGTGAATTTGCTAATCAAATTAATTCTTCTTAATGGGTTCTTAAGCAAAGTAATGAATATGGTGGCGGGCTCACGACCTAGAAGTCGGCGCTGAAGCCCTACTGGGTGTGGTCTTGTACAGACACTCGTAGGTAATGAGCATGATATACCTATAACTAAATAGATTTGGAGCGTTTCTGTGGGCAGACATGGGTGTACCAGAAATGCCTCAGGAGTTCCCGGTCTTGTTCAGACTAAAACCATGTGCAGGCTCCAGGAATCAAAGTGGTTTGGCCCACTCATGCTTGGTCCGCAGAGATCGCTAGTTTAAAAATGAGCAACAAATTGCAAGTTATTACTATAACACAATTAAATTAACTAAAAAACACGTGACAGGGAATTAAATAACTACCTCACCACGGTTACGTTTAGCACAGCGTATTTATTGCTGCTTCGTGAAAACAAAGGGAATGAGGATCTTTAAACAGCTAAAATAATTTATATAAATTATGTTATGATACGTTACATAAGGTTAAGGCAAACCTGAGTATTCAAATTCCAACCAAGGAAAACTCCAAATTCCTATTAGCCATTGACAGCAAAATAACAAGGGGTGGTTTTGTCCAGAAGGGATGACATTACGGCGTGTTCCCATGGGGTACAAGGATTGACTCGGGGTGCAGGGTAGGGACGTCATGATACCTTTGGATCGTGACCAGGGGTTTTCTCCGCAGGCTGTGGGGTAGACGTTGGAGCTTCTGAAAGAGCCACCTTCAGGCTGCTGGAGCTGGAGAGGAGAGCCTTTTAAAGCTGGAGAGTGACTGCATTCTTCAAGGTAAAGAGTCTTATGTGAACCAAGAGAGCCATCTGACCTTATACATATTGGAGGGCCGACATAGACTGGCGAGAGCGTTTTTGCTTCTCCTTATATACCCAAAATTGCAGCTTGGTGGCTGCCACAGGGGTGCGGGGTTTGCTAACCTTCCATCGCAGGGGTTGGTTATTACAGCACAGTGGGCTGCGCCACACATTTCTTATCAGCCTGGCTGAAGGCTGCTGACATACTTACCGCCTCCTCACGAGGCTTGGCGGCAATTACGTCACTGGCTGCAGAGGTGCTGCTTTTCTGTGGTGTCTCTGTTAACTATCTGATCTTTCTCAGCATATCTGTGGCTTGGCAGGTAATACAAACTTCGGCTTTGGGGTGGCGCCTGCATGCCAATTTCTGGGCGGGCAGTACAATCTCAATCATATCCATGTGTCTGTAGTCGCCCAAATCTGCATGGAATCAACCCTGTAGCCATAGGATTAACTGTCTGCCGGAGTGTGACTTCCCCGTAATTGTATCAGTGCGTGATTGTGGGGTGAAGTTGAAAAGAGGACGCAGACACGCTATGCAGTAAGCGTCATGCTTATTATTATATGAGTTATACCAAACGACTACGACTCATCCTAACATGTAAATACTAAACAAGGAAACACAACCCTAGATAGATACGGAATTGTTTCCTGTGGAAGGATAGTTACAGACACGTGGTATTTCCTAATGTTCCAGATCCAAATTTCTCACACTACTTACATAGTACTACATAACCCGAGGAAGGGTCAAACCCAACACATTATTCATGATTGCATACAGGATCCAGCACGTGAAATAAACAATATTTCCAAGTGGCCACAGTAACACTTCAGCCTCCCAGACGCACCTGGCAGACAGTGTCTCGCCACACCAGCAAAGCTTTCCGAAGAGGGCCCGAGCGGCGCCTAGCGTCCAAGGCCATATACCCGAGCACAGAGGGTAGATTCTCCCACTCTGCTTGCTCCAGGCAGACGTCCAGTGTGATGTCACACCTCCCACTCCAGCCCGGGCATGGGCCATCCAAGCACACTATATAAGGCAGTACACAGCCGAAGACGCTGGTCATCCTCTCTAGTAGCTCGCCTCAACACTTCTGTGCTGGGGCTCTCTACTACCTACCAAGTCTTCAATAAATTCAGCAGCCACCACTAATGACTAGAGGTTGCAGAGGCTTCTACCACCTAGAAGCTCCAACGACTTCTACCACCAACAGATTACAAAAAAACTTTTCAATACCAGAAGCCTGAAAGATTTCAATCCACACATCCGATGTTGATCCTCCTGGTTCAGCAGCCGCGACTACTTGCTGGTAAGTGAAAACTACACCAACTATCCTTTTGGTAGTGGCCCCTTTGTAAAGTCTTGTATATACAACCCCAGGGTAGAGCAACTGCGTCAAAGTTATTTTCATAGCCATCAAAGTCATTCTTATCATGAGTAGCCTGGGAGCAAGTCCCCTCCACCTGTAAAGCGTAGCTTATTTCTGTTCACTCTTAGCTGAGTAGTGAGGGTACGTAACACGTATTTATTTTTTATAATAAAAATACTTTTGTTTCTATCCCAAGAGTGATTTGTTCTACAGCTAGATATAAATCCTTTCCTATAGCTAGGTACTTGAACCATGTGTGGAGCAAGCAGGAGACCGGGTTTTCCAACTGTATGAACCATAGTGTAGGACTGCAGATCCCCTTCAGGAATCTGTACATCGTAAACACACACCACTTTCGATGGTCAACCATTCTATGCACTACGGTGTATAGAAAGGTAGAGCCACAACCACTAGGTACTCATCCAACAGAGGCAGGACAGCCACCATAGGTTTTATTGCTGCCAGAGCGCTGACAGTGCTGGAAGGAGTACTTGCCTGGGACTGGAGGCCCAATTGTTGTTGGAACACACCTAACACTAGTAGGAAGACGGCCCACACGTCCCACTGCTCCATGTTCGTGTGCCAAGATGCAGGACTAATTGGAGCACAGGGTTGGCGCCGTCAACTGCTGTTGGCCTTACACTTACTTAGGGTACTGTCAACTGCTTGCGCCCAATTAGGAGAAAGTTAAGTATCAATTCTGCCTCCATGCCATTTGGGGAAAGGCATGGAGCTCGAAGGAAAGAGCATAAGACAAAGTTTCTTGCTGCTAAGCGAGTGTGTACCAATAACATCTCTCCACCTTGCAAAGGCACCCCACACGAGAGAGCTCAAGGTGCCCGACACCATGAGAGGCCTTCCTCTCCCGCCAGTATCCCCCCTACACACACTAGGCTCAGTATCGACTACCATCCAGTTGCTCGTGCCCTGATCACTGGGAGTGACACCAGGCTGGTCATATCGAAAGCCTTGTTTGGTGAGATCCTGGTGAGATCAACGTCAACCACCCGCCCTCACAACTGGGTCAGCAGCTTCAACAGATCCTCATCAAACAACGTAAATAAGTTGTTATGGGCCAGCCCGTACACCGGGACGTGACAATTACTCTCCTTATTTTGTACCTATCAGACAGGCTACGTGACCGAAGCTTGTAAACATTCTAGTACAACTTGTCAGTATAATGACAAATTTGCAGTATGCCATTACTGCAAGAGAAAGGTCTATCATGGGCACTGAAAAGGCCACATCTAACCAAATACAGTGAAACCTCGTTGTTAAGATACTGTTCACGTCGATTTCCCGTATCAGTCTTTTTTTGGATGGTCCCCACTAAGATCCTATATAAACAATATTTAAAAAACCTGCATTCTACGACCCCTAAATCATTCATTTACCCGCATTCATCAATCAAATATGTCCCAAAACCAAAATATATTTGGAACAATATTTTAAACTATGAAATACAGTGGATTTTTAATGATTCGTTCCCATTATTTACATTTAACTGTATTTCTCATCGGTACATTCGTCAAAGATTTCATGCATCATTCATTTCTGAATGCTATGTGAATGCAAAACAACACGGAAAATCTGCAACTAAGGCTATCTATAGTATTGTTTACATTCCGCAACAGTTTTTCTTCTTCTTCGTAAGTATTTACTGCATACGTAGTTTGACGACTATGAGAAACTATCTCAAAATATTTTTCTTCTTATGAGTTTACAGCACTCAAAAGTTGGCGGCAGTAAGAATGAATCACACAATATCTGACACTGTATCAAACTATCTATGTCATCGTTATCATAAATGGAATTTGGAATGAGGTTAGAGCCATGGCGCTAATTTAAGTATCGTCTGCATGTGTGGTTAGAATTTTAAAGGTTTGAAAAAGAAATGGGAAGTAATTATTGGCAAAAATTGTTGCAAATAAATCAGTTCTGGTAATTTTTACCGAGAGATTGAGCATCGTTCGGCCAATGAAGAAACACTAAACGAAAATATTAATATAAATAAAAATTAAATTTCCCTCAATTTCAAAAATTTAAGTTTTTAATTTAATGTGAGTATTTAATCAAAAATTGACTTGAAGTTGTTTTATGTCATCTTTTGGTTGTTGGTTTAAACAAAAATGCATTTCAAGGTTATGTGCGATATTTCTCAGGCCTAAAATCCAAGTTCGCATTCTTCGTTTTCCTACATGCCTAGTTTTTTTTTTGTTGGTCTACTGAAAATAGAATCGAGGTTCCACTGTATTACACTTCCGCACAAAGCACAATGTTATTTCTTTAGAGAACGCGATGTGACGTCAGAGGCTCTTGAGAGTGATGCTATATTTAAAGTTCAGTGTGGCAGTGTGTCAGAATGTTTTGATCTAGTTGGTTCATCACATGAAATTCACACGCCATTCACCAAAACATATCAGCAAATCCATTACAAAGCTATAACCCATACTTCTACAAGATCAATTTCTACTTTCAAGTCCAACAACACTACCAAGTCTCCAAAAGCCCAGTAAAAACTGTGCAATGTACTCTTCCATCTCCATTTGATGACTAGAGAAAATTCAAACCTGAAGATGGTAGTGCTGGTGAAATTTCTAATTAGATACGTGAAACGATGTGCACTGATTTTCAGTCATTCAGTATAATATAAAACAGAGGTTTTGTCAATTACCTGTCAATAAACAATATATTTTAAGTTGTGGGATATTTTTACTTACATCTTAACTAAGAATCATGGTAAACAATTTATTTTGAGTTATGATATTTCACTTTTATCTAATGAATAATAAAGGTGAACATAAAAAAATTTATCAAAACTACAATTTCATCATGTAAATGAACTTTTTATGAAAGAGTCATAATTAGAATCGGAATTGAAATTGGAATCAAAGAAAATTTTGGATCATAAACAGAAACAAAAAATAAGGAATCAACCTATCCCTAACTATTACTTATTTCTTTAAAATATAAGAGTCATATATAAAGGGGAATATAAAGTGTATTATAATAAACCAAGAGGATTAATTCTTAATAAACTGGATCCTTGTTGCCTATCTTAACTCACCTTCCCTTTCTTGGATTCATTTTGTGTGGTCATCACAAGAGGGATGTTCTCTTCAGGCAAGAGAATGGCATGGCCATTTGCTATGGGCTTAAACAAGATTTCATTAGAGATGACTGTGCAGTCCTCTGAGGCTTCAGTCTTCCCAGCAGAAACAGCATCAACCTGTGCGGCATTACAACACACATCTGCTTTGTCTGAAAACAGTGACTGGGGCAAAGAATTTGAGTCGAGCAGTTCATTTTCTTCCTTGCTGCTAGACGATGGTGGCTGCAGGTCTACAACTGCAGATGCATCCTTTAACACATCAACTTCCCGAACTGGGACATCTGCAGATGCCAAGCAATCCAATTGTTTCATTGTCAGGGAACAAACATTACAGTTCACGTCTGGCGAAGATGATGTGCTGCATATCCCAAAATCTAAATCTGGTATCACTACATTTTCAGTTTCTGGTACACTCATGGTGCCTTCAGATTCTGCAGTTGGATCTGCCTGTGGAGTAGGCATTTCCTTGTTGGCTACTACTGTCAAACCATCACTCACGTCTGTTTTGTCCCCAGAATCCTTGCCAACAGTCACGTCCTCCAGTACGAGGATGCTGCTTTTGGCGGGCGAGCTGGTGTCCCTGGTAAGGCTGAACGAGGCAATACTGGGCAGAGAAGCTGTGGCGGCACAGGCTGCCGTAGCTGCTGCTCCAACACTGGGATCACCAGATGACCGGCAAGACTTCGATCTGACCTTGGACGGGCACACTGTTTGGTCCAAGGTGTTCTCTGGTGGTAGCTGCAGGCCATCCAAGGTCTCTGTCAGCCTGTCGCACACACTCTGCAGCTCCGACGTGATACTGCCTGCTGCTTCTCCTGGCTGCCCCTCCACGTCTGCCCACACACAATACACATAACATCACCATCAAAACAGCTCTCAACAACAACATTACTTATACACTGGGAAATTACATGGAGTAAACTACAATATGATTATTTTGTTTGGCAAACAATGAAACTTTAATACTAGAGGAATAAATATTTTAATGCATCTAGCAAAATACATATTGAAAACTGAATAGTTCCCAAACTATACAATTAATAATATTCAAGAGCCAACAAATGAAAATGAAAAAAAAAAAAAAATTCTGTTATTAATATACATTAACACCTGTATCTGTAAAACCCAAAGCTAATAGGTATCTGCAGAAAAGTGCTTACTTTTATAAAGCTATTTAACTAAGATGTGAAAATAACAGGATCTCTGGACAAAAGTTATTGATGACAACACCTACAGTTACAGTAAACTATCAATTCTAAGACTTTTCGTGGTTCCTAGGAAAAGGGTTGTTATTTCAAAGGGGTTGTTATTGAAATACATTTTCCAAATAAATGTGTTTCTTGGTTCCCCAAAAATGGGTTGTTATTCTGTAAGGGTCACTACTTCAGGAGTCTTAGAAACAATAGTTGACAGTAAAAGGTCAACTTTACCGGCTACTGGAAATTGAAAGTGATTAGCAGTGTGTACTGTCAACTATCAATTTGATGACTTTTACATTTTCTGGGGAAGAAGTTTTTATTTTGAAGGTGTCATTGGAATTTGGACCGAATTTGATAACGCTCTTCAACCAACACCACACACGAAAATTGCACTAAAATTGTACTTAAACCTCTGATGAATGACTCTTGCAGTAAAATCACACTTTATACAACAGACCCCCGATTTTATGAGATTTTGAGGTGTCACAGTTCTTTAGAAAGACTTACTAAAAATTCTACTTTTGTAAAATTGAAAACCCACGAACATGAAACAACTACGACGGTACCTGGGTCTGTGCAACTGGCTACGAGACTTCATACCAAACATTGCACAATACGTGGCACCACTTCACCCGCTTCTAAATAAGGACAATAGTTGGTGATGGGGACCGGAACAACAACAGGCATTTTACGACTTGAAGACTAGCTTCGGTAATATACAACAACTGCACCGTCCCCAAGGAGATCAGCTGCTGATTCTAAAAACAGAAACGTGCCAGAACGGACTAGGAGATGTCCTATACAAACAAGGCACTGACGGCCAACATGTGATAGCGTATGCCTCAACTCGGTTAAACGAGACTGAGTAACGTTATCACATAAATGAGCAGGAATGTCTGGCAGTCATCTGGGCAGTGAGGAAACACCAATATTACCTCGAAGAAAAACACTTCATCCTACATACCAACTCAAAAGCCCTCCAATGACTACTGCGTTGAGATATGCCAAGGCCACACTCGGGCAATGGGACATGTTTTTCACCGAGTTCGATTTTGTTGTACAACACTAGCCAGGTAAGACGAGTGACCTGCCAGATGCCCTGTCCTGCTTCCCGACACTGGAGGAGAAAGCCAAGGAGGAGGAAGGGGAGATACCCCCCCTCCTCAGGTAGAACAAAGTCTGGAAGAACCAATCTGCCTCCTCCAGCTACAGATCACCCGTCATTAAATCATGATGAGTCAGCAGGAGGACTCAGATGTTCACCGCCTTCTACGTGAACAGCCACAATGGTTTGAAGTAAGGGATGATGTCGTATGGACACGTAGTGGTCAACCCACCGCATGGTGGAAGGTCTGAGCATTTTCAGATCCAACCCACTTGTGAGTAGTACAGAACTCACACACAGAAATTGTAAAATGTAGTATCCAAAATATACGTAAAAGAACTCATTATACAGCTTATTTCATCCAATATTCTACCATTATAACCACATTTTATCACAGATCCACAAAACAGGGTCTTTATTTGAGAGAATCGCTATTTCCTGGGTCACACAATCGAGAGTTGACCATATGTGGATTCTCTATGTACCAAGATGCTGTATCTATCAACCATTTTCAATGGTCCCAACAAAATATTACTTCAAATAAAAAATATTTCAGACCCGTCACTTAAGACATTGCACAACGATAGTTTGCACAATAAATAAATACATAAATAAATGAATAAATAAATGAGTAAATAAATGAATGAATAAATAAATAAATAAAATAAATAAATTAATTAATTAAAAATAACTCAAGTCATGATAATGTAGTAAATGAATAGTGTATTTGACCAAATAAGAATTTCATGATCAAATATTGTATTTTCGTCTGTTTGTCAACAACTTAAATCATGTCAAGTTTTTGCTACACAAAAATTATGAGCTCACAGATGCAAAATTATATTTTAAACTACATCTACTCACCTTGATCCACAAGGTCACCACCTACAACATGCACACATGCATACACGCACATCTTAATATCTCAAATTACAACAACACTGATTCCATCGATATACATAGTAAAAACTAAAGAATATACCATGCTAAGGCCAATGAAGGAAAACCAGAATTTAAACAATAAACAGAAGTGATGCTGCAGACAAAGTCACAAGCAATGAAAAAGTGTTAAAGAGTTAAATAAGTAACTTATATAATACAATCATCTTAATTTGAACTTTTTACTGCTTTTGAGGCATAGAAGCGCAACGCTCCAAACTTTCATGCAGTGTTCTCATGTGACCCTAACATTTTATTGGTGGAAAGCCTATAGGAAGGTTCAATGTAGGGCGCTTAAGTAGTTTTGTACAGGCTGTTCACGGTAAAATGAGCACTACTGAAAGTCCTGCATAAGATCTACTTCTATGCTCGTTGTTTCTTCTTCCGCCTCATGTAAAATTAACATTTCAATGGGCCTCATCACTTTATTTGTGCATTGGTCAAGTGAAACTTGGAAATTATTAGAAAAGTAAATATTTTACAAATGTGCTTAATTTTACATTTTGATGCATTAAAAAAAAGAAAATGCAAGAAATAATTAAAGTTATCACAAATGATTACCTAGCACTTTTTATTCTACATTAAGATATGGAACTACATTCTATCCATCGTTACCAACTTTACTAGGCACATGCCAATCGGTGCTCCCGTTAAAATATATGCAGGTAGGGGCAGTGACTTTGACTTTTTTGTAAGGTTAATTTCAAAAGTGCTCACTTTATCATGAACAGCCTTTAATGATTTGGTACCTATTATGACACACAGTGCTTTGAAATGCAGTTTTTAGCAATGTTGGGGTACTGTAAAAAGGTGTTTTTAGTGTGCGCGATTCCTTGGAAACACTTAAAAGACCTCGCCTGAAGTGTACATTCTTTCCTCAGATCAGTAAATTGGATGCATGTTTAATAGTTTCATGGGAATACATATATATCAAACACACTGCAATGCAGTTTAAAAGCCAAGTAGCCAGGAACCTTTGTGTAAATGCTGTGGGTTCTTCCTTCTCTGCATGTTCCTCTCCAACTACAGGACATTCCATCCCCTTTATGGTAACTCAAAGAGACAACGTACCCAGAGTCCTGAGCTGGGAGTGGAGGGCGGTGCGCTCGGCCTGCAGCGTGCGACACAGCTTCTGTAGCTGCACCAGCTTGCGAGTGGTCTGTGCCAGCTCAGCATCTTGCTTCTGCTTGTCCTCAGCCATCTCGAGCAGTGTCTGGTGGCTTTTCTCCCAGCGGCCCTTCCACATCAGAGCCTCTTTCTGCAGCTTCCCCACCTTCTTCGACATCTGTACACAACACACTCAGCTGTCACTAACTCCTGATGCTTCCCCACATTCATAGACATCTGCACACTAGCAATGTGCCATTTTAAAACACTGCACTGTTTTCAAATATCATTCTAAACCTAATTTAGGAATTTGGCCGGTGAAAACTGTTGGTAAAGATTATTTAAATTTCTCATTTACTTTTTGTATTTATATTATGATAAATAATTATGTTGTTATTTATTTCACGATTCTCAAATTTGATTATGGTAGTTACTGCATTCAGTTTGTGCAATATATATTTATGACACAACTTATATAATGGTAAAGGATTTTACTTCTGGGTTTATTTGTTTATTAGAGCTTTTAAAATAGTAATTTAATATCTACAAATGTTTTCATATTTATTTATGGTTTGTGGTATGCGCTCTAGTTAATGTTTGGCAAGTTACACTAATATGTAGTTTGGTTTAGATTTTCATGTTTTAGAGATGGGGCGAATCCTATTTTAGGCAGAATCCAATCTGTAATTAAATCCTTTAAAATATTCTCAAATCTCAAATTCGAATCAGAATCAATGTTACCAAAAAATTGGCCAAATCTCCCAACAACAGTTTTTATATAGGGCCTAGTGGGAATATACTGGGCACGCAACTAGGATAATTCCAGGAGTGAATGCACAAATTTACCAAACAACAATGCCATTCAAGGTGAAATGTCATGCAAAACAAATATAGAAAAATTACGTTAAACTATACGCATCATAAGCAATGATGCCATGGTGTGATTTGCTGATGGGAACATGCCCCCAAGTTAGGTTATGAAAAAGAAATTAAACCGCTTTTTGAAATAGTGTAGGCATATAGTGAAACCATGTTAAGAAGTTCCCACTTAAAAAGTTTTCCTGCTTAATAAGTTAAATAATTTTGCACCATGTCTAACTGCATGTGTGTAATTTGACCCTTTTAAGAAATTTTCCTGGTTAATAAGCATTAATTTTTCAGTCCCTTCAGAAACATCTAACAGAGTTTTACTCTATTAAAAAAAAGTTATTTGTGTAATACATGGTATGGTTAAGCTACATCATATATAACATGTGCATTAATAATTACGTATGCTAAGTAAGGTTAAGATGCCCAAAGTTTGTTTGCATGCTGTGCAGTCTTGATGTTTTCAACTAACAAGGCGAAATAAACCCAATGTTGGTTTTACATTCACGTGTACAATAAAGAATGTATTTAGTAATATGCACCAATTTTTTATTGTACTAGTGAATCCTCTGTTAGAGGAATGTAAAAACTTTCCACTGAATAAGGTTTTTGAATTCTCGCACACAACACAAATATTTTTCATTCAAATCATAGAAAGTTGCTCAAAAACCTTTATTATTTTCACAATAAAAAATAATGAGGGTGTTTGAATTAAATTATGTATGTATTCACACATGTATAAGACAAGATACACATTTCTGTTTACTATGGCGTGTAGCGCCACCACTGCAAATCCATAGATTTAGCCCTAGGCAAAGTTGGAAGTGATGAATCGAGAGGGAAGAAAGTGAACAATTGTGAGATAACCTTTCCAACAACATTGTGTTAGGTTATGTAATGACGCCAACATTTCGAATATTAAAATAGTGTGTTTGTAAACACTGTCCAAGATCTTGTAAAATCTATGTCTAATGATATACTAAAACTATATTCATTTTCAGTGGAAATATTTCCAAGGATTTTGTCAGTTTTGATGGGGTGATGTCAGTACATTTTTTACTTATCTACAATTTTATACAAAATGTCAATAATTTTTAATATGTATTAATTTTAATACTTCAAACATTGAAGTGCATGTACAGTTATCTTTCCTTCAACAAAACAATAAATTGAGGTGATCAATTTTATGTAACTGGCAGATTTCAGTACATCCCGACAGCAGAAAGTACACCGCCTTTACTACTTCTGAGGGTGAAACCCTGAAATTCAGAGTAATGCAGTTTGGGCTGAAGAATGCTCCCGCCACCTTCCAGAGGCTGATGTCCGCAGAGGTCCTAACAGGCTTTATTGGGTAATACTGTTTCACATCTCAATGGTATAATTGTGTTCTCGAAGTCCTGGGAAGAGCATTGCGGACATCTCCAGAAAGTATTAGAAAGACTTGAATTGCACGGTCTAACCTGAAAACTCTCCAAACAAATTGGAAAGACAGCCATTGACTACCTAGGTTACGTAGACACACCCGAGGGTAACTAACCCCAAGCTGCCTCGATACGAGCCATAGAAGAAGCAGAAGAACCAACCATTAAGAAACAGCTATGCAGTTTTCTGGGTCTATGTAAATGGCTACATGATTTCGAACCAAACATCACTTGGCAGATGGCGCCGCTCAACCCCCTCCTAGAGAAGGAAACACATTCCAAAATATTGAGCAACTCCACAGACCCCAAGGGAACAGCCCCCTTATATTGCAGACCGACACCTGCGAGAATGGACTGTGCACTACACTATACCAAGAAGACTCTGCCGGTACCAATTGGAACAAAGACACTTCATACTTCACACTGATAGTAAATCCCTCCAATGACTACGTTGAGTCTAAGAATGGCAAAGCCAAGTTAGGACAATGGGAGATGTTTCTCACCGAGTTCGACTTCGAAGTGCAACACTGTCCGGGCAAAACCAATGACCTGCCTGACACATTATCCCACCAGGCAGACCTCGACGGGGGCACCAAAGACGATGAGGAATGGAAGAGAATGATCCCTCCTCTGGCCTCTCCTAGAAGCCATGGACAGCACATCCGACTTCTCCAGCTACAGCTCAGCAGATACCAGATAAGTTATTACCAGCAGGATACGGACGTCCAGCACCTCAAGGACATACCCCAGAGGTATAAACTACAAGATGACGTCGTCTGGTCTTGAAGCAGAAAACCTGGAGCCCAGTGGAAGATCTGGATCCCACGCACCCTAAGGGCCAACCTATGCAGACACCACCATGACCACCCACAAGCCGGTCATCCAGGCATCAAAGAGACCCTCAGGGACATAAGTGAATGATATATCTGGGACGGAGTAAGGCGAGACGTACAACAATATGTTAACAATTGCAAAGCATGTTGTCACAGCAAGGGTTACCCCATGCCCCAACCCACGGGAAAACCCAGCTGACCTCACACCGCCTGGACTCACATAGCAGCCTATCTAATGTGGCCCTACCCAAGAAGCATGATAGGCGACAGATACCTATTAGTGGTGAATGACTGCTCGGTAAAAGCTTTGCAGCTACCCACCCCGGACACCATGAACATAGTGAGAAAATTCGAGACTGACATATTTCCCGGCTGGGGATACTTGCAAGTTATCTTGACCTACAATGGCACTCAATTTACCAGCCACAAGTGGCATAGCACCTGCAACTCATTGGGGGGGGGGGGGGGAAGACATGAACGACCCCCCCCCCCCCCCCATATCATCCACAAACAAACTCCAATGAGCAGAGAAATCAAGAGATCACGAAGAGTCTCCATCTCAGTGTGGGAGACGATCACCACCATTGTAACAAGCACCTGCATTATACGGTCAACTCTCGATGTATCGTTATTGCATGTATCGATAAACTGCATCCACTAACAATTATTTGTGGTTCAAGCGAAATCCCTATGTAAATTCATAATGTTAATATAAATTGATTGTATCGTTTATCGCAAGGAGCATCAAGTGAAGTATATTTAAGGTACCTTCACCTAATATTTCCCGTAACTATTTATTTTAGGCTGGTTGTTTACGCAAATGTTTGGTAACTGGATTTGAAATATGTCACACATGCCACCGTTTACAACTGCTCTGCAGTGCGGTGCTTCGCCTAGTGACTTCCCAACACGTCTGTCTGACACTGCGGCGTGGTGCGATGTGTGAGTCCTGCTTGCTACTTCCCCTACATGCCTCCGAGAGGTGAAGTGGTTACCCTGACGTGTGACAGACCTGGCTGATTGGCTGCCCTTGTCTCTGGGTTTCTTATATGATGCTAGGTGAGTCGCGTCTCTGAACAGTTACTCGTCATGGGGTACTGGTGCCCGACAGGAGTACAGTACTAGCCTAGTAGGCCGTCGAGACACAAAGCCTGGTTCGGTGAGTTTCACCCTGCGTGGTGCAGGCTTAGGTGGTGGCACAGCGGGACGGCGCATGTCCTGCGGGTTGTTGCTCTGCCCCTGTTCCCATGGCCTGGGTGATACTTGACTGGGGGGTAGGGTTTGCATGTGAGGTGCTGGGTGTTGGTTCTGGTGTGCTGGTGGACCCTTTGCCGAGCAGTACTTCCTGCACTATAGGATGGTATCCTTCCGCAACAAGGGTCAGTGGCTCAAACAGGTCGACAGGCGTGACGGTGGGTACTGGTGTGGTGAGCCATCATAGCAAAGCAGCCTGTTCATGCGGACTCAGTAGCCCAACAGCCACTGGGAAGGATGCGAAGCTCCTGTGGATTCTTAGAGATAGCCCTCGTCTTCTTAACCATTCTCCCAATACCACCACTATGGGTGTAAGACATTAGGCTCTAATCCTATGATTGGGTCTGCAGGAGGTAGGCAATCGACGTGTCAAGAGTCCAATTGTAGGTGCTAATTGCTGCCGCCAACACCACAACTCACTCTTGACTTCCCCACCGGAGGTGAGGAAGACTGAGCTGCAAAGTGTTGGTTGCAGGGACAGCACAGTGTTGTCCCAATGGGGTTGATCTCTCCTGCACTGGAGTGTAAACCCTCTCGGGACCATGAAGGGATCGGTGAGAGTAGTCGACCCAAACTGGCAAGTCGATCCCACCAGGAGGGTACCTAGTGTCGTGGTTTTACTATTCTTCCCACCTGGGTGGATGCAAGGATTGGATGGCCTTCCTATAGTGGTGAGGTGAGTGTCCAGTGATCAATGGTCTATCCAGACTCAGAGAAGTTCCCCTCCTCGGTCCCATGGGGTGAGCGGTGAGGTGGGGGCAACTTCAAGCTGGCAAGCCAATTTCCAGGAGACTGTATCCTTGTGTCATGGCTCTACTGTTCACTGCGCGGGGCAGAGAATGGGTGGCCTTTCAAGGATGTTCTGGTGTGTTGTGAGTGTAGGTTCGGAATAAACCAACCTGGTCTCCTGCTGGCTCTGTCACCTCCAATGATGACAAGCGGAAGGAGGTCGGAGTGATACTCAAGAGATCGGGTAAGATCAGTCTTTATTTACAGAGAAAGACATAAACAAAGATGGTCGAAGTACTACCTCCTAATCCATAGAGGCTTGGCGGACGGTAAACACCCAAGTGTTAACAGGAGAAGGTGCTCTGTGTAAAGCTATAGGAAGAGGCAGTAGCTGGTATGTGTAGCTTAATAAAACCTCAGAGCGAGCTCTACTCTCTGTTTGTTCATAAGGCACCGAACGTGTCTCAGTGTGTTGCAGGTGATGCCGCTGGTTCTTGCTTCAGTGTAGGTTGGAGAGAATCTTTGGCTCCACAAGGAAGCGGTGAAATAACTTGGAGATGTGTGAGCTTCGGCACCAATAGCTGGAGCGGTGAGAGCTCAGGAGAAGAGTAAGAAGACTAGATCAGGAACTGAAGCAGAACTGACAATCTGGAGGCCGGGACGCATATTGTTTTATACTCCTCTGCCATTCCTTCCTTTATTGGCATAGGGTATCTGGAGAGGGGATTAGCAGGTGCAAGCCCAGCGCCTAGATCCTTGGTGCGAGCGGCATAGTGGAGAGCAGTGGGATCTATGCACATTACTTGTGGCAGCATCCCACAGCACAATACTGAACTGGCTCGGACCTCTTGCATGGTCCCGGTGGTTCATTGGGCGAATATATACATTATTATTGAGATGTCTGTCCCGGCCTGGTAGATAGAACAATCTTGTAGACGGCAGCGGTAACTCAACTCTGTAGACAACTGCCAGGGATGCAGTTGCACTGATGAGTAGCAGTCATTTATTAATATCGTGAAAGACGTCATGCGTCAAACTATAGCAACAAGCGCAACGACCTAGCGTCATCTCTCTCACTTCTTTCTGTCTCACACAGCTGCGTACCTTCCTTTCTCTCCTCACAGACCATTCTCGCCATGGTAGAGGGGAAGTTGTCTAGCAAAAGATAAAGCACGTCCTCTATCTCAACCACGCCCACTTTGCTTGCCTTGCCTTCATACGCCGGCCTACAGCAAATGTGTGCTTCGTAAAAGTAATTTTATAAAGATTACGCATCGCTAAAAATAGTTGCACCTGTCATCACTTATATTTCAAAGCAAATGGTTTCGCTTGAAAATTTTACGCAAAACATTTTAAGGGGGAATTATTATTTGCAAAATGTTTTCTTTTGTTAATAAATGTAACTTTTTCCCATAAGGTTGGTGTTTCATTGTATCTGGCATAAATTCAACATAATTTTAAAACGTAATATTCATTTAACTCAAGGGGCAGTATCTATGTGAATAAAATTATATGCCCAGAAGAATATACTTGATCTCCCCTTGTCACCAAAAATTGTTTGTACATTGAGCAACTTTTCTTATAAATGTAAAGTTTACATTCAGTAACTTCTTGCGGGAAATCGGAGGATTTGTATTAATTAATTTCAATAGAGAAGCGTCTTTCGAATGAACTGATATAATGTAAGGGCCTATTCGACACCGTTTGCCGTCTAATAATGGATAGCTAAGAACCGAGCTGAGTGCAGTGTAACTCGTGACAGGGGAAATCAGAAGATTTGGATTTAAATTATTATTTATTAAAGACAGTGAAGAAATCAATTATAATTAACCCCCTTATTTATTCATTTCTGTCTCAAAATTACAAGTTTCCTTTGTAGTGAAATATAATGAACTACTTTAAAAGACAGATATTTGCCACACACTTAAGGTGTTGCCAACAACTAGCGGCCTTGAGATGTAATACTTCCGCTGCCACCCCCCTCATTCACCTCATCTAACATCCGCTGTGACACTGCCTGATCAATAACTTCTCTGCGCGCTCTTAGCTGATAGTGTACACTGGAAATTTAAAATTTGACTTGCATTGTGTCAAATTATTTTCATTTTCAGAGGGTTTGAAAGTTTTAGGTCAGCTTATATTTGGTGTCTGATTGCAATCAATTATATACAGTATTTTGAAATGTTATTTTCTTTATTTAAACGAGTTTAGGTGAAATTTTCTTCAATGTATTATTTATAACAATACTTTTTATAAAGTTCCATTTTTATAGTGTTTATTAACTAAACTTTATTCACAGATAATGTAGAGCTCTTTTACACTCAACATAAAGTTATAAGAAGTTGTATGTTATTGATGTACATGTCCACCGAGATGCCACCACCAGAAGATGTCAGACTGGCTGCCCTAGCTTGGACCATAGGGCTTACGATGCCCAAGACCAGAACATCACCAGAAAATACCCACAGCCAATTACAGGGGTAAGAAGCTTCATAGGCGAAGCCGTACTACTTTGCAGCCACCCTCCCAGCAAGGCAAAGGGACAATTCAGCGCAGGACTTGCCAACAAATGGGAAGAACCCTACACAGTTGTGGAACACAAGGAAAACATATAGTGGGTAGTGGATGCCAGAGGGCGGATTCGTAAAGCAACCCAAGGTCAGATGTGCTCTTGCCCCACCGGAATCCCGGACCTCGAGGTAGAAGCACAGGAAGACGAAGGGGGGATGGAGAATGACCCCCACCCCGCAAATGCCAACCAAAGTCAAGCCATCAGCCACCCGAGAACATGCAACCCACCGGGACCCCATACCATGCCCGTATGTCTACCAGAGCAGTGTCCTGCTCACGCCAGTGAGAGATGAATGACCAGCACCTCAGGCAGCAATATCTGTCACGACATTGCCCTCGATCTCGATGGACTTCGTCCGGAAGATGGCCGCCACGAACGACAGCATGACTCCGACCGGGTCCAAACTGTCATGGCAAAGCCCCTTGAACGAGGAATCCCACCGACAACTCCAGCCACTCAGCACCATCCAGGAGAAGGATGAGTCCAGCTGTGCCGACAGGTAGGGTTGTCCGAAGAGCCCCTGCCTCAGACAGCGACCTTGACAACGTCTAACCAGGAGGACGTGGTGAACCATTAGGCCTCGATGCCAGATGGCAGCGAGGCTGCCACAACACTGTCTTCCAGCAGAGAGGGCAGGGAAGGCAGATGAGTCCCTACCTCTGACGGCTACCCAAATGCTACCCCTCCCAGAAGTGAGGAAAACCAGTCATGCCCCGAGCTGGCCATTGCAGAGCATGACACCAAGGAGCCCAGCAGCCAACCCACGACCAGCCAAAGAGAAACATGCCTCCCCAAACCTTCTGCACAGCCTTCCAAGTTCAGCTAGGGTGGTACTGGGAGTCACCATGGCGTCCCACGGAAAAATTTACTTGGCCATACCCGCAGCACGAGGCCTTAAGAAGGAAGCGAGGCTGCTCATGCAAACCGAAGACTTCCCACGTTGAGTGAAACACAAGCTGTAAGACAACCAGAAAGAATTTAAATGAACTGCACTATTGCAAATTGTACAAAGGTAAACCAGATGATATATAAATATTTGTAATATTTTGGATGCAATATGTTTTTTAATTATTTGTAGATGGCCCATATGACAATTGTTACTATAAGTAAATTTTAAGGGTACTCATGTTGTACATTATGTAGAAAGAAGCTGGATTAAGTGACAGAAGGCTTAGACCAGGCACGGCTAGAATCTTGTCTACCTATAAATTAGCTACCATGTGACTAGTTAGGAGGCTAAAGAGCAGAGCCAGTTAATACACCTTCAGTGCCACAACAGGTGAACAATTAATTGACACACTCTTCACGAATGAGTGGGACTAGTATACACGCCTAGTGTTCAATACCTTTTTTTCATGTCCACATGTACATTGGCTTATTCCAGGTAAAATCTTTTAAATGATGTAAATAAAACACAGCCTTCAGTTGACTTGTGTGAGCAACACAATTCCTTATTCTAAGGACGCAAGCATTCACACACACCAGTACCCCAGGGGGTAGGACCCATTAGCGGATCCCCCCCTCCCTCCAGCCCGCACAATAGGGAGCGACTGCACTAATCCTACATGCCGGAGCAACGAGCAGCGCAGAGATGAGTAGCACTACAGAAGCCAACCCAGAAATTTCTGAGTGACAGTTCTACATTACTCAGACCCACAGCTTTCTACCAGACGAGTCTATGTCACAATGGAGGGGAAACGATTGACACATGACACATACTAACATATTTATTAAATACACCTTCCCTTACCATCACATGTCATCACATCACCCTAGGCGGGATTTGAACCCTGAACGAATCGCTAACAGAGCCAACCAGCACGCCTCTAGGCAAGGGGCGTCCACACACATGGAAGTCTACACCGTCTTCACATTTATGTCAGATGTAACACCACCTTCCCTCATGTGATAGATGCAAGCCAAGCAGTCCAGCGTTGTCCCCAAGATCGTGGGAGTAATCTAACCAGCATACGAGAAAAACCTCACTTCCAGTCTCCTCCGAGAGAAAGTGGCCTTCGCTGCTATGGGAGGAGCTCCAGTCCAAAGGAAGCCAAGGGCCAGCAGCCGGCCGTCCATATTGACGAATCCACAGCCCCCCAAACAGCAGCTCGCTCCATCACCTCGTGTGCTGGAGCTTTCTGTTTATACTTCCTTCCTCACAAACCATTGCTACCTTCAAGACATTTTCCAGACCTTCGCCCAGCGACCGCCGAAGAAGTCTTCAGCCCCTTTACACTCACTACCACTCTGGTAGTGACACCTGAGTTCCTTATGAACAACAGCATTGAGTTAGTTAGGGTCAGATAATATCACAGTTACCTAGCCGCATCTGCTCTTGCCTAGTTTAGACCCAGGTCCTCTTCACCTGGTATTATGGTAGTTTACTTCTGTTAAGAATTTATTGATAGTTAGGAGTTAGTACAGGGCACCGTGTCTATTGCCCTGGGAATAAACATGTGCTCTTATCTCCCCTTCAAGTACTTATTACTAGGGTGACCGTGACTTTGATACCAAGTAGAAGTCCACCTACTAAGGAAAAGTAGAAGACTGCATCATTGAAAAAATCTTTGCCGAACCTGGAGTAGGACTGTGGTGTCCCTTAATCAGGGGTACATACGTCGCAATACACACACACAGTAGACGGCCACCCGTAATGTGGACCAGGTACGCAAAGGTACCTGGTGCGCACGTATGGTAGAGCCTTAATCACTAAAAACTCAATCTACAAGGCGGCTAGTCATCCAGCATAGCTGAATCACTCCATCCATCGCATTGTTATTTTCACCAGTTGGAGAGTTAAGATTGGTCCTGGCGGTATGACTCCTTTTGGACTACACCCATGACATGACTAGACATCCCGATCAGTTGAGAGCTCCATCCCCCGTGTTGTTTTCGCCGGTTGGAGCAATAAGACTGAGCCTGGGTGGCCTAGCCACAATTGGCTGTACACTTAGCTAGGGATTTTAGTTACCTGCTCTTTCTTAGCATGGTAGTCGCAGCACTATCACCACCATAGGACTGAGCCCGAGATCCGGCCAGCAGCAGCGGCCGAACCAGGAGCTGCTCCGGGAACCGCAGGTAAACCAGTGTCTGTGTGCCCATCAACAGTGTGGAGAATCGCGCAACCCACACCTGATTTCGTACCATGCCACAAGGCCACACATCCCAGTCTGTATCACAGCCGAAAAACAATCAGTAGCCAATGAAGTCAATCCAGTTAGACAGCCTGCGCCTCTGACCGGCATAATAGAACCTTGTCTGACAGTGATGTCGTCGCCATTAAAACCCACATCACATGTTAAAATAAAGGAACAAAATTCTGTTGTATTGTTATTGCACGAGTCTCAATGAAACTTAACGATATTGGTGAAGTTCTGTATGATAAAAAAACTGAGTCATGCATACTTCATTAATGAAATAAATTTTTTTTAAATGCCTGAAGTAAAATTTTTGGAATAAATCAATAATCTCAGTAATTAACCATCTTCATGGCTCGTGATGTCCGTTTCCACTGTACTCTCATCCTCGGCTTTACTTTCCCAAATGTATCTTCACTCTCTCTTCAACTTGTGAGAATTTTGCCTTCTTTTCTCTAAATGCTCTACTGTTTACACTACTCTCCTCCAGTTTAAATTTATTTTTTCATCAGTCTGTAATGCAAGACTCGGGAATATTGTACTTGCAGCCTGTTGCACTGTTTCCTCTTCTTTTGCTTCCTTTATGACTTTCAGTTTTTCATCCACAGTAAACAACTGCAATCGCTTAGAATTATTTATAGGTAACTGACAGATAACACGAGAACGCAATAACTGGAACAGAAATGGTACATGTAAGCACAGTTTTTTTAGTACTACTAGCTGATAACTACCATGAGGATGCACATTGCTTACTGATAGCAACAGACTTCCACCGACGTCTGTGTTAGTGAGCCGCATCTGACACACTGTTACCAATTCTCTCGCGCAAAACCCATGTACCACACACACCTCACTTTTGACAGAGTTATTTTTGGAAATAATGTGAGCATGGTACATGGGTGTTTACGTAACTTTCAAAATGTAATTTGCTACTGATGCAATTGTAGCGGCACCTAGAAGAGGACCTTAACAAATTGTCTTGTACGTCGCTGAATGAAACCGACCTTAGACTTTGAACAAATCCAGGATGCCAGGGATTGCGTCAAAAGACTGCAACACGGCAACACTGAAGCTGGAAGGAGGACAGTTGGCTAATGTAAAACAGGGATTGATATAGGCCAGCGCGACGCGAAGGTCAGGGCTTTGTCCATGATAGCGGCCGAAGACGTCGGAAGGAGCTGCCATGTCAGGACGTCGGGCAGCGAGGAGCTCGCAGCTTTGAGTGTGTCACACGTCGTGATCCAAACGAGCCAGATACAGCCTCCAGCCTCAAGTTTCAGGTGGGGACTGTCCTCATTAGCTTGAGTCAAGAAGGCGTAATTGCTAGCCAATTAATTATAAATATAATAGCATTCAGTAGCGCCCCACGTCAATTAAGGTCACAGTATTAATTGGAATATTGTATGTTGTTATTGTGTTACAACACGGATTAAATCAGTGTTTTTTACGACTTGCCTAACAGTTAATACTAGCATAGTAGCTACACCCCCCAAACTACATGTATGGTGCATTGTGGAGCACAATAGCAACCATTAGATCTGGTGGAGGTGCCGGGTAACAGTAACCATTACACAACATTTTATTTAAGACTATAACTGTATTGGTTTTCCTTATTAAATATTTTTTGCATCTGTTAGCTATATACATAGTTTAGAAGAGATAACAGTTACATGTTAAAATATTATTGAAGTAAAGCTTTTAATTTGCTAACGGGAAATGTACACATGGGCTGTATTGCCGCTGTTGTGTTAGGTATATGTGCTGCGGTCTGCTTTTTCATTAATTTTATCTTGCTCAATTGTCTTTCCTGCATAACAGGGGTTCTGTTTTATACTATTTAACCAATAAAAACAATATAAAATGTACAATTTCCTTGCAAGAAATGTAAATATGGGTCGTATTGCTACCAATTTCGTAAAGTATACGTGCTGCTTTGCAATTTGGTTTTTGTTGATTTTAGCTCACTCAGTTCTCAATTCTGCATAACTTGAGTACTATTTTGCTCAAAATACATCACCTTATTAAATGAATTTATATTTAATCAATAAAAACAGTACAAAATACATCATTTCCTAGTTTGAAACTTAAACATGGACCATATCACTACTTTTGTATTAGGCATATGCACAATGTTGCTGTCTTTTATGTTAATTTTAGCTAGCTCAGTTGTATTTTCTGCATAACTGGGGTTGCAGATTGCTCAGAATACAACACATACTATTAAATTTAATATACAGTTAATCAATGGAAAGTAGTGTACTAGTGTCAATAGTACGGAAA
This sequence comes from Dryococelus australis, assembly GCA_029891345.1. NCBI lineage: Eukaryota > Metazoa > Arthropoda > Insecta > Phasmatodea > Phasmatidae > Dryococelus > Dryococelus australis. The sequence continues at coordinate 196,580,419 of CM056995.1, read as the reverse complement.
ATCTTGTGCATTGTACACACACCAGGATTCTGCGACATCTACGGCAGTTTCTTTTTGTATGCGGCTGAAAGATTCATTTGTTTACAATAGAAAAATTTTGTTTGCATGTGTGTGCTATTTTTCTGGCAAATAAATTTTATATATACTTAATATTATCCACAGTACGAATTTGGCAGGAACTAAGTCAAAAGCTGTAATAAATAAAGTCAAGAACAAGAGAATATAACGCCAATTCTTGGTTCCAGTTCTCAAGGCTAAGAACTGGCGTTAACAGAGAACCAACAACTAGAACAAACCCATCTCTAAATTCAACAAAATAATATTATTTAGAGTTACAAACATTTAGGTGATACTGATGAAAGTTTGTCCCCTTTATTGTTAAAACATGCAAAATTTGCTTTCCCCCCCCCCCCCCCCCCCATGATTACTGCAACTTTGCTCACATTTTATCACAGTTATTTCACATCTGTAAATTTTTCAAGACTGTAGATATATTTTCTAAAACAGTACTGGCATCAGAACAACTCTAGTTATAAGGCAGGTATGTTACCTTGTCCATCTCACCCTTGAAGCCAGTGAAAACCTGGTTGCTGCGGGAGAGGGCATCCTGGAACTCATCGTACTTGTCTGTGTAGAGGCTGATCTGACTGCGCAGGCCGGCCTCCGTCGCTTGCATATCCTGACACTTGGTCTGGTACTCCTGCAGCTCCTGCCAACCCCGCACAAAAAAAACGTCACACACACATTACCTACTACACTCCATACTTCAACAACCACAAACATCATCGCAACTGCAATTATGCTGTACTACTTAATTTGACATACCCTGCCCTATTTCTGATCACAGTTTTTTGTATGGGAGAATGAAGGAATAAATAAAGGAAGAAAGAGAGAGAAAATAAGGGATGGGATGGACAAAATCGGATAAGAAGGTTGGGAGAAAAAAAAAGAAGAAAGAAGGAAGGAACTGCATTAAAATTATGAACAATAAGTCACAATAATCAGTACATTAAATTTAGATACATCTAGAGATGGGACATTCGATACTTCAATACCTTGATAACCCTCAATACTGGACTGTATCAAAAGTATCAAGTATCATGATGTCCATATTGATACTTTTATTCTATACTTTTTATCACCACGTGTATATGGTTTGGCTCGCCATTTTCCCTATTGTCACGAAGCGGCACAGTTTATTTTCGTTTTACAGTTTACTAGTTTTGGAAAGCCAGTGAAGTGTTGTATTAATTAATTGATTCAACTAATTATTTTGTATCAATGGCAGAGAAACATGTAGTAAGGATTGCAACAGAACAACATGTATTCAGGAGTTGCAAATAGGCATTATGAACAGTAAGTAGTGTGTATGGTAAATAAAGTATTTGAAACGCTTATTAGAATGTTTTAAACGCAGGTGGCCTAAAAAAAACCACAATTTCAACTCTGTTTTGCAGTGTAAAAGTATCACATTTACTGCATGGGAAAAAAACTTTGTCAAAAATATATATGAATGTGTTTAATATTCAAATTGGTACGAACTACATATTTATAGCGTTTTCTTTCAGTGAGGTTAAAAGTTGACAGGTTATATAATAATTTGAATATTTCCTTGATACGAGCAAATTTTACTCTCATCCATTAAATCAATATGTAATAAAAATGATACATTCTTGTAAGAAGAGGTATAAACCAATGCCGTCTCATGAAAGATATTAAATTAAAGTCTCTCCCAACCCCATCCAATCCATTGGCAATAAAATTAATGGAGCCATACCAGTATGACTTCGCTGTAGCCAAAATATGGTAGGTTGGAATAGTAACCTACATTGATCATAGCATTTGTTTACACATACTGTTTTAATAATAGACAGAGCAGCTGTGACGCAAGGATAGATTGTGGACGTGCTAGTTTGTATAACTGTCAAAATTTTGTGAACTTATGTTCAGTATTCTGAATGCAAGTACATATTTTGATTTTTTACGTGCCATTTGTGTTTACAACCGGTATTTCATATTTATTTTAAGTGTTTTTTTTGTGTGTGCACAATCTGTGAAAACGACCAACGCAAAACAAACAGAATATTACATTTATGTTACTTCCCGTAGCGGAAGAATTGCTATTGTTGTTTTTTATCCGACGATAAACAATTATCACGTTTCCTCTACCTGACTTAATCGATCAAAAATGTAATGCTTGTTTTTCAAATAAATTTTTTTAAGATTTCTTAGAAAACTGACATGCCTGATGTGTTTTTTTAGTATTATATAAATATTAATAATTTTTTGAACACTTGACAGGTTTACGGTAGATACTAAGTTATAAAAATTTCACATTTGTTTCCATCATCTGTAATATTTTCTTGCATGATTTTTCTTTGATTTCGAACTTTATCATAAATTTGATCGAGAACAATGAAAATGTAGTCTACAAAAATTTGATTGAATTATCAAAATTTTTTTACTCCAGAGTATTGAGTATTGAGAAGTATCGAGGGTATTGAGCTGAAAACTGTATAGAGTATCAAGTATTGAAAACATGGTATCTTCCCACCCCTAGATACAACCCTTGTAAACAGTAAACAGACTAATTGGTGTTCTGCCATGTCGAACGAAGCAGCACAACAGAAGGTGGTGAAGTGTTCTACACATAATGCACGCTGCACAAGGGGCTTACACTTGAGATCTTGCAAGTGCAGCTCTTACACGAAACGTCTCACACAGTCCATAATGTATACGAGATGGTTGTCGCAAGCTTCTACCATCCACCACTTGCATACATCTTCCTTGTACAGCGAAGCCGCAAGCAAGTGTAGAAGGGTTTTGTTTTGTCATGTGAAACAATGCGAGGAAAATTTCTTGTGCACAACATCCAAACACAGGTCATGCTCAAAGAGTCCGCTAATGGTTAATTTATGCTTTCACCCTAGGCAAAGTGGCTATGGTACTTGTTTATTATTGTACCATAGAAACCATAGAAGAAATCAATAAAATCAATACAAGTAAAAAATTTTTACTATCAATACATAGATAAATGTAATACTTTACTTATGTTAGTATCATATCACTAGATATTTTGAACTTTTAGGACAAAATTATTACAATTTGAATACAACAATAAGCAACATATGACCTTAAAACATGGACCCAAGGAATTTTGTTTGCTTAATCTATCCTAATGATTTTTTTTTTTTTTTACAAAGCACAATATACTAATTTCTTAGGGATAGTACTTATTGGCATTTACTGTATAGAAACACCTAATTATATCTACCTAAAATTATAGACCATCACTTGCTACTACTTACGCATACATTCAACTTAAAAAGTTTTAAGATATGAAAATAAAACAACACTTATCTTTTTGGGAACAAACATTGGAACAAATCATTGTCTTATTTTCAGACAAATATGATATCAAACTTCCACTGTAGATGAGAAAGATTCAAGGAGACAACATCAAGAAGCCTTTTGCAAGGGGAGGAAGAAAGGAAAAAAAAAAGGGGGGGGGGGGGATTCCCTGATAAATCCAGTATATCTCAGGATGTTGTTTATATCCAGGATTTCCTATCATATAGGTAACAGTTATATATAGTAGAATAGAATATGTTACAAAGAAAAATTAAATATGGGTTGAAAAAAAAAAAAAGTTAAGTCAAAGTAATAAAGGTCGATTCATTCCATTTTTTCCAGCATACATTGAGGTTCTGAACATGCAATGCAAGTCAAGACACAGTGTTTTTAGGTTATAAATTAATTGCACTTAACAAGCAAATTTTGTGTCTTGCGAATGAAGAATTTTACGTGGCTACAAATCTAAAGTTGCGCCACAATGAAAACAATAACTTGGTTATATGAATTAACACTCAGTGTTTGTGATGTTTGTTATGTCATGTGATGCATTCCTGCATATCTGATGAGTGCACTCTACCAGACCGCTTTGCTCTATCTTGCAATATATTATTTCTTATGGGCCAGTCAAACCTACAATAAAATAGCAATGGAGGTGGGACACGTGCTATTCAGACATGTGATCTCAGCTTTAACTGTTCGTCACATCTCACCTAGAAGTTGTCACGTCAACACCCCTCTCCGAAAATTTTACTGTCTACAAAATCACGGCTCCCTTCAGGATGGTTGAATTATTTAAACATCCCTCTGCTGGAGGGCAAAACACATTGTAACGGAGAGTCACTGCAACCCTGAGCGCGATGTTTAAGATATGTCATCAGGTCTGCGCCAAATAGATAAGAATCCAGAAACCCATGCATAACATCAGAGCTTCCAACATCCTAGGAGTGGGAATGAATCCTCCTCCATCCTTCTGAGAGCGTACAAGCTGGAAAAATTAGTATAAATAGGAGTGTTTTAGCCAAGGGCAGAGACCCTTACCCACGCCGGTGACCGCGGGAGAGCCAGTAGCCGTTGACGACTCCAGCAGCTCCGGAGGACCACTGCCTTCCAGAGGCCTTTCACTGCTTCAACCTCCCCCAGCCACTCCTGAGGGCCCTCAGCTCCTACCCGAGGGTCCAGTTGACATCGTCCCTTACCACTCCTTAATATCTTTCTACCACTTTACCACCCAGCTAACAGCTGGTAACGCGATGATGTCCCCTCCTGGCACCTCTTAAGCCTTCTTCTTCACCCCTTTGGTGAAGAACCCCTGTTGGCAACTACGTCCCTTCAGAACATTTATTTCTGGTTCAGATAGGCTTATTAATTTGGTTAATTTTAATCTAATTATCCTTCGCCACAATACGATATTTTCAACATATATTTCATTACCAGGTTGCTTTAACCTGGCTTAAACGTAATACAACTTCCATGAAATTAAAATTTTAATTTTTAATTAAATGTTAATTTTTCTTTTTTTAAGTTTAGGAGAGTGTGGAGTCACATGTTTTTCCATATTCCCGTTTAATAAAATGTATGATTTACGTAAAATATAAATGATTGATAGTTCTACTTATTTTAGCTTTGGTGAGCCCTGTTTATTAGACCAAGCTTTTGGTTCCAGTATACTTAGTTTTACATTAGGGTGAAGCCGGTTACTCCACGTTAAGCCACAAAGGCAATTACACCACACCTTACGAGGCAAACCGAGATCTGCCAGCAAAATATTGTGTATCTTGTTGATAAATCTTCGGGAGCGCCCAAAGCACTACGGACATATTTTGTCTGTGGAATCATGTGTCTTGAATAGTCTCTTACTCCACCATCACTGGGAAACGGCCAGGTTGGAGAGGGGACTGTTTTTGCCCCTTGACCCATGATAGAAACTCACCTAGACCTTGGTGGAGTGAACAACATGTTAAATCCAATATCTTTTTACCTCAAATGTTTTCTAAAAAAATGATGGTTCATACATTATACTAGATATATTTTAAAACGCAAGTAACTGTTGTGCTTTGTTTAAATATTTCGCAACAAATTTATTTGAAGTCGTCATTGCATAACTTATTATTTTCTTATTTATTAACATATGCACAGTGTTTCAGTGGTGATTGTAGAAATATTACATTCTTTGCAAGCATTCAATTTAGATAAAAGTATTTTTCACTGCAAATGTAAAAACATGTGTCGCCACAAGTGCTAAACAAGTGACTGTTGACAACTTCTGAAGTGAACTTAAGAAATGATAAATTACAAAATAACGAATTTGCCATTTCGGTTTCGGTCATGGTCTCAGATCTCCCCCCCCCCCCCCCCCAAACACCCGTTTATCGATCGAGGGCCCGGGTCGTAGTTCACTTTGTAGTGTCGTTTTTGCAATGTCATCAAAGCGTAAAAGGGTAGTTTAAACTATCGCGGAAAAGTTAGAAATAATAAAAAAATCTCATCATGGTGTGCTATAAACCAAAATTTCAATTCCGGCACCAAACAAAAGGAAAAATTGAAGACTTTAAAAAAAGGCACGGTTTAACTTTTCTTACATTTTTTCATACGTGTTTAAATAGATACAAAAAACTAAACATTTCTGAATTTTTCAACTTTGGTGTTCAAGTGTAAATCAGTAAAATTTAAATAAGCTCCTAGTACTTAAAGATGTATAGAAATCTGAGACGTTACAGCCCAGTCTATTGAGACAATGAGGAAGCAGACTGCACTTATTGATAGAGGTGTGCGCTTATGTTTTGGTAAAATTGTTACTAACTTGAAATGAATGAATTAAGACTTTTTTAAAATGTGTTTTCCTTGCTTTAGCAAAAGTAAACGTTAGGTACTGCATTTGTATTGTAAGGGTTATTGTTTTTAATGGGGGATTGTACTGTATTGTTTAAATGCCAGGTTGCCTCATTTAAAGTCTTGTTATAGTCTTTATTGCATTGCATTGTAAACTTTCAACTACCTCTGCCATCTAAAGAACGGGTCTGAGTGGACCACAATGTGAAAGCGACACACACAACAATGCAACGCTTATCGCTGCTGCTAGCCTGGCGCCGGCGGGTAGCTGTGTATACTCGATGCGCCATGAATCACACTATACTCTGTGTAACGTAAATATCACTTAAAGTATCCTGTACTTTAAATCCTGGACATAGAATGCATGAATTGTGTTTGCCTTGAAATGTATAATAGGTATAGGCTATTCACTCTAAAGTGAGCACTTTTGAAAGCCGCCTCATTTGGAATAATATCCAATAAAAATATTATATTTTAGCCTTAGACCTTAACTTCCAAGTGCGGTGGAACATACACATCGGGTTTATTACTTGCATGGCATTAAATATTTTAAAATGTGGTAAAGGGTTTAAAAATGGCTGAAAGAAAAAAATAACTAGGGCCTCAAAAGGGTTCACTTTACCGTGAACAGTGTACACTGTTTTTTATCATGATTTTCGGAGCAAAAATCACTGTTCCATTAATAGTAAAAATGTGTAAATTCGATTACTCAGGGTTTTCAATACAAATTAGTTTATTTGTGTTTTTTCTAGCCTCAATTAACAAAGTTAATTGGGACTTTACCGTATTTACAAAAATATGAATATCCTTTAATAATGAATGAAAATTTATAAAAATACTAAATTATGTATGGACCACCTACTGAGATTTAAAAAAAAAACATATAAACCTGTTTTAACGATAAACATTAACATAAACACTAGAAGTTGAACATATAAAGCTGTTAAAAGTAAAGTCATTAAAGTACTGATAATACATACAACATTAACCCTGAATATTATAGTAATATTTACAACATTTGCACTTGGAATATGAATGAACACAAGACGATCAAAAATATTTACAATATTGATTTCTCTTTCTTGTGAAAGTCTGCTTTATCATAGGCATGGGAGTTTATTATTCTTTTTACCATTGAAGAGCCTTTCACTGGTTATACATGTGATGTTCACTTCAGGTGGTGTACAACTCACTGTTTTATTTCGGCACTTATGATGGAGCATCCAAAATTTGTTACGTCTTGCTATGTGTTACTTCAGGCTGTAATTATACAGCCTAATTTAATTTTCACTAGTTACTGGGTTCAGGGGTTTGTGGCTGTTTATATCACTTTGCGTACTGGTTTTTAGTAACAGCGTGTTAATAGCTATTTAACTGTCTTTTCACAGTTCTGTGGACCACTCACATATGGGGTTCACTGGCTGCGTGAAGTGAGAGTTTTTACCTTCCTGGGACGACCTGGCTTTCTTAAGGCAGCGTACTTCGGGTAGGGTCACGTGAAGCGGGAAGGCTGACTTGCAATAGCGTCCAGGTTGAGAGGAACTGCGGCAGGTGCGGGCAGGCACCACTCTGGTGGCCTGTCTAGTTCCTCTGTTTCATCCCTGGCAGTGGCCAGCTCGGGACCACAAGGCACCAAGTAATAAGCTGTAGCCCCCTCCACCTGGTGGGGCTGTATTGAGGTGGCTGCCAGAGCTGGAACCACTTGGGTATCCCATACATTGATGGCTGGGTGTTGCACATTCTAACAAACATAAGGGGAAGTATTGAGCCAGAGCCTATTCAGAAACCTCTGCCTCGACGGTGTGACTGGTGGGCTCATCCTCACGAACCGGCAGCAGGGTCTATGTTTTAGCCCTTACATCCTCCGACATCGTGGCCAAGCGAGCCGTCAGATGGAGCAGTTATAATGGTACTTCTCTTTTCTTGACGTGGCTGGTTGCCGCATCCTTCCAGGCGGGCTGATCGGTCCGAGAGTAGACCACGACACCTCCTGTTGTAAAGAACTGGGTGGTAATCAGAAGTAGTGGGTCTGATGTTGCTCCTACTTCCTCAACGTGGTTGGTAGGTGTATCCACCCATGCTGACTGATGGATCAGAGAGTAGACCTTGACAAATCCTGGTGTCAAGACTTGGGTGACTATCTGAGGTAGCGGTTCTGATGGTGTTCCTCCCGCCTCGGCCTGATTGGTAGTTAGTTGCATCCACCCATACTGGTTGATGGGTCAGAGTGTAGACCTTGACAAATCCTGGTGTCAAGACTTGGGTGACCATCTGAGGTAGCAGTTCTGATGATATTCATCCCTCCTCTGCGTGGCTGGAAGTTGCACCCATCTGTACTGGCTGATGGGTCAGAGAGTAGTCCTTGACAAATCCTGGTGTCAAGACTTGGGTGACCATCTGAGGTAGCGGTTCTGATGATGTTCATCCCTCCTCGGCGTGGCTCGTAGTTGCATCCACCAATGATGGCTGATGGGTCAGAGAGTAGACCTTGAAAAATCCTGGTGTCATGACTTAGGTGGCCATCTGAGGTAGTGGTTCTGATGGTGTTCCTACTTCCTCAGCATGGCAGCTGGGCACATGCTACCAAGCTGGAGGCTGGGTCCAGATGTTGGCCTCCACATCCTCCAACATCATGGCCAAGCGAGCCTTCACTGGGAGCGGTTTTGATAGTACTCCTACCTCCTTGGGGTGCCTGGTAGGTGCATCCCCCTGTGCGAGCTGATGGTTCCAAGAGTAGGCGACGACACCTCCCAGTGTAACGGGCTGATCGTTCCGAGAGTAGGCCATGAAACCTCCCGTTGTCAATATCTGGGTGTCTATCAGAGGTAGCAGTTCTGATCGTGCTTCCACCTCCTTAGTGTGGCTGGTGGGTGCATCCTCACTTGTGGGCTAATGGGTCCGAAAGTAGACCTTGACACTTCCAGGACCTGGTGTGAAGACCTGGGTGGTAAACAGAAGGAGGGGTTCTGATGGTACTCGTACCTCCTTGGGGTGCCTGGTAGGTGCATTTTCCTGTGTGGGCTAATGGGGCCGAGAGTAGACCTTGACACCTCCTGAGACCTATCTGGCCGTCAGAAGTTACGGTTCTAATGGTGCTCCTACTTCCTCCGCATTGCAGCTGGGCATACTCTCTCAAACAGGAGACTGTGTCCAGACTGTGCCTCAACATCCTCTGACATTGTGGCCAAGCGAGCCGTCAGAGGGAGCGGTTCTGATTGTGCTCCTCCCTCCCTCCTTGCAGTGGCTGGTTACCACGCCCTCCCGAACTGGCATGTTCGGAGTTGTTGCCGGAGGCAGTTGTCCTTGGTTGTCCTCCGCCTTGACGATGTAGTGTTTTCATCTTTCTTTGATATAGTGCTGTGACGTGGAGGTTTCCGGCTGGATCCTCTGTCAAGAGACTTCAGCAAGATACCTTTAACCCTGTGGTACTTTTCCGGCTGCATCGGACTGATGCCTTTCGGATGTATGTGCTCGGTGTAGACACCAATGTCCGAACAAACATGCATCCTTGATACACCTCAGGTGTAAATTCTCTGGAGAGTGGAGGTTCGTAGCTTCATATTCCGCCATCCAGCTGAGGTTTGGGCTCCCTTGGCACAATGGTCTAAACCTTCCGGGTGGTATGCGTAAGAGGTTCGTCCTCCCTCGCTTGAGATTTCAGTTCCGTGGTCCTGGACTTCACCAGGACACAGATACATCTTCTCTCTGGTCACCTTTCTGATGCGACCTCGGACATCCTCCACCCAGTATATATAAACTTGTTTCCCCACAATGTGGTACAGGCCTTCCCACTTTTCAGCTAGGCCAGTGCTGAATTGGCCTTTAGTTTTACTGAGTGGGTGAATGCGTAGGAGTACAGTCTCGCCCATGTGGAAGGTGTATACTCCTGGTAGTGGATGGGGATACTTGCGTTTTATGTACTGTACCTGAGCATCTCTTTCCGTGGTTGTCCTGGCTGGGGAGGCCAGGCGGATGTCTTCGGGTGTCGTCATTTTGGTGGGTGGTTTCTCCCACTGCCAGTCCTTGGGTTGACAGAGGGTTCACCCAAGGACGAGTTGGCTAAGGGTGGTGTTGACAGCCTCGTTCGCTCTTCTGCTGATGGAGAAACGTATAGAGGGAATGTGTTTATCCCAATGCCGGTGGTCATTACCCACACTGACACATAGGACCTTCTTCAACTACTGGTTCCTCCACTACTTGGTGTTTGCTTGTGGATGGTAAGGGTGGTTTGTCAAAATCTATACTCCTCAATTGTGACAATACTTCCTCCATTGATGGCTTGCATCCATCTGTAATACGAGTGGGTTCTCCTCCTGTAGTCAGTGGAATTGTGTGATGATGCTGAAGCATGTTTTGAGCACTAGGAAGGCATGGAAATGTTCATCCGTCCATCTCCAATGGGTGTCCTCTAGGAGGTGATATAAGGCATCCATCTGGAGATGGTTGATACAAAATCTCATAACCAGTTGCATAGGCCGAGGAAGCGAGGTAATTGTTTCTTATTGGTGGGTTCCTCAGCTTCTCAGATGGCCCATATTGAGTTGTGGCCCAGGTAAAGTATTGAGTTCTTGCCGAAGTGACTCTTAGACAATTTGCAGGAACTCAAGTCAAGATTTTGAGCCCTGCAGAGTAGCCACAAGGTCAGTTCTAAATACCGGCAAAGCTCCTGCACCACCGCAGGACTGCAAACATTTAAGCAGAGATACTGGCCATCTCTTCGCCAAAATTATTAACAGTCACTTCTAGTCACTGACACATGTGAGTACAAGTTCCCGGTACATCACACATCAGTTTATATAGACAATCTTAGTTTATATCTACAACATGAAAAGATCAATGATCATTATTACAGATTTTCTGCAAAACTGAGACAGATATACAGAGTATACAGCATTTAGTTGTATTAGTGTAATGCTGCAAACCATTTTTTGCTTGCTAACAAAACAAAATTTGTTATCATTTGATGCGTGATGCATTTGCCCATCTAGGACATGCACTCTACATTACAACTTTGCCCCATCTTGAATGCAAAGTTCATACCGGGACAAGTTTTTAACCACAACAGAAATGACGAGGCGGGACATGTGTCTAAAGGGTACCACATGGCACAGTGTTACAAGAGACTACAGACATATGAACCTAGCTTGTACTATCCGAAATTCCAAGAAGCTGTCACATCACCCCTTCGTAAGATTGTACTGTTGGCTGAGACGTCGCTGCCTCCAACCTGGCCAAGCTAGTTCCACAGTGCCATGAAGGAGGGCAGCATCCAGCTTAATCCAGCAGACAACCCACGATAAGGGATAATAGCGCCGCATTAGCAACCTTGAATTTTCAACCCCTGCCGCAGCTGAGGTTATCACCCCTCCCCTCCTCCCACCAAACCTGGGCCACCGATCTCTCAAGTATAGATAAGTATAAAATATCTGGCACAACCACAAATCTTCAGCCCCTGCATCTCCACCGCTTGCATGGGCTGGAGGTAGCCATCGGGGTGCGCGACCATTAGCTCAGCCGCAGAGTCCACGGCTCGCAAGGAACAGAATCTCCATCAGTAGGAAGACATCAGCGACTAGAAGCTCAACACTTCTTCAGCAGCCGCTGAACCGCTGTCTGCAGCCACCGCAGATCCCACAGCTTCTGGGAGACTGGACCCTCCAGAGGCTCCCAAAGATGTCACTCCGCCTTCCTTACCACCTGGTGTCAAATCCAGAAGATCCTACCCTTTGGTAACAGTCCACGTCGAGCACGTCTCTTTAGGACTTCCACTCTGCCCACTGGGCGGTGAGAGCAACTATTAGTTTCTTCAGAACACCCCAAATGTTAATTAGGAAATTTGTTGTCAATTACTTATTTTCGGTAACACCAAGTAACGCCTTCCCCATTAGCTTAACTTCCAGGACCGCCTTCATCTGGATTGCTTAAGGAACTTTTCTTTTAAAGGCTAGAGTAGGAGGTAGCAGAGTACCACCGTGTCTTATTACTCACCTAATAAAACATGTGAAACTTAACTATCCTCTGCATGCTAAGTTCTTTGTGCAAAAGTCATAGATTTCCTAAGTGAAGCCGGTAACACAAAAAGGCAACAAGCCAGACACCCACATGTTAAGGGGTTAATCCTAGTTCTGCCAAACTGGTAGAATTCAGTGGAGCCGAAAGCACTTGGTACTCCATTCATTAGGAGAATCAATGAATCAAGGTGTTCCATACTCCGCCACCGCTCTCTAGCTGAGCTGGAACCACCTCTGACTAACCCACTTCTTGCAGATACTACACCTGGTAACTCTGGTCAGGAAGTAACTTGAGCTCTCCGCCATTCTGTCCACCACTCTCTTGTGGGGATGGGAGAAAGGAACACAAGGCGTTGTCTCACTGCCACAAGACTGGGTTTCCAGAAGTACACACTAGGGATTCACAAGTACCGGCTCTACTTTTGTTGATCTTAGCATTACCTTCACTCCCCTGCCTTACACCCTGAAGTAAGGCATATGGAGGCGGTTAAAAGGGCTGCTGCCGCTCTTGAATCTAGACCACTTCCCTAAGTCAGAGGTTGCAATTTGCAATTCCACCCAGAGGCTTAGCTTCACTCCACTTCACTGCACGGTATCTACCTTACAACAATAGTTGACTGCAGTTCATCACTAATCCAGAGCCATCACAGTACAGGAGTCACCTTGGCAAACACCAGCCCACCTCATAGGATGATAAGAGTCTTCAGCCGGCAGCAACCTCAGCACAGCCTTCGAAGAAACCACATCTTCCAGGTAAAAGTGTATCAAAGGGTCAGCCGATTTGTAATGCTGTAACAGTGGCTTTGGATTTTGTCCCCTTGAGGCAGGTCACACGACTAGTTCTCTAAACTGGCAGCTTGCCTCCCCAGCATTAAGGTGTCCGACTTTATGATACTGGCACCACGAAACAAGACTGTGAAAGTGACTAAAACCTCAACTATCTTTTACAAAAGTTGTGTGGCCAAGGTCACAATAACTTTCAACCCATAAGGTTTTAGCTATGACACGTGCCCGATTACTGACTGTATGGAACAATCGTTGAGGTTTATTGCGCTAGACCAAGTGCGTGGTTATAGGTCACTGGCGGAAGGTGTTGGTTAACCCGACTTACTCTGAAGGTCTTTGGTAGGCTAGTAACGTGGGTTTGATAGCTGAGCGAAGCTGGTGCTACAATCCTTGGGTTAGATAATGTTGCACCGAGTTGTCTCACGGTGTGAGACAACTCGGTGCAACATTTGTAACAATTGGGGGTGTCTAGAATCTAGGAATGGCTAGTCCATACCTAGTTTCAGTCCTGTATCTAGACCCCTCAGCACAGGGTGGTAGTGGGGACTGGAACGGGCGTGCGGTGGGAAATATATATATATATTGTACCAAGGGGACAGTCGAGACTACCCATAATCTCAGTGAGGCAGCGCGGTTCCGTTCTGCCTGTCTTTCCTGCATAGGAGGGGCTAAGGAATTCTGCTGCTTGGCAGCTAGATGAGCAATCTTTTGTTCCCTACGCCATCTGCTGTGCCTTATCTTATAAGTCATAGAGTTTGGTTCGCTGCTGAACACGACACATCGTGCACTTCAAACAAGACACTATTCCCTATAATAGAGTTGTCCAGTAGCAGATTGATAACCAAACTCGGAGCCTTTGGTGATCCCCCACTCTAGCGGGCAGATCAGAGACGTTGAGCCATGTGGGCCATTAATGCTTCTACTGGATGTGATATCCAGCCAAAAACAGGCTGGAATACCCAGGCCAACACCACCTCCAGCACCTAGGTGCTCTGATAGGTGATAGAACTCAGGCTTGCTGTCTCTCCTTGGTGGAAAGTATTCCTAGTGGTTGTGGCTCCTCTGTTTCTTCCCTCCAGCACCTGGGTGCTCAGGGTAATAGGAAGCAACAGGCGACCATCTAATGGATGTGCACCAGACTGGAGGTCCCCAGAAGGGGGTCTCAGTCAAGATAGTTCGGATTAACAATGTTCCTGGTTTCTGTCGGCAGTACCCAGTGCGAATTATTCCTGCGGGCGAAGTAGAAGATATTCTAGAAATAAACACGTTGGGATAGAGAACAAAGCTGTATTTATTGAGGACTCAATAAACACAGTGACTCGTGCTATCTCCTACCAAGTAGACGGAGTACTGAAGGTAAATTAAGTTAGCCAGGTGAAGGTACCTGGTCCTAGGCTAGAGGGGAAGTGAACTAGAAAACTGAATTTATAACTACTGAACTAAAGTTGTCTAATTGGGGGTGTCTGGAAGAGACAAAAAGACGTTAAAGTTATAGTAGCAGGGTATAGTCGTGTTTGATGGTTGTCAAAGACTGTTGTCGTCTTAGGGAGTAGCCGCAAGGGTTACTGAAGACTCGAGATTCGCTGAAGGCCCCAGCACTAAGGAGTAAAAATCAACAGCCCACTTAAAATTAAAAATCAGGTTCTTGGAAATACGTGTGCATTATATTTGCAATGCACGTCATTTTACCTTCCCACAAAGCGTTTCCTCTTGCCGGCTGTGTGGTGCCGGGCAACACATGACACAACTTTCAGCAAAAATACATCTGCATAAATACATTTCTCATGCAATAACTGTTTTAAAAACCAGTTTAAAAAGAACATGAACAAATATTAACACAAATTTCAAATGTGGACTGGTTGTCCACTCACCCTGTGACATAGTGACGGATCGGCCTGAAAGCTAACCTTCCATTCCACCCCTGTAACAGTTGTCAAATTATTTTTCTATAGGCCTAAGCACTACGTGGTTGAGATTACCGTTCCTATCATAGTCGGGAGGAAAGAAAAAGTAGTGCTATAAATTATTTAACCCAGCAAAGAATTATTCTCATTGGTAGGAACTAGTCCCTAACTTTTTTCTCTGCAAACAGTGACTATGAGAGGGGGAGGAAATTATAAGAGACGGGCATTATATCCATACACAGCTGCCACCAGCCCTAAAGCTGAAATCCTGTGTCCTTACACAAAAATCCTGTAAAATCCTGGAATCATTGAGTCAAATCCTGTAAAATCCTTGGAATTAAAAAAACTTGCAAATTACAAAAATAAAAAGTGGATATGAAAGACATTTACATATTTAAAGTAGTTGTTTTGGTTTGGAATGTATAAACAATGTTAATTCTTTTCTCCACTCACACTTATACTTTTGTTTATACAACAGATGCATTGGCAATCATTTTCAATTCCTCACCATTGTGATATCAATGCCAAATGCAAAATACAGGCACAAAATTTGGATTGCATGTGTAAAATCTGCAATTCGCGGCAAAGGTTTATTTCAATAATGGCCTTGGCCTTTGCATGTCACCATACAGCCAGGAACAGAAATATGTAGATAACTATACCCGTGCTAGTGATTTATTAAGCAAAATATTTTGGACATACTACACTATTGAAGTGATGGTGTACGTCCAAAATAAAAATATTTCGCCACTTTAAGCAAAGTGCTCAAAAAATAGTTTGGGTTTGGATTTTTCTAGTGTTAAAAATCCGTAACAATGGATAAAATCCGTTAAAACAGCAGGCCTGAAATACACAACAATACACATTTACATTCAAGGTGCAAACTCAATTTTTAATTGGAAATTTTATACTGAACTCGACTTGACTTGAGTTTCATACAACTAGACTGGACTGAACTCGAAGCTGTAAAAATCAAACTCACCCATCATCAGTCATCACTACAAAAATTGGCAAAATTGCTTAAGAAGCAGACAGCTATGGCACAATGTGAAAATCAATTTGCTTTCACATTACTATAATTTTACTAAGAGAGCAACAATGACTGATGCTCAGTAGGGATTGTGTAAGGAAAATACTTAAACGGTTTTGAAAACAAAATGGAAAAGTAGTAAATGCATGTTAATTTTGCAAATTTTACTAACTGGCAGCAAAAAAATCCATGATATTTGCAGGTTTTCCACGATTTCCATGGTCAGTAGACACACTGAACATTCTGAATAAACTATGGGAATATATACGCAAGCTATATACAGCTACTGTGAAATACTGTGATACAGTGTAGTGTTGTATAACTTCTCGAGGTTGAAAAACCAGACAAGGAGGTGCTGCATCTGCAGAAATGAGGACTGTACAGAGGCCTTCAGTCTCACATGAGAGTCTGCACTTATAGCAGAGATTACACTTCAGAGGTAAGAAAAACTGAAAGTCAAGGCAATGCATTAGGCATGCAGTTACCGTTCACATCATATTCCCATAGGAGACAACACAGCTTTAGTAGAGCCAACTTCACTTAAGTGATGAGTTACATACCACAGCATAATGGACATTGCTAGGCCTGTCTGACTTAGGGTTCAAGGTATACAATGACCTTTCGAGCTCGATGAGTGGAAATAGTTTTCCCTTACCGATTTACTGAGTAGCAGTTAACACCTTGAATCTCACATCAGATCTCGAAATCTTGTAAAGAGGAAGGATATCAGGAATTGCTCAAACTTTACCATATGTCATTCCAGGCAAGTTACAGATTTCATAGGCAGCCATAATAACGATAAGCTAAAGAACGGGAAACTCACCAACAGGATTTGCTGCTTCTCTCGCAGCAAGATCTCCTTCTCAGCTGCAATCTCGAGCTGCACCTTGGCCAGCTTCGCATCTGCCAGCTGCGACTCCAGCTGCATCTGCCTTGTCATCTTCTCCACTTGCTGCCCAACAAATGTTACACGTCCACAACATTCAAATATAAGTAAAAAATCTAGGAGAATGACATGGAGGAAATTTTAAATTTACAAATCCTTTAATCATTAACATTGGTATGGGCAGTTTACGGCTAAGTACTTTTGAAATCAAAGTTTGAAAAACATTACCGTGCCTAAATGCACATATCTTAACAGGTATACTGGCTGGCGTGTGCCCACTCAAGTTTGTCTTGACGTTGAATTAAAAGTGTTAGGTAAACATTTTGTGTAAAATTAAATTCCATTTTATGCTTTCTGTTTTTTAATGCATGTAAGTGTAAAAATTAGCAAATTTGTAAAATGCTTAGTTATATAATAATTCACAGCCTTACTTGACAGATGCCAATGTTTATTTTATAAATGGCGAAGGAATACACAATGTGCTCATGCGTGCCGCTTTCTACCTTATTACCAAACGACTATGACTCATCAAGCTACGTATTTTATGTCACCCGAGGAAGGGTCGAACTCAGAAGTACAGCCATAAGTGCCTACAGGATTGCCCCTTGTTGCCGGGGATATTACAAACACGTGGAAATTGTGAGCTCAGCAAGTGGTCACGAAACAGGCCAGTCTCTCCGTGTGCCATGGAGGAATCATGAGGACTCATCTGACTCGAAGCGCCCCACCAGGACAACTGTCACGAAATGCCCCAAGTGCTGGTG
Organism: Dryococelus australis; assembly: GCA_029891345.1. Lineage (NCBI taxonomy): Eukaryota > Metazoa > Arthropoda > Insecta > Phasmatodea > Phasmatidae > Dryococelus > Dryococelus australis. The sequence continues at coordinate 196,562,855 of CM056995.1, read as the reverse complement.
AGAGCCACAAAGCCAGGTAGCAGGCGCAGAGGGATGATTCACCCCCTCCCCCTTTTCTGGACTACGCTTGCCAAGAGACTTTAAGGACATCAGTCTATCCTGTTCCTTAACCACACTACTGGTGTTGAAGGAACCAACAGCAGTAAACTCGCTTCACCACTTTGTGGTGGGGCCCTCTTCTGCTACCTGGGTCTTTTAGATCTACCACAGGTTCTTGAATGCCTTCCAGACGTCTTCAACAGCTCCCAGAGGTCTTCAGTTAACTTCCTTGCAGAAATTGTTGACACTTAAACACAGCCTCCCTTCAGGAATGGCGTCCCCCTTAACACTGCCCTTCTGGCAACCACCGCTGGTTCTTTCAGGACAACACATTAGGATATTAGATTGAGTTGTTTTATAGCCATCTAGTTTTGTACCTTACATAGCCTTAGAACTAGCAAATAGGTCACCTTCACCTGTCCTGCGTAACTTAAATTTCCGGCCATCTCTTGGTTTACAAGGAGGTAGTGCGTACCACTGTGTTTATTCTTACTGGAACAAACACACTTTATTTCACACGAGAGTATTATTCCCATAGTATTGTACCTTTCCTATATAGACACCAGGTCCATCAAAGTAAAAGCAGAAGACCCGGGAATATTTACTTACCAATTTATGAGCCATAGAGTAGAACTGTGGGCTCATCTTCAGGGACACACATACGCTACACATACCCATTAGACAGCCACACATTCTGTACATCCAGGTGTACAGAAAGGTAGGGGAATGAACATTAGGAATTCAATCCAAACGGTGGCTAGTCAATCAGTCCAGGTGCTATTTCTTCCAGTACGCTTCTGGACCCCGAGGAGGTATTTGCCTCGTCATGAGGGTCTGACTCCATTTGGACCCACACCCGAGTGTTGTCACTGACCAGCCATTATTATCCAATAATCTATATTCACCGCGCTTCTGGTGCCGGACATGAAGGAAGCAGGGGGTATACTTGGTTAGTCACAGACAACCCGAGGCAGAACACATAGATACGGACTTTGTAACCTGCTTGAACTTTTGTGGAACTAGTAGTGGACAAACCCCTTTTACCTTTTTCCTGTCGGAGTTGTATTCAGAGGAGTAAAAAGGCAACTGCTGCCACCAAGTATAAGCAAGGGCCTGACCCTACACCATCGACACTTGGTAGCACAAGGCACCAAGCTCAGGTTGCCCGATAATTGGCAAGTCCGCCCTCCCAGCTCCGACCCTGTGTTTATTCACTCCACCCATCAAGACCACAGAACATCAGCATCCAATAATTCAGGCCTTCCTCAGGAACAAGAAGGTTCCTTTTGGCCCTTTCGACGAACTCCCGGTTGAAGGCACATCACCACACCAGCCCTCTTTGGGCCACCAGCAGCAGCATCAGCAGCCAACCATCCGCCTGTGCACCAGGTCATGGGGCCATCCCCAGACGTCAGTCATCAGCGCCACAGCAGGATCGACAGCCTCCTCTGGCCACCAACCGCTTAGATAAGCCAGCTGCAGTGCGTCCCACCGTCCAGGTCATTTTGTGACCAGTTTTATATACCGGCAAAGCTCCAATACATAGTACTTAGACAAAGTCTAGATAGCCACATATGCCTGACATCACACTAATCACCTGACAGTGATAATCCCTTCTCTTTAAAGGACGTCACGCATCAATGCATACAAGTAGACCTTAAGCAGGGCTTTTGCAAGTACTACTCAGTATACTATAAACAGCCTGTAAAGATTTATCACGAAATTTCTGGTTCTGCTAAAAATTAAAAAAATTAAATGGCTTTATAGTTTGCCCAACTTTAGTAGCAACACACTCCATTCATTTTCTTCCCATATGAAATTAAATGGAGTGGAATAAACTAATTAGTAATTCCCAAAGACAACTAAAAATATGTTAATAGCAAGAACTATCAAACACAAAAAGTTTCAGAAAATTTAGGAAACAATGTTAAATTTTACAAACAAATATAAAATAAATAGTGGATGGAAAATTGTTAGATGCAAAACTGTGACATTTTCTGCTGTCAAATCAGCAAGATGCAGCTGTGTTTATACTATAACTGTGATAACGAACAGTTGGCCTTTCACGTAAATTTGGTGCCTACTTGTCCTTAAGATAATGCTAGCTTTTTTTATGCATCATAATTGCTCCAAAGTGATGGTTGCAGCTAGAGTGGTTTAAAGATGTAACTCATATCCATAAATAAATGCACATCTAATATTTATCTACGCTCCCTTAATACTGTTTCAGATCAATCACAAACATAATAAGATTCCACAGATCACATTCAAAAGAATTTCGCACTATTTCCAAATTATTTTGATTATCTCTAATCCAGAACGCAAATTTTTTTCCCTGTACTCCCCGTATTGTGCAACTGGCTCTATCCCCCACTAGAGGCAGCAGTGATTTAGGAAACACCATAACGACTTAAGTTGTCAATGTTTAACTTAATTTCTAATGTAATGAGTTTCATTTTTATCTATAAATGTTAGAGCGACAATGGGTGTTAATAGTAACAAATTTATGTTTCCAAGAATTCACAGCATCACTTAACTAGTGCATGAATACACGACCACTGATTCTTTGTTTTATTTGACTTGACAAAGTAAGAGTATGTTTATGAAAATATGAATTTTATGTGCCAACATGGGATACCACAAATAACATATCAAATGGCAAACTAATTTAAACACTTAAATTGGTCCTAATATTCTCTTATTAATTTTTACAATGGCTTTTCTTTGCAAACTTTTATGCAAACTACTTCATGCTTCACAGGTCTGCCTGGGGAACGGTTCTTAACTTCAAAACTGTAGTTGAGTCTCAAATTCCGTAGGTTGTTTATTTTGAACACAGAACATAAAAGACTGCTCAATATGGAAAATTCCTCTAATTGTATTATTTGTAACACAATTTAACTTTGTACACTCTAACTCAACCATTCACTTCATACTATCAGATCATTAGGAAATATAAGAAACAGTGCTTTGCACCTCTCAGAAAACTTGTGATTACTGTTGTTATTAAGGATGTAGAGGGGTAAAAGTGATGTGGAGGAGAAGGGGGATAAAATCTCCCTTTTGAATAAACGTACGTGTGTTTGCATTTGCATGCGTGCATGTGTGTATGCACGCACCTGTGTATATGTATTTGTGTGTATGTAAAAGCTAACAGGTTTGCCCACACAATAAAGAAAAAAAAATATATTAGTCTTTTCATGACTGGAACAGACTTATGAAATCAATCTTTGAAAAAAACATCCTAGCCATTAGCTGCATGTATAAGTAGTAAAAAAAGTGGCGGGAGCGGGTACTGTACCTGCACCCGCCACTTTATATACTAGCTATGTATGCAGCTAATGGCTAGGGCGTTTTTTTCAAAGGTTGATTTTTATAAGTCTGTTCAAGCAGTGAATGGCCTATATATATATTTTTTTTTCAGCTTGCATTATATCCATGTACACATGTGCATATGTTTACGTCTGAGAGAGTAAACACACCTGTTCCCTCATCTCATACTGCTCACAAAGGCTCTTGAACTTTTTGGTCATGTCGAGGTTGTCCTCACGCAACTTGGAGTTCTTCTCGTTGTTTTGCTGCATGAGGGTGGTGATCTCCGTCAGCGTGCTCTGGAACTTGTTCGACACTTCCTTTCTTTTCTCCTCCTCCTCGCGGATCTTCAACAAGCTCTCATCCTGTTGAGATAACACATGCAACAACCTTATCACAACATAGAACCAGTCCATTAAGTTCCTAAACAATTACATAACATTGCTCGTAGTTTCTGTCATGACCTGCTACAACAAGTGCAATAAACTGAGTATTTATCGAAGTTCAGTTGTTCAGAAAAAATATATGATGCCGGCTAACAGCCAGCGACAGTCAGACCATGACGACACTCGCAACTCACGTGACATGTGGTTTGCAGTGCATTGTATGTTTCTATTCTTTTTCAGGGCTAAGAGTGTTAAAAAGTGTTAAAATTGTTATTTTAATAAATATTGCACACTGATCTTTTCAAATTCAAAATGTGTACTGCACGAAGAAATTGATATTCAGGCATGAACGCCTTCAATAGACAATTTCTTGATAGTAATATTTCTGATTTAAAATTGTTTTAATAATTTTGTATTAAAAACCATTTAAGTGCCATTTCTTTTCACGTAACAATATTTTTACTCTGCATGCATAGCAGTTCCATTTGAGTGAACTCCATAGGCAGCCATGGTAGGTCCGCGTTACCCCTGCCTCTGGACAGTTGTTCGAGAGCTGCCAAGGTCAGACGCTGTCATGTACACACTACATATTTTTGCACTAAGTTACAATTTCCATAATTCACTTTAGTTTACCGGTTAACCTTTGCATTGTGTACATTTTGCCAGATATCCCCAGCATAATGCTGCTGCTTAAATAAATCTTTGCAGCCCTTGTGGCTTTTTGAACTTAAATCGAGGGAAGAAGGAAAAATGTTGGAGAGACCACACAGCCCACGCAACTTTGAATCAAGCGCAATCCGCCTATGTTAAAGTCTTTTGCATTGTAATTTCTGTTTCACTGCCACAGGCTATATTAAGGATAAATTTGTATGTATGTATTTTAGAGTTTTTGTCACGTTAAACTATTTTACAGCCACATCACTTGCGACCATGTGGTTAACTGCCGCCAAATCCGTGTTGCGCCATCATCACGCTTAAAGTGCACTAGAGTAATTGCAAGCTGGGGGAATCACCCAACGGAGTTAGCTAGACACGTCCGAAGTTAATCATTAAATCATTTTCTGGCATGATATGTAAGAGTGGTAAAATAAAATCAATTCTACAAGTGCACAAAAATATGTTTCAATTAGCGTCAAACCAGCCATCTCCTGCTTTTTCAGTGTTAAATGTTTAGTAATGACCAGTATTTTACACGTATGCTTGGGTTAGATGGACACACAGAACCCACAGCATCCCTGAGAACCCAGAATCTCAAAGTGCAGTGTCTGGGAAGCACTGGTGTCACACACCTGCAGTAAGTAAATTGTGTCATTGTTTGTCATGTGTCTCAATCGACGGCGTTAATTGGCATTCCGAAGTGGGGCTAATGTGGTCATCCACGTCGCGTCATCCGTGTTAAAATGGTGAACACCACGCTAGATCATCTGCGAAAAGGCATCAATACAGCCGCGTCGGCAACTGCGACACCCGCGATCGCGAATGCGTCAAAATTGGACATGCCGATTGAACGATGCGTACATTATGGCAAATTAAGTGAAGTAAATTTATTTGAAGAAAACTTATGGGAACAACCGCTATGCCAATGTACATCCTACACTGCGTCAACGCCATCAGAACAATGCCTGTACACGCGCACCGGATGTGACGGAGCGGGAACGAAGTGGGCACAGTGTGAACAATGCAAACGGGACTCTCATTTGCGATGCATAGGGCCAGAAGAATTTGAAAACCTTCCGTAATGGTGTAAGCAACTGTAGAGAGTGCTGTAAGATGGACTGTGTAGAGATCGTGCCACTGGCAACACCAGAGGTAATGCAAACGCCGCCACCTGTAGTAGTAACATAATGCCACAGGGCTTAACGGGACCTGATAAAAACGTACTTTTACCAACTTTTGCAGGACACGATTCACAACACCCAGGTACTTTTCTCACCATTTGCGAAGAGAAACAAAGCCGTCACCATGTGCATTGGGATGATTAGACCAAAGTTACTGTCAATAGAATGAGAGGAACAGCTGCCACGTGGTGGAATCTAGTTTGTGACTACCAAGTCACCTGGGAAGAGTTCTGTGACAGGTTACTTGGCAGATTTGACACCGATGGTGACGCCATCTAAGCTCAAGGGCGGTTGTACCATGAGTAACAACGCAAATGTGAGGGGATAGAGGAGTTCATCCAGAGGAAGTTCAGTTTGTACAAATGCCTACACCCAAGGCAACTTACCCGTGGAGTTCTTGAAATTATTGTGGTAATGTCCACAACAGATATTAGGCCATACCTGCAATGAGCAACATGTGTGAGCATAGAGCAATTAACGAGGGAGGCATGCCTCTATGAGTGAGGTGCGTGCAGGGTAAGAGTAAGTTCCCCGAGGCATAATTACCGCACGTCAACACCAGCAATGATTGTAGATGTTACGTAACCACTGCCGCCGTTTACGCCAGTGCGGTCAAACCATGGACAGAGGACCTTTCACAACAACAGTCGTGAAAATTTCTATCACGGTAATCGGTCAGGAAACTAGTCGGAAGGTTGGCGAAACAGCACCTGCACCAATCTCACCGCCAGATCGTAAGAATCCACCTAATAAAGGTGCTAAAGTGTTTCAGGTCAGTGACAGTTCTGTACGTGCATTAAGGGTAAATGTAGAACTTGAAGGTAAAAATGTAATTACTGTAATAGACACTGCCCACAACTTTGTACACGAGGGACTGATACAGACCATTAAAACTAGAGTGATGCCACACAGTCTGCAATTCGCTACTACCAACCAACAGGGTGAGGCAAAAAGTGTAATGCACGTGACCATAGGAATTCATGAACTTCGTACAAAGTGTGACGTGAACATTGTACGCAGTGAAAGCAACGCCGTCAACAAAAACAGCTGCAGTGCCGCTTGCAGAATTTGCACACGAGGTGCCCAAACCATATTAGGAGAAACTACAACATCTGCTGGACCTGTATGCCGGTGTGTTTCACACTGACAGAAAGCTGCAGCGTACTGACAGAAAGCTGCAGCATACTGACAGAAAGCTGCAGCGTACCGACATCATTGATGCCGAACGGGCATCCAGCTATGTCCCACAATGGAAGTCGGATGTAGAAACACGCAGAGATGGGGTTAGCGTCAGATCACTGCCACGCAGCTACGCTGACAAAGTCGCATCCCAACGTGCGAGAGTGATCCCGAGCTGCTCTGAAGTGTCATGGCAGAGTCCACGGGACCGAGAAGGCCGCCAGAAACCCTGCCGATCGAGTTACATTAGCAAAAGGTCAGAAATACCATCGTTGAGGAGGTAGAACCAACCCGAGAGTCTACCCCCCCCCCCCCTAGTATGACTCCACAGCCTGAGATCAAGGTCGTTCCACTTTCTATCAAGGCGATCTCGAGCTTCGATGAGGAAGTGCTACCTGCCACTAGACCACCAGACAACGAACTCACGGTGAGCTCACAACCCATCTCCGCCATTGAGGACAAGAGGACCGATTTGCCTCTTGCTCAATCGGCCATCGATACAGAAGGTATTAAGACCATCAATGCCTCAGACTACCCAACACCTGTGGTGCAACTCCTGCAGTCGAGGTCGAGACCTCTTTCCCTCGCACTGCCTCGCCACAGGACCTGGACGTCGAGAACGCTGACGCCTCCCACTACCCCTAAACTGGAGCAACAACCGCAGTGGAGGTCGAGAGCCCTCTCCATCACACTGCCTCATCGCGGGACCTGGACATCAAGATCATTGATGCCTCCAACTACCCAGCTCCACGATGGGATGCTTCCATGGGCAAGGTGGAGAGCAGTCCCCTGCCGCAACTCCCTTGTCCCAAGCCAACAGAGAAACGTCCTGCCCTATGGGTAGGAACCCACGCAGTCAGGGTGATGGACCCTCATGTGTCACACCCCCACGCTGCCACAACGTCCCTTGTAGCTGTGCCCTCACCATCAGTTCCGGCAGAAGCAGACGCCCCAACGCCGCGTTCTGAGCCTCGACTCCTGATGACACTTCATGCTGCCAAGGCAGACTCAACGCATGGCTGGTACCGAGAGTCACCATGGTGACCCACGTTGAGGTACATGTGGCCGTACCCACTGCATGCCGAGCTACATCCCCGAGGAAAGCCAGCTAAACCACCACACACAAAATCAAGTAACTGAAATGTGACGAAGAATGTATACACATGCAGTCATAGACTACTACGTTAGAACAGAACAGGACTCATTACAGACCTGTAACCAGTGAAATTTAAACTAGCCGCCAGTCAAAGACAGTGAAATCAACAGGAACATTCACAACTAGGCAAGATTTAAATAAAGTGTGTATCTAGTGTAAGTGCCTACCCAGCTGTCATTAAGCAGGGAATGTAAAGGAACCTGTGAGGTAGATATAATAAACAGTTATTAGACACTCGACTATGCGCCAACTGAACTCGAAATTTCAGCAGTCATTACGCTCTAAGTGATCATACTAGTGAAAGACAGACATGTTACAGCTAACCAGCGACACGGTTCCGTGCGTAATTAGTGGCTGAGAGCCCACATAAATTACGTAGAATTACTTAGGGATGCTCACCAGGGTGCCGGTAATACCTACGAACGTGTCACGTATAGACACTCACCAAAGTGCCTATGATAAGTGAAGACAGAGACTTCCACAGAATACATATTAGATTTAGCCTACAATTAAAAAGGACTTTTAGATAATTTTAGATTTTTGTATAATGATATTATGTGTAGGTACACCATTAAATATTACAGTGAGTTTTTACAGTGTACTTGTGATGATCGCCTACGGGAAGAATGCCGTTTTATAGGAGAGTATTTTCTGCTCTGTTTGACATTTGTATTTATTGTGCACTTGCCTTGAACATTCTATGAACTTACACAGTAAACTGGTAAGATAGATGGACAACAGAAAGGTATAGGAGGAAATAAGATTTTTAGTATTACGACTTGATGTGTAGGTAAACTTGTATATATGACCATGACTTTTTACAGTGTATGTGTGAAAATCACCTACAAGAAGAATGCTGTTTTGCAGAAATGTGTCTTTATGCTATACTTTTGATTACTCATATAATTTTCTAGTGTTCTTGTATGTTTGCTATATTTTGTGCACCACCAAAGAATCGAACCAGCTACAGAGCTCCCATGAATTCACTACGGTGAAACCAGGTGCAAGATATTATTAATTCAATTAATGAAAGGGTTTTGTGTATTAGCTTAAAGTGACCTCCGTGCACCAATTGCCGCGAATTTCATGCATGTTTTATTGAAGTGTACTTGCATTGTGTCGTCTACACCGCCAGCCCAGGTGATGGAAGGCCTGATGTTGGCAAACTCTAAACCTGTCACAAGTAACTGTTCAACTTGTTGTAAGACCCACAGGTTGTCCAGGAAATATTTTCCTTTTTTTTCATAAACACTGCAGCAAGCTCCGGGATAGTTGGTGACATTTTCCCCCACCTTCTGCAACACTATTTATTCTCGCTCGTTTTTCGCATGTCGTCAGTTTTACGTGTTTCTATTCCAGGTTTTATGTGTATATTCTCTTGTAAATAACCACAACGATACGTTAATTTTTGTGGCAACATGCAATAAAGTAGGTCGGTGGGACACCTGGGATGCAGCGCCAGTCCTGACACAAATCCTCACCACAGGGAGGGAAACCCATTAGCACTGCAGCGCTCCGATTCGCCTGGGCAAGGGGCAGAGAGAGGAAGCCCGCCCGAAGAGAGAGAGAGAACTACGGCCCCGAGTTCTCCAGCCGACCCCTCAGCACAGAGTGAGCGAAGATACAGCGGTCAAGCAGCCCAACACTAAGGGTCCCGCCTACCTAACTTCAAAAATGTTTTTCTTCTCTTCATGATTCCTACCAAGAACTTCAAGATGAGGGGTCTATGCCCTTCTCCACCGAACATTCACAATGAGTTTTCATCACAACGAAGGAGAGACGAATTGATGTGTCCCGCTTATATCAACTATTTAATTACGAATAAGACTCATCTCGCTGCAAACCTTGTATACCTACTTCTACCCCCGAGTGAGTCCCACCCTGTGCCAAACCGTACACAGAAGTCGCAGCCTGCCACAATCATGGAGGGCAGCAGAACACATGGATACGAAGGCTTGCGCAAGACAGCAGGGCGTCACCCCCTCCTCCCCCGGGCTGAGAGCTTACAAGCCATTAGCCACCTCAGGGCATGCCCGAGTTCTACCGAAGATACGCGAAGGCCAAGAGATAACTAGAGGGTGCTACCCCCACTCTGGCATCTCACCAGACACACGTCCTCCCCTACGGCTGCCGCGACACCTGCAACCCTGACTATATAAATCTGTGTGCGGAAGACCTCACTAGTCTTCAAGCTCACTTCACCACTTCTAGTGCTGGGGCCTCCGACTACTGTTAGATCTTCAGCAGCTCTCCAGAGGCTGCCACCAACTGCTCAACAGTCTTCAGCAGCCACCAGATGCTGCCATCCTTGACGTCACCGTTAGAGTTCTGAAGAACCCGCGACCAGATGCTCCAGTGATGCCAATTTTCAACAGTTATCCGGAAGCTCTTCATTGGTAACTAGAGTCATACCACACGCCATACATCACCATCTCTTATAGACACTTCATTTACAGTTAGTTTGTTTCTGCTTTGATTAATCTTACGTAGTTTTTCTTAATTTTCCCAACTAGCATAGGACCAGGTCGCCTACACATGGCGAACATAGGATACTTCCAGTCACCCGTCTGCTTGGCAGGAGAGCAAGAGTCACTGTGTTATTAAGCGATTAATAAACACAGCTTTGTTTCTTTCAACTGCGAGTCTCATTCCTAGAGTACTTCCAAAGTCAGATGCTAGGAGAACATTGAGTCGTACACTACCGACCAGTGACGTGGTAGTTTAACACAAACTAGCTATGGTTGGAGACACCCTATCAGGAGGCTCCAGACAAATACACACCCATTAGATGGCCGACTATCATATTCCCGCCGTGCTGGAGGAATATCATAGAAGAGCCCCTACCACTAGGAATACCTTTTCAGTCCGGGAGAGACAGTACACTGGAGTTGTATCCCCACCGATCACCTAGGTGCTGGCAGGGATATTTGCTCAGGTGCTACTGTTTGGCCTTGGCTGGAAAACTATTCTAGGATTTCTCTCCGTGTCCGTGGTGTGCAACATACGGTTCTCAGCAGCCATCTCTACTCTATGCCATATACGGTGAACATGGTACAAGGAGGGAGGAGTAAGGATTATGCATCTTGCTGCCAAGCAGCAGGCTGGTCTAGCTCCCCCTACAGCAGAACGTCAGATGGAACGAGAAAGCACCGCCGCACTCCCCTTATTAGAGATCTCCTACTCCAGTGTCTGTTTAACCTCTTGTCTCTTCTCCTACTTGTACACACCCTGATTATCATCCCGTCCTGAGTGGCGTGGTGAGCAAGACTGAGGCACGCCTGGGAATCGCCAATACTACCATTTGGAGTTCAGCCACAGTGAGATGGAATCGTAATTTTTGTGTAATCGAACCCAGCATCCTCACTGCCATCCAGGCTGACTACATCTGCATCAACTGTTGCAGCCAGCCATCACGAGATTTCAAGACGTCAGTAAGTTTAACACCGCCAGCCTCTCCCACCAGTCGCCAGTAATAACCAAGCATATTACTAGTACTAGGGTAGGACAACACAAGGGGTTAGTTCAACGCAATATCGATAACTTTGTACCCTTCGTAAAGCTACGTGCCCAGTCGCCATATCCAGCCGGAAGCGACTCGTACCAAAAACCCTAGACGCGCCTTTGACCTAGAGCGCAACTATAGCCACAACGACTGTGATACAGCCTTATATCAGATACGCATCAGTCCCTTACACAGCGAGACTTCAGGGACTGAATATGACCCCTCCAAGTAAGTTTACTGTCAAACAAGAGGCCTATACACTTCAGAGTATTAGAAACAGGCAAAAAAGAGCTATACAAAAGCACCTTGGAAGAATGAAAAATGCCACATCTCCTACAGAAATGGACCACCTGTGTCTTGGTGGTGGAAAAAAGGAATCCACAGCAGTCTAATCGCTAAGGCGGTGAACGGGAAGCTGGACCGAACATTCTGCCATGCACAGACACGCAGCACTGCAGAAAATAGTAAAGTCGGTGACATACAGCGCACATCCCACAGGTGGTCGAACGACAGAGACAATGCCATTGATGATGATAGCAAACAAGGTAACACTCAATATGCTAACCTGTGGCACACCGGATACCATGTCGCCATGTTGTGTCGTATGCCATCTCCAGTCAAAGAAAACAGCAAGGTGGTACTCTTCTCACAAAAAGGCAGTCTGTATCGCAGCATACAAGATGACTAAATGATCCACTGCAGAACAATTTTGGCAGAAACCACACTGAAGAGGTGATAATAGTTGCCAGGTTTCAAGGCAGTATACCAGGCGTACATTAAACATAAACTCCATGGTCTTACAGACACAGCTGGTGAGGAAAATAGGACGAAAGTTGGAAACTTCCCCTTTGTCTTTCCTTGGTTTCAAGATGGGCATATGGGTGACTTGCACTAACTGAAGGGAAAAACACCATAGATCTAAATATTATTAAGAATTCTTAGCAAAAATAATTTCGCACCAAGAGGGAGGTGCTGCAACATGGGGGCCAACAGATGTATGCTTTAAATGTGAAAAGGAAATTATCAAACTTAAAAAGGGTAAAAGACTGGTTGTCGTCCTCCTCACCCAAACTACCAAAGTGGACACCCATTGTCTTGCATGTCTCCTTGATGGATGAAATGAGGGGAGTGCAATGTGCACTGCTTCAAAACATCTGCAAAATACTGATCCAATAAATCTGCTACATTTGTCCCTCCTGTAACAATATCTTTCTTGACCCGAAGGAAGGAAACCTGTGTGACGAGAGATAGTCTGCACAACTTCCGAACATTGTCACAGATAAACTCACTGGTCGCATGTGAGTGATGAAATGAAGTCCCTCTAGGATTTCCGCCGGCTTTCCATGATGACATGTCGAGTGCGAGCCCGACATATGCGGAAGAGCTCCAGGTTAGCTTGAATGGGGCGAGCACTAAAGCGTCTCAGTTCACGTTGTCGAGCCTCCCCAGCTGACACAACAATAGAGGTGAAGAGATCCACTGCCACATTCATGTCAAGAGGAACCTCAGCAGTGAAGTGGAGGGAACACTGGAAATGTGCCCAGTCTGCTTTCTCAAGCACCCAGTGAGGTAGTATGGGTGGAGTTGCAAATGAAACATAATCTAACACGATTGGATAGTGGTAATTTCCACAGAGATCTGAGTATACAAACCAATCAAAGTGGGTGAACAAAGCTGGGCTACAAAAAGAAAGGTCAATGCAGGACGAAGTGCCAGTATGGGTGGTGAAATGTGTGGGAGTACCAGTGTTTAACAGGGTAATATGTGAACTGGTGAGCCACGACTCTACCACATGACCCCGGCCGTCCCTGTGGTCTGAACCTCATATCTGATTGTGAGCGTTGAAGTTGCCAACGATCAGAAATGGAGGTGGGAACTGAGATGAAAGGACCTCAAAATCAGCTGACCTTACATGGTGGTGGGGGGTACATACACGCTACAAACAATGACAAACATACCTAGGAAAACCCTGACCAATACTGCCTGCAGAGCAGTGCGAAGGACAACAGCTGCATGGTAAACAGAATCTTTCACCATAAGACAGACGTCACAGGCACGGTCCACCAACACGTTATCCTGGCGGTAGAACATGTGACTTCGAAGGGAGACCGTATCTGTAGGATGGTGTGTTTCCAGAAGGCAAATGACTGTAGGGGTGAGGGACACTATGAGCTGTTTCAGTTCGTCCTGATTATTGAAACATCATCTCCAGTTCCACTGTATGAGGGACATAAATTATGGAGAGAAAGTGTGCAGAAAAATCTACTTCAATTTCCCTCTACGTCTGTTTATCACTGGCTTAAAGCCCTCTGAGCCTTCACCAGTGTTGTGAGAATCAACATCAACCACCATCTCGGACTCTGGCTTTGAGGAGACAGGACGGCAAGTGGGCGAGTTGATGTGTTCCCACGTACCACAGTCACTCCCAGAAAGAGATACAAGAGATGGAGTCTTTGGCTTGTCTATTCTTTTCGCTGCAGCCTCCTGATGAGATTTACTAACAACAGAAGTTTTAGACAGTTTAATTTCAGCTGGCCTACACTGTATACCGACAGACATAGTACGGGTCGTCTGGACTCCCTGTGGCTATGGTGTACTCACAGACAAGTCAGTCTGGGTAGCCACATCAACTGTCTTTGTACACGTATCCTCAACTGCTGGACGAGCATTGACAACAACGTTGTAAGGCACAGAAGGCTTTGGGCCCTGGAGAGCATGGAAACGTTTACGTAACTCAACAAAGGAAACCTTGTCTGTGGCCTGGATCCATTGAACAGCCTGCTTCTCCTGATACACAGGGCACTCCTTTAACCAGATCGGATGACATTTGCCGCAGTTCACACACTTCAATGGCTTTCTGCACTCAGGAGTATCTGGATGCGGTGGGTCAGCACACTTCAGACAAGCTGTTGAATTCCGACATTTTGCAGAAGAATAACTTAACTACAGTATTGACAGTTGTAGCAACGGAGAGGAGCAGGAATGAACTGCTTAACATGCACACTCTACCCTACTTTCATAATGGAGGGAAGATCACGCACATCAAAAGACAAGATGAGAGTAGCAGTAAGTGATTTGACACCATCAGTAGCATTCAGTATACTGCGAACATCTATGACATACTGAGTTTGCAGCTCATGTAAGATTTCTTGTTCCGGGATGTCAATCAAGTCAGAACACCAGATGACACCCTTGCTGAAGTTGAGGGGCACATGGGATGTGACCTTAACAGGGAACTTCGCAGTTGCCCCACTGAAAGTCTTCATCACCAAGAGCCCCCCGTGTGTCTAGGCAGCATTTGACGTCTCCACCAGGAGCTCATGCCTTTCACTTATCATCTTGCAGTCTGCAACAGGACCACCAGCTGCTGAATCAATAACTTTTGTAGTTTGAAAGGCAACAATCTTTTCAAATCTGTAACTTTGCAGTCCGCAGATAATAAAAAAACAAGGCATAAGTAACTTTACCAGAGTAGACAGTACACTCATGCAAAACTGAACCACAATCTGAATCACTACATGTGTCATCGCGGAGCCGTTTCAAGTGACTGTTGAGGGTTCCACCCTTTTGGGAAACGCATTAAGAAGCCATGGTGAAGGCCCCCTGTACTGGGACTTGTTGACCTCTGCCTGCTATTCAGGGGGGGGGGGGGGGGGGAAAAGAAGCCAGCAGTTAGAACAACTCCCTAGCTGTGCCGTTAGTGGGGGGGGGGGGGGGGGGGGAGAATCTCCCACAGACCTAAGCAGTACTCAGGAACCGCTATCTTTTGCCGCCATTCACTGCTAATTACTGCCCCAGTAGCACACCAAAGTGTACACCAGGGCAAACCAGGGGCAAATCGTACTTCCTGAGCGAGGCCGGTTTTATTCCCCTACCTGGGAAAATATCCTCGGCTCCCCACTATAGAGGACACCCTTAGGTGCCAGTTCAAGGAACTTGTGGTTGATTACATCGGCCTCCTCCGTACAGCGGTAACACGTCTTCCTGGCATGTTTGGGCACATGGGCTGGTTAGCCATTACACCCATCTTGCCAAGAAGGCACCAATTGGTGCTACGTGGGTGTACAAGTATGTAGATACGAGCTCTGCACCTATAATTGCCTGCTGGGCCAGTGAGAAGGGTTTGTTAGACCATAACTAACAAAGGCACCACGTATGGTCATACAATTTGGAGGCAGCACTCATTTGTGAGGACAGACCCTCATTAGGAATAAGGACATTGCCCTGGCCTGAAACAATGCTGTAGAGAAGAAAGAAGCGGCGGGATCTGGTGAGATGGAAATAAAAAGGTTGACAAAAGAGAAAAAGATGAAGAAAGAAGCCTGAGATGATGGTCCTAACAAATTTCATATCCCAACCACGTCCCGATTAGTTGCCTCTTACGACAAGCATAGGGTGGATGTGGTGGTATTCTAAAATCTTGCCACCACATGGGGGCAGACACATAGAGGACTTTAACTGGAGTTGAAATAGGCATTAAAAATGGCGCTCATTAGGAAAATAAAAGGTAATAGTAGAAAAAGACAGATTAATTCTGTAAATATTAGCTGTGTGAACAAATTAAAATCACATTTAGTTCTTATTTTTATTAAGACCTCCATTCCTAATGAACTCGAATATGCCCCTCTGGCATCTTGTAACAATATTACAGAATTGGTCAGGTATTTGCTTTGAACAAGGACTGAAAACCACTCAGGAGAAATAATCCACACTTCACACACACTTCTTAAACACGCTGCTCTATGAACAAGCAGAGTTAATACGTTCAGTTCGACACTTGTTTGGAACTCTGATGAAATCAGTACGTCTCTTGCAATTGTAAAGCACAGTCAACATTCTAGAGTCTGTAGTGATAAAAAAAAGTGTTTCCTCAACTGTTACCATGCCCAATATTTTCTAAGTAAGTACTTAGTACTGCCAATAATTTCTTAGCTATTAACACGGCCCACGTTTCCTGAGTGTGTATAATAACCAGCAGTTTTTTTAAATTCAAAGTACATTATAATTACAGTAGAGTCCCGCTATAGCGAGATGTCACGGTTCCAGGTTCGATCCTTTCTATACGAGTGTCCTCCCTGTCTTCAAATTAGACAGATTTTGATCTCCAGTAGGGCCTACTACTTAAAAAATCGCCCAAAATTGCTTTTAAATTATGTTCAAACCACCATAATGCAAAAATATCCTGTTACATGAAAACTAATTGCGTGAAAATGAGCGGAAAATCTGACCATGCCACGTAAGTATAGCTGCTCTGCCTGCAATCAGTTGCTCGGCCTAAGCAGCATTTCCTGCCATCACTTACTCGGCCGCAGAGGCACTGCCCTGCAAGCGATAACTCGCCCGTCACAGCTACACACGACCGCTCTCGAACGTAGAGCTTCACTATAACAAACCTCAAGGGACCAAAAACATGGCTAGTTTGTGATAGTGAAGTTGTTTATAGTGAAGCGCACAAAACAAATTTCTTGAGGTAAAATTAGATGCTACGAAATGTTACTGAAGTGCAGTTAGCTTGGAATCTTTATTGCCAAATTCTGGCCAAGAAAGTAACAGTGACTCACGTCGCATACGAGAGGATAACAGGTCGCGCTCAGCGGAAGAACCGCACATGTGCAACACGGTTGCATCAGGAATGCTCACAGGGGCACTCGAAAGTAGCATGTTCAGAAGCTTATAAAATGAAAACTAAACAGAATATGTTAATAAAACATACCACATGTAGGTCACAAGTGCCTTTAGTGTCAAGATATGCTAAAAAGTCAGGGTTCTGAGATTTAATTTTTATGTTGCGAGCCTTTGAATTTCGCAATTTGAACGCACATCTCGAACAAAGTCCCAAGTTCATAGGCAAATATTAAAAAATGCTGCAATGTAGGTAATACAGACCATATGCATGTTGCTCACAAGTGCCTTTAGTATCAAGATATGCAGAAAAGTCTGGGTTCCAAGATTTCATTTCTATTCTGCGAGCCCTTGAAGTTCGCAATTTGAACACACACCTGAAACAAAGTGCCGAGTTCAGAGGCGAATATTTATAAATCAAGCTACTTAAGGTAATACAAACAATAAACACGTAGCTTTCACGTGCCTATAGTATAAAGATATGCAGATAAGTCCGGGTTACGAACCTCCATTTTTCTACTATGAGCCTTTGAATTTCGCACTTTGTTCAAGGTGTGTGTTCAAACTGCGAAATTCAAAGGCCCGCAGCATAAAAATGAAATCTTGGGACTCGGACATTTCTGCATATCTTTATACTATAGACACGTGTTAGCAACAAGTTTATTACCTTAAATGGCTTGATTTTAAATATTTGCCTATTAACTCGGCACTTTGTTCGAAATGTGTGTTCAAATTGCGAACTTCAAAGGCTCACAGCATAAAAATGAAATCTCGGAACCTGGACTTTTCTGCATATATTGATACCAAAGGCACTTGTGAACTACATGCAAATGGTATGTTTTACCTACAGTGGCAGGATTTTTAAATATTTGCCTATTAACTTGTCACTTTGTTTGAGGCATGTCACATTTTTGGTCGGGTGATAAAAAATTGATTTTCGCTATTTCAGAACATTGACCTATCATCATTCACAATGTAGATTTCGCTATGCTGAATTCTGTGGCGATTTTTTCCCCTTCATTATCTACAGCTCTAACTATAGCAAATAATCAAGAACGAACTTGTTAAAAGATGGTAAAATTTATTTGCAATTCCGTGAAAATACGTTTAGAGGTTAATGTAACCTCATTTGCTATTCACGGCAAAATACATCGATGCGAGAACAGACCAAAGATATAACGACAGTATTTTGTTGTACATAAAACTTCGGTGAAGGAGGCTTCTTATCTGTGCCTACATAATGATGTAGCGCATTAGTTACAGCGATAAACACTAGTAACGCTGCAGTTTATGATTTTTTACTTGTATTGCCACACCAATGTATTATATCATCTATGACTGAAAAAAAAAAACAGTTGCCGTTTATTTGTTTATGTTTTTAACATCGAAAAATAAAAGAAAAAATGTAATTTTGCAGTTTTTTACATTTTATTCCGATTACAAAGTGTTCGTTAACATGAATATTGAATAAACCTCCTGTAAATTTTTAACTGTGAGTTATTTGCATATAAATGTATGCTGTTTTGGCCGAACCAAATAATAAGTTAACTATGGTGAAGTGTTCATTAACTTCAAGTTCGTTAAAGTGGTGCTCTACTGTACTTGTATTTTCTGGCATAATAAATTTGGGGGCGTGAATTATGCAAGGAATCGCCAAGACACGTGCATGCAAACATAAAAATGGGGTCTACTGTAGGTAATCCCTCGCCAACCACAGGGGATATGTTTTTTTAAAAACACAGCACTTCATTTATTGAAAAGAGAAATGAAGATACCATATTTATAATTAAATCACTCGTGTGCTGGGGCTGGCTGCAAAAACATTGCAGTGTGCACGTAGCTGGGCGAGCGCCTAGATCCTCTGCAGCATGGCCGGGCTCGGCTGCTTGCCACTGTCACTCAGCCCTACATCCTCGGGCAGGGCAGCGGTCGGTCGGTAGTTACACGATTATTCTGGCCGGGTGGCGGCCGGCCTCCACCATTACAAGTCCAGTTCACCTACTAACAGCGGCCCGCTATTGGGAATACATGACATGCATGTTAAACTCAGAAACAACGAATTTTTGGCCTGCTTCTCTATTGCTGTGTTCCTCTGCACACGCAATTACCTTAAGTTTAAATGCATCAGTTTGACTGGCATATTTACCCATTATATATTCATACTAAACAAATATTAATATAAATGTAAACTATTCCCTTTGAATTTAAAAAACCACCCGCATACAAATAACTCCACGACTGATTATGTTTACATGTTTGCAGCGCGGTCGCGGCAGCCAGAAACTCATAAGGGGACCAGTGACCTTGAAGTGTCGAACAAAGAGTGTGCTGCGGGCCCATTAGCATTACATGCCTCATTGAGAGAAATATGCTGTGTGAATTGTGCCAGTATGGGAATTATACTAGTAAATACGGTAGTCACTGGTACATTTTCAACTAACAAAACCTGCATGGTGCGAGACATACTCAAAACTAGCAAAAATTCAAGATAATATTATATCAAAATGAATTAAAATTAAGTTCATCATAGCACAGCGATAAAATGTAGCAGTAGCTGTGTTCCCATCTTTAATTGGTATGCCACAGTATGGAAAAAATCCGGCGAAAATCTGTTAACATGTTGCTGTATTCGATTCTAGCTATCGCTTGGACTGTTATGTTTAAATGAAATTATTTTTTATTTAGCAATAACGTTCGACCCACATATGCCAAGTTGTTTGAAACCAAACACAGTTGACAGCACAATGACCATGAATGACTATGGAAAAGCCGAATTGGTTCATAAAAGTGGTGTCAAGGTAGAAAGGGCGGGATTCTATTTATAGAACAATAGGCTTGGGGAGAGCTGCACAAAGTACTTACGGAAACGAGATGTCGAATGAGGGAGTAGAGTTACAGCATACAGATAACAAAAGCGTACTTCACACGGTCACGAGTCCCGCCGCAAGCCTGCTTCACATGATCTCGCCACATGTTTCAACTCGTAAAATTACAATTTTTCACGGAATATTTTTTTGCGGGGCAAGGGAGTGGAGTTACGGAATACAGATAACAAAAGCATGCTTCACACGGTTACGAGTCCCGCAACAAGCCTGCTTCACATGATCTCGCGCACGGTTTCAACTCGTAAAATTACCTTTTTTCATGGAATATTATTGATGGTTCCTCAAAAAGACTTCATTATACCCATGTCCTTGCAGTTTACATACTCACTATAGCATGATTCTACTGTATGTGATTCAATTCATCATTTTTCCTAATTTCAAATTAACCACATTTTTTGAGAATGTTAGTTAGTTAAGATACACTTGCACCTCAAAACTCACAGTCTCAACATCCCTACAAAAGTACTTGATGCAGACAGTGTAGTTTACCTTGACTGCCTTGTTCTGGCGCTGCAATTCGCGACATAGACTCTCCAGGCGACTGCGTGTGAGAACACCCTTACTGTGCTCCGTCTGTAACTGCTCCTTCTCCCGCTGCAGCACGCCCAGGCGCTTCTCTGACTGCTTGGCTGACAACTGAAACACAGCGAACAATCTCAGTCCCTCCACGAAACATCTGCTCCTGCCAGAACATTTCTCACAACACCAACCCGTTTACAACAACATGGACGAAAGTAAAATATCAAACTTACACAACTGTTTCACTGCTCACACATCACATGTCACTACAAGTTTAAAAATGAGACGTTCTCTTGCTCCTTCTCAGTTTTCCAATAACGCCTACTATAACTACAAATTCTATATAGCACTGACTCCCTCCTCTAATGTGCGTTAAACTAGTCTTGGGATAAATATCTAGTGGTCCTGGTGTGTCGTAATATTCCCAGTCATGCAAAGGCCAATCTATCCGTAGTAGGGAATCCAAGTATGAGATACAATCTTAGCTTACTGGGAGTGGTTCCTTAGAGGGCTCACTCGTAAGTTTAATGTCTGGAGGGACCTGGTGTATTTTAATGGTGGTCCCTGGATTTACACTTATAGGCTGTCTCTCGAGATTTCTCTAAAATGCCAGTTGGGCTAATCAACGGAGTTGGCTACTTACACCTACCTCTATTCTTATATGGTATTACTAAGGATGCCTAGAATACAAGAAATTAGTGGCTCACTGAGACAATTATAAGGAGCATGAAAGGTGCACTCTCAATTTACTCACAACTACTCAAGCCCTCCTGGGCCCAGTGTTCTGCAGACAAACTGAAGTAAGGAGTAAGTGATGCTGGATAACTGTGAATTAATCTTCCCTAAGGTGCAGGCACCCCGGACAATACTTAGGTAGTTCTACGTCTTATACAGATTATATAGCCTTATGCAAGCACCAGGACACTCAAGCAAGTTCAGATCATCCACCCCTACCAATAAGCAGTCGCTTTAATAAAGAACCAAGTTTGAAAAATAATTAATTTCTAAATTACAATTAATAAATTAAATTACATGCTGGGTAAAATGAACAACACGAGGTTTATGATTTAACAGCCCAAATATTTTATTCAAAATGCTTGGAAGATACAGGTGGATGCGTCGCTCTTTACACGATAAATAAGTCAATGCTATGATGATTATGGCAGGTGAAGGCAAACCTGTGTGAGTGGATAAAATAATTAATTCAAATGGCTAATTTGGCAAATTGATTTGATTTGTAAATTGGGGGTGTCAGTCCAGAAGGGACGATGGCATGACCTGCGACTGCGGAGTTTGAAGGATTGAGAGAGGTTCTGAAGTCCTTGTTCAGACTCCGAGGACAGGCTAACAATCACTTACCTGTTGGTGTTCTTAGCTTTGTCCAAGCTGGCTGTCTTCTTCAGACTGGTTGGTGCCCTCAGCCTTACCCAGGCTTTAGGGCCGATGAACTGTCGGCTATTTGCACTCAGCCCTTGCGGGTTGGAGGACCGAAGAACTGTGTCGAGCTGTGTTTTGGCACCTCCTTATATACACAAATTTTTTGCTTGTACGCTGCCAGAGGTGTGCGGGGATATCTAGCCTCACCTCACAGGGGTGGTTTAAATTAGGGTTGTGGGCCGCACCACCATTTCTTATCTCCCTGGCAAGAGGCTGTTGACAAATCTATAGCCTCTCCACGAGGATCAGGCAGCAGTGACGACACTGTACGAAGGGCGCTGCCCTCCTGCAGCAACCCTTCCAACTAGCTTCTCTGCTTCTGGCGTGTCAGTGGCTCTGTGAATAATACAATTTCTCAGGCGTGATTGGGCGACCACATGACGGTTTTTTGGGTGGGCAGTACAATTTTAATAATATTCCATGTGTCTGTAATGGTCCGTTGAGCTGGGAGCAACCCTGTAGGCACGGGATTTATTGTCTGCTGGCAAGTGACTTGCCCACATGAGATTATTGACTCGGTGATGGGGCCAAGTCAACGAGTAGAGTGTGCATACCCAATGCACAGGAGAGTGACATGTGTCAAAAGTAAAATACTGAACTGAATATGATTTCAACTACTACTCTACACAAGTTCAATTATCATTAGAGACATCAACTGTGCAGATGGGATGTATGTAATGTAGACATTATATATATATATATATATATATATATATATATATATATATATATATATATATATATATATATATATATATATATATATATATATACACACACACACACGCGCGCGCACGCACACACGCGCACACACGCACACACACACACACACACACCCGCTGCTTTACCTAGTTTCAATAACTATTAATGACACCAAAAACCAAAACACATAGGTATTGTTCACATCACATGTTAAATAACAGAATGATTACAGTATGTTTACCATGCACACTATCTTTAGCACATAAAATCAGTCATTACATTTTACCATCAAGTATGAAAATTGTTCCAAATTATAAGATACTGACACAATCTCTAAAATTAACCTCGTCACCAAAGTATAAACCATATTTAAAAACTACTCTTATGACAACTCCAACTTGTGACGTGACATACCTGCAGCTTACGGTTCTCATCCACAACCTCAGCGTACTTCTTGCACATTGCGGTCAGCTTGTCCTCAGGCGAAGAGAGCGTGCTGAGAGTGCGCAGAACGTACTCCACACTTTTCTCATCCTTCTTACGTCCCTTTTCCTCACGTGCATTCCTCTTTGCTGGCCCCTCTGTGCCCGGCGTCTTCCCAGCACTCTGTAAGTCAGCACATTGTAAGTTCTATCACCACTCACAACCAATATGTTACTACCACAGCTACTGGAATACCATCACTCTACTCAACTTTCCATCCAGACATTCAATTTATTACCTGTGTAATACAATGTAGCAGAGAATATTTCTATTATAGTGAGTGATGTATGTATTTCCTAATTGTATAACCTTACAATATACCAAAATACAATTAGCAAATACTTTGTAGAAACTCAAAATGAATCTCTTCCCATTGAAAATAAATTCTATTTAAAAAAAAGAAAGCAGCATAAGTGTATTAATGATCTGTATGTACTGATGGATCTACACGATAAAGACACCAAACAGTTGCATGGTGATGCATCTATGTAAAGAATATTCTACTAAAACCACTACAACACAATGAATATCAAAGAGTTTACTTTACATTATGGACAAAGACTTGGCACCCTGATAATTTCTACATATACATACTATATATAGTCTACATAGACCCAGCCTTCATAAATTTTAAAAATGTCCCTTTTTCAGTTTGAATTACACCACATAGCAGCACCAAAATGAGCCATATTTACATAGCAGCACCAAAAATATATTCTCTTGTATGAGTAACCTAATTTGTGATGTGAAAACATTGGTTGATTCCTTTGTTGCAAATCAACTTACATAATTAGGCCTGAAAATTGCGGATCAAGTAAAAACATTATTACATGCTTATACAATTTTGGGAAGCAACTTTTCTTGGAAACCTCGACTAATAGGAGGATAGTATGGTGTCATCAGTTGCTGTCAATAAACAAGTGTTATGATAAATCTAGAATGTGGTGAACGAGATGATGTGTGTTGTGGTGAGCATGCAGGGGAGTGGAAGGGAAAATAATGCTTTGATTTGGGAGAGGAAATGAAGGGGGAAGGGGCCTGGGTAGTGAGTGAAGACTCCTTGCTACCGTGTTTCTGAAAAAGCTATCTAGTGAGAGACATGTGTTTATTCAAGGAGGCAGGGGCAAGCCCTGCCTCCTTGCCTGCCTGGTAGCATTTGCATGCAACTTGACCGTTTGACTGGAGTTATCACTACAATGACACTAATGCTTACAAAGCACTATTTGCTACCATGAAAAGGTATTCTAAATACCCAACAAATGTGAGCTGTGGCATTTTATATACAGAGACATTTAGTCTTAACCTTTTCGTACAATGCTTCTGTAAAATGCCATAAATCTACTAAAACATGCCATTGGTAAATTACTGGTTTTTGAAAGTGCTTAAACAAGAAACAATTCTGGCTTCCAGTTTCTTGAAAGACAAATGAGTACCCACGTGGAAAGGTATTTATTAGGTTCTGTTTTATATTTTCCTCATTAGAGAATTTGGTTGTGAGATCATTCATATTGACGCAAGCCACACTACTGCGCAGTGAGCCTGCACACTTTACGGGAGACTTTGCCCCATCAACAAGCGATAAAGATCTCAGGGCAAGTCCCAACAATGGCATAAGAGATTCACATGCAAATAGAGGTGATTCCAACAGCCTGGACAACCATGGTCATATTTATAAATAAAAGATTAATTATAAAATTGCACTGCCCACCTGGAATTCCGAAATGCAGTCACCACCCTCGGGATACAAAATGTTTTACCCAATGAGCCATGGACTCACCGATAGCAGAGAAGAAAGTTACCCCAGGATCGCAGCACCCCTGCGCCCAGAGACGTCACAGAAGCAGAGCCTCGAACTGAGGTAGTAAACCTGTCGTCAGCCTCGTCTCAGGGTGATAAGGAATGTACGGCTGCGCCGCAACTCTGCAATAAACAGCCCCTGCGGACAAAGGCTAGCATTCCCCGAACCCCTGGGAGAGCCCTGAAGCTGAGATTTTTAGACTATATATGGAGGCTCAGCAACGCCTCTAGCCAGAGTTCGTCATCTCGCCAGCCGCATAAGTCAGCAAACTCTCCCTGCTCTGGGCAAGACTTCCTCCTCTCCCAGCTTGCACAAAGCTCTACCAGCTCCAGCAGCTTGGGAAGGCTCCACCTACACTAGCTCATCCAGCAGCTCCTGCACGACTCTCCAGAGGTAACCTCGACCTCCTAACCCTGCACCCCTTTACCCAAGTCTTTTCCTTGACTCCTACGTAGCAGGCCGCAGCGACATCCGCTCTGGACAACCACCCTTCGGGAAGCAAACCACTGTAAATTGTGAGTTTCTCAGAGTAACTAATATTTTATTACAAGTTCGTCCGGGTTCACCTTCACCTCTGTAAAGTAACCAAGTTGATTGCTATAGTTGTTTAGATTGTACGTTTGAACCAGGATTCCCCAGTGTTTTCTCAGACGTAAAATAAATCTTACATCAAAAGTTATTTAGTTGACTCTATTATTTAATTACCCTCTCATTTTAACTGAAAGTGTTTTGTTTTGCCAGTAAATAATAACTTCTTCCTGATAAACAGGTGTGAGCGGGCCGAACCCTCAGGGGACAGGGTCTGAAAAAGGTGTTTAGTCAGCAAAAACATACTGTAGCTCCTGGGTATGTCCAGTACACCCTCGCCTGTCTGCAGAGGCACACTAACTCTCGCCTGCAAATCCTTCCGTCAGTGCCTTGGGCATGTCTGGAGAAGACATTCCCCTAGGACTGAACATCAGCAGGGGAGTAAAAGAGTATTGGTTCTATTATAAAATCTTGTGACTTAACTTCAAATGAATAAGAAAGGAGGTGAGCACCTAGTAGAAACAGACCTAGAGAGCAACAAGCTCTACAGCGAGAATTGCTAACACAGATTACTGCTCTGCTAGTAGACTCCACTTGGGACGTCACACCCCCCTCTCTAGTACCTGAGGACACTCCATGTCCCATCCCATCGATAACTGCATGCGACCATAAATCGGAGCTCAATGCATATCTGGGAATCTGTTGGCCATGGCCTGACTATGAACACGTGAGTTATTACCAGTCCGCTAAACCTTCACCTATCGTAACCGTGCCACCATCCAACCCAACAAAAGACACGCACCCATGCAGTACATGCACAATCCGTACGGCAACAGGGAATGTGGTAAAGATTAACCTACTCCCCAAACCACCCCCTAGAACCCACATAGTTCCACTCCCCTAAATTTCATTCCCAACCGTAGACCGAGTGACCGAGTTCTTGAGGACAACCAGGTAGTGAAAGTAGGTCCATGTTAGAACCACCAGCCAGACCACGAAACTCCCTTTTATTGTAACTTCACTACCATCCATGGGCCCAACAGTGTCTAAGTGACCTGGGACAGCTGGCGTCATGTTTATTGACAGCCCTCTCAGTGAGTAAAATTGCACTCCCTGGGCAGGAGATGTTTGCAATTCGAATCACTTTGGGCTTTGATTTACCCTCAGCTCAGAAATAACACACCAAACCACTCCAACGTGGGTAAACCTCGACCCACCAGGTTGAAACAAATATTAAGAGAAGAGAACACACTGCAGAAGGGCTATAATTAGGGCTCAGGAGAGTAATCAGCGCTCTTAGAAACCCACGTCGGACGGAGGAACCTGCTATGCTATGGCCGAACAGATCCACCAAAAGCCCATAGGACTAAGGATAGCAGCATCATCTGCGAACAATACATCAACGCCTTTTCCTTTTCATTAAGCGGGCATCAATATTAAAATGATAACTATTCCAAAAAGGTACTTTTACTGAAAGCTTCTTGAATTTATTTTAAAGTGCAGTACTTTGTGGTAGTAGCATTACTATTTAACTTGTGAATTATGGCAGTACAATTGGAGGATTTATGCAGGAACAAGGACACTACGTTGTTTGTACTTCTGGTCTTTCAAAAAGGTGTTTGAGTGCTGGTTTTTTTTATAACAAAAGAGAAACCTAACTAGGCTCCAATCAAAATACTACAGTGTACACAGAGTGAATGTATGATAGTTTACATTGTTTTCTACAAAAAAATAATAACAATAAACCTTGTAGGTAGTCTACAAAGGAGAATGCGTACTTTGGATATGCTACGAAGAGTAAATTATTTATTTTCTGAATACACTGCTTGTGCGTGTACTCATAAATACATAACTCATTTAAGTTTGTCAATTTCTTTTATTAATTACCGAAAATAACACTACCTTTATAGGCATAAGTAGAAACAATAACTGGACAAATGCCTTATTTATTAATTCTGAATAAGAACAACAAAATAATATTACTGAATTTTCAAGTTGTATACCTTATTTATTATAAACACTGATAATAACTCTGTTTCCAGTCTTTTAATGAATTGTATACTTTACATTTGTAGTTTATAATAACTACATATTGTTCGCGGTAAACTGAGCATTTTGGAAAGTCTTGTTTCAATGTACGTCACGTTAGAAGAAAAGTAAATATTTTACAAATTTAGACAATCTTACACTAAATATGCATAAAAAACAGAAAGAAAAAGAAATCGTTAAAGTATTCATACCTAACACTTCTAATTCGATGTCAAGATATGGAACTACTGTACTTTCACTGACATTACCAACTTTACTCCACACATGCTACACAATGTGCCTGTTAAAATATATGCAGTTAAGGAGTTATTTTTTTCAGATGCTGAATTCAATATACCTCCATTAACAGTGAACAAACTGGATACGTATAGTTACGTGTTGCTGCGTTGCATTGGACGAGCAAGATAATAGGGTGCAGGACAGAGTAGTGGTATGATAGCGGGTGGCATGAATGGAAGAATGAATGTCAGGCGAGCGATAAGCCAAGAAGCATGTATTTTGTTTTGAAAATCCAGCTGCTGTGATGAGCCTTTTGCAGCTTGCAAGCTCCTGACCTTCTGCAGATAGAATTTCTGCATTTATATAAAGACATCTGTGGTTTCAATCATCCTTGCCTCTCTCAGTGTGACTCGAGGTAAAGGAATTGTTACAGATCTTATAACCAATTTCATTTACTCTGGTATTTCTAATGATCACAGTGAGTTACCTACATAGAGACTAAACATAGGTGGCTGTGAGGTCGTGTTATGACTGTCTAAATGGTTTTGGAATATCTAAAAATGGTGTACAAAAAACCAAATACAGAAAAGTGAGTCTAAAAGTCACGTTGTTACACATGGTGAAGCCCGCATCACAGTGACTTCACATTACACATGACATGCATGATGCTATACTTTCATGTGTATGTAAAACGGGGTCTTTTTGTATAGTATATTATGATGCTTCACATAAGCATGTAACCTTTGTGCACAGAATTAAAAAATCAGGGTTGACTTTCCGATTGAAAACTCTCAAAAATTCTTGTTATACAGGCATATTTGTGTTTAAATATTGATGTAGCAAGAAGAGGTTGTGAAAGTATAGCAATCGTAATTTATAAACACTCTGAAAACAACTACAACATTTTCGTAAGCTCAAGAACTAAGTGTCACTGGGAAGTGTACACACGTTTTTTGTGTACAAGGGATAAATTGTATGTAATAAACTTTGATCTGCAGAGAAAATTAAAATTTTCTGTAATGAAATAAGCCTACTAAAATTTCAAATATAACGGTAAATAGTTTGTATTTCATGCATGCTTTTTTACATCTCTGAAAAACATAATTAATAAACTGTGGCATTCTAAAGCTCCCTAAATCTTTACGGATCAAAAAATAAATAATTTCAGCCTAAATTCTATTACACTTTCGTCCCCGGAGAAAGTTATATATGTAGTACATGAAGTAAAATAGTGAGCAGGCAATATAACAAAAATTATAACAAACCCTTGAAAAACAAAAATAACACAACAACGTCCCAAATGTGATTGGCTAGACAGATCATGTAATGCAGACACAGAGACTAGACACTGACATGCTTTTTCATCACGTGAACATTATGTGAAATGATCATAATCTCTCTCCTTGGAACACATCAGTCAAGGTGTAGCCAGCTTACATGAATGTTATTGTGGTGTGGGCAAACCATTGCTTTGGTGCTTAAGTGAACCCTCCAGCACAACCCTAAAGAGAGCGAGGTCGCAAAGTTATGGAAACAGATAGGACAGTTCCCAAACAGGACTCGTTTATAAAGACTACAGAGCTCCAAGACAGGGTCTTGTCTCCCCTTACTTCACCACGCAGAGAACGAGCAAGATGGACCAGCTGATGGGGTTCGAGCCACTGTAATCACAGTGTATTCAGTCTATGGCAACTCAGCAAGTAAAGTCGTTTCCGTAAGGTCAATGATGGGCTTACACTAGATAGATATGTGGACGTTAAGTAACGCAATTAAAGATTAAATAGATAATGTAGATGCTTGCAGAGTAGATTAAATTAAAGTAACACACTCCTTGGCGCATATAAAGCATTGAATATAATGTAATAAGTTATACGGATTATATTGTAACCAATATTTAAGGGTAAATATATCTGACGTAGAAATGACTTAATGTGTTCTGGTTATAAGTTGCAAATTCCCCTAAGGCGAAGCAGTAACAATGTGGTGCTCATTACTAGAGACCTGAAAAATTTGCAAGTTCAATGACCTGCAGGCTAGGCTCTACAGTCTTATGTACAATTATCCTGATGTCAACTGTACATTGGTTCTCTGTTGTCACAGCGGAAGTCGACAATTTGGCCAGCGTTCTCCTAGTGGCATCAAACATTGTGTGGATCAAAGGCTAAAGTTATATCAACATGTGTGGTTTGAATTCTAGCTTGTTCCAAAATGAATTCACGAATTCTTCAGGTCTATTATTCACTAGGTGTTACGTGAAATCATAATCGCAACCTAAAATGTAAATGAATTCCTAATACAATACATTCAGTAACTAGAAAACAGGAAAAAGTTGAATTTTCACAATATGTGATTCAGAACGTTAGACATCCATGTGCATGAATCAGCATGTGTTTACGTGTGAGAAAGAGGAAGAGCGGAAAGCGACAACTTACTATCAGAGCTGTGAGCTGCCGCCTGTCACCCACGACAGCCGGGATCTAGGTCTGGGCCATCCCCTCCTTCACTAATTATCACTCATTCATAAATTTCTCTTTATTCCTAGAGTAGGTACTTGACCAATTATAAAACTGAGTGTGGATATATGTTTCGTTTACTCACAGCTAAACACCTACTATGAAACTAAAATACTTAAGTTTCCAAGATATTTACAGAATGTTATTACATACGGTGATAGTTTGAATAGTATAATTAACTAAAACTATAAGGATGAAACATCATTAAGTCAGTTTTGATACTCAATATATAGTCATTACTGAGTGACCAAATCTGAACCTGTTAATGCTGCCGACTCTAGGAACCAAATCTCACCATAAAAGTGAGGTATTTAACTTTAATTAATAACAGTGGAAAAAAATACACATGGTTATTTTCTACTCCTCTGATTGATATGAATTCCAGATTCGCTGTTAAGCCTGTGACAATTCAAGCACTTAATTATTAAAAGCAAGAAGAAAATCAACACAACCCATATTGTCAGTAACGACAGCAAACTTGTAAACACTGCTTACGGGTGGCGCTGGAATGTGAGCTGGTTCCGTACTTGGTGTCTCCTCTACCTGACCCTGCGCTTCCATTGTGTCTGTCGCCTATTCTCTGAAACAAATCATTTTCACAAGCAATTAGCTTTACACTTACTCAATACTGTAAATGAATGTAAGAAATAGTGCAAGTGGTTATTTCTGTACACCACAAAAATACCATTTACACAAATACCCCCTCCCCCTTTTAAGTTGTTACTAGTATTCTTAATAACTGTTAACAGTTAGCTAAAAATACATTAAACATAATACAATAGTAATATTCATAGAATATAATGACGATGACTCATTATATAAAAAAGTGATTTTCTTCATAAAAAAAACTTGATATAGAGATATGATAACAAAGGCTATTTGGTAATGATGGGTAATTCACGTAAGCAAAGAGTTAACACTCAGGTCATAGGGTCCTATATCAGTAAGTGCAGTTTATGAAAATAAATAATTGTAAAGAAATAATTTGTATTAGAAATAAATACTGTGTAGATGTGTATAATAAAGTTGTTTTCCTAATAGTTTAAAATTATTTGGTTAGTAAGATGCATGCACATAGTGATAATAATTTAGCCGTTCATAATAAGAGTTTCTTTTCCTTCTACAACACTCACAACAAACACAAAAAGAGAGTGACAAGGTTCGAGTGAAACTCAACGTGTTGACAGCTGGTGAGGGTGAAATGAAATGGAAATGGAGGAAAACCAGAATGCTAGGGCAGGGAAACAGGAGATTCCAGAGAAAACCCACCGGACAGTGGTATTGTAAAGCACGGTTCCCATGTGTGAAAATCAGAGAGTGAACCAGCCGGGAATCCAACACAGTCTTCTCTAGGAGATAAACCATTGTGGCCGCCACAAACAGAATGAGAAAGAAAATGTGTTTCTCTGTGCATGCTTGATTCTCTGATTGTAAAAGAAGCGACGGTGGCTGAGTGGTTTGACGGTTTGCCTCTCACTAAGGCAAAACTAAGTTCTAGCCTCGGCCGGGTCACTCTGGATTTTTGCAAGTAGGAACCGTGCCAGACAATGTTGCTGGTTGGTGGGTTTTCTCGGGGATCTCCCGTTTCCCCTGCCCTTACAATACGGTGCTGCTCCACTCTCACCTCATTTCACCCTCACTGGTTCTCAAAATCTTGCTGTAAAGAGCCCCCCAAATCGTTCAACTCAACCGACTGTAAAAAACATCATTGCATACGTAATTACACAGATGAGACTAACTATTACATGTACAATACTTAATGTTTACATTTAAAAAAAAGTCCTTGTAAAGCATATACAGATTACTCCCTGATTCTTTGAATGAATATGCACATTACTACTTAAAAGTCTTAGTTCAAAAAATAGAAAGAAAATGAAATAATTTCAGCATTCACAAATGTATACCAAACACTTTTTATTCAACGTTAAGAAATAGAACTACCGCGTCCATCACTACAAACTGTACTGGGTGAATGTCAGACACTGTATCCATTAAAATATATGCTGGTAGGGAAGAGTTTACCATGAAGAGTTTTACTGTTTTTACATTAAACCTCTGATTCCCCATGAATTCTAATTTTAAATATTGGATTGTTAACATATTAACCCTAGCTTTTTGATCAAACGCTGGAATGCATCCATTAATACCTGGTTTAAATTAAGAGCTGTCTTGGCCCAAAAATTAGTGGATATGGTTAAGTTATTTACACTCACAAATTGGAGAATGATTTTGCACTTCAAAACTATATTAATGCATAACTATAAAATAAAAAAGTTAGCTTATATTGCTTTCTAGGTCAATTTTTTTTTGGCACGTAATTAACCTATGATGGTTTCGATTTTTTTCACCCCACGCCTTTCTTGATATTCACAACATTCCGCCTTAGGCTCGGATATTCTTAAAACTTAGAAAGAATTTTAAATAACCTTTCTGGTATATAATCACGGATCACCTGTACACAGGTGCATCAACTTGGTGCTACTATATCAGGGGAGGGCGTAACTTATGTATAGCTGGCTTAAAATGTAAGCAACTGATAAAAAACACCGTATTTAATAATTAAGGCAAACCTTATTTATATTTATTTAAATCTGGGTAACGGGCCGGCCTACCAAATCGGCAGTCGTGAACTTCAAATGGAGAATCAATGTTACAGTAAACAAAATTTTTTCTCATTGCATCAATTTTAAAGAATAACTATTTCAAACAAAAAACATGTTGCAGCTATTTTCTCAGAGAATATTACTACATAAAATTTATTCTGAGAAAAATTTATTTATCCATTTTTTTTTGTTATATATGTACATTTCAATATTTAAATTTTATAAAAGAAATATTAAACAAAAAAATATAGCACAGTATTTTAACATAGTATTATCTCTTAATCAATTTCACTTAGAATACTTTTTGCTTGAAATAGTTATCTTTAAAATTGGTGCAATGAGGCAAAATTTTGTTTAATATTGATTCCCCATTTGAAGTTCGCAGCTGCTGGCTTGGTAGGCAGGTCCGTTAATAATAACAAAATATTAACCCTAGCTACTTAAAAATTATTTTTACAAATTATTTTTAGTCAGTTATTTTGCATCATCCTGTCATAAAAACTTAGGTAACTAATAATATAACTGTACGTATATCCAATTGTTTCCAATATTAGTATCTAAGTAATGTGGCATTTCTTTGAAGCTCAGTTAGAAGGTTCTGCTTGGTTACTGCAAAACTAGAAGCTGTTCATGGTAAAGTGAGCACTTTTGAAATCAACCTTTGAAAAATGTTACCACCCCTAACTGCATATATTTTAACGGACACAATCTCCGGCATGTGCCCAGTAAAGTTGGTAGCGATGGAGTAAAAGTAGTTCCATGTCTTAACATTGAATTAAAACTGTTATGTTAACATTTATGCACATTGAAATTATCTACTTTATGTTCTGCTATTTTAATAAACATGTTTAAGAATTTGCATATTTGTAACACATTCACTTTTCTCATACTTCCACATTTTCATTTGACCAACGCTTGAATAAAGTGCGCAGGCCCACGGTAATGTTAATGTTACATACATATGTTGTAAGAATAAACAATGTGCATACAAGTATATCTTCAGCAAGGTTTTCAGAATTGCTCAGTTTACCGTGAATACTGTATACATTTAAACACACACACATACTTAATCTTCACTCTTGACTCGTTCCCAGAATACTTTCTGACAAGATGACAAGAACCCAGTTCTCATCATACAAAGTACTAATGGAAGAAGAGACAGATGAGGAGGGCAGACATATATGCCTCTTCAGGACCACGGCAGACTGAAGCATTATTGTTTCTACAGAAACAAATTGTGATGTCTATCAAACGTGTGCCATAGCACATGTAACTGTTGAAAGATGTGGGAGAAATACTTATAGACAAATGTAAATCATGTCCGCTGGGAACCATGTGTTGACGTTGCTTACAGGCTGCATGGGAATGACCAATAAAATACAGATTGAAGTCACGTATATAGGCCTACATTACTTAATAATAAAAAACAATTGCCCTCTTCAAATGTTTAATTAAGGCGGGCCTTCCCCTCTACAGCCCACGCCTGTGTTATCCTACAAATACCACTATCGAAGTTCTTGAAAACATCTCAACATTGCAATGACAATGATTTTTTACATGTACACAATTTGTTTGGTTGCCTTCTTTTCTAATCACATAATTACTGTACGTATATTTATTTTGTGATCAAAATAGAAGACAATGACTGTCTTTGGAAAAGTTTCTGGGGATATGAAGCCAACGGCATGGAATAACACATTCTGTGGGTTTCCTTTAAGCACTTTGGTAAAACAAAAAACAAGTTCGAGTGGAAAACAAACTCACACAGATACACCACCGATCTGCTGCTGACACTATCCCTACGTTTGTACATTTGGTCTCGACGCAATGGTTACACTACGGTATTGGTTTCCTTAAAAGTCCACAGCATTAGCACTATTAAGATTACTTACTTTCACTGTAATGCAATAAGGTCTGCGTTATCTTTCTATAGCATTTTTCAAGAGTCTTACAAGTTTCTGAATGACCAAAAATGTGGAAACCGGTACCGTATATAACTTTGAACCTAAATTTTAAACAAGCTACCGAAATCAATAATATTACGTTTTTACGTTCAAGCCATATAAAATAAGTTAAAGTGATTAATTACTATTACAATCTATACTTTCAAAAAGCACAAAAGCTTGCACTACCTTAGATGTAAGCGAATTTCAAGTAAATATAAATAATTTCTACAACATGCCATCGATTACAAATCAAAACAACAACAAGGATTCAATGTTGCCATCTAAACAGTGGACAGCAATGGACATCAATATACCTAAGCAAAAATTAAACTTTGCAATGTATCATAAAATTAACACAATTTTCTTTAAATGTAACATACTTTAAAACCCACTTTTTCTTGAGACTTTTAAGTATTTTAATTAGTTTAATAATTTACATCACAATACTGGGAAGTGAGTGGTCATATTGTATTATATAGTTTCTTTTGTTCTCTTGTTTAGTGCTGCTACCTGACGCTTAAACTTAGAAACAAACACGTGAAAATCTTTCGCATGGTTGTAAAGTATTTGGTTATATCTTAAGAAACATTTCATATTCGCACGTCCATTCTCTAATAAATACCCTAACTTGACAGCAATAGAGTTACAAATGGGAGTTCAGCAATTTATGTCAACGAACACCAATTCATAAATTTACAACTTAATTTTAAAATATTTCCATTGTAGCTAACCGGTTAGGCATAGCATTTCTCAAAGTCTGCAAGTGTATTAGTACAGTTTCAGGGAAAATAGTTTAGGAGCATTGTGTAAAATATGGTAACTCCTTTCAGGCTTATTCAAAAACAAAACTACTTACGTTATCTTAGCACACGCGCAGGTATGAAGACTCAACGTAATACGCATAGTGTGCATGGGAAAAGAAAGACTATTTTTGAGTTCTATGTTTAGCTCAGAAGCTGAGAACGAGGTCGGGATGACCTTTCAGTATTGGAGGGATTTTCAAACTGTTCTCATTGTCTAGTTACGGTTATTGCTTTAGAAATTATTACACGGATCACCTGCGGGGTGTATCTGAGTTCGTGTGGAATGGAGGTCTTAATAAAAATTAAATAACTGAATTTGATTTCTTTTACTAACACGGCTACTATTTACATAATTAAATTATCTATATCCACTCTTACTCTTTTTATTTCTCAGTGAGAGTAATATTTGATGGCTATTTCAACTCCAATTAACATCCTTCTTTATGCCTCTGTTTAGTTATTGTCAATTAACGCATACTGATCATTAGCACATGTTCAGTATATGTATTGCCATAATTTGCAACGTCTTTCATTCACGCATCTAGTCCAATAGTCCAGCCTGCCAGCCGCACTCACCACTGCTTGATACTCGCATTCGCAGATTTGCCTTCTGCTGGTCACTTCTCTCGCCGCTCGTCTTCTATCGCTCGGAACTCAGCCAGTCGTCGATTCAACAACTATAACTACTCAACTCAACTGAACTCTCGACATGGAGGCCAGTCACTTTAATATCGTTCGACTTGACTATCTGGAAGGTTCAACACACCTCGATGAGAGAAGGAGGTCAGTAATCCAGA
The DNA here is from genome assembly GCA_029891345.1 of Dryococelus australis. Taxonomy (NCBI): domain Eukaryota; kingdom Metazoa; phylum Arthropoda; class Insecta; order Phasmatodea; family Phasmatidae; genus Dryococelus; species Dryococelus australis. The sequence continues at coordinate 196,526,539 of CM056995.1, read as the reverse complement.
AAATTCTACAGATAAACGCAGAAATCCTATCCGCCGAAGAACAGGAGCGGCGGCCCATAAAAGGGTTAACACGGCAGAATGCCTTCATAACTCAAAACGCTGGTAGGATTATCGCTCGCTTGTCATTCAAAATATTTCCTCGACTTGCCGCCTCGTTATGATCACTACTCTGTCCTTCTCTTTCGCCCCCTGTCATACTGATGGCTGCTAATGTTTTTTCCAGTATATGAGGTACACTAAAGCACATAATTACATAGGTATTTTATATGGTTATAAGTAGTGGGAGTGAGCGGGTTCTGGACCAGGTAGAAAATTAATTGGGATTATGTGATGGATTATCGGATTAATTGAACGGATTATCGAACCTGGATTCAATTACCTGAATTAATTACAAGTAATAGCAGGAAATCCCAATTAAAGGGTTAATAATTAATTTTTTCCAAATATAATCGAAAGTCTTAATTCTTTAATTGGTATTCAAAGGGCTAAGTATCATAAGGGTTGTTTTGGGACAGCAGTATAGTTCTTCACCCTTGGACGTCTGACAGCCGATGTGCTCTGAGGGGTGGGGGCAGCATTACCTATATGTGTTGACTTTGGTGCAAGAATGGCATAAGGGCTAGCAGGCCCAGCATATGCCTTCATCCTTGGACGTTTGGCAGGAAACTGAGCTGGGATGTTGGGTAAGGAGAGGGAGGGGAAGCAGCCACCTTAGCAGTTGTGATGTCCATCGAAATAACCAAATATATTGATTGAAGGAACTACTTACCGAAACATGAAATCATTTTAAATTTGCTACATTCAAAATGTATCAGAGAAACTAGGTATCGAAAACACTTACTAATTATGTGAAATGAATTAAACAAATACTGACTGAATTACAAACATTACAAAAATTATAATTATGCCCAAAGAATTATAATTTATTACAAACAACACGACAAATCAATTAATGACCCGGAAATATACAACCAGCCGTAAAGAAATACCACTTAAACACAATCAATTATACACCCAGAAACATTAAATAGAATTACAAACACAGACACAGTTACTAATCACAAGCAAAGAGATGTAAAATTACACGAAACAAGTACTAACCACAAGCAACGAGAAGACTTCCATTTGAATACAATTACATGATACAAATATGAAACACAAGCAATGAATGAAACATTAAAAGACTTACTTTTAAATACAATCACGCATAACACCTACGATGCACAGGCAACATAACACAATGTTTCAATGACTTACCACGAGCAACAAAGTACAAATGAAACCTAATTACATGCAACGAGATGTAACATTTCACGACACAACTCCGAACCACATGTAACGAATGAAATATATGACTAGAAAAATATTAACCATGCACAAAGTCAGTTTACTAGCCCACTCTGTATAGCTGTTTCCCTACCAATATAAACATATCTTTTAAAAATAACTCATTGAATGATCATTTGTGACATGCAACACAACTGATGTTTAAGCCTAATGCGCTGATCCAGCCCACAGCGATCCGCTCGGGTCACGCTTCTCTTCAACCTCATCGGCTCCCACTAATGCACTGCATGCCGACCCAGCCTGCAGCAAGCTGGCCGAATCCGCTCAGTTTCACCCTCATCTGCCCTCACATCAGCGCGATGTCACAATTCACACTTATCCCGCTATTCAAAATGCTACATGATGCAAATTGCTTAATAAATGTACAAACTTAATTTCTGTTCCTATTTGTTACCGAAATATATCATTACAAGTAAAGAAATATAATATATTAAATATAGTAACAAAGTAAACAAATATAATTAATCGCACACTATGCCATATCCCAGGCCAAATACTCCTCAACATGGATCCCTTGGTAAACTATAGCTAGTGTTAGAAGATTCAATATTGTACTTTATAATGCATGGCGCGATTCGCCACTCACTCTCACCGACTCTCAACCCCCAATGCCAAGCCATCACCTACACATTTTTTTTTAATTACGTAATTGCCATTGCTATGGTGTAAGTACATGTTAACTATATAAAATGTTAAATTACTCTAACCATTAAAAATTAGTTTAAAGTAATATAGGCTGAATGATATTCAAAAACTGTTTTCCAACCACCAGAGCATTTGCTGATATTTATTGCCTTTCTATGCCTGCTTTAGGCTTTTACACAAAACATTCCAATATAAGTATTTTCCATATATAGCAAAGTAATGTTAGTGCTACTATGTATTGAGTAAAAAATTGACGTTACTTATTGCTGCTTGCATAACTTGAAGATTTGACAAACATTTAACATATAAGATACCCTGTTTACCTTTGTTTCACTCAACGTGTAATACAATCACATCAGTTTCAAAGTATAAGACCCCAATGCTACACAAAATGTGGGTAAATGACAAGACTCGTATTTGTCAAACTTAAATATTTTATCAAAATCCCGTATTATATAGTATTACTAAGTCTTTTACCATAGTATGTCAACACCTAACTCTTAAATAATAATTTGAAGAATCAATCGTTTACACACAATTTTATAATGTGTTTGGATATCCTGAACAGTTAGTCGTGTTTCCCCATAGCATGTACCAGGTCTAGTAAATATTTCTCTTACATTGTGTGTAAAGGAAATTTTTTTAAAAATTCAATTACTTGTCAATATATTGTACTCGTAGCATATATCTGTGATACAGAGTTTCACCAAACTCCTTGTATAGCAGCAGCAGCGACATATCTCAGCAAACAGCATCGTATAGACTCACAGCCATAGAAAATGTATAAACTAAACGTGTTTTATTAATTTTGTTTTGCAGGTTTAACATTCCATTAAATAAATGGTATGTTTCTTTCAAAACTTTATTTTACATTTTCAGTTTTTTAATTGACAACACTCGTTGGGGCGAGTGATAGAAAATTATGTCTAAATCCTGTTGTGTTTCCACTCAAATATTTATTCTTCTCACTTATACCATGTATATACCTGTTGGTAAGTTTGGAAATATGTTCTCTGTAAAGATATTGCTTCTAAAAATGATTAGGCATTCTATTGGGGTAATCCCCAAACACCCGTATTTTATTTTCACAAAATATTTGAACAAAGTTCAAAATAATTTTTTTGTTCCTATTTGTATCTGTAATAGTTACTCATTCATATTATTAGATAGAATATTATTTTAGGCTGACTATTGGTCTGTGTGTTCCCCTTTTCTAACACAAAATTATTTAAATTTAAATATTATAGTATCAACTTCAATAAAAAATGTTAGACTCATGTGTCAACACTGCCAATATTGAAAACTTTTCCTTATTTTAGCACACACATATTGCATTACCACTACTGTGTGAGAATGAAATGGTACACTGATGAGAGGGATTTAAATTTCTAAACCTAATATTTAAAATCACACACAAATGCACTATTATAATTAATTTATTGCTTCCTTTTTCCAGTTTACTTATAGTTTTCACACAAATCACTTTACCAATGCACTCTTTAAAAAAAACAATAATCTAAAACACTTAAATTATTCTTCTTCTTTCAAAACCATGATGATGATGATGTGCACAAACATATTCACAAAAACACTATACAATCTCTCTTGTACAGGATTATGTTATGTCGTAACATTTAGGAACACATCTTCCCAAAATAGAATTTGATCACAGTGTGGATGTCTTAAGAAATTAGCATAAATAAATATTTACAACGTAGCACTGAAGACTAAATAAAAAAAATTACGCCCCGTCCTTTAAAAAACAAACTATTTATACATTTTGGTACATTAAGGCCCGTCCTTTTGTCACATTCGGGATATTTTTGTTGTCATGAGCAGGGAATTTTTAAGTTTGCTAAGCTTACACTTTTTCGATGCACACATCAAAATATATAGGGGGAGTCGAGACGATTCTTTGAAGAAAAATTTCAAAACTTCAATAACAGATTTGCACTGTATTCGTAGGTTGAAACTTGGAAGGCATGATGTAATCGGGAACATCCTTCGCTGTGCAGTAAACAAATTGCAGTGACATTTGTAGGAAACTGTTGTTTACGAAGTATCCCTTAGCCCATGAAGATAGATACACAGACAGGCAGCGAGCTGTGCAGGTAGACAGGTGTGCAGAGGACCGTATGGGGTATTGTAGCGAACACGAAAGAAGAGAGGTTGTTGGTTCAATGCTTGACGCGGTGTTAAATCATCTATCAGGGAATCGATTAGGTTAGGATAAATGGCAGTGGAGTTCATGGTAAACAGTTTGGTGCCAGTAGTATATGGGTAGGTCTAGGACAATTCGATTTTTGCCTAAAAATCCTTGATTTTTTCGACGGAAAGGCTTGTTTTTCAAGGTTTTTTCCTTAATTTTCAAGGTTTTATTCTCTCTTTTTCAAGCCTAAAATCTGCCTTTAAATAGCCAAAAAAATGGGTTTAAAAAAGTCTCCAAAACAAGGATTTTCACATCTTTCAGCTCTTTCAAAACATGAGTATAAGACAGATAAAAAACAGACGTATTTTTCCCTTAACTTCCAAAAATTTCATGGTTTTTTTCTTGTTTTTCAAGGTTTTTTCCTTAATTTTCAAGGTTTTTACACTGTTTTTCAAGCTTAGAAAAGTGGCATGAAAAAAATTACATTAATTTATGCGAGGTAGCTACCTAGGTAATTTTCCAAAAAATAAATAATCTTGAATTTATACAAAGTAAGCAAACTAACCCAAATCTGCAAGCTAAATCGGACAAATTTATGTTAAAAAGAATCAAATTTAAGCTAAATCTTCAAGTTTAATCAAGTAAATTGAAGCTAAAATCAAATGAAATATGAAAAAAAGATATTTGAAAGTTTCGAATCAATAGAATTTATACCACTTAAGAGAATTCTATTTAAAGTATGAATTTTCCATTTCTCATATATTTTAAGCCTTTATATGTTGTGAAAACTTGTTTCTCATTTATTAAATGCCAATTTTTTTTATAAAACATATTTGTATAGCGATCTGGTAATGCAATTTTATACTTCCCATCTAGAATACAATTAATCTTTTTTACCAAACTTAGTTTCATAAATTCGAAATTCTGTAGCAGCATAACATTTATTATTTTCAAGATCTTGTAGTTTAGTCAATTCATACGAATTGTTCAACTTGTTGAGAAGTGATTTCACTTTTATTTATAAAGAAAATATCTAATAAGATAAAGAAAAACAAAATGTATGCATAATATTTAAATTATAAAAATGGAAGAGTATCCAATAGTCATTTATTCTATACAAATTTATTTCCTTATAAATTAAAAAAAAACAAGATGTATGTATAATATTTATAGTACAAAAACTGGAGTGTATCCAATATATATATATGTTTTAAATAAAATTATTTGCTTATAAATAAAATGGGAATGATGCTCTCTTATGAAAAGGAAAATAATACCATAAGTAAACAATGTAACAAGTGTGGCAAAGTATTAAACATAGAAAAGAAAGAAAGGTGAATTCAATTAATAAAACAATTTCCATATTTCATGTTTTAAACTTTTTCAGGCTAATGATATTCTTGACCTACAAGAAAACCTCTTTTCTCGACGTTTGCCATTTGTTCTTAAGTGCTCATATCATTTTGGGATTAGGTTAATTCCAGCCTTGCTACATTTTTGGGTCAAGGAAGTAGCAAGGGTATAAAGCTGATTCCCCAACTCACACCATTCTAATGGAGAGAGAAATTGTTTGCATAGGAGAAGTAACACAGCACAGAATGGAAGTGATTATCGCGACGAGAATGCTGAACCGCATCCACCACGATCACTTCACTGGCGAGGCAAGGATTATTATGAAAACCCAGAGGAAGGCTACTTTGCTGATCAAGCGTCACTTGACCAGCGAATTCCGGAATTCATTCCAGCAGCTCAGTCAAATAATCAAGGTACAAATTACGACGCAAATAATTCTGGTAACAGTCGAGACCGGAACTTACCCCTTTGGATGAGCTAACAGGTCAGCAATCTGATGTAGCCTATTTGATCCCCACAAACTACAAACACCACCAGAGACTTCTAGAGGATCAGATGTCGAAGAAGCTGAGTAGAAAGAGGAAATTTTGAACATTACAAAGAAGTTAATTCTTGCTGCTGAACATCACCGCAAGAATGCTAAACTGTCTCGTAAAACTACATTGGAGGTAGGACAGCTAGTATATACCTGTCAGAGAACACCACATTATTAAAATGTGGGAACATATTGCTAAAATGCGAATTCGACTTTAATACGGTCCACTGCGAGTAGCACATATTTTTCAGGGTAACTGCTATGGATTGGTAATTTATCCAGAAACAGGTAAAGTCATGGAAAGGTACAATACCAGTGCTCTCAAAGTAGGGGTTATATCTACCGCCACCTACGCCAGTTTAATTACAAAATGTTATCTGCCAGGTAAATGTAAACATGCCGAGGATAAAGTATTTGGAAGTCTGTTTCGACCTATGGCGAACAGTTGTCAATGCCTCAGCTAGTTTAATCAATTTAATTTGGGACGGAGAATTGTAATAAAAGTGAATGGCAGATATTGTTGTAATAGGCGAAGCTGAAAGCCGCCTAATAAATTGATTGTCCTATGCCATGAATTTTTTTTTTGCTTTACGCACACGTCTACAAGAATTATTCACCGATCATTGAGACTAGAAAATTTATAAGCCAACCCAGCATGATTAAAGTATATGGTTGATCGACTAATAAATGTAAACGAATGTGTTATGTAGATTATTTTGTTTTGACGTGTGTTAAAGAATGTACCTAATATAAGTCATCTGCTTCTGCCATGAGGACGACATACTAAACCTGCCTGTTAACAGCACAATTTTACCTACCCGGATATAGCTAATAAAATAAAGAAGTAGCTAATTTGTATGATGTGCACCTAAACAATGCTAGTAGTTGAATTTTGAGACTCACTGTTTTACTCTGGAAGCCAGGATCCGTATAAGCTGCCAGACAGTAGTCACATGCCAGTTGATAAAATTACAAATAAACAACACTAAGGGTTAGAAGGATTGCTAACTGTGGTACATTCGGCTAATCCAGTTTTCGTAGGTTATTACTTTTAATAACCATTTAGCCATCGTTGATTTATGTATTTTCTACTTAATGATCCCTTAGAGGCACCCCAGAAGTCATGTTGGAATTAGTGTGTGTATATATGTGTGTGTGTTTTCTGTATTGGTTTATTCATGAATACTTCGTTTTGTGTTTATTTATGAAGTAATGTGCATAGTTGATAACTTTTTCAATGTTGTGTATATATATTTTTTTTGTGTTATGCTAAAATTCCATTATCTTAAGATATTTTCTTGATCTGTGCTCCAGACATTCGGACACTGATTCCCAGTGCGCTGTACTAAGTGTAATCACTGCCCATAAATCATCAGTCCTCTGATAACTGAAATAAATGCACCCATTTTTTCAATCGTTCTTACATTCGCAATTTCTGAATGCCCAAAAAGCATCTAGTATTTTAATCCCAACTACGCTACTTATCCATTGTGTTATGCTATTTTTGCCTAATCCTATATGTTGATTATCATATTGAGATATATGCCCATTTTAAGCCGACACTAGACTTGCTTAAGCTGTAGGCAAGTGTAATTGTTGCCGTGAATTAATAACGAACGTGTGCAAATATTTCATCATTTTGTGACGTTGGACGTCCTATTAAGTTATTTTGGCCTCACATGCTACCCCGAACTGTTATTGGTAGAGTGAAGAATTAAGTGTTTTCCTACACCACACCAGCTAAATCATACAAACTCACATGCAAAGTTAATGCTAATGGACTTCAACGCTTCGTACACGTACGCATAAAAAAAAAAAATTTTAGTAGAGTACACTTCGCTGGATATTATTGCTTAAAATTTGTGATCTAAAGGCTGCGAGGAGGACAGCCTGGATCTCAACTGCAGCATTGCCAATGATGATTTTAATTTTAACCTGTTTGTGCAAGCTAAAATACCCACTTTTACCCACAAGTTAGCAAAAAAATTAACGGAAAAAGAAAAAAAAAAAAGGCTTTCGAAAGACTAAACAAAGATCGGTTTAAGGTGAATTTCATGAATGTAGGACATGTGTGCATAACAAAATGTACATGTAAAATGAAGAAAAGCGTAATTTGTAGACAGATTCTTCTTTGCTAAGCCAACACAACATTTGAGATCAACACAAATTAATTTTCTAGCATGCTCAAATTAGGTATTTTTGGAATAAATAATAAACTTATGAATTTTTGTATTTTTCACACGTAAGATTTTATTTATTTAAATTTTTTTGATGTGGGTTTTTTCGATATTAAATGTAGCAGTATTTTATTATTTGCATGTATGATGGCAATTAGCTATGTATTTAAATGGGTTAGATTATCTAGAGATTTTTGTGTATGTGTGTGTGTGTGTATATATATATATATATATAAGCAAAGCAGAGCGTGTCACTCTCTCTCGTTCTCTCTGTCTCTCTTCTCTCTCTCGGGAAGATAGTACCACCTGTGCAGGAAAGGTAAAACATGTTGTTATTTCAAAATTCTGCACATTTCATAATAATTACAGCAACAATAATTATGCTTGAGATTGCAATTTACAACTGAAAAGAGATTTTATTGTTTAAATATATATTATATGTTATTTAGATACGACATATTTTAGATGTGATGTCGCGACACAGCTCTTTGTGCGACACTTACAAATCTAGCAGGTTGGCAGATGTGGTGTGGTAAGGAGAATCTATAATTTGGTAATTGTTCCCAATATGGCGGCGCAGGCGATTATACCCAGTTAATATACGACTGGCAGTGGTTGGCAACATGTCAATGACACAGCGAGTTTCTGAACGAAGTGTTAAGTTCGTGCTCATGTTTTTGAAACACCCTACGGAAGTTACAATGTTGTGATAAATATGTTTCCACGGCACTGCAGGGTTAAATTAATTTACTGTAATGAGTGTTGTGATCGCTGCATGTGCAAGGGTGTAGCGGCCATTTTTGTCTGGTGACTGCTTTGTAATCGTTACGCAGGCCTGTGGATTTCAAATATGTGCAAAGTTTATACGTTTTAACCATGAACTAATGTTATGACGAAGTTAATTATTTATATTCAGGTATGTTTATCACAATGTTGTACCTTCGCACTAGATGTTTGAAACACAGTTGTGTAACGAGTTTACGTTTCTGTGATTTGAATGTCTGCCACAGTCCCAATGACATACTAAGCCCACCCAGATAAATTTAAATAAATAATAAAATAAACCTACAAACCAGTAAGTACCAATGAATATAAATATTAGTGGAATAAATGTTACGGTAGGCCTATGTGTTGCATGTTCACCACTATCTTTTACGTTTGTCGATGGTACGTAGTACAATAAATAAGCGACATGAGTTGCGTGCTTGAATTTTCTGTGTCGTTTCGTTGGACTGGTTGTCTCTTTGTTTTAATTTTTATTCCAAACACATATTAATAACAACACGTTAAATACTACTACTGTTGTTTCCGCCACAGTTGTAACAAACACCGCCATGGCAAAATATTGTGTATTATGAGTAATGTCCTATATTGCGTGTAACAAATAGTTATAAAGCTGACCTAAATATCGTTATAGGCCTAAATAGTGACCATTCGTAGGAAATGGTTTCTGCAATATGACATAATTTTTTGAACATCTGTAAACAGCAACCAATGCATTTTACAGTTATAAAAGTAGAAGTCACATGGCCGTGCTTATGTTTATGTGTAGCGGAAAGATACGTAACCAGTAACCATAAGTAGACATTTGGTAGGGCTTCAGAAAAACCCGAAGTTATCGTGAATCATCTATACTCTGGAATATTACGGTGCTAGGATCGTTGGAGTGGTCCGTTTGAATAGGTTTGGATTTCCAGCCATCCGATTGGCTAGAAGGTTCGAACCCTTAATAATGATAGGCTAGTGTATTATTCTTGGAGTCGCTCTTTTATACGTCACCAGCAGGGCAGGACTACGCCAGGCCGTTCACCCGAGTGGGTGTTGCTGTAGGAATTTTAGTTAGGCGGATATGAATTCCGGATCCAAGCCTGGTTACAGTTTTCATTCATTACATAAGTGGCGAGGAGAATAAGACCGCCAGCGAGCACCCCTTCGGGGGTTTTAACTAATCTGGAGTTGGAAGGTACCGTAGATGATAGTTGATTCGTAGGCTGCAAGCTTAAGAGTATGAATACCGCCATACATACTCTGCGAGAGAGGCCCTCTTTCAATGAGTTCCTGTTTTCATAAACCAGTTTCTACCAGATCTTCGATCTAAAACAGCTAAGACTGATTTTTGTTTGCAAATAAAGTTTCCCAGTGACACATAACACTATCGCCTATCCATTTTACTAGAAGTTTAGAACCGACGCAATTTTGATTTCTATTAAAGAGTACGTATCCCAGCATTTTAAACATGGCTAACCCAAGACAGTGTTTGGTGTTCTCACTGAATAGAACTGGAAAATTCAATGAAAGTTATTATTTATTTTCTGGGAACAGTTTTATTTTTGGAAGATTTCATTTTCTTTTAAAAGAAAGTTTCAAGACATTTTTCATACTACATCTTTTGTGCGTAAGTATGGTAATGGCCACTATCCAACGATCGCAGTTTTGCTCTGCCAATTAAATTATTTTTGCAATTGCCTCAAAAATTAATTTTAAGTATTTATTTTTTAACATGTTCTATTTTGAAGTCCGAAAAAAAAAACAATTTTATTTAAAGATCAAATGTTGAAACAAGTCATGGTTTACAGTTCCTCACTCAGTAGTATGTTACTTATTCCTACTCCTCCTAAGCATGACTACACTATTTTTGCTTGAAAGTATCTTCCTCCTATGTGTGTTCCTTACCGAGTACAAATTGTATGTGCAACAGCAGAAAGTTGTGGAGAAGAAGTAAGTAAAGATGGGTATGTCTACTGTCCAGCAGCTTGGACGGAGCACGGCTACAGTTGCCCATCAGGCTATAATAATACTGTTCTAAGTATTTGACTTCGTATTGTTTTGAAACACCTGTTTGAATCACACAGTATAGGTAAAGGACGAAATCACTGCTTTTACCAAGGGAAAAACACTGCACAGCTATAAGTTTCACTCTATCGAATGGCCTGGTATAGCGTTCTAAGTTGCTGGGTTGGATTGCAGTGATCTGTAAATGAGTGCCTATTGTTGTGGTTAAAGCAAATAAACTTTTATTATTTAATTCACACCTCACACCTATAATTTTGTTAATTGTATTGTTGTACTACTGATTCACATTTCCAGTCATTTCTGGGGATCCATGTATGTACACCTTACATGAACAACTTATCAATGGCGAGGTTATCTGAATACACCACCTACTTGTGTGAAGCTAACATGCTACATACTCATTTGCATGCATACACACAAGGCGCTTCAATCCCCTTTACAATTTATTGAAAACAATACTGACTGTCTTTCTGCCACTCAGATCACAGACATTGGCTGATGGTATAAATTTACTACTGAGCAATATCCTTAGTGCAGACAGTAGAAAAGGGAATGTAATCGATTATGTACAGTAATCTCTGTGTTGGTTAGATCATTTATTTTATTATTTATTTCACTCTGTTGGTCCCATGGATTGTCTAGAGGACAACGAGGACATGGAATATATCAATTTGTTACATATTTTTTTAGCAGCATGGAGAAAGAATTATCATGGAAAATGATAGAATCTGAGAGAAGAATAATTCATTATTAAATCATCAATGCAAATACATGTCTCCCACACAGTGTTGCCAACATGGTAAGATTGTAGGTAAGTGGGCTTAACGTCTCTTCGACAACGAGGTCGTTAGAGACGTAGTAAGTTGCACAGGGAAGAGGGGCTGGGGAAGCTTTCGAAGGAATCGGCCATGGCCTTTGTTTGGGATCCAAACCAGCATTCGTCTGGAGTGATTTCGGATAACCATGGAAAACCGAAATCTAAATGGCCAGACTGGAAATCGAACCTGGGTCGTCCCAAATGCATAACCAGTGAGTTACCACTGCGCCACGTCGCTCAGTAACATGGAAAGAGGTAATTTCGCTACAGCTGTAGTAAAATTCCATTACATTCTGCTAGACAACATTTTTTTTTTTACTTTACTCTAACATTCGGTGTAAAATACGCCTGGCCTAAGAAACGAACCCTATACAGCCAGAAATACAATAAATTTCGAAAAACAACTAAAAGCGTGAACAAACACGACCACAAAATCTCCAAAAGAATACGAAGTATCCAAAAATCGTAAGTCCACAAACCAGCTAAACAGTCAAACGGCATACACACAAAATGGCGTTGCAACCCCGACACCTAGATCCAAAAGTCCGAACCATCATGGATGGCGGCTACAGAAGAACTACTACACAATTATTAATGGAGGAATAAAACTTACCTTAATGATAACAAGAGATAAAATCAGTAGTTTGAAGACATCAGACATTCATTGCATAATAAAGATGAATTTTGAACATACTGCTGTCTTCAGCACAATAGTGGTAGTGGTAGCAATAGTCAGTAGTTAGTAAAAGGTGCTCGTCGTGGTCGTCGAACAAATTATATGTTCACAAAATCAGACAAATATTAAAACAAGAACTAATTAAAAATATTGTTTAAGCTTTAAAAAGATAACCTTACTCCGCAATGATTAGTTTTAAAGCACCAATGGCTTGTTTTATTTATTTATGTTTTTTTTGTAGATCATCATGCTAGAAAGTCGCTACATTATTGCTTTTTTTTTTAATTTTTGTAAATCAACTCATCCAAAAAAAGCTATTACATTAGGGTCCAGTTTCACCAACTCTTCTTACAATTTAAGCACTACTTAAACACGTTTCACCAACTTTAAGCTCTTCTTAAAACGTTTTAAACAACTCTTAGTTTAGGCAGCCCGAAATCGGATGCCTAACTCTTAAAGATCTACTTAAATAATTGTAAACGAATTCAAAGGAAAATGTGAAGATAACCCCAAATGTGCTATAAATTATTTAGTTTTACAAATTAATTTTTTATAAATAAAAATTAGAATTTTTGTGTATCAAAGTTATTGAGTCTGGGTGCAAGTCTTTATTTGCTGAAATAACGTATGACGATGGTAGAAAGCAAAATTCGTGGCAGGCATATACAGGATTGCCAGACTGGGCGATTTGTCACTGTTTGGGCTACTTCAAGGCAAAATTTGGGACCAAAAATTACGAAAATGCGACTATCGCAATTTGGGCTATTTTTGTAATAGATTTGCTATACTTGGGCTACTAGGAATTATTTTATTAGTATTGGTATATTTTTTGATTGTGCCTCTTTATATATATTCATTTCATTTACTTCTCTACACATTATAAGATATGAAAAATTTTGCTCGCTGAGTGCAGGATTCGAACCTAAGACCCTTGAGTTGACAGTCAGGAATGCTAATCTATACACCACAAGGCTAATTACTGTTATTCTCCAGTAATTTCAAATTTATCATTGCACAAATTATTATAAGTGAATGTATAAATTCCATAACAATAAAACAAATAATTTTAAAACACTGATTATTTAAAAAATGTTTCTTTGTTTCTTCAAAGGCTTGCAAACAAAATAGCTTTTGTTAGTTTTTAATATATCGGTCGATGGTTGTACAAATGTAAAAAATTTCAAAGTAAAAAATGACATGGGCTACCACGTGACACATATATAATCATGAAAGAAATTACATGCTAATGGTTAACACATGGTCTCAAAAAATACATCATGCCATTAACAGCTAGCTAACGTCTTGCATATTAAAAAAAAAAACAAAATCAAAACGTTTGTTGGCCAAAAGACATAACATTTGTATCGTTACTGTGATAAAGAATACAATGGGCCATTGTCGAAAAAATACAATGGGCCATTGTCTTTTTTCTAACTGCAAACATTCTGTCTCAAAAAAGACATGACGCCATTGTCAGATGGCTATCCTCTGGCATTGAAACAATAGTTGACGACAGTACAGGTATCGGGACGACAATTTGCCGACACTTTGCTGACATGTTGTGTTAGCTGGGTTGTTACTCGCTGAAGAGACCTGCAGAATTCGCGGATCCATTTTGGGATAAGTTAGAATTAAAAACATGGTTGTTTATATAGCATTAGCCATTGATTCACACTGTGTTTGACACCTCCTGGAGAACGCTGGCCCAATTGTCGCCTCCCACTGTGACAGCAGACAACCAATGCACAGTTGACATCGACAAATTTGTACATAAGACTGTACAATCTAGCTTGCAGATCATTGAACTCGCTAATTTTTCAGGTCTAAATGAATAGGGGAATTGAATATCACATGATTGTTTATGTTTGACATATTTTTTTAAAGATTTGTAAGTTCTATATAAATTAAAAATAAAAAAACTCGTGTTTCATAAATATAAATTATTACATGAAAAATTTACAATATAATAAAAAATTATTTTAATATAAAGTGTTATCAAATTGGGCGACATTTTGGCGACAAATATTGGCCATTTAGGCGACTTTAACAAAAACAATCTGGCAACCCTGGGCATATATTTGTTTATATGCATTTTCTACTTATTTTTAAGAGGAAAAACCATTACATAAATAGGAAATTGAGTGTAAAGGCAGGTAGCTGATAGATAAAATATGATTTTATTGAGTAAGCATAAGCTACGGAAGTACCTATTTGAAATAAATGGAAGGAATGTTTGCCTTCACTACATTACATGCATGTACAATATGTAGGCCTAAAAATATATGATTACTTTGATTGAATTTGAGACTGGACATAATATAATACATTTAGACATACGTTTTATTACACATGACAAAATTGCAGTACAAGTGTTGCACACATTCGACTTTGTTTTGAATTAGAAAAGTTAACGAGGGCCCAATTAAAGATGTCATACAGGTGTTACGTGATAATCATATTTATTCAAATTGCAAATGAATATCGTCAATGTTACTATCACAATTTCAGAAAGTTCAATCATGGTTAGTGATGAAAGCCAAACCTAATCCTTAAAATATAGCTGTAATGTCGTGTGTAAAACATAAAACAGTTCTATTAAGTAGAAAAATTCGGGATGGCCTTGTAGACTGTTATAAATGTTGGCCCAGTGTTGTTTTTTGAGGGCAATACGATTTTTACACGGAATATACATTACGTTTAGGGAATATTTATTCAGTGCCTAAACAAGACAACAGTGTCATTTTAAAATTTAGCACTAACCTAATGTATTATTTTTATAAAGCATTTAATATATAAATGCTTGACAAAGCTAATTCAATATATGTAACAAGTCTAAAACATTACCCGAGTAGATACAATATAAAACAATAAACATTCTGACTAGTAAAAAAACAGCCCAGGCCTAATGTAGATAAGTTGTATCTTTTGCTGCGGAAAACCACACTACTTGGCAATGATAATTAATAAAAACGATCTAAAAAAACATCATAAAATTACAACACAACACTCCCGTGATGATAAATTAGCCTCAAAAAATTAAAAACTTTTCATCCACGAACGTAATTTTAACACAAATAAATTTTGAACGCCTAGGTAGTTGAAAAATCGAGTACACATATATTTTTCGTATATGCATTTACATTTGTTTTAATTGATTCTCCTTATTCTTCAGGCACACAATTAAGCTTTAATTGCTTATTATAAAACAAATCTCTACACCGTGTCCCAATTCGCCTATAGAGTACTGTCTCGCCCACTCTTGACGTCACATAGAGTCCTCTCTGCTCTCCCAACTCGGGTGGAGAGAGCGCAAGAGGGAGAGTGAACGTCGATGTAAAATCTGTGCTCACTCTAATACCCTTATGGCAGCCATGTTGTTTTCAAGTCTAACCTAAAATATCCAGACCTTATTTTGTTGTTTAAAAATCGGTGTTAGAAATATTTTATCTACTTAACTTAATCATTGCGATTGTGAAATGTGCAATAAAAATATTTCGTTTGACATGGAACATAAATTATGTTGTTATTATGTTCATATTTCATTTAGGTTAATAATTGTGTGCATATTATTAAATACCCACTGTGATTTGCACATTAAAATTATGTTTTTAATTATTCAAATATGTAACAAATTAAAATAAGTTACTATTTGTTAAAATAATGTAAATTTATTTGAGGAAAGTGAAAGACCATCATAATGTTATTTTTCACTATTTATTACCTTTTCTGCCAGAGAAATAATGCCGAAGGCTTACAGAGGGCACAAGTTTCAATTCGCTTAAGTGAGCCAGATTATGCCAGAATGAAAGTGGCGAGTGAGAGTGAACACACTTTCGAGTTGAGATGCTGTCTTGGTATATTCACAACAAAAGTAAACACAACATTTCAGGGAGGATTTTTTTTTTTCCTTTCCTTGAAATAATTCTCATTGGTTCGTTTAGTCACATGACCACAATGCACCACTACCTACATGAGAATATTTGCAACTTGTTTCTTTAAGCAACGCCCAACTAAGACGTGCTTATAAATCTGAGTTTTATCATTTTGAAACACCTCGACATCCTTAAGAGCCACTTAAGCTTAAGTATCGCTTTGATGGGACCTAGTTTATTCGTTGTTGGTGAAACCGGCCCTAGGTGTACTAGCCTTACATTATTAATAAGTTCGCTCCAGCGAGTGCTCTTTCGAGCTTATATTGAAATTCTTGAAACTAATCATCAGGACTAAAACTGTTTTAATTATAATGTATTCTACCTATAGTTAACAGAAAAAACACAATGTGGAAAAAAAAACTGTTGTATATCAATAAAAGGGGTGATGAGCAAATTACAATACAATTATTTACATATTGGGGGGAGGGGGGTCATTAATATCTAAAATACATTTACATTTGGGTGAACTTAAACTAAGAAACTTCAAGACTATATACATGCCGGTATGATATGTACAATGAGAAATGAAAAAGACATTTACAGAGAATTATTTACAAGATGTACATATTTATAAGGATGAAAGGACAAGGAAAATCAGAATGTTTACAAAGGTACGAAACGGAATGAAAAAAAATTGAGGTCAGGAATTATGTTAATAAAACTTATAAGGAAGATATATATATATATATATATATATATATATATATATATATATATATATATATATATATATATATATATATATATGTACAGACATTATATACAAAAATTACAATATAGAAATACAGGAGAACTAAAACGGAATGCTGAAAAGGAAAGGTCAGAACACTGAATTTATGAAAGTATGAATCACAGAATTTGGAAGGAAACAAAATGATCATAACCCGCACTCAAGGTGTACATATGTGGTACCACACCCACACATCTCATGCTCAAGTGTCAGCCGGTGGCACATTTCGTTAGGGTGGGTCAGGAGAGAGGAAGTCCAGGAGTCTGCAGTGTGAATGCTGAATGCCGGGATCGTAGGATGTGATGCTGGAGATGGTTGGGTTTGGGTGGTTTCTCACCTTGCAGTAGAATATTTTTGGTGTGACATCGGATTAGGTGTGTTGGCAGATCTACGGCGCCACTATGACGTCTGGAATGATGGGAATGTTAGCAATGCACATGGAGAACAGTCTGGGGCTGAGTAATGCACCTTGAGGCACTCCTGCTTGGATGGAAAAGTGACGAGATTGAATATCAGACACTCGGACACTAAATGTGCAGTTGGACAGGAAACTGTGAATAATGGTGATGAGGCGTTCAGAAATTTTGAAATGACGTAATTTGTGAAAGAGTGCTGCATGATAAACTGAATCTAAAGCTTTGGCTAAATCTAGAAAAATGAGGACAGAATATTTATTGTTATTGAAACCAGCGGTGATCTGGTCAATGGCTAAGGTGATGGCATGAAGTGCAGAGTGGTTTTACGAAAGCCAAATTGGGTGTCAGGAAGTATGTGAAGTTGATCAATGGAATGTGTGAGTCGAGTCAGTATGATGCGCTCTGCGATTTTGGAAAGAACTGATAGTAGTGCAATTGGACAATATGAAGTGTGATTTGTTCACGTGTGACACCATGTTTTGGAATCGGAATGACCATGGCATATTTCCAGCTGGAAGAGTAGTGACACATAATAAGAATGACATTGATTATATTCTTAAGGTGAAAAATATCTTTTCGAGGGAGAGATCGAACAACCCTAGCAGCAACATTGTCGGCACCCTGTGATACCAAGTGTCTGATTTTGGAGATGGCCATGTTAAATTCTCGTGGAGAAGTGATAAATTTGCAGCCGGGAGGTGGAAGGGAAGCAGATTCGAGCATAAGTGATGAGAGTTCGTGACCAATGTGATCGGGAGGTGGAATAGAATAGTGAAAAGTGGCGTCAAAGTGAGCTGCTAAAGCAGTGGATCTATCGGTTGGGGATTCCAGTGTGGTACCAGAAAGCAAGAGGGGAGGGATGAGTCCTGGTGAGCCTCAGAATTTTAGGATGAATTGCCATGCTGTATTGTCTGTGATGGAAAGTGATTGGATTTTCCTTTGTTGTTGACTTGCTAGCCAAGTAGAAATTTCCCACTTGGCTGTATGGTGGAGATAATGGTAGTATTCAAGATCAGCTGGTTACATGTTTATTGCGAACGACTGCAGGCTTGGTATCGGCGAAAAAATATGTGGAGTGAATGAGGAAAAGGGGTGCCAGGTCGTCATGAAAGATGGTGTGGAATGGAAGAGAGTGCTGAAGTAAGGATGTGATTTGTGAATGAATGCACGGCTATATCCAGTTCCTCTGGAGTTCTGGGTTTTTTAGTGTGGTCAATTTTACTGTCGAGTGTGGTTTTGAACTGTTTCCAATTTGCTTTGTAGAAATTGAATGGAGCTAACTTGAAGGGAAGATGGTGCTGCAGATAGCTAAGATGTGCTGTTACTGGAAGGTGGTCTGAATCCAGGTGAGTGAGTGCTTTGATATGTGACAGTTGAATTATGGATGAAGTTAAGTAAAAGTCAATGATAGATGGTTGAAAAGAGGAACGGGGTGACATGTAAGTGGGTGAAGTTTGGCATTTCAGCTGGATGTCGGTTGTTGAAATCTCCTGCTATTATTATATTGGATTCCAGTTTGACAAATGGGATATGTCGGATGTAGTAAAGGGGGCATGTGGAGGAATGTAGGTAATTACGAAAGTGAAGGCTGGATGAAAGCTGGAAATTTTGGGTCCTTTGGGCTTCAAATCCTGAATTGTGCAGTGAATTTGGGATATTTTGATATGCCATCATGGATAAGGACCAGGACGCCTCCACAGGGTTTATTAAGTCTGTCCGAACGATAACATTTGTAGCCTGGGCTGATGTAGTTTAAGCCATGTTTCAACAATGTCAAAGATAATAGGTTGGTATGTATCGATTATATGTGTGATTTTGGATGTTTATGGTTGACCGACCCGGTATTCCAAACAATAATGAGAAACATTATGAGGATAGTATTGTTGCCGTGTCTGGGGTGGTTTGTGTGAAGGATTCACAACCATTGAATAGTATGGAGAAGGCGAGGAGAATTAACTCGCACTTCTCCATGAGGGATTTTGCATTGATGAATTGGTGAAAGATTGGTTTGAGTTTGTTAAGAGTGGAGCAGAAATCAAGACGTCGAAACCAGGAGATGATGTCTTTCAGAGATTCCATGATTGATTGGTCAGCTGTCTCGGTAGATGAAAAGGAAGTGGAAGGAGCAAGAGAACCAGTGAGTATAGAGGTGAAAGATTTGCCTGGGAAGCAGAGTGATGAGTGTTTGATTGGTTTATGTTCTGCTTTTTGGGGTTGAGTGGCAGAAGCTTTTAATTCGCTATATCGGATTTATAAATATTGCGGCCGTTTGGGACCAGCAAAGTAGTTGACTGGTGGTTCTCCAGTTTTGCAAAGACAGCAGTTGGGTTTCTCAACATGTGGCTATAGACACTTGTCTGAGGAATGGCATTCACCACGCCTAACACAGCGGACAGCTTAGTTGCAATTATGTGATGTGTGTCCAACATTTTGCCAACAGAGACATTAGACTACTTTGCCGACTCCGTGATAGAGTTCGGGTTTAACCCCTACACCACCTAAATTGGCGATTTGAAGTGTCTGATGTAATTGGCTAGTGCCCTACAGGATGACCAGAAAGAGAGGGAGGGTTTAGGAGATTCGCCTTTGCTCGCCATACGGAGGACTTTACTGTGCCAGATTCAGAGTTCAGATAGGGTTTCGGAGATGTCTGATAGGGATGTGTCCATGTACAGATTGCAGAGAACTATGCATGCGTTCCTTTCTTTGGTACAGGTCCATGTATGAAATGGGATGTTTTGTGAGTGGAGAAGTGAGAGTATTTTGGTATGGTCATACTTTAAGCCAATTTTGAGGGTGGAGGTGTGCTGATAGTGTGTAGCCTTGATGTACAACTGATATTGAGATTTGAGTTGTGACATTCGTGTGATTGCATTTTGTGAAAGGCCTGTTTTGCATACAATAAGGGGTGGTCTTCTGGACTTTGACTATGTGGTGTCGTCAGGTGACTGAATATTAGCAAGGTGGGGTAATAGATGAGTTGGTGGGTTGTGTGGTTGCAGTTGTAATATATGTTGTGGATGATGATGTGAGGGAATGTTTTTGAAGAGTGATTTTGGTGTAAAATGTGGTGGGTTGGGTGTTGAGAGAATTGTGGTGGTGTGATGGGAAGTATCATCATCTGTACTAGAAGCTGGGCGAGAACGGGAGTGCTGTTGCGATAAATGCCTTTGTTGTTTTGGGGCAGAATTGTGTGGTAAGTTGATTTTGAGCTTTGACTTGCGGTTGGTGACTGTTGTACACTCATCTTGATCTTCAGTCCAGCTGAGTGCGATGTTATCAGCTTTGGCTGCTCGTTTTTAGAGTCTTCCCTCGAGGACCTTCATCTTTTTTGTAGGTGTAAATACAGGTGGTTGAAGTGGTAGGATGGGGACGATGGTATGTTGGCTGACAGGAATGTTTGATTGATTTGAGTAAGTCGAAGAGGATGTTGATGGAACAGAAACAATCGGTGTGGCATTGGGTTGTGGTTCAGGAATATGGAAGAAGTCGAGTTGGGTTGGATTGCTATGTAGAAAGTTAGTGATTACATTTTCCATTGGCACATTGTGTTCAGGAGCCAGGAGGAGTCGCCATAAAAATTTTCCATTAAATGCGAAGTTTGAAGGTGGTTGGGCAGATTTCAGAGCTTGAGGGAAATCATGGTATTCATCTGATTGAGAAACAGAAGCAGCATTTGATGTAGTAGTGTTGGTTGGTGTGTGAATTCCTGTGACTGGCGTGAGACCGGGTGATGGTAATCAATGAAGAGAGATGACTGTGTTTTCTATGACATGGGAGTTGGGGTCAGTGTTGATGACTGAGACGTTCACGATGTTAGCAGTAGGGTGCTGATTAAGCTGAAATGGATGGAGAAACTGCAATGAGTGTGAAGCAGAAATTTTTTAAGAACAGGTGCATGTGGTGATTGTTTTGGTTGTGAGTTTCAGAAGATTGGAAGACGTTGAAACAATGAAGATTGTACTGAGATATATCTTCTGTGGTGCTGAATGAATGCATGGCCAGTTGAGTCATCTGATGTGGGTGATAATCGGATTCGTCTGTGGAATTTTTTCTTCTTATTCGCTTTTGGTTTTCGTGGTTTTAATAACAGGTATGGGCCAGGACCAACTGCTGCCATGTGTAGGAGGTGTTCTTGGAGGCTGCCTGGATGATGTACAGTTTTGAGGAATGCGATACATTGTCAGTCATTACAAGTAAGAAAAAGTGATTTGGAGGTGGTAAGCCGTATTATTGGTATGGGTGTAGAGAATCGAGTAATCACTATTATGACCAGTTGCAATGTGTGTTTGAGTGATCTAATCACTCAAATCCAGAAAGTAGGTGACACAACTATTTGACCAAGGCATCTGTGACGCCTAGTTGAGGGGGTGAAATGACTTTCAGTGGGCACCCAGCCCTATAAAGATGGCGACAGCAGCACAGTCACTTCAACTAGAGATGAGCATTATTTAGCATAACAATTATCAGAAAATAACTTTTCTGTTCTTGCTCCCAAGTTCAGCAAACTGTTACCAATAATGATTTAACTCTAAGAACAATCTAGTGGCACAAGAAACAACTGTTCAGTTATAACTCCTCTACTTTATCCTAGGTAACACTTTAATGCTGGCTTCTATTATTCTTTGTCGATCTCGTTCTGTAAACTGTTCTCAGTTATTCAATAACTGTTTAGCATTCCCAGAGTTTCAGTAGTAATGTAAACAAAATTTTACACTTTAGGTTACACTCGTTTTTGCTTATAAATAGTGCTGCTGTTAGTTTTAATTTATTTATTTAAATGTTAAGAATCTCATAGCCTATGAATTGGCATTCAGAATATGCTATATACATTTTTTTATCATTTAGAGCCGATACAATTATATCAGTAAAGACAGTAAAAGACGATCAATTTTTACATGTCAAATAACAGTTCTGCAATAACTATTTAATAACCTGTTATCCATAAATAAAAATAACTCTTATAACAATTGTCATAATATAAAAGTTTAGCTCATCCCTAACTTAAACAGAACTGAAGTTGATTCATTATAACTTCGGCCTTTTCTGAAGTCCTGCCAAATTTCTACTCATGGTTACTGGTTATGCATCTTTCTGCTACACATAAAGATAAACACCGCCATGTGACTTCTGCTTTTATAACTGCAAAATGCATTGGTTGCTGTTTACAGATGTTCAAAAAAATATGTCACATTGCAGAAACCATTTCCTACGAATGTTCACTATTTAGGTCTATAACACTATATTTAGGTCAGCTTTATAACTATTTGTTACATGCAATATAGGACATTACACATAATACACAATATTTTGCCATGGCGGTGTTTGTTACAACTGTGGTGGAAACAACAGTAGTATTTAACGTGTTGTTATTAATATGTGTTTGGAATAAGAATTAAAATGAAGGGACAACCAGTCCAACGAAATGACACAGTAAATTCAAGCACGCAACTCGTATCGCTTATTTATTGTACTACGTACCATTGACAAACGTAAAAGATAGTGGTGAACATGCAACACATAGGCCTACCATAACATTTATTCCACTAATATTTATATTCATTGGTACTTACTATTTTGCAGGTTTATTTTATTATTTATTTAAATTTATCTGGGTGGGCTTAGTATGTCATTGGGACTGTGGCAGACATTCAAATCACAGAAACGTAAACTCGTTACACAACTGTGTTTCAAACATCTAGTGCGAAGGTACAACATTGTGATAAATATACCTGAATATAAATAATTAACTTCGTCATAACATAAGTTCATGGTTAAAACGTATCAACTTTGAACATATTTGAAATCCACAGGTCTGTGTAACACAGTGTGTTACAACACAGCCACCATAGACGGAAATGGTGGCAATGCCTTTGCACACGCAGTGATCACAGCACTCGTTACAGTAAATTAATCACCCCTGCTATGCCGTGCAAAAAGGTGATGGTCGCCGAGCGTGTGCGGGAAATTCCGGAGCCTACCGTATGCACTTCACCTCCGTGACTTGCTGCTAGCGGCCTGACTCTCCCGCCTAACTCGAGGGCTTGCCCTTACACCGAAACACCGAAACAGGACTATTTTCTGAGATGACTTGCATTACTGACCCTTGCTTTATTGAAAGAAAGTAAATAGACATATGAAAAAAATACAAATATTCTTACTACATAAAAAATGTTGAAATGTGATGAACAAAACACTCTGTGAAAGATGAAAGTAAATAACATGTTACCTTGCAAACACAACAAAATACGACACCTGCAAATAAACCCATAAAAATTATAATGAACAACACAATAAAATTCTTTTAATTGGGCGTGAAATGTTCCAGTTCAATACACCGGCCTAATTATTTCCTTTGCGGCATCATGTGTTACTATGGCAACTACCGTCTGCACTTGCACCGGAGTGCCCTGCTCTTGCGCTGGTCCTCGTCACTCTGGTGACCAGGCGTACACTCAAAGTAGGGTGCACAGCCCTGCTGTAGTGGTGATACAGGGCACAGCTGGACAAACAGTATTAATTTGCGGATGCACAGATGTAAAACACCCCCCCCCCCCCTTTTTGAGACAGTTTGTAGGCCATCTGGTGTAAATTGTAGCAACTGCACATCCGGGCTGGACTGCACGACCACAGACAGTACCGCCGCTTTTGTGGCCATGCCGCACGCTGCAAAGCCGGCAGTTTCCTCTTCCTGCTTGGCAACTTTGGCTGCCTGCAATGTTGACATGGAGGTGGTGGATGAGTCCGCTGATGTGATCTCCAAAAGCACAGCGAGCCCTGTGACTCACTACCCTCGCTGTCGCCCTCCTCGCTCCTACTATCCTTGGGCGAAGTTCGCTGCCTCCGGGCGCTACCTGGCTGAACAGCCCCTGCTAAAACATTTGCACTTGCATTAATACTCTGCCCTTGCTTTCCCTGTGTCTTCTGTTGCTCCCCTCATAACTACATATGTCCACCTTGCTTATCATGCTCCTCTTGCACGTGTTCCTCTTGCACTTGCTCGCCTTGCACTTTCTCTCCTTGCTCTTGCTCTAGAGGCCTTTCAGGTTCCCTTCGAGGTGCTTCTACAGCAGGTGACTCCTGTGTCCTCTCCTCCGCTAAACTTACATCTCCTCGAAGTGCGGATGCACTCTCCTGCTCCCTCTTCTTGTCTTGGAGCTCGTCAGCACGGTTCTCACTCAGCAGCACCTCTGGTGGTGCTTCCTCCTCGAAGTGCATGGGCGGGTCTCCTATGGGATCTCTCACCTGAAGTGCTGCCACATCTCGTGTCTCCTCTCGCCCTTCCTCGGACTCGACACGGCCTTCAGCGTCGTGGGGTTGGGACACACTGGGACCGACTTCCATGCTGATGGTCAAGTGGTGCATTCCTCCTTTTCATGTCCTACACGCTATGTACATGTGGTGTCTCCTAATAACTTACTTGTAGTGATGTAGATTATCCTCCTACTCACTTACTTGCAGTGATGTAGATTCTCCTCCTACTAACTTACATATTATATAAATTCTCCTCCGACTTGCTTGCTTATGTGCTAATTCCTCCTGCTTACTTGCAGTTATGAACATCTTGTACTTGCTAATTATGGTGTAATGAATTATATTATTTACTGGAGTGATGTGATAAACATGAGATCAACATATGCAATATTTACATTTGATTACCTTTTTTCTAACTACTCTAACTCCCTCTCTTGCTTATGAAATGAATAATACAATGATTCCTCCACACTTTTGAAATGAATGATACAATGAATTCCTTCACACTTGCAAAATGAATAATACATAATAATAAAAAAATGTGTGTAAGTGCCCTCTGCATGCTGTTGTTGACCTCATGATTTCCTTGCAGTTATATGTGTACATGAGTTAATTTCAAATATTTTCTCATGCGTTTCCCACTATACAAATTTTACATGCCTTGGTGCACTACAGCTATTAGAATTTGTTTGAAAGTTACGTGATATGCCCGAGATGTTTTTGATTACATTTTGATCCCTTGACTCGTGGTACCATGTTGTCCAATTTGCATCCCGGTGGTATGTTTCATGCATTCTCTCTAGAATGATTGCGGCATGCATTAAGTCTTCTAGTGATCCATTCAGCAAAGGAATAAAAGCTGCTCTGAACTCTGGCGAAGGAGTTTCTGCAATGACTTCTAATATTTCACATTCTGGCAAATTTGGATGGAAACGTTTCACAAGTTGGTTTTTATGTGTTATAAAAAGAGTTAGAGGCTCACCCGATTGTTGGCTTTCCAGAGTCAAACTGCTCTGCGCCTGTACAGATGTGAACACTACTTGAAACCTGCAGTGGAATGCACGTTGAAACTCCTCCCACTGAAGTCCGTAGCGATTGAGTGAGATCCACCAAGAGCGCTCGTCTTCGGAGGGTTGTACTCCGACGCTGTTGGCCCGTTCATCATGGCTGATGCTGTATCTCGTGAGACGGGATATGCTGTCTTCCAAAAAGGCTGTGGATCTTCCGTTGCGGTACCCACAAACATGGGCAATGTTTGAAACTTCGATGGTGTTTTTGCTGCGAACGGTCCTGGCGGATGTGGGTGTTGGGTGGGCTCTGTAATTCCGCATCTGAATGCGTTTTCCATGCCTGCTGTTTGTGGCATAATTGTTACATACGGAAAAATTGGAAAAGTGGGTTGATAGTTCGGCACTATTGTTGGGTAGATCAGTGTAGGAAACATGTGTGGTATGGCTCGAAAACGGTGTGGGTGGTTGGTACACATGCAGCGTGGTTGTAGGGGTTAGGTTCAGGCGGTAAGAGTTGGTTTACTCTTACCACATGTGTGGCAGAAGGGCGCTATGTCGCGGCTACACTTTACTCTCCTCCCCATCTCTGCTGTCCTTACCCACCTCTGCCTTGTGCCGTTAAACCTGACACATTGTTAGTGTACTGTGCCAATATCATCTGCGAAAGATTGCTATTCACATTTACCACCTCATCATTGTCCCATTGTCCCAATAGGTCAAACACCTGATCACGTGGGGTACCTGCGGTTTCGGTTTGGCGCGAATTACACCCCGTCTGAACTTACTTGATATCATGTGACATGATAAACAAATAAATGCGAGTCCTGGAACTGAATTCTGTTCTGTGACACAGAGGCATTCTTTGTGATTTTTCACGTCACAGTGTACACACTAAAGTATTATTGAACACTGTTCATTACACAATAAATTATCACAGTTATTTGGAAAATTGTAATTTGGAAAATGTTTGTGTTCAGACTTTACTTGCGTTACAAAAATTGTACGGTTGTGCACTGTTTCACTGCAACTGTCTTTTGTTACGCGGTTGTCACCAGTGCGAATGTCTGTTGGGCTGGTCTTACAACGGCATTGACAATTGGCACTGTTAAAATTTTGTGAGGGTTCATCACTTACCATCGGGCGTAAGAATTCAGGACACCACAGTGTCAGCGCACCGTCAGACATTTCGCCAGCCATAGTTTGTTTGCCAACAAACACATGTGCGTGGGAGATGTGGATGACTGGTGTGGGTGTACAGGGTGGGGAAGAGGAATCGTCCTCCCCTCTCACGATACCGCTGGCTTGCCCGTACAGGTTTGATGACCCGACGTCTCAGCTGACAGGTGGCGAACGCGAAGAGTCAGCTGGCTATCGGCGGCGGAGAGTGCAGGACAATGGGGGAGGGGTAGCCTCCACCCCGTCACTTCTCCTTCACTGCTGCCCGCCCTCCAAGTAGTGTGGCGTCGTTCATGGCATGGTGTCACCTGCTGATTGTTAACAATGTTGACTAGCATCCCAAGTGTCTGTGCGACATCTCGTAGGCGTCCCAATGCCGTCCTCACACCATTGAGGGTAGAAAAATGTGAGAAAATCTGATATTTCAGGAAAATTTTCGAAATTTGCAGAAAATTTTGGAGATAATTTTAGGCGGGAAAATTTGGGGGTAGGAGAATGGCCGCACTTGTGCAAGCCAACTGACGCACTGCCGATGCTGGCAAATATTGGAACAGGATTTTTCTGGAGTGGTGATGGTGAAATAAAGAAATGAATATACCCAGGGCGCCAAATGCCATCAGGCGATGTCAAAGATGACGCTGCTTCTCTTAATCTCAGGGTCGCGGGCCGTCGACCCGGGACCTATCTCCTCGCCATGGTTGCTGAATCGTTGTCATCTGCCTGTAGGTTGTTGCTCCGGATGAAGAATGTTTCCTAAACGATAGCCCGTCGGTCGGCTATACACCATTGTTGACATTGGCGGGAAAACCTACTATTCATTACACTCGCGTACGTGGGCTGTCAGGGCCTCCCACACGCCCATACAGACACAGAAACAAACTGATTACACTGAAAATAAGAACTTACGTGCTGGTTGAGCAGGAATTATTAGGGCCTGTCCCTTTAAAGGCTTACACGGTCGTCAATAAACAACTGACCTGAAACAAGTTATTTATTACGTTTATAATTACACATCTTCTCGGAGGGAACTTTACACTAAACACACTCGGCTATTTTAACCGTCCGTGTGGTGAAGCAGAAAAAGTGTCTTACGACAATTAAAACATTTACATGCACATTATGCTCCCCGGAGCGATGCTAATCCACTGGGAGTGGAGGTGGCTTACCGGGCGACGAGACAGAAAATGTTCTAGTTGATTTAGTCTATTGTAATTACATGTCCGGTTACAAAATGTGATGGTCGTCCAGCGTGAACGGGAAACGTCGGAACGTACCGTACATACTCCACCTCCATGACTTGCTGCTAGCTGACTGACTCTCTCCTGACCCAGGGTTCGTTGCGGCTTGCACTTTCGCCGAAACAGGACTACTTTCAGAGATGACTTGGGTAATTGTTCCGTTTTGCATATCTAAATCGCTCAAAAACCATTGAATTACCTATCCAATTGTAAAAAAAGTCCAGACAAAAAACCACCAATTACATATCATACCACGACCCTGAAAAAGCTCAATTTAAATACAAAGTTTCGCCCTGTGTATCCAGCGCACCTTGAAAAAGCTGGTTTTCACCAGAAGTTTCCCTTTGCATATCCAGGTGACAAAATGTGAAGGACCGAAAAGGACAACATTACATATCCAAGTGAGAAGGGAGGAAATTGGTGCCACACACCACTTGTTTCGAAATGCTTATCCAACCAAGTCGGGGGAGAAATTTCGACCTACACCCAATTATTTCCTATAGCGTATCCAAACCGAAAACGGAATATAGAGTGAAAGACCCCATTTGTTTCCAGTGGCGTATCCAGGTGCCTAAAGTAACATTTGTTAAAAGTTTCCTATTTTGTATCCAAAAATGTAATTTTTTTCGCCTTTTTCTTGGCCCTGTTTAAATACATAAGATTCACTATGCATAATTTTTTATTTATTTTTATGATAGTATTTAATAATGATTAACATTTTAAAAATAATTTTAAACATTTAGTAAGTAAATATTCACATGTACGCAATTATTAAAAGTGTACAGTAAAACAATGCACGTTTGATAATTCAATTTTTTATAAATGTAACAATTTAATACACAATTTTTCACATGTATGCCATCACCAAAGGGTGCGGTAAAATGGCGTACAGTTAAGACTTAATTTTTTATAAATGTAACAATTTAAAACACAATTTTTCACATGCAAACCATCACTATAAGGGTAATATAAAACAACGAACATTTAAGAATTAAACTTTTTATAAATTTAACCATAATCATTTTTCAAAGTTTTATATATAAGCAATCTCTTTTTTTCTAAATTTCCTCAACGCTCGAAACTGGCAGGTCCAAAGTCCACGAACGCAACAGCGTATGCAACTGTATCCACTGCCAGTCGAACCAGTGATGACAAGACACGACCGCGTTATGCCTTTTCGGGATCGCGAATGAATGTAATTTTTTAAATAATCAATTTACCTCAATAATTTAAACTAGCAGATCCAAATTTGTGGATGCAACAGATGCAAGTACAATCGTCGTCGCCGGGCTCACCCATCATGACCTACTCGATTATTTTTGTTTTTTTTTTTCCAGATCGCAAATGAATGTTTACTCAAACAACACACCAATCAAACATTTTATTTTACTGAAACAAATAGCAATTCTTTCAAATTGTTTTTAACAAAAACAAACAGCAAGTTAATCAAACATTATTTTTTTTTACTGAACCAAACAGCTACACTGTCTCATTTTCACCTGTAAATTAAATTAAACAGCAACTAAATTAAACAATAATTTTTACTTGAATCAAACAGCAACTCAATTAAACATTAATTTAAACTTGACTCAAACAATAATTTAAACTTGAAACATACAGCAAGTCAATTACACTTTAATTCTATACTTCAATGGCAACAGTAACTCAAATAACTTTTTTGAAACTGCAACTGCAACAGTAACTCAATCTCGCTCGAGCCTGCAAATTAAAATCAACCGTAACAAACAGATACCTGTCGAAATTGGGATAGCCTTCGCCGCCATCTCCTCCATCTCCTCTGCGCCGATTACGATTTTGCATGTCGGTGGCGTGAATGAGCAAAGTGTGCAGTCGTTCTCTGTACCAATGATTCTTTTTCCAGGCATGCTCGGCCAGGTAACCAACCCAAGTCCCAGTTTTTCACCAATTTCGCTTCGCCTTCCCTGCATTTTTCTCACCGTATCGTCGATTTGAGAATGTCGTGCTCGATGAGAAATGTGTTTATGTCTGGCGAGGAATGAATAACTTGCCTGGCGTTCAACATTGTGGTTTTACATTTCGCACACACCATCTTGCGATTCGCGGGAGAAAATTTGCGAAAAAAATGCTTGGATAGGCGATATGGAACAATAGTTGCCAAATTTGGGTACAGTAAACAGAACTTGGCCAGATACGCGATACAGCACTAGACTGCAAAGTAAACAAATGGGATTGATACTTTATAGTATACACTGAATGCTTGTATGGTTTTCCCAATACGATACGCAATACGGAAGAGTTACCATGACTTGTATTACTGACCCTTGCATTAATGAAAGTAAGTAAATAGACATATGTAAACAATACAAATTCTCTTGCTACATAAACACTGGTGGAATTGGATGGACAAAACACTCTGCGGAATATGAAAATAAATAACACGTTATCTTGCAAACACAACAAAATACATCAACACCTGCGAAAAAAACCATAAATATTTTAATGAACACAATAATGTCTTTTAATTAGACGTGAAATATTCCAGTTCAATACATGGGCCTAATTCTTTCCTCCGCGGCATCATGCATTGCTATGGCAATCACTGGCTGCACTTGCACCGGTGTGCTCTGCTCTTGGGCTGCCACTCGTCACTCTGGTGACCAGGAATACACTCAAAGTAGAGTGTGCAGCCCCGCTGTGGTGACCGTACAGGGTACTGCCGGACAAACTGTCTTAAGCTATGGACTCACGCACATCAAATACTACAAGTGTGCCTTCACTGATCGTCAGTGGAAGTGCTACAAGTGAGCCTTCACTGATTGTCAACAGAGATGCTACAAGTGTGCCTTCTCTAATTGTCGACAGAGATGCTACAAGTGTGCCTTCGCTGATTGTCAACAGAGATGCTACAAGTGTGCCTTCACTGTTCGCGAGACACTCCATATACACGACCTGATCCTCCGGACGCTGAGCTCTGACTAATTACATAGACGTGATTAGCTGGCCAGCTTGCCATGCCGGCGAGTACGAGTAACATGGAAATACTTTATAAAAGAAGTAGCACTACACTGGACTTACCACGCTTACTGCATGCTAAAAAGACATAAACAAAAGCTCCTTCACAACATGCTAAAAGCTAACTTAGAACGAACATGATGAGTGAGATATGGATGGTAACATACGGAATGAATAAAACAGAAAAAATAAAACACACATTGCACTGCGATTAATAAGAAAATGGGCAGTTTTATTTAATGTCTGTGTAAGTCTAATACCTGTGTATTAATTGGCGTTTGCCTTAAAGCCTTAACTTGCACTTAAGAAAATGAAAATAGATTGTGACGGTTCAGATTCCTCTGCGCCATACAGCTTGTGGCTTCTGTAACCAGACACTGCACTGAATGACACTTACAATAATACCACGTTGTACTACCTGCATGATGCCTCACACACCCATACACATTGGCTGTGCGGGTAGAACGCGGATGAAAGCAGTGCTGCTGGAGTGCTGAGAATTGGGCAAACGGTCTTAGAGAGGGACGCAGCACACTTCAAACGCCCCCCCCCCCAAGGATACAGTTTGCAGCCGCTCGTCGTCAGGCACAGCACAAGCAAACCCTCAGGCCCTGCTGTCTCTTGCATAGCATGTAGGGGCTTCTTGCCAGGGCCCACATGTCCGGAACTACTGCTGGTGTTCTTGCTGCGGTTGTTTCTGGTTTGGCAACTTGAAGGGCGTCAGGATACCACCGC
Source organism: Dryococelus australis (assembly GCA_029891345.1). Lineage (NCBI taxonomy): Eukaryota > Metazoa > Arthropoda > Insecta > Phasmatodea > Phasmatidae > Dryococelus > Dryococelus australis. The sequence goes on along the minus strand of CM056995.1, from coordinate 196,494,562 downwards.
AGGTGCCACACGCCGCTGGAGGCTGCTTCCACTGTTGTGAACAGCGCGGGTAGTAGGAGCTGGCCTACTCACTACCCTCGCTGTCATCCTCGTCACTTATGCCTACGGCGTGTGCTTTCTCCAAGTCACACTGTACTCGGAAGCGACCAGAACACTTTGCAACTAAGGGGGGTTGACCACAACGAAGTGTCGCCTTAGCTTCCTCTGACACACACTCTCTTCTCACGCTGGTGCAGCTTACGCTTCCTTCCGAAAATACTTCGATTACGAGCATCTTGTCATTCTTTTCGAAACGTCCCTTGGAGAGTGTTGGCACCGGTTGCAGTGCTGAGACTTGCACGGTTACGCTCGATGGCGGTGCGCTATCAGTCACTTTGTTGCCACCCTTCGGAAGGGCCCCTGCAGGCACTGGTATGCCAGGCGACATCGGGCTTTCGGCATCCGCTTCCAACAAACTTTCTGGAGGTACGGAACCACCTTCCTCCTCTACGCTGTTCTCCTGGCACTTGACAGCGCGATCACCATCGTGGGTCAACAGGTCCCCACATGCATTTTCTTCATTTCTTATGCTCACACTTCCAGTTGATGTTGAGCCGATTGGAACCTTTACTGAATTCATTTTCAGTCTACACATAACAGAAAGTGTTGTCTTTGGTTTATGATGATTTTGAATATCCTTGGCATATGGTAAAATTGTACAGATATAGTTGCCTTTCATAATATGTGGCCTGGACAGGAATCTTTGGCAGAGCTAGGTTTTTTCGACAGTCGTAACTAAAAGTAATATTGCTTTCCATCTCTTCACATAATTTCTAGTTAAATACTTCTGCTCGTTTCTTGTGAACATTTAACTGTAGTGTTAAGTTTGTTTTCTCAGGCTTACTTGATCAGCTGAAATCTTGCTTTCAATTTGGCAAACTTGTGGGGCACTTGTTCACACAAGGACTTCCGAAACCGATATTGAATTCTTCATTGAATATGGTTCTGTAATAGTCACATTGCACATGCAGATCTTCTGGGTTGTGTTCTGTATACATGAGTCACATGTTTTGAAAAACTTAGTCACTAGGTAAGTATTGCCGCTTTGCATGCTTTCTGCGGCAGTAATGGCTTTGTAGAGGCTTAAAGGTTTTAATATGATTTTCCACAGCCTCTCACTTGAGTTCATATTGCTAAGATCTTCGGTCACCACCTAGATTTTCTCCTGTTGGTATTGAGCCTGTTGTAAGGAATATTTGGCACAATCTGTTTACTCGATTACGACCTACTTGTAGATTCTCAAGGAAAGCTGCCCTGCACACCCTTACATTTTAAAAGACATTCTGTCTTCGCATTGGTAAAGAAAAGTTTGCACTTACTTTACATTTGCTTGGTATACCTGCAAATGTACAACTTCTCTTTGGAGTTACAACAGAAACATGCTTGAAAAAGAAATTTATTCTGCCACTCATGATCCGGCTGCTGGTAGAATTTCTGGTGAATCTTTCTGATGTCTTGCAAAGATATGTCTTTGCACCGAAAATGTCCCTTATTCCGATGTTCGCAGGTGGGATTTTTAGGCAAACCTTTTGGCCAGTGCCTGAAACAGTAGGAGAAACACAATCGTCAGGAGAATCAGAACGATCAGATCATAATCTATTTATAGTTTAGGTGAAACTAACTTACCTAGCTCTTTTTGCCATATTTATTTTCCATGTTTCGGGACATCCTTTCCGCTTCCGAGATCTCCCAGGTTCAACTTCAACAATACATTCTGTTTCACTACCTTATTTTCTTCATTAACACTCATTGAAACCAAAATAAATAATCAGAGGTCGGTAACTACTAAGTACAGTCAGGCAACTACACACATGCAAAACATTTGTAATAAATTTTGCGTAAACATCACACGCAGTTTTATAAGCAGGACAGCCAACTTTAAGGTTTGATAATTCACTTTTATTTAGCAAACGAACAGCAGCAGTTATGTTAATATAAAGATTCCATTAATGTTCAGAATTACATATAACTGGTTTTGCATCAGCAACTCAAAAGTGGCCATATTCATTTGTTACATATAGCAGGTTTTGCAATGGTATGGATCCACTTTAAACTGGGTTTGCATACTGAGACTGTATGCATATAGCAGGTCCTGCAAACCATAGGCCGTTCACGGTAAAGTGAACACTTTTTTGAAGCTGTTTCATTATACATAATAGCCAATAGATACATTTCATTTTGAACTCAGACTTTTGGTATTGGGTATGGTGAATGTATACACGATGTTTATTACTCGCATGGTAGGTTTAACATTAACAAGTTGTGGAAGGATATCAATCGGTTGAAAAAAAAAAGTAACTAGGGATTCGAAAGTGCTCACTTTACCATGAATAGCCTATACTGTGTTTTTCAACTCCATTTTCATATACTTTATATAGCTGGAATTGTTTGTAGCTTGGTAAATATTTTAAGTGATGACGCAGTGCATAGGGTATTCAGAGAATCAATAATCTAATATTGTAATTTTTTTTGCACATAGCAGGTTTTGCAAATGGGCTACTCACACCAAAACTTTGTTTTCTGAATAAACAGGGGAAAAAAATAGTCAAGTACTTAGTTCCTAAAAATGTGAGCGAGTGTGCATAAATAGTTTCTATCCTCCTTTCCTTTTCTATCCTTCCACTGTGACTTGTAAACGATGTACTATTAGTGACAATACTAATACTCATCAGCCCTCCCCTCCCTGCACCAAAAAGAATTGGATACGCCCCTCCGTAGAGACCAGAAAAATACGTGTTTTCATATTAGTTAAAGGTAGAATTCGAAACCACTAACATTGCTGTTTCTTTTATAAATGATTCCCGTAACATTGTAAACCTCTGGGGGAACAATGAGCCAATAATAAACGTACAACAATATGCATGCCTTTGATAAATTAACTTTGTATTAATATTGCGTTACTTATGCCTACCTAACAATTCTTCCTCGTTGTGTGTATCTACTGGAGGAATATGTATTTGAAAATATTAAGTACGCTGTAAAAATAATGGGAAAATTACTTGACAAGTGTAAGGTAATATTCGCAAAATTGTGTGGGAAACACAGCTTTTCTTCGGGTAAGGTCAAATTACCGCACTCTGGAGTAAATTCACGTACATAGTAGTGGAAAATACCATACATGGATGGGAAAATTACCTTAAGACGTGTGGATCTCCTCGTCCATTTGTAATAATTTGATAATTGTATTTTACATATTCTTACCTTAAAATTAACTTTTATTGTTTAGTCATATGCGCAGTCCAACATGGTTCTATATGTAAGGTTTATTTACCGCACTCTGGAGTAAAATTTACGTACATAGCAGTGGAAAATCCCATAAATGGATGGGAAAATTACCTTATGACGCATGCATCTCTTCAGTATTGACCCAACAGCGAAAGAAACAATCCTTTAACACGATAATTTTCACTGATGCTGTCATACTGTCGTCGTGGTATAATGCAGCACTACCTTCGTAGCTCAGGGGTAGGGTGGCCGACTTGTAGTCGGAGGTAGTGGGTTCGTGCCGTGGTACCTCCCGCGCTGCGGATTTTCAGTTCGCTTAACGCACTGGAAATTTGTCAGCAAGTCGGTCTCACTTGAACTTCTTCAACGTCAAATGTCACAACAACATCCCATTAAGGAAAACATAAAAGAAAAAAATGGGTAGCGAATCGGCCAATCGTGATAGAGGACAACAATTCGTGCCCGCCAGCCAGCAAGTGTCGAGGATTTTAGAGCTGAGGTTTCGGTTACTATTAATCAGAGAAGATTGGTAATAAAAAAAGTTAACAGTACTAATATTCCAGAAATGTTTAAATATAATTTTATTTTACAATATAGTGAATATTCCCTTTCTTCGATGGAGTTTCTCCTTACTTGCATGGGATTTCCCCCACTTTTGTCAGGTAGGCTATTTTTTCCATACGATTAGGGAATAGTACTTTACTTGCCATGTAAATTTACTCTACATTTAAGAGGCAATTTTACCTTACATGAAGAGGTAATGAGCTTCCCTTACATGTAAGGGAATTTTACCTCAATTTTTCACAGTGCAGTGTTGTACAAAAATCATGGTATTTTTTACGTCACATTTGATTTGGGCGAGTCGTAAATCTTAGTTTAGAAAAATATATCTTACACATTTTAACACAAAAGGCAGATAACTTTGTTTGGCATTGACTTGTACAAGTGTTGCATGAATATTCGCCACTGAGGAAAAATGCACATGGAGTATTTGTTGGAAAAAAATCTCGTTACTAGGATTTTGTCATAGTCGCAATTACCACGCAAAAAATACTGTGGCATTTCATTTGCTCTCGTTGCTGACCTTGGTAGGCGCCGAGCATGCGAGCGAGATAAGGGTAAGGCGACCGAGTGGCGGCGGCTTATCACTACTTCAGCGCTTGCTGCCACAATTATCTATGTAGAGGGGCTTTGTGCTGACTCACGTATTGTTTTTCGGCCGATTTCTGAAGAATGCTCTATATTACTGACCTCGTCTCTCAGCGCAACTCGGGGTGTATTGAACCTTCGAGATGGTCAGGGCCGACGTTATAAAAGTATGAAAAGCCTCGAGAGCGGGAGTTTTTGAGTTGGAGTGGCTGAATGAATGACTGGTGGATCCGAGCGATAGAAGAGAAAGCGACATAACCAAGAGTGGAGATGGGAAGTCTGCGACCTCGACAGTTTGGCGATTCCGGAGCAGCGAGAGACGTCTGTAGAAATCTGCGAGAGTGCATCGTCGACCTTGAGAGCAGTAAAGCGTACGGCTGGCAGGCTGGACTATTATGGACTAAGTGTGTGAGTGGAATACATGATAACTAATGGAATCAGATAGACTGATCACATGCTAATAATGGGTATGAGTTAATTGACTGTAATCAAGAGAGACATTAATGACGTTGATTAAAGTTGAAATAGAAATTAAATATTGCCCTCACTGATGAAGAGAGAGTAAAAGTGAAGACAGATCATTTGATGTTGTACATAGTAGCAGAGTGAATACATTTATAAATCAAATCTAGTTATTTTATTTTTATTTTTATTATGACCTCTATGCCTTACGAACTCAGATACGCCACACTGCCGTCCTCAGCATGTAACAATATGTTATTATACTTCACGTAAATTGCATGATCAATATTCATGTAAATAATCCTTTTCAATCATGAAACTTTCTAAATTAAAAAAAAAAAGGCATTATTAGTTCACTTTTATAACCATATATTATTAGCAATGATATGAACCTTGGATTTCCTACATTTTGAAGTCATTGATCTCCGTTACGGCAGAAGCTACACAGAAAGTCAGCAAGTAGATGTCTGCTTGCTTGGCTATACATTCAACAATGCCATTTAGCCTAAATGTAATTGAACTCATGAATTTCCCTGGTCTCTCTCCATTGTTTGTATGTTTGCCAGGCAAGACGTTGCAAAGCGAGCGTAAAATGTATACAAACACAGACAGGATATATATATATATATATATATATATATATATATATATATATATATATATATATATATATATATATATATGATATATATGATATATATGATATGGAAGTCTATATTTCTTCTTCTAAGAGTAACATCGTATTGGTAATCCAGGAGCCATTGTATGTTTATAGAAAAAACTGTTTAAAATACTAATTAATTAATTACTTTCACCAGTGGAATTCAATTTAAGAGTAAAATTATATAATTTCATTTATGCTTCAGCAAATGGGCACGAGGCTATAAACTTTTCAAACAATGAGTTACGTAAGCGTAGTAATATTCTGATTTCCCAGAAAATGATATAATACGGAAAGATATAAATATTGGACGCCATTTGAACACTTTAGAGACATAGTAGTCGTGAAAGGAGACATCCGCTACCTGCTGTTGTGTTTGCTGAGGACTCTCGCTCAAGGTGCAACGAAACCAGCTTGGAATTTCCCCACTAACTCGTGGCGAAAAAAATGGATTGACACACACCCATTAAAATTATATTGATCCAGGTACAGATGTAATGATAAAGTGTATTTTTGAGTAGCTTTTCTGTGTATGCAATTTCGTATGACATTTAACTTGAATAATACCCAGATTTGCATTGGTTAATACATACATGCACACAACAAATCTCTAAATGTTTTTGTCGGCAGATGCGTACAAAAGATAAGACACTAATTGTCACAAATAACACATGAATAATTTTTATGCATATTTAATTTTTAAAACATAATCTATAACTTCAAATATTAAAAAAATTGCTTCAGTGTTTTTAAATGAAGAAATTATTTTTAATTAATTTCTGTAGAAAAAAGGAATTAATAGCTTCGAAGATTTCGCGTACCTAGTGCTAACGTTACAAATTTACAGGCCTAGTTCTAGATGTGTGTGGCGGTAAGTTATTGCCTCTTAAAAACTCAGGACTATTATAATAAATTATTTTATTTTTGCAAAATTACTGTGAATTTATCCTTTTCGTCTTATTCTGCAAACAATTATAACTACAATCAAGTTACAAACAAGGTAGGAAATACACGTCGACCGAAAGTTACTGAGTATCTCACATTGGTTTTATAAGTACACCAAGATCAAAACAGTGGCTCAATGGCATTGTAAAGTAGTTTGATAGTTTTTACGTTGGTGTGCTACTTTGCAGTGGGTGGAACTATTTGTTAGTTTAGGAGAGTGAAATGCTCACATGAGCGTCATGAGATATAACATGTATGTGTTTACTGAATAATGGTGTGAGACGAAACATAGTATTTGCACTGAACGTCATTACCTTTTACCTTCTGTATGTGCATCACCTTGTAGACTCTGGAACCCTGCAATACTTAGGGAAGACAACAACTCATGCACATGAACACTAGGATGATGTAAGTCAATAAAAATAAACCACTGGGATAACTGGATTTTAATTAAAGAATTATTGAACCATAAAAAACAACCATTAAAAATTCCAATGACCTTGTGTGAAAAATACTTTAATAAATAAACAGTATGTGTCTGTCAAAATAATTTATTTGTGACAAAGTTCAATCAATTAATATGTAATCAACTAATATTTACATCATATCAGATTTTATACCACCATCCTTTCAAGGATGAAAAATTAGTGAAACTTTAAATATAAATTGAGTTGAAATAGAAAATATCAAAATCTGGCACAAAATAAAATAACTTAGAATTGAAAAAATAAAGATAACATTAAACAATAGTTTCCCAGAAGTAGTTAACCTTAAGTGCTTTCTTTCCCTTCATGTGTTTAAAAAGCTTAATACCAGTTCCATGCAAATCGTTAAACACAGTCTCACAGACACTGTAGCTTTAAAATTGATTTTTCACAAACGAGTCTAATCTCAAGTAAAAATTAATTTTATAGAAATTTCACCACTCCTTAAACTTATTGGGTTTGTTAGATCGTTAATTAGTATTCCGTGCTCCGTGCTTAACTCATCAGTAGAGCTGGACTACTGGATATTACATTTCCATTAAACATAAAAATCACAAATGAACACGTCTGTCGTTAATTCTGACCAAAAGTACAGTTAATTTAGTATTCGCAGAACTCTTCAATAAGTAATCAAATTAATATTAGATCTCGGAAATAAGGTAGCATCACCTGGGTGTAGGCCAAACCTCAAGCTTTTAACATGGCTTCGACGAAGTCCTTTGCGTCTCTTCCTTGGCCTAACACACTCATAACAATAACTAACGATTATAAGAAGATCAGCCCCCTTCTTCACTTGGCTGGTTCTTAAAATGATTACTGAAACCTTTGGGTGATTAGAACTAGTCTATCCTTATGTAGATGCTGGGGATTTTCTTAGTGAGTATCCCAGCGAAAACTTATGCTGGTGGACAGCGGCGATGCGTCCCCAATAGAGGAGGAGGGTGTCCAGAGGTCCTCCCCCGGGAAAATTTGGATTTCAAGTTGCAAAATGGTGCCATTCAAACATTTTTCTCGTACTTTAATATAAATTACACCGCTTGTAAAAATATTAATATTTTTAACATAAAATTGGCCCGAGTGAAAAATTAAATAAAAACAATACGATTCGTGTTGTGCATGCGAACATGCCCACACATCGATCTAGTTACTGTGAACCACAGGACGCCAACAGCATGCAGCTAGGCCAGCTTCGGCTATGTCCGCTTCCGTTCGGTGAAGAAAGCTCTACCATCGTAGCTTCTAACACAGGTTGACGCAGCCATTAGCCCCCGCCCCTCCCCGGGTGGTCTTCCTTCCATGCCGCCCCTCCGCGGACCGGGAGACCATTGCGACCGCCTACCTGCTGAAAGCATTACTTACAGCGCTTACAAACATCTTGGTTTTGCTAGCCAACCAGTTGTTTGCTTATAATGAACAGCATTGTTTCCTGAGTAGAATGTGTACCGCACGAGTGAAAAGTTACCTTAAAGTAGCCTAAATATAAGTTAGAATTTAATATTTATTTTAAATATAACATTGTCAGGAAACTGTCTGGCCAAGCACTGCTTGCCTTGCTTGCCCTAACGAGACGCCACTGCTGGTGGACCCTTCAAAGGTCCCACCCAGAAGCAAGCCCTTTCAGCAACTTTCCTAAAACGTGACGCGATATGTGCTTAACTACTTCCGTTTATCAAAACGAAGAAAATAATTAAAGCTTTAATGTGTTTCAAAATTTAAGAAAATAATTTTGCAAACATGTAAATTAATCAGTAAATAGAAATTAACATATCTAAGTTATAACCTCTTACCTCAGAATACATATACACATGTTATAGAATAACACAGATAGTAATAGAATTATAAGCAAAATTAGGAATTGTGGTTCACAACAAAAATAATATTACGGGTGTGTGAAATTAAACTATTCAAAAGCCTAGGAGGGTTAAAATAATCATTCTTATTCAAAATAACATGCAAATTGACGTGTTATAGTGTCCAAAACACATATGCAAATAATCACGATACCTATTAACAAACATAAACACAGGTGTCATTTGAAACCATGATAGCATCTTGTCCTTATATTATATGAAATTCATGTCAATCGGCGAATTTCAAAGAGTCGCAGAAAAATGTATTCCTCACAAAATGTTTTACCTATTATCTGTAACTTTTCTCTTTTTGTAAAACATTTTATTTTAAAAGCAGATAAATGTTTTTGTTTTGGGGGGGGGGGGGGTTACTACAAAACCTTTATTTTACAATATTTAATTATATATTCAGCGAATACCACTATGATAAAACATAAGCTAAATGTTGTATTCTGTAATTTGCTATTTATATAGGCATGCAGTTATTATCTGCGTGGATTTTTTTTTTGTGCACAGAGTTATGCTCTACAGTCCGCTCACCATATCTTTGTTCCCGTCTGGCGTGCAAATATATGGTGAGCGGACAAAAATAGTTACTTTTGCAATAAACAAAATAATTTTTTCCTATTATATAGTTGTTGGAAAAATATCCTTACTGTTTCCAAAATCACGTATAAAATTTCATTAAAAAATATTATCTACTATGTTTGCTAACTATGGAAATTGTTTGTCCATTCAATCTTTTCTTTCTTCTAAAATCAAAACTACCTAAAACACGTTCACATTTCTTGCATACAAAACTTAAAAATAAAAATTTTGCAAATAAAACTTAAAACATGATGCATTGCCATGGAATTCTAATGCCTACTATATGGCCATGTTTTTATCGGGCAAGAGAATTAATAAAGAAAGGCGGATGATGCAGAACGAGGGAGGCGAGAGAATGAGGAATACTTGCCATGGTCTAATCCTTCCTCAGCAAGTAAATATTCCTCCCCCCCCCCCCCTTCACCATCCCAGAGTACTGCTTGCCTGCCACAGGCCGTTGTACACGTTGCAGGAATATACATGCCCTAGTCTTGGTTTGCTTGCCTGGCTTGAAGCGTGGCCTTAAGTGAAGCCCTAGCCACCAGAGGAGAAATGTACCTAAGAGAAAAGCAAGCAGTGCCAAGTTTGTCAGCAACACATTTATTAGGTTTTTTTCCAGTTCAAATTATCATCCAACTGCAAACCAAGAATATTTGTTGTATGTACAGCTGTAAGATTTACCTCATTATATCCAATTTTTTATCTCAGAGTTTGTTTTATGACACATATGGAACTCTACATAAAATGTCTCTTCTTTGTTAAGAACAAGTTTATTTGCTAAAAACAACTTCGATAATTGAAAAAGAACCTCTTGTGATATTTTATTCATTTTATAATTCGATTTTGCATTTATGAGAAGACTAGTGTAATCTGCAAATATAACGAAATCCGCATCAGACTGTTATGTACGCTGGAAGACCATTATTAAGATTTAAGAAATGCAGGGGACCTAATATCGAGCCATGTGGTACACCATGTTCTGCATATTCATAATATGACCATAAGCTGACGTGAACCACCCGTCCATGTGTGGGCACTTGTGACCTCTTGCATAACCGCAGTCACTTTCGCCACCTGACCGACACCAGGCTGAAGTGAACGCTCAGCCACGAGTACGTTAATACAGATCGATGAGAACGACATTTACACCTCCTCGCTGATACGTACTACGTAACTCAAGTGACCGTCTTGCTTTATTTACCTCAAGAGGAACAGTAACAAGCGGTCTAGAGTGGTATCCCCCCGGAAGCCAGAGCCATGAGGCAGTTGGAGGGAATGTCCGCGCAGCTCTCACAGCGACAACCGACGTGTCTCTGTCCAACATGAAGTCTTGCTGGCCGTACTAAGAGTGCTACGTGACCCCAAAGTGTTGTCAATCACTCGGGAATAATATTCCCAACCCAATCAAACTGTTAATTACGTGTTAATTAGCAAATCAGTCGTAACTCATTTCAAATATGCTCAATCAAGCTTGGCTATCCACAGCCCTTTTCAGGAATGGACTCAGCCAACCCCTCAGGTTGAAACCAATTGAACTCACCCATTGGTGAAATACAAAATATGCAGAGTGACGTCACAGGAAATGAATACAGTGTGGTATCCGTTATTTGCATCCTTTTTTAATGGCCAATTAAATATAATATTTTGAAGAGTATAATTGTATTCTTTTTCTAGCAGACTGCCTAGCAATGCCGAATCATGTATAATATCATTGTTCAAGTGCGGTGGCGACTCCAGTGACATCACACTCTCAAGCATATAAAAACCCTTAAGAAATCATGGGGATGTCACAAATATGTATGTAATCATAAATTATAATTTGTAGCATCTTCATTATCATTAAAAGCGTAAATATGTATTTTCACGTAATTTCTGGCGCCGGCTTCGGCCGCCATCAGCGGAAGCCGACGTTATGAAAGTAGTCTGGGTCCAGCACTCGGGCAGGTGGGCAGCATGGGGGTTTTGCTCCATGCGGACACACTCGGCTCTCTCAACATTTGCTATAACCATGTAAATAGTGTATAGTATGAAATTAACAGGAACCTTTATTTTACTAGTGCCGAGAAGTCGACCATTCTGCTATTCTGACATTCAAGCAGGGCATAACACACTATGCATAGTTTAAACTTAATTTATTAATGGCTTAGGCCCTTTTATTTCAGCACCGGTCACCGGCAGAACAGAGAGCCGGGTCCGTTTAATTTAGACACAACAGAGTAACTGTTTATGTAAAACCAACCAATAAGTAAACATCTCAAATAACGAGTGTTTCTTTCTTATTCTTTTCATTTTTTGGTTTGTGATATTTTGGATACTGCGCCATATGGCAGACTCCATTCACTGTAAGTAATGTGTGGAGGTGGCCTACAACCTCGCCAATGTAATAAATATAAATTCGCAACACGTGCAGTTTGTTGGTAAGTTCAACTACAACCAGCATCCAGATAGACAGAGGACTCCAATGCCCAAGGGCTATCGGCTACATGACACTCACTCACTAATTTATGCTCATTGATTTGTGGCACTGGGCAATTTCAATAGTTTCCGCCTTAACCTGGCCAGTCAGGTAAGATGAGGATCCAAATCAGCAACCCTGGAACCACGAACACGTCAAAGTCTTGCAGGACGTTTTCGTCTGAGATAACAGTTTTTTTCTTACGTTTAGATAAGGATAAAATCTTATCACAGAATTAATATTAGTATTTACACCAAAGAATTTTAATTTTAGCAAAATTAACCCAATCAAACACTCCGCAAAGATCATAAGATACACCGAGTATATTTCCCTTCCTGCAAAATGTAGCAACAACAGGTCACATTAAACAATATTCTTCCTAACGGGCATTTAAATTTAAACAAGCGTATAAATTTATAACCGCATATGCACTTATACATAATGCACTGAACGATAGATTAGAAACACTAAGACATTTTAATGTATCAAGTCATGGCAAATAAATATTTATCCCTGATTTATAACCTTTTTATGTCTGTGAGAGCAGAATACGCTCATTCCAACCGAAACTAATAAGTACCCACTCATTTTACTCGAAACTGGTAAATATCAGCATTTTTACCCGCGAGTATGTAAACTACCCGCACATTGACAACACTGCTGAACTGACTGCGATTCCCGCCTGTCACGTCCATTTCGTTCAGCCGAAGCAACGAAGAGTGAGTACTTCGCCCGAAGAGAGCACACTCGTGGCTGGTACAGCCCCGTGCGCCACTTAATACGCACCATTGTTAAGACTCGTGGTTTTTAAAGAGGTGTTGGTTTTTTCACCAATTGAGTTATTTGAACTTAACTTATTTCCATAAATTATTACCTGAGACATATTAATGTCTGCTTTACATGATAGCTTTGTATAAATGTTGAAAGATATACTATTGTTGAAGAGTTGTCATTCCTCTATGGTTAAACACTATCAACATTATTCAAGTGAAGGGGGTGATCATTAATAATTTAACAGTAGATTTTTGTTGTGTAACAGTTTAATTTTTAAATTTTAAAACTTATACCTGCAGTAAAATTTAGCGACGCAGTCTGTAACACATAGAATTTTAATTATTATTTTAATAATTTTGATGATCTAAGTTTGAGATAGCAGACTATATAATTTGAGAATATAAATCTGTTTAACTAACCTATAAACCATAATTGAATGCAGTACGAATTATTTAGTTCTTTTGAAATTGTTTTTCATGTAGGTTAGAATTTTATCAACCAGCTGAACTGCCAATCTCGTTTGTTTACATGTAATAGAAATGTATTTTGTTAAAGTCAACTGGTAAAGCAAAATGATTTCTCCTTGAGAGAGAAAGTTGTCAACATTTTGTCATGTGCAAATATTTTATCTTATAACTATGTGAAGCGATACTAACTAGCCTATGAGAGAAGTCGATTATTTTAAAATAAGATTATTGACAATTTGTACTTTCTCTGCGAACGTTTAAAACTGTTTAAAGGAAGTTCTAAGCCATACTGGATTCTTCTCTAAGGTTGAGGTGGTCTGAAGTTTTGTCTGTTCTGGTGTGCCAAGGAAAAAGGATGAATAGGGGAAGATGAGGAACGAAGATTAGTGTTACTTAACTTGTCGCACGACGGTTCTAAGGGCAAAAAGAAATAATTAAAGAGCTAAGTACACTATCTACCAAAAAGTAATTGGGCATCTGTCCACAATGTTTACTAGGTGGTTGTCGATCCAATTGGTCCCAAAGATGTTCTATAGGGTTGAGGTGGGAGCTCTGGGCGGGCCAGTCCAATAGGCGAACATTGTTGTTGGCGTACCACTGCATAGCAGCCCTTGAAACATGGCGCCTGGAATTGTCATCCTGGATGGAAGTAACACGGGTCCAGTCCGTAAAATCGCCAGAATGTTGGGAGCATTTCATTATCCAGAATGTTATAATAGGCCTCTGTGTTCTAGCTACTACGGACAAACACCAGCGGTCCTACGCGGAAGGCCCTGAAACACAAGTCAACGTCCTGAATTTCCTATCTTCACGGGTGCCCAGTTACTTTTTGATAGATAGTGTATTTCATGTTGGAGAAGGACATTAGTAATCACCCTCTCCCCGTCTTAAAAAAAAAAAAAAACTGAGTAAAATCTCTCATGCCCTTGTTGCTTGTATACAAGAGTGAATAAAATGAAAAACCTTATAATGCGTTGGAAATCTAAACAATTTTTCGAATGTCCAGTAAGATGGTGCGAGAAAAGGGTTTCGTGTGTGGCACAACCGGACAGGTGGAAGAACGAAGCTTGTACGCTACTCAAGGGCGAAGCATTAATGTCAAGATGGCTGATTCGCTGTTAACAAGCGCCAAAGAGGAGCCGTGGTTCGTCATTCTTTTTTTGTTTCTTTCGAGAAGTGAAGGTATCAAACCTATCCAACTTCCTCACAGAACGAAAGTGCAGTGTGTAGATGTATGTTTCAAATCCGAAGTAGTGCAGCGGGCATTGCGTGAGTGGCTAGATAGCAATGCCAAAAGAAATTTCATCTCAAAGTATCGACACACTACATAAGCACTGGAACGTTTTAATTGCACGTGATGGCGGTTAGTGAGTAGGAGGGGACGAGATCACAAATGACTTGACCCCACACCAAATACCCTCACATCGGCAATAAACTGTGATGTGAACGTTTCCAAAGTGATAAATAAGGATTTTTTAAATACTGATTGTATTCGATTAATTTCATATTATATTCTAAAATCATGATGGGAAAGTCCCCATGACCCAATTACATTGTGCTAAATTACAGTGTCTACATTGTTTATGTACCTTATTTGTGTTTACATATCAATATACGTTGTTTACTACGTTTTTCAGCATATTAATTTTGTTTACACACATTTCCGTATTGTTTGTGTACTTTCTCAATGTGTCTTCATATTTTGGAATGCTATTGTATACATTTAGGAAACTTAGAATTTAAATATTGATTCATACTTTATTTGAGTTATGTTGGTATTTTTTTTTCTGCATTTTGGAGGGAATACTGTACTCTGTTTGCTTTTTCTTATTGTATCCTACCGTTTTAAAATTTTTGTATTTTAGAACAATACGCTTGCAAAGATTCGCAGTAGTTTTAAATATTGTTTATTTTTATGTAAACATGTGTCAATTGTTCATATTAATTTTAAAGATAGTGTGTTGATTGTTTAAAACATGTTATTTACTTGTAATTGTAAATTTTCATAGTTTTTAAGTTGCAAGGATGGACCACGGATAAGTAGGCGAGTGTCATGGATAAGTGTTTGTTGGTTTTTTTTCTATGTGACGTCAGCCTGGCACAGCTGATTTTAACAAGTCGTAACTTACCATGGACATATTACAGGTATCTTAATCTCAGACAGCTTCTTACAGGAAACTGGCTGTGATTGGATACGGGAATATTGCACCAAAATCCAGGAAGTGAGCTGCTGGTTTTACCAGTAACTTTCTTCTTGGACCAGGCTTCGAAGAGCGAACATGCTCATGAAGGAGCAGTTGGGCAAGGAGGGCGTGTGGCAGGTACCGGTCGTCGAATCGTAGTTCCACAGTCGACACCAATGTGGAGTATTCTAGTCGATGTCGTTCCGGCAGCGACTACAGTATGCTCAATGCAGGTCCCATCGGTACAGCGGCCAGGTAGTATGCCCGCTGCTCTTCACTCCAGCCATTCAGAGTGGCAACGATCTCGAACTGGTGTTGGTATTGGCGCCAAGGTGTCTGTCTACCGTAGGGGGGGGGGGGGGCTCAATTTTGACGCCACCTTTACCCACCCCTGACTGAGGGATACCCACACTGCTTAACTGCTGCACCTCCCCTGTAATGACTGCACTGACAGCGACCTAGACCTTCTTCTCGCTGCCCGAACTCGTCGGCTCGTTGGTGACCAGCCTCGGCTCCTTTTCCGGTCGTGTGTGTCCCTTTCCCTATTGATGTAAGAATTCCTGCCATTCCTTCTTGAGGGTGCTCACCTCCTGTTTCATTTCTTGTTCAACACTGCCCATTCTTTCATTCACACTATCCATATTTCTATCTACATTTTAGTTTACACTGTCTATTTGCTTGTCTACTACTTCGCTAACACTGTCTATTTTCTTGTCTACTTATTTTCTAACACTAATAATTTTACTATTATCACTACTAATTTGGCTATTTACAGATTCTCTGACACTACTTATTTGGCTACTTAGTCCTTCCATTAAAGAGTGAATTGCTTCCATGTCTGTCAACATTTTCCTAGTTAGAATTCACAAGTAAACGTCTAAATAATTCCTGGACCTATCATTACTACTATTATTATATTTTCAAATCTGACCTAATAGTTAATATCGTACTGTATTATTAATTAAAATTATTTCATTCGTTTTATATAAAATACCTTCATCTCACTTCTGACACCAGTGTTACAATTTCTCTCTCAGAATTTAGTGGGCTTAACCAAGTGCATTAAATAATTTAGGTCTTAATTAAAAGAGTTAATTATAATTTCCTAATTTTATTTACAACTACCAAAATTTCACTCATCTCAACATATCACAATAATTTTATATTACTTACTGTCTACAATTAATAGCTTCAGTTAATAAAATTTATAATTAACCCAAAGAAATCAATGAAATTAAATAAATAATAATCAGTCCCAATATACAGTGTACCAACCTGTTCAATTGTTTACTAAAATATGTAGTCTTATTTGACAGTCCAATTTTTACAATAAAATTCGTATTACGTGTCCACTCAGTCCCACCTCAGATTAGTCCATATCCCGCCAGTTCGCAATGTACTAGAGTACTCCGAGCGTCCTCACGCACAGTAGGCTTTACTCGCCGGGTTTCACGCCCTCTCGTCCATTCACATCAAGAACACCTGGTCCGCAGTCGTACCGCACCGAACTTCGCGCCCGCACTCAGCTTGATAGCTTTCGCCTAAGACTACTGGCCACTGGGAAGCGTCAGAATTTATGGTTTCGTAGGCAGTCATCCAGAAATTTCGGTAATTCTATAGTTGTGCCGAGTGTCCCGATGCCCAGAATATTCTTGCGCCTCCTGTCGGCTTCTTCAGTGGATGGGGCTGTGATTCCAGCCAGTCTCGCCGCTGTCCATTATTCCCTGGATTCCCAGAAGTGAGAAAGGCAATAAGGCAGCGAGTGCGTCGTTCCGGGGAGAGGGGAGGATCGAGGTGGGCCATCCCCTAAAGCGCCGGACAGCAGCCCGGTGCCAGCTGCAGCATGTAACAATATCTATGACCATGTTACTGACTTTGGTTTTGTGATGAAAATAACAGTTGAATGAACTTTCAGTTAGCGGGAATTCATAATGTGATGGTACGATGATTGGTATCCAAATAATGCAAGACAGCCTTCCACCTCTGTGGTAACCTGTCGACAGACTTTCCAAATCAGTAACAAGGCGGTTCCGGTTATGCATCCACGTACTAGTGAAAAACGCCTGGTTCTTATGTTACTTTGTGTGACCGGCTGCATACCTCTCAGGCATCAGTACGCATAACTTTCAACATAACCATACTGACATCTCGAAAACAGTTAGCCTGAGGGAGTTACTACGAGACAACTACCAGGCAGACTGACATTCATCCCATGTAGATGTCTTTAACACTGGCGCACGAACTCCGCAAATAACTGTTAGATAACGTGCTCTAGCAATTACGTGCCATTTGTTTACATTTTATTTTATTTTACAAGAAACCAGCAAAACACACACACACATCGTATCTTGCCTATGTCGCATTACAGAAAAATATTAATAAAGTATTTTGCGTTTATATATGTGAACTTGTGCAAAGCCAAAGCCACGTATTTTTAACAACAAAATGCCGAAAAAAATACAGAATCTATTGTTTTTGTTGGAGTGCCTAACATTTCTTCTTCCTTTCTTTGAAGTTTGCATTGAAACTCCTTACGCACGCAAATTTTCTTAAGTCATATATAATTGCTTAACTATTTCCATGTGTGGTTTCGGCGTTCTTCTCTTAATTATACTCAACCTACCTAATATGTAGTTTAGTGGATATGCTTATGATCATCTAATGTTTAGCCTTCTAGATAACTCAATAGCCCAAATTCATCTGCAGATGGTCTTCTAACCTGATTACTTTTTAAAGTCCAGGTTAAAAAGAATATTTCGACCATGCGCTGTCAAAACGTATAAACTTTCAGGATCGCTTCCTTGGTAACTTTATTTCTTTGAGTTCTCATTTAAGCCCAAATACGTTGACATATTCTAAACTTTTTTTTACAATATTTTCAAATACATAAGGTATATTGACGCATGTTGCTATGGGAGGTGACTATCCTAGGGGTTAGTACGTTAACGTTGATCGTCCTACCAAGTCCAGCTTAGCCTACCACGACAATACTATACATTGAAGTAGTCATAGGAGGCGTTAGGGGCTTTGATACAGCAGTCGGTCGCTTGGGGGGCAGGCTTACTATGGGCTGGAGAGAAATCAAACCCCAGAGTGAGTCGGATAGAGGTGGTTTCCCACCCAGGGAGAGCAATCTTCTCACAATCAGGGTCACCCAATATACGCAGGATGCCAGGATCCTAAAGGGCTGTAATGGTGAGGTGTTTAATATAGAATGATGATGGGGCTGCGTGGGCTAGCAGACGAGACTTTAGTTGGCCGAGTGGGTTGGTGGGCTGGAACGAATTTTACTGAGTGGCGTGCCACCACGGGGACGAGAGTCGGGTTCTGAAGGGAGTCGAACCCTAATCACCTTTCCCGTAGCCAACTTAATGTCACAATATTACGGGAGTACTGTGCCCATGGGATGTTTCACTCGGAGACTCCGTCCTGATTGTAATTTCACATTAATAAAGGTTTTCTGGGGCTGGCTAGCAAGGTTGTCAGGGGGGATAGCCTCGTTCTCCTGACTTAGTAATTTCTCCTGAATCTCGTAGTCCGTTGTCCGATACCCAGGCCAATTGTCCCCAAGTAAATGGTCCAGAAGGGATGAGATATCAAAGGAGTTAAAGGAGAAATGGGTCTTGTTTGATCCGGACAGCTAACGGGCGGTTCGTCCTCAGACGTGGGTCGGGCGTTAGATCGAGCAAGGGTACGACGTTCCCTACGTCTCTGCTTACTGGGAGCACCACCTTTCTGATTGTACATCTGTTTCGTAGGAATCACACAATACCAGAAATATATAGGGAGCAAGGGTCCACTATCTACAAGTGACGGTACCCAAGTATCCAACGTTACGTGGTTGTTTATTGCGGTGTTTGGTCCCTGGGGAGTAAACGCAATTCACTAATACAAAGTCACAATTAAATTAAACTGTTTTACAAATAATCGGAATAAGAAAATATATTTACGAGAATCACATGAATAAAACAGGAGTCAGGCAAAGGCGATCCTGAGGCAACTAACCTATAGCTCTGCAACTTTACAATGGCTGCAAATGAGAAACTATAGCAACGCAATTTACAGCAGCTAGATTAAAGGGGAAGCTAATCAGGTAGGTAACATGAAAGGCGATGGCTCGCTACCGCGGAGTCAAGGGAAGTTGACTGAGGTAGGGATTGCCGGGTTAAGGCAGGGTATACCTGTAGCTGTTGAACTTCTCACGTGCAGGTCCTCGGCGACGTGCAGGTTCGGGAAGAGAGAGATTCTTGACTCAGGTTAAGGTGCAGGTCAAGATAGGAGGGTTGGCGATAGGAAATAGAGGAGCCCTGGATCGATCCCGAAGGAAAGCCTTCTACTAGGGTGTTGAGCAGCAGAAACCTTTCGGACTGGAGGAAGGTAAGTCCTTGCGGACTGAGAAGAGTCTTTGCAGACTGAGGGTTGGTCTCGCGTCCTCTTCGGTCGCCGAGCCCGGCGCCAATTACTGATGATTTTTTTCTAACTACCCTATAACTAAGTGTTAGGTGAAAGCCCGGTGGGTAGGGCGGGAATTTATTGCATCTCAGGACTAGACCCCTTACGCCTATAAGGATAGGAAATAATTCAAGGAGACATGCATCGCGGCAAAGAGGGATTGGATTGCCATCGCCAGGATTTAGGCCTCCCTCCCTAAGTGTACTTATAGCTAAGCTAATACTAGAAGAGACCGGCATAGGCACCGTAAAAACCCAGTCGACAGGATAGAATTCAAGATATTCATGCATTAATCAGAAATGCTACAGGTGACAGAGAGTGTGTGTAACATGCTCGTGTTAGTAGAGATGAAAAAGTTAGCAGAGAGGTGACAGGTACTTTAATTTCCTTTCGCCTTAGCAACTGGAGGGAGACACTGGCTTGTAACCAGAGAGGTGCTTGCACACCTCTCTGGTGGGGGAAGTGGCGCTATTGGGCGGCTTCCCCCCGATTCCCCAGTAGAACCTGAAAATTAAAGAGAATAATGTGATTTGCCAGTAAGCGTTTAATCTAGGCTGATCAGTCCCTTTAGGACTGCTCAGATTAGTCTTCTGAAACTTACTGGCGCTGGCTGCTGGGGCTGTATTTATAGTAACTTTTCTATGATCAGTAGTTCTTGGGAGGGGGGGGGGGTAGCCTTCCACCACGGGGGCGCATTTATCGGGGATGCAGACGCTCTGCGAGTTTCTTATCACCCCGCCTGGAGGCGACGATAAATTAAAACCCTTGTCTATGAGGTGAGCCGGCTGTGTCGTCACAAGGTCACAGGGGTGCTGCCATCTCTCGTGATTGTAGGAACTTCTTTCAGGGGCCAGACACGTGAGGGTAGAATGCTCAATAAATATAATTCCAATCGCGGGGTGCCTTTGGCATGCATAATTCTGGAAGGGCAATTGGGATTGCAATTACGCACGTAATATGTAATAATGTGATCGGCCACCCAGGCTTGTGGGCTTCCTGGCGCGATACATTTAATTCGGATTGCCGCTTATATATTCCGCCCCGAAGCATACGTGGCTCGTAGATGGGGCGGAATTGTCCGTAGAACGCGCAGTCGCGCTGCGCAGCATTCCGGCATTCGTCAACGTAAAAAACGCAGATGGCTGGAAAACTGGTTCTAACACTTTTCCAGTTTGCTATCAAATCTCGAAGTGTTTCAGTAAAACAATTATATAATTTTGTTTATATTTGTAGTTATTTTTAAATCATACAAATTTGCTACCTCTTGTACGGACCACGCAGTTTTCCTTAATTTACCCTCTGAATTCGACATACGATGACTACGTGATCGTCTGCCAAATGAAGCGTGTTTAAAAATTAACTTGGAATTTTTATTTAAAGTATTTGATTCTTGCCTTGGTTTTTGTTTCAGCAGTGCCGTATACATGAACGTTGAATAACCGAGGTTAAAAATAGCATCCCTTTCGCACTCATTACGAAAATGAATCAGTTTATTTATTCGTCATTGTACCAGACCTACAGTTATAAACTGTTGAGATGTTAATTTTTGTGAAATATATATACTTCTGAACGAACCTTTCTGTCAATGGCTTTCAGTTCTCAATAAAATCAATTAACATTAGTAACTTACATTCAATTACTTATTTAATAGTAATACCCCAATCCTTGGCCCGCAAGCCACCGTGCTCTTCTGAAAATATCTTATCTTCATTACAAATCTTGCCAAGATTCTTTAATGTGCTCAGTCTTCCAGCAAAATTTTACGGAATTGTGTAATCTAGTCTGTGTATTATTTTATGCATACTTTACGAAGTCCTGCGTTGTTGATTGCCTAGCTTACGGTGCTTTTTCCTAGATTTTTGTGTTTTTATTGATTCCTCAGCTTCACTATTAATGAGATATACATTTATTCTAAAGCATTACGATAAGTGTAGTAGCGATAGTTAATAAATTGCTCCCTTGGGAATGCTATGGATAACAGTGTTGGACCTATGCTGAAAACAAAATCATCGGCTTGGACATAAGGGTCCATGTTTTGTGAAATTTTCTTTTCTACGATTTAAAAATTATCTTTCGATCTATCAACATTATTTATAGAGATGCCAGTACTTCTCTGCTGCCACACCTTCTCTCCCCCACCCCTACCTTATACTTGTCACACAACTACTACATCTGCATTAGCTGAATGCTTGCTCTTGATCGGCCTGCTTTCCCTGGAAGAACAGACTATGCAATCACGAGAATGTCTGTCTGTCTTGATGTGTCTACCCCACTATAAGAGGTTCGCGGTTATTTGAACACTTTTGAAACGAACCTATAAAAATGTCGCTGACCATATCTGCATACAGGATGAGTCAGATCTGAGTGTGTTCATTTCGGGAGGAGATTCCTTATGATAAACAAAGCATAAATGTATTTGGACATGTTTTCGATAAAGTGAGAATTGTGGTCGCTACGTGGCACTGAAAATCGAATTTGAAGTTACGTGTAGTCAAATATCTCCGAAATCATTTGAGATTAAGCAAAATAATTACGAACTGTGTTACATAAGGGATACCTTCAACCTTTTATGTGTTTGGGAGTAACATCATACCCTCTTTCGGTACGTACTTGGGGTTCATCACGCTTTAATGGCCGTTACTTTCGAAACACTTATATATAATGCTTTTTTATATACAGTATGTTAATGAGAATGTACAGAATCAACAAAAAAAAATATGTCGTCTTGTTGGCACTCGCTAAGGTTAACAGTTTTCGCGATATCAGTATTTGTATTTTTAAAGGTGTGCGTAGGAATGCCTGAGAGGTATGCAAACCGAAATACAGTGTAGCATAACAATCAGGCGTTCTTAACGCGTAGGTACAAGCAGGCATGGTACAAGCAGGCATGGACATGCCTGGTTAGTGATTTGGAAGGTCTGTCGGTAAGTTACCAATGTTCTGAAGGGCTATAGTTTGACACTGAGAACATGGTTCATCTAAAACATATTGTTTTCACAATAATACGGATGTTTATAGATACTTAACACAAAGCCTGAAATCATAAAGACTGTGCTGCAATAAAGGTTTACAATAATGCGCAAAGTACCACAAAAACGGAGAAATTTTCTGCATATCTCCGTCGTGCTGCCGCTGACTTACACAACATTTTGCCATGCGTTATAACAATGTCTCTGACTCCGCAATACTTCACTCGATCATGAGCACTGCGTCGCGCTGCGTACAGAAGTCAGCTCGACTCTACATGGCTAGATACTACGCTTTGTAATAGGTCCTCAGTTATAATGGGGCACTGTCTTGGCGCACATCACAACCGCTTGTTCGTCAGATTGTTGACGTGATGATAGCATCGGGCAACAAATGGTTTTCTCGGCCTGCCAAACAGATAACAGCAGTACATCTTGTGACAATTACGAACCAGACCTAAATTGAATATAATTTTTTCCAACAAGTGCTACGTGTTTACACCATAATGCTGTAACACTTTGTACAATAAGAGAGTGTTCTGTGAAACCTAACTTAATACGTGCGAATATTATCTCCTTCAATACCGTGATTACAGCGACTGCAGTTAGATCCCAGTAACTACATACAGACGCGTGCTTTCATTACAAACATAACAATTACTCGGGCGTTTTGCCAGTAACTATTAGTAATGTTATGATGCAACAATTGTAACAAACTTAATCCACGACCCTCATTGCTTAACGAAACTCTACGTCTTTGTGGTAACTTATCGACATTCATTCCAAATCACTAACCAGGCATGCCCATGCCAACTTGTGCCTACGCGTGGACAACGCCTGATTCTTATGTTACTCTATACACCAGTTTGCATACCCCTCAGACATTATTACGCACACCTTTAAACATACAAATGCTGATATAGCGAACACGGTTAACCTTAGCGAGTGCCGACTATACGACCTTTTTTTGTTGCTTTGAAACTAACGGCCAAGAAATGGCAAAGAACCCCAAGTATGTACCGAAAGGAGGTATCATATTACCACCAACTCACAACAGGTTGAAGATCTCCGTTTCAAGTAACACAGTTCGTAATTGTTTTGCTTATTCTCAAATTATTTCGGAAATATTTGTCATGTAACTTCATATTCGATTTTCAGTTGCACGTAGTGGCCGCATTTCTCACTATATTGAAACATGTCCAAATACATTTCTGCTTTATTTATCGTAATGATTTGTCTCCCGAAATGTGCACACTGAGGGGCGACTCGTCCTGTATTGTATTATAACGTAAGCACACTGACTGCCATACGCAGAGGGAAAGTTCATAATGACCGTTCACGATAAAGTGAGCACATTATAAAATAACCTTAGAAAAAAGTCACTGCCCCTGCATGCATATATTTTTACGGGTGCTCTGAGTGCATTCGCCCAGTAAAGTTGGTAACGATGGATGGTAAGTAGTTCCATATCTTACTGTCGAACAAAAGTCTTAGGTAACAATTTGTGATAATTAAAAATTATTACTTCGGTTTCTGTATTTTTTTAATGTATCGAACATATTTGTAATATGTTTACTTTTCTAATAAGTTCACAATTTCACTTTACCGACGCATGAATGAAGTGATGAGGCCCATGGCAATGTTAATTTTACATAAGGCGAAGGAATACACAACGTGCATACAAGTACATCTCAAGGAGGGCTTTCAAAAGTGCTCATTTTACCGTGAACAGCCTATAATGGCGGAGGGAGAGTATTCCCTTCTTTCAACGTCTCACCTAAGGTGTAAGAAATATCAAATTTGTTCAATATTGACTTTCCTAACATTTTCACACGTGCACTTGACCGACGCATGAATAAATTGATAAAGTCCATGGTAATGTTAATTTTACACATGGCGGAAGGATACACGATGTAAATACAAGTAGATCTTAAGCAGGGCTTTTAAAATTGCTCAGTTTGCCGTGAACAGCCTATTATATCTTTTTAACCAACGGAGAGATTCCATGGACTGTTGAAGTAATGTGACATTACTAACAACACACGACGAAAGTTTTTATAAGAGTAGCCTACTTATGCGGTATTTATTAAACCATTTAAATATATCGCTATAGGCGCGTATATGTAGGTATCGGCCAGCGATTTGTCGGTCCGTAATTATTACACTTATGGCAGTGTAACGTGCGGTAATTATCAACATATGACTACAACAACTTTTCTTAAATATCTCTATGTTGTAATCATGGATTTTTTCTGTACGTCCTATATGTATATATATGTAAACCACGTTTATTTAACAAATTTTTATATTACACAAAATGCAAAATATACTAATTTTCCATCATTGTTGCGCTCAAATACTTTTATACTCAAGACACAAACAACGGAAATCTTATAAATTTCTGCGAGAAATACTGGCGATGTCGTCATGTCTTGCCATCTTCTGTTCAGTAATCTACCCTAACGTTCGTGAAAAATGTAACTCCAATAAGGAAGGCTACATGTGATTGAAGTGAATGTTATACCACAGATTGGGTACATGACAATCCGCAATTGATTGGGATTACATAATTGTACATGATCTCTGTCCTTGAGAATTCAGTAGGGTGTAAAGCCCCCACGTGCTATAATTAAAGCCCCCAGATGTGGCATGGCATTAAAGAGGACCTGAATATTTTCCTGGGGAATCACCCTATACAGGATTTGGATGCGAGTCCACAAAGCATCAACAGGGGTTGCTGGATGTCCGTGACGAACAAGTCGCTGACCAACAATATCCCAGATATGTTCGATAGGCAACATGTCAGGCGAACGTGCAGGCCAGGGAAGCAGTGGTACCCGTAGTTCATTGAAGAAGGCTTGCATATCCTCGCCACATGTGGCTGGCCATTGTCCTGCTGAAATATGGCATACGGAGTTGCCTGAAAGAGAGGCAGTATCTCGGGCTCTAAAACCTCCCTGGTGTAGCGGTTGCTGTCCAAACTGCCCTCAATACGTAGAAGTCGAGCTCGCATGTTGTATCCAATGGCACCCCAAACCACCACACTAGGCGTTTGTTCACTATGCCGCTCCACAATGCAGGCGGCCAGATTGCGGCCACGACGGTAGCGTCTAACGCGTATGCGGCCATCACTGTAGGGCACGTTGAAGCAGGACTTGTCCGAAAACACTACATCTGGCCACTCAGCACACTAGTGATGGCGTTCACGTGCCCATTGGAGTCGTAGGTGTTTGTAGTGTCTGAACAAAGGCAGCCGAGGCAGTGGTATGCGTACCATCAGTACAGAGTATTATTTCCAGAAGCGCTCTAACCGTTCGCTATTAATAGCACAAGGTTACTTTGCAGACAGAATATCATACGATTTATCTGGTTTATAAAAATTAAAAGAGCTTCAAATAATTAATTAGATCACATCTATAATTACAGCAATTAAATAAATGATTATACCATAAATAATTTTTATTTTACATTATGGATTGAGCAACATTTCTACATGTCCGAGTACATGCATATTACCAGTATTACCAGCCAATTTCCGATTATGCGCTTTACGAAAGAAACAAAATTCCAAAAGTTCGCTACCGGCTTTAGCAGTTATACCTTGAAGACAAATGCAACACAAAAAAGAAAGAAGAATATAACTCTCTTCTACAATCAAAACTTTAACACACCACTAATCATATTCTTTATCAACATGATCATTAACAGTCAAGATATTATCACACGCTTTCCTAGGATAATACCTAGAAACACGGTGTTTCCTTCGAAGCATTAACTGATGTGTCTTGTCTAATGGCTCGGAGCAAAGTGAGTTCTGACACGCTTGCATTGAACATATGCAACAAACTATATATTAAATAATCATCCAATGTAAAATAAGAATACAATAAGCTTGCGATGAAACTATCAACAAGCAGGAGATTACATACATTTAATAAGGCAAACATCTATAGAAAGGTTAGTAGAGAAAAACTAGTACATAAACTTGAAAATCTAACATCAGTTTGGCGGCCGCATATGCTCGCGGGAGGCATCTGTAATATTAGGACGCCTCACCGCGGCGTCCATTATACTTTGAGGTTATGTAATCCACAACGTGTGAACCGTACCAACTGCCACGTAGTCTGCCCCTCTCTCCAGGAGTGAAGCCTACCCTGGAGGGCAACAGCCACAGCGCACTTTGTTCGGCCACTAAGCTGCGCGATATCCACTTCCCAATATCGTTTCGAAAAGGGGGGCCGCAATGGCTGAGCGATTACCACGCTCACCTTCCACCAAGGCGAACCGGGCTCAATCCTCGGCCGGGCCACCGGACTTTCTCAAGTGGGAATCGTGCCGGACGATGCCGTTGGTAGGCGGGTTTTCTGGGGATTCTCCCGTTTTCCCCCGCCCCTTCATTCCGACGTCGCTCCATACTCACTTCAATCACCCTCATCGGCTCTCAAGACCTCGCTGTTAAGAGCCGCCCAACTCTCTTCACTTGATTTCGAAACGCCTCGAACATAGCGGTATTGGTGCGATATATCATAGACAACGCTTATATTGTAATCGCGTATACCGTATAAAACCACTATCGAATATCGCTAATAGAGCATCTCGCTGATATTGTGATGTGCAATGTATTTGCTCTACAGTGTTGGATCATGCCTCAGTGCGACATTTCTTAAAGTAGAGAGTGCAGATATTTGGGCGGCTCTTAACGTCGAGTATGGAGAGCCGATGAGGCTCAAACTAGGTGAGTATGAAGCATCGCCGGATTGCAAGGGCGGGGGGGACAGAAGATCCTCGAGAAAATCCGCCGACCAGCGGCATCGCCCGACAGGATTCTCGTGTGCGAAAAGCCTGGAGAGATTGCGCCGGGAATGGAACCCGGTTCGCCTAGGTAAGAAGCGAGCAGTCTAACCGCCCAGCCGCAGCTGCCCCGAAGTTTCATTAATATAGTATAGTCTATTCACAGTAAAGTGAGCACTTTTTTTTGGCCCTGCTAAATTTTTCTATAAGTAAATTTATATATTTTAAAATTTTTAAAATATAAACACTGACAACTGACCAATAAACACAATGTATGCAATTCACCAATCCCAAAAGCCAACGTCTGAAATAGCCATAAAATATATTTATTAGTAGTTAAAGCCATTCGAAAGGGCCTTAAAAAGTGCTCACTTTACCGTGAACAGCCTATAGTAACGTGATGTCTATGTGGGTGTGGAAGAGGGCCATAGTGGGCACCCCTGTGGCGGCCAGATGGCGTCGCAGCCCGCGATAACGAAGCCTGGAGCGCAGGCGACGAGACGCGCCTCTCATATCCATAACACGCCTCACGCATCATAGTGCGAGTGTTGTTGATACGCAGCATTCTCCCGGCGCGGCGCGCCGGCGTGTGGCAGAATGCGTGCTTCGAGCCACGCCCTAACTGCTAGAGATGAGCTAAACCAATACTTCTCAGCAACAGCCCGTACCTGTTCCTGTTTCCAGTCGATACCTGTTGCTGATATCTGTTATTGAGAATAAACATTTTACAGTATTCTCGCCCATAAATATTATTGGTATTCATTATTGGATTCCAATATCGGACGTTAGGAACCATAGACTAAAGATGAGGCAGACCGATTTCGCTGGCTGCGCACAACCAATCTCCGTGTCCCAACATTTAACTGCTTTTCTGCCAGCACGTCTAGTAAAAATGGCGTGGATTGGGTTTGAGGTAAGAACACTGTTTAGTAAACAAGTGCTTTTGAGATGTTTTTATACTTCCTCTAATCAATTCGTGATGATTTTTGATTACATTCAAACTGGTAAAATTATTTTATTAATATAATAGTTCTTGTCATTTAGAAATTAAGATGTAAACAAATACGTTTGTCACTGTTGACCATGTGACTTTGACAGTTGTGTAGGATTGGGGTAGGTCAATGTTCGGCACATGCGCAGAAGACGAATACGCAATCTACCCCATCTTTATTTTATGGTTTTCTCGTCCATAAATATAATCGGTATTCAGTATTTGATCCCAATATCAGACGGTAGGAAAAGGTACGATATGATATCGCGCAAGTGTCGATTGTGATTGTTCCAGCTTCAAGTATCAGTATCAGGCAGGAGGGATGGTAACAGCTATTTCCAGATGCTAGGAACATGCTATAACTGTTCCTTCTCAATAGCTGATACTGATAACAGGTATTGTAAATACTTCCCATCTCTGCTCGGAACTAGGGTAGGGGAAACGAAACCTTATCAACGACGTTACCGAAGTCGAGGTTCTACCTCCTTACAACTTCGGCATTTCATAAAAGACATTGCATATTTAAATGACGTATTTATTTTAATCACATGGCATAAGTACACAGTAAACATTCAAGTATTTTCTCTCTTCAGATATTGTATACACTTCAGTTTGTTTTGCATCTTTTAATTTATACGGTGATAGTGCCTTCTTCGTGTAAACGCCGTTCACAACTGTTTATTCGTGCGACGTGTATTTTCATTAATATACCCATAAAACTGGTTGTAATGCTATATTCTTATCTATCTATATATAATATCAATACATATAAAATACCACTAAAATATTATTACCTTCCAACCGGTTGGAAAACTTGTAACAATAAACATTATACAATTAATTCAAAGTCTGTGAACGTTCGTGCTCGCAGCAGCTGGTCGGCAGAACAAGAATGCCAACATGTGTATTTCATCACTACAAGTCACTTAAGTCACTAGAGTAGTACGTTCGAGGGGATTCTGGGCCACTTTCGTTACCGACTGACGTAGTGTCATTTGATTAACCTGGGAAGGGGTATCGGACAGAGGGATACAAACTGGTGCTGCCCATATTTAGAGTGGATGATACTAACTGGTGCAACAGAGATACTAAGCAGTGCTACCCCTACCCCACACCACTCCTACTCCCCATCACCCTACCACTGCCTCCTACCCTTCTACTACCCCCCTCTCAACACTCCTTCCCAGCGAGGTATGTTGTGATTAGTTCTAGACTTACCTGCCAAGAGTGCTGCAGTCGTAATCGGCCACAATCTTAGTTGTAGAGTTGGCTGCTAGAAGCACAGGTTTTGCTCGATGTCTTCATTGGCTGCTAGGCGATGCTAGTGTCGTTTGATGTCATCGTATGCTGGTAGAAGCACTGATGTCGGCAGGAAGCTAAGGCGATGTTATACATTATATATATCATTGTTTAATACAGTATAAAAAGATGCGGAGGCATGCAGGTTCGATTAGACATCTTTGTATTGGAAAACAGATGCTGTAGTCGTCTGAGCAACCAGGATGTCAGTGAAAGTAAAGTTTTTAATGATGTATATATAAAAAGAACGAACGGTATAGAAATTCATATTTTCAAGGATAGTTACATTATGACGTCAAAACAATTTAGCATCTAAAATCTTCCGACATAAGTGTATCGATCGACATGTATACAAACTCATCTTTTCAAGAAGAATGCTTTTATGGGATCACAATAGCTAAATATTCAAAGCATAATTTTTATTAAATAAAAGTTATTTGTTTAAATTAAATATATATAAATATCACTTTTACAAACAAATGTATCGAGTAACATATCTAAAGAACATATTTTTTTTAGACAGATAAGAATATGTTATCAGAAAATATGATGATATCTCTATAACTGTCGCCATATTGAAGCTAGTATGCATAGGCACAATCTTTTTTATTTTAAAGTTAGTAATGTAAAAAAGTTCGAGCATCAAATACAACACATTGACTTTACCTCAAGTTATGTTTTAATTGTAGTATGTATGTATCAAACCTCCACAAACTTATCAGCATAGTTACTTATAATTTCCGAACCATTGAAGCTATAGACATTAAATTCATAATGCACACATCAACCTCAATAACAAACAAAACCTTTTATAATCATAGTTCACCATGATTTCCGAACCATTTAGCTATAGTTTTCAAATACATAACACACACATCATCCCTGACAACAAACAATACCGAATCAAAAACCACTTCAGACTGTTTATAAGCCTAGTTACTCATAATTTCAGAACCATTGAAGCTATACTCATCAAATTCATAACATACACATAATACCCGATATCATTAAAGGTAGTAAGGTCAATTTTGACTTAAATCCTTCCTGAAGATGTAAATTATGCCTTTAATACTTTTATAAGCATACTTACTCATAATTTACGAATCATTGAAGCTATAGTCATCAAATTCATAACATATGTATCACCCCTTATGTAGATAAGAATGATAGGGTCAAATATGCATTAAGCCCTTTTAAAAGCATGTATGCTCATAATTTCCAAACCATTAAAGTTGGAGTCATAAAATGCATAACATACAAATCATCCCTGATGCAGATAAGAGCAGTAGGGTCAAATATGTGTTAAACCCTTTTATAAGCATACTTACTCATAATTTCCAAATTCATTAAATTCATAACATACACATCCTCCCTGATGAAGTTAAGAGGGATAGGGCCAACTATCCATTAAGCTCTTTTATAAGCATACTTATTCATAATTTATGAACCACTTAAGCTATAGTCATCAATTCATAACATACACCTCACACCCAATATTAAACAAGTCTGCAAGATAAAACACAAGTTAAGCCCTTTTATAAGTATAGTTACTCATAATTTCCCACCTACCAAAGCTGTAGTCATCATATTCATTATATACAATTCACTCCATTAACAAAGAAGACTGCATGGTCAAATACAAGTTAAGCCCTTTTATAAGCACAGTTGTTCATAAATTTCAATCTACCAAAGCTATAATTAATCATTTCATAACATACAATTCACCCCCAACAACAAACAAGACTGCAGGGTCAAGCACCACTAAAGCCCTTTTACAAGCATCATTACTCATAATTCCCCATATACCAAAGCTATACTTATTAAACTCAGGCTCTGACTACCAGTGAGCGAAATGCTACTGAGTTTGATTCCCGGACAACAAATTAAAAATCTCCAGACTCTGATGAACAGTTAGCAGATTGATACTGAACTCGATTCCCCATTCAGGATGCATGCATTTTATTCAATTTTAATTTGCTTGAACTTTAAACAGTGAATGACAAGTGAGACTCATCAATATAAGCAGACTGGTGTTATAAGAAATGGATAACTAAACAAATTGTATTTACATATTGGTTCGACACTCATACTTTTCATTCCAAAACAACTGTTTCCTTATTGTACAAACACACATACAGTATAACATGCACACTTGAACACATTCCAACTCACATGCACTCACAAACACACACAGTATAACACATACACTCACTCACACACATTCATTAACACACAATATAACTTACATACACTCAAGCACACAGCATAACACACACACTCACACACATGTTATATACACACTCACTCACACACATGTTATCATATACACACTCACTCACACACAGTTTATCATACACACACACTCCCACTCACACACAGTTTATCATACACACACACTCCCACTCACACACTCACATACACACAGTCTAACATATATACACACTCTCACACAGTATAAAACATACACACACTCATACACACTAACACACTAGCACACACTCACACACTCAGTCACTCACAACTCATTTGAACATACCATATCAGCCATTTGCAAAACCACTGTCATCAAACCTTACAAGCAAAACTAAATACTGGACAACTATACCAACATACCATGTAATTCAGTTGAACAAATCTCCATAAACTGTATTCCCATAAATATTATCACACATAGTATAATGATATACATAATGGAGAATCATTTCCAAAATTCACTTCTTGTAATTTAATATATAACATCGTTTAAAACTAAAATAAGATCCAAATGAAACACTCTGCTCACTTATACCATATTTTTCTCATACTACATATAGCATTAAATACTTGTTTATTTCATAAAAATTTTATAATAAAAGAATGTTCATTAGGTTTTGCTCTTTTTAACAATTTGTTCGACCCTTTTAGAATACTCAGATCTTAACTGCAAACAAGTATTTACTCAATTAAACCTTTTTTCATGTCACAAGAAACTTAAGTATTGTTTAAATGCAACTGTATTTAACAACTTCCAAAATTGTCAATTTTGAAGCATTAAGTCACTACCCAAACCTAAACGAAGCTAATTACAGTGATACTAACATATTCATTGATTCAAATACAATGAGATAATTAAGCATGTATGAGTTACTATTTGCGATGTTTGATTAAACCCTCTCGTCTTAAACAGTAAATATTTGTTAAAATTAATGTTCTTTCTACCTATCATTGGGTTAAAGACATGCTAGTTTAATATAGTGTAATAACACCCATGCTAAGTACTCATTACACAACCAACATTATACACACTTAAATAATTACACATTATGCATTCACCAACTTAATTTATGTCCTCTCACCAAGACTACCAGCTCGCAGTTTATCTGAGAATGCTTAAATCGTTGCTTTTTACCCTGAAGCCATGTAATGGATTCCAGTCAGATACACATTACATCATGCAAGTCGATATTTTAATTTTTATAATTATTTTAGGAAGACTGTGTTGTAAATGGCTGACAAGTACTCGCAATCTTCCGGAGAATGACATTTTTAATAGTTATCTACATAGGTTAACCTTTTGGTGCATAAAACACCTATACTACATTTTCAGAGACTTTAAAAAAAATATTTTCTTTTTATCTAGGTTGTCAGGCAATGGGAGACTTGAACACACGCCCGTAAAGACCAAACTATGTGTATCAAACAATGAATATTTAGTGACAATACACACAAGTATTATGTATGTGGTGATTCAAGAGCCATACAGGATAAGTAGTTATTAATTTTTGTAGCATATCAAGTAAATTAACCAAAGAATTGGCATGATGAAAATCCAAATGCTGGTAGCATGTACATAATGAGCTGAAACCAACTATTCATCAACGGATAAAACACAATTAATGAGAACGGATTACAAGGATCGAGAACTTATGCACTGCTTCATATCATGCCAAGAACACTTATAAGTACTAGTTATGTATTGATTAACTAATATGAATAATTTCACTATAGATACACATCTTACCATAACCAAAGTTACCTTTCGACTAACATATGTTTGATATTATCCATAACTTACATATATAAAATTTAAATGCATTTTAAAACAAACACTTAAACAACATATCATTCCAAACCCAATATATTCAGACCACAACACCTGTGCTGCATTCATTGTCTTTCTAACAAGCTATCACAAAGCTTTGACCAACAAAGAACTACCTAATCACACTTACCCAGATCATCTATGGAATCTGTCTCTAAGAATCCAAAAAGATACAGGTGACTACAAGATACAAGCACTTGTATTTGCATTACTAATATATTAACCGTACGTATACATTTAATTATTCTATATCATTATCAAAATCCTTTTAAAAATGTAATTTTTTATGTTTTTAAACAATAACAATATTAAAGAACAATTTAAACCAACGAGATGAGAGCGAGACTACTTCCATTATTGCTGGTAATAGTGTGTATCAACAAAACATTTGTTCCCCACCACCTGAAAAGATCACAATCACCTAAAACAATAGCCCACTAGGTGAGCCACCCCTTGGTGCTCCACATCAGGTGCCCCAGAGGAGGACGTGAAACGAAGTATCTCCACTCCCACGTGCAATCCTTCAGTGTATAAATAAATAATAAATGAATGTGCACTTACAGATAAGGTAGTATGAATTAGTTAATTTCTTTTTTTTTATAAATAAAAAAATTTAGTTATCTATTTTGGCTTTTTATGTCACCCTTTTCCCCCTACCACACACACAATGAGAAGAGATAAAATATATATGAAATTTAAACAAAACAATAATTGGTGTTATGAGTATTACAGTTGTTTCAAACTAGTTACAGTTAACAAACCCCTTTTATAAAATGTTTTCATACTCTGATATATTTATTTAAACAACTTAGCACAGTTACAGTTACGGTAAACATACAACCCATGCAAATAGCAATCTTACCATTCGGGATGCAGAACATATCTAACAAGCTATCGCAATACAACAAAATATACATTGATATATTCTATCACACACATGCACACACATACACAAACATACGCATGCACACAGGCAGAAGTTAATACCTAAACATTCATCACTTAATACAACTCTGCTCTGCTTAAACATAACAAACATTTACACCTTTCGTGAACATAGTAACATACCAGGAAAAAATATCGTATTTTAAAAACACCACAAGGTAATTAAACACATCGTAAGAGTTATAATAAATTACTTTTAATCAAATAGTTATGTAAATCTCTTTAAAAATCTATCTCCATATACAGTTCTCATACAAAAAATAATCAATATTTATAACTTAGTCGGTAACCATGTGAAAGCGAGTACCTGCATACGGAACGAGGTGGGTTCGAACATTTTGCCAGCCCTTACCTATACACACTCAAGATTATCTATTTAGGAGAGAACATTTGCTATAAGAAATAGTTATGTTAGAACCATCTCATCTCCTACACACCATTTACTTATAAACTTCTCTTTAAAACATATGTTATTGTTGTGTTTGATGACTTCATTTATTTTCATACTTATATATATATATATATATAAAAGTTTCTTTTTTCACATATCACAATATAATTTCAACGCATTATTTTCAGAAATAGAGACCTCGCCATATCACCATATTATTAATTAAATATATCAACCAGCTTTCCCGATTTCCAATCATTATTTAATATAATATCAAATAACTATATGGCCCAAATTGCCAAATACCCATCGAAAAATGTTAAAAATAACTCATAATAATTTTATTTCATATCATACTCGCTGCTGAGACCAAAAAACAGACCAAACTTCCATTTCTACATATTCTAACTTTCCAATTACATAAACAATACCTACATTCCATTCCATTACATCATATCGGTTATACTAAACACTTCCCTTCATACCATCCAGGACAACAAAGCAATCGTATAAGCATTTCTATAAAATAGTCCAGGAATTTCTCTGATAAACAATTTTATCATGTATTAGCAAAACACACATTGAAATATTAC
The DNA here is from genome assembly GCA_029891345.1 of Dryococelus australis. Classification (NCBI taxonomy): domain Eukaryota; kingdom Metazoa; phylum Arthropoda; class Insecta; order Phasmatodea; family Phasmatidae; genus Dryococelus; species Dryococelus australis. The sequence goes on along the minus strand of CM056995.1, from coordinate 196,458,770 downwards.
CAACAACCATACAGTCTACCATAGTCAACGATCCAACTTTAACAAAATCGCATTTCAATAGACCATATCACCAAATCAGCAATTCAAATGTTCCAGCAGAAAAACATTATAACCATCAATACTTGCAATCTATGTCGCAACAAACACCTCATTTACACAAACCATATTATCAATTCGCAATTCCCTTACCATCAAGCATTTGCAGCAAAACTAACATATCATACAGACAATATATATATTCACCATCGAACCATTTAAGACGAATACCACCCATCGAAAAAAAATGTTCAACTTGTAATATTTCAGTTCATATCATACACACTAAAAAAAAAAAAAAAAAAAAAAAAAAAAAAAAAAAAAAAAAAAATTATACATAATATGCTAGACAAACATTCTAATTTGCAATACCGCAAATACCTGAACAGAATATAACAACACTCAATTTCTACAGTCAGTTCCATTAGACCATATCAGCTATGTCAATCACTTTTCTTTATATCATATATGACAACAAAACAACCAAATAAGCATTCCCATTTTATATTTCAGCAAATTACTCTGATAAACCATATCATCATATCATATCTTTATAATATCATATAATGTCATCATCGCATAAGCATATCATCATCACATCATAAATATTATATCATCACATTATCACATCATAAACATTACCTCATCACATTTTGACTTGCAAATTTAGTGTAAATTTGACCTTTTTGACCTAAATTTAGCCTCATTCACTCCCAAGAAAGACACTGATCAAAGAGTGAACGAAACATGTTTTTCAAAAAAAGTGCGCCTGACTGGGAATGCAGATTTGGACAAAATTTGGTCGATTTTAGAGTAAAATTTGGTGAAATTTGTGGTAAATATGAAGATATATATTATGCCTCTGGAAGATTTTGAAAAAAGTTGCTAGAAAGTGAGAAATTTGCTTGAATTTTAGTAAAATTAATGAGTTGCACTAGAATCTTCAACATACATCTACTGATTCTATAAAAAACAGTTTACATATAAACAAAATTTAGTCTTTTCAAAAAATTCTACATTAAAATCGGCACAAATAAAGTTGACACAAACCAAAATGTTATGCTCGAAGTTCTACTAACCTTTTAAAAACTTCTTATATTTCCTCAAAATAGTCCCCTATTACATGAAGTATAAATTCATCGTTAATGTTTCCGTAGAATGTTAGTTGTAAACTTCGCAGATTTCAATGAAATTTGTAAACTAAGTCTTTGACTTCGTTGGAGGCATTATCTATTTTATAGGAAGGCGTTGTTTTACAACCTTCTTTAAAAAGTTTGGTCATGCTGCAAGGCAACACAGCCATCTTTATTTATAAAAGAAAAAATTTATGAAGAGAAAGAAAAAAGCTCATTCAGGTTTAACAAGAAATTTTTTTATTCTATCAAACAAATTAACAATACATATAAAAAATTGTATTAAAATATCGAAACAGTTTCTTGTTTCAGTAAAATCGTTTACATCCTCCATTTAATAAAAAAAAAAAAAATTGTATATCTTCATAATCGTTTATTTCAAGTAATCATATGTAAAATTCCGTTGGCTAGTTAAAATAACATTACAAATCGTATGTGCGTCAACAGCTTTATCAAAATCATCACTAATTTTTATATTTGTTTTTTCTTTAACTACTATTGTTTTTCTATATAAGCAATCAATACTATACAAAGGTCTTCGACCCCAAAATGAATGATAATTGGTTTTACCATCAAAGTTTAGAACCGGATTATAATAAAGTTCATAATCTATATACAGTAGCCAGTTTTATTTTAGAAGTTCTAACATCGTCATAAGCAAGAAACGCTTTATCACAAAAATTATTGCCAATATCTAGATTCCAATTTTCTTTTGGAAAAATTTCATTTCTACCTTTTTTAAAACAAACATTTTTCTCATTACTATGGTTAAACAGAAGCGTGGACATACTGTTCAGCACGATTTTTTCTATTAGTTTGAATATAATCGATAGTAATAATCAACACACGATAATTCTAAATAATTTTGTTCGCCTGGAGATCTTAACAAATTATTAATCACTGTCGATGTTATACCTGGATTATCAATAGCCTCAATAATATGTCCATGTTTGAAGATTTATACTCTAGAAAACTGAAAAGGAAAAATGTTAGAACAAACATCAATGTTATCGAACTTATCATAGTTGTAATCTAAATTGTTTGTAAACATAAACATCATTTGGAAAAGAAAAGCCATCTCCTATAGGAATATAAAACTAAATTATTTTAATGTAAACATTTAAATTACCCCTTGTTTGATCAGTTGGGGGGAAAGTTTTCTTTCGAAACTCTCAGTACTTTTATAACTCATTAACAAGAAAAAAAATTACATATAAATGAAAGAAACAAAGGACATTTCTTGAGTTAAATTACTCATAGAGAGGTTTAAAAATTATAAAAAGCACCACAAAGAGGAATATGAAAGTAATAAGAAAAAACAGCTGCCATTGATTGACGAATTACGAAATATTGGCAAAAAAGTAAAACGAGTAAGAAAAGAAAACATAAATTTAATAAACACGCTTGTTCCCGTTGCAGCAACAAAGTATATCTTTCGCCAACTCCAGAAGAAACAACATTTCGAAGAGATTTATTCCCAAAATCACCTTATTTGGGTGTTACTCCATCAAAAAATTTGTCAGCTATAGCAGGAGTTTCTACTATAAATCTCGGAATAGAAACTGCAAAAATAATTAATGTTATTAATGAAAAATATGGTTTACGTGGAGTTGGGGAAGATTTTAATATTGGTGATACAAAAGTAACATTAAATAAAGATACACTATTTGTTAAGGATAAAGAATATAATTTTACACTAGGACTTTGTAATTTGTTAACAAATAAACACAATCAGATCTTGAGGGTAAATACACTACTGATGACCTTGAAAATTATACAGAAATTGTTTCACTAGCCAATGCTGTAATTCAAAAATTATATCCCTAATAAGAAAAGGAATAATCCAAGTTCAAGTAGTGGTTGAAAGTGGAATAATATAATTAGTCCAATTTATAAGAACTATATAAAACCTCAATCAGCACCAAGCACAGGCTATTTTGAGGATATTATAATTGATTTTAAATATGGATAAAACAAAAAACACAACGATTTGCTTAAAGAATATATTTGGATGGATGATGTTAGAAAATTAATTGCTAGATTGTTAGTTATTCATGGCGAAGAATCTGCTGGAAATAAAAATCATTACAATGAAAAAGTTAACATAATGAATATGTTAAACAATAAATTTTCTGATTGTGTTTTTAATGCCACGAAAGGAATTCCATATCTAATTAGAGTTTTAAATGTAATTACACTCTCATTTTGGAATTCTGAACACCATGGAAAAGGTGAGATAAATTGGGCACTAAACAATTTAAATTTGCCCGAATTACATTTGCCTGGTTATAATTACTGTGGGCTCTTCACAAAATTGAACGAAAGATTAGAAAGAGGAGACTCAGGAATAAATAAATTAGACGAAGCTTGCAAATATCACGATATTGCATATAGAGATAATAAAGACTTAGAATCTAGACATAAAGCTGATAAAATTTTACAAAAAGAAGTAAAGATATTATGTTAGATAAAAATACTTCAATTGGAGAAAACATTCCTTCTGTTGCTGTTGCTGTTGCTTCAATAATGTTTACAAAAAGAAAATTAGTTTGGGGAATCAAAGTGTTTTATTATATATATATATATATATATATATATATATTATATATATATATATATATATATATATATATATATATATATATGAAGATAAAAATCTTAACTTTCGATATATCCATTGATCAATTAAGAGATTGCGTTCGGTATAGATAAATTTTTAACTAAAGATCAACTTGAGAGAAAAAATAAAAAATTAAGAGAAGGCAAAGGTTTCTTGCTAACCTTGTCATTGCCAATACTCAAAAAAATATTAAAACAAAAAACAGGAAGTGGTTTACACCATGGAGGATTTTTACCAATTTTATTTGCAGCTTTAGTTGCGCTCGGTGCTTTAGCTGGAGGAGCTAGTGCAATTTATAATTCTGTTGAACAAATTAAAATAATATTAATTAGAGTGAGTAGAACAACAGTGACACAATTTAGCAATGGAAATTAAATATGGAAGCGGTGTAGTTGCTAAAAAAAAGAGGGAGGCCAAAAAAAATTGAATATATACCCACTATCTACTAATGTCGATATTGGAAAATTTGTAAAAATATTAAATATAAAAATTTCAGAAATGTTTATATGATTGACGAACTACCGAATAGAATGCACAAAAATGAATGTGCTGTCGTAAATTTCGATATTTCAAATAATCACGGTACTCATTGGGTTTGCTATTTTAAAGAAAACAACGATGTTTACTATTTCAACTCATTCGGAGGCAATATTCCTAATAATTTTATTAATTATTTTAAAAACAGAACTGTTTATTACAATGGTGATAGGATTCAGTATTTTGATTCGGTTATTTGTGGATATTTATGTTTAATTATTTTATATCTTTTTTCAAGCGAATTTAAGTTTAATGATATAATTTCTTTGTTATTAAATGACAGATATATTTGGGAAACAATTAATCAAATCTTTAAATGAAGGCATTGACAATATTACTGAAGATTTAAAAACATATGTAGATTCATAATGCAATTCCAGTGTTTCTTCTTTACAAAGGGAAAGATACTTTTGTATATATATATATATATATATATATATATATATATATATATATATATCAATTTATGCATTAAAAAGGATGTCGGTTCGAAATATAAAACTATTGTTTCTGATTATGCATTAAAACAGATGTCGAATCAGTATACAACACTAGTGTTTCTGATTTAAAAACATATGTAGATTCAAAATACAATAACATTGTTTCTGCTTTACGAGATCAACTTAGTAAAGTTTTTGTTTATACAACAGACTATGTTTCTATTCAAAATCGTAGAATTAATAACATGGTTGATACTGTAGATGGCAAAGATGCTGTCAATAAAATATATTTCGATAAATAAATAGCTTATAAATTGCAAGATTTAAACAAATCAGTTTTGAATTAGTGTGATACACTTGTTAACTTGAAAGTTGACACATATTTTATTTACCTGCAAAGTGGAATTTAAAAAAACTGGTATTTTTCTTTTAGATAATCTATTTTTCTTTTCTTTTTTTAGGGATTGTACTGCTTATAAAATAATTTCTGATAGTTTAACTGATGATACTCTAACTGTTATCAAGTATTCCAAAAAAAATGATTATAGCAAACCATTTGATTTTAAAAGAGGTGATAAATTGGTTTCTAAAATAAAAAATAAAAAACTAAATAATCATTATATGCTGATTGGTTTATGAATATAGCAGGAGTATTCGTGAAATATAAAAATAACTATATATAACTATATAAATGGTGAATCCTTGGTGTTTGGAGTGCAAAAAAAGACTCTAAAATAATAATATAAATTATGAGAAAACAAAAATAGGCGATCAGTACAGAAAAGTATATGCTCGATATGAGATTATAATCAATCAACACAAAAGAAATTCCTCGAAGTAAGAGAAGAAATAATAATTGAATTATATAAACCTGCATGAAAAAATTTTCCAAGAAGAAAAGTAATTTCATATGGAATTGTTGATTTATGGCAAACTGATCTTGTTGAAATGTATACCGGTAATTTAAAAGGCATAATGCATATCAACAATGGTTACAAATATATTATGACAATTATTGATGTATTTTCAAAATTTTCATTTGGAATACCAATTAAAGATAAAACAGCAAAAAATGTAGCAAGTGTTTTGAATATATATTAGTTAAAAGAAAACGACATAATTTACAAAGCGACAGTAGCTTAGAATTTTATAATAAAATATTTAGTGAACTTATGCAAAAATATAATGTCAATCACTAGTCTACATTCAGTGAATTAAAAGTCAGTTATGTGGAAAGATTTAATCGTACAATGACGAATAAAATGTGGAATAAATTTGCTTTGAATGGCTATTACAAATAGGTAAATATTTTACATGATTTAGTTAAAGAATACAACCACACGAAGCATAGTACCATTGGCATGAAACCAATTGAAGTTAATAAGAAAAATGAAAAAAGAAATAAGACAACAAGATTTTGTAGACATGACTACTAAACCGAATTACAAAGTTGGAGATATGGTCCGCGTGAGCAAGAATAAACAATTTTTTGAAAAGGGTTATACAGCTAATTAGACAACATAATTATTTACAATTTTTGAAGTGTTAAATTTTGGTGTGCCAACTTACAAACTGAAAGATGACAAAGGAGAAGAAATAAAAGGCAGTTTTTATGAATACAAAATTATGAAAACAAACTATCCTGATGAATATTTGATTTAAAAAGTTTTAAAATCAAAAGGCAATTAATTTCATGTAAAATGGTTAAGTTTTGATAACTCTCATATTTCTTGGATTAATAAAACAGATGTAGTATAAATAAAAAAATTTTTTTCGAAGATTTTTCATTGCCTTTTAAGGGTCTATTCAATATACCCTATAAATGTCTGTAAATTTATATTATACATAAATGCACAACAATACGATTAACCACATCGGCTATATCAAAATCTATTTCATCAGGATTAAATCTTATAAATTTACAATTTAATTAGTTCTCTATATACTTTTGTCTTTCTATTTCATAACTGATATTTCTATCTATGTGGTTAACTTCGTCACACTCAATAGCTCATTTTATATCTGGAAAATATAAATATATTCTACAATTGTCTATAGTATACTGTTGTTTATGATTTAAATGTTTAAAACATTAATAATGTGGGAGATATATTGTTTCTTTTTTTTTCTTCAAAAATGTTTATGTTTAAATAATCCGCTTAGAAATTTGTTTACCAATGATTTATAGGGTATTCTAGATTTTGTCAATAGTTGTATTAACCCTTTTTTGTTGACATAAACTGCTTTACATTTGTTAAGATTTTAAAGTATTTCTGATAAAGGTCTCTATTTTTTTTTTTGAAATATTCTTCTGGAATACATATTTTAGATTTTGATATTATAAAATTTCAACAACATCTTTTCCTCTAAAACAAGGCTGATTGTTAACATCTAGCACAACAGTTATCTTTTTATTGTTGAAAATTAAATTATTTAAATCAAATAATGTAGTATTTCCATTGTTATCTTGTAATTGTAGGTTCTCTAGTTGTTTGTCTAGTGATTCGGCCATCTTGTACGTAGTAAATCTGTTATATATACTTTTTATAAAGAAAATGAAAAATCTAAGAAAATAATTTTATAAAATATAGACCAAAAACTTTGATAAATATAGCTACTGCTTCTTACTCAATTTGGCGAATATTATTTATATCATTAATCAATTGTTGCTGAGTATAATTATTTTCAACAATATAAAAATAGTTACGAAAACACTCAATGTGAGCATTCAATGTTTCTTTCATTCTTTGATATAAATTTATAGAATTTGGAATATACTCAAATTTCAAAATTCTTCGCAATTTGGATGTCTATATTCAATTATATACAATAGCCTTCGAACATATTTTCTTTGAGTTCTTATGATGTAGTAATTATATTCAAAAACATTATCAAGTAATTTTAAAAGAACAAAAGTTGGATTTAAATTTTGATTTTTATTTGTTTTACAACATGAGGTGTCATTTCTCAGATTACCTCATTTCTGTGAGCTTTTCCATCTGATGCTATATGAACGGACTCTATTTTTAATTTTCTATACGTTCATCTTTTATTCCATTTATATATTTTAAATTTTCAAAGTGATAATCTTTAATTTTATTTATATCTTTCAAATGATTAACTTTAATTTCGTTAATTTTTTTAAATGTGCTTTATTTAACCTTTGTATAAATGCCTTATATATTTCTTAATATTATATTCGCCATGTTCTCTAATTGATGGCAAAACTACTTCTATTACCCATTCTTAGAATTGTTCAAATTTTTTTTATTTGATTTTAAAATTAACGAATATAATCCACGTTCATTGATAAATATTGTATGTTGTAACATATTTGCAGGGGTGGGTAAATCGCCCAAACCTATATTTATATATAATTGTCTATGTTTTGCTCTAATATGATCTTGAATTGCTTTATGAGTATCGCTGCATTCCAATATTTCAGCAAAATCTTTGGCTTGAAACCAAGGATTATTATTCTCATCAACAATCATTTAAACTAGTTTACCATTGTAAATAAGTTTGTTATTAATTATGTCTAGAATCATCTCCATTTTTAAATGCGAATTTATGCGCAAATGAAATTGGCGAGCAATAACAAGTCTTTTTATTAATATACTTTTTTATAAAGAAAATGAAAAATTGATGAATATTATTTTATAAAATCTAGACCAAATTCATTAACAAATTTGTAATATTTTTGTTATCTTCAGGCAGCACCATTTTGGTGCTACTCAGTTCTTTATAACATTTTCTATATTTTTCTGTAATTATATAGTTCTTAAGGAGTTAAATTTCCAATTCATTGAAAATATCTTGCATTTTATTTATGATTTCGTTATAAGATTCACACTTTATACCAAACATGAAAATGCTATTTTTGCCCACAAAGGTTATCTAAATATAAAAATGTGAGTCTTAACATTAACAAAGAATTATATAAATATGAACACCCTATAAAAATTAATGATATACAAAAATAGAAAACCAAATTGATGTGTCTATAAATGTGTACTCTGTTGGTAATAATTCTACAGTATATCCATTAAAGCTTACAAAAAATGAAAAGGACAAACATAAATTTACTTTTTTCAAAGATGATAAAATTCGCATTACTGTTGGGTAAAAGATTTATCCAAACTGCTTTCAGCACAAAAAAAAAAGAAAAAAAAAAGGAAATTTATATATGCGATATGTGTCTTCAGTTATATTTCTCCCAAGAGAAATTAAATAAACACACAGAAGATTGCTGTAACAATGAACCAGTAAAAATTCAATTATCTTCGAAAGGCGAACAAATAAAATTTAAAAACTACAAACACTCTACGAAAATTCCTTTCACAATATATGCAGATTTCGATTCAATTCTAAAGAAAATATCAACAGTTAAGTCAAACCAAAGAGAAATAAAAAATAAATAAAATTTATCCAAAAATATCCAGTTTTAACAGAAGATGATATCAATAATAAATTCTATAAGGTGGTACTCAAAGAAAGATACAAACTTACTGATGAAAAAAAAATTACATTGATTCAAAGTTAAATGATGAATCATACACAGTGAAATATCAGCTACACGAAGCTTCTGGATTTTACTATTATATTGTATCTAGCTGTGGTGATTATAAGCCACCAGTTGTATATCGAGGCCCAAATGCACATTAACATTTTATTGAAGCAATGAAAAAGAAATAGAAGAGATCGGGCAGATTTATTCGCAAATCGAAGCAATGCATCCACAAAATAAAAAAGATACAATGAATCTAGAAAATGCATTGTATGCGATTGCGAATAATCTAAGGACAATGAAAAAGTGGGCTCCATGATCATATAACTGGAAAATTTATTAACCCAACAAGCAACAATTGTTATCTACAATTACAATAGCCCAATTTTGTTCCAATTTATTTTCATAACTTAGGTGGTTATATATATATATAAGCCACATATGGAGATAAAATAGAAATGTACCTATATATATATATATATATATATATATATATATATATATATATATATGATTTTTATGAAGACATGAAGGTGATGTTAGATAAATTTGACAATTCAAATGACAATATTTGTAACATGCCACAAATAAATAAAAAAGTTTTAGGCAAAATGAAAGATTAATGTAGTGGAAAATTATGAAAGAATCGGTTGGCTTAAAAGCAAAAATTTATGCCTATAGAGTTGAGGATAAAGCAAACAAATTAGCAAAAGGTGTAAAAAAGTGTGTAGTCAATAATATAATTATATTGGACGATTATAAGAAATGCGTGTTTGATGAGAAAATTCAATATAGAACAATGAATCTAATGAGTGAGAAACACGAAATATATACAGTCGAAATTTAAAAAATCAGATATAGTAATTGTGAGAACAAGAGAATTATACTAGGAAATAAAATAGATACACTGGCACAAAAGTATCCAAATTTATAATTAATTTTTTTATTCTCCACTAGCGGTGTTTCACCGTAAATTTTCATAATTTTATTAATGAGAGGTGCGATGAGTAAGAAAAATATTAAAAATCTTATTCCGAATTTTGTATTGCCAAAACACAGACACGTAGTGCTATACAAAAATTATTCATCACACGAATTTCTGAAAGAAATTTTTTATATTTCTATATTTTATTTTAAACATCTTTAATCTCCAAAACAATGTCTATATCAGAACCAACAAAATCAATTAACTTACCATTTCCGTCTCTAATTTGCAGAACAATATAATTAAAACAGCAATTTATTCTATAAAAAATTGCATATGAGAGCTCATAGCTAATGTAATATCGAAAACTAAACATAGTTTTTGGTGGCAAACTAGCATTTATATTAGTTTCTCAATTATTTAATTCCTCATATTTTATAAATATGTCATATGCTAAATTACAGTGGACATTTATCTTTTTTAATGGGTCAAAATTAGGTAATTTAGTACCAGTGACACTTTTGTCTTTTTCAATAATCATATTTTTTCAAAGCCAAGGATATCAATCAAGTTTAATATCAAACTTAGATTTAATTGTTATTCTATTTTTCACACTGTCTGTTGGTAGTTCAATTTTATTTGTTGAAAATAGCTCAATCGAATTTAAAGTTTCTTTTAAAGATTCAACATCGTATTGGCCTCTGAGGATTGTGATAACTCATTTTTATCAACAACAGCACTCAATTTTTCAATCGTCATTATTGTATTGCTGTATATATTCGGCGTCAAAATTTTTGTATTAGAACTGACTAATACAATTGATTTATATTTATGAATTATACCACAGTGAAGTTTCTTCTTAAGAATATAATTACTATCTGATAACTTGAAAACTTTACTATCCATTTATGACAAGAATTATGCAATTAAATGAAGAAAGTCTATCGGGGTGATGGTGTTTTAACTTCTGAAGAAAACTATAAAAAAAAAAAAAAAAAAGAGTGGATTTTGCATGATGATATTATCGGTATAATAGTTGGTTGTAGTAGTCATGGAAAGATGAATTTAATGATGAGTTTTAATTATAAGACAGGGTGGCTAAATTTTAATAAATTTTATGTTTGTTCAAAAAGTTTAAATCAACCCAAATATAGTCAGTTACAAGATTGCTTTGATGTGATATCCCACAAATTAATGAAAAAATGGTTTATTTTCAAAATAACAATGACGAAATGATTCCACTGGATCAGTGTGAAAATAATTCTTTATTTATTTTCGATTATGTAATTTTAGATGAACAAAATGTCGTCCGCAGAAATTTTACTAGAGCGGACATAAAAATATTGATGTATTTGATCTTGCACAGACATATTTGAGAGTTCCCAAACAATTGATAAGAAATAATACAAATCTTTTGTGTATATTTAGACAAGACGACACAAACCTCAAGCATATCTATTGCGATTTTGTTGGTGGCAATATGCCTTGTGGGAAATTTAAAGATATATGTGCGAAGTGCTGGGGCGAAAATAATGGTTTTTTTAACATTCGATTTGAGTAGCAAAATGGACAGTGGTTAATATCGAAATCAAATAAAAAAATGTATATTTTAACTCTCCTGTTTAGGTGTTTACAAGTTAACATTTTTTTAAAATTCAGTAGATGTATATTGCATATCCTAGCACAAATCATTAATTTGGCTAAAATTCAAGCAATTTCAAGCCAAATTCTAGCTAATTTCTAATTTCCTGTCAAATCTTTCAAAGCACAACTCAAAATCAATCAAATTTAAGGCCAAAATCCAATGTCAATTTTTCAACTTGTGTTCACTTTTTGTGAGTTCTTTAAAGCCTTATTTGAAAGCTAAATCATCATATTTTTGATAAAATTCCAACAATTTTCATACTTTTCTTGTGGTATTTTTTTTACTAATTGATGTAGCTTGCAAATTTAGATTAAATTTGGCTCTTTATTGACTTAAATTTAGCCTCATTCACTCCCGAGGACACTTAACAAAGAGTGAACAAAGCATGTTTTTTTTTTAAATTGACCTGATTGAGAATGCAGATTTGGATCAAATTAGCTTGATTTGAAAGTAAAATTTGGTAAAATTTATTTGAAGAGATAAATTATGCCTCCAGAAGATTTTGAAGAAAGTTGCTTGAAAGTGAGAAATTTGCTTGAATTTTAGTCAAATTAATGAGCTGTTTTAGGATCTGTAATAGACGTCTAATAACACATCTCTCATTAATTTATAGAGGTCTCAATTCCTTTATTCACACATAAGCCTTTACAAAAAATTATTTCATAAGAAAGTCTCATATCTCTCTTCTAATTACCATTTAAATTGCCAGAAAAGACCATCTCAATAGCTGCACCAAACACTCATATACATATTTTTAATGATCGTATATCCCCGGAGTTTATACTTGTTTTGTATATATTAAGACATTTCATATAACAGGAAAGAAACATTATATATTTAACAGTGAAACGAATAAAAACAAGACTCTTTCATACACTTTAACTTTATTTCACACATTTGTTAAAAATTAATTGTATATTTATATACACTTAAACATATTATCTGTTAAACAAAAATATTTATTCTTTATTATAGTTTTATAGAACATTTCCTGCAGTGAACACTAAAGATAGCCCTATTCGCATATAAATAATTGCAGTTAACACATGTGTAGCTCTTGTAGCTGTTGGTAAATGAACAGTTACTATCTTCATGTTGTGTGGCGCTAAACCTAGTCGTGAATGTCTGGTTGCAAAACTTGCACTCGATTCCTAATGAACGACAAACAGTACATTTACACATCTTGGTATGTCTATACAGGTTTTCGGTATGGATAAACACAGCATCACAACTATCACAGTAGAATGCCTTATATGCTGGACTAAACAAGCAATGACTAACTTTATGACTATGTGCATTACAACTTTGAATAAAAGCATTTCCACAATAACAACACATGAAATAATGATTGTAGTGACTCTTTGGTGGTCCTTGACGTTGCTGATGGTGTTATAAATGGCAAGTCTTTGGTCTTCTTCATATTATAGCAGAGTACGCGATCACGGTTGTAACATTAATATTGTATTCCTTATACCGACTCTTCAGACATCCTTGTTGCCGGTGTTGGAGATGAAGTCTTCAACCATTGTTGTTATCTTTAGCAGAGTACATGTTCGTAGTAGATGATTCACCTTTCACCTGTGTAGGTGGTGAAATGACATTCGTTTTTACATGATCCATGCTTATATACACTTATCACAACAGAACAATTGATTTATTTGTCACTCGAACTCACTCAGAGAAAGAGAGCTCTTACTCGAACGACAGAGGAACAGCTAATGATACCATCTCGACTATCTCAATATATGTCTGAAAATTATTTGTCAGTTGCGAGATTCGAACCAACACTACCTTTACAAGGAAGCGACGAATCTGACAATTTCAGAAAGAGTTTTTATAATGTAAAGTGTTAACATTATCCTAAGTACTTAACCTTATGGACAAAATCTAAATTTTAAAACATAATTTTAAACAAAATTTTTATTTCGCTGAAAAAAATCAAAAGACCTTCGCGATTGGATGCACTCAGAGAAAATCCAAAAACTTGTTCATCCCAGAATTTTGTAATTGTAAAGTGCTTTTTAACGTCCCTCAGTTCTATGCTTGAAATATTAGCAGGGACGGCTTACAGACTAACTTATAACCTAACTCAAATTAACACCCATGCCTTACCTGGGATTCGACTCCAGATTGGTGGCGCACCAACCGACTGTGCCACAGGAGGTCGGCTCGTCCCAGAAGAAAACATGCTGGTAGAAATTTTTATTCCCATATAGAATTATGTTTATTCCTATCTTGTATATTTATATTCCTATGCATAACATAATTAGGTATGGAATAAAAATATGTCATTCCACTGTGATAATTGCGATGTTGTGTTTATCTGTAGCTATAACCTGTATAGACATACCAAGATGTGTAAATGCAGTGTCTGTCGTTCATCGGGAATCGAATGCAAGTTTTGCAACGAAACATTCACGACTAGGTTTAGCGTCAGACAACATAAAGATAGTAACTGTCCATTTACCATCAGCTACAAGAGCTACACATGTGTTAACTGCAATTCTTTATATGCGAATAGGGCTACCTTGAGTGGTCACTGAAGAAAATATTCTATAAAACTATACTAAAGCATAAATATTTTTGTTTAACAGATAATATGTTTGAGTGTATGTAAGTTGACAATGTATTATTAACAAATGTGTGAAATAAAGTTAAAGTCTATGAAAGAGTCTTGTTTTTATTTGTTTTGCCGTTAAATATATATTGTTTCTTTCCCGTTATATGAAATGTCTTGATATATACAAAACAAGTGTAAGCTCCGAGGATATAAGATCATTAAATATATGTATACAAGTGTTTGGTGCAGCTATTGAGATGGACTTTTCTGGCAATTTAAATGGTAATTAGAGGAGACATATGAGACTTTTTTATGAAATTATTTTTCCAGGAAAGACTAATGAGTGAATAAAGGAATTCAAACCTCTATAGATTTATGAGAAATGGGATATGTTAACCACCTTCACTATCAGTTGCTTTGGCAATATATTGGGCGTTTGAGATCGTACCTGATTGATAAAGAAGTTTAAATCTGCATGATGATGATGTGATGATATGATTATGTGATGAAATGGTGATATGATGATTTGATGATGTTATGATGATGATCTGATGCTATGGCGATGATATGATAATGATGATGTGATGATGATATGATAATGATGATGTGATGATGATATGATGATATGATGATTATGGTATGATGGTATGCTGTGATTATGCTATGATGATGTGATGGTGATATGATAATATGATGACGTGATAATGATATGAAGATATTATGGTGTGATGATGATATGATGATATTATATTATGATTATTATATAATGATATTAATATATGATGATATGATGATGTGATGATATGAATATGATGTGATGGTATGATGATGTGATGATATTAAGATGTGAATTTGACATGATATGATATTATAATGATATGATGATTTGATTTGTCTGAGTAATTTGCTGGAATATATCATAGGAAAGCTTATATGGTTGTTTTGTTGTCATCGATGGTATAAAGAAAAGTGCTTGGTATAATTGATTTGGTCTAATGGAATAGACTGTAGAAATTAAGTGTTGTTATGTTCTGTTCAGGTATTTGAGGTATAACAAATTAGAATGTTTGTCTGGCAGAATATGTAGAAATGGATGTTTGGTTTTTTTTTTTTAGCAGTGTGTATGATATGTACTCGAATATTAAGGGTTGTTCAGTTTATAGATGGGTGGTATTCGGAATGAATGGTTCGATGGTTAATGTCTGTATGATATGTTAGTTTTGCTGTAAATGCTTGATGGTAAGGGTATTGCGAATGGATTGCATGGTTTGTGCAAATGAGGCATGTGTTGCAATATGGATTGCAAGTATTGATATTTATAAGGTTTTCCTGCTGGAACATTTGAAATGCTGGTTTGGTGATATGGTCTATTGGAATGCGATTTTGTTAGGGTTGGATTGTTGACTATGGTAGACTGTCTGGTTCTTGGTAATATTTTGATGTATGTTTTGCTAATACATAATGAAATTGTTTATCAGAGTAATTCGCTGGACTATTTCATAGGAATGCTTATGCGATTGCTTTGTTTTCCTGGATGGTATGAAGAGAAGTGTTTAGTATAACCGATATGATGCAGTCGAATGGAATGTAGGTATTGTTTATGTAATTGGGATATTACAAGTAAGAAAATGCATAAATGGAAGTTTGGTCTGTTTTTTTGGTCTCAGCAGCGAGTATGATATGAATTAAAGTTATTGTGAACAATTATGAACATTTTTCGATGGGTTTTTGGTGGTTTGAGCTATATAGTTATTGATATTATATTAAATTATGATTGGGGATTGGTGAAAGCTGATTGATATATTTAATTTATACTATGGTGATATGGCGATGTATCTGCTTCTGTAAATAAAGCATTGTTAAATTGTGATGTGTAAAACATTATTTATAATTGCGAAAAATAAATAAATGTATCGAAAAATTACAATATAACTTGTATTTCAAAATTAAATTTATAAGTGAATGGTGTGTACGAGATGAGATGGTTCTAACATAGGTAACTCTTTCTGATAATAAATGTTCTCTACTAATAGATTATCTTGGGTGTGTGTATAAGTCAGGGCTGGCAGAATGTTCGAACCTATGTCATTCCGAATAGGCCTACAAATATTAGTCTTCTCATGGTAATCGGCTAAGATATAAATACTGATAATTTTTTGTCTTTGAACTGTACCTGGAAATGATTTCTTAAAGAGTTTTTCATAAAATTGTTTAAATGTAATCAATTATAATTCTTATGATAATTTTAATTACCCTAGGATGGTTATAAATATTTTCTATTTTCTTTCTTGTATGTTCATGAAAGGTATAAATGTTTGGTGTGTTTATGTAGACCACAGTGGTATTACATGATGAATGTTTAGGTATTTACTTCAGTCGGTGCATGTGTGTCTTTGCTATGTGTGTTTGTGTATGTGTGTTTGTGTTTGTGTATGTGTATGTTTGTGTATGTGTATGTGTTTGATTGTGTATGTGTTTGTTTGTATATGTGTGTTTTTGTATGTATGTGTTTGCCTATGTGTGTTTGTGTATGCGTGTGCATGGGAGTGATGGAGTATATCCATGTATGTTTTGTTGTATTGCGATAGCTTGTTAGATATATGCTGTGTCGCGAATGGTAAAGTTGCTATTTGCATGGGTGGTATATTTCAGGCATTTATTCAAAGTATTTTGTTGTGTACAATTTATTTCTTCAGATACCTGCACGCATGTACCATCACATAATTTTTGGAATACTTAATGTGAGGGTATGTTGGAATTTATTACAGTGTAGCAATGGCATGTTGTGATGCCACAATAGCCCAGCTCTACATAGTTTTTATAATTTGTGAAAGTTTATTGCAAGATGTGAGTGGCATGTTGGGAAGCAACAATAACCCAGCTCGAGTGTATTTTGTCATTTAATATCAGTCTCCAACAAATCATGTAACATCACTATAATTAGATCTCAGGGTAACACAGAGATCATTTAGCCCGGGCTTTTCGACCACGGCCCACCTCAAGAGTTTCGTGTTAACCAGAGCGGATTCCCTCTCGATTGATTAGTTGGCGCTCACCGGATATAATAACTTATGTTTGAGACCCTATGACCACCCTGCTAGCAGGAAATCGGTTTACCCGAACTTGGGTTTAACAGCGCTGATACCCTGATAGACATCAATTGACGCCTTTCTATGTGGTAAATACCGTTGCAATGTGGGTGACCAGACGGCGAAAACGCATTTTTAGTGCGCACACCAATTTCCGGTTCATCAATTGCCGCCTTCTGTTTGGCTAAACCGCAGCCACATATTTGACCAGAATGTGGAACCATTATTTTCCATCACTGACAAAGTGGAGTGTGAGGAGGCCACCATCGATTGGTGTTGTATTTCAGGAACTCTAACTGTAACGTTTTCTCTCCTTCCACTGTTCCACATATTTTCTCAGTCGTCTGTGCCAATTGCAGCGTCTAGGGGGGGGGGGGATAGGAGCAGTGTATGTGCTCGCCCGACCCCGACCAACTGCGACAACAACCGTCGTAAACATTGTCCACGTGCATGGGACAGCACGCGAACAGGAGGGCTGTAGCCCCTTGAAGATTTCCGGGCAACCGAGCAACTGCATTGCTCAACTGCGCCGGACAACCACGCAAGTGACGAGTTTCGAGATGGAGTGTTGGCAAGCAATCACGTGTGGAAGCTGTGGCAAAGTGACAGGCAGACACACATTTGCCAATTACGAACCATTATCCAACATCTGCAGATACCTCGCAGGCACAACTTCACCATCATCCACATAACTACTAGACATGCCAACCATCGAACGCAGGTACTAGGTAGTCTACCCGATAACCGACAACGACTTAAGGGACAGAGCATGATCTGACGTCACACATTGCTGGCAACAACAACTGTGGAAATACTTAAACATAGCAGAAAGGATCGAAGCGCGAACGGGACAATTCATGTGCTATCAGTGCTTTATCGCCCAAGGATGAACAAGAACCAACCGCTCAACACCTGTGGACTACATCATCACAAAGGGCCATGCAATACAAGTTATGAGTGCAACGGAACTGTGTGAAAATGCAACTGAGAACACAGATACCTGTCAACAACCCCAAAGTCATCACCATGTGCTACGTGCAAAAACTGTGTGTGAGTGTGGAATAACTCCGAAATAACCAAAGCAGTGTCGGACCTTGTGCAATGCGTTGTAATGGTGTAAGAGACATGGAAGCACCACGAACAGTAATAACAATTTTCACACAGGAAGTGGAAGAGCCGTGTGGACATGGACAGTAAGTACCGTCACCACCTCCTATGCCTAATGTGTTATGCTTACCTACCAATCAACATACCCTTACATCCACACCTTTTGTACCATACCACTCTACAGTTCCATATGCCATCCCAATGTCACTTCCTGCCAAGTTCCAAATTATTCCTAGTTTTGCAGGACAAGAATGGGAAGACCCGAGGACATTAAGTGATGAGTGTGTACATCAACGTCATCAGGCAGCGCCACCACGTGGCTTGCCAAACGTAAAAAATTGCCATGCCCACCACTAGACACTGTCAAAACAGACACAGAATGCCTGGGGAACCGCCACCCACAAACAAGCAAGCGTAGGGGGCTGACTGACACCACCTGACCACGTGCCAAGAGCATGCTTGGGCCGACCTGCATTTAGTTCTTAAAGGGTTAAGGGCTAAAAGGGCTAAGTGTCCGAAGGAGTAAGTGCTCAGAGGGTTAAGTGTTTAAAGAATTAAGTGCTCAAAGGGTTAAGTGCCCAAAGGGTCAAGTGCCTAAAGTGTTAAGTGCTCAAAGGGTTAGGTCCCGAAGGCTATGCTTATAAGTTTGTGTGGGTTTGATGCAGACATACTACACTTTTAACATGCCCTGTGGTAAGCTAACTGATGCATTGCATTTGATGTTCGGAGTGTTACATCATTAATTTAAAAATAAAAGGGCATGATGCACATTTGACCGTATTGCTCTTATCTACATCGGAGGTGATGTGTATGTTATGAAATTGATGACTATAGCATATTGAGCTTGCCAGAAAGGGCTTGTCAAAATTGATCCCATTGCTTTCACCTGCATCTAGTGCGATGCCTATGTTATGCTTTTTATGACTATAGCCTGAATGGTTCGGGAATTATGACTATATTTATAAAATGGCTTAATGCATAATTTACCTAAGCAGAAAGGGCTTAAGGCCTAAAGGACCTTACCATCATGATGGATATCGGGCACGCTGTCTCTGTTACGAATTTGATCACTTTAGCTTCAATGGTTCAGAAAATATGACTGTGTTTATAAAAGGACTTAACTCATGGTCTGTCTCAACCAATGATCAATTACAGCATGTGTGAAGGGAGTAAGGGGAGCGAAGTGCCTAAGGTCTGTTTCGTCCTTATCATCACCCTCTTCCAGGCTGAATAAATGGACACCCAATTTCGATTAGGGCGATCCAACAAAATTTCCTTTACTGAGCGAGACCTCTATCAGGTTAATCATATAAAGCCGATGTCGATAAGGGCAAAATTGATCCAGAACCCTGCCTCTCCACTACTTGTGTGGTAACTTAAAAGTACCATTCCATCTTTGTCTGGGGTATGACGTCTTTTAGTAGGTAAATAACTGTGGGCACGTTTAATAGTTTAATCCGTAAAGCAGGATCTCAAGCAATGTGCGACGCAGTGCCAGTTCCAGGCTGGTGAAATCCTTCATACTCGAGAAGTCTGTTTTCTTTGGCCCGTGTTTCAAAATTGTCTTCCATGTTTTGCATCAAGCCGGCACAAGCTAAACAGAAAATAATAAAATCACTTGGCAAAGTTACACTTTTTAAAAATTTGTCAACAGAAAACGTACGTACGTACATTGCGATGAGATTGTAAATACGCCCTTTTTTAAAAGTTATTTATTTATTTATTATAAGCCATTCCAACATTTAGTATACTGGCTTATGATATAAAGTGTATCTTTTGTGAGTATTTCAATCAAAAATTTCAATTCAATTATTTCAAATGGAATGGCTTCTTTATTTATTTGAATACCTTTATTTTTTAATTGTTGATCGTATGCTCTGTTGTTTTCAACAACAGGTAAAGGGATATGTTCTTTATTCACCTATTATTCATTCGTCATTTCAGGTATCTTTTTTTTTACTTTTTTTTCAGGCTTTTTTTTTACTTCATTTATGATTTTTTGTCAGAAGGAACAAGGGGAGTATCTCCAGTAAATACGATTTGCGTATGGCTGCTTACGATATACTGTAAATATAATTCAATAATAATGCCGAGCAAGTTATTATTAATGAGCTTCATATGGCATCTTGTTCTCCGGAAAATAAAGCAAGGAATTTTTTTTTTTTCAGTAAAATATTTGTGTCCATAAATAATTTCCAGCTTATCTATGGGGCTGATTTCTTAGAAAGTAAACAAACACTTGCAATCATAGGCTGCTGAAAAATCTTTACAGCCATCACCATAAACCTGCTGCAGTGTATTTATTTATAGCGCGCTCTCTCTCTCTCTCTCTCTCTCTCTCTCTCTCTCTCTCTCTCTCTCTCTCTCTCTCTCTCTCTCTCGGGGTTGGCACGTTTATAAATAAGCTGACCCATACCGAGACACACGCAGGCAGCGCCATGTTTTCTCTTTCTGGAGGCTCGAGCTATGCGGCTAGGTATTTATCGCTAGCGGCTGGCTGGCCATCTCAGCGCGTCTTCATCATTTACGACAAATTAGAACTCTTTTTTTGCGTTAAACTAAAGGCTGTTCACTATGAAGTGAGCACTTTTGAAACTAACCTTATAAAAATGTCACTGTCCCTGCCTTCATATACCTTCATATAATTTAACGGGCGAACTGAGTGACATGCTTCCAGCAAAGTTGGAAACGACGAACGGAAAATAGTTCCATATCTTAACGTCGAATAAAAGTGTCTCATAACCATATCTGATAAACTAAATTATATCTTTGTCTTTTTTAATTTTAATGTATTGAAATTTAAAAACGAGCAGATTTGCAAAACTATTTACTTGGGTAATAATTTCACATTTTCACAAGAGCGACACATGACGAGGCTCATGGTAATGTTAATTTTACATAAGGCGGGAGAAGACACTTAATTTTCACCGAAGTTATTCAACTCTCGTGTATCAAACACTTTTTGCAGTCTATGCTAGTGGGTGACCAGTTTCAGAAAGAACAATAAAAATGTTGTGCATACAAGAACGTACATTTGCTTTTGGTTTAAAAATCGTTAATTTCCTTCATTTAAATCCGACATTATTGAACCTTATAATTTTATTCCCGGTCTTCTTAAACGAGTCACATAACACTACGTATACGATTACTAAACGCTACAACAGTTGTACAAAACCTTTGTACGACTGCAATTTTAACTTAGTACCAAATTCTCATTAAGTAATAAGTAAAGGTTTAATTTAGTGTACTTCAAAAGTGACAATTGCCGTAGTTTCATATTTCTTTTAGATATTCGCTAATTTTTGTTGACGCAACAACTTTTACCAAGAGTAGAAGGGAGTATGTGTGGCATAATTTTTGATTTATTATATATATATATGAAATAAAATTGATAGCAATTACTCATCCTTCCTTAAGTGAAGAAGTGATGAATGCAACCAATTAAATAAGATTAATTATATTTTCAAATACATCTTTAAAAAATCAATTTTTTGTTTTTATTATACATATATATGATTACCCAAATAAAGTAAATGGTTGTCCTTTTCAGCTGCGAGAGAATTGCAATAAAAATCTCGCGTATTGTGTGTTTGCGCTATACGGGCATATTTTGCTGTGAAGCATGTTGAAACACAAAAGGTTTAGCCACTCTATCTCAACTAAAACGACGAGGTTACAATAAATACTAGTAAAATTAAGCGAGGTTATTTCGAACAGCAGCACAAGAGCATGCAAGATAAATGAATGCTCAGAACACACCCACATGAAATTGGTATAGCACAACGCACGTAGCTAGAGCACACGTGTCGCTCAACCACGTGGCAGTGATAAGTTCCCAGACTTGCACGGTGGAAGTTTCCGCATTTGAACTTTTATATTTCTTCCGCTACTGGTGTTTCACTATAATTATCTCATTTTAGTTATTGTTTACATGTATACGTCTTTAAATATCAGATCGACGACACATGACGGGGGTACCGGAACAGAAACTTGAAGTGAGTGAAGAGATTTGGGCGGTTCTGAACAGCGAGGTCTTGAGAGCCGATGAGGGCGATTGAAGTGAATATGGAGCGGCGCAGGAATGAGAGGGCGGATGAAACGGGAGACCCCCAAAAGACCGGCCGACCAACGGCATCGTCCAGCACGATGACCCGGCCGGGGATTGAACCCGGTTCGCCTTGGTGGGAGGAGAGCGTGCTAACCGCTCAGCCACCGCGGTCCCCGGAAACTTGGACGTAACGTTTGCAGGTGAACTATTCCGACACTAATCCATGGCTAATAACACCATTGAAATAAATCTGGCCTCACTTCATGGTGTATGCTACTACGATATGAGAAAGACTTTGTATTGGCGCCGTGTATGAGAGTTCCACGATGGTCGAGGGGGGAACACCGACAGGCGGCAATTCTTAGCATGGGTAAACAGTTCCGGCCACTATATCCATTTATATGCTATTCCACGGTTATCTGAGCACTTTCAAAAGTCTTTTCATTTTGAATACCAGTCAACAAATATGATATATTTTAGCGTTAGACGTTAACTTCCGAGTGCGATGGAAAATACACACTGTGTTTATTACTTATATGGCAATATACATTAAGAAAAGTGATTCAGGGATAAAATACACTTGAAAGGAAAAAGCAAGTAGGGCATCAGAAGTGCTCACTTTACCGTGAACAGCCTATACTCAGATATGCAAGCGCGCTGAGTTTGATGCCAAACGATTTGCCCATAAAAGCCAATTGTTCTATTCGCTTATTTCATTTCAAACAAATGGCTGACAGATGATATAATGCGTATAATGTGGAAATAACCTTAGTTCCACTCATGTTTGGATCAGAATTCATAAATATTTAATATTAATTAATTAATTAGCCCGTTACTCTGTGTAAATTAATTCGGTGGTTTTACCTCTTTAAGTGGTAGTCGAACAGTACAGGAGACAAATATTAAGACAACAGTGATTATTTAGTACCTGTAATTGGACAGAGAGAGAGAGAAAGAGAGAGAGAGAGAGAGTCCTTCTGCATATGCACGAGTAGTAGAGTAGTAAGGGCGTGCCGGTTTCATTTCAATTTTGATTAATAGGATTATCAATTTGATATAAAGTTGATTGATCTGATTAATACGGCAATTAATCCGTAACTAATCCGATCAAAAATGTTGTCAATCCACTAATTTTATTCCCATGATTTTTTATTGATTGATGCAATTAACTTTATTGAATTGATCAATTAATTTTTTTGAATTTTTTGAATTTTGCGTGAATTGTGTATAGTTTGGAGCAAGAGTGTGCTAAGGGGTCTTTTTTATTTATTTATTTATATTTTTGGGGAGCGGCATGGTAGGTCCTCGCCCTTGGATGTCTGATGTACTGAGGGGTGATGTGTTGGGGAAGGAGTATATATTTATTAATAATGGTATTGAGGAAGGATGAGGAGTTCGCTTACTGTCTGGTAGGCGACTGAAGGAGAGAGATAGCAGCACAATACACGTGCAGCGTTGTCTGAATCTGTTTGTAGACTAAAGTTATGGCAGAGTTCGGAAATAACGAGTATTTTGTTGAACGTTAATTATAAGCAAATAATAGGCTGAACTCCTCAACTGCAGTTTACTAACCCGACTTGTATGCTAGGAATATAATTTATGACAAACAAGTGAGGTACCGAATGACTATTATTAGTCTAATGACTGAGCGATAAGACACGCCTGCTTCGGCCTGCATCTGAATATTAACTGTATTATGAGGAACGGCGGGAATGTGTAGTTTGAGAATTGCAATAAATGAATGGTTAGGAAATAACTATAGAAAGAATATGTATTTTATTGAAAATAAATTAAACGAAGAGACTACTACGCCCAAATCCATAACTGTAATTTACTAACCCGTCCTGTATATTAGGAATCTAATTTATGACAAGCAACAGAGACTCGTACGCAACGAATCAACTATATGACTCTTTAACAAACACAAAAGGAACGAGTTAAAAAGAAATTATGCATTGAAACACTTCACAAATCAATACAAAAATTATTTAGCCTGTTTACGACACATGTGCCGTCATACTAGATGAATGAAACAATGAACGAATTTATTTTACGCACACGAACGTTTAAAAACACGATTAACTATTTCCTTACCAATATAAGAAACGACAGAATAAATTACACGAATCAAATACTAAGGAATCTCAAAGAGAAGATATAATTACAAACGAATTACAGGCAACAGAGTCTATTTCCACGTGGAAACTCAATGATAGTCCCAGCAATCCTGGTGTCATAAAGAAAGTAAGCAAAAGTTAGTAGAATTATACCTACGACGAAGCCATAAACTATTTTCCTGCCAATATATAATTTAAGACAGAATAAACGACTTGAATTAAAAACATACCAGTCCTAATCACAAGAACGACATATTCTGAAGGAATTAACAAATGCGAGTTATGAAATTATTTATCCCTGCTTACGAATTCAAAACACCAGTTAATATTTCCAATGGAAGCTAATCACAATAGTGTTCTACATACAGACGTACTGTACCCTCATCAGCTCTCGGGTCTACAACGTTAAATGTTTTTAGGTTTTCGGAGTTTGTATAATGTATGTGTGTTATACCAGAAGTAGCAGCAGACATCCTCGTGCTGACTCACAGCCATAGTAAATGTTGTATGTTAAAACTTGTTTAAACAATACTCGGTTCTTATCGAGTGATTTATAATTACGTGTTTCCTTTTCTTGGAAAGTGTTTCATAATATTTTGGTTTGTTACTAGACAAAATTGTTTTACGTCGTCACTTAGTGATGCAGGGCGAAGGACATCCTGGAGTAGCTATAGTCTTTAGCCACGTTGTCCAGGGAAGAGGTCGTATACCTGGATCTCTAACTGCATTTCTCTCTCTCAGACCACTTTCGCCTTCTGACAAGTTTACCCTGTCCAGTAACAAGTATCTATGTTGTATCACCAAAGTGTTTCAAGTTCAATCTCCGGCCAGGTTTTTTCGAGTTTCTCAATTACGTCAATCCTTTAATTTCATATTCATTCACAGGATATTCTCGAGCACTTCCATTTCCCCAGTCGTTAGATTTTCAAAGCCCTTACGTATTCGTTGGTTTTCAAATCGTGTAAATAATGTTAGTGTTGTGTAAAACATCATTAACCAGACACTTAATCGTTTACAAATACTCCATCATTCACTAATACTTCATCGTTCGCATTCATACGAAGTTAAATATTGTAAACAGAATATATTAAGAATTACATAAGGAATTGAAACTATTAAATAACAAGACACATTATTTCCTTCACCAATGAATTTAGTGATAATAAAAAAAAGTCCTTATAATTATAGTTACAAACACAAGTTTTACAAAAATGTTACAAAGTTTTTTAAAACTTCTTATACGTGTTCAAAAATCGCGCAAACTTGTACATTATTCTTACAAAGTTTATACAACTTCTTATACTTGTTCAAAAAATCTTACAAACATTTACAAAGTTTCTGAAAACTTCTTATACTTGTTCAAAAATCATACAAACTTGTACATTATTCTTACAAAGTTTATAAAAACTTCTTATGCTTGTTCAAAAAATTTTACAAACATTTACAAAATTTCTGAAAATTTATTATACTGGTTCAAAAAATCTTACAAGCATCTATAACGTTTCTGAATACTTCTTACACTTTTTCTAAGAATCTTACAAACATTTACAAAATTTATAACAAATTCTTATACGTTTTTAAAAATTCATTATACATTTTAAACAAAAGTTTATAAAAACATCTTATATTAAAAAAAAAAAAATCTTTTAAATGTATTCTACAACATTTCGCAAACAATTTCCCATTTCGAAACCATTAAAATAAACTTAAATACAACACTTTTTACTTACTTACAAACACAAAGACTTCATACAAACATTCGTACACATCATTAAAACCATTTAGTATTTTACCAAAACATATGTACAACAAAAACAATCTTCTTATAAACATTTCTTAAAACCTAGTTCATATTTACTAAACAAGAACAAATATGTACATACACTTCATACAATCATTCCTACAATCACTCTATAACATTCTTCTATGCATAATAAACAATCTTCCTACAATCATTAAAACTAGAACACATAATATTTAAAATCTTCTTATGAATTAACAAGAAGTGCTGTGGCTGATGTCTCTATTTTAATAATTAACCATATGCATTTAACGTCGGGGATGTCCATATGTCACATCCAGGAGGGAAATATATTTTTGCCAAACACCTACACACACCAACGATGACCTATAACACACATAGCACTTTGTATTCGTAGATTTAAAAAAAAATCACATCATGTTATGCAATCCAACGCTGTGAAGAGAACCACAAGGGGTAATGTAGAGAATAGCGACAAGAAGGACCACAGGGGGTGTTGGATCGAAGACACATTCGATGAATTTTTGAATAGATGTAGCTATTAACAGGTAAATGTTAACATGGTCTGCAGTTAGAGAAACATAAGTTTGTTCAATGTAGTAATGTCATCTCGAGTGGAGAGGGGACGCCGATATTTATGCAGCACATGCTGTAGATGTTGCAGACAGCTGTGGTGTTAATTGCTGTGCTGCTTGTGATGCAGCCTGTGGAGCAGGTTGTGGTGCTGGCAGATGGTCATAATTGGCGGTGTTGGGTGTGGTGCTGAGTGTTGTGGCGTAGTTGGCAGGGATGTATATATTGTGTTGCTAAAACTAATGTCGCGGAAAAAATTAGTAAGGGATTTTGTAGTGCCCCCACGGTAAGGTCGATACTCCATCTGCTTCAATGTAGCGCTTATCATCCAAATGTGGACTGTGTGTACCTCGGCCAGACATATTCGCGCATACTGCTTCACGACAACCCAAACATGTTGGTGTTGTTTCGCATGGACGATTCGAATTTACATCACGTTTACGATGATCATGTTAATACGGACCTGACTATCAGATTTCAAAGATATATGTGTCATGTGCTGGAAAGAGAGATATGGGTTTTTGACTCTCGTTAAGGACTGTTTGCTACATAGGGGGAGGTACAGGCGTGGTTTCGATCAGTTCATCGCTGTCTGTCGAGAGGGTTCGTTACTGGGAGCCAACAAGTGATGTCATCAATATCTCCTGCTACATCGATGGGTGCCATTTCCGCAGACGAATATGACGCTACAGTTAATGATATTAAGACGGAATGAGTGCAGTACATTCGGTTTGTGCGGAAGGTACATTTGCAAGATGTTTGTGTGAAGTCGAAAAACTTCAAAATAAACGGTCATCAGCTCTAAATACTGATGAGCATACAACTCCTGCTGCCAAGAAAAGTAAATTTGATATTGAGGATGCAGCAGGAAGTGAAGACAATAAATAGTAAAGACAGCATTGATGATGACTATGACGGTGATGCTAGTGTTGAAGACTATAATGATTCCCTCGACTTTTCCACACATTTCTCCAACTAGTTTCCTTCGACAAATGATGCGAAGAAGGCAAAAGACGTCGGTTATACTGATAATATGTTTATTAAAGTTAAAAAAAAAATTTAGACAGGCTTAGATATTTGCTATATAAGCAAAAACATGGGGATTACTCGAACATGAAATAGGTGGTTTCGATTATAAGAGTACTTAAGGATCGGGGTTTTATCAGATGATGCGATGAATTGATTTCTTCTGAAAATGTATTTACAAAATAATATTAAATTATTATCCAAAAATAATTTGTTTTTTCTTTATTTTTGTGCCGTATCCTCCTGTTGGCATTTAAGTTCTTTATAACAATATGAATGAAAAATATTTAATAAATCAAGCATGAAGTCAAAGACATTCATCATGAACGACCGTGATTCAAAGACAATATTAAAAAAAAATAGGATGGAAAATTGTAGGTTTTTATGTTTATAGCTATAAGTGCCATCAGTTTACCTGGCAGCGAATTTGAGATGTTAGCGCAGAAGTCAGTAACATAATATGATTGTTGAATTTTACGAATTGTTTCGAATTTTTGTTTCCAAGGTCATTAAAGGTCATGAGGTAAAGGTCAGGGTCGTTGCTTCTAATATAATGGTATTAGTGTGTAATGTATTATGTTTGTTGACTTATATGTATTTTGTCTGGATATTTTGCTTTCTGGGTCATTCAAGGTCATGGGGTTAAGGTCGAGGTAGTCTGCATTTAATATGGCGTTAATAGTCTGTTATGTATTATGCTGGTTGTTTTTATGTTTTTTTCTAGAGTTTTTATTTTAAAGGTCATTCAAGGTCATGGGATCAAGGTCATGGTCATTGGCTTCCAATATGGCGGATTGGTGATGCCTACCACGATAGTGGTTGCCTATCAAGATAGATATCACCAACCAAGATGGTGGCCTCCGGGAATGTATAAACAAATTACAAATGAAAAAAATCATGATAGCAGAATGGGTATAGGTGGGGGAGGGGGCGAGGGTTTCAGTCGTCTGGTGGGCGGAGTGCGAGGTGACCTTCGAAAATGTGAATTTAAACATATTAAATATAATTATGTATAATTTTTAAATAATTTTTAATAATAACTTTTTGGGGGTTTTTTGGAATTTGTTATTTTGTTTTGGATTTTTGAGGTCAAAGGTCAAGGTCAAAGGAAATAGGTCCTGTTATTCTGTATCGGAGTTACAGATCCACCTTTCCAGAGTCGTGAGTCAACCTCGCCTCTATGGGGGAAATGGCTTTTTCTGAGGATCCTTTTAATAGTTTTTAATACTTTTTCAATCATATTTACAATACATGTTTTCTAAATTAATTTAAAATTTTTAGAATATTTTGGGATTTTTCTCGGGTTCAGGTCAAGGTCACGGGTCACAGGTCATGGGTAAGGGGTAAAAGGTGAATGGCATCCAGTGGAATTCCCTCATACTGAAGAATGGCGTTGTTTACAGAAACTGGGGAAGTAATGATAGAAAACACACATTTGCAGTTGATCCTTCCAGAATGCAGGGCTCCTGAAGTCTTAAAATAATTGTATAATGCAGAAGCCAGTGGACACTTTGGTGTTAATAAGACACAAGATAGAATTAGGCAGACTGGTTCCACTGTCGGGAGGTTGTTGATAAGTGCTGCCGATTATGCGATACCTGCACTGCGAAGAAAGGCCCAAGAACCAGAGGACAAGGTCGCCTCCATAAATAGAATGTTTGAGCCCCATTAAAAGGATGACAGCAGACATTCTGGATTCTTTGCCTGTCGCAGAGACAGGTAATTAGTATCTACTGGTGCCTCAAGGTTATTTTACTAAGTGGCCTGAGGTTATTCCCCTCCCGAAACAGTACGCACTTACTGTGGCTAAGGCACTCATAGAGCATGTCTTTTCGAGGTTTGGAGAGCCACTTGAACTCCATTCTGATCAGGGAAGAAACTTGGAAGCTGCGGTTTTCCAGGAGGTGACGAGAATTCTGGGGATGGAAAATACTAGGAGTACAGTCTTACACCCTCAGTCGGATGTAATATTCGAGAGGCTTAACCGCACTCTTAAGCAGCACCTGTCAATCTTTGTGGAAGACAACCGAAAGCACTGGGTTTCGAAGGTGTCATTGTTTCTTCTTGCTTACCGCTCAGCAGTTCACGAGTCGACATGGGTAACACCATCAAGGATGCTGTTTGGAAGAGAGCTGCGCCACCCCAGTGACCTGCTGTTTGGCTGACCGACAGAAGAGGAAGTTGCAGCCCCTGATTATGCAAGCGAATTTGGTAACAGACTTGTTATATTAATGATTTTTCTAGACATCACCTCAGAATAAGTAGCGACAGGATGAAGACGCGGTATGAGAGGAGAATGTCGGGAGAGGTATTTCAAGACGGAAAACTGGTGTGACTGTACAACCCACAGAGGAGAAAAGGGTACTGCCCGAAGCTACAGAAATGTTGGAAAGACCCCTACAGAATTCTGAAGAAGATCAATGATGTGGTCTTTCGGATTTGTCGCCCAGGATCTCGGGCGAAGCCGAAGGTCGTCCACTTCGACCGTCTGGCACTTGTCTGTTTGGGACGAACAGACTTGAGGAGGGGGCAGTGTTACGTGCTCAGTGTTTCGCCCCACGTGAGCGAGCGGAGAAGACAGGGAGTTGTTATTACATGATAGCGACGGCGGCTGTGGAACAATGACGTGTTTCGAAATACAGGCTCTGGATTACTGACCTCGTTCTTTCAGTGCGACTCGGGGTGCGTTGAACTTTCCAGATGGTATTCCTGAGAGTATTAATATTGCGACAGGCCTCTGAGCCACGAGTTGAGTTGGAATTGATGAATGAATGAGTGGCTGAGTTCCGAGCGATAGAAGACGAGCAGCGGTAAAAGTGACCAGCGGAAAGGAAGTCTGCGACTTTCGGTATCAAGCAGTGGAGTGTGCGGCTGGCAGGCTGGACTATTGGACTAGATGCGTGAGAGGAAGACATTATAAATTATGGCAACATATAGACTGAACACGTGTTGTTAATGAGTATGAGTTAATTGACTGTAATCAATGAAGACAATTAAGAAGGATGTTGATTAGTGATCAATATTGCGCTCACTGTTAAATGGAAAGAGAAAAAGGGGAGACAGATAATATAATGCTGTATATAATAGCTGTGTGAATAAAGTAGAAAACAAATTTAATTATATTATTTTTATTTCTATTATGACCTCCATCCCTCACGAACTCATATACGCCGCTCAGAGGTCCCATCATGGAACAATATCTTTAAATATAAAACTTAAAAATAATTTTCACAAAAGTTTAACACTAAATGGAAATGTTCTGCAGTTTTTTAAATTTATATTAAGTTTCCCGAATTCAACCTGTTCTTTAGTATGAATGTGGTCATATTTTGCCATGTAGTTCAGTTAATTAAAGATAAATGTAAATGTTATGATTTAAGATCGAGTTGAGTTCGACAAAGTTCGGGGAATAAACCGGAATACACGATAATTAAGAGATCATTCGAATTGCAAGGAAACGCACTCCCTCTTACAATTTGCAGTGAGTGGAAAATGGATACAATTCCGGCACTTGTAATCATATATTTATTTCATTACTTAATTTGTATTTTCACTGGGATATTTCACAGCTTCACTGTGTACAACTAGCACGATAATTGACTACGAATAAGAATGTACAGAATGTCTACAAATGATTGAAGCGATTTCATGATGTCACTGTAGGTGTATTATTGAACGTATCGGGAGTAACTTGACAGCCGCATACAGAAACTCACCAAGAGTTTTGTTCTGTGTTGCAGATTTCAGCCTTCCGCCGCTATTAGCGTAGCAGTAGCAAGATGGCGGCAAACAGCGAGAAAGCATACGCTGTCCTTGAATGCCATGCAAGTCGCTTAGTGAAAACAGTTCAACGACAATTCCGAACGAAGTTCAATGCAGAACCTCCGTCTGCAAACTCCATACGACGATGGTATGAACAGTTCACAGCTGCAGGATGCCTCTTCAAGGGAAAATCACCGGGCCGACCGCCAGTGCCTCAACAAACAGTTGATCGTGTGCGGGCTAGTTTCGTGCGTAGCCCCAATAAGTGAAAGCGGAAAGCTGGAAGAAAATTGGATATTCCACGAGCGACCGTATGGATGATCCTGAGGAAACGTCTGAAGCGAGAAGCCGTACCGCTTGCAGTTACTGCAGACAAAGTCATTCGCTTTCAGTGGTGCACTAGATTGCAAGAGCTTATGGAAGAGCATGGTGACTTTTGTGATAAAATTGCGTTCAGCGATGAGGCGATATTTAATCTTAGTGGCACAGTGAACAGGCACAATGTCCGTATCTGGAGTACAGACAACCCCCACGGCGTCATTGAGCACATTCGTGACTCCCCGAAAGTCAATATTTTTGTGCCATCTCGAAATTCAAAATTTACGGCCCCTTCTTCTGCGAAAAAAAAAAAAAAAACATAACAGGGCACATTTTTCTGGACATTTCAGAGCTTTGGCTCATGCCTCAGCTCGAGACAGACAATAAAGACTTTATATTCCAATTGGATGGTGCTCCACCCCACTTCCATCGCGATGTCCGCGAATTCCTGAATCACAGATTGTCAAACCGATAGATAGGCCGTAGTGGCAATGATGATCAACATCTGCTGTCATGGCCTCCGCGCTCCCCTGACCTAACCCCATGCGACTTTTTTTTTGTGGGGCTATGTGAAGGATCTGGTGTTTGTGCCACCTTTACTGGTTGGTTTTAGTGGACCTGCGGGCTCGCATCGTCAACGCTTTCGATCGCATTGACAGGAACATGGCGCATAACGTTTGGCAAGAACTTTATTATAGGGTTGATGTGTGCAGGATCACAAGGGGCCAACATATCGAACATTTGTAATGTGTCTACAAAATTTGGTGAGTTTCTGTATACGGCCATCAAGTTACGCCCCGATACGTTCAATAATACACCTACAGTAACATCATGAAATCGCTTCAATCATTTGTAGACAACCTGTTTATAATTTGCAACATTATATAATATCTTAATAAAAGATTCTTTTTAAAAAGAAAAATATAATTGATTTAAATAGTTTTAACATAATTCAAGCTTATTTACATTATGGGTACTTCAGAAAGCAGAATTTGCAAGAAAATCTTTGCCCTGGAATATCGTCATGACGTTTACTATGATTGTGCGCAAGAAAATTGTAATAATAATGTAGGAAATTATTTTTATAATTGATTTTATGTGCGTTCATCTGTCACAAACATTTATGGCTGAAACTGACGTAAATAAAGTTAATTATAAAATTGGTGTGATATATTATTACTAAGATTTTGCTACATTATGATCACAGTGAATATCATGACGATCTTTCTTGAAAAAGATTTTCTTGTAAATTCTGCTTTCCGAAGCAATCAAAACGGAAATGCGCTTAAATTTTGTTAAAAAAGCGTACTCTATTGACCAATTAATGTTTTTATATTTAAAAAGAATATTTTAATACAATATTTTATAGTGTTGCAAAATGTATACATTCTTCTTTCATATACAGTATAAATTGCACTGACAATTTTCATGGTGTCTGCACTACAATTGTATGAGTTGTTTACGTTGTACAGTCAGGTGCAATGCTCCATGGCAGCTGCTTTACTTCAACCTTATTGGTTAAGCGGTAATGGCACCTCGCTCTACTTGGAACACTGATGCTGCGTGCGCCCTGAGACAATGTACCGCACTACGCCTCCTCTGCGGGCAAGTACATGCAACTATGGTGACAGCTATCGCCGTTAACGCTCCGTTGTTTCCAATGATTTATTTTGCAATCCAAGTATTTCCACGGGATTTCATCCTGTATGTCCTTGTTATATATCTAGTGATTCTCAATGGTTTCTCGTCTTTAATGAGATTTTTTACGTGTTCCACCCTGCTACAGTGACTTTCATTTATTTGTGTTTACCGTATTTCACATTGCTTTCTGTTATGTTTTTACAGTTTAAAGTATATCATACTGTTTGATTCTGGTGTGATTCCAGAAAATTCCAGAGTTTTTGTTTTTTTTTTAATCGTATTTCGTGTTTTTATATTCAGTTGTATTTCCAGTGATCTCCGTGGTTTTGTTGCGTTTTCTTGGTCTCTGTTGTATTGCCATTGAACCTGGGCTCTGAGTACCAGTTCGCAATAAAAAAAACACCCGTTAGTTCAATTTCCTCAAATAGCACTGGATAAAAAGTGATACAAAATAATAAAAAAAAACTGCAATTTGAAAAAGATACCCCACTTATAGCACGCCTCATAATAAACTCTAGCTCTACCACATTTATGACATTACTAGAAATAAAGACATTAAAATTTACAGAGGACATAGTGGCTCAGGACCCCAGGGATAAACACGACGGAAAGACTGGCAGCGATAGGTACTAACTATGCGGATGCTTGGAATGGCGGGGAAACCAAAGAGCTTAAAGAGGGCGGGGAAGGAAACAGGAGAAGGAAGAGGAACACATGCACGAGAGCACAGACAAGCTGAATAATAGACGGCACCACAGTAGTACTCTGACGTCACAGCTGCGCAACACCCGCTTCCCCTATAATACATGCCACGGCTGGTAAAAAAAAAAACTCTCGTCCAAGCCCGTAGTTCATCGCAGGAAAAAACATATCCAGACTAAAAAGTTTAACACTGAGGACACGTAGGCAAGATACACAAATAACAAAGAAAGTGACAATCTTAGAACGTATTGAAGCATCTTGACAGGAAATAAATAACTTTCATGGAACATAGTTAAATAGAACCTTGAAGTACAAGTACATTTATTATATGCACGCCACTCCAACAGTTGCAGTCACTGTAGCGTCGAAGAAAATTTCCAGCTCTTCTGAAGTCCGACTCCGATTACAGCAAGTAAAGGTACATTTCAGTGCAGTAGGACATACCGGCGCCTGCAAGGTATACCTCTCCTTGGGCAAGCCAGGTAGACGGGTTGCAGCCGGTTATCAACAGGCGAAAATCACGATATTCCCTGGAACAAAAGGCGTTCCCAGCTCAGAACAGAGCGCAGATAGGAACTCGTTCAGACGCTCTCAGACCAGCTCGGCACGGCTCGGGTGGAAAGAAAGGCAAACAAACGAACCGTAAGGGACAGTAATACTTACAAAATAAAAGGCGAGGCAAACGAAGGGCATACACATGCGTTTACAATAAAACTTATGCTGAATACAAATAAAATCGTTAATTAATATCTGCCAAGATAAAAATATTAGTAAGTGCACTGCACATAAGGCTTCAGATGTGAGACATAAGCCTTGCGTTAAGGGTCCTATCAGGATGCTTTGACATTAGTGCATTAGTTCCCAAATATGTAGCAATTTTAAAGGGGATAATTTATTTTAGAACTAATCTTCCAACCATATCTCTGATTAGAACAGCCAACACAATATTCTGATATAGGACCAGATAACCTGACTTAAAGGGGACGTGAACTCAACTTAGATGCCCTCTCGTGCTTAGTAGCGTCGAGTCTACAGAACACATCGTCTTGCAGACTGCCACTGTCAGTGTGTCACTGAGGAAAGATGACAAGGACGAAATGTTTCAGCAGTTAAGGAGAATTTTGCTGAGCTGACGATCAAGAAAGGGTAAAGAGGGAAGAACTCCTCTTGAGTCACGCAAATCACTATTTAAACCCACATTTATCCGACTCCAGATCCTAAGACGCCTACATTTGATTATAAAAAAGTCATCAGACAAACCTTAAGGGTATTGTTAAACCTCTACACCTAGTTTCGCTGGAGAAAATAATAACTTGGAGTGTAATGTTTTACAGCCCAGTAGAAACACATTGTTGTAGATTTGGTTTATAAAATTACATTTTAAGGTTGAAGTAAAGCGACTGCCTATGGAGCACTCCTCCCGACTATACAATGTGAAGAACTCATAAAAATGTAATACAGACACCATAAATTTGTCTGAAAAGTGCAATTTATGATGTATATGAAAGAAGAATGTATATATTTGGTAACACTGTAAAGTATTTTAGTAAAATATACTTTTTAAATATAAAAAATAATCGATTAAAATAGTATATATTTTTAAGCAAATTTAAGCGCGTTTACATTCTGGATGCTTCGGAAAGCAGAATTTGCAAGAAAATCTTCGTCATGAAATATTGTCATAATGTTTACTATGATTATGTATAAGAAAACTGTAATAATAATAAAGGGAATAATTTTTATAATAATTTTATGTGCGTCCAATTTTCACAAAGATTTATGGTTGAAACTGTCGTAAATAAAGTTAATTATAAAATTTGTGTGATATATTATTGCTATGATTTCATAACACATGATCACAGTTAATATTATGACGATCTTTCTTGAAGGAAATTTTCTTGCAAATTATGCTTTCCGAATCATCCAGAATGGAAATGCGCTTAAATTAAGTTAAAAATACATACTTATTTTTTTAATCGACAATTTTTTACATTTAAATGTATATTTTAGTAAAGTAGTTTACAATGTTGCAAACGATACACATTCTTCTTTCATATACAGCATAAATCGCACTTTTCTGACAAATTTTATGTCTGACCACTTATTTTATGAGTTATTCACGTTGTATAGTAGGGTGCAATGCTCCATAGGCAGTTGCTTTACTTCAACCTTAAAGTAATTTAGGGGATGCATAATCAGATATGTAATTAGCTAGGTTCTATAGTAGTATTAATTAAATAACAGTTTCAACTCGTTAAAATATGCACATATTAGTTAAATCTGGGGAGCTCAGAAATGTGTTAAAAGGTTAAAATATAATTACTAATCTCATACATTAATCAGTCTCGGCACATTATTAAATATTGAAACAATTTAAAAGTAAATTCTTCACCCTACCCATGTCTGCGATGGCTACTGTGTGTAGACGTACCATGGCGCAGCTGTCACCACTCCTCATCTGCTGACGTCATCATGTAGCACTGTTACATGAACATAACAACATGCCCTTGAACACTACAGGCTCATATTACGAACAAGCAATATAATGAAAAATTTAGCAAAATTTTTCAACCAAATTAAAATACAAACATTCCACTTTTTAAACAGGATGAAAGGTCTAAAGATGTCCAAATGCACGATCTGACATGCCCTTCCAGCACCTGCACAAATTAACATCCAAAATGCGCTTGTTGTGCCTGTTTGCACTTCTGGCGGCCATCGCACGAGCGTATATATCCAAACACATCGGCCTTTAACGCCGGACATAAAAAATTCAAAGTTGTTTTTTAAAATGTTTTGTTATTCTCAAATGACGTCCAAAGATAATCATTAAAGTACCTTAATATCATGGGCCGTAAAAATTGTCTGCGACTGTTTTCTTAGCTCTACCACGTTTCCCGGTAAAGTATAACAGTAGTCAACGTCTACATAGTCAGTCACAATATTGCTGCAATGTCCACATTCGCTCAATGTCTACATTCGCTCGCGTGAGACTTACAAAGCATACCTAACACTACGGGAGTCTTTCGACTACGTGGCAACTTGTCTCTTCCATCCCTTCTCCTTCTACTTGCAAATCCTCAGGGTCATATATACGTGATAAAGAATAGGTCTCCTGATTATCGCCACCGTGAATGTTACAAAAACGGGACATGCAACTGGAGCCAAACCCTCTTCTACCGTTTGGCTCAACACTCCCCCTGCAGCCGTATACGAGGCGTCCACCTGAACAGCAAAAAGACGGGTGAAGTGCGGGAGATGCAACATGGGCGGTTAAGAAGGCTTCCGATTTAAAACTTGACATGCATTTTATTGCACGGGTCAAAAGTAAATTCCACAACAATTTTTTAATAATTCAAAGGCCCTGCAAACAGAAACATGTGTAAAATGCCGCGAATAATAACCCTATTGTCCCAAAAATTGTTGTACACCTTTCACCATACGAGGACGTGGTAAATTAGGCAGAGGTGATATGCGGTCGAGGTCGATTAGCAGACCCACTTCCCACAGCACATCACCAAGAAATTCAACGTCTCTAGAACATAGCGGGAATTCCGCAAGATTAACAGTCAGACCTACCTCCTGCATTTTCAAAAGTACCTGCCGTAAATGAGACAAATTCGACTGAAAGTCCTCACTAGACCATTATGTCATCAACATAATAAAGCACAAATTTGTAGTTACATAAAGACGTGAACAGATAGCAGTTTCGAGACGTCGCATTATGTCGGGTTTGGGAAAACTACTGTGTTCGTGCTACATATATTTATCT
Organism: Dryococelus australis; assembly: GCA_029891345.1. Classification (NCBI taxonomy): domain Eukaryota; kingdom Metazoa; phylum Arthropoda; class Insecta; order Phasmatodea; family Phasmatidae; genus Dryococelus; species Dryococelus australis. The sequence continues at coordinate 196,420,450 of CM056995.1, read as the reverse complement.
TCTCGGCCATAGGTTACTTATCGTATTTAAGTATATTTTCGTGTTCAGTCCTGTTTTTTCCATGACACACATCTGCACCGCAATGACGAATGTCCAAAAATCTCCATCTAGTCACAAATTTGTATTTAAAGTTGGGGAAAAAAGTGATCCAATACAGGAAAGGGCTTGACGGCCGAAATTCGTCCCCAACGGAATCTGAGTAAATTCGTTTTGATTCCGTTCTGTGGGACGGATATAACAAACACTTATGGAAAATAAGTTTTAGGACAGAATATATCCGAGATCTGTCTAAATGTTGAAGGGCAAAATCAATTGTTGGTAGCGAGAAAGGATCCTTGAGAATTGTCTTACTTGTTAACTAAAGACTGGCAAATATCACGAATTTATTTTAGGACAAGTTATATATCAAATACATACGTGTGTATTTCTGTCATATTTGCAATTTGATCACAGTCTATAAGACTCACCCAGGTGAACTCTGAGCCAATAACAGACCAGCAAAGAAACAAGCACTGGATCCCGGGTCACCTCGTCTGAGGTAACATTGGCCACGCACTGGGGCCACAGCCAATTAACAAATCACTGAAGTTTGAAAAAAAAAAAAAAAAAAAAAAAAAAAAAAAAAAAAAAAAAAAATATAGAGCGGTGGGGTCTATCCTACAGCTCGTTTAAAATGCGAAAATTTCCTTTCCCTATTAATATGGCATGATTCAGAAACAATGTAAATTTAATACTTACCAAAAAACCTGGCGAATATTAATCCGAAGTAAAGGAACAATTACACCTGCTTCTAACAACTTTTGAGTAATTTCCCTAAAGGCTTGAAGATTTTGTGATGGACATTTGATAGGGTGATCCTGCTTTGGAACATGATTTGTCAAAGAAAATTTTTAAGGCAAAACGTCATACTTCCCTATCTTTGACGTAGCAAACCCATTATATTTGTTACTTAAGCACTGCAAATGTTCCGCTACTTCCAACGGAATTAATAAATCTTCTTGCTGTAACTGAAAAAAATCACCTGAAGTGGGTTCGATAGATAATATACGTAATATTTAAGTTAGGAGTGAACCAAAATGTTAAACTGCAATTTTCCTAATCTACTGACGCCATAGCATGACCAAAAATTTATAGACCCAGTTTCATTGGTGAAAAAACCCAGGCGGTGAAGACCCAAACTTCACGGTTACAAATACACAAACGCATTTCCTAAATAGAAAAGGCCTGCGTCTCTGGCACTACTTTTCAAGCCAGCAATATGTTTAAAACAGCTGAACTCATGACGCGGTGTGTAGCCTCGTATTCACCAGCGCCGGAAGTAATGCCCCACAACATGTCATTAGCACAAAGCACCATCTCAATAGCGTGACAATTTATGTAGACCAAACCTGGCAACAGCGCATCCAGTCCCGGTCAAACGTAGGGGTCGTGGTGTTGCAGTGGTTAGACTACTTGTCTCCCATCAACGCCAACCAGGTTCGATTCCCGGCGGGGTTGTCCATGGATTTTCCCATGTGGGAATCGTGCTGGACGATTCCACTGGTCGGTGGTTTTTCTCGGAGATCTCACGTTTCCCCCACCCTTGCAATCTAGGACTGCTCCATCATATCGCTTCACCCTCATTGGCTCTCAAGACCTCGATGTTAAGAGCCGCCCAAATCACTTCACTCACTCACCCAGTTGGACGTCATTTCCCTACCTATCACGGAGCTCGCAAACTGCCCACTTTCCCACAGCGAGAACATTTACGCTCGGCTATTATCTTGGAAAGCTGCTTACAGTCTTGTCTTGATTGTTAACATGCCGCGCAATCGCCACATCTGTGTATCGCCGCGCCGTCCTTGTTTCTGCGCTAGAAGTATCTGACCACTACCAGCGAGCCCCGCAAGCCTATCTGAACAGGTCAACGGGAAAAATTGTGCGATACTAGCTCGCCGCTACCATGAGATCTTCAACTTCCACCGCAAGGTAAGTAATTCGAAGGGCTGTGTTCTAGGTGTCAGCACTGACGCACACAGAGATAGGGTATGCGGTGAGAGATTATCCAGCAAAATGTTTACCATTTGCTTCTCCATTATTTGACAGCACAAAGCTGTATGACAGGCTGGACAATCGCATTACACACTTGACAATCTTATATAGAGAACCACCTGGTCTTTGAAATCTGTACCCACAAACCCGTCCGCACTGGTGTTAAGTGCGGAAGGGGAAAAAAGGGGGGGGGAGGGTGAGAGATTGATTGCAAATCTTTTCTTTTCAAACCCTCGAATATACTCCCATTTTATTAATTAATTTCCTCAGTTACAAGTTGCAAAATACAATATACCCTTCACTTTTAATTGCTAGCTGTCTCGATAAAAGGCTGTCGGAACACAAATTTAAACCCACTACTTTAGCCGCGGGGCCCCGGGGGCTCAGCGGTTATCCTGATTGCCTCCCACCAAGGGGAACCGGGTTTACTCTTCGGCCTGACCACTCCCGGATTTTCGGATGATGACGCTAGTCGGTGGTTTTTCTCGGGGATCTCCCGTTTCCCCCGCCCTTGTATTCCGGCGCTGCTCCATTCTCATCTCGCTTCATCTCAGCCCTTCCGCGGTATGCGATAACAAACCACCGTGGTATGATGCTGCCTAGATGCCTTGGTCGCGACACACCCTCCATTCCCGCGCTGTGCGCTGGCTTCCGACCAACCTTCGGATTAATAACCTCCACACATGCACACACTTCACCCACTGTCACAAAAATGTAATTCATAACAGAGGTGAACTGAGGAAAGGGTTGGTACGTTTTGAATGGCCTGCAGGGTTAATTGACTCTTTTCTGGAGCAGTGCGTGGGCTGCATTACGCAACCAGCTTGTTGACGCATGACTGCGGTCCGGGGCCACTCTGTGCCGTAGCCTCCGAGTCGATAGTGCTCCCGATATTTTGTCAACAGTCGACAACTTCTTCCTTACGAAGGTGATATAGAAAAGCCACCTCAGCCATATCAGGACATGTTGAAAGTGGAAAATAAAAACAAAGATCAATATTAGCGCACAGAATTGCGCAGTTCATTGCTTGCGAGCAGTTTGATCTAAAACAAGGTAAAATTGCATTTTGGGACATTCAACATTCTCAAGTATATTACAATCAGAAGGAGTCTTACAGGACTTTTAATAATATTCCGTTATACCAATTACAATATTATTCCCTGAGCAATAGCTATACATTCCAAGCACACTAATGAGCACCCGAGTATGATATGAAAAGTAGGCATGTATAGTTTCCCAACCCATCCCGAATTTTATTCCATATGTGGTTATCTTTCCACGTATTTTTTTTTTAGAAATGTCGAAACACAAAATCTCCAATGTAACTGGGACGTTTTCCAATTTGATCACATATTAAAAATGTTGTTACTTTTTTTGTTTTGTCATAGTTTGTCTGATTTGCCAAGTATTAAGGAATACAACTAGAACTAAAATGACGTACCTGGAAATCAAAACTCTGTGAAAACAAGCAAAAATAAAAAAAAATGAGCTAGTAGGTTTGCTGAACCTACTAGCTCAAGTAAGTAGAATTGGTTTACCAGCTGATGTATATAATCACGTTCTTTCATAGTTCCAATTACAGATTTCCAGGGGTTGTGGAGGCAATGTAGTAAAAAAAATTTTGATGAGTAACCCATGTCCAGAAAGTTATCGTTACGCTGCTACAAGGACAACATGAGTCAAGAATCGAGAACTGCTGGCGCATAATAAGAAACACAACTTGACAGTGGGTGACGTAAGCTGTCACCTGATGACATGCATATTCTGTTTGCAACTTGATATACTGCTTCAACTGTCACTCCACTTGCTATCCAGTTGTTGATGAATGCGGTACTGTACAGGATAGCCGAATAGACGTTTGCCGAGTCCACCGACGTTATATCAGTGTCCAGTGGAGTTCAACGTAATGGTAGACACGTTCAACGCCTGCATCAAGAGCCTTTTCTGCATGCATGACTCCATCACATACATTTTTGCAGATTAGAATAATGGCTAAGGGTAAACAGGTAACTTCATATCGAACAAAGCCAACTGTGGTGCTCCATGAATACGCCGCACTCTCGGGTTCGAATAGACGAGGTTACTTCATCGAGTTGAAGAGAACCTGTTGATGAGTGCTCGTGCCCTTACACATGCCATGGGTGTGTTTAGGATGTTCTACATCATGGTTGTCCAACTTGGAAGGGCTCGTGGGCCACAACTCAAATTCTAGCAAAGTCGCTGGCCATACCAGAGTTTTGGCAAATTTCTTATATTGAACAAAGATAAGCAGGTATTAAATTAGGCTAGGCCGCTAGGCTACAGTTAAAAAAGATATTTTTATTTAAGTATTATTATTAAAAACAATGTTTAATTGTTTAATTATTGAGAAATCAAAGTGGGTAAATATTTACATACCAAATAAAATAAGTAATGCATTAAACAAAATCTAAGTTCAGTCTGAAGATTGTGGCCATTCAGCTGCATCCACCAACAACCGTATGTCCACATCTAGCTGTAGCTGTGTAGGTTTTTCTTGCAAAATTAATGTTTATATTGTTTATATGTTTATTAAATTTGTAAAGCCATCATGAGCTGTACAAAAATGACCTGCGGGCCACATGCGACCCACGGGCCGCCAGTTGGACAGCCCTGTTCTACAAGAACAGCAACTGCTCCCTTACCACCACCAGGAGGTACATGCAATGGGTCCAGTCAATTATCCGTCATGTGTAAACATCTGTACGTTGGGTGTTCTTACACCCGAGTTTCCATTCTTCATTCTTTTCACCAATGAAGTGTATTTTACCAGGGAAACTGTTTTCAACTTTCAAAACAGCCACATTTCGGCAGAAGAAACACTCATATCACACTTTCTCACATACTTCAGCTATGGTTCGGCATCAGTGTAGGCAGATATCATCGATGGTCGTGTTATTGGACTATACAGTCTTCTGTACTGCCTATGGGTCCCACATACTTAGCATTCCTGCAAAATTACTGGTGGAGTTCTTGGAGGATGAGCTACTAAACATTCGTGAACAAATGTGGTTCCAACTGGCATATTTTTCATATGAGGTCCGACAACATCTAGATCGAACAATCGGGGAAAGAGGGATAGTATGGATGGACCGATTGCTTTATAGATTCAGCACATACTATGTATTATTGAGCGCATGTATAGAATCATGCTTCAAAGATACAATGTGTGCAACGACCGTCATGTTCACCACATCGGACATCTCCTGTAGTTCATGCAGTAAGAGCTCGTTAGCGTAGGCGAGGCAGGATATTTGAATTTCTGATTGGTGCCATTCATTTAGTACAGAGATGGTACATTTCTGGACATGGCTTCATCATCAAATTTTCATCTATTAAATGCTCTCTACAATCCATAGAAGTGTGTAATAAGAATAACGATACATTATGTACATAAATAGAAGAGGGGTGATTCCAGCTAGTCAGATAGACATACAGGTACGGCCATTAATACCTTGCCAATATAAGAAACAAGGCGGTATCCTATGCATAGTAGGTTCTCAAGACGTCACTGTTAACAGCCACCCAAATCTCTCAACTCAACTCCTTTGCCTAGGTCACTAAGGTGCGTTCAGACCAGTGTGAGTCGCGAATATGCTTACACTGTTACGACGGCGCCTAGCAGGCTTGAGCATCGACACAAAGGCAGCCAGTTTCAAATTTTAATATAGGATTAAAAACAGACTCAACCCGCAAATACGGAGATTGCAAAAGAGTGAATAATTAATGCATTATAACAGGGCCACACAGAACAAACCACTCGACATCGAGGTGAGAAGGAAAACAAACAAAAAAAAAAAGCCAACTGTGCGAAAACTGCAGTGCCAAAAAGGTAGGGCGTGTTTGAAGTACCAGACTTTACTAGGACGTGTCGCTGGGCGATTTCTGCATCTCTCTCCCCTACACTGCGTGCATACATCCAATAGTACTTCACGTCTACCATCGTACCGAGACTTACCCCTACCAGCCTGCGGCGTCGGGCAGCGTGGTGTGAGTGTACGCTCTTCATAACTAGTATAAACTCGTACATCATACATCGTAGTGAATTCGTTCCCATTAATCATTCATAGTTTAATATACTTGTATGATTCTATAAATCTCCCGGGAAGTATAATATGTTACATTCATTACATATTTGAAACATGCTTGTTATTTTTATCACTTAACCAATTATAGCTATACTCAGTAATGAGTAAAAAATTTGAAATAAAATAAATAATTCGTAGCAATATTGTAGTCTATTACACTGGCCATACCCTTCGTAACCTCTTCGCATTACAGCAGGAAGGTTGAAATATATTTAACTTATTTTAGAATTAAATTATAAAGTGTGATTTACAATAATTTGTAAAATATCAGAGGCAGTACTTGCTCTCAGTGTGTGAAGACTAATACATGTCTGTGAAATAGTAAGCAGCGTAAGGTCAAGAAACTAACACTATTTTATGCGATTTTAGCATAATACACTTTGTTTTGTTATATGACAATATGTAAGAATTTGTTTAATGGAGATACCGACTTAAAAGTTGAATGAAAAGGTCTGTACGAATTTTACATTGCAATCTTTCTCGTTCAAATCTCAAAATTAAACAAAATTAAATTATAGTTTACAGCGCAAAACAACTACCCGTGTAATCAGAATGCCATGAAATATTATTTTTAGAAATACGTTGTGCGGTTCGCCTGCATTAAAAATTTTAATAACTGAGAAAATGCTTAAAGTCGAAATTTTCTGTAGAAAAAAACGTTACCATAGGTGAACAAAGTGTTGGATTTCAAAGAAACTTCATGTTTTCACTTCTATGACGTCAGTGAACCCTCTACCTTACACCAAGTTGTGCGTTTTAATAACTTTTTGGAATTCGTACGATTCTAGATTTAAGTTATTATTCACATATTTATTCTGCAGTATTATAAGTGTTATGTTTCAAATTATTGGTTATTTTAATTGAGCTACCACTGATGTGGTGGCATGAAATAAAAAAAATATATTCTCAAACTCTTGAGCAGAGTTAAATATCAGTGCAGAACTGTCAGGTTACTCCAACCTCGGAAGGTTTGCGCTGAAGTTTCTCCGTTTATTTCATCTTTTTATCCATAGCTTGCCTCCTAGAAGACTTATCACTCTTCTCAGAATGTGCCCCGGACCAAGGGGGAAGCTGTATTGTGGAAGGGGGCGGAGGTAAGAAAGAGGTGCTAAGCCAATTGCGCGCGGGCCTACCTGCCTGACAAGAGTATTGGCAGGAACCCCGCTGCTCTCACATTTTCACCGGAAATTGAAGTGGGAGAAGAAGTTGCAGTGGGATGGCCAATAAATAAGCATCTTTACTGAACTCAGCTCGGGCCGACTGAGCGTGGGTGGGTCAGGAAGCGTTTTAAGGTCGACCACCGCACGTGTATGAAGGTCCTTCTCGCCTTTCTGATCAACACGCACAATTCAATTCTTAGCACTTTATACAACCGACGTATTTGCATTAAGTTAAATATTGTAACAGCTTGTGTCATGTTTCTGTTATTTTTAATTCCCTTCTGAAATGTTTTCTTCAAAATATAACTCTACATAATTGCAAATTTGAATTTTTTCATGCTTATTTTTGGTTACAGGAAATATGAAAGATAATTTTTTTTTCTTTTATAAGGGCTTAGCGCATAAGTTCGCGTAGGGTCATTTGCGTTATTCTGTGAACATGTGTTGTAATTTTTAAATGTTGGTATTGTCAAATAATATCTGGCAGATTCACTACATGACCAAAATTAAATTCACAGTTAAATCAAAATTTCATAAATACAGTGCTATATTCATGGCTTCCCCAAAGTATTTACAAAAGCGCTACACACTGTTCGGCGAATCCGTTTGACTATCCTTACAATTGTCCTAACATAGATAACATTCCGTTGCTAATTATGTTTTCTGCATTAATTATTGTGACATATTTCTTGTATGGTTGTGTTTCATAGTAAGTCAGGCTTATTAACGGCAACAAACATGTAGTTCAGACAATCATTACACACAACTCCAAAACCCTTTCCCCTCCATACTAACGCAGCCCGCTGTAGACAGTCTACTGTCCATCTACAGACATAAATGTTCTGTTGTGGAAGGTTTCCACGTCACGTAAAGTGCAGGTCAACTGGTCAACTTTTAAGACAAAACACAGATTCCCTGTACGATCCGCACAACAGGTTACGTGATTTTCCGATCATCTACACTCAGAAAAAGGTTGTGTTGAATAAAGCAATATTTGTTTCGTGCAACAAAATTATTTGTTTGTATAGGGGCAGTGAAATATTTTGTTTATGAAACCAAAGTATTTTGTTGTTCTCATTTGGTTACCCCAAACTTTAAGATTTGTTTGATGCAGCTAAAGATTTGTTTGACTGTACATACATTAAACAGTTTGTGCCGAAATAAAAACATTTACAAGTTCGACCGAGATTCGGACCTAGATCACCTGCGTCCGCGTGCTACGCCATAGTAATATATTTCTATTGTTATGATGTTTACTTTATGTGTATGTGTTATAAATGATTATGTACTCACTTTTTCAGCTCGTCAATTCCACTGTACACTGCGAAAACATTTTTCAGCGTGGCCATTATTATAAAATTATTTGTGCTTTTATGTAAAGAAGAGAATTGTTATGGAAACTTCACTGCCATTTCTCCCTTTGTGCTTTCCTGGCTCTAAAGCAGGGAAAATTGCTTTAGCAGTTTGTAGTAGCACACTATCAAGTGGTTTTTATTCCATTGTATGTGTGCCAGTGTTCGAGCACAGTGGCCAGTCAACGTCAGGAACTTTTCAGCAAACAGAATAGCTTGTGTAGGTTTGATCATCAGACTGTAACGTTTTGTGTAAATAAGCTGTAGCCTATATTGTTAAAAATTCATGGCAAACTAATTATCACAGCCAATGTGACAATTGTAGACACCAGAAAGTTTTTAAATAGCAAATATTGGGCAATGCGTGAAAACAAATATTACAAGGTTTGCAGCTTCACTTGTCAGTTTCTTGTTGCATTGTTTTATTAATGTGTTTATACGCTTGTTAAAGCATCAATAGATGCACACTTACAAACACGGTGTTATGATGCTGCGTGACCGAGATGTGGCACGGGCACCATGCCTGCATTGCGGGGACATCATGGCATGAGAGAAAAGAGAGAGAGAGAGAGAGAGAGAGAGAGAGAGGAGGCTGGCCTACAGAGATATAGAAGGAGGCCGGGATGTAAGGCAGAGTTGTCGCTGCCACCCTCCGCACTGGGACACCGCTGGCGCAGGGCGTCGCCGCGCTGACCGACTTCGAGGACCAGGAACGTGGGCTGTTTCCGAGAGCCAGCTTCATAGAGGGACCATCTCCTAGAGGGGACCAGAGTGGCCTTCTCCGCTGTGTACGCCCGACATCGCACTGAAATATTCCAGTGGTGAGTCGTTTTGGATAGCTGGGACGATCCGAGAACAATTGCCTCCCCGCGATCATAAGAACATAACAGCAATTTGATTAAGTCCGGACCCCTTTATGGTGATAGCGTTAAAGATAAATAAGTGTAAATTATCATAACTTGACGTCAGTTTTGTAAGAAGTTAATTTATTATATATATATATATATATATATATATATATATATATATATATATATATATATATATATAGTAACGGGAGTAACTCATTGATAATGCGGTAAAACCCCCTAATTTACAGTTGATTGGTATAAAAGTAAATTAAATTAATTAAGACCTTGAATACTCATTTTGATAGTTACATCCCCTTAACGCATGCAGGAATAGTCTGATAAAGCAAAGGAATTACATTCTCCTTGTGTGCGGATATGACCTTAAGTCATATCCGTAACAATGGTTGTTGCTTTTCAAATTTTGTTAGGGCAACTATATATTTGGCCATATGCAAAAAAAATATTTTGTTCGACTTTCTCTCAGTGTACATGCGCTTATCGGCGCAGGGCTCAGCGTAAATGCACATACAGAAATTACATTGTTTATGCATATTTTCCACGTTAATGTTACGTGCCATTAATTTAGTTGAATATTAATGTTTGCTTGTGGTAAATTTTTTACAACAATCCAACCCTATCCGAGTACTGAATGTTCACATGTTCGTATATCTTTAATTAATATACTCGAACGTAGTTCCGTATTACAAAAAATGGCAATAGGCCTATGAGTGGCAATATTACTTAAACGTTTAAAACACCGCCTACTTTTTAAAGTTTAACGGTTCTCACGTAATCTCTTTCACGGAATCCAAAAATTTCATTATTTCAGTACTCACATTATATGTAGGTACTCACGGGATATGCATTCGTACTTCACTCGTAATCCTCACGGTACCATAAAAACAGAATATACCCATGAGCTACTCTCCCTTTCATGTATGTAAATAATGTTGATAAAGTAAGGTGGCAGGTGGACCTTGACATCCTGTTAACACAGGGATGTAGTTGTAAAGTTGGTACTCCCGAAATGCTTAGACCTTAACTATACTTTGGGAAGGGCAGGGGAGATACCTGTCCTTATTTCGTAAGTCAAGTGGTTAAAATAAAATAATGAAATTAATATATTGCAACACACTTATATTACGTAAATATATTTACATTATCAACATACGAGTTATGGATGTTATATATTTTAATATTTATAGGCTATTTACCAAAAAGTGAGCACTTTTGAAATCAACCTTGGAAAAAAGTCACTGCCCCTACCTGCATATATTTTAACAGGCGCAATGAGCGATGTGTGTTCAGTAAAGTTGGTAACGATGGAGGGGAAAGTAGTTCCGTAAATTGTCGTCGAACAAAAAGTGTTAGGTAACCATTTGTGATAACGTAAATTATTTCTCTCACTTTCTGTATTTTTTAATGCATCGGAGTATAAAAATTAGCAGATTTGTACAATATTTGCTTTCCTAGTAATTTCACAGTTTCACTTCAGCGACACATGAATAAAGTGATGAGGCCCATGGCAATGTTAATTTTACTTAAGGCGGAACAGCACACAACCTGTATACAGGTAGATCTTAAGCAGGGTTTTCAAAGGTGTTTATTTTAACGTGAACAGCCTATAAGCAAGTGAGCTGAACAAGAAACGAGCAAAGCTACGTTGACTTGGTTCCTTGTGGCAGTCGGGTGCAGAAACAGTGAACAGGGGACAGTGGAAGCAAGATGAGTGCACAGTAAAGTTGCCAATTGCAATAATATAGCGAGATGAGCTGTGATTGTATTGCAAAGTATGCCAAGATCCTAGTGTTTCAATTTATAAATTTATTCCACCAATTTATAAAATGATGTGTTATTCCTTAATTATAAGAAAAGTATGCACGACATTATAATTTAATACTTTGTCGGTATTTTTGTCCCTGTATTTATAAAATTATTTTAAAAAATCATCACTATCGACTCAAAATACATGATGGTTGGACAACGTAGAAAACAAAGATCACGAAGTAGTTCCGGGATGGCATTCACTACACCAGAGACATCTCTACAGATGAAATCAGAAACAAATTTAATTCTAGTGAGACAATTACAAATACATACACACGTGCCATATAGGAGAACTGAACTCAGAAATTCTCATACCATAAGCTCGCGTGCAACATATTGCATTACGGAGGTAGGCTAGGATTCGGAGCAACAACTTCGGTTTTAATCAGTCTAATGTTTTGGAAGATTGGGTTTACCAGCATCAAATATTAACACAGACATCATTTTGAAAACGAATGCGTGAGTCACTTATATCATGTAAGTTTATTTCACCATCTGTAGCAATACTCGTGTGCAGAATTCGGTGAATATAAGTTAATCGTTCCTGAGATAAAACATAAAAGTTTTATTTCCTCACCTATCACTATTTTACAAAAAGGTGGGCAAAAATGATCTCTATAAACACATTTAATGTTTTTAATGGATTCTGCCAGCACACAAAATTTAAATGAATTTGGTAAATTTTATTAATTAAGTCAAACATATCCAAATTATTCATGTGGCGATTAAATAATTACAGTCGCACTTAAATCATGTAAGTGTACATGTCCTATTATAGTCCTACTCATTTGTAAAATTTGCTAGTAATATTTTGACTGTCTTCTGAGATACAACAAACCTTTATATTTCATGTAGCGCTATCTTACAAAATGGAGGACAAAATAGGCTCTGAAAAGACCAATTCTATTGCTGTAATGGATACTGCTCGCATACAATCTTTAAGTTGAAAATGGTTGCATGATTTCGTAGATATACTGTACTAATCCAACATGTCTGTATGGCCGTTATTTTGAAAAGAAGTGTCAGGCCCAGTTAAAACATATCAGTTTACATGGCCTACCTGAGCCACTTGACTACCAAGTGTGGTACGAATCGGTTGATTGTTTCCCGAGATTTTCATGTAGAGCTATATTGCAAAATGACGGACAAAATAGGCTATGTACTGACGCATTTAATTCTTGAAATATATTAGTTCGGCATACCAAGTTTGGTCGAAATTGGTCAAACAGTATGGTAGACAAAACAAGTAAACCTGACATTTTTACATGGGCGCATTTTGTCAATAAATGCCTTATCCCTTTAAATTGATATATTGTTACGCGCTCAGTGCTTCGCATCCCGCACTAGCGAGTAGAAGTGAAGGACAGCAGTTATGTGATAGCGGTGGCAGCAAGTCAAAGTATTGTTTTGAATGACATGCGGGCGATAGGCCGGGAGCCGCATATCTATTATAGAAACGAGCCGAAACAATAATACTATTTTTTTGCGGCGCCCGCTGCTGACCTTTCTTGTATTGAGTATTCGCGTCTATCTGAGGAATTTTCTAGTTGCCTACTGCCCTAGATTCTGTCCGTATGACTCCGGGGTGCGTCAGACATTCCAGATACGCCCCTCAGGCGTCCCATATAACACTGGTGTCAGAAGTAGGATGGAGGCCATTATTAAATAATCTGTTGTTAATCAAGTTAGGCAATAGGGTCGTAATTAGTGACAGAAGAATGAATGAATTAAAACTGTTTGTTGAATCATCGCTGTGAGTGTTAACTATAAAAAATGTCTGCAGAACTAGAAGCACTGCGAGCAATAATTGACGGTCTAGGTAGCCAGATGGTTAGTGCGAGCGCAAGTGTAAACAGATTGAAAGAAGGTGTAAATAACCAAGTTAGTAGAGTAAATGAAACTGTAAATACACAAATTAGTTACGTAATTGAAACTGTAAATAGTGTAAACGAAGATGTAGACAGCAGCTTCGGAGGAGAGCAACAAAATATGCGGCATTGGTGTCGCGTAGCCGGCAGTGGGGAAGGAGGTCTCAATTAAGACCTTCCCTTACGATGGCCAGACTTCATGGCGGGAGTAGCAACACCAGTTTGAAATAGTCGCTATCCTGAATGGCTGGTCAGCCAAACAGCGGGCTTATTACCTCGCCACTTTCCTTAGAGGCCGTGTAATCTGCATACTACAATCTCTGCCAGAACGACATCGACTGGAGTACCCCACACTGGTGTCGGCCTTCGAGCTACGCTTCGGTGACCGATACCTACGACATGCCCACCATGCCCAACTGCGAAGCCGCACCCAGCGACCAGGGGAGCCACTGCAGGAGCTATGGCCAGACATTGTGTGGCTCTCCCACCTATCTCAGGTGGAGTGTCCCGAGGAGATGCGCGACAAAATCACAGTCGACTTTTTTTTTCGATGCCACCGCCGACGCAAAGGTACGAAAAGCATTAAGTCTTCCTGGACCCCACAACAGGCAAGACGCCTTGGCCCGAGCTCTGCAGATGAAGTTAGCAAGACAGGAGAACGCACCCCGACGTCCAGTACGCGCTGTGACACTGAATAAAGACGAAGACAGAATAACGAAGGCACTGAATGCGCTGCAGTTGGCTTTGAAGGACATTGCTTTCAGGATTCATGCTTCAGACCCTCGACGCCCCCGACCCAGACGGAGGGAGTGTTGGTCATGTTGACAGCTGGGGCACCTGAGAGCTTATTGCTCACAACAAATGGCCTGGATGAGCGCATGCAAGCATTTGCGTGAAGAAATATGTGAGCTCGGTGCATATGCCCAACAACTGAGACACCACATCGACGAGCTGATTGCTGCAAGCTGCACACCTCACAAAGCATTTGGAAAAAGCACATGATGACCTGCGAGTGCTCTCCAGAAGCCCTGCGCACGCCGTGCCATATAACAGTGAAAGGTGTCCATGACATGGAGTGTGTGGCTCCGAGGATAGTGGTTCCATAGAGTAAGTGGTTCGGAGGACAAAGAATCAGTTGCGTGAACTCAAGAAAGGGAGTGAGGCAGTCGACAGGAGCAACCAGTGCTTCAGTGTCCATCGGACGAGGATCCAGCCACAACCTGTAGCATCTACCGCAAGTGCCAGCATTTTTAAGATCGTTAGACATGGTCTAAAGGAAGATGCAAAGGGAAATTCTGGAGTTGCTTCATCTTTTCGAATCGATAAGAAAAGTATTAGTTCTTCTGTAAGACACAAACCACCATATAGCGACAGGGTGAAGACCCAGTATGAGAGGAGAATGTGGGGCGAGGAATTTCAAGGAGGAAGACTGGTTTGGCTGTACAACCCACGTATACAAAAATTGTCCTCAAAGCAACAGAAGTGTTGGGAAGACCCCTACATTATTCTGAATAATATTAATAATGGGGTCTTTCGGATTTGTCGTCAAGGCTTTCGGGCGAAGCTGAAGGATATCTAAATAGACCAACTGGCATTATACGATGATTCGAATGTTGTAGTATCTGTTCGGGACGAACAGTCTTGAGGGGGGAGGGGGCAGTGTTACGCGTTGACTGCTTCGCATCTTGCGGTAGCGAGTGGAACTGAAGGACAGCAGTTATATGACAGCGGCAGCAGCAAGTCAAAGGATTGTTTTGAATGGCAGGCAAGGAACAGAACGGTGGCCGTGTATCTGTTACATAAACGAGCCGACAAAATAATCCTCGCTTGCAGCTCGCGCTGCTGACCCAGGTTTTATTGAGTTTCTGCATCTATCTGAGGAATTTTCTAGTTTTTTCTGCCCTAGATTCGGTCCGCATGCCTCGGGGTGCATCGAAATTTCTAGATCAAGGCCAGCCAAAATATAAATTAAGCGACAGGCCTATGGGGCGGGAGTTGTTGATGAGTGAATGAGTGGCTGAGTACCGAGCGATAGAAGTAGAGCGGCGAGAGAAGTGACCAGTGGAGGGGAAATCTGTGACTGCGAGTATCAAGCAGTGAAAATTGCAGCTGGCAGGCTACACTATTTAACTAGATGAGTGAATGAAAAACCTTACAAATGATGGCAAGACATAGACTGAACATGTGTTTGTTATGAATATTAGTTAATTGACAATAATTAGATTAAATATATATATTTTCTATTGCGCTCACTAAGAAATAAAAAGGGCAAGAGTGGAGGTAGATAAATGAATGCTGTAAATATCAGGTATGTGAATAAATTATAAATAAAATTGAGTAATTTACTTTATTTTATTAAGACCTCCATCCCTCACGAACTCAGTTACGCCCATCAGGCATCCCATGTAACAATATGTAAAGATCCTACAATAGAATTTCTTATATGTAAAGACCTGAAAATTTCGTGGATTTGTTTTGGGACAAGCTAGAATTCAAAACATGTGTGTTGATAAAACTTCAGCCACTGGTCCACACTGTGTTTGACACTTCTTGGAGAAGGCTGGCCCAATCGTCGCCTTCCGCCGTGACAGCAGAAAACCAATGTGCAGCTGATATCGGCATATTTGTACATAAGATTGTCGAGTATAAACTGCAGGTCACGGAACTCGCGAATTTTTCAGGTCTTTACTTATATGTCAAATTTGGTAGGAATTGATTGAGTAGTTACAGTGAAATAAGGTAAAATTTTTATTTATTCGTGTAGTGATTGATTCCAAAACGGCTGACCAATAATATTATCGTTTTCTATATTCAATGCTTCCACGATAATCTGTTAGAGCATTAAAGTTTGTTAAAAATGTGTGTAATGGTTCGCGAAATATAAAACAGCGCAATAAATTTTACGATTGCCACCATTCTAAAAATAAATACCCTGCGTGATCGAAAACTGTAAATGTCGTCGAAGTATTATTTGTGTGCTGAGTTTCGTAAGTTTCGGTTCTCGAGTTCAAACGTTTAGGAGGGGGCACACACACACAGCCACACAGTCGCGCACACAAAAAGGAAAGTGATCTCATAAACATAGAAATTCGGAAACTTGAAAGCTTGTAGAGAGTAACTACCTGGCGAGGAAGGAGGAGTGTGAGGCGGCCGGCGATGAAGTGCTAAATCAATCAGTGCCTGATCTCTCTCCAACCCCTCACTCACCAACTTCAGAAAACACACTTTTAACACATACACTTTTTTATTTCCTTTCACTCAGGGTGTCACTCTAAAATCGCCCACGTAAAGAACGGTATAGAATTTTTGCTTTAACATTCTACTTGTTTGCGAGTGTTTCCTTGTACATGTTAATTATTTCCATTTATCACTTTATATATATAACACAGAAGGCACAGTTTGTTCCACAATTTAAATATTAATAATTTTATCATTCTCACTCGTACTTGTAGTAGCCCTACTGCCTATATTCCTTGAAAAGAATGACGTCTGTATCTCTTACTTATGTGTCATGAATAATACACAAACGGTGCAAGACGAGCATGAGAGATCAAAATGAACAACTCGCGTGGAGTTCAGGAAATATTACACCGATCCGATGGACAGTGGCGCGATGCTGTCAGTGTCAGCCGTCCGACCTGACTGCGTAATACATTACAAAGGTCGAAACACATGTGCTACGACACTGCTACCTAGCGGAGAAATGCGAACCAATAACGCTTGATGCCGGGCGGGAATTCCTTGTTGACCAGGAGCTAGCAAGCGAAGCCAGATGACTAATCCAGTTGTATTCATTGCATCTCGTGCGAACCAGCATACTGGGTGTCGCATCATTTAAATACCATCGGCCGTTTCGTTTATCAACAAACCCCGCCAACCGCCTTGGCATCAACGCCGGGCTAACTAGCGTACGTTTGTTAATAATTTCATTAGGAATAAAATAACAGATCGTGGTGTGCTGTGGGAATCACAGAACCAGTGAGGGAGTTGAGCTCCGGCTGCTTGTGGCAGTACTGGAGCTAGGCTCCGGCGCCTCTGGAGACGCCACGTGGACGCAGGGAGATACTCGGCGCTCATACAAGGTGGCGGGCGGGCTCACTTATCTAACTGGGTCGGCGCCTGCATGGGCCCTCCGCCCTGCCTGCTTGCTCCATCTCGGCTCAACCAGCAAGGGTCCTTCTCACCAGCCAACCTCCTTCCTCCATACACTCACTGTAACAAAAAATTGAGGGAAAATTCCCTTACATATAAGGGAAGCTAATTACCTTAACATGCAAGGTAAAATTATTTCTCAAATGTAGAGAATATTTACATAACAAGTAAAGTACTATTCCCTTATCGTACGGAAAAAGTACCTGACAAAACTGCTCTCGGGGGGGGGGGGGGATCCCATACAAGTAAGGTAGAATTAACTATATTGTATAGTAAAATTATATTTAAAAATACCCTGGAGTATAAATACTACTAATTTTTTTATCACCTATATCTCTCACTCCACTACAATCCTGGACTCTTGCTGGCGTGTGGGCGCGGACCATGGCCCTCTATCACGATAGGCCGATGAGCTGCACCACGACGCTACACCACGACGACAGCGTGGCAGCACTAGTGAATATTAGCGTTTTAAAGGAATTCTTTCTTTCGCTCGTCCTCCCAATTAGCTGTTGAGACAATGCTGAAGAGAAGATGCCTATTGCAGACCATAGCGCAACTCGATAATTATACTAAAATTCAAGCAATTTCATGCCAAATTCAAGCAAATTTATAATTTCCTGTAAAATATTTCAAAGCGCAACTCAAAATAAATCAAATTTAAGGCCATAATCAAGAACAATTTTCAACTTGTGTTCACTCTTTGTGCGATGCTTCTTTAATGCCTTATTTGCAAGCTGAATCATCATATTTTTTATGGAATTCCAAGAATTCTCATCAAATTGTGATATTTTTGAAATAATTGATTTGGCTTGCAAATTTAGAGTAAATTTGGCCTTTTTGACCTAAATTTGGCCTCATACACTCCCGAGAGGACACTGATCAAAGAGTGAACGAAGCATCTTTTAAAAAAAAAGTGCGTCTGATTGAGAATGCAGATTTGGGTCAAATTAGCTCGATTTTAGAGAAAATTTTTAAAATTTGCGGTAAATTCGAAGAGATGAATCATGTTTTCAGAAGAAATTGAAAGAAGTTGCTTGAAAGTGAGAGATTTGCTTGAATTTTAGTCTAATTATTGAGTTGCGCTAGGATCTGCAATATACGTCAACTGAATTTATAAAAAATGTTTACACATGAACACAATTAACCCTTTTCAAAAAAATGCTCAAATGAAAGTGGCACAAATAAAGTCGACACAAAAAAATGTTATGCTCGAAATTCTACTAACTTTTTTAAAAATTTCTTCTATATTCTCAAAATCGTCCCCTATGCACGAAGTATAAATTCATCGTTAATGTTTTCGTAGAGCGTTAATTGTAAACTCTGTAGATTTCGATGAACAACCATCTTTAAAAAGTTTTGTCATGCTGCAAGGTAACACAGGTATTTTTATTTATAAATGAAGAAATATATTAAGAGAAAGAAAAAAGCTCATTCGGTTTAACAAAAATATTTTTTATTCGATCAAACAACTTAAGAATACATCTAAAAATTGTATTAAAATACCGAAACAGTTTCTTGTTTCTGTAAAACCGTTTGCATTATCCATTTAATAAAATAAAAACTTTATATATTTTCAGTAATCCTTTCTTTCAAGTAATCTTAAGTTTAATTCTGTTGACTAATTAAAATAACATTACAAATTGTATGTGCTTTAACAGCTTTATTAAAATCAACAAAAATGTTTATGTCTGTTTTATCTTTAAGTATAGTTGTTTTTCTAAATGAACAATCAATTACATATATTGGCCTTTGCCACCAAAATCAATAAAAATTGGTTTTACCATCATAGTTTACAGTAGATTTATAATAAAATTCATTATTTCTACTTATAGTATCTAGTTTTTATTTTGAATTTATAAAGTCTTTATAAGCAAGACACTGTTTACTGCAAAGACCCTTTTCAATATCTAGGTTCCAATTTTCCTTTGGCAAAATCTCATTTCGTCCATTTTTAACATAAATGAAGCATGGAAATTCTGTTAAGAATGATTTTTTCTATTAATTTCAACGCCTACACTTACAAGATTGGGCATGTCAAATTGTAAATTATTAAACTGATCTTTTATATAAAAGTTAAAAATTGTTCCTTCAGGTACTTCTTTTTCTAAAAATTGCCAATAATTAAAACTAATAGGAATTTTAGGCTCTTTGTATATTCTTTCTTTTATTGCAATGGCTCTTTTAGATTCGTATTGAACAATAGGCCACATAATTTCTAATTTTTGAATATCAATTCTACCTGGATCGGCATAACTTGTTGGAGGTTTGACAACCGTGTCCTCATATACATATATACAATTGTTATCAGATGAATTACGAAAAAAAGTGATTTTAAAAACACCATTCCAGTAAATTTTAGCATTATCTCTGATAAAGCCTAACATATATCTCAATAGGTAAATTATTTCATTTGGTTTATCACTATGTACATATTTTACTCGGTATTTACTATCGAAACCAGTAGCTTCTAAATAATTTTGCTCCCCTGGTGATCTTAACAAAACATTCATCATTGTTTAAGTTAATCCAGGATTATCAATAGCTTCAATAATATTACCACGTTTTGAGATTTCTACTCTAGAAAACTGAAATGGAAAAAAAGTTCTAACAAACATCAATGTTATCTAATTTCTCATAATTTGCCGCCTTACCATCTGCTCCAACTTGATCCCTTTTAGTAATTGAAATTGTTCATAAACATAAGCATCATTTGGAAAAGAAAAGCCATCTCCTATAGGAATATCAAACTCAATTCTATTATTGTAAACATTTAAATTCCCACTAGTTTGATCAGTTGGGGGGAAAGTTTGTCCCTCGAATCTCTCAATACTTTTATAAGTTATTTAAAGAAAAATATATATACATAAATTGAATAATCTAAGGATATTTCTCGAGTTAAATTAGTCATCGAGAGGTTTAAAAATTATAAATGTACCATGAAGTAGAATATGAAAGAAATAAGATAAAATAGCTGCCATTGATTTACGAATTACAAAATATCGGCAAAAATGGAACGAGTAAGTGAATAAAACAAAAATTTAATAAACACACTTTGTCACGTACCTCCCTATACTTTCACTACTACTCCTTCTATCTCTATCCTTTCTACTCTTTTCTCTCTTACTCTCAGACAAGGCAGGTATGCACATGGGAACACTGAACACTGGGGCTACTGAATAAAAGAGGGAATTCTACTATACTCATTTATTACAACTCTACGATAATATAAAACAATACTTGAACAATACTACAGAATGACTATCTCTTCACAATACTACTTTACGTTAGTATTTCCTACGAACACTTAACAAATTATAAGGATACAATACTGATGGCTGCTACACAGACATGAACTGATATATACGAATAACAAGTTAGTAAGTTATTTATAAGGATACAAGAATATACTTCGCAATATGACTTAGCCATGCCACGTGATTATTACTCTTTAACTACGGGGTCTCAATTAAGGGAATGCCACCCTACCGCCTAGCCGGACTTATGCTCACCAGTAAGACGTATCTCATAAATGGCCCAGAGCTCCCCGGACCTCAGCGTTCTTCTGTGTCTCACTGACACTAACATTGTCGCCTCACTCGTCGTCTTCTGACTTGGGGGGGGGGGGGGGAGTGTGGCTCTGCCTTAAATACTTTCTCCTCAGTAGGTTTCTCAGGCTTTTTCAAAAATAGGAGGTTCGCTTTAAGAATACATAGTGCATGCGAGGTTAAACTCATGATAATTCTAATTTCTGGTGTTCGGGCCCCCTGGAGACCGCTACACTACCCCCTCGATCGAACAAGCTGTCCAACCCGGCTGCTGTAGGTTAGGTTATGTAGTAGAAGTTCCAGAGATTGAGGTTAGGTGTTCAAGTTGGGGTCCGGGAGCTCGTACAAGTCTTGATGTTGTTCGTAGGGTACCAGTATCTTGGAGACGGGTGGTGGCATTCGCGATTTATATTTTGTGGCAGTATCGAGGATGGAGTAGCCGATTAGAGATCCCGTGACATTTAACTGAACAAGAATAGAGATTGACTTTTGAAAATTATTTGTTGCGGTAAGGCAGGAAATTTAATGAATACATTTAAGATTTTACAAGATGTTAAGACATTTTTGGCCAATACATACACACGTGATAGCGTGAAACCACGGATGGGGTGGGGTACGTCTATAGCCACATTTGACATTCAAAGTTTAGAAGTCCCCTGAAGTTCTAGGCGTATGGGCGTGGGTAAACGGGAGTGGGGAAAGTTTGTTCACATGTAGTATTTTCACGCATCCCGTGGTAGGAATTAATTAAAAATATTACCCTAAAATACTACTTAATTAATAAATAAGGCCTTCTGGCTGAAGTCAAGAGATTTACATTGCAGTTAAATATAATAGAAAGTTGAAATAAAAGACCAATTTTGTGTCTAGTATTGATTTTCAGGTTGAAAGTAAATTTTTAAATGTAACAGTTGGTGAACCTGCATCGTGACAGTTTGCGTATCGGAATGCGAATGGCTTTTAGTGTCATGGTTAATTAACACATCTCATGTTTGTGAAGTGAACACTTTACATTTTACCTCTTACTGGACTAGTTACTAATATTTGAGCTAAGTATCTAAACGCTCTTGACATGATATTTACACATTAAAATTGGTGATGTTGTTTTTAGTAACCTCCCGTTGGGAACATTAACCTACACCTATTTGCATTGCTATTATCTAAAGTTACAGACAGCGAAGTTACTTATTTTACAATTTTAGAAGAATACATTGTTAAAAATTATTTGAAGTTTATAGTATATTAACATTTGAATAAAAATTTACATGCACGGAAAAATATTGTGTCTGTGTTTACGCCGTTAAAATAAATGCACTTAATTTCCTTTGTATTAGCACTGGATGTCTGGATAGAGTCATTGAGCGTGTTTGGAAGCTTCAATTTATAGTTTATATTGTGTGAACTGTAACTTGATTGGCACTGAAATACGTTGGATGTCCATGTCTCTTTTTTGACACTGTCACTTTGCATTTTATCTTCATGTACGGCATTAATTGTAAATTTTTTTTACATATAATACTGTGCAAGTTAAATGAATTGAAAATACATTTGAGAAATAAAGCACTTACATCTAATTCATGTTATATACATTACCGGCCGGTATTACTTAAGCTACACTTTGTGAAAATATTTTATTGGATTTGTACTTTACATAGTTGAAGACAATTAAACACATATGTCTAATGGACTGTTATGATATGTTAATATTTGTATTGCAGTGAAATAACACGTAAATAACTAGGAATAGGTAAATAATGGGAACACAACCTCAACACAGAGAAGTAATTAAAAACAAAAAAAATGCTGTTTGCATTTTAAATAAGAGAATTTGTACTCTTTTGTGAAATAACACTTTGTTTCAGTTGAACCAACTTAAAAAAATTTCTTACTCTGCCTTCACTATATATTCTTGAACACAATATTAATTGGATATATGGTACTGAAAATATTTATGCAATAAACTATTCCTTTTCCTTTATCCTCTTAGCACTAGACTTTAGTGGAAAAACTCAAAAGAAACTGTGAAGATTTACCAGCAACATCTGATTAACAATATATGAATTAGCCTGACATACTATACTGTTTGCTTGTTTTTCCTCAGAAGTTAAAACTAATAAAACTGTATTACTTAATTTTCACAGCCTTAATTGACTCCATTAAGACTTTACGTGTGTGTGTGTGTATATATATATATATATTATATATATATATATATATATATATATATATATATATATATATATATATGTGTATGTATATATATATATTTAAAGCATGATACTAGACAATAGTAATTAAAATAGTTGCGGTTTAGTCTACTTTATGTTTGCCTGGCATTCAATTTTTTCTATGCCATCTTTATAGAAAAAGACATTGTTCTGATCCACCAGCTTGACTTAATATGTTGGTCGATTTTATCTATACATATAGTGATTTAGTTGCTAGCTTATGTATGAATTTAAAACAAAATTTATAATCTGGAGTGTTAAAAATTTTTCTTTTTCAGTAAATTTAGAAGTTATTAATGAGTCTTTTGGTCAATTACTTATATAGCTCGTCTAGAAGAGCAGGACTATGGCCATTATGAGGTCTTGTAAGCCTCTGAAAAATTACGTTGTACTATTTACCAAGTACCTAGTAACTTACAGGTGGATACACTGGCTGGCAGCCCTTGTTTGTTGCATTCAGCAGTAGAATATAACTGTGGAAAATATTCATCAGATAATTGAAATGGGATATTTGTTAACACTGGAACTGCTGTAGAATATTTGTGAACTAATTTCTATCTATATCCAGTCCTCAAGATATTAAAATTATTGAATTATTACCAGTAGGCTATCGTAAAGCCCCATGAACATTAGCATAGCTCAAATACTTGACTGGATTAGCATTTTGTGTAAGAAATTGTTAAAATTATATTGAAGGAAAATGCATACAACTGTGGTTGTTTGGAACATATGTCTGTTCGTGACTACCTGGCCACCTTTGACCACTATCGGCGTCTGCGCTCTTGTCTTCTTCTGCTTCAACAATATGGGGGAGAAAAGGGAGGGGGATTTACATAGGTTAACACTGACACTGCAATCCTGTTCTATAGAAAGTGTGATAAGGCCGTGGATAAAAGTGTGGATATAATTTGAAAATTATTAAGATGTCAGTGTTGACGTGCTCTACTACAGTAGAAGTCATAACATGTAGAGTTTTATGAATTGCGTGGCTGAACTTTGTTTCTTGCTCTTTGTTTACATAAACTATCAACTGCTGTAGTTCTCACTACAAGTGAAGCTATAACTTACTTGTGACGTGTACAACATCAGAGAGATTACAACTGTACAGAACCTATTTTATGCATTTACGTCAATTGGCTTTCAATATAGTTGCAAAGTAATTTAATATAATATATTAAAATTATTTGAAGTAGACGATAATTAGGCTGGCAGCAAACATTGTGTAACCTTAGAATATCTATTATTACTATAATCCGATTGTATGAAATGCATCACGCTCTGTGAGCGTGTCAATAAGAAAGTAATTATCACGTGACATTGGAATGTGAAAAATTATTAATTATAAATAACGAAGCATAGAGAAACTGTTTGGGATTAAATATAACAAGTTGGCTGTAGACGTGCCTTATAATTTATACAACCATGGGAATTAATAGGTAACTATCTTCATAATAGAAGTCGACCGCCGTGGTCGCCAGTAAACCCCGACGTGTACTCTGTATGTGGCTGGCTGTGCCTTGTATCGCTCGCTGACACACTTGTTGCTGGCCACAGCAGGCCTCAGCAAATTCCAAGCAGCGGGCGTGCGTTGTTTACACGTGCACTCTGTATTGCGGGGTTCCTGTAACACTCTTTCACTCCATGTTAATAACTAGCAATACAAGCTTAAAACTAACACATTTAATACTGAACAATTCTAGCGAATATACGCTGGCTTCGTGTGGCGTGTACAATGACATCTGTTTTTGGCGGTCCCGTTTTCTTGGTCTGTATTCGTATCGTGGATTCCCCAAGGACTTGAACCACTCTGTAGGGGCCACGGTAACGATGTGTCAACGACTTTTGACGTCCTCTGTTCCTTACCCAGACAAGATCAGTTACTTTTATGGTACTCTTTTTGTGGGTTTTACTAAACCACCGGGTTTGGTGTTCTTGCGCCTGGAGTAAATTTAAACGGGCTGTATCCGGTTCTGTTTGAGGGCTTCGCACCATTCGTGTGCTCTCGGGGAATGTTGTTTGCTGACCACCTGAGCCGGGAGGGTAGCCTCTACACCGTGCATAAGGTAAAAAGGGGGTGAATTTTGTTGTAGGGTTATACTGGTATTAAAATTGAAACAAATAAATTGGACGCAGAGGTCCCAGTTTATTTGATCAGCATTGGCACAGGCGGTCAGTTGGTAGCCAAGAATTTTATTCGAAGATTCCACAAGGCTATTGCATCGTGGATTGTATGCCGTAGTGGTGAGGTTTTTGATGTTACGGGATTGTAACAAGCGATTGACCAATTCATGTTGGAAATCATTTTGTATAAATATATTGTAATTAAGTGTGAGATTTGAATGATCAGGTCCAGAACCAATGAAAATAAGATACGCCTGTGTTTACTGAGCGAAATGGTGAGGAGTATTAAGAACCATTTTTGTATGTATACACACTACTAGAAAACGAAGAAAGAACACATTGACAAGACACTGCAAGAGACCTAAAGTTGATTTACATTCAGTACAGGCAGTATTAAGGACATCTTTACTGGTACAAGGATATATGCTGGAAAATAATGTCTGCAGTGGGCAGTTCAGTTCCGTACTTATTGTGCCCTCCTTGAGCAGTAATGTTGGCATAAATTCTTGTACATAAACTTTCACAGAGGTGACAAATATCGTCCTGCAGAATGGAATTCCACGCACATTGCACTTGGTGGCTCAGTTGTGCAATAGTCGTCAATGGTGCAGGAGATCGGGCCAGATGACATCCAACCCAGTTTCACACATGTTCAATGGGGGAAAGATCTGATGATGGGCTGGTCAGGGAAGTTGACGAACACCTCGAAGAGCATGTTGGGTTACATGAGCAGAATGTGGATGGGTATTGTCTTGCTGAAATAGTGCATCACACTGCCCTTCGAAAAATTACAGGATAACAGGTTGGATGATACGCTGAAGGTACAGTGCACTGCGTAAACTCCAGAAGCGAACGGTCATCATAGGATACAGTTCCCCTAACCATTACCTCTAGAGTTTCTCTACAGTGTCGCTACAATATACATAGTGGAAAATGCTGCTCGAAGTCTTAAGTATAAAAAATGCAAAGAGAGTGAGCTTCGTACAAAACAATAATTCAGTCGACATGTACAAATTTGCAGACAGTTGGAAAATTAATTTAATTTCTGTACGTGTGGGTGGGGACAGACTACAAACCGAAGCCTTTGGTCGAAGGATAGAATGAGGGATTGGAATTGATCGAAATATTGGCGAGGACGATACTGAGTATTGCTGAGGTTTGCCGAGGAGGATTGTTGAGGATTTTTGAGGATTGTGGAGGATTGCAGAGAATTTGCAGAGGCAGATTGCTGAAGATTTTTGAGGATTGTGGAGGATTGTCGAGGATCGCAGAGAATTGCAGAGGATGAGTGCTGAGGATTGAGAAGATTGTGGATGATTACTGAGGATTGGTGAGGATTGTTGACGATTGGTGAGGATTGCTGGGGACTTGGAGGAATCCTGAGGATTTCTGGGAAGGAGTGTGCAGGATTGGTGAGAATTGGTGAGGATTGCATGGGATTGTTGACGTATACAGAGGACTTGTGAGGATTGCAGAGGATTGGCGAGGATTGTTGACGTATACAGAGGACTTGTGAGGATTGCAGAGGATTGGCGAGGATTGAGGACGAGGATTGCAGAGGGTTGCGGAGGAGGATTGCAGAGGGTTACAGGGGAGGATTTGTAGAAGAGCTTCTATTGATTGAAAAGCAGATAGTTTCTCACCATTCGTACTTCCTTGTTGGACCTTTAAACTTAAGGGGTAAAGTTTGAAGTAAATTTTTTACCTTTAATATACCATTTTTCAACAAAACATCAAATGGTTTGGAATCAGAAAAACAATTTCCTACCAATAACATAATTAATATTATTAAGTTATTTAAATAAAACCGCGTTAGTTATAACTGTGTTCGCAGGCACCTTGTTATCCGGTAGGGTGCGAATTAAACCTTTTTTAACGAGTTGTAGAGGGAGAAGGGGTACTTTAAGTAAACTTGAGACATTTGTAGTTTTATGTTTACGAACAAAGTGGATGATATCTGTTGGCGGAAATACGTACTAGCTTACAAGTTATCATCTAACTGCAGTGTTGGATGTCTCCAATCCGTTCGTCGGTGAAATTAAGTATGTACACCAAGAGTAACACGGAATGTTGTGATACACCGGTAACTCGGATTTAACAGTCAGTGTACCATCAGTACTTTCTACATATGTGAAGTAAGCATCGATCTCTGTGGTTATAATCTGTACATGTGAACGATTAGTTTGGTTTGGTTTTGATTTGGAAAATATTTATTGACGCCCCCCTGTGTTATGCATGAAAGCTTATCAGGGGATGGCTCTTGCACACTAACTAATTATCTAACTTAAACTAAGACTCATGCATTTGTCTGGTATTCGAGGCGAGAATATCTCTCATCGCAAAGCGGGGAGTGGGCTTTAGGGGGTTTGTTGGGGAGTTGGGGTGCAACAACAGAATGTGCCACGGGAGGTTGGCAGGACGATTAGTCTAGTCTCGTCAGTCATGATGCGTAATTACTCTACAGGAAGCGAAGTCACTCTCCCTGGGCAGGGAAATAATGTGAGCCAGACAAAAACCAATAATGCGATGTGTGACTCGCTTGCCTTGCTCCGCCCTAACTGAACCTTCACACTGAGTATTGTGACTTGACTACATGCAGTGTGTGAGGCAGCTGGTGTGATGCTAAGAGCCTGTGTTGGAGGTGGCGTCGCTCCAGAAGGCTGGGCTCGTCAGTGGCGGAGAAGTGGTAATGGTGCTATCTCCTGCAGCAGGACAACTGGGCTACTGACACGAAGGAGGGCGCAGTGATATAGTATATTCACATTAAAGTGAGCACTTTTTAAGGCCCTCACAAAATGCATTAACCCCTAGTAAATATATGTAATTGCAGCCATAGATATTAATATTGAGAGTGATGAAATATATGTACAGTATGTATATATGCATTGTGTTTTAGTCATATTGCAATGTTTATATTAAAAAGTGGCGGAAATATAGACACTAATTCAAACGAATAATTAAGCAGGGTCTTAAAATGTGCTTATTTTTACCATGGATAGGCTATACATGGGCGTGGGCGAGTAGTTGCACATCACCCGGCCGCACCTACATTGTAGTGCAGTCCTGGCTGCTTATTTTTTCCTCCGCCTCGTGCGAACTGAATTTAGACAAAGTGAGCTTGCGCTACACTCACATCATAAATTTTTTTCATGAGAAGTAAGTACTTTATTAAGTATGCATTACCAACACACCTGTTTTATCTCTCTTCTTATCCGTATTAATTACAAATAAAAATTATAACTTATAGGTAAAATATAAGAAAAACAGGACAATTTAACCAAAAGCAAGATACCTTTATGTTACCCGAAGTCTCAAATACTCATGATATAGGCTATTCACGATCAAATGAGTTCTTGTGAAAGCCCTGCTTAAGATATAATTATATGCACGTTTTGTATTAATGCCCCTTATGTTAAATTTACATTACCTCGGGTCTCATCACTTGAATAAAGTGATGAGATCCGAGGTAATGTAAATTACGTCAGTCAAGTGAAAGTGTGAAATTATTAATATTTTACAAATCTTCTCATTTTTACATTTTGATGCATTAGAAAAAAACATAAAGTGAAATTAATAAAATTAAGTTATCACAAATGGTTAGCTAACACCTTTTTCCGACGTTAAGATATGGAATTACTTTCATATTTCGTCACCAACTTTACTGCGCTCAAGACACTCAGTGCGCCCGTTAAAATATACGAATGCAGGGGTAGTAACTTTTTCCTAAGGTTGATTTCAAAAATACTCACTTTATCGTGAACAGGCTTTACTTGACAAATCTGAGACCAACCATACACTTTGGGTGATCTTTCAAAGGTTTCATTCAAAAAGTGTGTATATACTTCAAATAGACTATAGATTCATTTTTTACAGTTCGGAATTTGGCATTCTTTTCCACTGTGAATAATATGAAATAATAGTCTGGAAAAAGTACCACAATGGAAGAAAATGACTTGCTAAAAAAAACAAACAAGTTAAAAAATATTCAATTTTTATATACAAATCTCAACATGGTAAAAAAAAAAAATGTTAAGTTATAGCTCATTATAACACCAGAGTTATTATAACGTAATGAATAATAGTTCTTAGATATTTGCTGTGTAGTTCTCCCGTGTTTCAGTTTTAACTTTTCAAATAAAATTTGCAGTTAAATTGGTTAAAAGTTGGTTGGACTTGGTAATGGAAACATTGCAACATTAATCCTGGGGCTTGGTCATGCGAGTAGCGATGTTTTTCGAGATGTGAACTTACATAGCGAAACATGATGCGTGTACTTGTTAAAATTATTCTCTGGCAACAAGTTGTTGTCGCCAGACATATTTCTTGTAACTGTACATCTGAAGTATTGTGTAGTTGAAAAACTGTATTCTAGACAACATGCAACAAAGTTTATGTATCTCAATACCTAAAACAAACTTGCGTGTAAAATACTTGTTTGTTAAAATTCACCAGTAATTTTACACACCCCACACTCTAATGTATTTCTAGTGATACAAAAATATGTGGCAACTAGTTCATAAAAGAGCTCCTTGTGTAAATACAAAACGAAACATGTGACAGCATTGTAAGAAATAATAGGAAAATTACCTGAAAAGTGTAAGGTAACATTCGTAAACTTGAGGGGAAAACATAGTTTACCTTACAGGTAAGGTAAATTTACCGCACTCTGGAGTAAAGCCCACGTACATGATAGTGAAAAATCCCATACATGGATAGAAAAATTATATAACGATGCGTGCAGCTCTTCAGAGTAGATGTCTATCGCAGATCCTAGCGCAACTCAATAATTAGACTAAAATTAAAAGCAAATTAATCACTTTCAAGCAACTATTTTCAAATTATTCTGGAGATATCATTTATCTCTTCAAATTTACCCCAAATATTAGAAATTTTACTCTAAAATCAAGGTAATATGACCCAAATCTGCATTTGCAATCAGGCACACTTTTTCTAAAAAAACATGCTTCGTTTACTCTTTGATCAGTGTCCTTCTTGGGAGTGAATGAGGCTAAATTTAGGTCAAATAAGGCCAAATTTATACTAAATTTGTAAGCCAAATCAATTAGTCAAGAAAAATCACAAGAAAGTTATCAATATTCTTGGATTTCATAAAAAAAATATGATGATTTAGCTTGCAAATAAGGCTTTAAAGAAGCCCCTCTCAAAGAGTGAACGCAAGTTAAAAATTTATAAATTTATTTTAGTTTTGATTGATTTTTAGTTGTCCTTTGAAAGATTTTACAGGAAATTAGATATTTGCTTGAATTTGGCTTGAAATTGTTTGAATTGTTTTCTAATTATTGAGTTGCGCTAGGATCTGCGATATACATCTACTGAATTTATAAAAAAAAAAAAAAGTTTACATATAAACATCATTTTTAAAAATGAGAAATCCCCATCCCCTCACCATGCGATATTTACAACCTACCTTTTTACGATGGAGAGATAGGGATTTTTTTTGTACTCTGTTCCTATTGCAATGCATCTGTACAATAGTAGCAGAGCGAGTTTTTGGCTTAAATTAAGGTGATAATATAATATTGCGAATATGCCGGCCACACATATCCACAATATTAAATCATCTGCTCAGACCGGGTATCGAACCCTCAACCTTTGCATTTTAAACCAAACACCCTGTCCCTTGAGCCACGAGACAGGGCGCCGAAGGAGCTGAACATAACTATCCAAATGCTGCAAGGTGCAGTGTGTTCTCACCGAGTAGAGATAGCGATGCGGTTGTATGATAAGCTGCTTCCTGTCGATACAAGAGCTCGCTGTGATCACGACAGCTCGACTGTGCAGATAAATTTTTCCTATTGCAACGAGAATGCGCAGCAGTCACCGAAGTAGATAAGGAAAACACACTCTTCAAAAGATGCGAAGCTTTGTAGATGAAACAGTTAAAACTTTATACAAGAATCGAAGATACTAAAAACAGTTTTTAAAAAAATGTAATTTTTTTAAGTGTATGTAAAACACATACACTAGGTAAACTTTTGTGTCATAAAATGTTGGATCTGATTTCTGTACTTACCAATGTCCATTTTTCTACTCAAATCTAATGTTAAAAATTCATAGTTTTCGCACCAGCACTTTTCACAGGTCTCTTTAAATTTTTTATAAGGCATATCGCCACCGACAAAATCGCAATAGATATGTTTGAGGACCGTTTCGTCTTGTCTAAATATACATAGAAAATTTGCATTGTCTCATATACCAATCGTCTGGGCACTCAGGAAAATGTTTGTGTAAGGTAAAATACATCAATATTTTTGTGTCTCCCTCTAGTAAAATATTCGCGGATTAACTTTTTGAACAAACATACAATTCATTAAAATTTAACGAACCTGTCTTATAAATAAAATTGATCATTAAATTCGTCTTGCTGCAATTGCTCGGGCCTATAATTATACTTATAATATCAGGCAAAAGTTCGCTATTATTTTTTTAATTTTTACTAGCATCTCCTTCGGAAATTAAAGCACTAAAACCCCAATCGATTTTATTTATTTAATAACATAATTTTTGTAATAAATGGATAATAAAGTATTCAAGTTAACAGATAATAATTATATTCTTAAGAAGAAGCTTCACTATGATATAATTCATATAGATATATCTATAGCATTGATTAGTTTTCACACAACACTTTAACACCAAATATAGACAATAATACTATAGTAATAATCGAAAAATGAGTGCTGTGGTTGATAAAAACGAAGTTATTACTATCCCTAGAGGTCAATACGATATTGAGTCTTTAAAAGAAACTATAAATTCAATTGATCCATTTTCAATAAATAACATTGAACTATAAACCGACTGTGAAAAATATAAT
Source organism: Dryococelus australis (assembly GCA_029891345.1). Taxonomy (NCBI): domain Eukaryota; kingdom Metazoa; phylum Arthropoda; class Insecta; order Phasmatodea; family Phasmatidae; genus Dryococelus; species Dryococelus australis. The sequence goes on along the minus strand of CM056995.1, from coordinate 196,388,368 downwards.
ATCTATTGAATAAAAGTTTTATATTAAACTTGATAATCGATTATCCGATATTCTTGGCTTCGAGAGAAATATGCTTATTCATAAAGACGATATTGTTGTAGATACTAAGTTAACTAATTTTAGCCTATTTAAAACAATAAATGTTCGTTGTAATGTAGCATATGGCATGTTAACAAAATATGATGAATATAAACTTTAGAAACGTATATATATTCTAGTTTTCCACTAAAAACTATGTTTGGTTTTAAAGATTATGTTAGCTTTGAGCCCCCATATCCGATTTTTTATAGAATAGACAATGAATTTTTCAATTATATTGTTTTCGATATTAGTGATGAAAATGGATAACTGATTGATTTTGACGGTTCTGATATTGACATTGTTTTGGAGATTAAAGAAGTTTAAAATATTATACTATTTTATTAGAAAATATAAAAGGGGGCTGTGGTCCCCTCTTAAGAAGTACATAAAATATAAAACTTTTCTTTCAGAAATAGTTGTAACGAAAAAATTCATCACAGCTCTCATTAATAAAACTATAGATTTCTTTATACATATGATAGTGTATCTATTTTATTTTCTAGTATATCTCTCTTGTTATCACAATGACTTAAAGCTATTTTATTAACTTCGACTGTATATATTTTGTGTTTCTTGCTTCTTATTAAATTCATTGTTACATATTGAATTATCTCATCAAACACACATTTCTTATAGTCTTCAAATGTAATTCTATTATTGACTACACATTTTTCATTTCCTTTGTTCTTTTGTTTTCTTTATCCTCTACTCTATATGCATACATCTTTGCTTTTAAACTAACAAACTCTTTAATTATTTTACCATTACATTTATCTTTCATTTTGGCTAAAACTTTTTTTATTCATTTGTGGCATGTTAAAAATATTGTCATATGGATATCACTTGTATCAAATTTATTAAACCTCGACTTCATGTCTTCATAAAAATCACCTGTTTTAATGTTATACATAATCAGTATCTAGAATATCACAATATCACAATATCAGTATCTTGAAAGTACAATTAAATTTTATCTCCAATCTGGTTTTCATGACTTTATAATGAAAATCGTATATTAATTATTTAGATATATATAAAATTGACATACTCACATAAATAGGCTTATTAAATCTGACATTAGTTTTATTCATGTGAATGGCTGCAAGATTCTCATAAAGTATAGTACTTCTTTTGAAATAAGGTTTAGCAACTAATTTTTCGCAACTTTTTAAACTTGAAACCAATCTTATATCTACTCTATTTCTGATATATTCCATTGTTTCACCAAACACAAAATTATTCATGAGTTTATAAAAATATTTTTAAAATTCATTTTTGGCATTAGTTCTCATCAATGTATTAAAAAGTATATACTTCTTCAACCAATCGGATTGATTAAATTTCAATATTCTATTTATTTTTATATGCCTAAATCTACTATTTAGGCACTATTTTAAACTGCGGTGTTATAGTACATATTTTTGTCTTTTATGGAAAATTGTTAATAGTTTAGATTCATTTGTTCCTGGAACTGACTTATTTTCTGGACAAAAAGGAAGATCTTTGTGTAAATTATGTAGTTCTTGTGGATATTTTAAATCAATTTCTAATGTGTATCCATATTGCGAATCTTCTTTCAGAAATTAATATATATTCTCACCAAATATCAAAATTAATCTCTGTGTAATAAACCCATTCGAAACCTCCATATGGGAAATGTTGCGACATTTCCAAACCATATAAATTATTTGCATCGAGATAAGCTTAATAATAAGACTCTTGATTTGAATTAAATTCTTCTAAATATTTGTTATTGGCTTTAACATATCACTTACAGCATTCTTTTATTCCACCTCTAATTCCCTTTTCTACCATTAAAATCATACCATAATCATGTAATGATTCTAATGGTTGTTTAGTCATTTTTAACATTGCCTCCCACAAAAAACGCGGTGCAGTAAAATACCACACAGGGTCTAGGCCATATGAATTTATACATGTATCTCTAAAATTTTCGAATATATCTGTCAACTGTAGTACATAACTTTTTTCATATATATTGTGAAATTCTCCTACATTTTTAAATATTAAATTGATTCCATACACATTTTGCGTGCTAAAGACTAGTGTTGGTTATATCACATTCATTTAATTTATTGCAAAATTCGCTATTGGTGGAAGTTGAGTTTCGTAAAAATTTTTAAAACTCTCAATATAGTCATATGGGTAAATAAATACCTTTCCTAAAGACCAAATGTACTTTATCTTGTGGAAAATATTGTTGCGTATGTTTCAATTGTTCTTTAGTTAAATAAGACGATAATTTATCGAAACTACTTGCCATATATTTAAATGTGTCTATAAACCTCATTTTTTAATATACTGTTTTTTTCCCATAAGGGATAAACTTTACTTCGTTATTCACAAGCAAGGTCAACACAGATATCAGAAATTATCTGGGCTTTGTCAGACTAGATTTTATTCACATGGTAGTTCACTAGCACGTCGTTTTTTTTTCCATATCAGCAAAACAGTGTTGTTCAAATTTATATCATTAGACAGGAATATTGGGATAATGATGGAAAATACACTCCTGAAAATAAAATTAATTTATTAGCAGCCTTGATTCACAAAATCGGCTATGCATCAGGTCTTCAATTTACAAGTGATAGAAATGTGGTCGTGTATCCAATTCTTAACAATGATTTGTTTGACTTGCAACTAGATGACATTCAAAGCATTCAAAACTTTTATGGATCACTACAACAAAGTAATTTTAATGATGATAGCCAATTGATTTGTGTAAAAACAAACACACAAAAACATTTTAAATTATTGCTGGCGATCTTGTTATTTTTTACAATAAAAAAAGTTTGGGTAAAAAGTTTGAATGACAACAAAATAATCAATAAGCCATTTTTGATAACAAAAATTTTTCAGTATTTACCAAGTGATTTCGATAATTTTTAATATACCAAATACCTAGGGCGAGCTAGTTCTGTTTGTAGATGATGAAATTTATACGGTTGATTATTGTAGTTATAACTTTATTAGTGATTATCCGAGAGGATTTTCTTCGTTAGAATTAAGAAATGAATATAAAATATACACTGTTTTAAATTCATATTCAGGGAAAACTTTTCTCATCTTTGAAAGGTGTATTATGGTGTAATAGACGAATGTAGTTTCCAGGTAAAAGAGACTGGTCTAGTTAGCAAAAAATTTCCTCATGTACCAGATATGATAAGAGTCTGCTTTTAAATATACAAATGGTTTACTTAATTTTTTTAGCAACGAAACTATTATGGAATATAACGAATTTACAAAGAAATTGACTATAGTTGGTAAAACCAGCATTGCCATGCTTGGTATTAAGTGTGAATCTTATAACGAAATCATGAATAAAATTGAAGATATCGTTAATGACTTAGAAAATTTAACTCCTTAAGAGTTATATATATAAGAGTTATATATATAATGCTATTAATTTGGTCTATATTTTATAAATTTATATTCTTCAATTTTTCATTTTCGTTATGAAAAAGAATATATATAAAAACACTTATTAAAACTCGCCCAATTCCAATTGTGTATAATCTCGCATATAAAAAAATGGACTCAATTCTAGACATAAACAACAACAAACTTATTTACAATGGTAAACAAGTTTCTGTGATTATTGATGAGAATAATAATTTTTGGTTTTATGCTAGTAAGATTGCTTGGTTAATTGCCTATAAACGACCTAGAGTTGCCGTTAAATATCATATAGGTAAGAAATATTTTAAAAATTATGAAGATTTGACTAGCACCGAAACAGCGGTAGTTGAGAATATAAAAAATAATACTAAATTTAGTAATGAACCTGGTCTTTTGCAACTTCTAGCAACAACTGAAATGGAAGTAGCGGAAAATTTTCAAGACTGGTTATATGAAGTAGTTTTCCCATCAATTAGAAAACATGGTTAAAAGTTAATCATTTAAAAGATATAAATAATATTAAAGATGAACGTATGGAAAATATAAGAGTCAGTTCATATGGTATTAGATGGAATAGCTCACAGAAATGAGGTAATCAAAGAAATGACCCCTCATGTTGTACAAAAAACTCAAGATCAAAATTTAAATGCAACTTTTGTTCTTTTAAAATTATTCGATGATGATTTTGAATAAGATTACTATGACTTAAGAACTTAAAAAAAAATATGTTCAATGAGTATTGTATAGAATAGAAGATAGACATCCAAATTGCGAAGAATTATTGAGATTTGATTATATTACAGATTCCACAAATTTATATCAAATAATGAAATAAACATTGAATTCTGACATTGAGTGTTTTCGTAACTATTTTAATATTGTTGGAAATAATTTTACTCAACAACAATTAGTTAATTATATAAATAATCTTCGTCAAAATGAGTAAGAATCAATGATATATTTATCAATGAATTTAGTATATATTTTATAAAATTATATTATTTATTTTTCCATTTTCTGTATATATATAAGGTTTCCTACTTACAAGATAGCCGAATCACTAGACAAACAAATAGAGAACCTACACCTAGAAAATAACAATAGAAATTCAAAATTAAATTAATTAAAATAATAAAATTTTCAAAAATAAAATGATAACTGTTGTGCTAGATGTTAACAATTAGCCATGATTTAGAGGAAAAGATGTTAC